>CM062805.1:1021437159-1022744459 GCA_031772625.1 Pinus tabuliformis
TTCCTTAAACCATCCATCTTAGATTCTGTTGCTTTTTGTGCAAGTGACACTTGTTGCACTTGTTCTTGTAATTTTGATATATCATATAGCATTTCTTCTTCTTCTTCATGAGTCATGCTAGAGCTTTCAGGTTCCTTACTAGGTGTTTGCATTTTCTTTCCTCGGGGCATCAGTTACCGATAATAATGCTTTACTAGCCCTTTGAATTCCTTCAAAATAAATTTTCAAACCACTCTTAAGCAAAAATTTAAAAGAATCTACACACCTTTTTTTCACTTTGTAGGAGCTCGATATTGCCTCTGATGTATCTCTGTACTTTCAAATCATCCAATTCTGAAATTGTAGCCTATGGTAGCCCTCTGTGTCCTCTTTCCAATGCCACCAATCTGATCCAATTTGGATTCTCCAAGGAAGAGTTATGCGAAATCTCCCACAGTGACCTGATTATAGACTAGTTCAGTAGAGCGAACTTGTACGATGTGCCACGAGTCACTGTTTCATCCTTTGGCTCTGAAAAATATATACAAGAAACTATAGTCTGTCCTCTTTCTACCTTCTTACGAAATTTCAATCCAATGCTCAAGGAAAAAGTTATGATGATTTTCCCCAGGTCACCTGTTTGGAATGTAATTCAGGAGTCTGCAAAAAGACCAACTTCCTCAGATCATATCTCCGCAAATATAGTGCAAAAAGCTCTGAAATTCGGAACTGAGATTCAACGCGATGTCTTCTCAAATGGGTTTTTTTTTAGCTTCTGAAACATCGCAGAAAAAAGGTTATAGCAAAATTCCACGATGACCTGTTTGGAGCAGCGAAACCCTAGAATCCAAAGTTCTGATACCAAATGTTATGAAACCAGCTCAAGAAAAGATAGAAAAGATAGATCAACGCCTTAGAATTCAGCCTCTTCGAGGGGGAAACCTCCTTTACATTACATAAATGAACAATTCTTGGATGATTCAAATGACAAAACCTCCTTTCTATATATAGGAGTCTAAGGAGTCACAATATAACCCAGCCGACCTAACAGTAATAATATAAAGCCACAAAAATAACAATAGAGGGATTCTATGGGGCACAGTAATAACAATATGGGGGCAATAGGGCCACAACAATATTAATAAGGGGTATAACTACAATAGTAATGGGGTAATCACTATTATTATAGGGACCCAACAGACTAATTTAGGGATGCACCCTTTAATCTTAGGGAGACCTTGGTTGGCCACAACGGATGCCTTCATTAAGTGTAGGTCGGGGAACATGACCATCACTCATAAGGTTAAAATTAAGCATATCAATCTATATCCCCCTGCTAAACCCCTCTTGAAATCAGAAAAGATTCATTGCGCCGAGGAAGAACTTAATTTAGAAATTATTCAACCAGTTTTGACAATAGCCCAAGCTATGGGCCTTAAAGGAAACACTGGGGATAATTTAATTAATTGCTCTATTTCAAACCCTGATTTTTTCCAGCACTTAGAGGGGCATTCAAGTCATGAGATAAATGTCATTGATGAGCATAACTTCCAAGACCATAGTACAACAGTTGAATTAAATTCATCCCTCCTATCTGTATTTCCTATAGAATCAACGACTGAAGGTGGAAGTAAGGTAATTGAGATCTTTCCTGGAAAAACTTTAATTATCAATTTTGCCCTAACTTATGAACAAGAAAATTGATTAACTCAGATATTGAAAGATTTTTCAAACACATTTGCTTGGGAATATGCAGATACGGATATGATACTTGGTATATTCTCTGATCTTTTATATGATTGCATAGAGGTTTATATGGATGATCTTACGGTGGTGAGTGATACTTTTGAAGAGGCTTTACTTAATCTTAGGAAGGTTTTGCAAAGATGTAGAGAGACTAATATTTCATTAAGTAGTGAAAAATGTTTTATAATCATGACTGAAGGCATTGTCTTGGATTATCATGTTTCTACTGTAGGAATTAAAGTTGACCCAACAAAAATCAAAGTGATTTTGAAGAAGAAAGAGTTGGAAATGGTGGGAAAGGGGGTCATTCCTTTCACTACCTCTTCTTGATTTTCTGCTGCAATAAACTGAGCTTACTTTGTTCCTTCTTATGCTCATTAAACCATGAGAGGAATGTCTGTTGGGTACAGGTTTATTCCTTTTTTTGGGCCCAATGGACTAATTACAGAAAAGGATCCCCCTTGGAGTCTTCTTTTTCAGTATTTCGGGCTCTCTAAAATTGAAATTTAGTGAGCATGAACTGCCCTGGGCTCGTTAAAATTACAAGTCAGTAGGTCCTTTGGGATCCTTTCAATAAATTTTGTTTTCAGTTAATCATGGATTTCTCGTGTTGGACTGACGTGGGATTTCCTAAGGCCCTCCTTCAACCAATGTTAGCCCATTGACATCAACAACTTATCTTGGTGCAAGATCAGATTCTTTTGATGCATTGAAGCTTGTATGCCCTGATGACAAGTTAGCTCGCTAGTCGCAATGGGGAATCACTATGGGTCCTTGACTATTAGATCCTACAATGGATTCGACACCAGCTCATACATTCACACCTGATAGGATGCATCAGATGTACCTTGGTCCTCACTCTCATCATCGGTGATGGGCCCCGCATTGGTTAACAGTTGACCTTAATGGTTGGTAATCTAGCGAGTCCACTACACATTCGACCTCAGCACATCTATTCGTGTGTAGTGAATTGTACAAGAGGGGGAGAATATGGTTTCCTGTACATGGACTTCTTGTAGAACATTCCAGCAGCAGCATTTCCGCAGCAAAAAAATAATTATTTCCTAAAGAACAAATTTCAAGTAGAGCATATTCTACAGAATCTGGAAGCACCAATTATCATCATTGTTATTTGAGGCCACGTAACTATATGATCTTTCATCTAATATGATTTCAAAGTGCTTCATAATTTCAAATTAAGTACAGGTGTCATCAAATGTATTGGTAGTTGTAAGGTAAGATCGAAGGTACGTTTTGACGTCAGAATACTTAGGGTAGAAAAGTAATGGTACTAAATATTTTAAATTTACATGAATTTAAGTCATGGCTACCTTCATGGAAAATATGGCCTTGACCGTTGGTATCTTACACAAATTCTCATTCCCACCTATTATTCTAATTTGCATGATGTTATCTTCCTAATGTTTATTCGGCAGAACAGATCATGATGACAATAATGATCGCATTCCCCCATAACTCAAAGTTTCCCATTACTCCTGAGTCTTTTTGAATTAAACCTTCTTGTTTTCATTGGGTTCGAATTATTTTTGCCTAGTTTTAGTAACAGGGGAAACTATTGGGCGAAACCCGAAGCCGAAAGGGCACCCTCGCACCTGTTGAATGCTTTATGAGGATCCAAGTCACAAAGTTGGTGATTAAAGAACCTGCAAAGGAAAGGGCACAAGCCATCAAGACTGAGGAACCAAGTCTGCCACAGTTCTCCTAGGGACAACGTGATGATGAGGGGACCTCTAAGGAATTAATGAGCTCACCATTTCTGAACGGGTGCTCCGGACAAAAAAAATAAAAACTTGAAGGAGAATAGCTTGCGATTGCAAAAAGAGGTGGAAGAATGGAAAGCAAAAACATCAGAAGGCTTGCCATATTATGAAGAAACATCAAGTTTAGATTGGTCATTTGTAGAAGAAGAATGAAGAGTACTGGAATAGAATATAGAAAGCAAAATCTAGTAGTGCACACCTAGACCATCTTGTTGCAGAAGCTGTGGCCCAGAATAAGGATTGAATTTTCTTCCTAGAGGAACTTTTTTGCTTGCATAAGGGACATGCAAGAAACTAGGTGTGGGGGAGATGTTGAGTCCAATTTTGCTCATTTTTTATAATATTTCTGAGGCCTTAACCCCCTTATTTTGAACCCTTCTTATCCTTAAAAACCCTCTTTTACTACATTTTGTGTGTTTTGACCAAGAGGGTGCTATGAACTTGAAAGAATGCAAATTATTTTAAAATGTATCATTTTACTTTAATTCCTAAGTATTTTTGAAGTTAAAATGTTATCTAATTGAATCACCTACAATGTCAAAGAAGTTGACCACATCTTGTGTAGATCAACCATTTTTTGAAGCGGTTCCAAGATTCCTGCAACTACTCTGCGATTTCCTGCAATTGCTGATTTCCTATAGATGTGGAGATTTCCTGTAGTCGTCGATTTCCTATAGATGCGGAGATTTCCTGCAATCACCGATTTCTTGTAGATGCAGAGATTTGTTTCAATTTCCAATTTCCTGTAACTGCGCCTGATTTCCTGCAATTTCTCTGCAAGTTTGTCGATTTCCTACAGATGCGGAGGTTTCCTATAACCACCTCGTTTTCCTACAGCGATATCCATGGTTAAGAATGTTTCGATCAGCCTTGAGGAGAATGAAGACATGGGTTTTGTTGAGAAAGACACTAATATGGATGTTGTCATATTGGTCGCCTCAGAATTGCCATTGAAACTGCCTAGATCTTCATTCCTTTTTCAGATGGTCGTATTAAGAGGCAATTCCTGCAGCTTCACGAAATCTGTTTGATCCATGCTTTCAGTCATGGATCGACCTCATCATGCTTATTTCTTCTATCTTTATCAGCTATTGTTAGTCAGTAGCTATAGGGTGTTATATTTTCTAACTTGAGGCAAGTTATGCCCATGTATTTGTATAAAAGAACTTTATGTTTATTTGAATGGGGATTAGGAGAGGATCTGGAGAGAAGAAGGATAGATTGAATATATCAAACCTGTATGACTGTATATTTTCCAGATTAATATAATACTTGATGTTCTGCTGAATTTCATTGAGTAACTCTTTTCGTAGTTGAAGGGGTTGTGAGTAAGGGAGGGCCCCCTTTACTCACAAGTCCTGTAGCTACATATTTATTTTATTTCCATTTATTTTTGTCACTAATTACTAGAATTGGTACATAGTTTGCAGTTCTCTTTTCTAATTTGTAACAGCTTGTGAATGATGGTTAAATGTGAGCTCATTTGATGAATGATTTGGAATTATTGAATATGCTTTCATTTTTGTTATGCAAAGTGTGAATTGAGTTAATTGTTGTTGTTTGGGTTTGTATCTTTTCTGGATCTGCATCAGCAATTCTAGGTGTTGTAGAGAGATGAGTTATCTACTCCATAGCCATTGCTACTAAGTGTTGATGAAGAAAAGAGTTCTTGAAGGAATTGAGTTAATTGTTGTTGTTTGGGTTTGTATCTTTTCTGGATCTGCATCAACAATTCTAGGTGCTATAGGGAGATGAATTATCTACTCCATAGCCTTTGTTGCTAAGTGTTGATAAAGAAAAGAGTTCTTGAAGCTGTGTGTGTGTGTGATTTTACTTACAACAACACTTATGGTATTAGCATGCATATATTTTGCACAGAATCTCACAAGCTTACCTACCCCTGGTTGATAATTTATGTCTATCAAATTATAATTCTATCATTTGCCCAACAATAACACACACCCAACATTAATAAATTAGCACCCAATCATTATAGCCCCTATAATGCGATGTAGAGGGTTGGAAATATCGCTTACAAATTGGTGTTGCTTCTATCTTCATGTGTACATCTAGTATTCCACGTTTCTTGCTTAAATAAGGTAATCATGACAAATTAATGAAGAAGGGAAACACTTACTAGAAAAAAAAAAAAAAACAAAACAAAAAAAAATATATATATATATATATTTGAAACAAAGATTAAGTAGTTGTGAAATCAAGCGATCATTAAGAACCTCATAAACTAGAAGAATCTATCGGTAGAAGAGGTAACTATTATCACCCCATGAAACTCTCCTAGGTTGTATCTCAGAGATGCTCGGGAACATTACAAACTCAACAAAAATGTTGGAAAATGGTGGATGAATGAAAGATATGCTGCATATTTAAGCCAGATAACCACTTCTACTGTGCTTGACCCCAGACATGGGTGAACACCCCCAGACTACAAGGCTTTAGACCACCAATTACTCATAGTTTGAGGATAAGGTGATAATGGAGAAGACTGACCACACCATCAGATGCACAGGATCCTGTGATGGTCGGCTACAACCAATTAAAAGGTTTGTAAATCTGTTTTCTAATACATAGACAGGATGACATCTCTCTGGCACTAAAAGAACAGAAACCTGCATACAAATTCAATGATGCATGCTAAATCCTAACACAGAGGTGGGATGACAACCCCTCTAATGCTAGCATTAACAGCACATGAATAAATGCAAGATAGGCACAGCCTGGAACAAGAAGAAGAAGTGGATAGTGAGCAATTAACAGCAAAAGAAGCTTGCATTAGTTGAAAATGAAGACCAGATGCTGCAAGTATCATAGCAGTTACAATCTCCAGAAGTTGAACCTTACATCAAAATAACACTCATCAACCACTCATCAACCTATTACATTTGTCTTCTGGATATATATAGAGGTTGGTTTACAAAATATCTCTACTACTAAGCGTGGAGGTGTCAATAAATGATCACCAACCGCATTTACAATATGAAATGGGCCTCTGCTGCAATTCTCAGATCTTTAATGGAAAAATCGGCCTTCTCAGATAGTCTGATGTCCTTCTTTGGCAGCTGGAATGAATTATGGATTAAACTCCATGCCTGATAAATTCTCTTCACTGCTCGAGGTCGTCCTGTTTGTCCTTCAGCCATTCTATTGATTAATGCAGTTGCTGAGATATTAACTGTGCAGATACCGGATGATGGCTTCCTCCCTCCTTCGCGAGCTCGAGACAGTCAAAGGGAAATGAGATTTCATGGCGGGAGTAAGAGTAGGCCGGGGATAAATCTCAGCCATTGGATCGCAGAGATCAACGGCTACGATCAACTAACATGGATTATTGGGAGGACAGGCAAGTTAAACAGCGGAAATAATCCCAGCCGTTGGATCATAAAAATCAACGGTGAAGATCGTGCGGGAGGAACTATCGGGAGGTGACAAAGAAGATGTGATGAGGGCTGTTGGATCACCATCAGGCAGATCCAACGGTGATCGCACGCGAGAGTTTCACATAGTTTAAACGGCGAGGAAAGGCGATTTAGGGAGGCAGGCAGTATTCCTCGCACCGCTTATCACCGGTGGGCGGTTTCCGTATAGCGAGCAACGATCTTGTAATATGGCGCCGCATGGCAAGCAAGTCCGACAGGAAACCACTTTCCCCACTACCTAACGGACGCGCAAGTTACGGGAAGAGGGCTTGCAACTACCGTTGATCTCGCGATGGAAGGTCAGATGAACGGGAAAATGCACAATGTTTAATGTGTGGGAAAAGGGATGTGAAGTGTTACAGAGGGGTGGGTCACATGAGCGCAGGCTCAAAATTTTAGCGCCCGGGACATAAAGAAAAGGCGCTATACAGAGTTTGAAAAGGAAAACAAAGGCCGTGGGGAAAAGAAGAACTTTTGGAAACAAAGCAGAGAAATCGGGCTCAGAAACCACATAGGATTAAACAGAGTTTAAAAGGAGAATGAGGGGCAAAGGAAGCCAACAGCTGCGAGCACCATAGCAACCAAAAAAACATTTTCCAATCTAATATTGACCTTTAAACAATGAAACTGTAGCATATCTAACACTGGCTCCTTCTGGGATGAGATCCTCCCTACGAGGTCTCAAGAACTGCAGACCAATGCCTTCATGCAAACCTCAGCTTTAAAAGCATTTGTCTAGTGTCCATTGGGCATGGAGTAAAACTAAGCATATACTAAAAACTGAACAATAAACTGCTTACAATCATTAAAGCCTGAAAACTTAAACTTCAAAAATTGCCCATTTGCTGAGCCAACAAAATTGCTGCCTGTCATCCAGTTCATCATAGATCAGCAAGACAGGATTTATTTGATCCTCTACCTCAAACAATTTATCACATTTGAGCTTGATGGGTAGAAATGGATCAACCTTCACTTCCCTTCTGTGTATTTTCCTCCTTGGATGTTCTTTAGAGGATCCTTTGTACACCTGCTAAATAATCACTGTTGTTGTGTACTTTTTTTTGTCTTCTGTGGCCTGCACAATATATATGAGTGATGTAGAAATGCTTTCATGTGTGGAGGACACAGAGACCTCATCTGCTCCTAAATCTTTGTTTGAACAATCCTCATCCAAGGAGGGATTCCAAGACTGTACATCCTCTTCCTCTGTCATCTGATAGGCTGCCTTTTCAATCTGTGTGGAGGCCATCTGAGCA
This sequence comes from Pinus tabuliformis, assembly GCA_031772625.1. Classification (NCBI taxonomy): domain Eukaryota; kingdom Viridiplantae; phylum Streptophyta; class Pinopsida; order Pinales; family Pinaceae; genus Pinus; species Pinus tabuliformis. The sequence continues at coordinate 1,021,445,356 of CM062805.1, forward strand.
GATTTCAAAATATCAAGACTGAGATGATCAGCTTCGGCCTTGAGCATGGAATTTTGTTCTGCGTCAGTGTTCAAGGGGCAACTTGGAGGGATTGTTTTTTAGCAAACAAAGAAACAAAAGATGATGGAGAGCTTTCTTGTCCCTTTTTAATCACAGGACTGGGGACCAAAGCAAGCTGGAGAATTGGCAGATATGCATAGCCATTTGAAGATGAGCTTGCTACAGGCACAATATCTTGGAGGTTGGAAGGATCTGATGTTGGCTGCCATTGTTGGTCAACTTGTTGTTCTGCAGCTACAACAAATTGCGGAGTAGTGCCTTTGGATATTGCTTTCTCATAAGCAGCCCTTGTTAAGAAAGGATCACCTTCCAAAACATGGGCCTCCTCCTCATGCTACACCTCTTCCATGACTATATTCCGTACAAGGGACCTCACCCCTTGATTTTCGTTTGCATCTCTATTTCTCTGCAAATTCTGCAAATGCTCATGTGTCCCTCTATATGGATCTTGACTTGGAAGAGAAAAGGTACAAGGAGCTCTTGCTTCCTCAGAATACTGCTCAGCCTCTAATCTAGAAACTGCAGAGGCTAATGACTCTATCATCTTGGCTAATTTATCGATCTTAAGATCTGAAGATGATGAGAGCTCTCCTCCCTATCTTCTCCTATCAGCATCACCTTCGAGACTTTCTGCAGCAAGAAAGTTCGATTCAACTTCAAAAGCTACATCTTGCATGTCAGCAATTGAAGCACATTTCCTCTCTCTCAACAACAAGCAGAACTAAGAATCGAAAGCATTAGAATAAGTAATCATGGCAGAAGTAGGGGTGGGTTTTATTTCAGCTGGCATTCTTCTATACATATGATTAAATCTTTTGTTGAAATCAGACAGCAGCTCACCATCTTCTCTCTGCAAGTTCCGAAATTCATCATGATAAAAGATCAGATATTTATTATTTCCCCAGTGCTTTAAAAATACATCATCTAAAGCATCAATGTCTACAATAGACCTAGGGGGTAAATTTCTAAACCATTTTCTAGCTTCCCCATCTAGGCTTTGAACAAAAACCCTCATCCAGACATCCTCTTCATTGATATCCAGGTTATCAACATAGCTATAAAAAGATTCAAGGTGCTCTTCAGCTGATATTCCTTCTGCACCAGTAAACTTTGGCATAAATTCTTGATAATCTCCTACAGGCATGGCATTCAAAGGGGAAGGCAAGACCAAGCGTCCATACCTAGTAGCAACTATTCTTTCTATCTTTGTGAGGGCTTTCTAGCCTGCCATGACTGAGGTATACGAAAGGGATACTGGTGGACTGAGTGGAATGAATCAATGAAAATAATGACAGAAACACATGAATATGATGGACAGCATGGATGCTTCTTTCAACTAAGGTCCGAAAAGGAAATGAATGACTAAGGAGCTGTATGAATCTCTGAAGGTATTTCTACACTGGTAGAGATACATAAAAATTTCAAGGCTTACCTAATTCTGATGCTCCTTACTGCAATATTTTCTTCTGCTGAACAATCTTCTCAGAATCAGGCAATGGCTCGGCTGATGATTTTTGAAGATATCTTCGATCACACCTCACTAGCTGTGCTAGAACTTCAATGTGGAGTCGCCAAATGATGGTCTTCCACCAATGGAGTCGCCAGATAGATGATTACAACCAAAATATGTGTTCAAACCTTGTCTATCATCAAAGTTTGAAGTTGTGTCGTTCTCCCAGGGAAGTTGAGTTTCGATTCTCCTCTCCCCAGCAACGATGCCAATTAACGTTATCACCCCAAGAAACTCTCCTAGGTTGTATCTCAGAGATGTTCGGGAACATTACAAACTCAACAAAAATGTTGGAAAATGGTGAATGAATGAAAGAAATGTTGCATATTCAAGCCAGATAACCACTTCTACTATGCTTGACCCTAGACATGGGTGAACACCCCCATACTACAAGGTTTTAGACCACCAATTACTCACACTTTGAGGATAAGGTGATAATGGACAAGACTGACCGCACCAGCAGATGCACAGGATCCTGTGATGGCCGGCTGCAACTAGTTAAAAGGTCTGTAAATCTATTTTCTATACACATACAGGATGACAGCTCTCTGGCACTAAAAGAACATAAACCTGCATACAAATTCAATGATACATTGTAAATCCTAACACAGAGGTGGGATGACAGCCCCTCTAATGCTAACATTAACAGCACATGAATAAATGCAAGACAGGCACAACCTAGAACAAGAAGAAGAAGTGGACAGTGAGCAATTAACAACAAAAGAAGCTTGCATTAGCTAAAAATTAAGACCAGATGCTACAGGTATCACAGCAGTTACAATCTCCAGAAGTTGAACCTTACAGTAAAATAACACTCATCAACCACTCATCAACCTATTACATTTGTCTTCTAGATATATATAAAGGTTGGTTTACAAAATATCTCTGCTACTAAGCATGGAGGTGTCAATAAATGATCACCAACTGCATTTACAATATGAAATGGGCCTCTGCTACAATTCTCAGAGCTTTAATGGACAAATCGGCCTTCTCAGATAGTCTGATGTCCTTCTCTGGTAGCTGGAATGAATTATGGATTAAACTCCATGCCTGATAAATGCTCTTCACTGCTCAAGGTCATCCTGTTTGTCCTTCGGCCATTCTGTTGATTAATGCAGTTGCTGAGATATTAACTATGCAAATACCAGATGATGGCTTCCTCCCTCCTTCGCAAGCTCGAGATAGTCAAAGGGAAATGAGATTTCATGGCGGGAGTAAGAGCAGGCCGGGGATAAATCTCATCCATTGGATCGTTGAGATCAACGGCTGAGATCAACTGACATGGATTATCGGCAGGACAGGCGAGTTAAACAACGGGAATAATCCTAGTCGTTGGATCATAAAAATCAACGGTGGAGATCGCGCGGGAGGAACTATCGAGAGGTGACAAAGAAGATGCGATGAGGGCCGTTGGATCACCATCGGGCAGATCCAACGGTGATCGCACATGAGAGTTGCGCAGAGTTTAAACGACATGCAAAGGCGGTTTAGGGAGGCAGGCAGTATTCCCCGCACTGCTTATCATCGGCGGGCGGTTTCCGTATAGCGGGCAGCGATCCTGTAATATGGCACCACGTGGCATGTAGGTCCGGCGGGAAATCGCTTTCCCCGCTGCCTAACTAACGCGCAAGTTACGGGAAGAGGGCTTGCGACTACCATCGATCTAGCGATGGACAATCGGATGAATGGGAAAATGCACAATGTTTAATGTGCGGGAAAAGGGTTGTGAAGGGTTACGGAGGGGTGGGTCACATGAGCGCAGGCTCAAAAGTTTAGCGCCCGGGGCCTAAAGAAAAGGAGCTATACATAGTTTGAAAAGAAAAACAAAGGCCGCGGGGGAAAGAAGAAATTTTGGAAACAAAGCGGAGAAATCGGGGCTCAGAGACCACACAGGATTAAACAGAGTTTAAAAGGAGAACGAGGGGCAAAGGAAGCCAACAGCTGCGAGCACCATAGCAACCAAAACAGCATTGTCCAATCTGATATTGACCTTTAAACAATGAAACTGTAGCAGAGCTAACAGTAACATTTAAAGATGGGTTATTCACGAAGAAACACTAACAATTAGTTAAGTGTTGAGGACAACAATTGCTTGAAGGGGAGGGACATTTTAAAACTTAGAAAAAGTCCCATGTTATGCATAAAGACCCATGTAAAGCCTTAGATATTAAGTTATATTTCTATTTTTATATTAATGTGGCCATCTATAATAATTATTTGTAATTGTACCCTTCCTCTTCTATATATATACTAAGGAGACCTAATTTCAGGATCATCTCATCTTGTCTTGTGCATTGATTCATTGTAAAAGAAGGTTTCCCTCTTGAAGTGAATTGTTATTCATTGGATTTTTATCATTTTCAAGGAATTTGCTTCGTAATGCATGACCTCATCAATATTAATGATCCATGTCCCATCCATTGTATTGGAATTACTTCCAAATCACAATTTGGGTTGGCACTTGAGCCACTTGAATCTCTCCAAGGCCTTCTTCTTCGAGTAAATGTTCAACCTTTTCAATATCCTCCTTTGAATCCTTATCCAATCATCTAAGCCTTGTCTAATAAAAATGTCAAGATGTCCATTATAGACATCATGCACTCCTATCTGGAGAAGCATGACCCCTCCTTCTAATCTAGATTGCATAGAGAATGAGATGAAAGGTGGAAATATGAATGGAAACACAAACACATATAGAAATATTGAAGAGAGCACAATGATAAAATGAGAACCAAATTCTATTAATATACTAAATTATAATGGATTGTGAAATACAAAACAAAAGTAACTAGTTAAAATGGTGGTTTCTTATCTGTAAAGAAAGAGATGTCACTACTCTCATTTACAAGAAGACCCCATTACAAGCGGTTGAAATGGCCTTTTAAAACTAAACCTTAAGAGGTAAAAATCATACCATAATACTAGGAGATGAAGTGGTAAGAATAATATGGACCCATAGTAGTCTAGTTGATACATCAACTTCATAGGGCCGCAACTTCCACATATAAACATTTTTGGGCACACAATATCTTGTTGGAAAGATCTCAATGAGAAGAACAATTTAAATTCAAGATTAGCCATGCCTTGGAAACCTTAATTCATCACATAGCCAATTTTTTTTATTAAGGTCCTCTAAAACATGTCAAAATGGCATAAGGCATCTTACCAATTCAACTCGTGATTTACTAAAGGAAGTTGGTTTGCCCAAAATTCCATATGCTAGGGGAGGTTGGTTTCCTTAAATTTTCATTTCAATTGTAATATTTAGTGTTTTCTAAGTTGTAATAGTTCTAGAAATCTCTATGGTTAGGAGTTTTTTATGTATATCAATTATTTTTCCTTTAATAGAAAAAACTGGCTAAATTAAGAGATTGTTAGATAATTTAGGAAAAAAATTGAATTTGTTAGTACACGAGTATTTTATGTATTACTTAATGTAATCAAATTAGAGATATATAAGAAAGAAAGTGCGTGGAGAGATCAAAGAAAAACAAGTCCTAGAGAGATCATGAAGAAGTTAACAAAGAAAATCTATCGAAACCTATAATCATTCTTCATTTAATCAATATTTAAGGTTCACAATTTTCCTTATATTTCCTGGTTGGTTGACCAAATGGTGTATTTCTAATAAATTGTTTTTATATTTTTAATTGTTTGATTTATGGGTTTTGTGAAAGATATTTGATTATGAGTGAGTAACCATTCAAGAATCTATGCATAGGTTCCATTCATTAGCTTCAAGCCTACTAGAAATATAATTCCATGGTTAAAGGTACCCGTTTGTAAATTGGTGTTATATAAAAAAGGCATAAAATGTGAAAATCTTGATTTTCCCAAGTTTTGGTGTAATTATATCAATTGACATGACCAAGTGATGAAAATAACACCATCAACTTATGTCTAGCCTATCGACATCTATACCTCCAATGGAAAGGTTCCACTATAAAGTTTTGCATCAACATTGGTGATTTGCAACAATTTTATTCATATTCAAGTTTGGTAAAATTTTGATATTCCAAGCTCTTTCATATCAACTAAAGAAAAGGTGGAACAAAAATTCAATGATAGTTATCATCCATCTTACTGAACCTAAAACTTCTAGTGCCAAGGTTCTGAGGCAAGATTCCACCCCTCTTATGCAGAGAATTCATTTGTTATTTATTTTTCCCTAGTTTTGATATCCAGTGGTTATTGTTGTCAACTAACTGAAACGAGGAGATGAGAGTTTTCTCGTCAATAAAGGTTTCATTTAGCAGGTTGATATCATATTGGAGTTTTGTTTTTTGATTCCTAGATATAAGGCTTGACCCAGTATTCTAATATTAGTTGACCCTGATGTCTAAATATAAGGATGACCTCCCAATAACCCATATTGTCGATATAAAAGTTATTATATGGAGAAAAAAAAAAGAATATATATATATATATATATAGATATAGATATATATTCTAATTTTCTGGTAGCTAATATATGTTAACATTAGGTCATGGTGTTTGATCCTATGGATTGAATTATCTTCAACAATTCAATGCTAAGGTCAAACAAAATTTGGTTTTCACATGGGCGCTCATCAGCATGAGAGTTGGAAATTTTAGCATTCAACCGAAAGATCTACTGAAACTATACGAAAATAAACTAAGGGAATTAAGGATTTGATCCAAAGAGGGTCTGTTTTTCGAATTCCATCCTTATTTTGGTATTGGAGCCAACATTATTTTGAAGAAATAAGAAATGTCACACAAACATAGAGGAGCACAAATAGGCTAAGGGAGGCATGTAGCAAATGCAATTCTATCAGAAGATTTGAGGCACATTCGAGCAAGATTAGAGGCCATGGAAACTTCTTAAAGAAGAGGATATGACACAGGAGATGACAATCAGAATGAAGAAGAATCTTTTGATCAAGAAGAAGGAGGTGAGGAAAAAATAGATGAGACAATGCAGAGAATGATCACCATAGTAAGTGCCAAACCTAATGTGGAAGTTACCCATGGATGAGGCTAATTTAAATATTAATGAGTTGATGAATTGGATTAATGCTATGGACACGGATTTCGATTATGAATATGGATGAAGAGAAAAGAGTAAAGTATGTACTGACAAGGTTGAAAGATCATGTATCCCTATGGTGAGATGAAATACAAGCAAATCAAAACAAGAAAGGAAAGTGCAATATTAACGGTTAGGATAGAATGGTTGCTAAATCCAAAGGTAAATTTATGCCTAAAGACTACAAGTTATATATTTTCTAGCAAATGCATAATCTTAGACAAAATTCTATGTTAGTGAATGAATATACTAGAGAATTTTATGAATTAAACATTATTGTTGGTCATGTTAAAGAAGATGTTGAAAAGGTTGCTAAGTATATTAATGGATTAAGGTTTGATATCTAGAATGAGATTAGTATCTTGTCCCTAAAAATGGCAGAATATGTATAAAAAGTTGCCTTAAAGGTAGAAGAAATGTTAGCTAGAAAATAGAGTCAAAAGAGTAGAGGAAGGAGTCTTGCAAGAGGAAGAGGACAATATAGTATAAAAGGAATATTTCAATACTCAATAGAGGAAGAACAAAGCTCAAGACAATCAAGTCAATCATGAAGAGATGAATTCATAGGAATAAGGTATACTTCAATAGCCAAAGGCAGAGGCAAACACTATCAAGTCAGATGTTATAGATGTGGTAAGTTGGAACCATTGTCATAGGAACATCTAGAGAATAATCCTCCAAGTAAAAGAAGTTCACATGTGGCAGAGGCAAAAAAATATAGTGTGATTTCACTTGCAACAAAAGAGACTCCAAAATTAGGAGAGTCATTGTTGATGAAAAGAGTATTGATCAATTTAGAAAAATAAGCTAAAGAACCAACCTAAACAAATATTATTCAAGGCTATTTGTATGTCAAAAGCTGAGTGTTATAAATTTGTGATTGAAAGAGGTAGCTAACATTGATGGCCACATAGAGGATAAGTGTTGGAAATTACATCCAAAGATGAAATGAAAGGATTAGAAGAAGGATGAGAAGAGAAAGAATATTATCACCACAAATTTGATCAATCAGTTTGAAAGTAGCTCCAATTTAGATGAGACAATTTTCTTTACCTCAATGTAAAAGGAGGTAAACCTAAGTAGCCTTCATCATTAGGAAGAGAAGGAGATGACCAAGCTCTTCTACATTTATATATTGGTCAAGAAGACCAAGATCAATGCCATATTCAACTCAAGTTCACAAGATAATCTCACAAATATAGATCTCGTCAATAAACTTGGATTGGAGGTTTGAGATCATCCTAGCCCATATCCACTGGGATGAAATAGGGATGTAGAAGTTATGGTGAGAAAATAGCGACATAGGATAAAATTTGCTATCATTGTTGATTTTATTGATGAAGTAGACTATGATGTAGTTCCAATGTAGATTTGTTTTTGGGAGTCCCTATATGTATATGTGAGATGCAACCTTCATGTGGAGAGCCAATCAATACCATCTCATAAATGATGGGAAATTATTCATCATAAATGTGCATAAAGGCAAGTCAAATATTTCACTAGTAAGTGCCAACCAAGCCAAGAAATTGATTGGTTCTAGCAATAAATATGTTTTATTATTTTTAAGAGAAAATTAGTCTATCGAGGAGCCAGTAAGGGCAAAGGAATCACTTGAGGGGTGTACTAAAGAACATGGATAACAACTGGAAGGGTTTTTACTAACATACAAGTGTTATATGATCCTAAAGGGCTACCACCCAAGAGGGAAGTTGAGCACAAAATCCAATTATTGTTATAATTTCCACTGCTAAACATTGGGATGTACATATAGTCCATTCCAAGAGAAAGCGAAGTGAAGAAACCGTTGTTGTAGTTGTTGGAGTAGGGGTGACTCAACCAAGAACATCACCTTGTGGGTCACCCATCATAATTGTGCAAGATAAGGATATGATATGGTGTATGTGCATCAATTACATAAAATTAAACAAAATTATGCTCAATAACAAGAATCCCCTATCTAATATTAATGATCTATTGGATCAGTTGCAATAAGTTAAATAATTCACCAAGCTAGATTTAACATCAAGGTATGACCCAGTTTGAGTCAAAGTAAATGACACTTGTATGACCCCCTTCAAAACTATACAAGGTTTGTGTGAGTGGTTAGTCATTCCATTTGGTATATGTAATGCATCAACATTGTTCGTGACATTGATGATGATATACTACACTCTTATCTAGAGTCATTTGTTAGTGTTTATTTGGATTATATACTAGTTGATATTGCTACTTGGGAGGAGTACATCTCACTCTTGATGTAGGTGCTAGAGACTTTGAAGAAGCATTGACTACCAACAAATCTCAAGAAACGATAATTTGAATAATCATTGGTTTATTTAGGTATATGATTGGTGGAAGGGAGCTCAAGATAGATCCTACAAATATGGATGTTGTCATGAAGAGGCTAGTGCCTACAAATGTCTAAGAAGACAAGATTCTTTTTAGGGTAGGAAAATTACTAAGGAGATTCATAGCTTCATTTTCAACAATAGCCATGCCACTCCATGTGATAAAAATTAGTGGAAAGAGTCTCCAATGGAGGAAGGGTAAATGGAAGGCCTTTGAAGAGTTGACAAAAGTAATTGGCCAAGCACCAATTCTTACATTAGAAAACTTGAAACACCCTTTCAAAGTGGAGATGGATGGAAGTGGGTATGCAATGGGAGTAGTCTTGATGCAAGGAGGAAGGATTATATACTACCACTCAAATTATTTTATGGGGTAGTCCTCTACTACCTTACCTACAATAAGGAACTCGATGCTCTAGTATAAGCTATAAAAAAGTGGAAACACTATTAATGGGAAATGAGACCATCATCCACATAGATCGTTGGCCACTATAGTACTTGCAGGGCTAGAGTAAGCTACAATAGACTAGACATTACAAGTTGATGGGTTTCTTATAACATTTTCATTTAGTCATCAAATATAAGAAGAGAAGCACAAACAAGTTGGTTGACATGCTTTCAAGGCCACCAACATAAAAAAATCATAGCTTTGTGAATTTTTATGCACATGGATCCTTTCACTCATGATGCACATAGAGAATAATATAAAATTGTTAAGGATTTCAAGAAGGTGTTTCAACAATTCTAGAGCCAAACTCATGTAGACTATAGTGATAACACAATTGACTATTATCTCCATAATGGGTCACTCTATAGGGTGGAAAGACATTTGTACTTAAAGGTGAGAAACTACAACTAATAAGTGAGTCTCATGCCTCTAAAGTTGTAACACATTTTGATGTGGGGAAGATGGTGGCCAACTTATAGAAGTCTGTATAAAACTACAAGATAGGGGCATCGTGACCTTTGGAAGATTTGGTTGAAGGGATGACTTCCAAGGAAAGCACAATGGTACTCTAAGTAAAGGTGGAGGAAATATTTGCTTACCTAATTTAGTAAAAGATTTTGGTACCCAAAATCTTTCCGAAATGGGGAGGTATGTTTCAAATTGGATCATTATATAATTTTTCATATATATCGAGGCTTTCAAAGTGGAATAATTTGTCATATATATTGATGCTTTCAAAATGGAATAATTAGAGGAATAAACTTAGAGGATCAATTTTAGCAGCGAGACACAATTTGGAGAATTGGGATCTGTAACCTTATGGGCCCATTTTGATGCCTTAATGATGTTTTTATTTGGGTAAAAATTTCTCTCTTAAGCATAGGACCTCGTGACACCATTCTACACTCATAGACCTTTCCAAAAGGTGTAATAATCATGCCACTCAAAATTTGAGCTGCCATGTTTGACCCCATGGCATGAGTGGATGCCATGTCAGCCACCATTACTCATGCATGTGGGGTTATCCACATGGGAAATTCAACGAAGACTATAGAAGGGCCAAATATTTAACTCCAGTTAGAGTTGAAGGAGACAAACTTGACCCCTAGTTGGCTATCAAGCTATGTCAAAATTATGAGGTAAACCTGACCAATGAAATATTCAAGTTTGTTAGGACAATAGTGGTGGTTTTAGGCACTCGGTATTGGTGGCCCATGGTATCAAGCCTATGGTATTACTTCTAGTTAAATCCTTTAAAAGGATTGGGGATTCTGCAATGGAATGTGCTAGATTTGAGTGAAAGGATCACTTGGTGAGGGCGAGGATATTTGGATGGATTGCCTACTTTTAAGCCATAAGATAATAGATCTATTGTCGATTGTTTTTTTCCAATTTGGGTTTTCCATAAAGAATTAAATGTGTTGTTTCTATATGTGCACTTATTTTTAATTGTTTTATTATATCATCGATTGAGCAGGTGCTCAAAAAATAGCTCAAAATTTAAAGTTATCGGATCAGTGTGGAACCTGAATGACCACTTAGTGCTCGTAATCCTGAATATGATGCAACTACTTTCGCGTGAAACATACACCGTATGCTCCCAGAATCATGTTCTGTTTGTTTTCCCAAACAAGCGAATTTTCGTAAAAATTTGACAGCCCAGTTAGCAGTCCGTACTGCTAACATGGCGCTGACTGTGCAAGTATATGTGGTAGTTTGACTGGTTAATGGGCTCAGTGAATCATGTTGTGCCAAGTGGCACATTCTCATTGGTGCAATTCAACTATTTTTGATTGGTTGGATTGGTGGCCAACCACGAGCCGACACGTGGCCCAACTAGAGGCCGCCACGTGGCAGCCCAAGGGCCACCAAAATTTTGGGTCGAGTCCAAGCAGCAGTAGGAGGGGTCAAACCCACGACCACCTAGCAACGAGAAAAGCCTTCCACCAATTCACAATTGTAATGAGTCTTAACCTATATAGGTTTTGACTTATATTTAAATTCAATATCCATGCCAATCGGAGGGAGGGGCTAGTTCTTGGGCATGCACCACCGATGCGACGACTGGTGAAGAGGAGCGACGGCCCGACCAGCAGGGGCAGGTCGTTGGCCTTGGCCCTGGGCATGTGGCCCCCATATGGCCATGATTTTTGAATCATAGGCGTTAGAGGGCTTTTAAAGTGTCTGACAATTTCACCCGAAAATCAGCGAAATTATCACTCCGTTAACGCTCTTTGGGGCAAATTTGTAGTATGGTGCCAGATTTTGGGGAATTTGCAGTGCGATTAGCATAAAACTTGGAAAGGCCATAACTTCTTCAGTTTTTTACCAAATCAAGAGCAGAAGGAGGCTACATGATCCAAAATGGATCCTAAAACCTCTAAGTCTAAGTCTTTAATACTATCGGAAAACACTATCGCAGAAGAAAAACCATGAAGAAGGGTGGAAAATAGAGTAAAGCGAAGGTTGAAGTATCGTTTAATCAGAGTTGTTGGATCGAACCAATCAACAGTCCAAATCAAATCGGCGGATCGCATCGAAGGGTTCGGCAATATCGCATCAACGGAGTGTATGGGGACGACCTGAGGGGAAATGTGACTGCGATCGGCAACACAGCGCAAACCATTGATCGAGCGTTCAGATCAATAGTTGCGATTACACCATCACATCGCAGGTTTCCAAGGGAAGGACTTACCAAAGGCCCGAAGACCATGTGATATGCGATTGTGATATATCGCATCGCAACAATACAAAGGGGCGAAGACACATAGCCCATGAGATTTGCCATAGCCATCAAGGCAGACCCGAAAGGGTTCATAAATGCGGATCTATAAAATTTGAGATCCGAGATAAAAGTGTTTTGTCGATATTTTTCTGTGTATTGGTGTATTTTTGTTATAAAACCGAAATACAAAGGAGCCATGGCATATGGCACTACAACAATAAAACACGGACCTGAAAGGATTTATGAATGCAACTTTATGTTATTTGGGTTCCGTGGTAAATGGTATTTCAAGCGGGCTTCAGGTGGTAAGTGGTATTAGACGGGCTCCGCCTAATCCCATACACTGACCGACACGTAGCACGCAGCAAGGAGATAGAAAACCACTTTTTTCGGGCAAGTGATCTTCGCGCAAGTAAGTCATCCGAAATGCACATCAGCCATCAGATCAAATGGCGATAGATCAACGGTGGAGAATGCACAACCAGGTTGGATGACCGGATGGATGTGAACCATCATATGAGAACAGATCTACAGCGTGGGATGTCAAAGGACCGATAACGGACGAGGCATAACAACTGTTTGATTCCTCTGTTTTAGAGTTTCTATTGTGTATTTCTCTATGTAAACAAAGAAGCAATTCTTTGGTATTTTTTCACCATGCCAGTCTTTCCGTTTGAAAATAGGTGGCCACCATACCTTAAGCATTTTACAATGATTGTTTAATTCTTAACAGGGAGTTGAACGGACAGCGGATGGGAGCCAAAAATCCCAAGAATGTAGATGAACGGACAGAGTTGAGAGGCTTAAAAGCAACTCTAGGGCAGGCAAAGAGGGACAGAGAAGAGGAGCGGAAGTGAAAGCAGAAGACAGAGAACAAGAGGGAGAGTTCGTGCACTCTTTTAGACTCGAGGATTTCGAGTAAATCCCTGTTGTTTTGTCACTCTTGTGTTGAGACTCTATTCGATCTCACACTTGTATTCATCTACTCTTGAAGACATAATACAGAGGTCGACATTGAAAGCTGGACCAGGAGACGTAGCCAGGAATTCTGGTGAACTACTTGATTATTTGTTGTGTTGATGTGTGCGTTTATTATGTTCATTGTCTATATTATTCGCAATATTTTCGATCCGTTGCACTAAATAATATAGGAATTCCTGCACATGAGTCTGTAATACCTTAATATTGATTTAAGATCTCATTTTCAAATTAAGTGGTATCATAGCTTTTGGTTTTGCATTTTTTTATTTTTTTTGTTAAGGTTAGACAAGCTTGTGCTGGATTTTGAATGCTAACTAGATTAAAGCTCAGACTAGGAGAAGGAGAACTTGTTGAGGCTAATCCAGAGATTGGAAGAGTCTATTCTTAGAGGAGAATGGTAGAAGAAGCTCCATTGGGATCAGAATCTCAATTTATAGAAAGTTTTATGACAATCTGAGCTATGGTGGAAGAGATGTATCTGGAGTTTAAGAAGGGTCGAGGTGAAAGCACTTCAACACCCAAACCAGACAAAGGAGCAGAGGAACCTTTTCTAGTTGCCCCTCCAGAAGGCAAAGGGAAAGGGGAAATGCCTCCTCCACCATCTCCTCCATCATCACCTTCATCATCCTCATCATCTTCTAGCTCTTCTAAGAAGAAGAAGAAAACTTCCTTAATCAAATTAGATGTGAAGTTTTATTTGCCAATTTATGATGGAGAACTCAATGTAGAAAAGCTAGATAATTGGATAAGACAAATTGATGTATATTGTAGGGTACATAATGTTGATTCAGAAAGGAAGAAGATTCAGCTAGCTAGCCTTTGACTAGGAGGAACTGCACTAGTTTGGTGGGAAGGCAAGACACAAGATGATCTGCAAAAACATGGTAAAATCATTTCTACCTAGAATGAATTTGTTTCTGCTATAAAAAATCAATTCTATCCTTTAGCTTACATGCAGCAGGCAATGATGAGTTGGCAAACTCTTTGTCAGTTGAAAGGTCAGAGTGTACAGGGTTATACTCAAGAATTCAGAAAGAGAGCTTTAACTCTAGGTATATCATTAGATTCACTTGAGACTTTATTGAAGTATATAGGTGGTCTTCATAGCTATTTAAATCATATTATTCTCATGTTTAATCCCAATATATTAGATGATGTATCAGTTCAAGCCACACATCTAGAAGCTAGAGGTAAGAATGTAAACCCAGAGGTTGGGAAATCATCTAAATATTATGTAAGCAAGAGCAAGGAAAAGAAGAAATTGAAATGGAAGGAGAGGAAAGCAAACACTGTAAAGAAGGATAAACCTTCATGCACCCATTGCAAGAAAGAAGGACACGATGAGGCACACTGCTGGTTTTTTCATCCAGAACAAAGACCTAAGAAGTTCGGTGGAAAGAAGAAAAAGAATGTTGTTGCTATTTAACGAGACTTGGGATCAGATTCAAGCGATGAAACAACAGTTACAACCACGGGTATTAAAGGTAAACATTCTGAAGCATCCATAAGTAATTTTGCACAATCTGTTGGTAATGAAAGTAATGAGAGGGAAATAAATGAGCTTTTTTGTATCAGAGTAATTTCCAAGCACAATAATATTGATACTTTGTTTGATAGTGTATCACAAGTAAATTTGATTTCTGAAACAATTGTGAAGAAGTTGGGATTAAAAACAAAACCTCATGACAAGCCATATCCATTAGGTTGGGTGTGTGATAAAGCAAAGCTACAAGTAATGAGACAATGTAAACTTAGGTTTTCTATTGGATCAACATTTGTAGATGAGGTTGAATTAGATATAGTTCCATTGGATATATGTGGTATTGTTTTGGGAAGTCCATACTTGTATGATAGGAAAGTTATTTTCTATAGAGCTGAGAATAAATATCAACTCACTAAAGATGGATTAGAATATCTTGTAAGAGCTCATAAACTCAAAGATAACTATTCTCTCATAAACTCGGGGCAGATGAAAAGAATTGTGAATTCAAGTAAGCAGTTTTTACTAATTGTTGTAAAGGCAAAGGATACTGAAAAATCCAATGCATTTGAAGGTTGTGATTCTAAACAGAAAGCTAATTTAGTTAAAGTTGTTTCAGAGTATGATGTTCTATTTCAAGAACCTAAAGGTCTGCCACGCAAGTGAGAAATAGTACATGATATTTATTTGCAGCAAGATGCTCCATTACCTAACATTGGAATGTACAGATTGTTAGCTTTAAAGAATGCAGAGATAAAGAAGCAGGTATAGGAGTTGCTCGATAAAGGGTTTATACAACCAAGCACATCACCATGTGGATCTCCAATCGTGCCAGTGAGAAAGAAAGATGGTTCGTGGAGAATGTGCATTGATTATAGAGCACTAAATAAAATAACGATCAAGAATCGTTATCATCTTCCTCATATTGATGATCTATTAGATCAATTGAAAGAAGCAGTTTACTTTTCTAAGTTAGACTTGCAAAGTGGTTATCATCAGGTTAGAGCTGCAGAACAAGATGCATGGAAGACTGCTTTCAAGACAAAGCAAGGACTATATGAATGGTTGGTTATGTCTTTTGGCTTAACTAATGCTCCTGCTACATTTATGTGTGTTATGAATGATGTACTCAGACCATTTATTGATGATTTTGTAATTGTTTATTTAGATGACATTCTTGTTTTTAATAAGACATGGGAAGACCATGTAAAGCAGACTTTAGATGTTTCAAAAAGATAAAATCTCTATGTAAAACTGTCAAAATGTGAATTTGGCAGAACATCTTTAAATTATTTGGGTTATATTGTAGGGGCTGGTGAATTGAAGATAGATCCCTCTAAGGTTGAAGTCATTGTGAACTGGCCTAATTCAGCTACAGAGGTTAGGAGTTTCCTAGGGGAAACACAATACTGGAGAAAGTTAATTGCTAAATTTTCATTGATTACAGCTCCATTACATGCTTTGACAGGAGCGAAACAGTTGTTTCAGTGGGGAGGCAAACAAAAGAAAGCCTTCGACACCTTAAAAGAGAAAATCAGTACAGCACCAGTACTAGCATTGCCAGATCTTCAACATCCATTTAAGATTGAGACAGATGCTAGTGACTATGCCATGGGAGCAGTGTTGATGCAACACGGAAAACCCATATGCTATCATTCTGAGACATTTACTTCTGCAGTAGTTAATTATCCCACATATGATAAAGAATTGTATGCATTAGTAAAAAAGTGTGAAAAAGTGGAAACATTACCTAATGGGTAAAGAAACAATCATACATAAATGTCATCAACCACTTCAATATTTGCACTCATAAACTAAATTGCAACAATCAAGACATTATAGGTGGATGGGTTTCCTACAGCAATTTCATCTTGTCATCATATATAAGAAGGGCATACACAATAAGGTCACAGACATGTTATCAAGACCAATCATAAATGCATCTACTATACTTAAGCATAACTTAGTAATGCATGAAATTTACATTGAACAATATGCTCAAGATGTAAATTTTAAAGATGTATATGCAACTTTAAGTCATGGCAAGCAAGTAGAAGAATTGGATTACTATGTAAAGGACCAACTCTTATATCATTTGGGAAAGTTATGCATTCCACAAACTGAAAGAGTTAACATAATCAGAGTACATACTTCTCTCATATCAAGTCATTTTGGTGTAAGTAAAATAGTTGCACACTTACAAAGGCTCTGTTATTGGCCAAGAATGCATGAGACAGTTTCTAGATATATCAAAGGGTGTACTATGTGTGCTACAAGCAAGCCCAATAATAGAAAATTAGGCTTGTACACTCCACTTCCAATTCCTTCTCGTCCTTGGGAAAGTGTTTCCATGGATTTTGTTGGGGGATTTCCAAAATCTAGGAAAGGTCATGATTATTTGTATGTTGTTGTGGATAGGTTCAGTAAAATGTGTATTTTGATACCATGTAACAAGTAGGTTACAGCTGAACAAACAAAAAAGTTGTTCTTTCAGAATGTATGGGTTCATTTTGGGTTACCCACTTCTATTGTATCTGATCGAGATTCTCGTTTTGTTGGGAAGTTTTGGTCAAATCTATGGGAGTTGATGGACACCAGGTTGAAGAAGAGTGCAACATTTCATCCACAAACAAATGGTCAGACAAAAGTGTTCAATAGGACAGTGATCCAGTTGCTTAGAGGTTATTGCAGCAAGCATCCCAAGATTTGGGATGAGCATTTGTGTTATGTGCAGCATGCTTAAAACCATGCCAAGCACTCATCTACTCAGAGATCTCCTTTTGAGACTTGTTTTGGTTTTATACCAAAGTCTCCCTTGGATTCTGTCTTTGGTAAAGACATAGCAGTTGATGGACATAGTGATGTGGACAAAGCAACCAAGTTCATTGAACAAATCCAGGAAATTCACCAGGAAGTACAGGAACAGCTGGAAAGAAAGTAAAGCCAAGTACAAGGCAAGACATGACAAGCATTGAGCTGAGAATAGTTTTCAAGTTGGTGATCAAGTTTGGTTGTACATCAGCAAAGACAGAATGCATGGCAAAGGTAGGAAGATAAAACCAATACAGTATGGACCTTTCAAGATACTTGATAAAATTGGTGAAAATGCTTTTCGCCTTGATTTTCCAGCTTATATGCAGATCTATTCAGTCGTTAATGCAGAAAACTTGAGATTGTATGAACCTTCATTGATTGAAGATCCTGAAGAGCAAAGTCAGTTGCCTTCTATTGAGGATTTGTTGCCTGAGTATCTCAATGAGTTACAGGAGGACACAGTTCTGGACAGGAAGGTAAGGACTATGCGTCAAGGGGATGTTGAGTACCTGAGAGTAGGGCTCAAGGGTTCAAATCCAAGCAAGGCACGATGGATAGAAATTGGACAAGTGAGGGAACTGTATCCTCACTTGATCGATGCCTAAAAACAAACTTTTGGTGGTCCAAAAGCTTTTCAGTGGGAAGCCGTGATCCAAAATGGATCCTAAAACCTCTAAGTCTAAGTCTTTAATATTATCGAAAAACATTATCGCAGAAGAAAAACCATGAAGAATGGCGGAAAACTGAGTTCAGTGAAGGTTGAAGTATCATTGAATCAGATTCGGTTGATTGGACCGATCAATGGTCCAGATCAAATCGGCGGATCGCATCGGAGGGTTTGGCGATATCGCATCGGTGGAGTGTATTGGGGACGACCCGAGGGGAGATGCGACTGCGATCGGAAACACAACGTGAACCATTGATAGAGTGCGCAGATCAATGGCTGCGATTACACCATCACATCACAGGTTTCCAAGGGAAGGACCTACCAAAGGCCCGAAGACCATAAGATATGCAATTGCAATATATCGCATCGCAACAATACAAAGGGGTGAAGACCCATAGCCCGTGCAATTTACGATAGCGATCAAGGCGGACTCGAAAAGGTTCAAAAATGTGGCTCTATAAAATTTGATTTCCAAGATAAAAGTGTTTTGTCGGGCTTTTTCTGTGTATTGGTGTATTTCCGTTATAAAACCGAAATACAAAGGAGACATGGCATATGGCGCTACAGTGATAAAACACGGACCCAAAAGGATTTATGAATGCAACTTTATGTTATTTGGGTTCCGTGTTAAATGGTATTTTGGGTGGGCTTCAGGTGGTAAGTGGTATTGGACAGGCTCCGCCTGATCCCATACACTGACTGAAACGTAGCACGCAGCAAGGAGAGATAAAACCGCTTTTTCAGGCGGGTGATCTCCATGCAAGTAAGTCATCTGAAATGCACTTCAGCTGTCAGATCAAATGGTCGTAGATCAACGGTGCAGAATGCATGAGCAGGTTGGATGATTAGGATGGATGTGAACAATCGGATGAGAACAGATCTATGGTGTGGGATGCCAAAGGACCAATAACAGACGAGGCATAACAGTCGTCTGATTCCTCTATTTTAGAGTTTCTCCTGTGTATTTCTCTATGTAAACAAAGAAGAAATTCTTTGGGATTTTTCACCACGCCAATCTTTCCGTTTGAAAATAGGTGGCCACCATACCTTAAGCGTTTTACAATGATGGTTTAACACTCGACAGGGAGTTGAACGGACAGCGGCCGGGAGCTAGAAAGCCCAAGAATGTAGATGAACGGACACAGTTGAGAGGCTTAAAAGCAACTCTAGGGTAGACAAAGAGGGACAGAGAAGAGGAGCGGAAGAGAAAGCAAAAGACAGAGAGCAAGAGGGAGAGTCCGTGCACTCTTTTAGACTCGAGGATTTCGAGTAAATCCCTATTGTTTTGTCACTGTTGTGTTGAGACTCTATTCGAGCTCACACTTGTAATCATTTGCTCTTGAAGACATAATATAGAGGTCAACACTGAAAGCTGGACCAAGAGACATAGCGAGGAAGTCTGGTGAACTCCTTGATTATTTGTTGTGTTGATGTGTGTGTTTATTATGTTCATTGTCTATATTATTCACAATCTTTTTGATCTGTTGCACTAAATAATATAGGCATTCTTGCACATGAGTCTGTAATACCTTAATATTGATTTAATATCTCATTTTCAGATCACTACACAAGCATTTTTGGGCATTCTGGAGCCATTGGAACCAGTTTCAGAGCTTTTTGAGCATTGTAAACTAGTGTATTCACATTTTTGAGCATAATAGAGAGGGCCAAGCCATTGGAATCTGAACCAAGGAGACGTAGCCTAGGAGGGGTGAACTCCTTCATCATGTGCTGTTGTGATACTATTTATGGTGATGTTTATGTCTGTTATATGTTGATGTTCAGTTATTTGTTTATGTTAATTTGCACATAAAATTTACATAAAAGCACTCAAAAACTCATGTTTAAACTTGCAACATGAATCCTTAAGCACATTTGGCATAATCTGAAAAGGAATTTAGTACAACAAACTAATTATCCCAATAAGATCATCAATATAATTATTATCAAATCTAAATAAAGGGGAAAAAATGAGAAATTTGTACTTGGTGAAGGAATAACTATAGTGTTTGGTCAAGTCACAAAGGGGTAAAGGGAACTGCATGGACAACTTGCTTGGAGATGACATGAGATTGATAGTTCAAAAAACAGGTTCAACAGGAAGATATAGAGGCAAAGAACAAGGCTATCATAAACACAAACTAGATTAGGATGTTGGTTGTGCTTAAGTGGCATAAGGAGAGCACCTATCGTGAGTAAGTGTGTGAAAGTGAGAAAATGGAAACATAAATTCCCAAACAACAATACCGTTTTTTTTGAGATAGAAATTTGTAAATTACATGTAAATGGGCATATGGTTGTGAGACTAGGTTAGTCTTGCGTATCCCTACCGATAGAGTCTTAACATAGACCTAGGTGATATGGGGGAGGATCATACAGGTTTTTTGGATTGGATCTTGAGAATTTCACTACTCAAGTTTAAATGGGGGATTGTTAGGTAAAATTGATTGGTGAAAGAGTAAAGGTTGTTAGGTCAATGATGGTGGTTTTGGGCACCTGATATTCGTGGCTTGTGGTGTTGATACCATGGTATTACATGTAATTAAAACCTTCAAAAGGCATGGGGATTCTCCATTGGAATGTGCATTTGTAAATTCCCATTGGAAGCTCATTCTAATGGAGAATCCTCAAGCTCATACCACTCAAAAATGGGTCTTATATCATCACAAAGGATATGGGTAAGAATATTTTTGAATTGAGTATTATACCTTCCCTTATTGTATAAATATTTAATGTGAAGCTACCTCGACCATATTTTCCACTTCTACTGGACACCTTGAAGTTGGCTAAGCATTTGGCTCATATAAAACTAAACCATAACTGCATTAAGTAGGCTATAATAGACTAGGTCATTGATGGCAAGAGGAGGGCGCCTATTAGCAGAACATACAACTCTATGGAGTTGTCAAAGATGGGCAACTTCTTCACTAAGGAAAGTGGCTCACCAAGAGTTACATTTAATATAATTGGCCCATCTAATGGAGGCACTTGAAATAATAAGGATCATTGCTTCCTAAATCAGTATGATTGATCCAAGTGGATATTGGTGGCCACTCGCACCTTCCACTAACTTACAATGATATCCATCTTAGCATTTGTTTTAAGTTTTTGAAGTCTTGAACTTTTGTAATGATGAAATTGGAGCAACACACCCTCTTTGGATCAACTCCTTAATTTTATTAGTTTATTTTCCTAGAGTTGTAGCAGACAATTTGGTAAAATGCTAAAATTTATAACTCTCGTGCTAATGAGCGATCAATAATATAATCCACATGAATACAAAATTTCGTTTGACCTTAGCTCCTAGGTGTTGGATGTAATTCAACCCACATGACCCAACACTAACATATATTGACTACCAAAAAACTAGATTTTTTTTCTATATAGTATTTTTTATTGATCGTATGGATCAATGGGAGGTCAACCTTATATTATTTGTTAGATGATCCAAAAATACAATTTTATCATAGGTTATAAAATTAGAATAAAATAATTATTAATTTAAGATATTAAATTAATAATTATTATTCTAGAATGTTTAATTATTTAATGGAGACTTTTAGAATTAGCATATTGTTGTAACTAGATATGACTCTCCAAATGTGTCGTATCTTAGGCTCTATTTTAGGAGATTAGTTAGCTAGTTGGTTTGAATAGCATTTATTGTAAATGGACACTTGTTATTTAATAAGTGATCCATAATTAGAGGTAGTTAGGACATGGAGCTTATATATAGCTCATTGCAAGAGTGTTTGTGTTGTTCGGGTGTAAACTCTTGCAAAATCAATTATGTAATTGTTTTTTTTCTGATTAATAAAATTACGTGTCTGAGGACACTTCTGCCATTATTGTGGTATCAGAGCTCCAATAATGCAGCTGATGTGAAGAGGAGATTCCAGCTCTACAAGTTCTTGGAAAACTCCATTGAATTGATCAACAGATTATTGGCGGTGACTTCACTGAGGCGCTTGCTGGCGCAGCGGACGCATATTTACTGCCATTAACAAAATTCACAGCATAATCTTCAAAGGAATCATATTTTGGAATTTCTCCCATTCAAATTTGAGCCAATAGACCCTTGCTATGTTGCTGGCCTACCAGGGGAGTATATTATCACCCTTCTGTGTAAGTGCTGATCTGGGATTCCTGAAACTGAAAATTTTCATACCAATCTGTCTTATTTGACTCATTTGGGCATAGCATGTTCGCTTGACTTGATTGGGCCTCCTCTTTGTGAATCCAATGCACAACATACGCAAACCATAGTTATCTGTTGTCTTAACATTCACGTGAGCTTCAGTCAAAGTCTTCCACTTCTGCACGTCAAGCACACAGAGCTTGTGTTTACGGAACAATATGAATATATTAAATCTTCGAGCTCAGTATTTGAAAATATCGGTTTCTATTGCAAGGGATTATTAATAAAGTCTTTTTTAACGGGAAACTTATTGTTTGGAATTAAATATTGACGCAAATTGCTCCAGGAGAACGACGTGAGGTCGGTTTTTGGCCATGAATTCATCATTCGAGAACATCAACAGCTCTGAAATTCAATGTGTAGGCTCTTCCGCAGGTGTACAAATGGCAGCTAGATAAGATTGTCAGATCCGCCTGTTACACAATTTCGCTGTAGGTGTTTTAACCTGTTCTATGCTAATGCCTGCGCTTGGCATTTCTACAGTACCAAAATACATCCATTCCAAATAAAAACTCAAGTAACATGTACTGTTCCAGCCTCATAGGCCAAGTTTTGTTCTATGCCAATGCGTGCGCTTTGCATTGTACTTGATGATGTTGTCAGTCCTCATCCTGATCCAGTGAGGAAACGGCTTGTTTTGCCTCATATTCACAGTCAGCGTCAACAAATGAAATACTTGGTAAAAAGATCCAGCATTTTACAAGTAAAAGATCCAGCCAGCACTCCAGCGTAGCCAGCGCTCCAGTGCCAGCCAGCGAGCGTTTGTCAAGTGAAAAGATCCGGCGTTTGACAGGATTTTTTTTTTAAAGGTGAATATGAAAAGTCTTTGCTGGAGAGACAAGGGATATTTTTAATTTTGTAATGTTAATGGAGTGATAAGGATTTTTCGTTAATTTTGTGGAGAAATAAGGAAATTTGTATTTTGGAGAGATCTGGTGATTTTTTATTTATTGTTTGTGGAGTAATAAGGTGAATTGTAATTTTTTGGAGCAATAAGGAGTTTTTTTTGTAATTTTTTTTGAAGGAGATAAGTGTAACTCAAAGTAATTTTACTTTGAGGGGGGTAACTTTTTTTTTACCAGATTGTGCAAAAGCACCATTGTAAAAGTCAAATTTTGAAAGTTGCCTTGTAAAAATTTGAGATATTGACTAGAGCCAAGTGCAAAGCTCAGTCAATTTTCTCCTGTTTTGACGACTATTCGAGGGTCCATGGCCAAGCCCCGATAGATCGTGTTTTTTGCGTTGTGTGTTGCGCATCTTGAGTTTTTTGGAGCTTGATTCGTGGTGTGAAGTCTTAACGCTACAATGTCTAAATTGATTAATTTGTTTTCTGATTCCGACAAACTAGAAGGCACCAAATCTTATAAAACATGGCATCGTCTCATCGAAAGCACACTCATTAATTATGGCAGGGAATATGTGATGGAGATGTTAAGCCAAATAAACCCACAGATGCAGCTGCACTAGCAAAATGGGAAATCAAGAATGCTAAAGCCTTAGCTCTTATTAAATTTTCTGTGAATGATGAAATGTATGTCCATATAGAAAATGCTATAGATGCATGGACTGCTTTGAAAAATTTTAAAGACCTCTTTGATACTCAGCCTGAATCAAAGGAAGTCGATCTACAATTAAAATTGTTGCAACAAAAATTAACTGAAGGCGGTGATGTTCTTGAATATATCTCAAGACTTAAGAATATCAGGCAAGAAATTATTAATGCTGGTTTTCCCACAATTGATGTTAGCTTTATGGTCACAATTGTAATTGTTGGGCTTCCTTCTTCCTATACGCATTTTTTGGAGACTTTACAAGTAACTGGGAAATTAGAGAAATTAAAGTTTGATGAACTCTGTGAAATGTTAACTCAACATGATAAAACTTTTGGGAAGAAGAAGAAAGTTGGTGAAGATATTTTTCTCACAGAGGCCAGCACTAGTAAGTCATCAGCAGATAGTTCTCGAGGAAGAGGCAGATGGAATCAGAATCAAGTAGCACATAATCGAGGTCGAAGCCAAAGCAAAGGAAACAATTTTAACAGAGGAGGACGAAATAATTTTCAAGGTAGAGGAAACAACCAAGGAAGAGGCAATTTTCAAGGACAAGGATATAATAATCAAGGTAGAGGACAATCTCAAAATAGAAGTCAAAGCAGAGGCAGAGGACAATCTTCAGGAAGAGGAAGAGACTTAAGTCAAATTGTGTGTCGAAGATGTAACAAAGTTGGCCATTATGCTGAAGATTATCGAACTTCACTTAATAAAATTCCCAATTTTCAGCAACATTCAGCACAATTTGCCAATGATCAAGATGAAGATAACTCAGAATATGTTTTTACTTCCTCACCAGCATCACAACTTTCATCCCATCTTAGAAGTGACTATGAAGATGCCTGGATCTTGGATTCCGGGGCCACTTAGCACATGACTTGTCGACGTGATTTTTTCTGGAATTTTCAAGATTGCCAACTTAATTCCATCTTTCTTTCTGATGATACAAAACATACTCCTTATGGAAAAGGAGTAGTAAAATTTTTTCTCCCTGGCATTGGAGAAAAAATGATTTCCAATGTATGGTATGTACCCAGTTTTAAGAAAAATTTGCTCTCTTTAGTCACGATTCGACAAGCGGGACATCAGGTGATTATGGAAGATGGTTTAGTGAAGATTAATTCAGTGAAACGGAACTTGAAAACAGTCATGACAGGTTATGAAGATGGAAAACTGTTACGGATGAAAGGGACAGTTATTCCAAGGCATTCTGATTTTGCAGGGGTAGTGACTACAGGTATTTCACCTATAAGACTATGGCATGTAAGATATGGACATTTGAATTTTGAGAGTCTTTCTCAATTGACGAAACAAGGAATGGTTAAAGGACTTCCCACTTTCAAAAGGGAAAATTCAAAACGTGAAGCTTGCATTTATGGCAAACAAAATCGAGAAAGTTTTCCAACAAGTTCATGGCGTGCAAACAGGCGGCTACAACTAGTTCACAGTGATGTTTGTGGACCACTACAAACTTCCTTTGGTGGATGCAAATATTTCTTACTATTCATTGATGATTTCAGCAGAATGACTTGGGTTTATTTTTTGAAGAACAAGTCAGAAGCATTTGATAAGTTTAAAATTTTTCGCCAACTTGTTGAAAATGAAGTCAAAGAAAAGATAGGTACTCTCAGGACAGATAATGGGGGAGAATTCACTTCAAATGAATTCAAAACTTATTGCAGTGAAAATGGCATAAGACGACATCTTACTAATGTTTACACTCCACAGCAAAATGGAGTAGTCAAAAGAATGAATCGTACTTTGTTAGGAATGGCGAGATCCATGTTAACTTTCAAGAGGTTAAGTCCAACATATTGGGCAGAAGTAATACATACATTTGTCTACTTAAGAAACAGATCTCCAACTGCTTCTTTAGATGGAATTACACCTTATGAAGCTTGGTTTGGTTTCAAACCTCGAGTTAAACATCTTAGAGTTTTTGGGTTAGTGTGTTATGCCTTAGTTCCGAAAGAAAAATGAACTAAGCTTGACTCAAGAAGTTTAAAATGCATAATGATTGGCTATTCTGATGAGAAGAAAGGGTATCGACTTTTGACCAATGGAAAATTCATTGTGAGCAGGGATGCCATTTTTGATGAAACTGAAAGTAAGAGTGCTGAAGAAATTGAAAATCTTCTTCACAAGTTAGAAACTAAGAGAAGTAAAAGAAATGGAAAAATGCAAAGTCAACCAACTTCACCAAATTGGTATGAACTTGATTTTCCTTCCTCTGAAGATGAGTCATCCAGTCCATCTACATCAACAACATCATCTGGGTCTTCTAGCAGTTCATCTGCATCTCCAAGCAGCAGCAGTTCTTCTGACAGTGATTCTCCACATTCTTCACCTGAACGACGAACATCAGTTTATATTAATCCTCTTTACAATGATGGAGACTTTACAGAAGCACAAACAAGTGAGCACCAACTACCAAAATGGGCAGTTCAACTTTTGAAAGATGTAAAGCCTGATGAGCAGAATAAAACAGGCACCAGAAGGGCACATAGAAGTGAAGGCAATTTTGCCTTGATAGCAAATGATTTTACTGAACCTTCCACATACAAAGAAGAAGTAAAACATAAAGAATGGCAACAGGCTATGGTTGAAGAATATCAAGCAGTAATTGATAACAACACTTGGAAACTTGTTGATTGTCCAGCAAATGTTAAACCCATAGGATGCAAATGGGTTTACAGAATTAAGTATAATCAAAAGGGAGAACTTGAAAAGTATAAAGCACGACTTGTCGCAAAAGGTTTTGCGCAGCAGGAAGGCATTGATTATGAGGAAACTTTTGCTCCTACAGCTAAATGGAACACCATCTTATTAACACTTGCATTGGCCGCTCAGAAAGGATGGAAATTTCATCAAATGGATGTGAAAAGTGCTTTTCTCAACGGAGATTTACAGGAGGAAGTGTATATGACCCAACCACCAGGATTTGAAGTTGAAGGACAAGAACATAAAGTCTGCAAATTGATCAAGGCTTTATATGGATTAAAACAAGCTCCCTGAGCTTGGTATGCAAAGATGGATGACTACCTAAAGAAAGTTGGTTTTCAACGAAGTGAATCTGATGATACTTTGTATGTGCGACAACAGGGAAAATATCTAGTAATTCTTGTTATGTATGTAGATGATTTGATCATTACTGGCAACCATGATGATCATATTGCACAGGTGAAAAAGGAGTTACATGCAGGTTTTAAGATGACAGATTTGGGATTACTTCACTACTATCTTGGAGTTGAAGTCTTCCAACGTCCACATCATATTTTCATTTCTCAGAGTAAGTATGCAGCAGAGGTTCTTCAGCGTTTTGGCATGCAGGATTGCAAGCCCGTTCTTACCCCCATGGAGCAAAACTTGAAACTTTCAAAATTTGAAGGGGGGGAAAGGTGGATAGTACAACTTACAGACAGTTGATTGGCAGCTTGATTTATTTGACAAATACTCGTCCTGATCTATCTTATGCAGTCAGTATTCTTTCACGTTTTATGCAGGAACCACGAGACAGCCACTGGAATGCAGCCAAAAGAGTTCTTCGATATATCCAAGGAACAAAAGATTTTGGTCTTCTTTACACAAAGACTAAATTTTTTTTACTTGGTGGATATTCTGATGCCGACTTTGCTGGGAGTATTGATGATTGAGCATCAACATCAGGTTATTTAATGAACATGGGGTTAGCAACAGTATCTTGGAGTTGTAAGAAACAAGCTACAGTGGCCACTTCTTCAGCAGAAGCAGAGTACATTTCAGCATGGGAAGCAGCATGTGAAATTGTTTGGTTGCGCCGAATTTTGCAGGACTTGGGCATTTCTCAGGCAGAAACTACATCGTTATTCATTGACAGCCAGTCGGCCATCAAACTTGCCAAGAACCCAGTTTTTCATTCAAAGACAAAGCATGTGGACACCAAGTATCATCATATCAGATCTCTCATTGCCAAAGATGTCCTCAAGCCAGTTTATTGTCCTTCCGAAGATCAGATCTCCAACATTTTCACGAAACCGCTTGGCAGAATAAAATTTACTAAGTTCAGGGATGAACTTGGTATCTATTGTAATGTATCTTTGGATCATAGGGGGGAATGTTAGATGATCCAAAAATACAATTTTATCATAGGTTATAAAATTAGAATAAAATAATTATTAATTTAAGATATTAAATTAATAATTATTATTCTAGAATGTTTAATTATTTAATGGAGACTTTTAGAATTAGCAAATTATTGTAACTAGATATGACTCTCCAAATGTGTCGTATCTTAGGCTCTATCTTAGGAGATTAGTTAGCTAGTTGGTTTGAATAGCATTTATTGTAAATGGACACTTGTTATTTAATAAGTGATCCATAATTAGAGGTAGTTAGGACATGGAGCTTATATATAGCTCATTGCAAGAGTGTTTGTGTTGTTCGGGTGTAAACTCTTGCAAAATCAATTATGTAATTGTTTTTTTTTTTCTGATTAATAAAATTACGTGTCTGAGGACACTTCTGCCATTATTATTGAATCAAATAAATAAAACACCAATATGATATCAGCTTGGTAGATGAAATGCTTTTTGACGAGAATAATCCCATCACCTTATTTTAGTTAGTTGAAAAAAATAAGCACCAAATATCAAAACTTCAGAAAAATAAATAATAAAGGAATTCCTTGCAAAACAATAAGGGACAGGTTAGTTGCTTGCCTTGGAACCTTGAGATTGGAGGTTTGAGGTCTGGTAATGATGGAGAAAATTGTCGCCAAATTTTATGTTCAACCTTTTCATTAGTTGGCATGAAAGGATTATCATACCTAAATTTTACCAAAGTTGAATGCAAAGAAAATTGTTGCAAATTGTCGAGGCCAATGTGGAACTTTGTGGTGGAACCTCATCACCGAAGGTTTGGACAATGATAAGATAGATGAAATTCGATGATAATATTTCCATCACTCAAGCATGTAAATTTATAGGTTCACACCAAAAATTGGCAAAATGATGTTTTATGGATTTTTTTAATAACACCAATTTACCCACTGGGAACCTTTAACCAAAAATATTGTTTCTAATAGGTTGGAAGATGATGGTCATAACCTCTACTTGGAACCTTGACTATTTATTTGCTCTAAATCAGATATCTTTCAATAATATTGATAATCAAACAATTAAAAATATAAAAACAATTTATTAAAATAACACTATTCAATTGACCAACCAGGAAATACAAAGGAAATATATAAATTTAGATATCGATTAAATGAAGAATGCTTACATGTTTTGATAAATGCTCTGTCAATTTCTTTAGGATCTTGCTCATATTTCTTTTTCTCTAATATCTCCACACACACACACACACACACACTCCCTCTCTCCCATCTCTATAATTGATTACATTAAAGAATTCATACATAAATTACTCTCGTACTAACAAATTCATTGTTTTTCCTAAATTATCTAACAATCTCCTAGTTTTTCTATTTTGTTCCATTACATGGAAAACTAATTGATATACATCGAAACCTCCTAACCATAGAGAATTATAAAACTATTACAAAATGGAAAACACTAAATATTACAATTGAAATGAAAATTTGAGGAAACCCACATCCTTTAGTAAATGAAATTTTGAGGAAACCAACTTCCTTTATTAATTCATGAGTTGAATTGATAAGATGCTCCTGCATCAGGTTCTTGGGGAAGAAAATAATTACTCATAAGCTCTTCAATACTTGTACCATACTTGGAAACTTCTATTGTTGTCATCCAAGTAGCATCCTATGATGGTTAATTCTTCCACTTAACCAAGTATTGAAAGTATTCTTTGCCTCTGGTTCTTTTTTCTACCTTTTGGTCCAATATTGCTTCAATCTCCTTCTAAGCTATCTTTGGTAGTTGTTTCTTCCATCCAAGGATAAAAATATACAACACTAAATATTGGATAATCCTAATGTTACTTGGAAGTTCTATTTCATAAGCATTAGAAGAAACCATTTTTAAGACTTTACATGGTAGAATATTGATAAGTTTTAATTTGTTGTGTGTGCATGTAGGAAACCTTTATTTTCTCAAATGTGACATAACTAGGTAACCAAATTAAAAATTCATTTATGTCCTTCTCATATCTTCTCTCTATTTATACGTGTTTTTTATTTCTTGCAATTGTTGTTTAACTCTTTCCTGTAAATCTAGCATATTTGCTGCAAAATCATTCCCATCGACACTTCTCAATTCCCGTTTTTCAAATTCATAAACTCTTATTCAATTCATTCCATACAAATTTGGAATGGACTCATCTTATTCTTCTATTGAGTGAATCATTGTATGCAAATTCTACTTGAGCAAGTGATTGATCCCATTGCTTGCGATTTTCACTTGCCAAAATTCTTCGAATGTTTCCCAAACTTCTGCTTACCACCTTTGTTTTCACATAAGTTTGTGGTTGGTATGCTAAGTTGAAATTCAAGTTAGTATCTAGTTTCTTCCATAGAGCTCTCCAAAAATGACCTATAAATTTTGTATCTCTATCGAAAACAATGATTTTAGGCAATCCATGCAATTACTATTTAAAATAAATTTGCAATATTGGTTGCATCACTAGTTTTTGTACAAGCTATGAAATGTGCCCCTTTTTAGAATTCGTCAACAACAACATAAATGAATCATTACCTCTTTGGGTTCTTGGTAACCCAAAACAAAATACATGCTTACTAAATCCTAGGGTCTGCATAGGATTGGAAATGGTTAACATAAGTTTTCATTCTAACTTTTTCCTTTGGCATACTGACATATTTTGCATCTCTCAAAAAACATTTTTACATTAGTTTACATACTTAGCCAAAAATAAAAAGGATTTACCTAAGCAAAGGTTTTATCTTGTCCAAAATGTCTTGATAGTCCTCCATTATGCTTTTTCTTTATCATATTTTTTGTCATCAAACATTTTGGTATGCATAATTTAGTATCCTTGAATAACATTCCTTCTCGTATCATGTAGTTCAACCATGAAGTTCCATTTATGCTAACTTGATTTTCACAGGATTCATAAGATTCCTTAAAATTTGTATCTTCTCTATACATTTCTTTTAACTCATCGAATCACAAAATATTAACTTGGAATTCATGCAGAACCAAATCAATTCTACCCAATGCATCAACTACCTCGTTTGATTTACCACTTGTGCGAATAGTAAAAAATGTGAAATTGTGTCAATATAAAGAAAAAATCTTTAGGCATTAGGTAATGCCTCCACTTCTTTAGTGCTTGAACAATGGCATAAAACTCTTTATCATATGAGGAATATTTATGGTGCTTCATTAAAATTTTCACTAAAGTATGAAATTGGTCTTTCTTCTTGGCTTGAAAAAAACATCTTGCAATAGAAATAACATTGTCTCATCTTGGAAAACTTAATATAGCATGGTAAAGCTAAAACATGTTGTTCAATAGTTTTTTGCTTCCACAATATAGAATTTTTATCAAATACGTTTGTCCATATAAATTGTTGTTTTCTTTCTTTAATAATTTTCACAATGGAAGCACAAATACAATTCAAGTTTATGATAAATTTCCAGTAAAAACATGTTAAACCATGGAATCTTCTTAGCTCGAAAACATTCCTCAGAGCATGTCAATTTATTATTTCTTTAAATTTTTCATGTTCCACCTTCAAGCCATCCTTAGAAATCTCAAAACTCAAGTATACCAATTATTTCTTCATAAAATTGCATTTCTTCATATTGATTAGTAAATTTTCCCTCTATAAGGTATTCAAGACCAACCTTAGGTGTTTCAAATGTTCCTCTTGTTGCACATAATGTTGTCATTGATGAAAACAAGTGTCATTGATGTCAAAGGGGATGCCTAAGGAAGCAACATTTTCATTCATGAATCAAAGGGAATGGTATGATAGCTTGATCTCTTGTGTGCCCTCATCAAGCAAAGTCAAATAGGTTTGAAGTTTACCAATTTTTTTCGAAGATATGTTGGCCTAACGAGTCTATGGATAATATCGTTGGATAGTCCTCTTTGAGATCTTTCTAATGGTATATCACACTTTTAAAAACTCCTCCCAAATGAGAAGTCATGGCTATTTGAATATCAACATTAGAAAAATACCTAAATTATAGGGAAAAACCCACAAAAAACAAATTCGTTAAACACGGCACTTGTTCGAGAGTAGATCAAAGTTCCTTGGCACATCGATGGAGAACAGTGCCTTAAATGCATGATGTTTAACATTGTTAAAGGTCATGCAACTATGCACAGATTTGACCGAACAGGTAGTCACCTAAAGCAATGAAAGGAAGATGATATTTCAACATGAACGATGTTTAACCTCTTTCTTTGTATCAATGAGATGTTGATACATGGCAGATGTACAATGGGTGTATAGGTGGTAGATCCAAGTGGTAGTACCAAGACACGTGGCACTTTGTGTCAAGTCACATGGCAGTGATGGATGACATGGGTTAACATTGATGACATGGCATGCCAAGGGGGCTCTCTCGATTAGCCAATAATCACGAATCCTAATGACATGTGTCCCACTCAAAATATGCCACATGTCTTGCATGACATCTTGATGATGTCATCATTCTAGTGTCCAATGACCCATAGATCCCAGGTCCTATGGCATGGTAACATGGGTAAGAGGGCTAAGTCATATTATTCATTCAAGGTATTGGTCACGTTCGTGGCCATATGATTTAATTTTCTCCAAGATTTCCAACATGTATTTCGCCCCTTGGTTGGCTTGCATAAATATTTGGTCCACACACCAATCTATTTATAGTCCTTGAGAGTTCCAATTGAGAGCAAGTGTTTTGATTGAATTATAATATCATTGTGAACAGAGCAAAGGCATGACATCCATGGCTAGCCTAAAGTGTTGTTGTGTGAAGGTTGTAGGGTCGAAACCTTGTGAAGTTCTACGGATTGATGTGTAAGTCTGAGGCTTATCTAATTGGTTGTTTCATGCAGTGGTTTGACGTGGAAGTTTGAGTGGAATCACAAACATTTTTGAAGTGGAAGTCTAAGGCCTATATGGTTTTATATTGTGGTTTTGATGTGGTAGTATGAGGCCTATATGATTGACTATTTTGATGTAGTGGTTTGGTGTGGAAATCTATGGCTTAAATGATTGGTTGTTTCGGTGCAGCAGTTTGATATGGAAGTTTGAGGCTTATCAGACTTGTTGTTTCATGCAGTGGTCTTGACATGGAATTCTGAGGCTTAAATGATTGGATGTTTCAGTACAATGGTTTGATGTGGAAATATGAAGCTTATATGATTGGTTGTTTTAGCACAATGGGTTGACGTGGAATTTTGAATATTATTAGACTTGTTGCTTTGTGAAGTGGTTTTGATGTGGAAGTTTTAGGCTTAAATGACCAGATGTTTTGGCATAATAGTTTGACATGGAAGTTTGAGGCTTATCAGACTTGTTGTTTCATGCAATGGTTCTAACATGGAAGTCTAAGTATTATATGTTTGGATGTTTTGTTGTAGTGGTTTAGGTTTGATGTAGAAGTATGAAGCTCATTTGATTGATAGTTTCAGGTAGTGGTTTGCAGTGATCGTTTCGAACAGTCGTCAAACATGGAAGTATGAAGCTTGTCATATTGGTTGTTTCGTGGAATTACAATATTTTTGACATGGAAGTCTAAAGCTCATATAATTGGTAGTTTTGGGCAATGTTTTGAAATGATTTTTTTGAGTAGTGGTTAGATGAAGTCTAAAGCTTGCTTGATTGGTTGGTTTATGGAATTACAACATTCTGATGTGGAATAATTCTGAAGTTCATATGATTGGTAGTTTTGGGTAGTGGTTTGAAGTGATTATTTCGAGCGGTGGTCAAATCCGATTGGTTGTTTCGTGGAATCACAATATTTTGGCGTGGAAATTTGAATCTTATCTTATTGGTTTGATGTAGAAGTCTCATTGTCAGACATGGAAAGGAGGGTTGATGTGGAAGTCTGAGGCTTATTGGACTTATTGTTCTGTATAGTAGTTTTGATGTTGAAGTTTTGGGCTTAAATGAATAGATGTTTTGCCGCATTGGTTTGATGTGAAAGTTTTAGGCTTATGTGACTTGTTGTTTCATGAAGTGGCTCTAACATGGAATTTTGAGTTTTATATGATTGGATGTTTTGGCAGAGTGGTTTTGGTTTGACGTGGAAGTATGAATCTCATTTGATTGGTAGTTTCACTAAATGGTTTGAAGTGATTGTTTCAAACATTCGTTAGACGTGGAAGTTTGAAACTTGTTTGATTGGTTGTTTCGTGGAATTACAATATTTTGACGTATAAGTTTGAAGCTCATCTTATTGGTATTTTTGGGTAGTGGTTTGAAACGATTGTTTTGAGTAGTGGTTAGACATGAAAGTCTAAAGCTTGTTTGAATGGTTGTTTCATGGCATTACAATATTTTGATGTGGAAATTTGAAGCTCATCAATTTGGTATTTTTGGGCAGTGGTTTGAAGTTATTGTTTCGAGCAGTGATTACACATGGAAGTATGAAGCTCATGTGATTAGTTGTTTCATGGAATTACGATATTTTGACATGGAAATTTTATGCTTATCTGATTGGTTTGATGTGGAAGTTTGATTGTACAACATGGTAAGTAATTAGTGGCAACTTAAATAAATTATGCTCAATAGTCCTACACAAAGAGTCTTGTAGCATAGTTGGTTGGTGGTTGTTCTTTTCCCTGCAAGGTCGTGGGATCAAACTCATTGACCAATTGGTAAATTTTATTGGTTTTATTTTAACAAATTGAGAGCCATTTTGTCAAATAATTAAACATGCCAAAATTGGTTATTTTGTAGAACACCTCCTTGACGTAATTCATTCTATAGAACGCACGCTGGAAAAGATTGTTTTGTAGAAAAATTTATGTCTTCTAATGTTTTGGAGGCTTCATTGAGTGCAATTTTATTGGTTGGATTTCTTTTTACTTTGATGAAAGGAATCATAATGATGATTGTTGAGACTTGGGAGGTCATGATTATTAGCAATATGAGTAGGTGAACGGGATTTTGATATATGAACAAAAGGAAAGTTGAAGATTTGAGCTTGTCAATCCAGTTTGAAATATTATGAAAAGTGTTCCACAAGATGTTAAAGAAGGTGGTGGGTGCCTTTAGCAAGTCAACGCCTGCAAACCTATGTAAATGAATTTAGAAGAAGAAGAAAAGGAATTTTTGGTTTTCTTTGGCAATGGTTTCCATGTAAAAGCTTGTGTCCTCTTCTGTTGACGTGATGATGGCCTTTTGATGCATGGTTTCATTTATTGTTATGATGCAAAATTATTATGGTACACTATTGCAATATTATTTATTGATGAAATGGTAAGCTTTCCATCACAATGATTAATGCCACCCCCCCCCCCCTCAACGTGATCTTTCGTATAACACCTCTCTTGTTCAAATATATACCAGGATATCCTATAAATAAAATATAAAAAATTTACTAATAAATTCTTTCAAAACATTAGTAATCAATCTCATGAAATTACTAGGGGCATTTGTGAGCCCAAAAGGCATCACCAACCATTTATACAATACATTGTTGCTTTTAAAAGTTACCTTCCATTCATCTCCCTCACTAATTCAAATTTGACGATACCCACTTTTAAAATCTATCTTTGAGAAATACTTGACACCACTTAAACAATATATCAAATAATCAATACGATGTAATGGAAATCTGTACCTAATTATGATTTTATTTATTACTCTGGAATCAATGCACTTTTTCCATCCTCCATCTTTATTTTGGCTAAGCACTGTAGGAACAACAGATGGACTCAAGCTCTCCTTGATCAAACCTTTATCCAAAAACTCTTGCACCCATCTTTTTACTTCTTCATTCTCTCATGGAGTCATCTTATATGTTACTTGTTTTGGAAGAATTTCTCTTAGAATCGAATCTATATGATGACTAATTCTCCTTATAGAAGGAAATTAATTTGGAAAATCATCAACTATAATATCAATGAACTCATCCATGAAGGTTTTAACTTCTACACGAAAATCATTGAAATTTGTATTGGTAAGTATAACCTTGGGCTTACCAATTAAAACAAAGTGTACCTCGTCCTTTTTTACAGTTTACAATAGTTCTTTTCCACTCATAAGAATCACTTTAGGATCAACTTCTTCTTTTTCTCCTTTATCCCTTAAAGGTAAGAATACATGTTTTTTACCACCCTTATTAACAAAATAAGTATTGATCCTACTATCGTGAATGAATCTCTTATCATACTACCATGGTATTCCCAATAAAATATGGAAGACATCCATGGGAATTATATCACATAACACCTCATCCTCATAGCAAAAAATTACAAATTCCACTTATGTTGTTCATTAACTACGTTTTGATGTCCTTTTCATAACCAAGACACCTTATAGGGTGTAGGATGTGTTACTCTCTTCACTCCTAGCTTTTCTACCATTTTGGGGGAAACTAAATTATCTATGTTACCTCTTTCAATCACAAATTTATAACACTCACCTTTTGACATACAAATAGTCTTGAATAATATTTGTTTCGGTTGGTTCTTTAACTTCTTTTTCTAAATTGATCAACACTCTTTTCATCAACAATGACTCTCCTAATTTTGGAGTCTCTTTTGTTGCAAGTGAATTCACACTGTATTTTTTTTACCTCTACCATATGTGAACTTCTTTTACTTGGAGGATTATTCTTTGGACGTTCCTATGACATATGTTCCAACTTACCACATCTATAACATCTGACTTGATAGTCTCTGCCTCTGCCTTTGCCTATTGAAGTATACCTTCTTCCTATGAAATCACCTCTTCCTATTGAGTATTGAAATATTCCTTTTCTACTATATTGTCCTCTTCCTCTTGCAAGACTCCTTCATCTACTTTTTTTACTTTATTTTCTAGCTAACATATCTTCTACCTTTAAGGCAACTTGTTATACATCTTCTGCCATTTTTAGGGAGAAGATACTAATCTCATTCTAGATCTAAAACCTTAATCATTAATATACTTAGCAACCTTTTCAACATCTTCTTCAACATGACCAACACTAATGTTTAATTCACAAAATTCTCTAGTATATTCATTCACTGCCACAAAATTTTGTCTAAGATTATGCAATTGCTTGAAAAGATATAACTTGAAGTCTTTATGCATAAATTTACCTCTGGATTTAGCAACCATTCTATCCTAACCCTTAATATTTCACTTTCCTTTCCTGTTTTGATTTGCTTGTATTTCATCTCACCATAGGGCTGCATGACCTTTCAACCTTGTTAGTACATACTTTACTCTTATCTCTTCATCCATATCTTCATAATCGAAATACGTGTGCATAGATAGCATTAATCCAATCCATCAACTCATTAATATTTAAATTAGCCTCATCCATGGGTAACTTCTACATTAAATTTGACACTTACTCTGGTGATCATTCTATGCATCCTCTCATCTATTATTTCCTCACCTCCTTCTTATTGATCAAAAGATTCTTATTCATTCTCACTATCATCTCTTATGTCATATCCTCTTCTTTAAGAAGTTTCCATGGTCTCTAATCTTGCTCAAATGCACCTCAACTCTTCTTGTAGAATTGAATTTGCTACAGGCCTCCCTTAGCCTATTTGTGCTCCTTTATGTATGTGTGACCTTTCTTATTTCTTCAAAAGCATGTTGGCTCCGATATCAAAAATAAGGATGGAATTGGAAAAACACACCCTCTTTGGATCAAATCCTTAATTCCCTTAGTTTATTTTCTTATAGTTTCAGTAGATATTTTGGTTGAATGCTAAAATTTCCAACTCTCATGCTAACGAGCACTTAATACGATAACCCATGTGAACACCAAATTTTGTTTGACCTTAGCACTGAATTGTTGAAGATAATTTAGTCCATAGGATCGAACACCGTGACCTAATGTTAACATATATTAGCTACCAGAAAATTAGAATATATATATTCTTTTTTTCTCTCCACATAATAACTTTTATATCGACAATATGGGCTATTGGGAGGTCAACCTTATATTTAGATATGAGGGTCAATTGATATTATAATACTGGGTCAAGCCTTATATCAAGGAATAAAAAAAAAAACTCCAATATGATATCAACCTGCTAAATGAAGCCTTTATCAGTGTGATCTTTCGTATAACACCTCTCTTGTTTGAATATATACCAGGATATCATATATATAAACTATAACAAATTTACTAATGAATTCTTTCAAAACATTAGTAATCAATCTCATGAAATTGCTAGGGGAATTTGTGAGCCCAAAAGGCATCACCAACCATGTATACAATCCATTAGTTGTTTTAAAAGTTTCCTTCCATTCATCTCCCTCACTAATTCCAATTTGACAATACCCACTTTTAAAATCTATCTTTGAGAAATACTTGACACCACTTAAACAGTGTATCAAATAATCAATACAATGTAATGGAAATATGTACCTGATTATGATTTTACATATTACTTTGGAATCAATGCACTTTTGCCATCCTTCGTCTTTATTTTGGCTCAGCACTGTAGGAACAACACATGGACTCAAGCTCTCCTTGATCAAACCTTTATCCAAAAACTCTTGCACCTATCTTTTTACTTCTTCATTCTCTTGTGGAGTCATCTTATCTGTTACTCGTTTTGGAAGAATTTCTCCTAGAATCGAATATATATGATGACTAATTC
This sequence comes from Pinus tabuliformis, assembly GCA_031772625.1. Classification (NCBI taxonomy): domain Eukaryota; kingdom Viridiplantae; phylum Streptophyta; class Pinopsida; order Pinales; family Pinaceae; genus Pinus; species Pinus tabuliformis. Next base: position 1,021,483,881 of record CM062805.1, read on the forward strand.
TCCTTATAGAAGGAAATTAATTTGGAAAAATCATCAAATATAATATCAACAACCTCATCCATGAAGGTTCTAACTTATACATGAAAACCATCGAAATTTGTATTGGTAAGTATTACCTTGGGCTTACCAATTAAAACAAAGTGTACCTCATCCTTTTTTACTTCTTGCAATATTTCTTTTCCACTCATAAGAATCACCTTAGGATCAACTTCTTCTTTTTGTCCTTCATCCCTTAAAGGTAAGAATACACGTTTCTTACCATCCTTATTAACAAAATAAGTATTTCTCCTACCATTGTGAATGGATCTCCTATCACACTTCCATGGTATTCCCAAAAGAATATGGAAGACATCCACGTGAATTATATCACATAACACCTCATCCTCATAGCCACCAATTAGAAATTACACTTATGTTGTTCGTTAACTAGGATCTGATGTCCTTTTCATAACCAAGGCACCTTATAGGGTGTAGGATGTGTTACTCTCTTCAATCCTAGATTTTCTACCATTTTGGGGGAAACCAAATTATCTATAGAGAACAACAAAATACAACTACAGGCCAACCATAATGAACAAAAGATATTATGTAAGAACCCCTTACAGAAGGAAACTCAACTTGAAGGCAATATTTCTCTACTCTATTTTGCCTAGAGTGGAAATATTGCAAGTAAAAAGGAGAAGACACTCTATATGGGGTCACCTAAAACCTGTGGTTTGATAGGCTATTAATGAATATTAAGCCCCCTTTGTTATTCTATCTTGCTTAGACTCCCAAGTAGCTATGATCTACTATGGATCAAGATACAATTGAATATAATGGAACCAATTTTCCTCCTAGTGGCTTGGTTATGACATAGACCAATAGCCAACTAGGGGTCGATTTTGGCTCCCTCAACTATCACCTAGAGTTAAATTTGACCCTTCTAGAGTCTTCGTCAAATTCCACGTGTGGTTAACTTTGGAATTATGATACAAGTATGATATAGGTGTTGTCCTTGATGGCAACTCACTCAGATCACAGATCACAGTGTAGCAGGTCAACAGCAAAGAATTAATGATCAGACTACAAAGAATGAAGAAAGAGAGGTATATGCATGTTCACCTTGACCAACCCGCGTATACACGTAGGTTCATTGAACAAAAGAAGCGTATACGTACACACACACTTTCACTGAAGGAAAGGCATGTACATGTTGGAAAACTAAGATTTGGTTCGTGGTATTGATCCATGGTATTTCGGTATTGATCCATGGTATTTGGTCCAAAGTGTTGACCCCAAGTATTGGTTCTAAGTGGTTTTGGTCCATGGTATTGAGTAAGGCCTAAGACTATAAAAGGAGGAGAAGATCATTAGGCAAACGTACTCAAGAATTGAATATCTAATGAAGTGTGAGATCTAGTATTTTGGTTATGGGTTTGTTATGCTTTGCTTGATCTGAACCAAGGATGCACCTATGCGGTTGATGATGGATGATGGATTGGGATCAAAAGGCTTGGAATGTATTATCATTATGTGGTTTGATCATGGATAGACTGGATCTGAATTATTGACACATGTTTTATTGTATAAATGTTATGATCTGGGTATGACTAATGTTTGGTATAGCTGCAAAGTTCTGAGTTAATATTTGTAGATCTGTACGCGGATTAGCTTTGGTAAAAGCGCGTATACACAGTGGTTTGGCTCATCAGAGTTGTGTATACAGTATGAAGTATGATATTTGAAGTTGCAATTGGATCTGGTTGTTGTTGCAGAATTCTGTGGTTTGCTATGTGTTCTGGTGACTGTGTTTTGTTGACAGGGTTCAGTGTTTCAGTATTGGGTGATTCAAAGATCGATGATGCAGGTGTAGTTGATGGGTGTAATGTAGTGGTGATTCATTTTGTGCTTCAATGTTGTTGATGGGTCTAGCATGAAAATTGGATGAAACATGGCCTTCAGATTATGGTGTTGTGCTTCAGGAGTATCCAGTATGAAAATTTATGAAATGTGGTCCCTGGAGGAAGTGAGAAGGTCGTAGCCTTCTATAGGCCTGTCACACGGAATGAGTCGATCTTGCGGACAAGATAGACCTTCCTAGAATCTAACGATATGTAGTGACAAGCAAGCCAATCAAAAACTATCTTTCTCTAAATATGCAATTATAAACAAAGGCAAACAAGTGTTTTAGGCCTACCTTGGGTCCAATGCAAGTTTATGGAAGCCTCGCTCCTTTGATCCAAATGATCTCCCTTGTTGCGAATCTACAAACACAAGAAAGAAAACAAATTAAATAGCACCTGAAAAGCCAATATCATAAAGCATACTTAACATGATGATCAAGGAATTCATGAAACAAATGACATAAGACAATTTGTTGAGAAAAATGAATCTGATTGTATTAATTCAAATCAAAGAAGAACTTTACAACTTGTGCCTTGATGTTGTACAAGCTCCTCCCAGGGTCCAACAAGAAGTCTCCTCTACTTTGACAAGTTTCACTGTCTTCCCAATGAAGCCAAAAAGGTATGTGATCTCTCCTCTCAAGCTTAACTAGGAAGTCTCAATTCCACCAGCATTTACCCTCAAAAAGGTTCAGCTTCTAACCTCCCTAGCAACCAACCCAATGCCTTAATTTATAGTGCAATGGAGGGAAGTTACTAGGTCCTCCTTCAAAGGGATAAAGCCCTCCTTCAAAGGGATAGCTCCTCTCATCAAGGGATTAGCTCCTTCTCTTTTGGGATGCATGAACCACCTAAGAGCGAACAATCCACATCAAAATTCCTTCTAGAATCATCTAGAATTAACCCAAAGTGAGTTTTTTAGAATAAACTTGCGCCTTTTTGACTTTCACAGGGGTCCGCACCCACTCCTTTAGGGACAGAGCGGGCAGGTCCGCAGATATTGTGAACAGGGGGTGCGGGACCGCAGGCAACAGTGAGAGAAAGTGCGGAACCAGAACTTTGTTGATTTTCAATGTCTTTCTCTCATTTTCAAAGCTTGACTTGAAGAGCTGAGGTCTGAGACTTGCTTAGGAGGACAATACAAGTGATGATAGACCCATACTGACTGCAAATAGTCATGGTGACGATATTTTTGTGTAACAGATTGCCCCCTAAAGTGCGAAGTCTGTAGTAGATGAGAATTTCATTTATCATTTAGGAAGAGTGAAGTACTTTATCATTTCGAGGATCATCTTATGGAGAGCCCAGTCGGAACCTGTAAAAACATTCAATGAAAAATATATATATGAGATCATATCATCGCTGAGGTAGGCATTCCCATACTCAGATCAAAACTGACTAGAAAACTAACTACTGCTCTGATATAGGAATGATCTTGTAATACATCACAAGTATAGACACATGTAGACACAGTATGGATGCAGCCATTTGTTTATGAATAGTCCACAATATAATGAATACAAAATTCCTCACAGCCCGGATTGCGGAAACTAGATCCAGGGTCTTCATTTCTACTTCCCGAAATAGTACGATTCTATCCATGCGAATGAATGTGTTGGAGTCGAACATGGTAGAAACCACTTGATTACTAGTCAATGATGTAAACTATTAACAAGTGTAAGAGAAACCACCAGTAATGTCAATGGCTCTCAAAGTACTCAGTACAATCCATGAAATGTGAATAGATGTGTTGATGTCGAACATGTCACGGAGTCCTTTGATCGAAGGCCAATGATGCAACCTATCGTCGAAGGCGAGAAACTTGCCATTGAGGCATGCAAATCCCAAGGTACTGATGATTTCTAGATCATCTTTCTAGATAATGAGCTGAAGTCGATAGAAAGCGATCCGTCATAGGCAAGCCCACAACACGAAATCATAGATCAAGTTGAAGAAATTTAGTTGCAAGGACTAAATCAAGGATGGTCAAGATGGATGACAGATATTTTGCAGATGAATAGATTATTGGCACTGACCTCTTGAACACATAATGACACAGTAGATGGTTTGGTGACAATTGACCCAAAGTTAATACTTAGAAATTGGCTGAAGACTTTCAATGTGGTTTGATCAACTGTTAGGCAAAGGATTTCCCAACCCAGGTGAAAAAGTGTCGTGTTCAAGAGTGGTTACAAAGTATGACAAACAGGTTCATTTTTCTCTCTTTTCCCCCACTATTTCTTGTCGGAAATAATACTGAGAGGGGGGCTGAATCAGTATTATCTAATTCTTTTAATAAATCTTCCTTATTTGTTCTTTGAATTATTTTTGCATGTCAGTACCATAAAATAATGAGCATGAACAAAGAAAACAGATAGTCACACCAAAGAACACAAGATGTAAGGTGGAAACCCAATGTGGGTGAAAACCACCTGCTGCAATATGTCTCTATCTTCTTTCAAATTAGAAACTCCTTTTACAATGGTTTTGTACTGGTGCAGTCCTTTACCAGTACGCAGGCTGCAACCTGCAGAGAGCTACAACTCTCTCTCGTTTTCCAGTCTCTCCTGGAAGGGAGCTACAACCCCCTACTTCTTTTCTTACAAGGACCACTTTTCATAAATTTTCAAACTGGATCCATAATCATCAAATGATCATCAAGTATAAGAGAATCACCCAGTCAACTGTAGTAACCAGATCAACAATAATAGAACCAAACCCAGAACATAGCAATGATAAACAGAGATTTCAAGAGAAGTAAGCAGCTTCACCCATGTACTGCCTGCTTACAGTAAGCACCCTGCTCAACTGCTCTCCTGCTTACGTACGCACTGTAGTCAATTGCTCACCTGCTTACGTACGCATTGTAGTCAACTGCTCACCTGCTTACCTACGCTCTGTTTCCATTGATCTGCCTGCGGATCTCCGCACCTGCAACCCTTCTGTGCCTGCGTACCGGCGCACCTGAAACCTTCCGTTCCAGCGTATATGCGCACTTTTCTTTCACTGTACCTGCGTACCTTTGGGCATAGATGATTTCAAGACTTCAAGAATAACCCAGACAGTCAGATCTACAGATCTGATCATGCGCCGAAGAGATCTCAATCCATCAGTAGATTCGCCTTATTTAGATCTAGATATTACTCCCAAGAGATCATAATATTTCAGATCTAGCTCTCATAAGATGTTCAACCCAAGCACATGCCCCAGCCAAATGATCTCCTTTGCTTTATATAGGAAAGATCTTCCTCAAATCATGGATCAATACCACGGGCCGACACCATAATAACACAAATACCGTCGGCTAAATATCAAAGATTAAACATAAGAAACCCCACGTGTGCTTTTCTCTGCCTTGAAATGAGTGTAATGGGGGTACGCACCTCCTGGACGACTTATCTGCGTATCAGGCCGCGGTCCCTTCACGGTGTACCTGCGGGTACGCACTTTCTGAACTGATCTCCTGCGTACTTCTTAATTTTCAATATATTGAGAGCCTTGCCATGGGGGTTGCCATCAAGTACAACATCTGTAACATATATAGCCATACCAGAAACATAATGCCAACATTTCTAGCAAGTACATCTTTATTTTTGACAAGCTTGAGGAGGATAACATTTGCTTGATTATAAGCTCATCCTTTGGATGAGTCAAACTTAGTTTAAATTCGAACCCTAAGAAGGAGTGGTCTGTTCCTGTTTGTAATTGAACAGGTCCTTTACTGTTTAAATTTTAACAAGTCCAGTATAAGAGAAACTCGGCGTTTTTTAATTTTAGAGAGTCTGAAAAAACTTAAGAAGACTCCAGGGTTGACCTTTTTCGTAAATTTGTGTCTCCCAAGCCCGAAAAAGTATAAAATAATACTTGAGAGAACCGCTTGATCTTTACGACCAAGGAGTACTTTTCGTAATTAGTGCCTCTGATCAGAAAAAGTAAAAAGTGATCAATGACACGTCGTTTTATAACCAATATCGAATTTGAAACGACAAAAATCCAGCAATCTTTTCATGTTTTTACGGTCAGAAAAAGAGCTGTAAGTGGACCGTCTTTTTAGTTCCGTTTTAACGAGTTTAAAAAGAAAAACTCGGCGATCTTTTCATGTTTTAGGAGTCAGAAAAGAGCTTAAAGGTGACTCTAAATGTTTTTTTCGACGAAAATGACCGATTTCGCCTGAAAAATTTGTTATCCTGAACAAAAATGCAAACATTACTCATACCTGTTTGAGATGGATAAAAATGTTGCAAAAGTTACCTTTCTAAAGTGAAACATAAACAAATTTACAGTTCATTTATTCAAAAAATTATAAAAAGGGCTTTCGTCAATTCATTTTTACCGTTTGAGATTTGGGTGAGAAAATAGTGCTTTTGGTCAGAAACTTCCCGTGAATATTGCGTAAAATCCATCCATCGGAATCGAGCGTCGTCTCCTCTAGGTAATCCACATCATCCTACTCTTCAATTTCATCCTTTCCAATTTGTTTTTTAGGGTTTTATTTCATTTTTTAGAGGGTTTTTAGGCTAGAAACCTGCGCGCAAGGGCCCGCAGGCACAACACAAGTAACCTGTGGACCCCGACTTTTTCTCAATGGGGAAAAAGTCAGGGGTTCACACCTGCCGTGAAGGCAAGGTGCGGACCCACGCACTGTCTCTAACAGAGAGGGTGCAGTCCCCGCAACAAGGGCTTTTAACCCTAAATTTCTCAAAATTTACCCAAACAATTCAATTTTTTGCATTCTAACTCGCCTTTTTGTTGGATGTAGAGTATACATCATGCTTGATTGGCGAGAATGGGAGCATGAAGATGTATATCTTGCCGCGTTAAATCACCAACCTTCGATCGATGCATTGGAGGCATGCAGCTTGTACTAATTCTGGGCCATACCTGGCATGAGGTCCCAGGTGGACTTCTTGCAGTGGCTGGTAGAGAGGTGGAGCATACAGGACCAGTGCTTCTTCATTGGTGGCCACTAGCTCGAAATTGAGCCGGCAGACATATACTTTTTGACTGGTTTTCCTAAGAGAGGCGAAGACTTGACTCTATTCGGGACTAGGCCAGGTGGCCAGTCTGTCGATAGCCTCCGGCTAGAGTTCTGCAACAACCAGACTAGAGACAAAGGGATAGACATTAAAACCATATCCCGTCTTGAACTCATGGTGATCGCGTTTACTATTACCAGGCTTTGCGGGAGCGCTGCACTACATATAGCCACCGGATCCCAGATGCGGATGGCAGTTGACTGCTTTCGAGGCACCATCTTCAACTGGTGCGATGCTGTGTTGGCTAATGTAAAAGGCCAACTGACCAGAGCCAAGAACGGACAACTAAAGACCTTTGGATATGGTGCTTTGGTTGTGAGCTTTGGTCTAGAGAGGGTCCCAATGTTGGTCCCGCAGCACCTCACTGTTGGAGCTGGACTTCCTCGAGAGCCCAAACTGATGCGATGGGTTGCAGTTATGGCCCGTCATCATGACGAGGGGACATAGTTCGTTCGATTCAAACCTGAGTATTTCCATTAGTTGGAAAACCAGGTTTTTGCTATTTAGGACTTCCTTTACACTGGGGTATATTTTCGCGGTGACCCAGACATGTCTCTTCCACCAGGAGAGCAATGGGATGACTCAGGTAAAATCATTTTCAACATTTTCCTATTTTAATTTTTTTTTTGTTTTTATCTCGTCCCAAAACTGATAGTAAAAGTTTCAAATGCAGATGTGGGTCCACAACGACTAGCCACTCTCCGGCCTTACGAGAGGAAACAACCAGCTGCAGCGGCACCAGCCCCACAGGACGAATCAGCAGAGACATTGGCCAAATTGGAGAGCCATCTAGAGTGTTTGATAGGAGACATTCCAAATACTGGCATAGATGAAATTCCTCGTCGACTACAACGATATGTGATTGGGGTCCCAGGACCTTTTAGGAGGTTCCTTTGTAAGGTGGCGCGTACAGTGGTTTCTTATCGAGATCATCACCAGTGATAGGATGATCGCCTATTGTAGACACATATGTCATTTTTTCTTTTTGTACTTATCATTTTTTCCGATTATAAGGTTTTTTTCAACCTATGATCGAGGACGACGTATATTTTGACACACTCCTATATTATACTATATCACTATTATCGGCTTATCTTGTAAAACATGTTATGGAATGCTTTTAAATTTACATGTATGATTATTGCAAATGTCTACTTAACATTCGAGAAGCGATTGCATCTGCTAATGTATTTAAAGATCTTGGAATATGCTGATATTCAATATAATCAAATTCACGTTCCAAGAGACGCACTCTCAAAAACAATCTCAATAACACTGGATTTCTAATGGCATATACTCTATTAAGTTGTAATACAACGAGTTCAGAATCTAACCTCACTATCAAACTTCGAATCCCAAATGAAATAGATTCAGATAATAACTCAATCACTGCATTATACTCTGCAATGTTGTTTGTTGTTTGACCGAGGCTTACCCCATGCATAGATACCAACTCGTCAGAGGGCGAATAGATAACCCAAGCTGCAGAATAAATGTTTCGTGTATTACGACAAGCACCATCAGCAAAACCAATGTATGTTTGGAGAGGCATCGACATCTGCAATATCAAGAGTAAAACAAAGATAAGCAGGAATAATGACGGAAAACACTCTCTAAGCTAAGCACACTTTTTAAACTAAAACACACCAGATAGAAAGAAAACTAACCTAACTAAAAATCTCCACACCCATTTTTTAAGCATAATACCTCTTTAGGTAAAGACCATTTCTAGGTTTACCTAAAGAGTCCCCGTCAAAGTCTACCAATTCATAGGCCCCTTTTGCTAGCTTTCGCTTGACAACATAGGGATCATGCCACATAGGAACGAATTTTCCAGCACCTAATTTATCATTAGCTTGATCGTACAATAAGACTAGGTCTCCTTCTGAAAAATTTCGAGGGGTCACATTTCGATCATACTGAGCTTTAATACGTTTTGCATGAGTTTCGATCGCTAATGCAGCATTATGTCGATTCTCATCTAATTGAGCCAAGTATAACAAGCGTTTTTCCTCTTCGGAAGTGGCTGGAAGTAACTCGATGGCCATTTGTAATGACGGGATTTCGCATTCAATGGGTAACACAGCTTCTAGACCATAAACTAGTTGGAAAGGAGTGAGCCCTGTTGACGTTTTTACTGAGGTTCGATACGCCCAAAGCGCTGAAAATAGCATGTTATGCCAATTTGACCGATGAATCCCAATGATTCGTCGGATCATGATGACTAAAACTTTGTTGATGGATTCAACCAGACCATTAGCTTGTGGATAATAAGGAGTTGAACTATCGTGATGCAAGCCAAGCTGGCCTGTAAGCTCAGTCATCATAACGTTTCAAAAATGACGCCCATGATCAGTGATAATCGCTTGTGGAACACCAAACCTAGAGTTAAAAGATTGAACACGAAAATTGCAACTGTTTTTCCGTCTACCTCAAATGTAGGCATCGCCTCGTCCCACTTGGTAAAATAATCTACCGCAAGGATGATATACGCATGCCCCCCGACCGAGTGAGGGTTACATGTAATAAAATCGATACCCCATTTGGCAAAAGGACCAACGGCAATTATAGGGTGGAGAGGAGCAGGTGGAGCGCACATCTTTCGATCAAAATTTTGGCAGTTGTGGCATTTTTGGACCGCGTTAATACAATCTTTAAACAAAGACGGCCAGAAGTAGCCAGCGCGCAATATCTTTTGGGCTGTGGCATACCCAGAAATATAACTGCCACACGCTCCAGAGTGAGTCATTTAGAACCCTTTTAGCTTCCTCGTGAGTTAAACAACGTCGAAAAATAGAGTCCGCCCCACGGCGATAAAGAGTATCTCCAATAATTCTGAATTGTTGGGACTAGAATCGTATTTTTCGATGTTCTGACCTTGAAATTTCTAGCCGAAAGGATTGGGTCTAGAGATAAATGATGATATCCCCATACCACGGATCTAAAGTGCTGATTAGAAACAAGGATTCGTCCGCAATGGGCTCCTCCGCCATAGTTTTTGTGTCAGCACGCGGGAAGTCACACATTAACTCCGCAAAAACTAAAGATTTCTTAGACTTAGACTTTTCAAATTCCAAGTCAAATTCCTGCAGGATCACAATCCATTTAGAGTACTTGTCCCCTAGCAATTGCTTGGTCAAAATGTAGATCATAGGGTTGTAATCAGAAATTACTGTAGTTTTACGTAGTAAAATGTAGTGACGAAAATATTGGATAGCTTGAACAGCTGCCAATGCCAATTTCTCCACATGTGAGTATTTTAGCTCAGTTGGATTTAAAGTTCGACTAAGGTAATATATCACATGTTCAGTACAGAATTCATCTTCCTAAACTAACACCATTCCAATGGTGGAATGGGAGGCGGCGAGATACAAGAAGTAGTCCTGGTTGTAGTTGGGAGGATGCAATAACGGTGCATGGGTCAACGCGTGTTTTAGTGCATCAAAATATTTCTGAGCTATCTCATCCTAGTAGAATGGGGTATTCTGTTTCAACAACCGGGTAAAACCCTTTGTAACCTCGGCGTAGTTAGGAATGAATCGTCGTAAAAAGTTTGCTTTCCCTTGCAAACTTTGGAGTTGGCGAAGACTCGAAGGAGGAGGCAATTTGACAATAGCTTCAACCTTCGAGGGATCGACGCGAATGCCGGCTTTTGAAACAACAAACCCCAGCAACCGACCCGTTTCTATACAGAAAACACACTTGTGTGGATTCAACCTAATCCGATAATGCCTACACCTCATAAAGATTGCTCATAAATGGATGAGATGATCAGCTCGATGTAATGAATGAGCAAGCAAATCATCGAGATAGGGTTGCACAATGTGCTTGATGTCATGAAATGCATAAGACATGGTCCTTTGAAAAGTTGCCCCGGCATTCTTGAGCCCAAAAGGTAATTTGCAATAAGCAAATGTCCCCCATGGACAAATGAAAGTTGTTTTTGGTTGATCGGCAGGTAGAATATTGATTTGATTGTATCCGGAAAAACCATCCATGAAGGAGAATATTTCGTTGTTGGCACAATCATCAATGATTTGATCGATATAGGGAGTTGGGTAATTGTCCTTTGGACAGGCTCGATTAATGTCCCTATAATCGATACATATTCTTATTGTCCCTTGCTTTTTATTAACAGGAACAATATTCGATACCCAATCCGTTAACGGAATCGGATAAATGAAACCTGCTTTGAGTAATTTTTCAACTTCTGCTTTAATAGCAGCAGCTTTTCTCGGGTGAATCTGACGTAAACGTTGTCGGACGGGTTTAGCATCCGGGTAAGTTTTGATTTCATGAACAACAATTACGGGGTCAATTCCTGGCATTTCCTCATATGACCAGGCAAACACGTCGCGGAATTCTTGAAATAGGGCCTTATATATTTGAATTTCATCTTCTGTACACGAGGCACCTATGTGAATGTTTTCAAAAATTCCAAGCTTAACCGAAATATCAATAGGAATAGTTCAAGAAATGTTTCCCAAATTTAACTTTGAATCAGGATTTTTCATTGGATTCTAAGGTTCCTTGACATATTCAGTCGTAAAAATTGATGAAAAATCATTTTCAAAACGATCACTCTCGGGTAAAAACGAAGATCTATGATGGAGATCTTCCCATGGTAAATCATCAACACATAGGATTTCATGAATTTGCTCATCAGTGTGAACAAGTTCAGAAAACGTTATTGAATCCGAGTTTGATGTGAAAAGTGATTCCTCATGGACCACATTAATTTATTCAATTTTGGTTGAAGATGGGTCGGAAAACAATTGCACGGCCTGATACGCAATTTCATATGGACTCAAAGGCATAACATCACCAAATGAGTCTATCTCAGATTCGAAAGGTACGATCCAAGGATCATCATAAACAATGGTGTCTGACGAAATCATATGAATGGTTGCAAAAGAATACGATGCGTTGATAGGAGGAAAAGGAAAAGTTACCAATAAACTGGCATCTTTAGCTAGTCCTACTCCAACATCCTTATACGGGATAGTCGTTTTGCCGACATGCTGAATGCTTTCAGAAGAGGCTGGGTCGGATGAAAAGTAAGCGAGCTGGTCTATTGTTACGATCTTTCCATTATGAGGAAACTTTATAACCCGAAAGACCGATGAAACAACAACTGTCATAGCGTAAGACCAACTACGACCCAAGAGAAGGTTATAATCTAGAGGGGCATCAACCACCTCCACATCTAGATTAACAGTTTTTCCTTCAACCCCTATAGGTAAATCTTGTAGAATGCCAAAAGGATGAAACCCACGGCCATCAAAGGCCTTTATAATCGTTTGGGATTCATTTAGCAAAGGAGAACCAAGCAACCTCCAACACTGTATTGACATAATACACGTTGAGGCTCCCTCATCAATCACAGTCCTATGAATAGGTCTATTTTTGACTAACACTGGGATCTGGAAAGCCATTTGATGAGGTAAGCGTGGTGTACTATTTTCTAGATCGAAAATTATAAGGTTCGAGTCCTGAACGTCAATAGCTCCTATAGCCGACAAAAGTAATTTACGCTGTGCTGGACATGATTGCAACACTTCCAAAGCTGACATTGCTGAAGGTGAAACAGCTAAATCTTCAACAATGTTATAGTTCTGAGCTGCTCTCGCATGTGGATTGAAAGCTGACTTTCGAAGTATACCCTTGGCGGGCGGTTTGATTACTAAGTCTGGATTAGGTTTCTCGATCTGTAGTGGATCGGAACCGGGAGCTGAGGTTGATGGGTTAGAATGAGAAGATTCTGCTTCTTTACCATCAACAGGACTTTTACTACCATAATCATGCGATCGAGTCGCAATCCTAACATGGGACATCATCAGTATGGGTTCTTCGTTGGCATTTGAGGAAGAACCTATCATCTTACTGTCTTGACTTGGAAAAGGATCCTTCAAAACAGCAGGCGTTTGGGAACCTTTGACAATTTTCGCAACCTCTGCACGATGAGGGCAGTCTCTTGTAAAATGTTCTTCGTCACAAATGAGACAAGGATAACGAGGTTTGCGTTTCTCATCAGTTGATTCCGCTTTTTCTGGTTTCTCTTTCGAATTTTTATCTGTTTTATTTTTCTTCTTCCCTTTCTTCTTACCACCGGATTTTGATTTGGATGTAGATGACTCTACAACATGAATATCGGTGGAAATCTCCGCAGAAGAATCTCCTGTCGAGGAATATGGCAAGGTTATGATAGGAGAAGAATTCTTGGAAGACTTCTTCTTACTTTTGGTATTAACTGTACCAATCATACCGTCAGTGGCATGAGACCCTGAAGGAGCTGCAGCGATTTGATTTTTCTTAGGAAGATCGGGGATTTTCTCGTGTAATGTACCTGACTGAGTATAAACTAAGTCAAGGTACTGTGCTTGAGAAATTACTTGCTCCTCAGTAACGACTCCGGCCTTAGCTACATCCTCAGTGATCTTTGGCAATAAAGATTTTACAAACCATTCAGCTAAGATCTGATCCGGAATAAAAACCTTCACTAAACGCCGTCGACGTCTCCATTCATGAATGTGATTTGAAATGTAAGTGGACGTCGACTGCTTTAATGAAGTTAGTAATTTCGTGCCATTGTCATATCTGACTGGCAACTGAAAATGAGTTAAAAATGAAGTAGCTAACTGACTAAAGTTATAAAAAGTGGCTCGCGGTAACTCAATGTACCACTTGGCCGCAAGACCAATTAGAGTGCACTGGAAAAGCCTTAAATGGATTGAATCATCTGAAATGGAATTAGATGCACACCAGAGGTGATAATTCATCACATGGTTCGACGGGTCCTCTCCTGATTTTCCTTCAAACTTAGGAATATCACTAGGCAACTTATTCGGCATTCACGGCCAAAACGGAAGATAGTTAATGGGATCGTTCGTTAGGCGCGACAAGTCAGGCAAGTCCAAAGTTGCAATAAACGGTAGCTGACGATTAGGGTCCCTAAAACTCTGGGTCATGAGATCAGCCCCAGGAGGAGGATATCCAAGATAACTAGGAATTGGAATTGCATTTGGGATATTGTATCCTCCCGAAAAACCAGGATTAACCGGACCGTACTGGGGTTGTTGAGGTTGTTGATATGTATACCCAGGGTACGGTTGATACTAATAGACTGGCTGCTGCACAGCAGGACCGAATTAGTATTGTCCCTGGTACGGTTGATAAGTAAATTGTGGTTGACTTGTGACAACCGTACTTGAACCAGGTTGTCCTACAAGCATCTGAACCGAAGTTTGAATTGTGGATCCACACTGAGGTAAAGATGTCTGAGGAGTTGATACAGGAACAGTAGAAACCGGAGCTGTCGATACTCCAGAAGTAGATGGGGTCGATTGAACAGATGTTGCAATAGTTGCAGCAGCCGTTTGAGGCGGAGTACGAGGCGTACTAGGCCCAAGCTGAGAAACTACGGAAGGTACAGAAGTTTGAATAGTAGACTGGACAGGTTACTGGGGTGAACTAGAAACTAAGGGTTGTCCAATTTGAGATGACAACTGTACATTCGATTGCAAGACCTATTGAGTTTGCGATGGATCCCACACTAAGTTCATTCCGAGGTACGGACCCATAACAGGTTGAGAATATTGAGGACCATAACCGGGTTGAGGGTAGGGTTGATAATTCAAAGGTACATTTCCAGTTCCTTGAATATATGATTGACCGGAGGGTGGTTGGAAACCTTGGTTCGAGTACTGACCCTGGGGTTGATAACCTTGAGGCACGTACTAATACTGGGGTTGACCTTGAGGTACATATTGATACTGGGGTTGACCTTGAGGTACATATCGAGTCTGGGGTTGACCTTGAGGAACGTACTGTCCCGTAGGTATGTACTATCCTTGAGGTTTCCCCCCAGGTGCAAATTGGGTACCTTGAGGTTTCCCCCCAGGTGATACTTGAGGATTTTGATGTTGCCCCCCAGGCGGTAACTGGCCACCTTGAGGTTGAGGATTAGGAATAGTACCTAACATCATGAGAATATCTTCTACACTCAACGGCTTAGTACCATTATTTCCAGTTAATAACCCTTGTTCAATGGGTTGAGGAGACGCTCCTGCAAAAGTACGAGAAAGTGACTGAAACCCGGAGGGAACAGAAGGACCGACGTACAAAAAGGTTTCTGGCGATTGAGAAAACATGGACGACTGTCTTGACATATTTAACGGAGGATAGTAACCTCTAGGTGTTGGGTGATAAGGAATACGAGGTGGTGAAAAACTTAGTCTCGGGTTTTCCAAAAAATTTGTCAATGAGAGATACCAAGCACTGCTCCTAGGTGGACTGTAAAAAATTGATTCACGCTCCCTAAGTTCGATAACAGGTTGATTTTCAGGGATAGGGATGCCTACTTCTTCTTCCGGAGTAGCAAGTTCTTCAATAGCTATAAGTCCAGAAGGAAGATTTTGGGTAATTATTCTTTCTACCCTGGGTGAACCAGGACCACTAGAAGTTGGAGAGGTAAACCTTGATGTTGGAGTAGCAGCAAATTCACTTTCAGGTTCGGATATTTTAGGTTCCTCACCTATATCACTAGTAGACGAAAAGCTACCAGTAATTTCGGAAACA
Source organism: Pinus tabuliformis (assembly GCA_031772625.1). NCBI lineage: Eukaryota > Viridiplantae > Streptophyta > Pinopsida > Pinales > Pinaceae > Pinus > Pinus tabuliformis. The sequence continues at coordinate 1,021,499,380 of CM062805.1, forward strand.
AACACCGATTGTGGATTATAATCTGCTACTAAAGCTTGAAAATCAGGATGTACCACCAAATAAGACTCTCCTTCTTCAGGTGACCCAACTCTACTGTCTCTAGAAGTTACGAGGGCTCTCAACCCTTCAGGCTGGCTCGGTGAAAACTCAGGAGGTTGGCCCCGAAGTCTACAGGATTTCCTCGGTAATTCAGCCACGATTAAAAAATTTAACTACTTCACACGAAAACAAAGTAAAATCTCAATGAAAACCACCTAAAGCCTCTAAAGAACCAAACAAATTTGAATCACGCACCTAAAGAATCTAGGAGATCAAACCACACACAAACAGTAACTTTCCGTGTTGAAAACACTAGTTGGTGATGAAACCCAACGTCGCAGAGTTCAATACAGAAATGGCGGTTGGAACAATTACCCCGGCAACCTGCTTAATGAATATACTGGCGCAAGTTCCTCCACTAAACCATCTCGAGTGAAGAGAACCCCCCAAAAAATCCAAGTGAGTCTAGCCGACGTCTGCTCCAGGTACAGTGGGATCTTCCCACCACTGTCACCTTAAGAAGAATCCTATAGAATATGGTCACTAAGGTTACCAACGGAAACAAATATACCTGGGGGAACAGTCTACGATCCGATACGCACGCAAGAGCAGAGTAACAAGCTCAATCCCTTTGAAGGCTCCTTGACATAATCCAAGGTTTACCAACAAGTGACCCTAGGCTCCTCGACAATGGTTAATCTGAGGTTTACCATTTTTAATACATGAATATCTGGCGTCGTTCCCAATGAGGAAGGATTGATTCCCACACTGGTTCGGACACGATCTCATGCTTCTCCTTTAATAGGAGCTTTCCCAGAGCATAAATGCAACAATTGGATTTTTCTCCTATCGCAAGATACAACTACTTGTTTGTTTTACTGTCTTGGAGAGTTAATTACTCCCTACTCCAAGACACTAGCCTAAGCTATGTTGGTGTATTAGAGCCCTAGAAATAAAAATATTACTAGATAGATTTTACTTTAAGCGTTATTTTTATTGGTTTTGTTTAAGTCAAGAGGTGCGGAGATGAAACTCGTGGTGTGAAGACTCGACTCGAAATCACTAAAAAATGCACTTAAGATGATTAAGCAATCTTTTCCCTTCAATGAACTTCTAGCTAGGAAAGAGTTTGAGAATGCAAATGCTTGTAAACACAAATCTTTCTTAACAAACAAATTAAAAGAAGAGCTTTTTGTCTTTTCCAATGCACTCAAAACGAGACAACTAGTTATTTTCACAAAAATTTCCCTTTTCTTTCAAACACTCATATACTACAAAAACAAACTTTTTCCAAAAGAGATTTTTTAATTTTTTATAAAACACTCAAAACTATGGAACTAACTAATCTTGAGACCTATAAACTATAAAAAACTATTTAAAGTCAAAGCTTACAAGATGTCTTTTTCAAGGATGTTTTACTTAGCTACAAACTAAGGACTAATTTGTCCAGAATCACAAATCAGTCAAAAACAACCAATTTTTGTTTCTTTTCTAAAAATGAAATCCAAACTTTCAACACAAGCCTTTTCGAAGTTTCATAAAGAGAAAACACAAGGTGGATTCCTCAACAAAGGTAGATTTTGCAAATGGTCAGACTCATAAGAAGGCTAGTAAAAACCAAGGTGATCTAAGGCTTCTACAGCTTCTAAGCTCTGAGCTACTACAAGACCAAAATGAAAACCAAACCCAACAATCAAAACTTCTTGGAATTCCACCTAAAACCCTAACACCAATGGAATTAACCTAAGAAAAGCTTCTGACAGGTTATATGCAAGTCTGGGCAGGGGATAATAACATCTAAACAAAAACTAAGCTAACTAACACAGAAAATCTTAGGCTTTCCAAAATTTTGACAGGGTCCGCATGCCCACAGTTCACACAAGTGTGGTATCGCTCTGTGCTAAAAGCAAAAGTGCAAATAGGTCCGCATTGTGTCGCAAGTCGAGGGTGCGGTCCTCTCCCAAAGTTATGAAAAACAAAAAATAATCCTAGATCTACTAAATCTACCCAATTCCACACACAACAAGCCAAAAACAGAAACAAAAACACAGTTTCTCAAGTCAAAGTAAAAACAAGGAAAAAATCAAGTCCCCAGCGGAGTCGCCATTTTGTCACACGGAATGAGTCGATCTTGCGGACAAGATAGACCTTCCTAGAATCTAACAATATCTAGTGACAAGCAAGCCAATCAAAAACTATCTTTCTCTAAATATGCAATTATAAACAAGGCAAACAAGTGTTTTAGGCCTACCTTGGGCCCAATGCAAGTTTGTGGAAGCCTCGCTCCTTTGATCCAAATGAGCTCCCTTGTTGCGAATCTGCAAACACAAACAAGCAAACAAATTAAATAGCACCTGAAAAGCCAATATCATAAAGCATACTTAACATGATGATCAAGGAATTCATGAAACAAATGACATAAGACAGTTTGTTGAGAAAAATGAATATGATTGTATTAATTCAAATCAAAGAAGAACTTTACAACCTGTGCCTTGATGCTGTACAAGCTCCTCCCAGGGTCCAACAAGAAGTCTCCTCTACTTTGACAAGTTTCACTCTCTTCCCAATGAAGCAAAAAAGGTATGTGATCTCTCCTCTCAAGCTTAACTAGGAAGTCTCAATTCCACTAGCATTTACCCTAAAAAAGGTTCAGCTTCTAACCTCCCTAGCAACCAGCCCAATGCCTTAATTTATAGTGCAATGGAGGGAAGTTACTAGGTCCTCCTTCAAAGGGATAAAGCCCTCCTTCAAAGGGATAGCTCCTCTCATCAAGGGATTAGCTCCTTCTCTTTTGGGATGCATGAACCACCTAAGAGCGAACAATCCATGTCAAAATTCCTTCTAGAATCATCTAGAATTAACCCAAAGTGAGTTTTTAGAATAAACTTGCGCCTTTTTGACTTTCACAGGGGTCCGCACCCACTCCTTTAGGGACAGAGCGGGCAGGTCCGCAAATATTGTGAATAGGGGGTGCGGGACCGCAGGCAATAGTGAGAGAAAGTGTGGAACCAGAACTTTGTTGATTTTCAATGTCTTTCTCTCATTTTCAAAGCTTGACTTGAAGAGCTGAGGTTTGAGACTTGATTAGGAGGACAATACAAGTGATGATAGACCCATACTAACTGCAAATAGTCATACGATATTTTTGTGTAACAAGGCTGGTGCCTATGTACTGGTAAACATATCGGCCATTACAAGAGCCAGGGGGTTGGAGCTCCCTTCTAGTAGCATCTAGAAAACGAGTGAAGGTTGGAGCCTTCAGTAGGCCAACACCTACATACTAGTAAACGGATCAGCTAGTACAAGAGCTAGGGGGTTGTAGCTCCCTTCCAGTAGTAGCTGGAGAATGAGAGAAGGTTGTAGCCTTTTGCAGGTGGGTGCCTGCGTACTGGTATGAGTCTGCGCTAGTACAAGATTGTAAACAGGCTTTTCTAATATTAAAGGAAGACGGCAGTAGGTGGTTTTTGTCCCGCATTAGGTTTCCACCTTATATCATGGTGTTCACGTGTGTTTCTTATGTGTGATGATATGTTCTGTTTTGCTGCACCTGTTTACTGTTTATATGGTTAATGAAGTTTCGATGCACTGATTAAAGATCAACCTATAATGGATTAACTGAATCATAAGTTTATTGGATATACGCTAGTTTCCTTAAACACAGTTGCGTATATACGCGGGTTCCCTTAACTGAAGTAGCGTATATGAATATGGAAATCAAAAGTTACTAATTTGTTAATACTAATTCAACCCCCCCCCCCCCCTCTTAGTATTATTTCCAACAAATTTGAATCAGAGCAGGTCCTTTGGTAGAAGCTTGATCGCTTAAAGGAGATCCATAGAACAATGGGAAAGAAAACGCGTCAGAGGAGGAAGACAGCTCAAAGGAACAGTGACAACATGCTGTTAGGTGGAAGCAAGTATTCAGATTTTGAATCACCTCAGATTGAAGATGAACCAACAAATGAAGAATCAAATAAAATCATAGATCAACAAGATCTATTTAACAAAAGGGAGAGTGCCCTCAAAGAAGAAGTTATCAGTTTAAAAGCTCAGCTAGAGTGTGGCTTCAGAGTACGTCAAATGTTGCAAGAGCAGAATGAAGAACAAGAAAATGAGATTCTCAAACTAAGGCAACAAGTGGAAGAAGGAAGAAAGTCTGAAGAAATCTTGAAGAAGAAATATCTGGAAAAGAAAGAGCAACATCAGGTTGAGGTAAATATCTTAAAAGGTAAATTAGAAGAAAAGGATAAATTGTTACGATTTCAAGACAGTACTAAGATTTTGGATGATATCCTTAGTAGTCAAAGATCCCCTGCTATCAAAACTGGTCTTGGTTTTCATGAATCTATTGAAGGTGAATCTAGCTCTCATGGTGAGGCAAGGAACTCTAATGCAAAACCTGAAATGCTCAATAAGGAGATAAGAGGTCAACCTCATCAACAACCAACGAAAGAAATCCGTCAAAGAAAATATTTTACTCCAAACTATGGAAATGATAGTCGGTTATTTTCCCAGATGAATAATGTTGAGTGTTATGTATGTCATAATCTTGGACATGTTGTAGCGAGATGCATAATGGTGCAAGACCGTCACACAAAAAGATCATCATGTTCCAGTTACTTCAAGGCGTATTGTTTTTCTTGTAATATGTTTGGTCACAAAGCCATTGACTGCTATAGAAGGAATATGAAACATGTAAGATGTTATGCATGTAACAAGCTTGGACATATAGCAAAGGAATGTAGGAGAAAATTTTGGGCACCATACCAAAAGGAGAGCACATCATCACAGTGGAAGATATGGAAGAAGAAGGAAGTTCAGTCAGAAAGATGTGGCATAGCAGAGTATACAGACATGACAGACTCAGAGGAACCTGAAAGTTTGAAACTTCAGTGTTCCAAATCTCATATGCAAGTTTCATGAAGACAAGTCGCGTATATACGCGAGTTCAAAGATGCACAGTCGCGTATATGTCAATTTGAGGAAAAGCAGCGGGACAGACTCAGGAAAAGGGGTCTGATATGGTTCAGTCAATTATTTGCTTTGTTAGATAGTGGTTACAATCTGCTGATGATGTGTAGACATGTGTTGGCACTCATAAGATGATTATCAAGAAGTGTTTAACTTGATGTACATCTGATTGATGATGATGCCTTGATCTTTCTTGCTGATATATACATGATCAGATCTGAAAGTGAACAAATGGAACAGATTCAGGGAGAGCACATGCTTCGAATAATTCATTGTTGGCATTATGGTTAGAAGTCTTTAGTGATGATGCTTATGTGGCTAAATGATACATCTTGCTACTTATTGTTGGTTGGTCAAGAGAATGGTATTGCAGGTCATAGTTTGTTGATGTTGCTCACTGATGCTTATAGTGCAGATCATATAAGGTGTATGATAGATGTTGATGACTATCATGGTCTTGATTAGATTGTTGGTCTTTGTTATAAAGACCTTGCATATGCTCAGGGGGAGCATGGACAAATTGATACATCTTAGGGGGAGCTCAATCAGAGGTTTCAGCATGTACTCAGGGGAGTATGGACAGTAGAAAGTGTTACACAGTAATTTGTCACTGTCTCCCTCTCAGTCACCCTACTGTGTCAGGAGTTCACAATAATCAAGTTCATGCCTTCTGAATTGGCCAAAAACCCACTTTTCCAAAGTTTTCCTCATCAGCGCGTCTGTTTCCAAAATATCCGCGATGACTGGCGCTTCATAACAGACCGTGTGCGCTGCCAGCGCGGAAGAACACGACTTTTCCGCGCTGATCAAATTTCATGACCAGCGCAGCCTCTGATTATATTCACCCGCGTTGACATGGCCATTTCCAATATGTCTTAGTGACGTCATCGCGCCAGACCAGTTATGCACCCGCGCTGATCCAGTTTTGGCGAATTTGTTCCAACAGCCAGCCTTCCAGATAACTCCAGACTTGGTTGTTGGCTTTGTGAGTGTCGCCTCCCTTCTATGGCATTTCTGTTCGACCCTTTGCAACTACTTCCCTTGAAGATAAGCTCATCCTTCCACCCTTTTAGGAGGCTCCTTCTCCTATATAAACTTCCACCATTACCATGAGCAGCGAGTTTGGAATAGCTTGGATTGTGTGGAGCTTATAGTGCTCAGATTTCTGCTACTATAGGTAGTTGGTGTGATAAGTGTGGAAGTGCTTGATAGCTTAGGGAAGGTTGTTTTGTGTTCCTTGTGTGAGAGAGAGAGTTTCTTGTCTTGGGAGAATCATTTCCAAAGGTGAATGCTTGAGACACTTGCTGACTGGCCCCTCCTGAGAAGGATACCAACGTCAGAACATTTGGTTGTACTCTTCTCTGATTTTGATTCATAATAGATGACTACTATTATTGTTCCATTCTCATTTGTCTATGCAATGGTTAAATGTGAATTACATCCTTTCTGACTGATGTATAGTTGCTTTTATTAGATTTCACGCTTGTGTTTGTTTCCTCTTCGTGTGTGCAGGTATCTATTCGCGGAGATCGCGGGAGATTGTGACCAGCCGGAGCGAAGGAGTGAAGGTGGCATCTCTTCATCAAACGACAGCGCTGGAATCCAAGTAGGTGTTCTTTACCTCTTGTTTAATTGCAATTAGGAACTTGCATAGTAGCATTGACTGATTGTTGCTAGACCCACTCTGGGCTAGTAGGGATCGCCTCTATCCGTAGAGGGGATTTGCCTCTCCAACAATTTGGCGACTCCGCTGGGGAGTTCAGCCTTTTGTCTCTTGTGTCCATTTTTGTGTTTGAATTTGATTGTTCTCTTTTTCAAGATTTGGGGATTGATTCTCTGCTTGTAGACTTCCTGGGTCCATCTGGGAAGTGTCTTAATTATTAAAGGGTTTCTACCTTTGGTTTGGGAGTTTTTGCTTTGATTCTACTCGGTTTTTACCCTCAGCGCGGTTTAATTCAAAACAGACGCGCTGACGTCACATACCTGCTTCTTTGTTTTCCCTGTCATCGCCCCTGTACGAATAACAGTCGCACTGACCTCGTTTTTGAGACAGCGCGCTTTATCCGTGTTCTTCCGCGCTAACGGCGCAGAGTTGCTACAGGCCTCCTCTTGTCAGCACCGAGTTGCTGAAGGCCACCCGCGCTGATCCTGTAGAGTTCATTTTTGTCCAAATTAGCCTCCTGAACCTGTTGCTTTGACTTTCCCCTCTTCTCTCCACTTGGTCTATGATTTGTTTTTCATTACCTGAACTCTGAGCTACTTGTTTGCGAAGTCTTGTTCCACAGGGTTTCGTTTTTGCTCATTTCTCGGTTTTGAAAATACCTTCCTCTTTGCTTTCGCTGCTTGGTTTGTATTTCCGCCATCACTTTTACAGTTGCTGGATTGTGTTGAATCTCTAATTGACTGGTTGGGACTCTTATCCTCCGGGTGTTTGCTTTTCTCTATTGATTTCGCACTTTAGCCCTAGGGCATCTAGTGGCCGTGTGTGTGTCAAGCCTTCCGTAGGGATCTTGTTCTCTTGTTTGACCAGCCAACTTCAGATTTGTTTTTGTACACTTGTTCAATGGTTGTTGAAGTACTTTTGGTTGTGTTTCCGAGCGGTTTGTGCTTCCTCCTTCTTTGAATCCTTGTTTGTTTTGCTGAGCTTAGATCACATAGCTCGTGCGGAACTTGGTTTTCCTTTTGATTTGGAGATCTTTTTGGATTTTTTGGGAACTTTGTGTGCTTTCATTAAGTGATTTGCTTGGTGTTCTTGTCTCTCAAAATTCGTTTTAAAGTGCATTAGTGCCATTGAAAGAGAATCGAACTAAAATCTTTTGCATTCAATAGTTAATGAAAAGAAGAGCATCTTAGTGATTTGTGTTCTTTAAAAAAGAAAAAATTTCATTTCTTTGTCATTAGCTGCATTAGGTTGTTTGATTGTTTGATTTCATTTTGTTTGATTGAAAAGCTCTTAACCTTCTCATAGTTAGAATTCATCGAACAAAATGGTATTCTTTGGCATATAGCTTGCATCTAGGAAATTGTGAGAGACCATACGATAGGGCCTGAAATCGAAACTTAATTTCAAGATCAACCATAAAATGAACCGAATGAATCTAAAAACGCATTGGAACTAAACGCAAACATCTAGAGGTCTAGGTTAGAGACGTGTTCCGGCGTCTTTAAACATAGTCACTGTTGTTTCACATTACGGTTGGGTGATTCCTCCTTCTGTGACTCGATAGTGGTCTAACACGGACTGTGCTCCCACGTACCGTCACGTATATAGGGAGACCCCACTAGGCTTTTATCCTTTATCCATAGGAAGCCGAGTCTGCCGCCTTGTGAACCGTAACGCACCGAACACAGCATTCGGGAAGATTGACTGCAGTACGTAAAGTCCTTGGCTCTCATACGATTGCTAAGGTGTATAAGCAGTTTTACGGGTCGCTTGGTAAACCCTATACCTAGAGTCTCCAGAGCAGTCACTTTTGATCCTTTTCGGACTCCCTAAATGAAAAGGTGCCTGTCTTGTCACTTCGTGCTCATTAAACATTCGAAGGAGACTGGAGTCATCTTTTCGTCCTTTTCTCGACTCTTGAAACATGAAAAGGTCAAGTTTGGTTCTTGTGTCTTAAAAATTTATTCGACCACGATAACATCACCTGGTTAGATCTCGTGTGCGTTAGTTTTGAGTAGGGTCTTTATCGTTAGTTTTCTTTAGGTTTTCTAAGGTGTCTTGTCATCTTGGCTGACTCGTCAACTCCCGGTCCAAGTGATCAAGGTTCTCCATCTTGTGTTGCTCCAGAGGTACCAGTTGTAAGCGATACTCTTCCCATTGTTCCGAGTATCCAGCCTATCAACGTACATGCCCCGAGTGACGAAGATTACATAGAATATTGGAATCCTATCTGGGAGCCTGACAGCGATTATACCCCTCGTACTCCTCTCGGTATGTCGTCTCCGATGTCCACTTCCCCCATGGATGAGACATCTTCCAGCACAGGTGAAACACCCGTGGTGACAGATATTGAAAATCCGATCCCAGCTACCTCTCCACTCCCTCCACGATATCAATCAGTGAGGGATAGGATAGCTGCTAGAACTACTTCTACGACTATATGGGATCCTAGTCTTATTGCCACCACGGGGCCCTTTATTTCGCGACCTCTTAATACACCTGTTACTTCAGGTCTTAATACGCCCGTTACCTCAGTTCCTACCAATCCAACCGTTTGTGTAGCGCACTCGACTCCGGTCGTCAGTGCTGTCACAGCATCCTCATCTACGAACCCTGGGGCTGGTCCCTCTTACGGTCAAGGCCAGCCAGGGGTTTCGTCTGGAGTCATTGATCCTGCACAAAATGCTCAGCCCTCTTCTGGTGGTGTTCCAGGAGCAGGGTCGTACGATGCCCACGGGCAGCCCATTGTGGACCCAGATTACCAAGGCCCACTCTTTTATTATGATGCTAACGGTCAGTACCTCGAGAACGTTTCATCCCTGCCTCGTCAACCTTTCGAGGAGAACTCGGCACCGTTGGACGTTACGTATGATCCCGTTACTCATACTTTCCGAGGGCACCGGAATCCTCCCAGACAGCCCCAAGGACCACCAAATCAAGGCCAGCCGCCTTATGTGCAAACCCCTCAAGGGCAACCACTTTATGGCCCGCCTTACCCAGGACAATCTGGGGGCCCACAGGGACAACCCTACCCGGGACAACCCTCGGCCGTTGGAGGTCTGTCTTTTTCATATCAGAATCAACCTTCTGGATATCCAGGGCAACCTGGTACCCAGCAAGGTTACCCAACTGGACAACCAGGGCAACCTTACATTCAACAAGGCCAACCTGGTCTCCAGCAGGGGTACCCATCTGGACAAACTGGGCAAGTTTATACTCCTCAAAATCAACCAGCAGTCCAGCAGGGATATCCTCTTGGGCAAGGGGGGCCACCCTACTTACAGAAGGGCCAACCTTCTGCCCAGTCTGGTCATCTTTCTGGGTAGGGTGGGCAACCCTACGTTCAGCAGGGTCAACCCACTGCTCAATCCATGCATCCTTCTGGGCAAGGGGGGCAGCCTGCTATACAGCAAGGCCAACCCACTGCTCAGCCTATGCACCAAGGGGGCCAGCCCGCTATAAAGCAAGGCCAGCCCTCTACTTAGCCTATGCACCCTGGGGGGCAGCCTGCTATACAGCAAGGCCAGCCCTCTGCTCAGTCTGTGCACCCTGGGGGGCAGACGGGCCAACCTTCTATGCAGCAAGGTCAACCCGCTGTCCGCCCTAATCATCCATCTGGACAAGCTGGCCAACCTCAGGGTCAACCAGCTGTTCAGCCAGCTCAGTCATCCGTTCCGCAAGGACAACCCTTGGTGGTTCACGGACAGCCTGGCACCCAACAAGTTCATCCTGCTGGCCAACCAGGTCCATCTCAAATCCAACCAAGTCAACCTTCGGGCCAGATGATCCAACCTCAACCGGTTCAAGGACATTACTCTGGGCCTCAAACTCAAACGGGTTATCAAATGCAAGGTGGGCCACAACCTCAACCTTCTTACCAGATGCAGCCTCCTTATCAGGCTCAGTATGGGACCCAGCAGTCATATGGCTACCAGCAACCCCAGGGGCAAACTCAGTTTGCTCCTTATCAAAATTATCAACAGCCACAGGTCACTCCTTACCAAAATTATCAGTATGCTGCACCTGTAGGGCAAGTTGCTAATACATGGGGAGCTAGGGGGCAGACACAGGGACAGCCGTCCGCATATGGCCAGAATCCGTATGGACAGAACCCCTACGGACAAGGTCCCTATGCGCCAGGCCCTTTTGGGCCAGGTCCATCGGGACAAAGTTCTTACGCGCCAGGCCCTTTTGGGCCAGGTCCGTCTGGACAGAGTTCGTGGGGGCAACCACCATCTGGTTGGAACCCTAATGTCGCCTCGAATCCGCAGCCACAAATGTCCTTTAACCCTCAGTTACCATTCTTAGCGACGTTGGAACTGCCTGATGTGTCCAAGTTAACAAATGATCCCATTTTGCATAATCCATATTGGCCACCGGTTCCAACCAAAATACCAAGTGATTGTCCAAAGTTTGATGGCAAAGCTGGTGAAGACCCTCAGGCCCATGTAATGACTTATCACCTTTGGTGTTCATCGAACTCATGGCTTGATGATTCTATCCGGCTCCGCCTCTTTCAGAGAACTCTCACTGGTTCAGCAGCTAAGTGGTATATCGAACTGAATCACAGCATGTTTCAAGATTTCAACTCATTGGCTATGGCCTTCTTGACTCATTTTCAGTTGCCCATTCGGTACGAGACTGGGACACATCTCCTCACGTCTCTCAAACAGGATACGGCTACGCACATCTCTGATCATATACATGAATGGAGAAGGTGTCGTCGCTTGATCAAATTTTGGATTCCTGATCAACTCCTGACCGATTGGTTCACGACTTCCTTTGTCCCTAAGATTGCAAAAGATATCGCAATGGGAGCGTGTGTAACTGAAGAGCAAGCAATCGCGCGAGCTCAGTACCTCGACTTAGTGTACTCTCAGTCGGGTACTTTGTATGAGTATTTGCCAGACGCCCCGAGGCCTGGACAGCCCAAGGCTCCACCAAAGCCTTCTGTTGATGGAGTCATTGGTTCTGTGAATTCGTCATCAAAGAAATCGGCCGCGAACCCTGGGAAGCAGAAACAGAACGCCTCTAACGAAAATGCTTCTCAGGGCCAATCAATTTCTGGGAGTACCTCCGAGGTAAACGTCGTTCAGTCCACCGCGGCGGACAAATCCTCAAAAGGGAAAAAGAAAGGGAAGGCTAAAGATAAATCTGGACAGCCCAAGCAGGACCCTCCTAAGCCTCCCTCCGAGGAAGGAGCTAAACGAAAGCCTAAGTATCCTTGTCTCATCTGCGATGAGGATCACTACACCAAGGATTGCCCAAGGCGGTCCGAGGTTAGTCGACTTTTGAAAGGTGCTCCGGGGCCTCCTGCTGTGCTAAAAGAGCCTTTCCCTTCCCAGCAGACCCAAATGGTGGCAGATCCCTCTCAATCCTCTTCCTCGTTCGGTTCTCAAGTGTTCATGGCTGGAACGATTCCCATCCATGTTTCAACTCGAGCGAAAGATTATCCATCTCCAGCCGGGAAAGAGCCGGAGGTTCCCTCCAGCGCTCCTCCGTCCAGTTCTGGTCCCCTTCACATCGAACGGCCCAGCACTGAGACGATCCCCCGACCCCCTCCCAAAGGTGTACTCAGGAAGTCATCTTATAACCCCAATGCCCGTGCTGCCCAGCACTATAGCATTGTCGAGGACTTAGCTCAGGCTCCGTCTGCTATGTCCGCGTTAGAAGTCCTCCAGAGCTGCCCCTCCCAGAGGAAGTCCTTGCTATCAGCAATTGGTGGCATCGACCCGGCAGATTCGGATTTAATTTCTTTTGATCTCGAGGGTTTCACACAGAGACTGCCTCATCAGGTGGCTTTCCTTATACAGGTCCTCATCAATGGCAAAACGATTCATCGTACAGTCATTGATGAGGGTGCCTCAACCTGCATCATGTCAGTTGCTTGCTGGAAGGGTATTGGTTCTCCTGATCTGAGCCAGTCTCCTACGACCCTGGAAGCTTTCGATGGAAGAGAATCTCGTCCATATGGTATCCTCCCACGATTGCCTATCTCTTTAGAAGGGAAAACCGTAGAGGTAGAGGTTGAAGTTGTCGACGCTAATCTCACTTACAACCTCCTCCTTGGACGAAGCTGGACATACGCCATGCAAGCCGTGGCTTCCTCCTTGTTCTGTGTCGTTCGCTTCCCCCATCAAGGAAGAATCGTCACAGTGGACCAGCTGTCCTTTTTTGCTTCTTCTTCTGAAGGAAATGTGCCATTCGTGGAGCATACCTCCAAGTCATTAGTGAGTGTGGGTGCCGGACTGTTCAAAGATCCCTCCTTAATGGGAGTCTTTCCCCTCCCACCTCCGAATCTCGCCCCTGTCAACATGATTTCAGTACGTTCTGATCCATGGGTGCTTCCTCCCTTGAATCAGGAAGACTCTTGGGGTGATATGATGCCGTTGAGTCCTGCTGAGCTCAACTACATCGAGATTGTCGCTGCATCGGCTCCCCCTCCTGAACCTGCTTCTTTAAGTAGTGTTCCTGATTCATATGATCATTTCCCTTGGCTGGGTGATGAGGCCACTTCGGATCCCCTGAAGGAAATGCGTGCTCCTCCTGCACCACTGCACCCTGTTGTCACCGTAGGTCCATTTGCCAAATGGGGCATCGATTATACGTCTTGTAACCCTCGTTCGGCCGGGGGGCATGGGTACATCATCGTTGCCGTGGATTATTTCACCGAGTGGGCCGAAGCGATGCCTACATTGAACGAAGACAGTTACACAGCGGCGCAGTTTTTATTCAATCATGTCATTACTCGTTTCGGAGTCCCTCAGGCTATCGTCACAGATCACGAAAAGCATTTCCGTAATCACATGATGACGGAACTAACGACCCAACTAGGCTTGCGTCAAGATAGTTCGACACCGTACTATCCACAATCTAACGGTCAAGTCGAGGCCGTGAACAAAGTTTTGATCACTATGCTTCAACGCACCGTCAATACGCACAAGTCTAATTGGCACCTGATGCTGTTCCCAGCCTTGTGGGCCTACCGGACTTCTGTGAAGGACGCCACCGGTTTCACTCCGTTTCAGTTGGTTTACGGACTGGAGGCCACCCTTCCCGTCGAGTGTGAGATTCCTTCGTTGAAATTAGCTGTCGAGTTGCTTCCCAACACCACTCCGGTGGAGGAACGACTTCTTTACCTAGAACGGTTAGACGAGACTCGCCGTTTAGCGTCTCTGGCTATCGAAGCGTGAAAGAAGAGAGTCAAGGCTCACTTTGACCAGAACATTCATCCTCGTTCCTTCGTTGAGGGAGATCTAGTACTGCTCTACGATCAAGCTAAAGATAAGCTGGGGGCAGGAAAACTCGAATCCATGTGGCTAGGTCCCTATATCGTGAAAAGAGTTTTACAAAAGGGCGCATATGAGTTGATTGATTACGAAGGAAATCCTCTTGACAAGCCCCGCAACGGGCTTTATTTGAAGAAATATTATGCATGACTTCGTGCACTCAGTTTGTACATACGCGTGTTTAGTGTGTTTTGCGTGCATGATTTCATGTTTTGCTTTAGTGTGAAGGCGTGTTTGCCTCTTATTGTGTTTTCTCCTTCTTGTGCAGATGTCTAGTGCACCTTATGTTGGTTTCGCTGATGGCGCCTGCCGTAGTACTTGCAATTTGTCCTCTGCGACGTGGGCAATCTATGATCCTCACGGAGAGTTGCTAGATCTTCAAGGAGTCTGCCTCGGTCGTACCACTAATAATGTTGCCGAATACAGTGCCGTAATTGAGCTACTAGCCGAAGCAGTTGATCTCGGCATTCGAGCAATGTTGGTAAACCTGGACTCCCAGCTTGTCGTCCATCAACTCAACGGGCGATATTCCGTCAGAGACCAACGTATCCTAAGGTTGTATCTACGTGTCAGATTGTTAGAAAGGAATTTCGATTATATCACATATCAACATATTCCGAGACGATTAAACACGTTGACTGATGCATTGGCAAATCATGTGTTAGACAGACATTTGCGAAATAGATAACATCATACAAGAAAACATAGAAAGCATAATAGAGTAAAGCATATGTAAATAAGATATTTCCCAAGCATAGTTTGCATGCGTGCTGTGTATGCTTTTAAGCTTGCATTTAAAACATTAAAATACATGGGTCGTGTGTTGTGCAATTCATACATAAGATCACATTTGTACTGAACATTTGCGCAACATAAACAAAACATCATCACATGTAACAAGATCCATCCAAAAATCGGTATGTATATATATATGTATCGTGTGGCGCACTAAGGCGCTCAAAAATAAGTGTATATGTCAAAAATGGAATCACTGTCCTCAGTACATCCGAGACATATGTCTCTCAAAACATCAGTGGAAATAAACCTAGGCGACTACTGTGTTGGGTTATGCTCTCTGTAGCACACAGCTGCTTGTGCCACCCGCCTCAAAAGGCGGTGCATCCTGGGTGCCACCCCCACTGTGTGGATCTGATGCTCTATAGGGACCTCCTCGACCCCCTGGTAATCCAGCACCCCCTCCAGTAAACCCTCAAGGTTGTGAGCCACCGTCTCCAACGTATCCACTCCTGGAGGAACTAGGGCCAGGGCTCCAGCTCCTTGCCCCTCTCTCTGAGCCTCTGGGGCGAGGCCTATGGGTCTAACAGGTCCCACATCTGCACAACGTGACGTTCATCAAGACATGTACTTGAAAAATCAAAAAACATTAAAAAATTAAAAAAGAGATCAAGTGTCATACCTCCATCATCCCAATGCTCTCCCGCGAGCAGTGGCATGTCAGGATCATTGCGGAAGTCCATACCGGCATATGGCCAGTCCTCTACGAAAATGACCTGCTGGTCCAACCACTCTCGAAAGTACACTCCCCAAGCCACTGGGTGGCCACCACCCCCACGCGGCATGA
Source organism: Pinus tabuliformis (assembly GCA_031772625.1). Taxonomy (NCBI): domain Eukaryota; kingdom Viridiplantae; phylum Streptophyta; class Pinopsida; order Pinales; family Pinaceae; genus Pinus; species Pinus tabuliformis. Next base: position 1,021,514,924 of record CM062805.1, read on the forward strand.
TACGGGCCCATCGAGTGGCCCTCGTCTCCCGGGGACCTCTAGGTGGATCCACGGCCATGGTCTGTAGCCGCATGGCTGGCACCCGCTCTAGAATGAGTGGGAGTAAGAGCGACCCGTAGCCAAACTTTTTCGTCTCCCCACGACGACAGTTGCTAAGTTGTCTCTTCATGCTGTTTGTCACCGCCGTTGCCCAGTTGAACACAGTAGGTTGTAAGCACTCGAGAGCAAGCAATAGATGGGTCTTCGAGGCCTCATGGTTGGCCAAGCTCCCCGCTGCCCGGGTTACCATAAAGAGTATGGTACGAAGGACCATATCAGTCACCGTGGGAATTGCCACCTTTCCACTTCGCGATTTTACCGCCTCTGGACACACTCGAGCCATGAGCTGGTCGAGTGTCTCGCCGCTGGGCCGTTGCCCCTCTATGATAGGCATCACGCCCCGACGTGACAATCCGGTCAAAAAATAAATGTCCATATGGTCAAACTCAATGTCACGGCCTCGGATGGTAAATTTGCCATCTATTGGGTTCCATGCCCTGATCAGGAACTCAAGCAGGTCAGGCTGAGCTCTCAGACGTGGAGTGAGAAAGAATTTCATGAATCCGCACGCCCGCATGGCATTTCGGCAATTCGCATCCGCAAAAGCAGTTATATCCTCGACATCATGGGCCCTCTCTTGCCACTGAAAGGCCATTGCGTCCTGCATGAGCATTAAAAAATATTAGAATGCTGACTAATGAGTTTTTTACGTTCAAATCTTAAAAAACAAATTTTTACAGCGTCAGCGCGACTGTTTTTAAAACAGTCGCGCTGACCATGGCAGCCCTTTGTTTTTTCTCCAGGTCAACGCAGAAGAATATTGGTTTTCCGCGCTGACCGGGAAGGTGGTACGTGTAATTTTAATTCGATCAGCACGGACCCGCACGGGAAATCCGCGCTGACCGAGAGCGCACCAACGCTCAAAGAATTCGGCCAAACGGCCAATTCCCACCGTTAAAATGCTCAAAAAAGGACTCAAAATAGAGCGCATGGCAAGGGGAACCTACCTGGAGCAAGCCGTTCGATGAATGGTGTCCGCACGGGGAAGAATTCGCTCCGTCAACTTCGCAGCTTCACAACGTTCTCAAAGGCTCAATATGGTAACAATGGTAAAAATGACTATTTACCCTTCTATTTATAGTAAAAATGGCTTAATTAACTATAGATTTTACGAATGTGGGTTTTTGTCATGCTTTTACCATGGATTTAGCACTTCTGTCAAAATCTTATGCCTTTATGCATGTTTCACTATGTTTTTATACATGTCGAACGGATTTATGCGGGTATATTCTTTACTGTGCAGGTACTCAGAAACGATGAAATCATAATGGTCCCAAAAAATGTCGTCTTTGAGCTCTTTTCCAACATGAAACGAGAAAAGATGGCCGAGCTTCCTTTCAGCTCGTTAAAGGGAACGAGAGGCGGTCATTTTAAGCTCTTTTTCGACCGTATAACTTAAAAAGATTGCCGGGTGTTTGTCGTTTCGCACTCGTTATTGGCTCTCAAACGACGTGTTTTTGACCGCTTTTTTACTTTTTCGGGTCGAAGGCACTATTTACGAAAAGTACTCCTCGATCGTAATGGTCGGGCGGTTCTTTCGAGCATTGTTTTATACTTTTTCGGGCTCGAGAGACACAACTCTACGAAAAAAGGACCCCCCTGGAGTCTCCTTTTCCGCTGTCTTTTCAGACTCTCTAAATAAGAAAAGACGCCGAGTTTTTCCTTTGTCAGGCTCGTTAAACACTTGATGACATCGGGCATTGTCGAAATGACACTCTTCAAGCATATGTTATCCCCGTCAAGCTTGTCATCCAAAAATAACCAGGGTACCTGCCAGAAATGGTGGGGAAAATGAAACTGCAATTGTCGCGTCGGCAGTATGTCGCTCTTGAACATGGCACTCCTCTGCTTCGTGTCTGGGTGGGACCATCTCATCTTGTTTTTCACTGGCCTCCGTGGGTTCGGGTTATCCTATTTGACCTCTAATTTTCTCATTGTCGTCATCATCATACCCTCTGCTCATTTGATGTCAAATACTGCCAAATCCACTGTAGTGCCGCCGATATGTTCACGAGAAGTTGACCTCTGCAATAATACAACCTCATCTGCTATCTCACACGAATCATTTTACCTCTGTCTCGTGTCGATGATGTGGGAAACATTATGGCCCACCTTCGATCAAGGTCACTTCCTGTCGACTTCAGCTCATTATCCAGGAAGGTGACTTAGAGACTCCCTTCAGGTGCCTTAGAGCCTGCATGCCTCAATGGCAGGTTCTTCGTGTTCGACGCGAGGTTTTCCTCATTGGCCTCCGATCGGATGATTCTGCGGGTGTTCGACACCAGCTCATTGATTCACACGCCGCAGATTGTACCTATATTACCTTGAGGACCATTGTCATTATTGGTGGTACCTCTCGCGTCTGTTAACAGTTTTCATCACTGACTGGTAATCAGACGATGTCCATGCATGTTCGACTTCAGCTCATGTATTCACATGCTTGGACTTGTACTTTGTTCGGGTCGGGACGGAGCGCAAGACCCTGGATCTCTGTCTGTTATGGTCCAGGTTGCGATTTTGTGGATGATTATTACATGACTCATTGACGGATGGCTGCACCCATACCTGAGTCTTCATGGGTGGCTGCGACCATACCTTATCATCATTCTGGTCTCTTTAGCTGGGTGGCTGCGTCCATTCCACAGACCTTTTCGCATGTCTTTCGGATGGCTGCGCCCATGCCTAGACTGCATGTACTTGATTATCAGATATATTCGGTCCTTCCTGGTGGTGTTCCAGTTCGGCAAGGTTCTGTAAAGCATTTCACCCCTCCCACTCTCTCGGTCTTCATGCTTTAGGGGGCATCTGTTACACAGTAATTTGTCACTGTCTCCCTGTCAGTCACCCTACTGTGTCAGGAGTTCACAATAATCAAGTTCATGCCTTCTGAACTGGCCAAAAACCCACTTTTCCAAAGTTTTCCTCATCAGCGCGTCTGTTTCCAAAATATCCGCGATGACTGGCGCTTCATAACAGACCGCACGCGCTGCCAGCGCGGAAGAACACGACTTTTCCATGCTGATCGAATTTCATGACCAGCGCAGCCTCTGTTTGTATTCACCCGCGCTGACATGGCCATTTCCATTATGTCTTAGCGACGTCAGCGCGCCAGACCAGTTATGCACCCGCGCTGATCCAGTTTTGGCGAATTTGTTCCAACAGCCAGCCTTCCAGATAACTCCAGACTTGGTTGTTGGCTTTGTGAGTATCGCCTCCCTTCTATGGCATGTCTGTTCGACCCTTTGCAACTACTTCCCTTGAAGATAAGCTCATCCTTCCACCCTTTTAGGAGGCTCCTTCTCCTATATAAACTTCCACCATTACCATGAGCAGCTAGTTTGGAATAGCTTGGATTGTGTGGAGCTTATAGTGCTCAGATTGCTGCTACTATAGGTAGTTGGTGTGATAAGTGTGGAAGTGCTTGATAGCTTAGGGAAGGTTGTTTTGTGTTGCTTGTGTGAGAGAGAGAGTTTCTTGTCTTGGGAGAATCATTTCCAAAGGTGAATGCTTGAGACACTTGCTGACTGGCCCCTCCTGAGAAGGATACCGACGTCAGAACATTTGGTTGTACTCTTCTCTGATTTTGATTAATAATAGATGACTACTATTATTGTTCCATTCTCATTTGTCTATGCAATGGTTAAATGTGAATTACATCCTTTCTGACTGATGTATAGTTGCTTTTATTAGATTTCACGCTTGTGTTTGTTTCCTCTTTGTGTGTGCAGGTATCTATTCGTGGAGATCGCGAGAGATTGTGACCAGCCGGAGCGAAGGAGTGAAGGTGGCATCTCTTCATCAAACGACAGCGCTGGAATCCAAGTAGGTGTTCTTTACCTCTTGTTTAATTGCAATTAGGAACTTGCATAGTAGCATTGACTGATTGTTGCTAGACCCACTCTGGGCTAGTAGGGATCGCCTCTATCCGTAGAGGGGATTTGCCTCTCCAACAGAAAGCATATCAAGGGAGAAAATATCTTGGTCCGCCCTTTGCCCTTGATGTCAAAGGGGGAGAGTGACTTGGTGTGGTTGTTTCCATCAAGTCCAAAGGGGGAGATTGTTGGCATACAAGTATGATACAAGTGTTGTCCTTGATGGCAACTCACTCAGATGACAGATCATAGTGTAGCAGGTCAACAACAAAGAATTAATGATCAGAATACAAAGAATGAAGAAAGAGAGGTATACGCAGGTTCACCTTGACCAACCCGCATATACATGCAGGTTCATTGAAAAAAAGAAGTGTATACGTACACATGCACTTTCACGGAAGGAAAGGCACGTCCATGTTGGAAAACTAAGATTTGGTCCATGGTATTGATCCATGGTATTTCGGTATTGATCCATGGTATTTGGTCCGAAGTGTTGACCCCAGGTATTTGGTCCAAGGTATTGGTTCTAAGTGGTTTTGGTACATGGTATTTAGTAAGGCCTAAGACTATAAAAGGAGGAGAAGATCATTAGGCAAAAGTACTCAAGAATTGAATATCTGATGAAGTGTGAGATCTAGTATGCTGGCTGGTTTGTGATGCTTTGCTTGATCTGAACCAAGGATGCACCTATGTGGTTGATGATAGTTAGAATGTATTATCATTATGTGCTTTGATCATGGATAGACTATATTTGAATTATTGACGCATGTTTTATTGTATAAATGTTATGATCTGGGTATGACTGATGTATGGTATAGCTGCAAAGTTCTGAGTTAATATTTGTAGATCTGTACGCGGGTTAGCTTTGGTAAAAGCGCATATACATGCTGGTTTGGCTCATCAGAGTCGCATATACAGTATGAAGTATGATATTTGAAGTTTCAGTTGGATCTGGTTGTTGTTGCAGAATTTTGTGGTCTGCTCTGTGTTCTGGTGACTGTGTTTTGTTGACAAGGTTTCAGTGTTTCAGTATTGGGTGATTCAGAGATTGATGATGCAGGTGTAGTTGTTGGGTGTATTGCAGTGGTGATTCATTTTGTGCTTCAATGTTGTTGATGGGTCCAGTATGAAAATTGGATGAAACGTGGCCTTCAGATTATGGTGTTGTGCTTTGGGAATATCCAGTATGAAAATTTATGAAATGTGGTCCCTGGAGGAAGTGAGAAGGTCGTAGCCTTCTGTAGGCTAACACCTACATACTGGTAAACATATCGGCCAGTACAAGAGCCAAGGGGTTGGAGCTCCCTTCCAGTAGCAGCTAGAAAACGAGTGAAGGTTGGAGCCTTCAGTAGGTCGGTGCCTACGTACTAGTAAACGGATCGGCTAGTACAAGAGCTAGGGGGTTGTAGCTCCCTTCTAGTAGTAGCTGGAGAATGAGAGAAGGTTGTAGCCTTCTGCAGGTGGGTCCCTGCGTACTGGTATGAGTCTACGTTAGTACAAGATTGTAAACAGGTTTTTCTAATATTAAAGGAAGACGGCAATAGGTGGTTTTTGTCCCGCATTGGGTTTCCACCTTATATCATGGTGTTCATGTGTGTTTCTTATGTGTGATGATCTGTTCTGTTTTGCTGCACCTGTTTACTGTTTATATGGTTAATGAAGTTCTAATGCACTGATTAAATATCAACTTATAATGGATTAACTGAATCATAAGTTTACTAGATATACGCTAGTTTCCTTAAACACAGTTGTGTATATACACGGGTTCCCTTAACTGAAGTAGTGTATGTGAATATGGAAATGAAAAGTTATTGATTCACTAATACTGATTCACCCCCCACCCCCCTCTCCGTATTATTTCCAAAAATTATCCCCAAATGCATGAGTTAAATGGGTTATGTGGTATCCACTCATGCCATGGTTTCCAAACATTGTAGGTAAACTTATGAGAGGCATACATTTTGGATATGAAATCTAATTGATGGGATTGTTGAACTAATGAAAGGGTATCTAAGTATAGAATAGTGTCACAAGGTCCCATGCTTAAGTGGGGAAATTTTACCCCCCCCCAAAAAACATCATTTAAGTCATCTAAATGGCCCAAAAAGGTTTCAAACCCCAATTCTCCAAAATATGCCCCACCATTAAAATTGCTCTTATAAGTTGATTCCTCTAATTTTTCCACTCTACAAGCATTGAGAGGAATGAAATTTTTTATAATGATCCAATCAAGATCATACCTCCCTATTTTGGAGGCTTTTGGTCCCCAAAATATTTTACTAAATGTGGTGAGGAAAGTTTTCCTCTACTCTCTCCTAGAGTACCATTTTTATTTGCCTTGAAGTTGTCCCTTTAACCCATTCTGCCAAAGATCATCTTACCTTTGCCTTGTAGTTTTGGACTTATTCTGTAATACTACATTCTCTCTGGAAGGTAGGATGTGACCCTCTCCCTAATCCATCATGAAAGGCTCATAGAGTTTGAGATTTTCCACATTCACTATTAATTAAATGTGCATGCATGGGGGTAGACTAAGTATAATGGAATTATCCCCCACCTTTTCCAATATCTTTAAAGGAGCATATCATAGAGTCTTGATTTTCCTACTAGCACCTTGTCACCTCTCCTTATTCAACTACAAACATACTCTATCTCCTACTATGAATAATTTCTCTCTACTATGTTGAACATGGTCAACCTTGTATTTTTATTGTTCCTTCTTCAATGTATCCTATACTTGGAAATGGATCTACCTAATATTCTCAACAAATATTTTTGCTCTTAAAATATCCCCTATGAGCTCCTCGCTTACTCCTCCTTTTTACCCATATACAACATCTAAACATGAAGTTGGAAAATATCCAAAACAAGTTTCAAATGGGGACTTACCAATTGAAGTGTGGACTACTCTATTACAAGAGTGATGTATATGTACCATATAACCATACCAAGTCTATGAGTTCTTCTTATTATAACCCTTCCAAAGCTACACCAAATTCATTTTGACAACTAATTTACCATAGACTTTGGATGGAATGTTGTAGACCTCTTCAACTTCACGTCCATCTTCTTCTAGAATGTAGTCCAAAAAGGACTAAGAAAATTAGCGTTTCTATCTAAAATCAAGCTCCTCAATTGTAACCTGAAGTACAATAAAAATTATACAAATAACAAGTTTGTTGCTTCTTTCCTTCTGATGGTCTTTTTACAAGACATCTCGCAAAACTTGTCAACTACCAAGAACAAGTAGTCATGTCCATTCTTAGTTTTTGGTAAACCTCCCATAATGTCCATGAAAATGCTTTCCTAAGGATTGGTGGGTATAGATAACAGATAGTATATACCCTATTTCATGTTATTATCCTTGTTGGTACAACACGGTATACATTCTCTAATGAACCTTTTTACGTCTTCTCACATTATGGGCCAATACACATACCTCTATAAGTTGGCCACCCACTTCCCTACACCAAAATTTCCTACAACCATGGAAGGGTGAGCCTGTTTGATTAGTTGTAGTGGCTCACCTTTAGGAACACAGAGCTTGTCCAACCTTTAGAGTAACCCATTTTGCAAATGATAGTCACTATCGTCTGCATGAATTTTCTTCTACAATTATTGAAACACCTATTTTAATTCATCATCCTCCATATATCCCTCCTTGTATGCATCATGTTTGAAAGGATCCATGTGTATTAGAGTACCCAAAGTTGTGATTTTTTATGACAACAACCTTGAAATCATGTCAACCAACTTGTTGGTGTTTCTCTTCTTGTACTTGATGACTAAATGAAACTATTATAAGAACCCCTTCCTGTTATAGACATTTTTGTGCCTTACAGCATTGAGCATGAAATGTCCATAATCTAAGGGATCCAAAGCCCCTAAACATGTTGTTCCTACCCCTAGAGGAACAAGGCTAACAAACCATAGCAATTCACAGAAGTTCTCCACCAGAAACTGCTCAAAAACAAGTCAATTCAGGATCATTTCAGTGGCTACACTAGTTGTTTGCGCTGAATGTCAAAGCCAACACTGGCTACCTGCGTTGAATGTCAAATGGAACACTGGCTACCTGCGTTGAACGAGAGTGGACATGTGGCAGGCTCATTTCTCAAGGTGTCAAAACCCAGGAAGCTTCCAAAATGACACTTGCCTCAGGGAATTCGACTGGTGATGAGTAAGAGGTTCCAAATCTCCAAGTGGAAGCAAGAACCTCCAAGTGGAATCAAGAACTGATAGAGGGAGAGGACACTAGTCAGATCTCAAGCTGACTCATCCTCTCTCCAAACATCTATATATGGATCTCTCCTCCATGAGATCTGGGGGCTGGAATTTTGTTATTGCAAAGAATTGCTGTTGGTTTGAGATTGGAATCATTGGGTGCTTAATGCTTTGAAAGGGGTGAAGATAGGAATTCCATTTGCTGGGAAGGAGATGCTGGATTGGAGCCCTCTGGGTTGTATCTCTTCCTGAACCTTGTTATTCATCAATAAAGCTATCTTGGTTTCTCCTATATGCTGATGTATTTTTGATGTATGAATGCATTAGTATGTTTAGTTTATTTCTAATCCTAAACTAGTTATGAATGCGAATATCTGTCTTTGTGTAGTGTTCTTCTCTTGTCGCAAGTAGTTGTTCTCTTGTGATCTTGCAGGAACCCGTTGAAGCTGGGCGAGCGAGAAGACAAGTAGTTGTGAACTCCCAAAGAGAAGAGAGACCGGATCGAGGGACAAACGGAAGACACCGGTAAGTCTATTGATCTCTCTTCTTTCACATTTCATAAAGGAAGAAACCAGAATAGCTGTCTCTGTTTGTTGCTAAGGCACTATCAGACCTTAGGTGGATAGGATCATCCTACATAGGCATTTTTCCCCACAACAAATTGGCGACTCCGCTGGGGAGATCTGTTTAGTCATTTTATTTGTGTTTATATCATTGTTTGTTTCATAGACTTGACAGCAACAATCGAACTGCATCTGCTTTTCCCGGATGCAAAGTAGACAGTTGTTGCTTTGATCTAATCACTGGACTTGTCTATGATCTAAACAATGGACTCACAAATGATTTGATGATCCTTTGTGATAGATCTTAGTACCCCTCAAAGCATCCCTTTGATTACACCTTGCTTGTTGCTTTTATTTGGCTTGAAACAGTTGATTAAATAGCAATCTATGACCCAGAACCAGTGAGAAACGAGAGTTTCTCCTTCAGCGCAGACCCAGTGAAGGGATTCTGCATTTCAACGCAGGTCCCGTGAAGGCTACCTGCGCTGAATGTCAAAACCCCTGTGTTGAGGTTGCGCTGAACCAGTTTGTCCTTGTGCAGCTGGGGTTCTCTGCTCTGTTTTGCCTTGTTTTGATCTCTGATTTTTATAGCCTGTAACCAGCATAGGTACCAGTCTGATAACTCCTTTTCTCTGCTTAGATTCCGCCTCCTTTTGTACAAAAAGACTGTGAGTGTTTTTATGTGTTTGTGGCATCATTTACAGTTTTCCTTTGCATGAGTAAAATAGTCATCCTGTAGCCCTTGATTCAGATCTGTTGATTGTGATCTTAGAAGAGAGTTCATTGGCTGTTTGCAGTTGATTATACATTTACTCTTGCTTATTGGTTTGAGTTTGTCTCTTTTAAGTGTCGAAACAAGTCTTTATTTCGAAAATCGTTAAGTGTTGTAATCTCTTCTATCTTCTCTGATTTCGAAAAAGTAAACTTGTTTGTATTTGTCATTCAAAAGCAAATTCAAAGTTGTACATAAAGCTTTCTTTGTAGGCATCAATACTAAGAAAGCGGAAAATAAACACCTGCATTGTGCATTTGCACTTGATAGTTTGCATGTTGGATTTAGGAAAAGTGCATTAGAGTGTGCTGATTGCTCTTTGAGAAAAGATGGTGTCTTTCTTTTCCCTTAGTAGCTAGGATTTTCAAAGTTGAAAAGATATAAAGCTTGCTTATCATCTTTAGACTGCATTTAGGAATTGTATCATACATCTCGTGGTGAACCTTGAAAGGCAAACTTCTAAAAAGATCAACCTAAAATAAATTGAATGAACTTAACAACGCTTTGCAACATAACGCACAACATAGAGGTCTAGGCTAGAGACGTGTTCCGGCGTCGTTAAGCCTGGTGACTGTCGATCTCGTGGATGGTGGGTGATTCCTCCTGAGGGACGATAGCGCCAGTACAGATTGTGCTCCCACGTACCGTCGCGTATATATTGGGAGACCCCTATAGGCATAAAACCTTTATCCTTAGGAAGCCGTGTCGGCCGCCCTACTGATCGCAATGCACTGAACACAGCATTCAGGAAGATCGACCGCTCGTACCCTAAAAAGTATTCTGCGATTTTGCGAAAAGTTTGGCACACCCTCTGCCTAGAACTCCAAAGCAGTTCCTTTTGGCCTTTTTCAGACTCTATAACGGAAAAAGTCCATCCGAGCATTTGTCACTTCGGGCTCGTTAAAACATTGAAGGAGACTAGAGTCATCTTTAGCTTTTTCTCGACTCTTTAAAACTGAAAAAGCAAGTTGTGTCTAAGCGTCGTTAAAAATTTATTTTAAACGGAACAATCACCCTTTAATTCCTGCGTTGATCTTTAGGTTGAAAAAATGGAGCACACCAACCAAGGAATTCCCCTTGGTGGAAATCCTAGTCCCTTCTCCTCTTGGGGAGATGTTGGTGCGCCCCATATGGCCACATTGTCACTTCCAGGACTGAAAATTGGCCTGCCGGTCTGGCTCTTTTCAACCAATGTCGTTCAGAACACCACCATTCCTGAACAGTCGAGTCAACAGTTAGACCAGACCAGAGTTGCCAACCAGCCTTCTACCTCATCTAACTCTTCCTCTCCTCCTTCCTCTTCGCTTGACGGAACTGGTAAAACAAAAAACCAAGTTCCTGAGAAGAAGGAAAAGAAGAAGAAAGAGAAGAAGAAGAAGGAGCCAAAGGCGACTGGGAGCAAACAAGTGTCGTCTGACAAAAATCCACACACAGCACTGACCAGGCCTAAATCGCCATGTGTCATATGCAAGGGAGACCACTTCCACAGAGATTGTCCCTGCATCCCTCGGATACTAAGGGACTGGTCTCCCCGTTTGCACAATTCGGTAGCGTCGACCTCTGATAGCCATGTTGACAGCTCACCGTCGACTAGTGAAAGTGAAGTCCCAGGACGGAGAGGGAAAGCTAGATTTCCCTGCAAACTGTGTGAAGGTGATCATGCCATCCACCGTTGTCCCTTCTTAGACGAGGCTAAAAGAGTTCTGGAAGATCGCCCGATTTTACGAGCGCAACTTCCTCCTGGATATCAAAAACTCCTGCCAAGTCCTTCACTAGTCGAAAACCCGGCTGGCCCGCCCAGGTGGTCAGCCGAAGCACCTATCATTGAAGATGAACCGTCTGGATCCATGCCTAATGAAAGTCAAAAGGTTGAGACGGCAGTTGACCCGTTTTTGCCTTCAGAGGCTCTATCTTCGAATGATACCATCACAGAGGAGAATAAAGACGACACCGTCCAAATTCTCTTCATCAACACTGACTCTGATGAACAAGGGGGCAATGCCCCCATTCCTTTATCGCAGGAAGGAAGTTCGTCCGAGCGATATCCGGCCGTCTATTCGGTCCCACCACCAAACAACCTGGTTGTTTCCTTCGACTGGAACCAACTAGGCAGACCCCGGTTGCCAGCAAGCATACCATTCAGAATTATCCTTCAAATATACAGAATGGTAATGGCTGGCACTATCATTGATGAGGGGGCATCTGTGAGTATCGTTTCCTCTATTGCTTGGAAAGCGCTTGGTTCGCCAGCGCTTTTGCCTGAAATGAGAAATCTATCAGGCTTTGATAAAGGAACCAGTCGACCTTTAGGGATCCTCCCCAATGTGCCTATAACATTGAAAGGGAAGACCGTTCAAATGAACGTGATGGTCGTTCAAGGACCCTTGGATTATAACCTACTCCTTGGACGAGACTATATATATTGCATGGGAGCTATAGTCTCCTCACTCTTTAGAGTAATGTGTTTTCTGCATGAAGGAAGAGTGGTCAAGCTCGTGGACCAACTTTCATTTCCCGGATCACGCATCGCAAATAGTCACATACCATCCCTAAATGGTCTATTCACGCAAGAAGTGTCTCAACCCACGGTCCGTCCTCCTGATGAGCGCGAGTAATCTGGGAGGATATGACTGGAACCCAGGGGGCATGCATCCTGGTCTGCTTCGGCAGGAAAACTTTGGGTATAGGGTACGTTTCCGCGGGAGAATATGACTAGTCTGTACCCCGCCCATGCTGGAAGAGGGTTATTCTGGAATAATATTCTTTTGTCAAAGTTATGTGTTTGGCACTCGTTGTCACTCACCTTTGTCTATTTCGGTAGACATTGCCGAGGAAGTGTTTTGTTTGAAAGATTAACGAGACAATCTTTGGGTAACCTGAAAGAGGTAAGCCTCTCTCTTTAAAACAATTGTTTTGAAGGAAAAGAAGTAGAGGTAACCTTGAAATCGTACTTTATACCTGGGGGCATGCAAACCTTTTGGAGTGCAAGCAAAGAGCGGTTATTTATCTGTTTTTTGGGTTAGTCATTTCCTAACTTGCATAAAGAAAGGATGCGGGGCATAGCTTTGTGAGATGAAGCTCCGTAAAAAAATAGAATCTCAATGAGACACTCTTATCATATGACTGGTATATCGAGCAGTTTTAGCACAAAGTTCATGCTCGTTAAAAAATAAACGCAAGATCCGAGCAGTTTTAGCACGTAGTTCATGCTCGTTAAAAAATAAACGTAAAATCGAGCAAATGTTTCCACCCGCGTTTAAGCTCGTTAAAAAATGAACTATCCCGGTAAATAACCACTGTGAATGTAATATCATCAGCCATTAAAGCCTTGGTCGTGTTTGCACCGTCACCTCCACTTTTCCATTGGCCGATCGTTCACCTCCATATGATTGTTTACCCATTTTGAGGAACAGCTGCGAAGAGTGATTACACCTAGCCATCCTTGTGACACTGCCGTGATTGGAAAATTCCAACCTGTACCTAGAATCAGCTGCTAACCCTGTTTATCACTCGTTCCTCAAAAGACGAGTCTTCTTTAAGCTCTTTTCAGCTGACTCGTAAAATATGAAAAGATTGCCGAGTCCTTGGCCTTCCAGCTCGTTAAAGGGACAGGAAGAGCTATCCCTCCTCTAGATTTTAATCTTTTTGGACCTGAGGGATTATTGCACAAAAAGATCGAGCGCTTGTTTTATTCGGCTTGTTAAAACTATCGAAAACTCATCCCTTCTGTATTGTTTTATACTTTTTCGGACTTAAGGGATTAGATGACGAAAAAGGAATTTTGGAGTTAACTTTATGTACCTTTTCAGACTCTCTAAAAATGAAAAGGACCGAGTTATCCTTGTCGTTAGACTCGTTAAAATCATTAAATAGCGACAAACTTGTCTTTAGACGAGAACGAGTTTCACTATCGCTAGGCTCGTTAAAACATAGCGATGGGCTTGCCCGAAGGGCAGGTTATAGAACAAGCATATGTTATCCTCCTCAAGCTTGACAAAAATAAAGAGGTACTGGTCAGCAATGACTGGGGAAAAATTGGGAGAAACTAAAGAAAACTTTGATGGTAGCAAGTCGCTCTTGAACATGACACTTTTCCTCCGTACCACAATCGGGTTGGGTTGTTTCATTCACCGGTCACATCCATGGTCTCGCCATACCATCCATAGTTGGGGTAATGCTACCGATCCATCGTATCAGTGTCGCCATATGTTCAAGAGAAGTCGTTCAGAAAAAGTCAACCGTGTCCCATCCACTGCCATACATTATCCTTCATCCTTTCATGGCCGCCACCCTGAATCATATGTCACAGATCGTATTCACCTCCATTAAAATCATTATCTCCGTTCCATGTCACTGATGTGGGATTAATCAAGGCCCTCCTTTGACAGATCGCTTCTTGTCGACATCAGCTCATTATCCAAGAAGTTGATCTAGGAACAACCCCTTCAGTACTTTTAAGCTTGCATGCCTCAATGGCAAGTTTCTCACTTCCGGCGACAAGTATACATCAATGACCTTCGACCGAAAGATTTTGCGTGGTGTTCGACGCCAAGTCCTTTATTCACACCACGTGAATTGTACTGCAGTACTTTGAGGGTCATTATCATTATCGGTGATTCCTCTCGCGCTTGTTAACGGTTTACATCATTGACCGGTAATCAAGCGATGTCTTTCCATGTTCGAATTCAGAACATTTCTCACATGGATCGACTTGTACTTAGAGTGAAGATCGAACGAGTTTGAATACCCCGATCTAGTTTCATCCATCTGGGCTGCGATATATATTCAGGAAAGATAAAGACATTGACATGTACATCATTGCAGCAGATAATCATCCTACTCAAAGGATGATAATTTCATCAAAATTATCAGTCTACCATCAGACGATTGTCTGTTCTATGTACAGAAAAATGAATTTATGAAGCTGAGCATGGGAATGCCCGCCTCAGCTAGATCATGAAAGCAGTATGAAAAATAATGTATTGTATCGTATTGTATTACAGGTCTCCTCTCAGCATTGGATGAACTTCGGATCCCCCTGATAAAGCATTTCACCCGATAAACAGCCTCATACTTTAGGGGGAAACTGTTATAGACATTTTTGTGCCTTACAGCATTGAGCATGAAATGTCCATAATCTAAGGGATCCAAAGTCCCTAAACATGTTTTTCCTACCCCTAGAGGAACAAGGCTAACAAACCACAGCAATTCACAGAAGTTCTCCACCAGAAACTGCTCAAAAACAAGTCAATTCAGGATCATTTTAGTGGCTACACTAGCTGTTTGCGCTGAATGTCAAAGCCAACACTGGCTACCTGCGTTGAATGTCAAATGGAACACTAGCTACCTGCGCTGAACGAGAGTGGACATGTGGCAGGCTCATTTCTCAAGGTGTCAAAACCCAGGAAGCTTCCAAAATGACACTTGCCTCAGGGAATTCGACTGGTGATGAGTAAGAGGTTCCAAATCTCCAAGTGGAAGCAAGAACCTCCAAGTGGACTCAAGAACTGATAGAGGGAGAGGACACTAGTCAGATCTCAAGCTGACTCATCCTCTCTCCAAACATCTATATATGGATCTCTCCTCCATGAGATTTGGGGGCTGGAATTTTGTTATTGCAAAGAATTGTTGTTGGTTTGAGATTGGAATCATTGGGTGCTTAATGCTTTGAAAGGGGTGAAGATAGGAATTCCATTTGCTGGGAAGGAGATGCTGGATTGGAGCCCTCTGGGTTGTATGTCTTCCTGAACCTCGTTATTCATCAATAAAGCTATCTTGGTTTCTCCTATATGCTGATGTATTTTTGATGTATGAATGCATTAGTATGTTTAGTTTATTTCTAATCCTAAACTAGTTATGAATGCGAATATCTGTCTTTGTGTAGTGTTCTTCTCTTGTCGCAAGTAGTTGTTCTCTTGTCGCAAGTAGCTGTTCTCTTGTGATCTTGTAGGAACCCGTTGAATCTGGGTGAGCGAGAAGACAAGTAGCTGTGAACTCCCAAAGAGAAGAGAGACCGGATCGAGGGACAAACGGAAGACACCGGTAAGTCTATTGATCTCTCTTCTTTCACATTTCATAAAGGAAGAAACCAGAATAGCTGTCTCTGTTTGTTGCTAAGGCACTATCACACCTTAGGTGGATAGGATCGTCCTGCATAGGCATTTTTCCCGACAACACTTCCACTTGTAGTGTTTGGATTTTTGTAGCTTATTCTAAGGCTGTATGTATTGTAGTGGCTATTGATCTATGTGGATGATGTTATCCTTTCCCATTAGATAATGTTTCCACTTTTTGATATCTTGTACCAAAGCATAAAGCCCCTTATTGTAGGCAGGGTAGTTAAGGACCGCCCTATAAAAATTTTTAGAATGGTAGCATACAAACCTTCATCCCTGCATCAAGAATGCTCCCATGGCATACTACTCACATATGCCTCCACTTCAAATGGATTTTGGGAGTTTGGTACCACAAGAACTATTTCTTGGTTGATTCTCATTTTCAACTCTATAAAGGCCCTCCACTATGTAACACACCCCCTACTATCCCTAGCTCTAAATAAGGGTAGAAGAAAGTAGTTACTAAGATGACCCAATCTTCAGGGTCATGTTATGGAAGTAGGGTGTAAATTTTTTTCCCTTTTTTGACTCCCTTAAAACTTAAAGCATATGACACCTTTTTGTTTGTCTCATCAAGACCTTTCCAATGATATAAAATTCTGCTCCATTCAGACCCTTGAATCAAAAGATAAGGCCATTTAAAGTATAGTCATTCAGTTAGAACCACTTCACCAACATGCCGCATTGCTATCCCAGTCAACCACCTCACCATCACATGGCAGTGTTATCTTAGCTGCCGACCCATTTATACTAGCCACGTAATAACCCCATTATATAACAGGCCCCTTGAATGCCATGTCACATTGGAGGTAACCTTCTAAAAAATAACTATTTCCGTACTCATTGTTTCTTCTAGGGATGATCTTTACAAGATTATGTGGAACCATGGTGGTCCCTTATCCATTGTGTCCTTGCATTATTTGCAACAACATCACGCACTGAGGCCCACTCCTACCATGAAATCCTGGAGTTTAAATTCATAATTTACTCATGTAGTCCCTCATTGATACTTCCAAGAACAAATCATTTGGGTGACATCATCTCCCCATTCCCATCTAGATGAAATCACCCTCTATGTGGCTCCACCCGACACATGCCACATGTCACGTAGATCTAGGTCACATGAGCTACCAAGGCACACATGTCCCATTATACAAGCACCACATGGCCCCAAGGCCACATCATCCACCACGCTAGGCATGGGTCTTTCCTAGTTCTCCGAGGCTCAGTGAAAATCAAAGTTCCATGTTAAAATTGTTTTCATGCTTCCTCTGCCTCGATACATAAAATAACTCATCGACCGAACCACTTGCCGAGTCATCTCATAAGTAACATCTTGGAGGTTTCCCCTCAAAATATCCCAGAACAAAGTTTCGAGATGCATGGATGAATTTAAGTGTAGGACATTTGTTGGCCAAGATCTCTCCCAACTATGCCCCTAGGCATGGTGCCTGATCACACAAGCTTAAGCCTAACATCATTTGTGTCCTCTTGTCCCTAAATCCCAACCTCCATGACACTTGGGCATACATGTAGTTGATGTTGTTTCTACCCTTTTCACTTGGTTACATTAGCCATGCACATAGACAAGGGCCAAGCCTCTTAGCACTTTGCACTTGGCCCTCGCTTATTTCCATACATGTATAGTTATGTAGCTCTTAGAGTTATCCCTCCTGAACTTGAACGTGCATGCTTAATTGGTATTGACACCATCCCTCTTGAGCTTTCAATTGTATATCTCTCATGAGCTCCTCACAAGGCTCAACCTAGCCCACTCAACATATTTACACATAAAAGATATACATATTTGTATGTGTGTGTGTGTGTATCTATATAGATATATATATATATATATATATATCTATATATATATATATATATATATATATATAGACACACACACACATCACTATTCCTCTTGATCTTGGCACCTACTAAATAAGGCTTGGAAGCCAAAATATTACACATAACAGGGATCTATCTATCTCTTAATGCACAGGCAACTTAAATAATGTTTGAACTTGGGAATAACGACTAGATCATATAGACATTTCACACATGCCATTCAACTAAACTTTGTGCTCAAAATATTAAAAGAATTTGATCGATTCAATTATGAAAGAAGTTCACACTTATAATTCATACAAGAATCATCATTCCTCAACATACAAAATATCATTTTTCATGGAAAAACGCATGCATTGAACGAATACATTGCATTCATATCATTACAGGTCTTAGGCCAACATAAAAACTCAAACCATTCCATAAGCATGTCTTTGAAAAAACAATGTTCATTCATATAGGAATACCTCGGTCCTTGGCATTACAGGCCATGATAAATCAATGCATTGTAAAAGCATAAAACATTCAAAACATAAGAGACATCAGCATACACTTGTATTTGATAAATTAATTCAGGAGGATGAGATTGGGACTTCAATTCTCCACCCAACCTTAGACACACTACAACCAATTCTTTCTTGCAGTAGTCACCCTCAAGCCAAATTCCAAAGCTTAAGGATGAGAGCTTAAGGGGTCAATCCAAACCTACCAACTGAAACAAGGACTCCAGAGGACCATCCACCTCCACCCACCATCTCATGTAGTCAATATCTCACAAGGAATATAAAGGTCTTCCACCTCCACCTTTCAACTATTCCAATAAGAGTTGTGGCTCTACCAAAACAGGATGGAATAGGGAATCTATAGGCTCCCCACCTCCACCCTAAAAATACCAAGGGAGTCAAGAGCACACTATAAAACAAAGAAACCAAGTAGAGGGAAGCTAAATAATTTCTCCTACCAGGAATCCAAAGAGAAGGTCCCCACCCAAGATGTCAAGAGAATTTACAGATTATTTTCCTCACCTAAGAGCTATTCTCCCACTTCTTAGTTCTTAATTGAAGAATTTCTCTTCTCTCTACGTTCAAATAACATCATAGAGTTTTCTTTTTTTGTTCTTGCTCAGTTGCTTTCTCCTGCTTTGTCTTTGTTTTCTCTCTTGTTTAGAGTTCACTCCTCCTAACTATGTGCAAGTGGTCCCTTTCCAAGACTCTCTATTCTCCAGTGTGTGGAGTGTAGTCTCCCCTTTTTTGAGAATGCTTGTCCCTTCCTTAGGTCGTTGTAGTTGTTTTTAGTTACGTACCTAGACAATGTTGTCCCCCTTTCTTCTTGTCCATGATGGTTTTATCATGCATGGTGGTGGGGAATGTTGTGTGTTAGCACTTCCTTCCATCCCCACTTCCTATTGGTTGGCTTCTCTATCCCCAACTGCCACACAACCGATTCTCTATTATTTTTGTCCTTTCTTCCTTGAAAATTTACCCAAGGCATGTATGGTTTTGTTGTCCTTCTTTGTAGCTCAATTAATTTGAAAAAACCAGTCTATTTAAGTCACATCATCCAACCTTCAATTGTTGTCATGAAACAAGTCAAGCTTCCTTCAAATCGCAAGAACCTCCTTCATCAAACTCTGGAATTTGTGTCCCAATACTTATGCCTTTTAATTTACAATCAAAATACATGACATATTTGCAATATATGTAAGAGGGAAATTTCCCAAAGGGTTGTCACAAACCCTCCCCCTTGGAGGAACACCATCCTTGGTGTTCTAGTCCTGAACACAATGCAAAACATGCTTATTCCTAACATAATCACTATGAACCTTATAATGCAGCTCACCTACAATCATTTTTCTTTTCTTTTTCTTTATACATATACAATTTTCTTGCTCAGAAATAAAAAAGAGATGAAAATTTTCCCTTGGGTCAACCACTTTCTATG
Source organism: Pinus tabuliformis (assembly GCA_031772625.1). NCBI lineage: Eukaryota > Viridiplantae > Streptophyta > Pinopsida > Pinales > Pinaceae > Pinus > Pinus tabuliformis. The sequence continues at coordinate 1,021,534,356 of CM062805.1, forward strand.
GATTCTTGCAGTCTTCTTCATTCTTTTAATTGTGCACCCTGATATCTTCAAGTTGTTTCTTATTTTTCCTGCAACCAAATCCATTCACCTAAACTAGGAAATTCCCATGCTTCCTTGTAACATGGCATACAATCTCTCTTAAGATTCATCATAAATAATTCGTAATTATTTAACTTATACCTCTAGTCTTGTCCATAAATATATCAAGGGAGTATAGAGGTGTCCCACCTCCACCCTTTTGCAAAACAAGGGAATATGAAGGCTTTCACCTCACCCCCAATTAGCATCAAGGGAATCCAAAGGCATTTACCACCACCCCTAATCATCAACAAGGGAATCTAGAGGCTTATACATCCACCCTTAATCAACAACAAGGGAAACCAAAGTCTTATGCCTCCACCCTTAAAATTGAAAAGGGATCTAGAGGCTTATACCTCCACCCTTAATCAACAACAACGAGATCGAAAGGCTCATACCTCCACCCTCAATCAACAACAAGGGAATCTAGAGGCTTATACCTCCATCCTTAATCAGCAACAAGTGAATCCAAAGGCTTATGCCTCCACCCTCAAATAAACAAGGGAATCTAGAGTTTGGTACCTTCACCCCTAATGGAATCCAGAGGCTTATGCCTCCACCCTCAAATCAACAAGGGAATTCAGAGGTTGATACGTCTACCCTCAAGGGAGTCTATAGAATTATGCCTCCACCCTTAAATCAACAAGGGAATCTAGAGGTTGATAACTCCACCCTCAAGGGAATCCAAAGGCTTATGCCTCCACCCTCAAGGGAATCTAGAGGTTAATAAGGGAGTAGTTGCACCAATTAATGTGTAAGAGAATTGAATTGTTTTAATCATTTCTCGACAATTACATGCCCTTATTAAATTCTTGATTACTTGAAATAGGTCTTATGTTGGTAATTATTTTTACTGTATTTAATTCATTCATTTTTTCTATGTATATAATGAAATCTTGACTTGAGCCCTAAGGGATAGCTCAGTTGGTCGAGTTCCTGTTTCTAAGTGCCTTGCCTATCATTAGGTCACAGGGTCAAACATCCTCGACGCCCTTGGGGTTAGGCCTTGCTAGTTCGGTCGACGGGTAGATCCCTTTAGGTTGATCTACCTCGATTTTCCCGTGGATGTAGCAGCTACTCAGTGTCCATGAACACCCAAAAAAAATATGAAATCTTGACTTTTGTTTAGCCTATAACCTCATTCATGACAAAATTTTAAGCACCATGCCTCCCAAAGATGCTATGTAATAGCCATCGAATAGTAATCTAAATCATGGATTGAGTACTGCATACTGTGGGAATTTCTGCCACTACTGTGGCTCTGATTTGTTAATAATAATGGTTGATATTAATACAATACATAGAAAATGAGCATAAGATGTTTTAAAAGAAGCATAGAGGCTAAATCTTATAACCAAGATATATTCATTTTCATGTACCAATGGGTTGATTGAAAAGAAATATAATTGTGAATGTATATTATGTTGAAGCAAATAAACCTTATGCTATTGTTGGGTTCCAAATTGTGCTTCCTTTTAACTTTTGTTTTTTCTTTTTATATATTTTCTGGGTTTGAAAAAGACATTTAGTTGATCTCAACTGTGAGAGTAAGTTTAGCCAAAGCTCATTCATGTTGCTTATGTCATGTCTTGTTAATATTTATTGTAAGAGAAGAGGCTTACAAATGTTTCAGAGCACCAATGTAGTATTTTAGGTGAGGTGTGTTTTGATTGATTTTGTTGCTTTCTCTTTCATCGTAGTAAAACTATTGCAATTTGGTGGAAAATTGGATAGTTAATTGTTATTGAAATTGTTATTTGACAATATTGTTTTTTCTTTTCGTAATCACCATTAATGTTATTTTTTCTAGACTTTTTCTGTAGTAGGCAATAATTTATAATTTTTTCTTAACATGTATTTAGTTAGTTAATTTATTAATGTGAATTGACAATATAGATTTACTAAAGTGAGATATTTTTAGGAGAAAGAGAGCAATGAATTTTAGATCTTCTTATAAGAAAACACAAATAAAGAGAATACCTTTTGTGGATAATGTATAACATTGTTGAGGAATTAGACCTCTTAGCATTTTATATTAGTGGATATTCAACCAATATTATTTCAGTAGCCTATATGACTAGCCTGTAGACCAACTGTATCATCTCAATAATTGGTCATTGTGACATACTTCTATTTTACAACAAGTAAACTCAAATATCAGTTTAACATAATAAGAATCTTATAGTGCAAGAAGCAATAAGGGATTAACCTCAAAAGGCATCAAACTTATTATGAAGTTTGTAGAGACATCTTTTGATATATGTTCCATTCAATATGTCAATCCATTTATGGGCATGGAGTTATGAAGGTTATGATAGCTCTATCATTGTTTAGAGGTGTGTGAAATCATAACATTGATCAAAATAAAGTTTTAGTGGGTTATATGAATGTAATTAATGTTGATGGTAATGGATTATAAAAAAATAACCATTACAAGCTACTACATATGTTACACTCTAAGGAATATGTGTATGTGGCAACAACACCACTAACTTTGGTCATTTATCTTGCAATGATTAAAGATGACATGATAGGAAATTACGCCTTTCAAAGCCATAGGCCTCTTAAACCTTCACAGTTATGCTCCAAGATTGACCCATAAACTTGATTCTAGCATTTACACCTCCTATGATCATAGGAAACAAAATATTGCACCTCTATGACTGTAGAAAACAAATGATGAAGAAGATTGTATAATTTGCCCTAATCATTTTTCATATATAATTGGGGATTGAATTGTAGTTTTAGGGAAATTTATCTATAAGTGGAGACATGAATGGCTCTTATTTTCATGGTGGGTACTAGATCCTCACCTCTACCACTTTCAAACGAAAATTTCATAACTTCCATGTCCTCCTCTATCTATAACAACCCCTAGTTAATTTTCCATGTAAATAAAATAAGACCAAGGTCACGTGACACGTATTCCAAGCTAAACGTTGGGAAAACATAGTGATGGGTATAACTTGTGATTAATTTATGGCTATGGAAATTGGCAAAGTCATTGGCAAATACAAAGTGACAATAATTGGCATTTTATTTAGGAAATAAAGGAAAATAGGAGAAAGGAAGGTGAAGAGACAGAGATTTGCATGCGAGGGAAATTGAAGGAAAAATGAATAAAATAGAGGCCTCAATGATAAAAAGGCTTCTAAGGATAAGTTTCTAGCCTTTTTGATAGTTTTGGGTTGAGCTCTCTTTCATTCTCTCATACTCTTGCACACTTAGAGAAATCCTAGAGCATTCTTGGAGCACTCTAGTATTCACTTGGATTTGGAGAAATAAGGAAAAGGAAAGTAGGAAAGCACAATGGAATAGTTGGATCAACAACTACAACTAGATTTCTTTGTAGGTAACAGGATGCATGTGTGATTTCCTTGTTTATTTATGGATGCATAATATATGCATGTGATTTTCTGGTTATGTGTTGTCATTGGCATGGAGATTTGCTTGGATTGACAATGGTTTTAGCCTTGTCTTGCCATTTCCTGGATAGCCATGGTGTTGTGGGTTTTTCCACTAGATTGTTTTTTCTGATTGGTGCTCATGTTCCTTATGGTTGTGGGTTAGAACAAACACTCAAGAAGCCCTAGAACAACTTGGGTTGAGTTACTAGTCATGGAGCCTAAGTTGGGACAAACACTTTGGAGCCCTTGGTGGGTTGAGTTACTAGTCCTTGGAGTTAGGTTGGATAAATGCTCTGGAGCCTTGGAAGGCATTGGGTTGAGTTACTAGTTCCGAGAGCCCTTGACAACTTGGTGATTTAGTTGATGTTAGTGTTAAAATGTGGCAACAAGAATATTCCAATTTAATTTGCCCTTGAATTAAATTGTGAATTAAAATCGAATTTAGTCTTAACAGCTACTTGGAAATAATTAATTAAGTTATTTTGACTTAATTACTTGGAAAAATTCAAGGTAGAAGTATTTCTGAAGTCATGCAAGAGTTATCCCTTAAATTAAGGAGATAAGGTTGAGTTATATTTGAGTTGTAATTAGTTAACTCAGTTTATTGAGTTAAGTCTAGTTAAATTAGTTCCAAACTGTTTGAGGAACAAATAGAGAGTTAATAATCAGTTGATGCATGCATGCACTCAACTAGTGTACTCCAGTTAACTGAAGATTCCCTCATAAGAAACTCATGCATGTCTATTCTGAGAAAGACTTAGTTAGGATTAATGTCAAGGATAGTGTACTATCAGTTGCATGTGTTTTCTTATAAAGAAAACTCATGCATGCGGTCAAGGAATCACTCCTTGAGGATTGCGCAGTTCTGACAGTGTGTGAGATTAAAGTGTTCCACTTGGTTGAAGGAGAATCATCCCAGAGGAACAACGCAAGGAAATAGGGGCTTGGAGGGCAGAGAGGAAGGCTTGAGAGAAGCTAAGATTGCCTATGAGCATCTGTGAGGATTTTACTGAGAGCTGGCTAGCTGTGAGAGATAAGGCTTTGTATAATTCCTATGTATTTCCACCTTGTATGATAATACAGATAGTGAGGTTTTTAGCTGAGGCTTTCCCCAAAGTATTTTCATGTGTATTGTGAGATTGATTCTTCTTCTTCTGGTTATATTGTTCAGCTCGATCTTTAAGCTTCCGCAAATTGTAGTATAAGTAGGTTATAGTATTCTGCTTTGATTTATATTGCATTATCGGGTTAACCTGCATCAGATTTTCTACAGTTAGTTATGTTCGACCATAGAGGTGGAATCATTATGGTTGAGGGTTGAGGTGGTTTGGCCTATGGAATCCTTGGCTTGGTTTTGTCTTGGTTTATTCCATGAGATCCCACATTCATGCTTGGAATATGGTGCGAGGGTGATTGGATGAAAGAGAGATTTGGTTTAGCCCAATCTATGGTCGGGTGGTACGTGGAAGGCCCTGACTTGGTTGTTATTTTCATATATTAATAAGAGCTATTCTTCTACTGGGATTAATGTATACTTGTAGTGATTATGTTGGTGATATGATGACTGAGTTGCCATGGTTTCTATGTTGGTTATTTTCTAGTTATATGTTGGTTATATGATGTGTATCATTTATGGCTCTTATCATGATTTGTTTAGTTATCTAATGGTTGATGAATATATGGACTTATAATTCTTGTTGCAACTATGTGGAGAGGGAATAGAACCTTCTTGGTGATTCTCAGATGAATCTCGGGACCGCATGCTCAAAACTTAAGATTTTAGGCCATAATCACATGGAGGCAAGCTTGTGAGTGTGGTTATAACCTCATAACCACATAGAAGCAGTGTCAAGGGTGCAATTGTGAGTCTAGGTTAGTGAAACAAGGTTCCAGTTCATGGATTGACCACCTAGGGTGTTTCTTTAGCTCCTAGGCAATCTGTAGTCCCCGTAGGATGTTAGTTTGTAGTCAATTTGTAGGCCCCACTTTCTTAAACTGGAATTGGTAGGTCAGGTCAGGTCATAGTGACACTTGTCTCATGTTTACCCTGGTGAACTCATGAATTTGGGCAAATGTGGGAGGAGGTGTTTACACTATCACAAGTCTCCTCCTTTGTCATAGGTAGCTCCCCCTTAGGGGTACACAAGCTCCAATACCATCTCTTCCTACGTCTCACTCGCTTCCTTCAACCTTTATCACCATAAGGTCATAGAGTTGACCTCTCAAAGTGAGTTTTCTATCAAGATATCCATTGGTTAGCTTGACGAACCCTTTATTCGCACAAGGCCTGATTGTTATTTGTTATATGTTTAACACACACACACATGAATGGTATACTATTGAATTAACATGCATGCATACATACATTTGTACGTGTTTTTAAACACACACACATGTACTTTATGATTTTTTCCTTACTTCTTCTTCTTCTTCTTCTTCTTCTTCTTTTTATATTACCAATTGTAGTTATTTTATTATTATTATTTAGATGATACAAGGGAAATTCTATTCACATAAAAGCTGCAACATAGGCTAGGAATAACGTTACATTAAAAGTGGTTTCTGGCTTGAAGTTTGTGATGGGTGTCAACAACATCATCTTTTCCACACATATTTACCACATGTTTAACCACTTTCATTCATCACAGTACCATCATAAACCCTATCATTACCTATAATGACACATTTTTCCAAGGTATGTTTTCCCTTGAATTATGTTATTTTGAGCAATTATGCTAGTGTGTTTAGGGAAGAACTAGCCTTTTTGTGCTTACCAAGAAAAGGACTTGTAAAATTTAACTTCTAACATGCTACTACAAGTACTATTGCAAGCATTAATATTCTTAGAAGAGTTATCGAAGGTGTTATCATAGTTGTTGTAACACCTCTCAATGTTTTGTTGTTGTAACACTTGACATAGCATTATTGTGACATTGGTTGCAGTTGTTGTAGCACAAGTCAAAGCACACCTCCCAACATGCTATAGTTGAGGCAACACCTCCCATTAGTTACTATAACACATGTGTCACAATTGTTATAACACGTGTCGTAGTTGTTGTAACACCTTTCTCGTAATCGTTGTAACACATGTTAACAACTATTCACATTGTTTTCACATGCCTCTACATTGTTGTAACACCTATAATTGTTATTGTTTTTATGCCATTGTCACATAGTTGTCATCACAAATTTTAGTTATGGTTACACCATTTGGATATTACATTTGTAATTGATGACTTTCCAAGTGGATGGTGCATGGTTTGGAAAAGGACATGGTTGTTAATATGGGTTAGCTCAACCACACCGATTGACCAATACCACTCCACTATTTTATCAGTATTATGACCAACTAATGTGGATGTTAAGTTGTATGTTGTCATTCTTGTTTCTCTTTAACAAGAGTGAGACAACCTGAGATCTTATATTCTCATGGCTATTCTCAAATCCCTATGCTAAGAAAGGACACTAAGAGAATTGCATAAAGGCCCTGCCAAATGCAAGCAAAAGGGAGATGATTGTGTATGCAATTTCAATTCTTTGTTTCTAATTGACAAAGGAGACCCTATTTCTATTTCCGCACACTTGTTTCCATGATTGAATGTTGACTGGAATTCGAGCTACTATTGTAACTTCCACCCACCACCTCACCTAAGGAGGTGGGTCCCCCTCCTTAGCTAGGCATTGCTATAATATATTTTAGATTAGTCTCTTTTCATTTAAGCTAAGTTATTGTGTGCATGTTTGGATATTTCATTATTTATTTCTCTCCACAACAATGCAATTAAGTGTATATTACAACAATTTCAATTGATGTTTTTATTTCCTATTTATATCATGATTTCATTGCATTAACACAATTGTCGTATTCTCTAAGTTTACAATGACTTGCATGCTATTAATGATTAATTATATGTAACTTGCAATTTATTCATAAAGAGGAGGGTTGGAATATACTTGTAAATAGAATCACCAATTAGCTTTTACTTTCATGCAATTTCCATTTCCAATAGTAATGTGTGCATGCTATTTCTTTCCTGCAATTTAGTTAGCCTTTATATTTCTTGTCTGCCAAGTGGGGGTTACAACAAAGAGGCTTCCTATGTCAACTAGGTTAGATTAGGTTTCTTTTCTTGTCTTCATCCAGTTGGGGGTCACAACATATAAGCTTCCTATGCTAATTAGATTAGATTAGTTTTCTACCCTACATTTCCAATTTTTTCGTATTGGGGTTTATAATAGAGAGACTTCTTATGCTAGTTGGACAAGTTAGTTTATCATAATAAAAATAGTTTAGTATAGTGACTCTACCAAAAATGTACTAAAACCCATACCTTGTAGTCAACCTCCCCTATTACAATTTTATCAGTGGAACAATGGTAAATAGATTTCCTTGGCATATACAATGCATGGAATTTCATAAGTTCCATATGAGCCTTGAGTAGACAATTAAATGCACAGTCTCTTAGTTCTCTTTATGAGCAATTAGAAAATTAAGTAAAACGCCCCTCATTTTTGGGATCGTTTACAGGGAACTGTAAACAATGGAAATTTCTTTCCTTGCTATTCTAACTCTTGAGCAATGTTTTTATTCTTAAATTTAATTTTTTTCTTGTGTGATTATTGTTTCTATAGTTGGTGTGCTTACTCTTCAGCCTCTTTTTTTGGTGTGTTTATTCTTTTGCATGTGTTTGGTTGAGAAATGTTTTAGTGTACTTTAGAATCTTAGATAACACAAAGTATTAAGATAAGAGGTAAGAACTTGCACATTCACCATAGGCCTCCTATGGTGATTTTCTATTCTCTTGACTTCTAAGGCATATAGGTAGAATAAATTAGAAATTAAAATATTTTTTGAAGACTAACTAAAATAAATACATATACTAAAGGCATATTTAGCAATCCTACAAGGAACCCCCAAGATACTAAAATTATAGGAAAAACGATTGGAGGAGAAGGATCCAACCAACCATATTATCGAACACCTACAACTAACTCTTTGGCCAAAAAATTACTAGAAAGCTTAATTATTCCCACAAAAGAAGCATCTTTAGTTTGGGAACAATACATATTCCTTTAAGGAAGTAACAATACCTTAGATAACAAGCAACCAAGGTCCTATTTACCTGAGATAACAACTCAAGAGCCAAACAACCCGCTTACAGAACAACTAGGTGATATTTTTCACACAAAGATGGCAGAAGAAGTTAACAACTAGGATGAAACATCCACTTTTGAGTTCCCTATCTGAAACACTGAAGGTGTCACCAAGATGAAAATATTCAACACTTTACCCTACCCAACTTCAATGGTTTAGCAAGTGAAGATCCAAACATATTTCTCTTTGAGTTTGATGTTCTATGTTGAACCTGCACTAATCTCTCTGATGCAAAAAATATAAAGCTCTTCCCTGTCACTCTAAAAGATGTTGTGATAAAATGGTTCATGGGGTTGAGAGGAGATAGTATCAAATCATGAACATATATGAAGATTTCCTTTCATGAGAAATATCAGTATTACTACAAAGACATGGAAAGAAATATTGAAGTTGGATTTATATACCCATTAATGTTTTGGTTTTTCATTGAAATAGATGCATTGATCTTAAGTAGATGTTGATTCATAATCCTATTTGATTGATTACAATGGATGCATTGATATTAGTGGAGTTGTTGATTCCTAATCTTATTTGATTGCTTGCACTAGATGCATTGATTTCAATGTAGATGTTGATTTCTAATACTATTTGATTTCTTGCACTGGATGCATTTTTTTTAAATAAAATTACTCTATTAACATTAATGGGGTAAAATTACATCTAGACCGTAGTAAAAAACAGCTGCCCTGTAGGAGCGGCAGAGAGTAACAGAAACACTGCCCATGACAGTGAACTTAGCCGAGAGCTGGTTTTCAAATCCCATGCAGGGGAACAAGTATTGACCCTCTTACTGAGCTTACAAAAATTCAAAGAAGCATGCAAATTGAACCATATCATGCAGAAGTGAACCCACTTAGCAGTATGAACCAAAATTTGCCCGCTATTATGGGCCGCGTGACAAGTAACAGAGGCAACAGAGAAAGAACTACGCATCTGGAGGCTCCTCCACAATTCTGCACCAACCGAACTCAGTCAGAGCACTTGCACGAGCAGCATCAGTATCATCCCTTGCACGATCAACATCAGTATTGCACTGGATGCATTGATTTCAATGTAGATGTTGATTTATAATCTTATTTGATTTCTTGCACTAGATGTGTTTATTTCAATGGAAATGTTGATTTAAATGATTTGATGTAACTAAATGCACATTAATTTCAAAATAATCAGATTAATAGTATGCATTGATTTCACTGTAAGCACAAAAAGTTTATTAACAATATGCATTGATTTCCATGTTACAGTAATTCAACCATAAATAAAATACTTGAATTATCATCTTAAATAAAATATCCACTTACTTGAAATGTTTACTTCTTGAAACTGTAAACTATTTGTAATTGACTACATTCTTATTATTCCCATTTCCATCATTCAACAATGTTAGTCACTTTGCATTCAAACAAGGTAATAGAAAACAACTACTATTGAAACTTACCTGGGGTTTAACACTCCATAGATCACAATGCTTTGACTTTGGAGAAAGCTACTATTAATATTGAAGAGCAAGAGAGACAAGGTATGATGTTTACTATAATAGCTTGAGTTAAAGATTTGAATGGTCTACAATTTCAACCAACCTTTTCATATGATCGACATGAAAAGATGACAAAACTAACATGTGGCAATAAGAACAATTGAAGAAAATAGTAGTTTGATCGTAATGAAGACTATTTGTAATTGACTACATTCTTATTATTCACATTTTCTATTATTCAACATTGTTACATTATTGCTTTGCATGTAAAAATTTTATTTCATCGTTTTTCATCATTCAAGTCATTAACAGTTTCTATGATCTCAACAAACCGAGGGAATTGAGCGAATTTAAAATTAAAATGACCAAATTAATCTTAAACATATTTAAAATATTCAAAATAATTATAATAATTAGATGTTCAACAAATTTTGTGTGTCTGCGCACGGCTGAAACCAATTTAGATACATCTCCTATTTGGCTTACAGAAGAAAGTAATCATCATTTGGAAAGAATTTCAGAGGACAAGGGCTGCAATATCTTTGGTGAACAATTGCTTACTCTATGTGGGGCCTTTGGTTTAGTCATTTGTAATGGCTTGACTAGCCTTTGATTTAGTCATTTGTAATGGATTGACTAGATGGGCAAACTCCGGTAATTTCACTTGCAGTACTTACAATGGAGCAAGTGTGATAGATTATGTAATTTGCTCACATGGTTTGTGTGCGAAAATGGAGGACGTTTTGATTGGAGATCAGTTGTGGGACTTGAAATAAGATCACAAGCCAATTTATTTATGTTTCTCTTGGGTTGGAAAGAAACAATCAGAGTAAAAATTTCAACATGTCCAACAAAATCTCCCACATGGCAGAATTCTTTTGACCCCAGAAAATTGTAATACCTTCAAAATTACGCTAGAGAGGCTCTCCGAGAGGAAGAAAATTACAATTCACAACCTTCATAGTCATGAATTAACACATTTAATTCAATGCGCACTTGCAAAGTGCAAAAGAACAAAAATTAAGAAGTCTGAAACAAATTGCTTTTCGGTTAATGTTTGGTTTGATGAGGAATGCAAAAAGGCAAGGAGAATGTGGAAAGAGTCAAACAATGATAACATAAAGCTCAAAGTTTACAAGCAGTTATTAAGCAAGAAAAAGGTCGATTTCATGATTTCAAGGAGGAAAGAACTAATTTTCCTTGGGAAAAATAATCCCAAACTATTTTGGAAGGAGCTCCAATTGAGAAAGATACAAATTAGAAATAATATTACATCTTCTAAATGGTTTGACTATGCAAGACAACTCTATGAGCAAGGTCCCAAGGTTGACCCTGCCCCCTTGGTCAACACTGATACTGAACTCTTCACGGTACAAGAGGTAGAGATGAGTATCAAGAAGTTGGGTGTTGGAAAAGCAAAAGACTTAGTTGAACTCCAAGCAGAATATATAAAGTGGGTCTCAAAGATTCTTGCACCTCACATTACAAAAATCTTCAACAACATCATACAACAAGGGCTCCCTACAGATTGGACAACTAGTCTGGCAATACCTCTTTTCAAGAGCGGTGACGTCAATAATCCCTCCAATTATAGGACCAATATGATAAACCTTTGTTTGCAAAACTATTTGGAAGCATGCTAGAAAACAAAATTAGCAAGTGGGTAGAAGAAAGAGATAAGCGTGCTAAAGGGCAAGCAGGTTTTAGACCTAAACATTCCACAGTTGATCATTGTATAACTTTAAGGCACATCATTGAAAACGTTTGGGAGGAAAAGGAAGAAGTCTTTTGTTGTTTTGTTGATTTCAGAAAAGCGTTTGACATGGTTCCTAGGGATAAGCTTTGGCACATAATGGAGGAACTTGGGGTTCTTAAACATTTGAGAGCAGTTGTGCATAGGCTGTATGAAGAGGTGAAAGTCAAAATTAGAACTTCAACAGGCATTTATGAAAGTTTTAGAAGCGATATCAGGGTCAAGCAAGGTTGCCCACTGTCTCCTACGCTTTTTGGTTTATATATCGACAAGCTTGAGGAGTGGTTAAATTCACAAGGGGGTGATGAAATCTATTTGGGCAAGTTTGTTATAAGACTCTTTTGTATGCAGATGACCTTATTTTGATTACTAAATCGGCTCTTGGTTTGCAAGAGCACTTACTATCCCTTGAGCATTTTTTGTAGAAGTGTGGGGATGCAAGTCAATATCAGCAAAACAAAAGTAGTGGTATTCTCTAAGAAAAGAAAACATAACCAACATAAGTTCTACTGTGAAGGCAACATTATGGAAGAAGTTGCGGATTACAAATACCTCGGAATTGAATTCAACAAAAATCTAAGCTGGAATGGTTGTAGAAAGAAAAGAACTTTGGGGGTTTGGAAAGCATTTTATGCTTTTCAAAATAGGTGTAGAGAGACAGAGTTATGGGACTAGAAAACCACTCAAACTCTTTTTGGGCTTCCAGTGATTCCAGTGACTCTCTATGGTTGTGAACTATGGACTAGCAATACATTCGACATGCAGTGGAGACAAATTGAGAAAATTTAGAAGCGTTTGATTACAAACAAATTTAAGATTAAAAGTGCAGTTACTTATGATATCTTGTTAAGTAAAACATGGACTACTCCTATTGAAGCAATTGCTATAGTACGAGTCATAAGGTATTTAAAAAAAATTGAGCAAATGGAAGAGGGTAGATGGCCTAAGGTTGTCTTTAATGATAGATTGTGCAAGAGCAAAAAAAATTGGATGCAACAAAATAACAAATGGTTTAGCAAATGGGGTATTTGCTTGAACTCGTGTGCCATAAACAACAAAGAGATAAAAGCTTTTGTTATGGAAATGTTCCACAAGCGTACTTGGGATAAGGAGCTAGGAAGAAAGAAAAATTACTATATTGAAGTGTTTAATCCCACTCATAGTCATCAACCAAAAACATACATAGAGACCAATATCTCTTGGAGAGCCAATATTCTTATTGCTCAGTTAAGGACTAATTCTCATCAACATCGTTGTGAAACATGGCGCTGGAAAAGGCCAAAGGAAGTGTGGGAGGAAAGAATATGCATTTGTTGTTCTTTCGGAAAAGTGGAAACAAAAAAACATTTCATTTTAGAATGTTAGGCTTTCAAAGACAACAGGGAAAGTTATGCAGATAAGTTGGCAGCTAGCTCTTGGGATAATCTATTTAGCGAGGGGTTTGTCGAGAAGTTGGGAGCATTTATTTTGAAGCTTCACAAAAAAATGGCCCAATACATCAAGCAGGTGAAGAAGCAATTTGTCCCATAGGCTATCTTTAGCCTCGTGAGCGTTAAAATAATTTCTTTCTTTCTTTCTTCTTAAGTGGGATCTATCAAGCACTGAGAGGGATCAAATCCTCGAGGTGTAAACCTTTCCTCAAATTTTGCACTCAAAAAAAAGGTTTGCACCTCCAACAACTTAATCCCTCTTGGCGCTAGATAAATCCGAGGTTAAAATAAAACTAAAAGGAGTTGTCTATAATGCGACTTTTTGAAGATTCCGGTGACGGAATCGGGCGGAAGAATTGAGGTCAAATCTTGATTTGTTGCAGTTAAAATGGTTTTTTAAATGCATATTTGGATTCAGCACCCTGAAAAACCCCTGGGACGCTTTCATTGTGCAAAAACTAGCTATCAAACTTGCGATTCCAATAATTCCTGCCGGATTTCGACCGGAAAAATCCGCCGGAAAAGCTTTCAAAAAGTCGCGTTATAAACAACTGCAAACTAAAATGATTTTAGTAGTCCAAAATATATCATAAAATAAATATTTTGATGTTGTCGTACCGAAAGACGTTTTCAGCTCAATATGATAGAAATAGATATAGATTAGTCATAAAATAATTTGTATGAACTTTTATAAATAATTTGTTTTACATTTGTATATGTCCCCAAATTTCTGGGATAATTACTAAGTAATGTCCTCGGTGGATAACGTCCCCAACACGAAATAAAAGATGTGGTGTTATAGAAAACTTTAACAAAAACAGATGATATGAAAAAAGAGAAAACTTTTAAAAGGAGATTTATAACAAAAAAAAATATCTTTGTAGGGCAGATAAGGGTAAATGCTGACCACACATTCCACCGACAGCTGCACTTATTCAGTCGGCTATGCTCCCTGTAGAGCGTGTCAGTGAAGTTTCCTTGGAAGCGTTCACTACGCGGGCATATTGGGGGCTCTATATATTCAACCCCTGCGCATGGTCTTCATTCATCAACACCAGATGTTTAGGTTCAAACCCCTGCTCCAAACCCCCATTCATCCACACCACAAGATCTTTGTTCCCATTCTGTTTCTTTTCTCATAAGAAATCAGATCTTGATCTAGCATCTGACGAGATCGAATCCTGAACCGACCAATGGATTCTTTAATCAGCCACGCAAAGAAACCCCAGGGAGGTTCATCAGATGGCGGGGTTTCAGACTTGATTCAGACGGCCGCTTCCTCCTACTTTAAACCGCAAGGGAGCGAAGACGAAGCCGCCTCTTCGCCACCAACGAAACACAATTCCTCCTCCGGTTCCGGAGAGAAGATGGAACCCTCGGGTGGTTCCGGAGAGAAGATGAAACCCTCGGGTGGAGAAACTGCAGGGAGCGCCAAAGTTCTTTTGGACGGCGCTCTTGCGAAGTTGCACAAAACTGAAGCAGAGGGCGGGGGAGAGGACGAGCAGGTCGATAATGCGAAGCTTTCGGCGGCCGCAGCGGACGTCTTGGGAGCGGCGAAACATTATGGTAAGATGGAGGACGGCAAAGGTTATGGTAAATACGTGGACACGGCTGAAGGTTATTTGCAGAAATTCGGGCAGAAGCAAGGAAGCGGGAATGTTGCAGGCCATGATAATTAGCCAAGGCCTTCATCTGCACATTCGACAGGGCATGCACAAGAGGATGATTATTATGAGAGGCCTCCATCTTCACATTCGAAACTGTATGCGCAAAAGGAATATTTGAATAAGAATTAGGGGATTTAAAAACAGACGGACGAAGACGCATGTATTGATGGTTTAGAGGTACGATTTGTTAGGATTTGAACTGTGATGTGTAATAGTCTATTATTATGTCATTTGCATACAATATGTCTATAAGGTTGTATTTGTGGTCCACTGTGTTAGAGTGTCTGTGTATTTAAGTTATCAGTTTATGGGAAACAGTGACACACGTTTGAACTGTAATACCAAGACATTGAATATTTATGCTTGGAACCATATATCAGTTTGTATATTTTTAAAATCTGGATTTGTAATACCAAGACATTGAATATTTATGCTTGGAACCATATATAAGTTTGTATATTTTTAAAATCTGGATTTTATATGCCGATAGGTGCATCTCCTCATTTGTTTTTCTGTAATAGTTTAATTGTTTTTCCAAGGCGTTGCTGGTGCAGGTATAATAACGCTTGATGTTGCTTCAAATGAGTCTCTACTTGGATATCAACAAACAGTGACACACGTTTGAACGGTCATACCAAGACATTGAATATTTATGCTTGGAACCATATATAAGTTTGTATATTTTTAAAATCTGGATTTTATATGACGATAGGTGCATCTCCTCATTTGTTTCTGTAATAGTTTAATTATTTTTCCAAGGCGTTGCTGCTTCAGGTATAATAACGCTTGATGTTGCTTCAAATGAGTCTCTTCTTGGATATCAACACCCACCATTAAACGCGGATTTGAATTGTTCCCCTTGTGGTTGCATAAACTCCATCACAAGTAATGATCTATCTAAACTATGTATCTGTTAAATACTAAAAGCAATTAGATAGAAAGTTCAAGAGGTTCCCACACAAGATCTCTATTTTCACCAAACTCACAACATATCTCAATAGTAACTCAAAATGCAAATTATCATTAGGACATTTATCCAATGGTCAGGGGCTCAAAAGTTCTTTTCTCATAACTTGCTCCTTTGATAGAAAGTTTCAATGGTAATACTTGGCACTTCATGCAAGACGATGATTTGATTTATTCCCATGTGTCATCCCCTCACCAAAGCTCTAATGAAATTATTTTTTTAATTTCTTATTAAAAAGTTATTTACCGTCACTGACACATTTTTTTCTATGTCTTCTCCTAGTTGTCCCTTGATCCCACTTTAGACCCTCCATTCTGTGTCCATTAGCTTGAGTCAATTGGTAGGTTTCATATTCTTGTCCCCCAACTACCCCCTAATTTTCTCAAGTTAAAATCTTAGATATATTTGTGTTATTATTTTTACCACATAGAGGTTCTCTCACGAAACTCTTTCCTCAAATTTTAAATTAATATTCTCTAATTTCATGCATAGCTCCCTTTTCTTATTAAAAGTAAATTGTCATTGAATTAATATTTCTATTTTGACTTTATGTCCCCTTTTTTCATATTGCTTTTAGCATAGTGTAGATACATGGGATTTATTTAATTTTTAAAGGTTTTCCAAGTGTGAGAATGGTTGGTAGCATTATTTATCTAATTTAGCTTTTATATCCACACCTATTCTCCCATTCCCAATGCTTTTAACTTCTAATTTAAAGTGTCATTAATACCTTCTTATTTATATTGTGTTTAGTGCTTATAAATGCATGAGCATGAACCATCATTTACCTCTCAAATTTCCCTGATGATAATGTTGCCAAATTGGCTATGCTCTTTGTGAATTTTTTCTCAAAATTCTAAGGGTGACACGTTGCTTTCCCTTTTGGCATCCATGACTAAGGAGGAGAACACGAGCATGACTATGGAGATCACTATCACCTCTTGTGTCACCCTCTGTTGTAAAACTAATGGTGTTGATGATCAAGGAATCCACCTCAATGTGTAACCCCTTAATAAATCCTCATGAGTGATAGAATTCAAGGTCTACCCTCATGGCATCATGAACTTCAAAGCAAAGGAATCCCAATACCTTCTAGCCTAATTCACTATACGAGTGCTAGAAGGTGGAATCACGGATGTTGTCCCACCCGTCCAAGGTGTTGGAGGGAACTAAGCCAATATTTTGATTGAAAAGCTAGCGAGGGGCCATCTCTGCTGCCATGATGGCGCAGCGTTGAGCGATATATCTTGTACAACCCCATCACCCATGTGTGATGTTGGAAAAACTGGGGGGGGTGTGGGGTGAATCAGTATTCCTTTCAATTAGTATTATTATGAATTTTTCAGAGCATTAGTTAGTCTTCAATTATTATCAGTGTTTCTACAATGATAGCAGTAAACAAAAGGAATACAAATGCACACAGTTTTTAAGGTGGAAACCCCCTTCGGGACAAAAACCACCTGAACGCTTTTCTAATAATTCTTTAATATTCAACTCCAATTGAAAAGAAAGCTCCAAATTCCTAGAATCTAGAAATGCATTCTTCTCCAGCTCCCACTGGATGGACGTTCCAATGCCCAAGATTCTTCAGTAGTCAACTGAACGAATGCCCTAACACCCAATGAGCTACAACTCACCTTAGCACCACCCTACCACCCTGAAGTTTTCACAGGCTTGAACCTGTTGGTGACTTCATGCACCAGCTTAGCACCACCCTACCACCCTATAGAAGAATAAAAGAAGAATGGACTCCCATACCAGGGAAAATGGTCCACTTTACAATGATATAGAATGATGTACAAGAAGAACACACATTAGACCATAACCCCAACTATGACACAAACACCTAATGATGATCCTAGACCTCCAGACACTGCATCTTCAACTCTTGGCAAATAGACACCTGTACAAATTTTACAATGATGCTTTTACAATGACTCTATACAATGATACTTTTACAATGGTTGTATGCAGTGCTGCCCACTTGAGACTTCATGTGGTGAACTTCTTCTTGTTGTTCTGCGCCTTGATTGTTGCTCTTGTCATGCTACATTTTCTCACTCTTTAGAACATTAGATTATGCATTGAGTATTCTCTTGATGAATATATAATACCTACAAAATTTTTTCAAGGAAATACCTATGACATGATAATAACAAAATTTACCTCATCCTGCAGAGCATATGTCAGTGCTAAACAAAAAAACCAAATTAGAATACAAAGAATCTAATGCAATTAAGAGATGAACATGCATATACAGAAGATACTTACCTGGAGCTTACCTTTGCTGCATCATTTTGTTGCACCTTGCTCTTTGCTGCCCTAGAAAGTCTGGTTCTTTGCAGTGCTTAACAACACTTGATCTAGTTTTTTTTTTCTTGCCTTTGTTGAAAATAGCAACAAGAAAGGCTAAAAATAGCATTGCTATAGATAGCATTTCATGATATATTCCAATTTTAATTTGTCATTGAATTAAAATTCAAATTTAGTCTCACCAGTTGTTTGAAAAATAATTAATTAATTCATTTTGAGTTAATTAGTTAGAGAAATTCAAACATGAACTCTTTACGAAGACATACAACAGTTATTCTTTTGATTGAGGAAGCTATCCCTTAATTAAGGATATAAGGATGAGTTGTAATTAGTTAGCTTAGTTAACTGAGTTAAGTCCAGTTAAATTAGTTCCAAACAGTGTGTGGAATTAATTGTGAGTTGAGTTAGTTCATACATGCATGCATGCAACTAGTGTTCTCCAGATAACTAAATATTCTCTCATAAATAACTCATGCATGCCAGTTCAGACAAAGACCCAGTTGAGATGAAAGGCAGGGACTGTGTACTATCAGTTACTAGAATATTCCCATGTGAATATCTCTTGCATGCAGAAGGAATTCATTCCTTGGGGATTGCGCAGCTACTACAGAGGTTAGAGCAATGTGTGAGGTGAGAATCACACAGGTTACAGCTGGAGGACCCAGGGGAAACTGCGTATGGAAATAGGAGGCTTGGAGGATTGAAGGAAGGCATTATTCTGTCTATGAGCAACAATGAGGGATTGTACTGAGCGCTGGATAGCTTGAGAGCTAAAGCTTTGTGTAATCCTCAGATATTTCCACTTGTATGATAATACAGATAGTGGGGTTTTAGCTGAGGCTTTCCCCATAGTATTCTTCTGTGTTTCATGTGTGATTGAATCTTCTTCTCTGTTATATGTGTTCTGTTTGATCTTGTTCAAAATCGATTAAACTTCCGCAAGTTTGATTGTAGAAGTAGATTAAGTATTTTGTTTTAGTACATTGCATAATCATTTTAATCTACAGTGAGAATTTCTACATGGTATCACAGCAAAGGTGATCAAAGCGGAGAACAATATACAAAGAAGGGAGAAGTTCAAAGTTCAAAGTTCTTGATTGTAGGTACAAAATCGATTTCTTATCACATCTCAAAGTTCACCAATGGCATTTGGTGGCTTCAGACTCAAGTATGCCCTGGATGGCAACTCGAATTACATAGCATGGAAGGATCACATGGAAGCAGTATTAGAAGACAACAGTTTGAAGGGATTCATTGATCAAGAAGTCCCCAAGCCAACAACAACGAATGCCCAAGAATTGGCAGAATGGAAGAAATGTGTGGCGAGAGCGAGGAGGATTCTTCTGGAGGGAGTTTGAGACCATATTGTCTCGAGTCTCCATGGAAAGGAGACTCTATTTTCAATGTGGAAGACATTGAAGGATCTATATCAAAACAACAGTGACCAGAGGAAGCTGGCGCTAAAGGACAAGCTTCGGAAAATCAAGTGTGAAAAGGGCGACACGATCTCTACATATCTGAACAAGCTCACCACCTACAGAGATGAGCTTGGAAGTGTAGGAATCACGACAGCTGATGATGATATGGTGAGTCTTGCTCTCCTCGGTCTTCCTAAGCGCTGGCATAGCTACCAGGACTCAGTGAATGGAAGAGAGAACTGTCAGATTGGGAACGACTGTGGTCGGATCTGATGCAGGAGGAGATCAGGAGAAGCACCCGAGATGGTTCTTCATCAAAGCATGATGATGAAGAAAATTTAGCCTTAGCAAGGTGCGGAAAGGGAAAGGGAAGGCTTCCCATTCCAAATCGAGTTCTTCCCATGGTGGGAAGAAGATTGACAAATCTAAAGTGAGATGTTTTAATTGTCATGAGGTGGGCCATCATGCAACTAATTGTCCATCGAAGAAATCCAAGAAGGGATCCTCGAAAGGATCAGATGGTGAGGGACTGGCCTCAGTTCGAATTGGATTTTACCATCATCGCATGCATGGTTTCATCGATGGTGGGTTGTGTTTGGTACCTGGACAGTGGAGCCTCATTCTACATGACGGGCGATAAGAGTTTATTCAGTACCTTGGAGGAGAAAGACCTCCAGATGCGCATAGAGATGGGCGACGATGGAAAATACCGTGTTTCAGGTGAAGGTACGGTTGTGTTTCATAGGGAGCATGGAGCTCCTCTCACCCTGACCGATATAAAGTATGTGTCTGGAGTGAAGAAAAACTTGGTATCGTCGCGATGTTGGAAGACAAATGCTACGATGTAGTCTTGAGTAAAGGAAAGGCATTCATGAGACACATAGCCACGGGTCAGACCAAGAGGATTGGGATTCGAGTGAAGAATCTCTACAAGCTGGATGTAGATGACTGTGTTGCATTGAGTTCCAAAGCAGAATTGGTGCAAAGCCAAGATATTGACGAGTTATGGCATAGAAGGTTGGGCCATTTGCACCATGGGGCCTTGAAGATAATGCAGTAGATTTCTCCTAGACTTCCCAAAGGTAAACTTGAGCAAGTGGACACATGCAAAGGTTGTACCTTATGCAAAATTTTCCTTTCAGGATCGAGACAGTCAAGCTGAAGCAATCTTGGATCGAGTTTATACAAATGTGTGTGGACCATTCTCGACAACCTCCACCGCTAAACAAAAGTATTATGTGATTTTCATTACTGATTTTTTTTGTAGATGTTGGATCTATTTCATGTAGAAGAAGGATCAAACCTTCTCAAGGTTTTGTGAGTTCAAAGCCTTGGTTGAGAAAGAATCAGGAAAGAAGACCAGGGCCTTGCGAAGTGACAATGGTGGAGAGTATGTCTTTCAAGAGTTTAAGGACTTTTGTGCTGCAGAAGGAATTAAACAGGAGTTGACAACACCTCATAACCCACAGCAGAATGGGGTGGCCGAGAGGAAGAACATAACGATTGTGGGAGCAGCTCGAGCGATGTTGCATGACCAAGGCCTACCACTTCATTTGTGGGCTGAGGCATGCAACACAACGATTTACTTGCAGAATAGAAGCCCGCATCGCATACATGGGATGAAGACACCAGAGGAAGCTTTCTCCGGGAAGAGACCAGATGTGGGTCACTTCAGGATCTTTGGCTCATCAGTTTATCGCCATGTGACCAAGGATGCCCGGAAGAAGCTAGAGCTGACAACAGAGTTGGGGATACTTGTGGGTTACACTGATACTCCTCACAACTATTGAGTGTATTTGCCTACTAGTCAGAGGATAGTGGTTCGCACAGATCTTAAGTTCGATGAGCTGAAGGCCATGCGAGTTTCTCTTGAGAGGGAGCTCAAGTTGCAGGCAGAGGAGGAACTTTTGGTTCCTAAGGAGGAGGAGCCTCAGATTGATGCAGAGCAACCGCATGCAGAGGTTCCAAGAGTGGAGACATCCACTCATGCAGAGTCTTCTAGAGAGGGGCGGAAACGCACAAGGGAGGCTCATAGATTGTTGATGGATGCAAGAGAGAATGTGGGAAAGCCATCTTCTCAGCGCAGACAGAGGAGGTCACCTGAGAGGTACATTGCTTACATGGACCTTGTTGGGGAATGTTTAGAGATCGAACCATCTCCTTTGAGGAAGCAGTGCAACAACTAGTTTGGGTTGATGTTATGGTGGAGGAGTATGACTCCATAGTTCGGAACAGTGTCAAGACTAGAGAACAAGTCAGTTGTGAGTTCCTGTTGGCTTTACAAGGTAAAGCATGTTGCCGATGGAAGTGTGGAGAAACATAAGGCAAGGTTTGTTGCCCGTGGTTTTTCACAGGTCGAGGGGATCGACTATAAAGGGATTTTTTCTCCTGTAGCAAGGTACTCATCTATCAAATTGATGTTGGCATTATTAGCATAGATGGGTTGGAAGATCCTTCAAATGGATGTGAAGACTGCATTCCTCAATGGCAAGATTGAGGAAGAGGTGTACATAGAGCAGCTGGAAGGATTTGAGACCTTCGATCGTAAGTCGCATGTGTGCCGACTCAAGAGAGCTTTGTACGGGTTGAAGCAAGCATCTCGTGCTTGGTACACTAGGATCGACAACTACTTCATCGGGTTGGGCTTCATAAAGAGTGAAGTGGATGCAAACTTGTACCACATCATGGTGGAAGGTAACCAGTTGATAATTGTTCTTTATGTTGATGATCTAATATTGACAGGTGATGATCAGTTGATCATGTCTCACAAGGAGGACCTTGCAAGAGAGTTCAAGATGAAAGACATGGGTGAATAAGTGATATATGGAAGAGGGGTGATATGGGGACTCACCAACATCCCTTCAGATTAGGGGGGGAATGTTGACACCTAATCATCAGAATTGAGTGAATAAGTGTAACTGATGTAAATAAATAATGGAAAATATGAAGAGTCACTGGGAGATGAAATGAACAGTCTCTCCCTCATGTATATAATAAAGACCAACCTGAATGAATAGAACGAATTGATTTGAGGAGTTATTGCCTGGTTTGGTAGGCAGGGACAGTGTACTATCAGTTGCTAGAATATTCCCATGTGAATATCTCTTGCATGCAGAAGGAATTCATTCCTTGGGGATTGCGCAGCTACTATAGAGGTTAGAGCAGTGTGAGGTGAGAATCACACAGGTTACAGCTGGAAGACCCAGGAGAAACTACGCAAGGAAATAGGAGGCTTGGAGGACTGAAGGAAGGCATATGTGTTGTCTATTCTGTCTATGAGCAGCAGTGAGGGATTGTACTGAGAGATGGATAGCTTGAGAGCTAAAGCTTTGTGTAATCCTGAGATATTTCCACTTGTATGATAATACAGATAGTGGGGTTTTAACTGAGGCTTTCCCCAGAGTATTCTTCTGTGTTTCATGTGTGATTGAATCTTCTTCTCTATTATATGTGTTCTGTTTGATCTTGTTAAAAATCGATTAAGCTTCTACAAGTTTGATTGTAGAAGTAGATTAAGTATTATGCTTTAGTACATTGCATAATCCGTTTAATTTACAGTGAGAACTTTTGCAACCTTCTAGGAGGACGATATTGAATCTGATGTATTTCTGTGATTTCAGATCCCCAATATGTGATCTTTGGTCCTATAGTAGTCCTTTGAGTCTTTTTTCCAATGCCATAGGTTTGACCCGATTTGGATTATTCAAGGCAAAGTTATGCCCAATCTCTCACAATGACCTAATAACAATGTAAACTTTGAAACGGGAACTATAAACTCAAAACGAGAACTCTGATCCAAAAACCCCAAAAAAACATCAAAAACAGTGCTAAAAACGAAAAATGTGTATACTGGAATGATATTTTTTTTTTAGGTGCCAATTTTGAACGGTGACTATGAAATTTACTACGAAATTTTCTTGCAAAATATAGCTTCAAAACGAAAGTGATGCCACTGGAATAACGTTTTTTTTTAGGGTCAATTTTCAAACTTTTTAAAAAATGCTAATAAAACCAATTTTTTATGTCTCAAACAAAGTTAATTTTTAAGGAAAAAACACATTAATGTTTCTGATAGAATATCATTTTTCTTTCCTAAGTATAAATTTAACATGTTTTCAACCACACCATGCTAGATACAAAAGAAATTGAAATTTTTTTAACTATAAAATTAAAAAACCATGACATTATGAACAAAGTATATCACTCAATGAAATCAAGTCTTTATTTGTATACTGAATAAAACAAACATTATATCTCTAATTTGATATTGCATTGTAGATATTTAAACAATAAAATTTATCATACTTAAGACATAATCCAACAACATAAAAATGCTTCATAATTTCTCATTTAACAACATATGGAAAACATTAATTTTATTTGAAGATATGATGCATACATCAGTTATATAATATGTCTTAAACAATTATTCAAAATCACTCATATTTTCTTGCACACCATCACAATTCACATCTTCAGATGAGTGACTGGATGCTGACGAAGATGTTCCATATTCTTCTCTTTCATCAACTAGTGCCCCATCTGAGTCCACATGCATGCGCAACATTCCAGGTTTCAAAAGTCTTCTAGATCTACGACTGGTTTCAGCAGACTCCCATGTCAACACTATTCCTTTTGGTAACAACCTTTTCAGAATCTCTATTGTCTTGAAGCGAAGAGTTCCTCTCTTTGTTAAATTGAAGTCATAAACAAGTATGTCAACATCCTCCAATTGTAATATGTTTGTGCGGCGACGATTTATATTTGTACCCTTTCTTTTTCTTTTTTCACCATTTTTTTTGTCAACTACCATCTCTGGCTTATACACACCATTGAATGGGTGTGTATTTGTGGCATACCAATGTACTTCAACACTTGTAACATCCTCATTTTCTGTAAAGACCTTTATAACTTTAGCAACCCAAAATGGATAGCCTTTGGGATCTCCATCTGTTAGCACTGCAATCATGCAACCCTCCTTAATATCATGTACTGAACCCCTATAAAGGTCTTCCATGGCTTCACGTTGTGCACAAGATCTTCTGGAACCAATATATATCTCTCTTTCCATTACCTGTGAAGAATTAATAATACTTTGAGTTTGTCGCTGTTCAACAATGTTTATTTCATCTTGTTCATTCGACACATTTTGTGGCCAAATAAATGGATTTTTCAAAAGTATATCTTCATTGGTTGTTGTTGAAATGATATCACTTTGATTATTGAAAAATGACTCCCACCAAACTGAATCAGCAATGTCAAAGTACTCATATGTATATCTAATACATTTTTTAATTTCTTCTAGGCAATCAGAATAATTTATATGTCTATTCTGTCTGCGTGCATTCTGAACTTCACCAACTGATTGTAATAACAATATTTTTGATGCAAATATTGGACGATCTGGAATGAACTTCAAAAATTGCAAACCTGATGACGGTGCCCATTCTGTAGTAGTTGAAAACTTCTTGCCCCATATTAGTGTTTTCCCATCAATGTTTTTTATACGAAATTGATGTTGGAAGCTAATATCATTAAGTTGTTCAATGCATTTCCCTTCACCATATGATCCTAGAATAAACCTTCGCATGTCAACAGTTTCTTCCAACACTTCAAAAGCAGGCTCTGGCATGTATGATTTCTTAATACATTCAATTAGTGATGGCAAGCTCCCAACTTCCTTCCTCCTCAATGTGACTGAAAAACCACTGAACATCTGATCAATATGGTCATGAGTGTGCCCAACAAGAAGGAAACCAACCTTTACCTTTTGAAAAATTCTCAATTCAACAAGCATGTTCAGATACCCAAAAACAACCTGATTTTTGTTTTCATGACAAGTGTTGTCCAATTGTAGATACAAAACTTCAGGAAGATTACCAGACCAATGAGAAATCACATCATGAATTATGGTTATGGTCAGATTTGCATCATTATGAATATTTGGAGCTGTGAAGTACACCCTTGGCAACATTTTCCCATTGAAGACCATACAACCGACCAAGTGAAACTGAATAAAATTTTCCTCTTGTAGATTTTTGGGTGTGCGAACAAAATGTGGTAAAAGTGTTTTCTTCTGGTCCATACAATCAATTATCAAACCCAAATATTTATTTGGATTATCATAACACTTCTTTCGATGCTTGTACAACTTCTTCCTTTCATTTGTTTGTTGTTCGCGATGCTCCTGAAGTTCTTTGACAATTAAATCTACACAACATAAAAGAAATTCATTAAGAAATATGTTTTCATAGTTGATGACTATACAATTTTGAAAGTAAAAGTTATGAACACTTACCTCTTTCTGAGCCTTCACATTTGTCCCTTTTTTATTTAAGAGAAGCACATGTACTGCAAATCCCCATCCTTGTCTTCTTAGAAATACGAACATTATTGAATTCTTTCTTCCATATCTTCACAAAATATTGATATGTAATAAATTGGCCCTGTCCCTCAGCACTTTCTGCATATTCTTTGTATAAGTTGTAGATTTCTCGTCTTGAAAAATTATCTGGAATATGTATTGTCTCTCTATTTGGCATACACTCTCCATGCTTTGAAAAGAAATCTTTCATCCATGACATTGCAGTATTTGATAATGGCCCAAACTGTCTTTTATAACGTACTTCTGAATAAAATGTGGGATCCTTTTCCAAATTTTCTTGAATTCTCGAGAGACGAAAATTCCCAATTGAATGAAACATTTTGAAAGCTTTTCTACACAATAATAAATTCCTAATATGATAATCATAACCTGACAATGTAGATTGCATGCAGCCAACTAAATATGAGTTTTGCATGCTTTTATTCATTGACAAATATCTCTTCCTGCTTTCTAATGCAAATGTGAAATCCATACGTTTCATGCAATTTTTTTGGCAACATTCACTTGAAATGAGAGCGCTGATAGAACTTCTTCTCATCAGATATTTTGCTCTACCCCTTGTATAACTAGAATAGTTTGCATTGATACGAAAATGTCTGCTCCTACTCCTCGATACAATATTTCTTGGCAACATCTCCATCATTGGATCATCACTACTGCTCTCATCCTGTTCTTCATCACTGCTGCTCTCATAGTCCTTAGAATCAGGATTAAGAGGAGATTGTGATACTCCAATCTTTTGAAAATCATCATCCCGCGCTTCATCACTGCTGCTCTCATAGTCTTTAGAATCAGGACTAAGAGGACATTGTGATACTCCAATCTTTTGAAAATCATCATCCCGCGCTTCATCACTGCTGCTCTCATAGTCCTTAGAATCAAGACTAAGAGGACATTGTGATACTCCAATCTTTTGAAAATCATCATCCCGCGCTTCATCACTGCTGCTCTCATAGTCCTTAGAATCAGGACTAACTGGACACTTTGACACTCCATTCTTCTGAAAATCATCATCCCGCGCTTCATCACTGCTGCTCTCATAGTCCTTAGAATCAGGACTAACTGGACACTTTGACACTCCATTCTTCTGAAAATCATCATCCCGCGCTTCATCATCGCTGCTCTCATAGTCCTTAGAATTAGGACTAACTGGACACTTTGACACTCCATTCTTTTGAAATTCATTATCACACTCATCATCACTGTTGCTCTCATAGTCCTTAGAATCAGGACTAACTGGACACTTTGACACTCCATTCTTTTGAAAATCATCATCCCGCGCTTCATCACCGCTGCTCTCATAGTCCTTAGAATTAAGACTAAGTGGACACCGTGACACTCCATTATTTTGAAATTCGCCATCATGCACGTCAAAATTGCTGCTCTCATAGTCTTCAGAATTAAGACTGAGTGGACGCCGTGACCCTCCATTCTTTTGAACTTCACCATCACACTCTTCAAAACTGCTACTCTCATAGTCCTCAGAATTAGGACTAAGTGGACATTGTGACACTCCATTCTTTTGAACTTCACCATCATGCTCTTCATCACTGCTGCTTTCATAGTCCTTAGAATCGGGACTAAGTGGAAGAATTGACTTTCTATTCATAGTGGAAGAATTCCTGCTATATTCATCAATATGAATAGAGTTGTTACGCGATGAAGATGTTGATGGTGTATAAACCGAAACTTCACCATCAGAACAATCCATCCATTTCAAACAGAAGATGTTGAATGATACAAATGGAGTCTCCTAAGAATATTATATAGCTTAAAGAATGAAATATTCCCTCCAAAAATTTTCGCGAAAATATTTCCCTCCAAAAGTTTGTTAGATTTATTTACCTTTATTATTTTATTCTACAATTCATTGAAAAACATAAACTAAATTTTTTTATGAAATCAATCACTGAAATTCAAATTGTAAACTACAACTTCTATATTAATTATTTTAATAGTTAAAGTATATAATATTTACTAAACAACTAATTTTTTTTTAAAATTTTTATAATATATTCTAAAACAAATTAATCCCACATTCAATCCATTGTAAAATAACTCTACAATATTCGCTCTATAATAATTTAAAACAAATTATCCTACATTAATCGTACAGAAAAACATCTTCGTATTTTCAATTATATATTAAATTTCGTTATCACTATTACTTACTTCACATCCAGGTTTTCTGAAGTTCGTTGAAAGACGTGAATTTGTGGAGTAGCTATATTGCTATCAACAACATATTCAACGAAGAATTATCGCAATTGAAAGGTAAGTTCAATTTTTTTTTCAAAATTTTCATATTAAATTAATTTAACGTCGAAGAAGATTTTTTTTTAAATTAATAATTTTTCCAAGCCAAAATAACAATTATGTCAATCGTGAGCATGGTGGGCCCAATCAAACTCAATCACCCAATAATCGTCGGTAGACTGTCGTCGTGCCCCCTTCCCCCAACCCATTATCGATCTTTCCCATTCACCCATGCCCTCTTCCCCCTTCTACCTTACCCATGCGCCAGCCCTTGCCACCCCCAACTCACCCACCCATGCACCCTTTCCCCAACTCTTCCTTCCCTACCCCACAAATCTCCTCCCCATAAGCCCACTCCCTAACTCCCATTCCCCTCCAATCTCAACTCCTCCCCCTTCCTTAACGCTGGCCCCATGGGCCCCACCCCCTAACTCTTTCCCCGTGCCCCCTCTCCCTCCACACCCTTCTGCCCCTACCCCTACCCCCACCTTCTGCCCTACCCCCCCCATCCCCCACCCTACCCCTACCCCCCATTCCCCCCCTATCCTACCCCCCCCATTCCCCCCCATGCCCCCTACCCTACACCCCCCCTCCCCCCCGCCCTAACCCATTCCCCACCCGCCCTACCCGCCCTATTCCCGGAATCGACCAGCCGCTGGTCGCGCGGGGCGGGGCGGCCCGGGGGTGGCCCTGCACGGGTGGAGGGGGAGGCGGAGGGGGAGGGGCGGCCGAGGGGGCCGGGGAGGGGGAGGCGGAGGGGGAGGGGCGATGGGGTGGGCGGGTCAGGTGGGGTCGGGTCGGTGGGTCGGGTGGGCCGGGTCGGGGTAGGGCGGGTGGGTCGGGTGCGCGAGATCGGGATGGGCCGGGTCGTGGTAGGGCGGGTGGGCCTGGGGGGCGGGGTCGGGCGGCGGGGGCGGGATCGGGATGGGGTAGGATAGGGGGGGGGGGGTGGGGGGAATGGGGTAGGGCGGGGGTATGGGGGAGGTAGGATAGGGGGCGTGGGGGGGGGGAATGGGGGGGTAGGGGGGGTGGATGGGGTAGGGCGCGGGTGGGGAATGGGGGGGTAGGGGGGGTAAGGGTAGGGCGCGGGTAGGGTGTAGGGGGGGGGGAGGATAAGGTTTGGGGGGGGGATGGGGTAGCAGGGGCGCGTGGTGTGGGGAGTGGTGGGTGCAGTGGGAAGGGGCGGCTGCGGGAAGGTGTTGGGGGGTGTAGGGGGTTTGGGGCGGAGGATGGGGTTTTGGGGGCGGGGGTGTTGGGGGACGGTAGGGGGTGGGGTGAGGGAACGGGGGGGTGGGAAGCTTAGGGGGTTGTGGGGGGCGCGTGGGCGGGGTCGACCGGGTGGGCGGGGTCGGGCGTGGGTCGGGTGGGCGAGGTGGGGATGGGGTAGGATAGGGGGCGGGGGTGGGAAGAATGGGGTAGGGCGAGGGGGGGGGGGTTTAGGGTAGGGGGGTAGGGCGAGGGGGGGGATGGGGGGGTAGGATTGGGGGCGTGGGGGGGGGGGGGAATGGGGGAGTAGGGGTAGGGTGGGGGAGATGAGGTAGGGTAGGGTGGGGGAGATGGGGTAGGGCGCGGGTGGGGAATAAGGGGGGCGGTAGGAGGGGCGCGGGTGGAGTGTAGGGGGGGGAAGGTTTGGGGGGGCTGGAGTAGGGCGCGGGGATGGTGGGGTGGGATGGGGTAGGCGGGGCGCGTGGTGTGGGGAGTGGTGGGCGCAGTGGGAAGGGGCGGCTGCGGGGAGGTGTTGGGGGGTGTAGGGGGTTTGGGGACGGGGGATGGGGGGGAGGGGGTTTTGGGGGCGAGGGTGTGTGGGGGGACGGTAGGGGGTGGGGTGAGGGAAGGCGGAGGGGGGCGGAGAGGGGGAGAAGCTTAGGGGGTTGTGGGGGGTGCGTGGGTAGGGGCTCACCCATACTTGCCTAAATGTCTACTTAGCCTCATTATCCCTCACCTGACCTCCCGCTCACCATCGACCCGCCTGCTCGTTAGATGTGGCTGGGCAATTTTGATTATACAAATAAAAAATTTATGGTATATTTTTGTTATTAATTTAAGTTAATATGTTTTTTTATTTACTAATTTATGTGTTTTTTTTAGGAAAATGGCATCAAGGAAAATTTCTGTGCATCTTTCTGGACCAAAGAGTCTTAAAGGTGTATCTTCAAAAAACATTGGTGAACGAACTCCACCTGAGTTCATGCCTACAAATATTTCAAGTGCTTCAAGTGATAAGAAGCTAATCTCAGATTGGAAAAGTTCAAAAGAGGTGAAATTTCCATCAAGAGTCTGGTATGTGAAAGAAAGAGAGAGCACAACTGTGAATATATATCTATACATTGATATACACCAAAATAATGAAAATTTGGAGGTGATGGGAAGAGTCATAGATATGTGTTCGGTACCAAACACTGAAGTTGTTTACGTACTTACAAAAGCTCTCAAGTCACATGAAAGGATTAAATACCGACTATCATTATATGACACGAGAGAGCTATCTACAAAGTTGTGTAAACAAATCGTAAATGAGATGACACAAAACATCGTAAGTATTGTTATTTGTATTTTTATTTTGCGTTTTGAAAGTGTCTCGCTATATTTTTTAACTTTGTTTATATTAACATATGATAATTTATTTGGCAGAATTTTGTTGAAAGCTGTTTAATTAGGTTGGGAGGCATTCATTTCATAGAGCATGATATCATGAAAGTTGTCAGCCATTTTTACTCAGTGTCAGAAGAAGATATGGAAAACATGGAAAATGTAGTAATTGATGATGCTACAAAACTACATCCAAAGAATCAGAAAAAAAAGGCCTCTGGTGGATAAATCTAGCAAGGGTAAACAAGTTACTTTTGAGGACAATGAAGTTGAAATTGACAATGAAGCATATGTTGCTATTACTGAAGATGACATTGGAACTGAAGAAGGTCGTAAAAGACCAAAAGTAACAATGCCCAAGAATAGATCTCTTGAGAATGTTATGACGAAAAAAAGTAGAGTTGAAGATCTTGAAGTAGTCATTACCAGCAGTCAAGAACCTAGTGAAACTTCAAAAGAAAGCAGAGAAATCATTACACTAGGCGCTGATTTAGATGATGGCATAATCAAAACAAAACAAAATGCCATTCAACAGAATTTGACAGAGAAACTTAATTGATGGTGGTCGTACATTTCAGTTAAATGTCAGACAAACCTATAAGGCAAGTGAAGGACAATGCCAATATCAAATCAGAAAGCCACATCATCTGCATGTTCACAACTTGAAGACATTGATGAAGTACAATCCATATGCTCATGTGGTTAGTTATGTGCTTCTTGTTGATCCACTTCAAGTTCCCAACAAAGAAGCATTTGATAAGTCAAAATGTTTTGAATACAATTATTATGTGCTTGGGGGGAACCATTCTGTTGAAGCTCAAAGACAATTGATGGAGGAATATCCTAATAACCCACGTTTTGAAACAATGAAATGTGTTATTTATGCTGGTTTAAATGAAACAGAAGCAAAGTTAGTGGCATTGGATCATAATTCAGATAATGAATATAGGATGTCTATGACTTTGATCCAAAAGGTTAGATTTATTCATAGTGAATTCCTAGAAAAATGTGGTGGGGATAAGATAAATATTACTGCAGATTTCCGAAAGGAATGTTGTATGGAAATAGGCTATCAAATTGAAGAGAAAACCAATTCAAAAGGTGGAAAAGACAACAGATATAGCGATTTATTCAGAGGTATTGATAACATTTTCCAATTGGCATTTAGAACTGGAGATATTTGGAATTTGATTGATGACATTTTTAGTATGTGGGAAGACATTGGCATTAAAAACCAGAGGGTCAAAAAGTCTAAGCCATTGATATGTAGCAACAATAAATCAGCTCCTGAACTGAAGCAACTTCCAGACGATATGACCATCACGCCTTGGAGGGCGATGCAAGGAGTGAAAGATGAAAAAATTGTCAAAACAATATTATCTCGTGTGAGGTTAGGGGAATTATCATTCGAAGAAATGTCTGAAGAATTTCAAAAGTACGTTTGCTGAATTATTTTTACTTATTTCCAGGATTATAGTTATCTTTTAAATAAAACATGTTGTTATTGGTAGTATTTGTTATACATATCATTATATTAACTTTTTCTTACTTTATCTATGCAGTCACAAAGTTTACATGAAAATTCAGGAACAAATGGTTAAACTGTTGAATGAAGATAGTTGGGATGATGTTGTACGCAACTATCCAGATTCAAGTTCTACATCAACATTAAAAGCTTTTTATCTTGCATTTAAAAAGGTAACTTGATTTATACATTCAGTTTTAATCATCTGTGTACTATTTTTAATTTAAAACTTACACATACATTTGTTTGTTTGGTAAAAGATGAAGAAAGAAGATAATGGAGCACCAGACAGTTTCAAGACTTTTATTGAAAAAATAAAGATTGAAAGATTGAGAAAGCAACGTATTAAGAATGTTGTACTTGATCCAACTCTTAATCATTTCATTTGGAATGGGCTAGACACTATTCAATATCAAGTAATACAAGGCGACTGTGAAGACATTCCTAAACTCGTACCAAAAAGGGATTATGTCCTGGTTATTGCAGATATTCCCCATGGTTTCAATATTCCAAACATTTACTATGATAGTGACCCTTATACTTATCAAGCTTTTAATAAAGTGGTGGCGGGATTTATGGAAGTGACGTCATCACCATTATGGAGATTTGTGACATTTCATTCAGACACACAATTGGTAATGGTATTGTCAAGCTTCAAGGGGAAACAAATTCAAGGATGCAGCTTACATTGTAAGATGTTTAAAGGTATATTTGATTAATGTTGAAAAATTCATTTATGTACAAGTTAATTGAAATTTTACTATTTTATGTTATAAGCAAAAGTCAAATCCTCTTAACAATGAAGATCAACAATTTATAAATGACTGTGAGTTCATTCATATTGATAGTTGGGCAAAAGATGATAGCCATATGTCTATGATTTTTAATCGGGTGGAGAGAAAGAGTCATAGCCAAACACTGACTTATGATGCTGTTGTGAGAAAACTAACATATGAAGACAAAGAAACGAAAGGAGAGATAGTTAAAATTTATCAGAAACCACAATTATTGATTAATTATCTTATAGACATATGTTCAAATGAAGGAGATTGGGTTCTGGATTTATTTTCTGGCTCAGGTAGGTTTTGCCACATGGAATTGAATTTCAATATGTTCTTTTTTTTAATTAATATGTTATTGTACTAATTTACTTCATTATTTTTTTGTGCTTGATAATTAGGTACAACACTAGCATGCTGCCTTCAAAAAGGAAGAAATTGCATTGCAATTGAGAAAGATCCACTACAATGCAATTTCATTCAGCAAAGAATTAATGCTCTTCAATTTCTTCCAGATGAAATGCAAGAAATTGGGTTGAGGAAAGGGGACTTTAGTGAATCACGTGTGGCAAAAAAGGCAAAGGAACCCCAACCACCATTACATGGAATGTTTGGAAAGAAATATATTGGGAGATTTGCAGACATCAAAGACCCATTAGAAGAGGAAATTGCGCAAAAGGAAGCAGAAAATATTGTGGAAGATGACAATGATGAAACTCTAGAGGACGAAGAGTTTGGATTACGTGACATTGTTGATTAAATTTAAGTTATACCTGGAAATCAAGCTTTGCAATGTTTTGACTCTGACATTTCATGAAAAGAATAATCAATGAATTAAAGTTGTTATGTGTTCAATATTTGTAATTTGTGATTTTCGCATTGATTTTTAAGTTAATTATTATTTTTTGAAAAAAAAATTGTTATTATTATTTTTTTGACATGAAATTCATAAAAAAAACTATTATTTGCCCATTTTTAGTTAATATTTTTGTATAAAAATTGTGATTTTGACATGTTAATTCTAACAAAAAATTATCAAAACGTTTAGTTTTTTTGTTATATTTATGTTAAAAATGGTTATTTTTATGTCCATTGTTAAAAAATGTTGTTTTTTAGAAACAATTATTTCATGTGGATTGAAAAATTAATTAAGGATGTATAAATATGTAGATTATCTAAAATTCAAACTATCGACTTTCTAATTTAAAAACGCAAAACAATAAAAACCCCCCTAAAAAAAAAAAAAGATAGAGAACAAGAAAATATGAATAAAATGACGACTTCAAAAACTATCTTTAGAAAATAATTTTTCACATTTCACACACTAGAAAATTAAAAGTCAAAAAATAGGTCTTTTAAAAAAAGGGTGTGATGCAGAATACTCACTTTTTAAAATCGGCATGAAAATCACTACCATTCTAAAACTTGATTTCATCCTTGAACATGAAAAAAAATTAAAGTTCCAAAAACCATGTTCCAAAAAAAAACATGTGTATTCTGTATCACCACTTTTGAAAATCGGGTCATTTTTTTGCTATCTCTACGAAACGGGTAACAGTATCAGTTCCTGTTTCAAAGTTTACATTGTTTAATTATGGACTAGTTCAGTAGAGCGAACTTGTACGGCATGTCATGTGTCACTGTTTCCTCTTTCGGGTCTGAAATTGATACACATAAAACTAAAGTCTGTGCACTATCTGACACTTTTTATAGAATTCTAATCCATTTCTCAGAGAGAGAGTTATGACGATTTTCTCAAGGTCACCTCTTTGAGATGAAATTAGGGAACCTGCAAAAACCCTAACTTCCACAGATCATATTTGTGCGAATATAGCGAACCAAGATCAAAAATTCGGTCACGACATTCATTAGGATTTCAGTTCATTGGGTTTTAATTTCAGCGTCTAAGACTTCGCAGAAATAAAATTATAGTGACAATGTCACGATCACACATTTTGGAGGATATATGAGATTTCTTTTTATAGAGTTGAGAGGGGCTTCTATAGAGAATGTTGGAGGGATTTTAGGAGCTTAAAAAATTATTAATTTTTGACTATTCGATGACCAAAATCAATGATAAATGCCATGCCACAACCCCATGGGTTTTAGCCCATTAATTGGGGTTACTAACTTCAATCTTGAATAACTTACAAACTGTGAGGAATTACGAGGAGAGCTGTATACCGATAGAAAGATATTTTTGAGTAGAGTATTCCTATAATTATTATGAGATGAAAAAACATGAATGATGATTCCCAATGTGTCATGGAAGCTCAGGGTCATCCTTGGTGTTTCTTGGGTTGACATCAATGACAAACTCAGATCATTTTTAGATCAATAATCTCCTCCTTTGGCATTGATGGCAACACAAGTACTCCCCCTGCGATCAGGGCACCTCTTCCTACTACCTTCTCTCCCCCTTTGACATCAATGGCAAAGGGTAACTCCCCTTGACACACAACCATCCTGCGGACCTGTACACACTTCCACTCCCCCTTTATTTTCTGAATAAGGAAAATCTAATGAGAACTTGGGAGAATCCCAAGCTTCTGGCAAAGATATTCAAATGCTTCACGAGGTAAAGGTTTAGTGAAGATATCAGCGATTTGTTCTTTTGTACCAACATATTCAAGTTTGATATTCTTTTCAGTGACTTTTTCTCTAACAAAATGATATTTGATCGGAATGTGTTTTGTTTTTGAATGCATGACATGATTCTTGGAGATGTTGATGGCACTGGTGTTATCATAGAAGATGGGAATAGGCTCACTGAATTGTACTTGAAGATCTTGCAAATTTTGTTTCATCCAAAGGACTTGAGTACAACAAGCTACCACTGCAATGTATTCTGCTTCCGCTGTAGATAACGAGATTGAGGTTTTCTTTTTGCTCAACCATGATATGAGACAACCACCTAGATAGAATGTTACTCCACTAGTACTCTTACGATCATTAACACTTCCTAGCCAATCTACATATGTAAAGGCTTGAATAATGAGATTGTTGCCCTTGGGATACCACAAGCCATATTCTGTTGGTCCATTTAGATATCGAAGAATTCTTTTGACAGCAATAATATGTGATTCTTTTGGTGCTGCTTGGAATCTTGCTACTTGTCCAACTGCTTGCATAACATCTGGTCGAAAGGTTGTTACATATAGAATACTACCAATCATAGATTTGTACAACCTCTGATCCACATCCTTAAATGAGTCGTCTATTCTCAATTTGCAACCTGTTACCATCAGAGTAAGGAAGGGTTTGCAGTCTTCCATTTTCAATTTCTTGAGCATTTCCTTGATGTACTTGGCTTAACATATAAATATTCCTTTCTCTTGCTAAGATATTTGAAGCCCTAAGTATGTCAACTCACCAAGTAAAGACATATCAAACTCACTTTGCATCTTTGTAGCAAAGTTCTTACTTAGTCGATCATCATTGCTACCAAAGATTATATCATCCACATATACCTCAATGATTGTTAAATTATCTTTATCTATTTGTATGTAAAGATTGCTATTAGCAGTACCTTTCTTGAACCCTTGTTGACGTAGATATCCATCAAGACAAGCATACCATGCTCTGGGAACTTGCTTGAGACCATACAGAGCCTTCTTTATCTTGCAAACATACTCTTATTTTTCTGATAATAGAAAACCTTAAGGTTGTTCGATGTAAACTTCTTCTTGTAATTCGCCATTTCGAAATGTTGACTTAACATCGATTTGGTAGAATTTTATTTTTTTTGAACATGCCTAGGTGAGAAACATCCGAATGGAAACCATTCTGGCAACTGGTGCAAATGTTTTGTTGAAATCAATTCCTTCCACTTATGCATAGCCTTTGCAAACCAATCTTTCTTTGTTTCTGGTAACATGCCCATCTTCATTCAATTTGTTCTTGAACACACATTTAGTTCCAATGACATTTTTATCTTTTGGTCGTGGAACTAATTCCTAGGTGTTATTCTTCTCGATTTGATCCAATTTTTGATTCATAGTTGCTAGCCAATGTTCGTTCTGGTTGGCTTCCTCAAAACTACTAGGCTCAATGGTTGCTAGAAAAGCAATGTGAGCTTGTTGTGATGAACGATGTTGTCGACCTTTTCTTGTTCCAATTCCTTCATTTATGTCACCAATGATTTAATTTGATGGATGGTTCTTTTGAATCCATTATTTTGTTCTCTTTGGAGGAGATTCTTGTTGTTGTTCCTGTATATATTGTTGATCATTATTTACTTCTTCCTGGTTGACAGTTTCTTATTGTTCTAGAATTTTCTCTGTACCTTTTTCAGTCTTTGTCTCAAGTTTCAAAGATTTTAGATCCTCATCATTATTCGTTAGAACACCATCTTCGTCAAATGTAACATTTATGATCTCCACATCTGTTTTCGTCTTAGATTATAGCATTTATAGGCCTTTCTTTTGCGTGAGTAACCAACAAAGATACCTTCTTCAACACGTGATTCAAACTTACCCAAATTTTGATTTCTCTTTTTATATAACATTTGCTTTCGAAGATTCTGAAGAATTTTACATTAGATGGTTTTCCTTTCCATAATTCATATGGGGTCTTGTTGCAATTATTTCTGAGAAGACTTATGTTGATAATGAATATTGTCGTATCAGTTGCTTGAACCCAGAATTTTTCATCCAATTTTGAGTCCTTTAGCATTGTTCTACCCATTTCTTGTACGGTTTTGTTCTTTCTTTCAGCAACTCCATTTTGTTAAGGTGTTCGTGCTGTTGAAATTTGTCTTTTTATTCCATTTTCGTCACAGTATTGCTGAATTAATTTGGAAGTGAATTCTGCGCCATTACCTGATCTTAGACACTTTATTTTCAAATCAGTTTCATTTTTTACCAACTCCTTGTAGATCTTAAAGCACTCAAATGCTTCAGATTTTTTCTTTAGGAAACTGACAGTTGTCATCTTGGTATAGTCATCTATCATTAACATGAAATATACATCTCCATCTAAGTCTTTTGTTCTCATAGGACCACATAGATCAGTATGTATAAATTCCAATGGATGTGATGCAAAGTGTTCTTTTGTTTTAAATTTGAATTTTGTCTGCTTGCCGTGCCGACAGTGCTCACATAGTGTGTTGGAAGGTTTTGAGATTTTCGACATTTCTTGTACTGCTTCCTTTTTGATTATCTTGACAAGATTGTCAAATTTTAGGTGACCCATTTGTTTGTGCCATAACCAGCTTTCATCTTCTTTAGCTAGTAGACATGCTTTAGTTGCTTCACCCAAAACATATATGTCGTTTGGAGCTCGACTTGCTGTAGCCACAATTTTACCATACTTGCCTTTCCTGATTTCACATTTTGTAGAGTTGAATAGCATTGTGTGTCCTTGATCACACATTTGTCCAACACTAAGCCTATTGTGATTCATGTTTTCAACCAATAGAACATTCTTGGCTAGAGCATCTTTGCTTCTGAGACTGATGGTACTTGATCTTATAACATTTGAAGATCCATCATTTCCAAAGGACACGGTTCCATCCTTCTTCTCTGTCAAAGATACAAATTTCTCTCTATATCCAGTGATATGCGTTGAGCAACCGCTATCAACATACCACACATCTTTGTTGTTTTGAGCCTTGAGAGCGAGAGCACAATTATCAGTCTTCTTCTTCTTCCATGTTCTCTCGCTATGTGTCCAAAGTTTCGACATTTGTAACATTCAATATTATTTCTTAAATGTTCAAATTTATTGATGTTTCGTTGAGACCTGGGAGGTTCATATTTGATAGATCTCCTGGAATTGTATTGGTTCCTAGGGTACGTGCGACATTCTACAGCTTTATGACCAAATTTTCCACATGAATAACAATAGCCATGAAAAATATGTTGGTACCTAGATGGAAATCTTCGTCGGGGAATTGTCTTCCAAGGTTGTTCTTGCGAATCTTATCCAATGAAGTCTACATGCATGTCAAATCTCATAGGTTCATTGTATTTTTTTGTAGAACGTCCCGCTTCTTCTTCTTTGTAACCGAGGCCAGTTTTGTCGTTGTAAGATTTTTGATTGTTGATGAGTTCTTCCAATGCCCTTGAGCCGTTGGCATAGTTTTGGATAGTGTTTCCCTTCTTCACTTCCTTACGCAACGAGACTACTTCGGCTTCTAATTCTTCCCTTTCTCGGTTGCTTTCTTCCAACTTCTTTTGAAGTGACTCTTCAATACATTTTTGTTCTTCAACTTCAATTTTGAGACCTTGAACTTGTTCTTCAAGAGTATTGGAATGGATCTTCTCAGCCTTGAGATCTTTTATAAGCTTGATTTCCTCCTTAGAAAATTATTCTATGGTCAACCCTTCTTCTTCGTTGTTTGATACCTCTTGTTTATTGTGCTTGGCCATAAACAATACTCTCTCATTGGCTTCTTCTTCACTGTCATTGTCTTCATCGGATGATGAGCTATCTTCTTTAGAGAGAAAGTTCCTTTTGAATCCTTTCTTCTTGCCTTGCTTGTTGAATTTCTTAAAGCCTTTCTTTCCTTTTGAGTTTCCATCACTTCTGTTCGGACATTTTGTTGTGAAATGCCCAACCTCACCACAACCGAAACATATCAATGGAAGTTTACCTTTGAATTTTCCCTTACCAATTTTTAGTTTTCTCGTAAAGTAAGCATATTCTCCATCTGAAAAACCTTCTTCATCATCTTCCTTTTCTTCACACTTGCAAGTGCAGGTCTTTTCCTTTGAAGGTTGTTTGTCCTTATTGGTTTTCTTAGATGCAGCAAATGCAATTTCTAGATGTGAAGTACCCTCTTCTTCATCAAGTCTCATTTCATATGCTATGAGAACTCCATGTAATTCCTCTTTGCTGAGTTTGGCCATATTTGCACTGTATTCTAAGACCGATACCTTTGGGTTGAATCTTCCTGGTAACGTTCTAAGAATCTTTCGTATAATAGTCTTCTCGTCAACAGGCTCTCCCAATCCTTCCAGAGTGTTGGTTATTTCATCAACGTGTTGGAAGTATGCAGCAATGTTGTCATCTTCTTTCATTCTGAGTTGCTCAAATTTTGCTCTGTAGATTTGAAGCTTTTCTTCTTTGACATTTGAGTCACCTGCATAAATATTTTCAAGCTTGTCCCATACATTTTTTTGCGGTTTTACAACCCAACACCTTATGATAAGCCGATTCAATAAGTCCACTGATAATAATATTCTTTGCTTTTGCATCATTTACCAAATTATTCTTACTTTTTTCATCCACGGTGTAAAGCCATTTTGAAAAATGTCCCATACTTCGTAACCTTGCGCCAAGAGATAGACCTCCATTCTTCCTTTCTAGAGTGCATAATTATTTTCATTGAATAGAGGTACACCATTCTTGGTATGCTCCATGATCTCCTTCAAGTTGTTAAACTACTATTGAAGGAACCAAGCTCTGATACCAATTAGTTAATCTTTAGTTATTATCAGTGTTTGTACAATGATAGTAGCAAACAAAAGGAACACAAATGCACACATTTTTTAAGGTGGAAACCCCCTCCAGGACAAAAACCACTTGAACGCTTTTCTAATAATTCTTTAATCTTCAACTCCAATTGAAAAGAAAGATCCAACTTCCTAGAATCTAGAAAAACATTCTTCTCCAACTCCCACTGGATGGACGCTCCAACGCCCAAGATTCTTCAGTAGTCAAATGATCGGATGCCCCAACACCCAATGAGCTACAACTCACCCTAGCACCAACCTATAGAAGAATAAAAGAAGAATGGAATCCCGTACCAGGGAAAATGGTCCACTTTATAATGATATAAAATGATGTAGAAGAAGAAGACACACTAGACCATAACCGCAACTCTGACACAACTACCTAATGATGATCCTGGACCTCCTAACACTGCCTCTTCAACTCTTGGCAGATAGACACTTGTACAACTTTTACAATGATGCTTTTACAATGACTCTGTACAATGATACTTTTACAATGACTGTATGCAATGCTGCCCACTTGAAGACTTCATGTGGTGAACTTCTTGTTGTTGTTCTGCACCTTGATTTCTACTTTTATCATGCTACCCTTTCTCACTTTCAGAACATTATATTATGCATTGAGTCTTCTCTTTATGAACATATAATACCTGCAAAAAGTCTTCAAGGAAATACCCATGACATGATAATAGTAAAACTTACCTCATCATGCAGAGCATATGTAAGTGATAAAAGAAAACAACAAATTAGAATACACAGAACCTAATGCAATTAAGAGATGAGCATGCATATACAAAAGATACTTACTTGGAGCTTACCTCTGCTGCATCATTTCGCTGCACCTTGCTCTTTGCTTCCCTAGAAAGTCTGGTCCTTTGCAGCCCTTGATAGCACTTGATCTAGTTTTTTTTCCTTTCCTTCTAGGAGCACTATATTGAATCTGATGTGTCTTTGTGATTTCAGATCCCCAATATGTGATCTTCGGTCCTGTAGTAGCCCTCTGAGTTTTCTTTTCAATGCCACGGGTATGACCCGATTTGGATTTTTCAAGGCAAAGTTATGCTCAATCTCTCACAATGACCTAATTATGGACTAGTTTAGTAGAGCGAACTTGTATGGCGTGCCACGTGTCATTTTTTTCCTCTTTCGGCTCTGAAATTGATACAAAAAAAACTAGAGTTCGTTCACTATCCGCCACTTTTTACAGAATTTCAAT
Organism: Pinus tabuliformis; assembly: GCA_031772625.1. Classification (NCBI taxonomy): domain Eukaryota; kingdom Viridiplantae; phylum Streptophyta; class Pinopsida; order Pinales; family Pinaceae; genus Pinus; species Pinus tabuliformis. The sequence continues at coordinate 1,021,576,228 of CM062805.1, forward strand.
CCATTTCTCATAGAGAGATTTATGATGATTTTTCCGAGGTCACCTCTTTGGGATGAAATTTGGGAGCTTGCAAAAACCCTAACTTCCACAAATCATATCTCTGGAAATATAGAGAACCAATATCATAAATTCGGTCACGAAATTCATCAGTATTTCGGCTAAAATGGGTTTTAATTTCATCATCTAATATTTTGCAGAAATAATGTTATAGCGAAAATGTCACGATCACACCTTTTGGAGGATATATGAGATTTCCTTTTATAGAGTTGAGAGGGGCTTCTATAGAGAATGATGGAGGGATTTTAGGAGCTTAAAAAATTATTAATTATTGACTATTCAATGACCAAAATCAATGATACATTCCATGCCACAACCCCATGGGGTTTTAGCCCACTAATTGGGGTTACTAACTTCAATATTGAATAACTTACAAACTGTGAGGAATTACGAGGAGAGCTATATACTGATAGAAATATATTTTTTAGTAGAGTATTTATATGATGGTTATGAGATGATAAACCATGAATGATGGTGCCCAATGTGCCATGGAAGTTCAGGTTCATCCTTGGTGTTGTTTGGATTGACATCAATGATAACCTCAGATCATCTTTAGATCAACATGTGATTCATTCAACCAAGCAACTGCGCTGTTCATGCAGCCATTAACGTGACATTAGAAATCATCGCAAAATATTGTTTAAAAATTAAACTCTAGTATCACTAACATGCAATTGATTGAATCGAAGGTTGTTGACTCATCACATGCATGTGCATCTTGGTGGCCTCCTACCACACTGAAATAGCCATCAGTAATATTTTCTCATAAGGTTAGTCATTGACATATTTACACGTTAGAATATCAGTATTGAAATCATCATGACTATGCACGCAATAATATTCAACATAACACTAACTTAAACCAGATAAATAGTCATCAGAATATATAAATGTGACAACATATAATGAAATATTCATCATCATTACACATAATCATCAAATAAGTACATCACAATCATTTTACCAACCAATAATCATTAGGGGAATTTTGAGGTCTAAAATGGGCCTCATAAGGAAATTATAAAATAATAGTGGAAATAATAAAATAAGATTAGATTACATTATCAAATTTTAGAGGGAAAAAAGAAAAAACTATTTTTTCAACTCGTATTTTCAACTTATCTCCCTATGAGTTTATTCAAATTTCGAGCAGAAACACTCGTTTGATACAAAATTTGATTCCTCATCCAAGGAGTACCCATGTTTCATACTTTTGATGGACTTTGCTACATAAAAAATGAGAAATACATGAAAAACGTGATTGCAATTACGTTTTTTCATGTATTTCTCATTTTTCATGTAGTAGGGTCTATCAAAAGTATGCAACATGGGTAAACCTTGGATGAGGAATCAAATTTTGCATCCAACAAGTATTCCCACTTGAAATTTGAGTAGTACCTTAGGGAGATAAGTTGAAAATACGAGTTGAAAAAAGTAGTTATATTATTTTATTTATTTATTTATTTTTAACTTTTTACTATTTTTCTCAAAAAATGGTGAATCGTCTCCCAATGTTGACATCATCATCTTGAATCTTATTGGTTCTTATAAAGTTTATTTTGGGTGTACATTTTTCTTAGGAGGTCCATTTTAGACCCAAAATTCCCCTAATGAATATCAATATGGTACATCACAATTATCATCACACCCACTACTAATAATAGTAGAAATAATTGGATCCTCAACTTGAGGTCTTCAAAAAATAATGTATGTGCCATAAGGGTATATCAAGGTTAAGATAATGTAAAAGCTAGTCAACTAGAGCAGGGCACTACACATTTGGATCCTTGAGGGAAATCATTTTCGGTAATTCCTTACTCTTTGGGTCCATTATGGGATGAAAGCATTTGGTTGGGTCCATTGTTACTTAGGATGCTTCATTATGGATCCATAATGACCCAAATCCATTTAGATTTTCTATTATAAAGTTGAAAATGAGTCAAATGTTCCTTAACATGTATTCATATAAAGGCCTTAAGTGGACCATGGCATTCTTAGTTGTATTGCAAGTTTATCTCGTTTCTCATCGGACAAAGACTCTATTTGGTAATATACCCATGGTATAGTCTCATACACTCATGGTACATGACCAAATTGTGTAGTTTGAATTTTTCATATAGGTTATTCTCTTCCACAAGTAGTGTAACATAACCTATGCTTTAAAATCATTTCCTTTTCTATTTATACCATTCAATTTGTCTTAAATCTACCTTGAACTCCTTGAATTTTCTATCTTCGAAACCCTATCTTGTAGGGATGCACTCAAATTGGCACCAAAGATTTATCTAGCTTAGTAATTGACCTGTTACAATCTTGGGCCACTTGTAGTTTCTTTCTCCAATTCCTCAATATAAATCTATTGATATTAGTTTGTCTTCAACCTTACAAGCTTGTCGTTTCATCCTAGGGAAACTTCAAAGGCACTATCCTCTCACACCTTGGAAAATTCAACCCTAAAACCTCAAGAGAGGTGCCAACACAATGAAGGCAAGGGAGGTATTAAACCTTTTGAGGAAAATCTAGGTCAATATTCATTACTTCATTAACATCTCATTTATGTGGTGGATCTAATGTTATTATTGAATTATATAGGAGATGTATACAAGTTTGTTTTGCAAGATCAAGTTTTGTGTGTAGGTTCCTTTACGAGGTGGAAAAATATATCTGAGGCTTGACACAACTCTCATGTTCAATACAATAAATTTCAACACTTACAACAATGATCATTCTCGTTTTTCCTCTCTTTCATTTCTAGCACTTTGTTTAATTAACACACTAAAGGAGATTTGGGAATCAACCTTACATTATTGTAATTTCCATTATTTATTTGTTGGAAAAATTGATTAATCTACAATCTAGAGAAATAATTAATATTAATACCCTAATTAATCTATAAGCTTTCATTTCTCCTCTTTTCTTCCTCTCCTCTTCTCCCTTATGGTTTCTTGATTTTCCCTAAAGCTATGTGTCACATCAATTTTCCACTTCCATCTTAGGGTATACTGATTCTATCCTCATTATACATTTTGGTGAATCCACTAGGGACTTCTCGTTAACCCTTCCCTCTCTTTAGTAAATGCTTCTTCCTCTTGTTTTTGTCTTTTTCCCTATTGGTCGTACTCATGAGTGTAACATCGCTTTTTTATTTCCTCCTTATGTAAATATTTTCATGTACAATTGTAAATAATTGTGAAAGATATAAAAATGATTGGACTAAGAAGAGGTCACATATTCAAAGCTTGAGAGGAGAAGTCACCTGGGATTTGCTTGGGGAAATAGCCAAACTTTGAATTATGCTTTTAATTGTTGTCCATATCCGTGTTGAATTAAAAGAAAACTAGTACAAGCATTAAAATGGTGTATGGGCATCTGAGCAAGAGGATAAGCCATTTTTTGTAACAACCCTGGTTAAAAATCCATGTAATAAAAGTTAATAAAGGGAAAATAATAACCATGGTCAGGGGACATGTATTCCAAGTTGAATGTTGGAAAAAAAATCCTAGTGTAGGTGTTCATTTGGTTTATTATGGCTATGGAAATTAGAAAAGGCAATGGCTAAGGCTTTGGAAAGGCAAAGAGGCATTAATTGACATTTTATTTATGAAAATAATGGAAATTAGGAGAAAATGAAAGTAAAAAGTCACAGGTTGCATGTGAAGAGGAAAATGAAGGAAAATAATTGAAAATAAAGAAAATAGAGGTTTCATTAATAAAAAAGGCTTTTGTTGATCAGTTCATGGCTTTTGATCAGTTCAATTTTGGAGCTCTCATTCTACTCTCTCTCTCTCATACTCTTGGACACTTAGAGTTTTCTTGGAGCACTCTTGGAGGAGTGTGGCATACGTGGTATTTGGAGAAAGAAGACAAAGAAAGAGCAGGAAAGCATAAGATGACATCGGGATCAATAGCTACAATGGGTTTTTATTGCAGGTGCTGAGTTGAATTTATGATTTCCTTACTAGTTTTGGAATGCATGGAATATGCATGTGGTTTCTTGGTGATGATATATCATTGGCATGGAGGATTGCCTGGATTGATAGTGGTTTTACCTAGCCTTGTCATTTCCTAGATATCCATGGCAGTGTGGTAGTTTTTCCCTTTTTCTTTATGGATGGTTCTCATGTTCCTTTGGTTGTGGGTTGAGTTATTAGTTCTTGGAGCCTTGGTTCGATGAATGTTCTTGAGCCTTGTAACATCTTGGGTTGAGTTATTAGTCCCAAAGCCTTGGTTGGAAAAACACTCTGGAACCCTTAGTGGGTTGAGTTACTAGTCCTGGAGCCTTAATTTGAAAAATGCTCTGGAGCCTGGCAGTAGTTTTGGGTTGAGTTACTAGTCCTAGAGCCTTGGTTGGAACAAATGCTCTTGAACCCTGGACAGTTTAGGTAGAGACCAATCTGGTGATGGATAGTGATGTCCGACCGAGAGGTGGAATTACTAGTTGTGGGTTGAGTTGATTTGGTCTCTAGAAGCCCTGGTTTTATTTTAAGGGATTTGTTCTAGGAGAACCCACATTCATGCTTGGAATATGGCATGGGAGTGATTGGTTGAAGAGAGACTTGGTTTAGCCAATCTATAGCCAGGTGGAACGTGGAAGTCCCAAACCAGGTTTCCCTTTGAATTCATCAATAAGAGCTCTCTTTCTCCTTGGTATTTTTTAGGTAAATATATGTTTCTATATGTGGCTTAAGTCCCAAACCAGGTTGCCCTTTGAATTCATCAATAAGAGCTCTCTTTCTCCTTGGTATTTCTTAGGTAAATATATGTGTCTATATGTGGCTTATATGGTTGTTAAATCCTTGATATTTCTATTGGTTATATGTTGGTAATGAATGAGTTTTATGACAGTAATAATGTATGGCTCTCATCATGTTTTGGTTAATCACTGAATGTACAATGAACATATGGATTAATATATGGTAACATAGTTATTGTAATGAGGCATCACTGCTTCTTAGTGATTCTCAGATAAGTACGAGACCCCTATGCTCAGATTTGTTGTTCAAACTTGTAGAATGCATATTGGTGACATGTTTGACGAAATGTCTGTCATGGCTAGTAGGGGTCCAGTCAAGTCCTTGTTCCAGTATTTTCATTTGTACCATTGTTTCGATGTTACTTTTCATTTATGGAAGTTTCATGGAGTTTTGGGCAGTGGATTGCGTCCTCACCGTGGAAAAATGGCACAAAATCTAGAGTTGTTGGCATAGAACTACCTAGAAATGTCCCCAGTCGCACGCATGCCTTGTTGTGGAAGTTAATCGAGGGTCCTAGTTGCGTGCATGCCCATGTCAAGGGAGCGAATGAGGCTTTAAGGCAACAAAATGTCAGTTTGTCTCAAGGGATGGTCACTTGGATGGGTTGGATGGCTCTTGGGGGTTCTGTTGCATGTGTAGAAGGTTAGGTTGTCTGTGTTCTATCGGTTCCACTTTCTTAATTGTTACATAGGGAGTTGAACCATATCATAGTAACTCTTCATCACATGTTTACCTAGGTTGGTCGATTACTTGGGTAGATGTGGGAGGAGGGCGTTGGGGAGTGGTATCAGAGTATGGTTCCTTTCTTCTTGGGTAATGTCTAGTTTCCACTCCCCTTGGATGAATGTGTTGTCATATGTACATGTCGGTTGCATATAGGTCCTTGTGCTGGTTTTATATGCATGACATTGGCCATGATTGCAGTGGTGTCGGCATATCAAAATTGAAGTTATTGTTTTTGTATGTGGTCCCCATGAGTGTATGTTGGTTATGCGTGTGAGTGCTTATATATAGTTATGCATACATTGATGTGGTTGTAGTTGTCATGCATGAGGTCATAACATGTGGTTGGTATGGTCATGCATTGATGACTAGATAATGGTTGAACCGATGAATAAATGTTAATATGATTATCTTTATATGTATATATTGTGCTAATATGGTTGGTCTTGTAGACGAGACATCCTCCCCGAACTATGCTAAGGTATGTTGGTTTGTTTATGATTTGGTTTAGCTGACATAATATACCTTGCATGAAGAAGAGATAAAAGCTGACTAGCAAGATGGTGGCTACAAATATTCTCCCTATGAATTAGATCAACAACGTGGTGTTGGGCACTCTTCTGACTTAGCAGACACATTGAGGAGTTTGAAGGAAGAAATAAGGAGTTGTAAAGAAGATAATGACAGAATCATGCAGGCACAGCGGAAACAATTAGAAATCAATGCAGTAATTCTTTAGAGTATGTCAGAATTGCAGAGGAAGTGACCACTTCGGATCAACTATGGACAAGAGGATAGGACTAATGGGGCATATGGTAGGAGATCTCATAGTGGGCACAGGTCAGATAGAGATGACACGATTAGGGATGCAGGTTCTTGGATACACTGGACAAGAGAGGTGATGCACACAAGTTCTATTCTAGTTCTGGTTCTGACAGGTATCATGGTCATCATCGTTATCATCCTTACAGGAGGAGTGATATAGGATATTTGTTGGATGAGTTAAAGAAAGAAGAGCAACCTACTTTTGATGGGGAAATGAAGAAACCAAAAGATGCAGAATCATGGTTACTTAGAATGAATAAGTTCTTCAGGATACATGATTACTCAAAGAACATGAAGGCCAGAAGAGCTACATTTAGTCTTAAAAGTAAAGCAGATATTTGGTGGGAATATGTAAAGAACTTCAGAGATATTTATGAGGAGGAGTTGACCAGGAGTGAATTCGAGAGACTATTCAGGAAGTACCTATCAAAGAGGTACTATGACGACAGGGCAAAATATTTTTATGAGCTAAAGATGGGAACTATAAATGATGAGGAGTACACTAGCAGATTTCTAGAGTTGTTGCGGTATGTGCCTTACCTCAAGGAGGAGAATGCTAAGATTCAGAGATTCATCAGTGGGTTGTTGATAGCATTTAAGTATAAGATTGAGTTTGATGAGCCTATACCATTGGAGGAGGCCATCCAGAAGCTAAAGCATTGTTATGAGTAATCAAAGTGCATATCTGAGACTAACCCAGACTTGAAGGGTAATAATAAGAATAAATGGAAATGGGACAAGAAACGAGTAAGGCCTCAGAACACAAGTAACAAAGAGAATGCAACGCTGCACAAGAAGTTCAATGCATCTGACAGAGGACAGGAATTTCGGTCTGAGAAGAACAAGGGTGATGATAATAATCTTGTATGGTGTTGGACTTGTGGCAAGGATCATCGTCAAAGAGATTGTCCACAACATCAAGGTGATAGACCATGGATTTACAGTGCCCAGGAGACACAGACAGTTAGGGATGTTGGACAGAGTGTTCCTAGGATCTATGCAGCGTTGTATAACAGGCAGACAAATCACTAGTTGTCTATTATTGAGATGGATGTTAAGCTTTGTGATCAAGTTGTTTCTATTTTGATTGACCCTAATCTAATTATAGTTATGTTAATCCTAAACTAGTGTATAAGTGTGGTTTGAATAAAGAAGTACATGCAGAGTCTTGGTTAGTGCAGTTGGCTATAGGTACAAAGAAGTGAGTTCATCATTGGGTAAGAGCTTGTGCATTTGAGTTGAATGGTATGCGTACATCAGCACATTTGAATGTATTGTCGTTGGAATCATATAGTATGCTTTTGGGTATCGATTGGTTGTATCTCCATAGGACCAAGGTGGATTGTTACGACAAAGTTAATGAGTGTTTGAATGATAATAGAGAATAAAGAATATTACAGGGTAAGAATAAAGCAACATCAGTTAGGATGGTGATATCTATGCAAGAAAAGCGCATTTGCAAGAAAGGGTGTGTGTTATTTGCAGTGCATATTTCTAGTGATAAAGGTAAGGAAGTTTAGGATGCGGATGTCTTGAGCAGGTTTTAGGTGTTACAATATTTTCAAGATGTATTTCCCACAGAGATTTTAGAGTTGTCGCCTCATAGGGAAGTAGACTTTTCTATTGATTTGGTACCATGGGCAACACCATATAGGATGAGCACTCCAGAGTTGGTAGAATTGAAGTTGAATTTGAAGGAAATGCTTGACAAGGGATACATTAGGCCAACTAGTGTATCGCCATGCGGCACACCGGTATTGTTTGTGAAGAAGAAGGATGGTACTATTAGGTTATGCATTGATTAAAGACAGTTAAACAAAGTGACCTAAGAACAGGTATCCATTGTCGAGGATTGATGATTTGTTCGATCAGTTGAAGAGAACAACAGTTTTCTCGAATATTGATATGAGATCCAGATATAATCAGGTACACATCAAGGAAGATGACATTTACAAGACAACTTTCCAAATTAGGTATGAACATTATGAGTTTGTTGTAGTTCCTTTTGGTTTGACTAATTCTCAAGCTAATTTTATGTGCTTGATGAATAGTGTGTTGCGTCCTTATCTGGAAAAGTTTTTTAATGCATTCATTAATGATATATTGATATATTATAAGAATGAAGAAGAGCATGTTGAACATTTAGTAGTAGTATTGATATTGCTAACAGAGCATCAACTATATGCTAAGCTTAAAAAATGCAGTTTCTTTTAGACGTAGGTACATTACTTGGGACATATGGTTTCCAAGGAAGGCATAGCATTAGATCTAGAGAAGATAAGGGCTATCATGGAGTAGGAAGCTCCTAGAAATGTGAATGAGGTAAGATCATTTATGGGGTTAGCAAGTTATTACAGGAGGTTCATTAGAAACTTCTCACAGATTGCATATCCCAGCACAACATCGCAGTGAAAATGTAAGAAGTTTGAATAGACAAAAGAATGTTCAACAAGTTTTAAGTTGTTGAAACAATTTTTGACAAGTGCTCCAGTGCTAAAGATTGCATATCTGGATAGAGGATTTGTGGTATGCATAGACGCTTGCAAAATATGACTTGGTGGAGTTCTTATGCAGGAGGGATAGATAGTGTCCTATGAGTCACGAAAACTGAATGAGCACGAGAAAAATTATCCGACACATGATTTTGAGTTGGCAGTGATCATCCTTGCATTGAAGATGTGGAGGCATTATCTTCTTGGCATGATATTTATACTGATGACCGATAACAATGGATTAAGGTATCTATTTTACCAACCAAATTTGAATTCCATCCAAGCTAAATGGTTGGCCACGATTAGCGAGTTTGACTTTGAGAACAGGTATATTAAAGGTAAAGAGAACAAGGTTGCAGATGCTCTTAGTAGGTAGATACAGATGAACCATATAGCAGCTATGAGTTCTTATGGGATAGATTTACAAGCTTGGATCTTTCAGGCAGGTCAGTAGAATAACAAGTACATGGAGCTTAGGCATAGGTTACAACAGAGTATAAGTACATGTACAGGTGCAGGTATAGGTGCACAAGATGTGGACTATCATCTCATAGCCGATGGCTTGATCAGATTTAGGGACAGGATATATGTGTCAGATGACAACGAGCTCAAGAAGCTTATCTTGAGAGAGTTTCATGTGAAATTGTATAGAAGATACCTGGGATACCAGAAGAAATTGATAGCGGTGAATAAGTTCTACTACTGGCTAAACTTGAAGAAATGAGTGGCAGATTTTGTGGCGAGATGCTTGGATTATCAACAGGTAAAGGTAGAGTGTAAGCATCTAGTTGGGTTACTACAATTGATATTGATTCCAGAGTGGAAATGGGAGGTCATTTCCATGGAATTCGTCACAGGTTTTCCGAGAATATATAGACAACATGATTCCATCATGGTTGTGTTGGATAGGTTGACTAAGGTAGCACACTTCATTCTAGTGAAATCTTCCTATTGAGCTAGTGATTTGGAATAGGTGTTCATCAGAGATGTCGCTAGATTGCATGGTGTTTAGAAGAAGATTGTGTAAGACAAGGATGTTAAGTTCACTTCTAAGTTCTGGAAAGAGTTATTTACAGGTTTGGGTACAGAGTTGGCCTTCAGTGCAACTTATCATCTACAAATAGATGGACAAACAGAGAGGGTTAACAGGATATTGGAGGACATGTTGAGGATGTATGTGATGCATCAGCAGCGGAAGTAGGAAGAGTATTTTCCACTTGTAGATTTTTCTTACAATAATGGTTACCATGAATCACTGAGGATGAGTCTATTTGAGTCATTGTATGGGCGGAGTTGTAATAATCCCATTAGTTGGAGTGATCCATTTAACAGGGTATTGATAGGACTAGATATGTTGGCAGAAATGGAATAGGAAATGCAGGTTATTAAAAAGAATCTAAAAGCAGCACAACATAGACAGAAAATTTATGCAGATCGAAACAGGTTGTTTAGGGAGTTTCAGGTTGGGGAACAGGTTTACTTGTGCATCAAGCCCAAGAAGAGCACTTTGCGTATTGGATCAATGCCAAGATGGAACCTCAGTTTTGTGGACCTTTCAAGCTTCTTCAAAAGGATTGGACCAGTAGTCGATCGACTTGCACTGCCTCTGATAGTGAAATTTCATGATTCCATGTGTCATTGCTTAAAAAGTATGTTAAAGATGTTGATCATATGATTGACTGGTCTGTATTGTGGGTTAAGCTAGAAGGTGAATTCCAGTCAGAACCTCAATGTATATTGCAGAGAAAGATGCTCATGCTCCCGAACCGAGCAATTGAACAGGTTCAAGTGCGGTGGAAGCACTTTGGGCTCGTTGAAGCTACATGGGAGATGGCAGATCAAATGTGCGCTATGTATCCTTCTCTATTCGTTGGTTGAGTTAGTGTTTTCATATATGTTTTTGTAAATTTGTTGGTGCGATGTTTTGGTTTATGTACATATGGATGTAAATATTGCCACAAGCTCTATTATAAAGATCTAGTAAGCAGTATGGGTGTCATGTCATTATGGTTGTCATGTTCTTATGTTGTCATGTTGGTTTGCTTCTCAGTAAGTTGATCATTGTAAATACTACAACGAGCTAATTTATAAATCTCCTTGGGAAGTATGTTTTACTTTCAGTAGTTTTATTGGTTGTAGGTCTCATTGGACACCGAGGACAGTGTTCCCCCAAGGGGGAGAGGTCTATAATGGCCCTGGTCAAAATCCATGTAATAAAAGTTAATAATGGAAAAACAATAACCATGGTCATGGGACATGTCTTCCAAGATTAATGTTGGGTAAAACATCCTAGTGTGGGTGTTCATTTGATTTATTATGGCTATGTAATTTGGAAAAGGCAATGGCTAAGGCTTTGGAAAGGAAAAGAGGCATTAATTGGAATTTTATTTATGAAAATAATGTGAATCGGAAGAAAAGGAAGGTGAAAGGTCACAAGTTGCATGTGAGGAGTAAAATGAAGGAAAATAATGGAAAATGAAGAAAATAGAGGCTTCATTAATAAAAATGCTTATGAGGATCAATTCATGGCTTTTGATCAGTTCAGTTTTGGAGCTCTCATTTTATTCTCTCTCTCTTTCATACTCTTGGACACTTAGTTTTCTTGGAGAACTCTTAGAGGAGTGTGGCATACCTAGTATTTGGGGTAAGAAGGAAAAGAAGAGTAGGAAAGTGCAAAAGGACATCGAGATTAGCAACTACAACGGGTTTTGCTTGCAGGTATCGAGTTACATGTATGATTTCCTTACTGTTTTGGCATGCATGGCATATGCATGTGGTTTCTTGGTCATGATTTATCGTTGGCATGGAGGATTGCTTGGATTAACAGTGGTTTTTCCTAGCCTTACCATTTCCTGGATAGCCATTGCATTGTGTGAGTCTTTCCCTTTTTCTTTTTGGTTGGTTCTCATGTTCCTTTAGTTGTGGGTTGAGTTATTAGTTCATGGGGCCTTGGTTGGACAAACGATTTAGAGCCCTGTAACATCTTGGGTTGAGTTATTAGTACTGGAGCCTTGGTTGGACAAACGCTTTGGAACCCAGTAGCAGTTGTGGGTTGAATTACTAGTCCTAGAGCCTTGGTTGGAACAAATGATCTGGAGCCATGGATAGCTTGGGTAGAGACCAATTTGGTGATGGATAGTGATGTCCGACCGAGAGCTAGAATCATTGGTTGAGGGTTGAGGCAGTTTGGCCTCTGGAAGCCCTAGTTTGATTTTGATGGATTTGTTTTATGAGAACCCACATCCATGCTTGGAATATGGCATGGGGGTGATTGGTTGAAAAGAGACTTGGTTCAACCAATCTAATGGCGGGTGGAACACGGAAGTCCTGAACTTGGTTGGCCTTTGCATTAATCAATAATATCTCTCTTTCTCCTTGGTATTTTATGGGTAAATATACTTGTTTATATGTAGCTTATATGGTTGTTAAATCCTTGATATTTATGTTGGTTATATGTTGGTTATGAATTTATAACAGTAATAATGTATGTCTCTCATCATGTTTTGGTTAATCACTGAATGTACAATGAACATATGGTTTAATAGATGGTAATGTATTTATTGTGATAAGGCATAAATGCTTCTTAGTGATTCTCAGATAAGTATGAGACCCCTATTCTCAGATATGTTGTTTAAACCTATAGAATGTATATTTGTGACATGTTTGACGAAATTCTTGTCATGGCTAGCAGGGGTCCATTCAATTCCTTGTTCAAGTATTTGCATTTGTACCATTGTTTGGATGTTACTTTTCATTTCTAAAAGTTTCATGGAGTTTTGGGCAGTGGCCTGAGTCATGGCCCTCAAAAAGTGGCACAGAACTACCTGGAAAAGTCCCCAGTCACACGCATGCCTTGTTGTGGGAGTGACTGGAGGGTCCCATTTGCATATATACCCATGTCAAGGGAGCGACTAAGGCTTTAAGGTAGCAAAATGTCGTTTTTTCTCAAGGGATGGTCACCTAGATGGGTTGGATGGCTCTTAGGGGTTCTCTTGCATTTGTAGAAGGTTAGGTTGTCTACATTCCGTTGGTTCCAATTCCTTAACTGTTACATAGGGAGTTGAACCATATCATAGTAACTCTTCGTCACATGTTTACCCCAGTTGGTTGGTTACTTGGGTAGATGTGGGAGGAGGCTGTTACACTTTTTCTATCATGGGATGACTTGGATTTGGTCAACATGAAATAAAAAATTGAAAAAAAAAGGAAAAAGGAAGAATGGATACACTCAGTAGAAGATAGAGGGAAGATATTGGACAAGCGAAAGTTTTAAGCATTGTGGTAGCATATCAACACAGGAGATTGTACAAGATTAGTGCATGTGAAAAACTCAAGAGTGTGGAGTAAAGGGGAAGTGGGAAATTTAGAAGGGGAATCACAGTAGACTCTAGATTCCTATCTAGCAAGTGGAGACATTATGTACGTTGGAATTTATCTTCTGTTTAATAGTTGGAGACCGATTTCTTTAGATTCTCATGGTACTTACCAAGTGGGGACATAGTGTGCTTTGGATTCCTTTGGGCGTAACAAGTGGAGACACTGTGGCCCTTGGATTCTTGAAGGGTGAGGAGGGTGTAGATATTATGGGCTTTGGATTCCTGTGGTGATTGAATGGGTGGAGTGCCCTATGCTCTAGATTCCCTAAAGTGCATGTGTGGGTGGAGACACTATGTGCTCTAGACTCCTAAATGTCATGTTGAGGCATTGTGTGCTTTGGATTCCCATTTGAGTTGTTAACTAGATTGGTGTGAATTTCCCTTAAGAGCTGCACTCCCTAGGCTTTGAATCTGGCTTGGGGGTGGTTAACTGTAAGAAAGAATTGCAATGCAGTTGGCCTATGGTTGGGAGAAGAGTTAAAGTCCCTCTCTTGGTTTCCAATCATTATTAATAAGATAAGTTGCTTACTTGTATCTTTATGTATGCATGTAACACTTTGAATGGTAAATATTATTGTTATATGACAATGAGTTTGTCAACATTGTTAATGAAGGAATGTGTGTTCCTATGTATTTGTAATCAGATGGTTTTTGTGATCATTCTCATGATGTGAGTGACTTTTAGATCACTTTAGTTGTTGATATATATATATATATATATATATATATATATATATATCTTACTTGATTATGTATGATTGTCTAATGAATTTATTTAAATTGTCATGGTGTCTAAAATTCCATGGTTTGAGTGATATTACTATCAAGAATCTTTGTTGTCTGTGAATTAAGGAATTTTGTCATTAATAACTGGTAGGCTCACATCTCTATGAATGAATTTTGTCTATGGTTAGCAATTGGTTTGGTTTTGCTAGATATGTGAATGTGTTCCAACGAATATGGATCATTTGGGCAGGGAGAGGCTCCTAGTAGAACCTTGGCCAAAACCCCTGAAATTCTTAAGGAAAAACTTTAAGTCATTTTGGGTGTGAATAGGAAGGAAATTGCTTTATATAAAGGAGTGTATGAACCAAATATGATTTAAGTGACCAAACATATCTTGGTATCTGGATATTCGAAGTAGGAATTTACTTTGTATTCGGGAGTGTCAAGGTTGGATGCAATTTAGTTGATATGGACATATCGAGGAATTTGGACATCCAAAAGAATAGACATGGTGTGATATCATGGTGGAATCAGATAATGGCCTTTTCGGATGGACAAGGGGGCCATTATTGGATTACAAATGGCACCTTCATAGGATCTCACATGGTAGGGTGACATGACCATGAGTTTAGTATGACATCAACAAGTTGTGGTAGGAAGGGTGACAGGGATGTCACCTGGTAGGGTGACATGACCATGAGTTTAGTATAACGTCAGCAAGGTGTGGTCAGGAGGGTGTGTTGGGATGGGGTCCCTTGGGTCAAATTTTTTAAAGTTTTGTTAAATATTGTAAAGTCTCTGCATTTTGAGGAGCGGAGCGCGAGTAACGCAGTTCGATAGGAGTCAAAGGGGCTTTTAGAAGGTCAAAGCCCCTTAGTTTGTTAAGAGTCAATTTGTTTTGAGATCCGCCCATGGTTTGCGGACCATGGTATTGTAATGGAGAAGAATATAAAAGGAAGTCATAGAAGAGTCATAGGGCAACTAAGAATAGAAGAATAATGCATGATTTGAGTATGTTTTTATGTATTTTGTACTTGGGAAAAGGGGAAGGCTCTTGCAGCTGTGTGCGCGTAGACCTTAGTAAGTCTGCAGCTGAGTGCGCGAGCCCCTGCAATTATGTGTGCAGGGTTGGAAAGAACTATAATTGAATATATGGAGCATAATAAAGGCTTGTTTTGAAGGAATACCTATGTATCTGCATATTACTGTTTATCTCTGAAATCACTGTATTTATGATCTATTGAATGAAATTAATTAGGAAAAATACTTATTAGATTTGTGAAGACATAGATCTATTTATTTATATGATGTTATGCATGTTAAGTGTAGTCGAAGAAGGGCATAAATCTGCTAACTGTTAAATACTGTAATTTCCGGGTTTTAAGGGTTAAGGGTTCACGAAGGTCAAGAAAAAGCCCTAAGTTTGGAAAAAGCATATCACATAGTCTTATGGATGCAGAAACCTAGTTCTAGCATTCCCAAATATAGTCGATAGTGTAGGGTTTTGTTGGTTAGTGCAACTAACTCTGAACCTGGGTCCAAGCCCCCTCAAGCCAACAGGGTGACGGGGATGTCACATGGGTACCAAGATGGTGGCATGTATGATGTGCACATGAGTTTGGTTGGGACCCTTATTGTATAAACAGAAAATAGCGGACCTCCCCCCTTGTTATCTATTGGAAGACAGGGTGTCCTGCAATTAATATGGGTTGTCGATGTGGAGCGGTGACCACATGGAGAAGGATCGGGCAGGGGGGGTTGTGTGATTTTTAGTCACATAAGCAACAAAGTGCAGACCCCCCCTCCTTAAATATTGTAAAATCATGGGGCTCGCAGTTAATGTGGGCTACTGGCGTGATATGTCTATGTCATGTCAGGCGAGTAAAGATGACAAATAGAGTTTTTTAAGTGTAACCCTAGCCATGAGGATTGTTGGGGATTGCCACATGGAACTCTTTGACTGGTCAAAATTTAAAGGAGAATAACCCTTGATCTGGAGTTCAAATCGAGGTAAAACTTATATCATTAGAAAGCTCTTGACAAGTTGGATGCATTGGCGCGTTCCAAACTTAATTTTGCTAATTTTGGAAAGGAAAAAAAAATATAAATTTATCTTCATAATGAGACCATGGAGGTTAGGTTAATTTGGAGTAACACCTCCCATCAAATAGGAAAAGTCAAAAGGGGTGGGAGGGAGTGCTACAACATGGTATCAGAGCACCCAGATTCGACACTTGGACTGAATGGGCCTTGGACAAAAAACAAAAAATAAATAGATGTGATATCCCCTAACTTGGAGTTTATGCTATAAATTTTTATATATGGTTAAGTATGGTTGTGATCTAAATTTTAAATAATTATTTGAAAAAAAAAATATCAATATGATAAAACTGATAAAGGTTAAATTTAAATTTGTATTTATGATGCTTTTTATAAAATAAAATATCTTGAAATTGATGTTGAAGTTACACCCAGTTGAATCAGTTATGGTTGCAAGTTAATTATTGATATTGATTAACACTCATTAATTAGTAGGAACCTAATATAAATTATTATATTATTAATGATCATGGAAATAACCGATTATTAACTTCCCTACAAGATAGGAGGTTGTCTTTGAGAGTGGGGAAGTGGAGCTCATAAATTAGATAATAACTACCTGTCACATGTTGGGTGAGATGGAGGTAGTTAGAAACTACCAATTGAATGCCAAGAGGATAATCCATTGTTTGTGATATTGCTAAGGAGATTCACACAAAGTTAATCTGGTGAGAGGAAATAAAAGGATAGAAGGGAGACAGAAAGAAAAACTTGCATACTTAGTGCTTGGGGGCGATACATTGAAAACAATGTCAAAGGTTGGGTGGATTTGTTGAGCTTTAGTGTTAGTTTCAATACTTGTATCATTAAGTCGTTGCCCTAAACCTCTTTCATGTTAATATTTTTCTTAATGGCATACTTAATGAAATGTTTAATTTTATAGGAATTTATGTATGCTTTAGTTACTTGTGCAAAAAGATCAATTAGTTAGATTAAAAGAGAATTACTTTCTGTAATGAGTATTTAGTGCATGTAAGTATAGTAATCTTTGTGTAAGAGCATATATGTAATTGAATAGGACTCGCTCGGTTTAGAATTTAAATTGTATTTATATTTGCAAATACAATTATATGAAATTATGTTGGTTCAAATATCTATACAGAATTGGTTCAAAGGACAAAAGGTGTGTACTCTCAAAGTGTAAGAGTGAATAATATTGTGGACACAATAGTATTTAGATACAAAATATTATTATTTTGAGAAAGAAGAAAAAGACAAGAAGTGGATATATATATATCTATATATATATATATATATATATATATATATATATAGATATAACCAACACTCACAAGTGTAATCATATTTACACATAGTCTCTAGGTATCTAGAAAGTTAAAAATGTATTTCTTTTTGGAAATATTGGGAAAACAAGATACTATCAAAATACATATACCATACAAAAGCTCAAAAGACCTGATTAAATTATAGTAAGTCTGAAAAAAATGATGACTGAAAGCGTTGCAAGAAAGACAAGAATTTCTTTATGCATAGAAAAATTGAACTAGACTTAAACTGAATTATATTAACATAAATATCGAAAAATTTGCTTTAAAGGTAGTATGGGTCGAAAAATTGTCATAATACATTACAACCAATGTTGGTTTATGGGTTGTGAATACCCTTAAATAAATACATTCCATGCATTGAAGCCTATAATCTTCCAAAAGGGAAGTAAATTTTTATAATAATAATTACAGCTTAGAAAGTAGAAGACAAGAAGCCCTGATATTTCTCCTCGAACATAGAGATATATTGGAGACATAGCCAAGGGGTTACAGGATCATCTAAACAAGAGTGATGCAATTGAAATCTCCATGAGTGATAAGAATATTGTGAACAGAGTCCCCAATAAAAAAGTTTCAAAATAACCATGTCGAAGGTAGTTAGTTGTAACACATATAGAAGGAAAATATAAATCCAATAACACATACAAAAGAATTAAATAACTTAAATTATTGAATGAAGAAAATGAAGTAAAAGTTGCAAGCTATTTACATGAATAAGACCTTTGAATATAGGTGCCTTCGTAGTAACCCTACAAGTAAGAACTAAGACATGAGTAAACTGAGTTTTACTTTGTAAAATTGTAAAACATATAAACAAAAGAAAAGAAACCCATTGATTAATTTAAGGAAAATCATTAGGCTTATAATTTTGTAAAGAATATAAATAATTTGGAGGGAGTAAACAAGAACATGTATCTCATAAACATATATCAAGGTTTGGAAGAAAAAACCTTGTGGGGTGAAAACACTAAAGACTATTTTAGGAAAACACTTCTAAACAAAAGAATAACGAGTTAATCTTGTATGTCTTATTTATGGTCGTAGGCTTAATATAATTTAACAATGTTTATTTGCCCTTATACCAATAATCTAGGTAGGTTTTATGATTATTTTTCGAAACTTGATGGCAACATCGACAAAGAAAAATTGTGAAAGTTTCCAGATAATCATTTAATCCTGTAAGGTTATTATTCTACAGACATAATTTTGACTAGCAATAACATATTGAAAGATAATTACAAACAAAATATTGTATGGCGAAATCGAAAAACCTTGAAATAACTCCTATAAAAAAAATTAGAACTTTGTAGGGTAAGGTATTAATTATATAGAGAAATGAACAACTAAAAATCCTTACTACGAGGTTGAAAGTTCTCTTTTGAGAATTGTACTACTACTAAATCAAATGTATTATTGGATGAAATTAAGTACCTAGTTGATGAAACGACTTCAAACGTAAATTACACCAATGGAAAAAGAGCATTGTATTAGGGTTTCAACTTAATAATTATGGAATTCACGTGAAAATGGACCAGAAGGCCAGTTAGAGCAAACCCCAAGTGTTTACCTAGACAAATGAGGCTTTAAAACGTTTTCAGAAGGTTACAAAGATGTTGAAGCCAGAGGGACCCTTGCAAAAATACATTGGCAAAGGCTATAGATGAGGAAAAGTCTATATCTTAAATAAATTAGTTACCTTGAACACCTGCATATGAAACATATAAAGAAGTCATATAACTCATTTGGCTTCTCTGTGCAAATTAAAATAAAATGTCAATAAAATTCTTGTAAATAAATGCTTATACCTTTGTAATGAATGTGAAGTGCAATTGCATGAAACCCTATTTAAAATGTTCCAGAACGAACAGAGGATTTTAACCATAATCAACAACTAAAACTTCCAAGTAATAACCTATACCAATCGTGAAGGAAACAGAGAACTATCTAAAGACAAGTGAATGAATGAGTTCACATGTCATTGGACAGGTAGTCATTCAAATGATTAATAACCCTAAAACATTATTCATTGTAGATTTTCTCAAAAACATTATTAACCATCAATGGTAGGGTTTAATCATAACATTTGTTTCAAAACGGTAAGACAACATGTGGAGTCCCATTTTCATGTCATTTCTTTGAACAATTTCGAAGGTCTCCATTGAATTATACCACATGTAAGATACATACAAATGGTTTGTGATATATAGTAAGGGCTTTGTGGATTGTAGACATATATTGTGTCTACAATAAAGGCCTTAGTAATGTATAAATGGATGTGGTGATAACAATTTGTGGCACGATGTTAGTTAAATATATATGTGTATAAGGATGAAACATTATTTATCTAATTGCAAGGTAGAAGGCTTAGTACATGAGTATTATTAAATATATTTTTAGGAAGGAACGTGAGAAAGATGTTGATAAAATAATAGGTGAATACGAGAGCTTGGGTTTGAATTGCATATACAACTAAGGATATATGAAATATTAAACCAAAATTTTTATGATTCGTAATGCAAACAAAAAGGATTTATAATGGTTCATTAGAACCATTATAACCTTACATTGTTAAAGTGCAACATCTAAATATACAAGTGATGAGGTCTTTATGATTCGTAATGCAAACAAAAAGGATTTATAATGGTTCATTAGAACCATTATAACCTTACATTGTTAAAGTGCAACATCTAAATATACAAGTGATGAGGTCATGATGTCAATAGTTATAGTTGGAAACCTTTTATAGAATGAAAAGAATACTTGGTGCGACAAATTAATATGTATTTTGGTGAATACATTTGCATATCTTTATGTAATAATTGGAATTAGAAGGGGTTAACCCTAATTAGGAGAAAGAGATTATAATTAAAAGACAAGTATAGAGAAAATTCAAACTCTTACAACAAACAATTGTTGTAAATGGTTGTGAAGTTGTAAACGACAATTGTAAAACAAAAGTTATGTAAGGTAGGAAATATGCATACCTTAGTAAAACAAAACGTATGTTTAATGTTTCAATGAGGTTCATTACAATAAATAAATAATTGGTTGATGTGCGCAATGTGTGTTGCTTGTAACATTTTTCTTATGAATTGCATGTCATATGCAAGTGTTGATATCATAATTATGAAATGATAGAAATAACATATTTCAATACGTTAGTTGTTTTCTAACTGGCATACTAACTTGAAATTCGGTGTTTCAAATAGCCTTGCATCCATATGTTTATTGCATATTTTCCAAGGTGATGGGTAAATATGTTATTTATATAAATTTTGGCTAACAGTTATGTGTATGTAACATCACATAAGAAGACACCAAGGAACAACAAAAGCAAAAAGGAATGAACAACAAAATGAAGCAGTATGGCACTGATAGATCTAGCATGGTTAGGAAGAAGAGTCAGTGGAGAAAAGAAAGAGGTTGGCTCCCTTAACTGGATGGACACCCATAGAAGTTTAAGCAATGAATCAAGAAATTGCAAGGTTGATAATTAAAATATTGTGAGAGCTTAGGAAAAGCAAGCAGAAGTAAATGTAGTCATATTGCAAAGCCTCTCAGACTTGCAAAGACATAAACAACATGAACTAGGTGTCAGAGACTTAGGGAAATATAAATATAGGTAGAGTTCATCAGGACCTTGGAAGCATGAATTGAGGACCAATGGTGCAGAATGGAGCAAATCTAAGAAAAGTATTATGTAAACAAGTGAAGACATAGTGAGAGGTGGAACTCCACGAAGTACTCCAGAGAGGAGGACACATAGTCATGAGTAGTTGTCTAGTGCTACAACTAAAAGACATTATCGGTAGTAAATGAATAAAAAATATTTAATGTTAGAAGAATTTAGGAAGGAAAATCCTCCTACATTTGATGGATAGGTGAAGAAGGTTGAGGAAGCAAAGGCATGGATGCTAGGAATGAAGAAGTATTTCGGGGTGCATGATTACTCTAGTAATATGAAGGAAATATTAGCCATCTTCAGCTTGAAGGTAAAGACTAATATCTTGTGGGAAGATTTTAGAATTGTAAAAGATATCAAAGAGAAAGAGTTTTCCTAGAGGATATTTGAGAGGTATTTCAAGGAAAGGTACGTATATGAAAGGTACTATGATAGTAAGGTCAAGGAATTCCATGAGCAAAAATTAAGGCAAGTAACAACTGATGAATATACCAACAAATTTTTGGAGTTGGTGAGGTACATGCCTTACATTAAGGATGAGAAGGTAAAGATCGAGAGGTACCTGAGTGGATTGCTACAAAAATTCAAGGAAAGAATAGAATTTTATGAGCCTAAAACATTGGAAGATACCATCAGGAAAATGAAGTATTGCTATAAATAATCCAAGCAAAAGTCTGAGTTCAGGGTTGATTTGAAAACAAGTGGATATCCTAGTTTTAAAGGGAAAGGACAGAAGTTTGTAGGACATCAGCTAGGAAGAGGACATTTGAAGATTTCCACTTCCATCAAGGGTGAGTTTTAACAGAAAACCACTACTATTGATAAGGACTGATTCACTAACCCTGCAAGAGCAGAATTCGATGGGTTCAAGAGAGAGCTCATGTAGTGTTGCATTGTGGAGAAAACCATAGGAAGAAGGATTCTCCCCAATAACCGAAGGATGGCCCAAGGCTATACAACGCGCAAAAGGAAAGCATCATGAGGGATGTGGCTCGGAGTGTGCCAGATATTTACGTTGTGTTAGACAATAGGCAGACCCATCACCAAGCATTAGTGATTGATATGGAAGGTATGATCAACAACCATCCCATTTCAATTTTGATAAACCTAGGTTCTAATTTCAATTATGTTATCCATGAGATTTCAAGGAGATGTGTGTTGAAGAATATAGCCCATGAAAAATCATGAATAGTACAGCTAGCAGCAAGGACTAAAAGGTGCATCAAGAATGTGGTGAAGTTATTCCCAATAGTGATAAACAACATAACTACACATGTAAACTTGAATTTATTACCATTGAGTTCATATGATGTGTTAGGCGGCATGGATTGGCTAGAAAGCAATAAGACCAAGATTGATTGCTTCAGTAAATCAATTGAATGTCTCAGTGATAAAGGGGAAAAGTAATGTTGCAAGGAAAAATAAAATAAGTGTCAGTGCAACAAATATCAACAACACAAATGAAGCAGTGCGATCGAAAAGGGTGAGAATTGTGTAATGTCCAAGTGACAAGTGAGTTAGAAATTGATAGCAACAGTTTGGAAGAACATATAATTTTAAAGTAATTTGAGGATGTGTTTCTAGAAGAAATCCTAGTATTTCTGCCAAGAAGGGAAATCGATTTCTCAATCTAATTATTACCAAGAAGAACACTAGTGTCAAGAGCCCCATATCACACGAGTACAACAGAGCTGGTGTAATTAAAATTGCAATTAAAAGAAATGTTAGATAAGGGATGCATCAAATCCAGTGTACCACCCTGGGGAGCACTTGTATTATTTGTAAATAAAAAAGACGACACTTTGAGACCTTATATTTACTATGGGAAATTAAATAAATCTCCCATAAAGAACAAGTACCCTTTGGTAAGGATTAATGACTTGTTTGATCAGTTGAGAGGGACACCCATATTTTCAAAGATTTACATGAGGTTTGGGTACCGTCGGGTATGAATCAAAGATGAGGATATTCATCAAGACGACATTTAGATCAAGTATGGGCACTATGAATTTGTGTTTTTACTGTTTGGACTGACATATGCTCTAGTAACAATTATGTGTTTAATGAATAATGTTCTCAGTCCATACATGGCCAAGTTTTTGTTGGCCATTGTTGATGACATTTTGGTGTATTCCAAAACCAAGGAGGATCATTAAAGACACTTAGCACTAGTGTTGAAATTACTGACAAAGAACGAGCTCTATGCTAAACTTAGAAAGCGTGATTTATTCCAATCATAAGTCCCGTATTTAGGACATATTATTTCCAAGGAAGGAGTGGTAGTAGATCCAGAAAAGATCAAAGCCATTATGGAGTGACCTACTCCTCAAAATGTGACAGAAGTTAGATCCTTCATGGGATTGGCTACTTATTAAAGAAGGTTTATCTAGAATTTCTCAAAGATTAGGCACGCAATAACAACACTACATAAGAAAGGAATTGAATTCCAATGGAAAATAGAATGTGTGGTCATCTTTGAGCAGTGAAAACATCTTCTCACTCATGCACCAAAATTGAGGATAACATATTTGAAAAAAAAAATGTCTTTGTACAGATGCTTGCATGGAAGGGCTTGGTGGAGTCCTCATGCAAGAGGGACATGTAATTTATTAGAAGTCAAGGAATTTGAACGAGCATGAGAAAAATTACATCATTCATCATTGGAATTAACAGCTATAATGCTTGCATTAAAAATGTGGAGACATTATTTGTTGGTAAGAAAATTTATTTTGATGTTAGATCATGGAGGGCTAAGGTATCTATTTGATCAACCCAAGTTCAATGCAACACAGGCAAGGTGGCTAGGCATGATTACTGATTTTTATTTTGAAATCAAGTACATCAAAAGAAAGGAAAACAAAGTAGCTTTTTCACTAAGCATAAGGCTACAAGTGGCTCATGTGACATCCATCAGTACTTGTGAGGTTGACATTCAAGAAAAAATTAAAAAGGTAATGTAGCAAGATGAGCATTACGAACAAATGAGAAAATTCTTGCAACAAGAGCCAAAAGGGGCATTGGATAAGAATTATTCCCTCAAAAAGAATGAATTTTTGAAATTCAAAGATAGGTGGTATATACCATGCATGGGCAACTTGAAGAAGCTCATCTTGGATGAATTTAACAAAAGACCATATTCAGGTCATCCTAGTTATTAGAAGATGACAATAGCCATGAAAAATATATATTATTGGCCATGCATGAAAAAGGATGTGGACAATATATTACTAGATTGGGGTGCCAACAAGTGAAATTGGAATGTTTAGATCCAATGGGATTGTTGCATCCAATCCTCATTCTTGAATGGAAGTGGGAAGTCATTTCTATGGAATTCATCATTAGATTTTTAGAAAACATCTAGGTAGCATGTTTCCATAATGGTAGTGGTAGATAAGCTAAGAAATGTGGCTCATTTCATAGCTATTAAATCCACTTACAAGGCAATCAATATTGCTCATATTTATCTTTCAACACAGTATATCATCCTCAAACAGATGGACGTATTAAAAGAGTCAACATGGTGCTAGAGGACATGCTCATAATGTATGTCATGCATCGACCAATAAGGTGCAAAGAGTTTCTTCCTTTGGTAGAATTTGCTTACAAAAATGGTTACCAACAATATTGACAATGAGTCCTTTTGAGGCTCTATATGGAAGGAAATGTAACACACCCATCAATTGGAATGATCTAGTGAACAAGGTATTTCTTGGACCGTATATGTTGAAGCAAATGGAATAGGAAATAGTTGTTATCAAGAAAAAAATTAAAAAGTAGCTCAAGGCAGGAAAAGGAGTTATGTAGATCAGTAGAGAATGGACAAAGAGTTTAGAGGGGGGACATGTTTATATTCACATCAAACCAAGGAAAAGTTCACTGAAAATTTGGTCTTGTGTAAATCTATCACCAAAATTTTGTGGACCATTTCAAATTATTGAAAGAGTGGGGCCAGTGGCCTACAGATTGGCCTAATTTCCACCTATAGTGAAGGAACATAATGTTTTCAATATTATTTTGTTTAAAAAGTATGTACATGATGTTAACCATGTTGTTGAATGGTTTATGATACAGGTGGAATGTGGTAAGAATTCCAACCAAAACCATATTGCATTATCGATCAGAGCCATTGAGCTCTGGAATTGAGTAATTGAGAAAATAAAAGTGAAGTGGAGGCACTTGGACCAAATGAAGCCACTTGGGAAATAGTTGATCAAATGAGGGTATCATACCCATTTTTGTTTATTGGGTAAGAAAATGTAAATGTAAAAAGAGTTGTGTATATAAACCTCGTTGTAAATTCTATGTTCAAGTCTAGGATACCGAGGACAATGTTCCTATAAGGCGGTGGGGTATGTAATAACTTTTTATGTTTTCCCTCCAATGTAAATATTTTCATGTGCAATTGTAAACAATTATGAAAAAAAAATTATTTGATTGAGAAGAGGACACAAATTCAAACCTTCAGTGGAGAAGTTGCTTGGGAATTGCTTGGGGAAATAGCCAAACTTTGAATTATGCATTTAATTGCCATCGATATCCCTATTGAATTAAAAGCAAGTTGGTACAAGCACTAAAATGGAATATGTGCACCTAAGTAAGAGGACGAACTAGTCCTACTCTCGTGGGATGACTTGGCTCAAGTCAATAGATCATAGAAAATCGAAAAAGGAAAAGGGTATATAGTCATTAGAAGATAGAGAGAAGACATTTGACAAGCATGAGTTTCAAGCATGGTGGTAGCACAACAACATAGGAGACTATATAATATCGTTGTGTGTGAAAGAACTTAAGAGCATGGAGTGAAGGCAAAGCAGGGTATTAAGAAGAAGAGTCATGTTGGACTCTGGATTCCTACCTAGCAAGTGGAGACATTGTGTACTTTGGGATTCCTCTTAGTGTTTAACAGGTGTAGACTGAGTTATTTGGGTTATCGTAGTATTTACGAAGTGGGGATATGGTGTTCAAACTCATATGGGCATAACAAGTAAAGACACTATGGGCCCTACATTCCTTATGGGTGAAGTGGGTGGAGATACTTTGGGATTTGGATTCCTATTGTGATTAATATGGCAGAGCTTTGTTTGCTCTGGATTCCATGAAGTGTATGTTTGGGTGGAAACACTATGTGCTATGGACTCCTGGGTGTTAGGTGGAGGCACTGTTTTATGGATTGTGATTTGTTAACTAGACTGGTGTGAATTTCCCTTGAGCACTTCACTCCTTAGGCTCTGAATCTAGCTTGGTGCGATTAATTGCAAGAAAGAATGGCAATGCAGTTGGCCTACAGTTAGGAAGAGAGACGGAGTCCCCTTCGCAGTTTCTAGTCATTCAATTAATAAGATACGTTGCTTACTTGTATCTATATGTATTCTTGATTCATTTTGAATGTTATATATTGATGTTATATGACAATGAGTGTAACAACACTATTAATGAAGTAATGTGTATTCAATTATATTTGCAATTAGATGGTTTACACGATCATTCTCATGTTGTTAGGGACTTGTAGATCCTTATATATATATATATATATATATATATATATATATATATATATATATATATATATATATATATATATATAACCTTATTTGCATAGCTACTTACCTAATTATGTAT
The DNA here is from genome assembly GCA_031772625.1 of Pinus tabuliformis. Classification (NCBI taxonomy): domain Eukaryota; kingdom Viridiplantae; phylum Streptophyta; class Pinopsida; order Pinales; family Pinaceae; genus Pinus; species Pinus tabuliformis. The sequence goes on from CM062805.1 coordinate 1,021,602,871, forward strand.
GGTTGTCTAATGAATCCATTAAACTGCCATGGTGTGTGAAATTCCATAGCTATCAAGAGTCTTTGGTGTCTGTGAATTAAAAAATTATGCGATTAAAAATAGGTATACTCGCATCTCTATGAATGAATTTTGTTTATGGTTAGCAATTGGGTTGGAAGTGCTAGATATGTGAACGCATTCCTAAGAATATAGATGATTTGGGTAGGTCCAGTCTTCTAGGAGAACCTTGACCAAACCCTCTGAAATGCTTTGGTAAAAATATTAAGTCATTATTGGTGTGAATAGGTAGGAAACTACATTATGTATGGGATTATCTGGGCTATATACGATTTAAGTGATCCAGACATATCCCGAAATCTAGATATTCAGAACAAGTTTTTTAAATTTTCCTTGTATTCGAGATTGTCCAGACCAGATGCAATTGAGGTGATCCAAAAACATCCGAGAATCTAGACATTTGAAAGAATGAACATGGTGCAATATCATGGTGGAATCAGATATCCATATGAACTTGGATAAATTTGCAAGAAGGGGTTAAGGTGAGGTCTATCTAGGGTGGGGCCCAGTTTGAGGTAACTTGTGCAAGGCCTTGATAAGTTACCAAAGTTGAATATCTAGGGTAGCGTAAATAGTTTTACTGTTAGATATTTGCAAGGCTCCAAACACATCCATGAATCTAGATCATTTGTCATTGATAAACCATGGGAACACTAGATTTACATGTGAATCGAATATAATGTAAAATAAAGAATTTACATGTGAAGGTCGGAATCAGTGGGGTCCACATTATTCAATGTGGCAAGATTTACATGGAAGCTACATGGGACAGTTCACATGGAAGGATTGCTAACGTGACTTACAGTCAACATGACACGTGGCAGGAAGAAATGGCATTTTCGAATGGCCAATGGGGCCAGTTTTGGATGACACGTGGCACCTTCATATGATGCCACATGGTAGGGTGACATTAGTCTAACATTAGCAAGGCATGGTCAGAAGGGTGATGTGGAGACTTAATGACGAGGACTTCATGTGGATGCCAAGGTGGCACCATGTATGATGTGCACGTGGGTGTGGCAGAGACCATTTCCATATAAATGACAAATAACCCCTTCCCCCCCCTCCCCCCCCAACCCACATTATCTATCAAAAAAAAGGGGTCCCGCATTTGATCTGGGTCATTGATGTGGAGTAGTGGCCCCGTGGAGAAGGATCGAGCAGGGGGGTTATGTGATTTTTAGTTGCATAAGTGACAATGTGACTACCCCCCCGTTAATTGTCGGAAGGTGGGGGGTTGCAATTAATGTGGGTTGCCACTATGATCGACCTAAGTCATGTCAAGTGGGAAAATTGTGAAAGGTTTAACCCTCAGTCATGAGGATTATTTTGGGTTTCCATGTGGCAGTCCCTTATTGGTCAAACTTTAAAGGGGCATAACTCTCAATCTATAGGTTAGATTGAGGTAAAATTTATATCATTGGAAAGCTCTTGATGAGATGGATGCATTGGTTTGATACAAAGTTAATTCTACTAACTTTGGGAATGAAAAAAATTTATAACCCCAACTTCATAATGAGATTGTGGAGGTCGAGTTAATTCAGAGTAACACCTCCCATCAACCTAGAATATTCCAATGGGGTTGGACGGAGCATTACAATGAGGAAATTTACGACCTTGAAGTGTTATCTTCATGTCTTTCTATTTTTTATCCAATGTATCTTCAATTCCTTCCTTCTATTTCTTAAGATGGGGATGGAGAGGTATCCTAGTTACTCCAATTATTCCTACAAAAGTTCTTAAGAAACAAACACCCATCTCAATGTCTCCATGGCATACTAATATAGCGCACTCAATCACAAGACAAGGTTACCCTTCTAACGACACACTCAAATGTGTATTCCGCCTAAAAGATAAGAAAGCCTACTTGGAAAAATCATTAAAACATGGTGCAAGTAGCATATAGTGACCTCTTATAACACCATGGATTGTCAAGAATTAAAGCAGAATTGCACATATCAACCCAAGAAAACCAAACCTTGGCTTAGAGAACCTACCTTTCTTGGATATGGAAAAAATTCAGTTATTTTAATCATTGCACCTAGATATATTTGTGACATTTTAAACCTAATTTCCCTTCATACTAAATCTCTTAACCATCAGGATGGTCCTTGTGAGAATATTAAACTACTCATAATCCCTAGAATCTTAAGCCATAAATGAAACTACTTGTAAAGCCCTAGATTGTGAGTTATATTCATATTGTTATATTATTGTAGTTGGCTAGAACCTTTAATTGTAATTGTATCTTTTGTTCGTTATTTATGTGTGTTTGTATAAAGGTGACCCAGTTTTAGAATCATCACAACTTGTCTTATGCATTGATTCATTGTAAAAGAAGGTTTCCCCTTGAACCAGATGTTATTCATTGACTTCTTATCATTTTCAAGGTATTTTATTCAAAGCATTTGGTATTAAAGCCAACGATCCTAGGGTTTTCCTCCATTAATCAAGATATCTTGGTATTTTCACTATAATCTTTTTAGGAAGTTTCAATAGAAAAATTTTGAGACTAAGGTGAAATATCAAGGTATATGTGATTGAAATTTCAAGCTATAATTCATTATGCCTACGGAAGATAGGGTTTGTGATTAATCCTAAAATGGATAGAACCTTTAATTGTAATTGTATCCTTTGTCTACTATGTGTGTGTGTACAAAGGTGACCCGGTTTTAGAATCACCTCAACTTGTCATATGCATTGATTCATTGTAAGAGGAGGTTTCCCCCTCGAATTAGATGTTATTCAACGATTCTTTATCATTTTCAAGGTGTTTGCTTCATTATATTTGGTATTAAATCTTACGATTTTAGGGTTTTTCTCCACCAACCAAGACATCTTGGCATTTGATCATCAAATGTTTTTTCATGTTTCTACACATATCCTAAGTGTCCATGTTCCTTTCTAAGTGTGGTTGCATCATCAAGAGTACCAATAATGCACTTTAAGGTCAATAACACACATTATGGTCATAAAATGACACTTTTGGTCCCAATTGTATATACTTGGCAAGTGTTTTTGAACTAACATTTTGATGTATATTTCTTAGTCTTGAGTCCTATCTAAGTTATATTGATGAGTTAAGTTGCGTCGCACTTGATTTTATTGCTAACTCAATGTGATTTCCATGTGTTATCTTTCTAAGCTTAGACAATTTTATAACTTTGTAAGCTTTCGTTCTAGTCCATGAGGAGCACACAACACTCCCAAGGCTTAGTGGAGAACCTCTTGTGAGATGTTCTTGTGCCCTATCCCCATAGGCCTCCTATATAGCACACAATGCACTCTTAATCCACAAACCCTCCTTGTTAATTGTTATTTGATCTAGGTAGATATTGGTGGTCACCTACCTACTCCACTTGGACCCCCACCATTGTACCATTATTTCTTTCAGTTTCCATAATTGTAGCACATTTTACTATTTTTGGCAATTTTTCAGGTCCTGAACTTCCGGAGCCGTTTTGAGGCCCTAAACGATGTTTTTTTGGAAAACGAAAAAGCAAGAGTTGCCATCTAATTTTTATAGTTGAAAGTTATAGTCCTCGGATAGATATTTCTAACAAGGTATCATGCACATCAGACGAAGATCATATTCAAAAGTTACGACCCCTAGAAGTTGAAGTACCAATTTACCCCAACGGAGCCCATAGTTTTGGCGCTTCATCTCCTAGGGTTAAGTTTTTGGATGTTTAGGGTTTTCCATTGTTTCTAAATAATAAATAGGCCTTCAAGCCTCATTGTAACACCATTCAAAGGCATGCAACCACTACATTTCTTCTAAGAGATAAGCTACCATTGCCCGAGCTAGTTTATTTCCATTTTGTATGTAAGCATATTCCAGTTCTTTATTATTAATGAAATGAATTTTTATTTTTGTTGCATCTCTATGTTTATGTTTATATTTGTATTATGTTGCATTCTTGGATAAGTCAGGGTCAGTGGTATGAGAGTAGTGTGTTTTTTCTCTATTTTTCTTTGCATGTCCCCAACAAGGAAGACCAGCCTCGCAAACCCCGACGACCTCCCATGGCGAAAGAAAAGAAAGACGAGGGAGCAGGAGATACCTTCAAAATATTGCTCGAAGAAGAATACAAGGACATATTCTCCTCACCCACAAGGGTACCCTTACACTGTTAGGTCAAGCATTCGATCGATCTGATTCCGAAGAACCTCTACCTAATGGGTCAATATATCGCCACTCCATTATGGAAAATGAAGAGATCAAGTGGAAAATCCAGGAGTTGCTACAAAAAGGGCACATCCGACCAACTTCCTCACCTTCTGGGAGCCCGATTATACTTGTACAGAAGAAGGATGGGACCTAAAGGCTCTGCATTGATTATCAAGCACTAAACAAAATCACTGTCAGGAACATGTATCCAATCCCACATATTGATGACCTCTGGACCAACTCAAGGGGCCAAGTATTTCAACAAGATCGATCTGAAGTCTGGCTATCACCAGGTTCCAATAGTGCCCACAAATGTATGGAACACCACCTTCAAATCCAAGGAAAGCCTTTTTGAATGGTTGGTTATGCCCTTCGAGTTGAAAAATTCCCCTGCTACTTTTATGTGGCTAATGGATGACATCTTGCAGCCCTTCACCAAATCATTCATGGTTGTTTATATGGATGACATCCTCATCTTCAACAAGAGTTGGGAAGAACACTTGCAACACATTCGGCAGGTCTTTCAAACCCTACGGCAGCACAAATTGTGTGAAAAATTGGAGAAATGCACCTTTGGCATGAGTTAGGTCTAATATTTGGGTTACATCATAGATGAGCAAGGTGTGCATGTGGATCTGACTAAGATCCAAGTCATTCGGGATTGGTCTACCCCAACCACTCTAACAGAGCTTTGCAACTTTTTGGGTCTTGCAAATTTTTCTTTGAGGTTCGTGTTGGGATTCTCCCATATCACTTGGCCTTTGAGTCATATTACCAAGGGTGGAGCGAAAGCAAAGTTTTGCTAGTCTGAGTACCAACAAAGGTGTTCGTTGAGTTGAAGCGTCGTCTCCAATCTGCACTGATACTCACATTTCCAAACCTGTAGTAGCCATTTGAAATTGAGACAGATGCCTTTGCCTATGATATTGGTGCAGTCCTCACCCAACACAGGCATCCATTGGCCTATCATAGTGAGACACTTTTCGATACAATTTAGAAGTACACCACCTATGATAAAGAGATGTATTCCATCATGCAGGCTTGTCGGAAATGGAATCATTACATTCTGGGGAGGGAGATGGTCATCCACACTGATAATTAACCTCTTAAGTTTTTACAGACACAGGGGAATTTGTAGAACGATCGTCATCAAAAGTGGTCTACATATCTGCAACAATTCCACTTGAACATTAAATACAAACAGGCCAGCACCAAGCATGTTGTAGACTGCCTCAGCTGGCCCCCAGTTGCATCACTAACTATTGTTCTAAACTCTTGTGGCCACGAGACCTCTGGATAGTCGTAACTGTACAAAAATTATCTAGAGTTCACTTCCACATACCATATGCTAGTGGATGGAAAACAAGTTCTTGATTTCCACCACTAGGACACATTATTATGCTACCTCAGCCACCATTATGTTCCTTCAAGTGAGCATACCAAGCTTATTTGGGAGGCGCACAACATTCGAGTCGCAGGACACTTTGGCATGGATAAAATTATGGTCGTATTACAAAAGTACTTTTATTGGCCAAAACATTGATAGTATGTTAGGAAATATATCAGATCTTGCACTGCCTGTGTCATCGCCAAGCCAACTATCAAGAAGTAAGGCTTGTACACTCCTCTGCCAACTCCCAGCCAACCTTTGGAATTCATCTTTGTGGACTATCTGTCTGACCTCCCTTCTACCAAACATGGTAATGAATGTGTATTTTCAATCGTGGACAAATTTTCTAAGATGGCTATATTGGCGGCCTGCAAGAAGAGTATCACAATAGAGGAAACTACCAAACTCTTCTTTGAACGAGTGTGGGTACATTTTGGGATCCTGCAACCCATTATATCATATCAGGATCAGGTTCTTGAGCACATTCTGATCAAGCCTCTAGACACTATTGGACACCAAGCTCACCAAGTCGACTGCATTCCATCCCCAAACTGATGGCCAGACAGAGGTCGTCAATAGGATGATAGTGCACATACTCCACATGTACAACTCCAAGCATCCACAAACCTAGGATGAGAGCCTTCCTTATGTGCAACACGGTTATAATAGAACTCTCCATAGATCGACCGGTCGCAGTTCCTTTCAAGTGGGCCTAGAATTTCAACCATTATGTTTGATTGATGTTGTTGTTCCTCATGCGACTACACAAAAAAAATCCACACACGTACTGTCGAAGGTTGATAAAGCAGTCAAATTTATTGAATGCATCTAGCACATCCGCCAGTAGGTTCACGACATCTTAGAGAAGTCAAATTCCAAGTACAAGCAATGGCATGATCAACATCGGGTGCCACACAAGTTTCAGGTATGTGACAAAGTTTGGTTGCATTTGTAGAAAGAACGCATTACCAGAGCCCATCAGAAGCTCATATCACTGTTATATGGGACTTACACCATTACCAAGGTTGTGGGAGATAATTTTTTTTAGCTTAGCATTCCCCCATTCCTTGTCTTGCACCTAGTGCTAAATGTGGACCTCCTTCGGCCATACTTACCACCATTACTAGACACATCAGACATTGCAGAACAACTCACACCAACAGAGCTAAACCTAGACTGCATGGAACAAGCCAAAACTGAATGGATCATGGAAAAACATATCAAGAACACTCACCATCAGAATATGTAACTGTATCAGGTTATCAAAGTTGGCCAGCTCCTGAACCAAGGCAAGTGGCTCACTAGGGACCAAGTTCAGCAAAAGTTTCCCCATCTCATGGAGCCACGCAATGCAATGGGGTGGATTACTTCCTAAGGGGGGAGGACTGATCTAGGTGTATTTTGGTGGCCACCCACCTATTCCACTATGACCCCCACCATTGTACCATTATTTCTTTCAGTTTCTGTAATTGTAGCACAATTTACTATTTTTGGTATTTTTTTCAGGTCATGAACTTCTGGAGCCATTTTGAGGCAACGACATTTTTTTGGAAAATGGGTTCAAAACATGAGTCTACAATTGATGTTTTTAGTCGAAAGTTAATTTCCTCGGATTAGATATTTCTAACAAGGTATTGTGTGCGTCAAACAGAGATTGTATGCCAAAGTTATGACCCCGAGAAGTTGATGTACCAATTTACCCCAACGGGGCCTATAGTTTTGGCTCTTCATCTCCTAGGATTAGGTTTTTGGATGTTTAGGGTTTTCCATTGTTTCTCAATAATAAATAAGCCTTCAAGCCTCATTGTAACATAGTTCAGAGGCATGTAGTTGCCACATATCTTCTCAGAGATAATCTACCATCGTCTGAGCTAGTTTATTTCCATTCTATATGTAAGCATATTTCAGTTCTTTGATATTAATTAAATGAAGTTTTATTTTTGCTACATATTTGTGTTTATGTTTATATTTGTATTTTGTTGCATTCCTGCATAAGTCTGGATCAGTGGTATCAGAGCAGTGTGCTCTTTCTCTGTTTTTCTCTTCATGTCCCCAACTAGGTCAGGGTATAAGGAGTTAGAGCTCGAACTGGTTGAACCTTTGCAAGGCCAACCTTGCAAAACCTAACGGCCTCCCACGAAAGAAGAAAAGAAAGATGAGAGATAAGGAAATCCCTTCAAAATATTGCTCAAAGAATTCCTCGAGCGACAAAGGAACATGATGATGGATACCTTTGCCCAAATCCTTCGGCGGATGCCCATAGGTGATGCATCTTCATCCAACAACCACTCTGGAGGCCCCACTCCCTTCAAGGTACAGCTCAACTTTGACATTCAAATATTTGAAGGCTAGATAAATGTAGATGCCATAAATAGACGGTTAAATTTGTTGGAATGGTATTTTTCAGTTCATTATTTTTCCAATAGGGAAAATATTACTTTTTCACTCCTCAAAGCCACCCCCACATCAAGAATTGGTGGGAAACCTACTATGAGCAGAAGGATGAGAGGGAACCTCACTATTTTTAGCCACACCCACTTGGAACTCTTTCCAAGACGCCATCAAGGAGCAGTATTAGACTATCGGGAGCTATGTAGCTAAGTACATAAATTGGACCACACTGCAGCAGGGAAGGGATCGAGACATGCCAAAGTTCACAAATGTTTTTCATACCCTTCACACGAAGTTGGGTATCAAGTATTCTGAGTGGCATCTGGTACTCAAGTACCACGATTTTCTACACAAATACATCCAGGACGAGATGGAGTTCCTAGACATCTCCTCGCTTTGCACCACCTATCGTTACGCTATTAAGATCGAGAAAAAGTTTAAACATAAGAAGCGAGACTTTAGATCTATGAATCTGAAGTAAGGAAAAGGCGACCCCAAACCGTAGAACAAAAGACAAAGAAAATCCGGCATGACCCAGGACAAATCATCGAAGCTGCAAGCAAAGAAAAACACTACAAAGGTAAAGAACGACATGGGAAAGTGTTGTGAGTTCCATAATATCCCCACTCACAACACAAGTGAGTGCCAAGTCAAGAAGTCACTCGTGGCCTAACTGAAGGCCTCATAGTCAGATGCATGTTCTAACACTGAGTTAGATTGTGACAAGGGGAATGACAAAGGGAAGCAGATTATTGATGTAGAGCCCAGGGCCACTGCTGCCACCACCAAGATCAATAAGATTGAGCTCGAAGATACAGAGGAGGGGCAACATCTCTTCCACTCATATATGTGGGTGAAGGGTTCATCGCTGCAATTCATTGTTGACATTGGGAGAAAAAGGAACCTCATTTAAGAAAAGGTCTTGAAGCGGTTGGGCCTATGGACCACACCACACCTGTAATCGTACACCATCGAGTGGATTCACCAAGGACGAGATCTTCACATCAACCAATAGTGTCACCTTCCCTACAAAATCAAGCCCTTGGAAAATAAGGTATTGTGTGTTGTTTCTCCTCTTGAAGTTTGTGATGTATTATTAGGCCAACCATACTTGTGGAAGCGTCATGTTGTGTACGAGTCGAGGACTCACACTGTTAATATTTCTTTGGGCAATACGTTATACAAGATACCGGAGATAGCCCCGCTTATTGCCATATATTTGGTCTTTGTTAAGTAATGTAGTAAGATCATCTCCCTCACTGGGAAATTTTTTTTCTTTCTTATTCGCTCTCAAAGTAAGGGGAGGATCGTGGCCACATCCATGGCCCCTGGGAAGGATTCCTCCATGCAACAGAAGCAGGTGGATAAGGTCATGGAAGAATACATGGACATCTTCTCCTCATCCACGGGAGCACCCTTGCACTATCAAGTTAAACATTCGATCGATCTGAATCCCAGAGAACCTCTACCCAACGGGCCGATATATCATCGCTCCATTCTAGAAAATGAAGAGATCAAGTGGAAAATCCAGGAGTTGCTGCAAAAACAGCACATCCAACCAAGTTCCTTCCCTTATGGGAGCTCGATTGTACTTGTTACATAGTCTTTTATCACACCTCCCACACTTACCTATGGGATACCCTAAAGTGTGAAAAACATGACCATCATGTAGTGTACTCATTCAGATATGCAGCTCAGTTCCTCCCTAAGACCCTTATTGGAAAATGCCTTGAGATTCCCCTCAAGGAAATAGCTCTAAAACCCTAATTTGTGAGTCATCACTCTTATATTTCTGGAAACCACGATGATCGCCCATTGCACTATACTAGACGCACGATGGCATCGCTCTGTTTACTTGTATACCCGTGATGATCCCTAAAAGGCAATTTTCCAAAAGAGGATGAGAAGCTTCGTGATCTAGAAGCTTCTAGAGTGGCGAGCTGGAGGTTGTTCGACATAGATGAAGTCGATTTCTCCTAACTTGGCCTCTTGGTCTTATCCCTATGAGATACATCCTTGAGATGAGGGCCTACTCCTACCTTTGGAGAGATTCTAACTCCCTTTCCTGCCTATATATTCATCCTCTACCATTCCCAAATGGTTGGTCTTTGTCTATTTGCACCCTTATGCTAAGATTGTGCCTATATGCTACTCATTTGGCTTGGAGAAGGAGTGCTTGGAGAGCCTAGCTTGGACTTGGACATTCATTCAAGGAGAGCCTATTGACATCAAGGCTTGGTTGTATGCTTCCTCCTTTATTCTATTAATATACAACTGTTAGTTCATTTTCCCTAAATGTGTATGCTCATGTATCATTTAGCTTAATGCTCCTTGATCTATTAAGTAGGTTACTTTTGAATATGCTATTTGTATTTGCATGCCTTGTTGTGTCTTGATCTCTTGTGCAGGTGCATAAGCGCTGTGAGCAACAGGAACGAGCCTGTGACATAGGTGATTCAAGGTCTACAACAAAGGAAGACATGATAGCATCAAAACGAGGTAGGCCATCTTCCTCATCTCTCTTTTCAATTGTAACTTAGGAAAGTGTCCAGTAGATTGTCACGTAGGTTGCTAGTCCCACTCATTGAGCTAGAGGGATCTTCTCTGTCCGTAGAGAGGATTGCCTAGACAACAAAATGGTGACTCTACTGAGGAAGCTATAACCCTTTCCATTCACTCCTTCACCTTGAATTTGTGATTAGTTTGACCAACCATCAATATTCTAGCTTGTTTGCTTTTTTGTAACTATTTTCACTTGCTGGTGATTGATTGAGGACATTGAGTTTGTCTGATCTTGAGGAATTTTTATTTTTCCTTCATTTTTCTCATCCATCGCGGGTTTGCCTCTCAGAGTCATGATGTCATTGCACATTATTTAATTACAGTCATGATTATTACGCTTTCATCGTTGTTTTTCCTTTAATAGGCATGATGATCCTAGAGCATAACATAAATTAGAATTTTTCTTCTTGTTATCAGTCTTTTTTTTCCTTTATCATTGATTTTCTAGAGTGTCTATGGTGTGTTTGTCCTAATTATCATGCTTGATTGACTGCAATTGTCTCTTGATTTGGTTTTTAGTGTGTTTGAAGCTTTTTTGCTTCCTAGGGTTTCTAGCTCTCACTCCACTCTTTGATTGATCTGCCTCTCAGAGATTGGTCACTCTGGCTCAAGAGTCTTCTGTATCAGGACATAGTTTACAAGTGCTTTTGGTTCTTTAGTGTGAAATTGTTTTCATTAGTGTCGAATCATATTGATGCTTTGAAGATCATTTTACTTCCATTGTCAAGCATAGATCATAAATTGTTTGCTTTGGTTGAATTGATAGAAGGTGCTTGTTATCATTCTTATGTTTCAAAAAGTGAAAGTATATATCATTTATGTATTTTCGAGACATTTCTTGCATTCAAATCATAAAGTGACATAAATTTTCATGATTAGCGAGTTTTTTTTTATTTCCCTTTACTTTTTGTGTTCATTTGCATTGATTGAATTAAAGTGAAAGGAAGAACATTATTGCATCTTTAGTGAAAAGAAAAACATTTTCATTTCTATGGAATTGCATTTGTTAGTAGAATGAAAGATTAGATTTCATTTTTACATATTGCATTGAGAAAAATTGTGTTGACGCTTTTTGGAATTGTTTGATGCATTGATTGGTTGTTTCTCTTCCTTTGTTAGAGTAGCCTGCATCGAATCAAAAGTTTCATTTTCATTATTTAGTTACATTCTAGGAACAGGTGACATCGTTGAGCCCTCAAAAATGAAACTTAATTCAAGATTAACTTAAGATTTACCTCAATTAACCTAAGGATCATTTGTCACTTAACACAAATATCTAGAGGTCTAGGCTAGAGACGTGTTCCGACGTCTTAAAACATAGCAGCTGTCGTTAATTTCCTGTAGTGTATCCTGGGGGTGACATCACGTCCCAGTATGGAAGTATATAGAAGGTTCTACAATACTTCTGGGTATGTCGGAGGCACTTTAGTATGAAAATTATATAGGGATGCTCTCATCGAACGGTTCTGCATTAGACAACGCTAACACAGACTTGTGCTCCCTATACCATCGCGTATATATTGGGAGACCCCACTAGGTTGCCATCCTTTAGCCACAGGTAACCAAGTCAGCATCCTTGTAAACGTGATACACCGAACACAACATTCAGGGAGATTGGTCATCGTATGTTAAGTCCTTGGCTTTAGCTGGGGTGTATATTGTGGTTCACAGATACTTGGTGCACCATATTTCCTAGATTTTACCCATTTTGATTTATTTGTTATTTTGTGTCAATAAAATTAACTGCCAATGATAACATGTCGAGCCCATGAAGTTGCTTCTTGGCCCAATATTGAGTAAATCCTTGTAAATTTTAATTTTAATTAGCCCTCAACGAATCTCCTATCCTTCTTATTTTTTTGAGAGAAAGTCATTATGGCTGAACCATTGAGTTCACCCCAAAGTTCCCCTTTGTTGTCTAATACTAAAGGGTCTTCACAAGGAGTTCATATGAAAATTCCTCAGTCACTTGAAGCTCAAGGCTTTGAACTTGGGATTGTCTCGAGCATCCAACCCCTTGCTTCTCATCCACCACCTTCGGATTCTGTATTACCTCAAGAATCTAATCTAGAAACCTGTGAGAGTCCACAGAGGTTTATCTTATATCTGTCGAATCCGTTATTTGATCCTGTTGTGATATCTCCTCAGTGTCTTTACAGTCCTTACAATCAACCTGGTTTTCCTTTGGAATTATCTCCTTGTGCATCTCGAATTCCTCCTCACCAATTGTTTCCACCCATGGATTTAGAAGGTGAGATCCCAACCTCTCCTCCAAGTCATTCAGAAGTTTTCGCTACTCATACTCCTCATGTTGATGATGAACAAGGGTATGAATTTCCTCCAAAAGGTTTTCCTCTTACAGGAAGATTCCCATCTCACACTTCTTGAAACCAGCGGGCCTATGTTTCCACATGGTTATACAACCTTACCTCAATTAGTAAAATCCTAGTGCTTCATCTTTGTATCAAAATCCTATTTGGTCGTCAAATGCCATGCCCACAACTGGTCTATTTGTCCCAAACGCAACCTCTCAACTTCCAGTACAAACTGTTGTTACATTAGTTCTGGTCCAACCAATGATTCCATCACAAACTGTACTGTTGTTTCAACCTTCCATTCGGTACAACTAATTGTTTCATGTTAGGCTTCGTAATTTCCTCAACCCCTTTGTTAAGTGGACAGAATGTACCACCACCTGGGGGGTGGGAATCTGAATATTCCTCTTGTGTCAAGTGGAACCCATGTGAGTGGATCACAACCTCACATGGTTGGAGTTAATCAACCTTATCCTGGTGGTATTCCCAACCCTGTTGGTCCATCTAGGATAGGTAATATCCAGTATCAACGGCCTTACATGACTCAGATACCACTCTAGCAAGCTTATGTTCCATATGGCTCGCAAGCTTTGCAAAATCCCTCTTACATTCCACAAACATGACCCTATGTCCAACCTGGTCAATCTACTATTCTTGGTGGATAGGGTCAAATCCAATTAAGAAATTACCAATACCTAGAGGGTATACCTCAAGGAACTGTCCAAAAACCCTTGCAGCAGCAAGGGCAACCTTTGCAATAGCAAGGGCAACCTCTGCAACAGCAGGGGAAACCTTTACATCAGTGTCAATAGCCTTTGCAACAACAAACGCAGTTTGTTCAACAACCTACTCAACTTGTGTATCTGCAAGGTCAACCTTTTCAAAAGCAAGGCCAACCTTTGCAGTAGCAAGGTAAACCTCTATAGCCACAAGCTCAACTTGTATATCAACAAGGTCAAACCTTGAAGACACAAGGTCAAACCCTGCAACAGTAGGGGCAATCTCTTCATGTCCAGGGTCAACAGGTGCAACAACCTTACAATCTGTATGCGACATATAATGCTTATAAATGGCCATGGTACGTAAATATCAAACCTACCCTGGACAGAATCCACCTTATGGACAAGGTACCCCTCAGTGGAGGCAAAATCAAATCCCTTATGGTCAAAATCCAACGCTATGGGGGCATAATCCCTACCAGCAAGGTTGGAACCTGCAGGTTGGGCCTCCTCAAAGGCGTTACATGCCCTTTAATCCACAACTGCCATTCTTAGCCACATTAGAACTGCCTGATGTCTCGAGGCTTACCAATGATCCCATTTTTCATTCGCCTTATCGGCCTCTAGTTCCTACTAAAATCTCGAGCGATACCCCTAAGTTTGAAGGAAAGTCTAAAGAGGACCCTCAAGCCCATGTGATGAAATATCACTTATGGTGTTCTTCAAATTCTTACATTGACGATTTTATCCATCTCCGCCTCTTTCAGAGAAACTTAACAGGTGCTACCACAAAATGGTATATCGAGTTGCCTCAAGCTACCTATGCCGACTTTAACTCTTTTGTTATGGCCTTCCTCACCCACTTTCAATCGCTAGTTCAATATGAAACTAACACTCATTTGCTCACATCCCTGAAGCAAGATACCGCGACCCACATTTCTGATCATATCCATGAATGGAGACGTCAACATCGCCTCATCAAATTCAAGATTCCTGATGAGTTGTTAATTGAATGGTTCGCCAAATAATTCGTAAACAAAATTTCTGCAGATATAGAAATGGGTGGATGTGTTATCGAGGACCAAGCTATTACCTATGCTCAGTATCTAGACTTAGTATATTCCCAATCCGACACGTTATATGAGATGTTGCCTACTGCTCCAAGACCATCTTCAGATCCGGCAGCTTCAAAGTCTCCCGATGTACCACCTGTTGATGGTGTAATTGGATTAGTGTCTCAGACTTCCACTAAGACTTCTTTGAAGAAAAAATATGTTTCAGATACTGGTTCCAATCATCCTTCGAAAAATTCATCAAATCTTGGTAAAACCTCTGAGGTCCATGTCGTTCAGTCTACTGCGGCAGATAAAGCCTCAAAAGGTAAGAAAAAGGGTAAAGGTAAAGCCAAATCCGATACCTTGAGATAGGATCCTCCCAAATCATCTGCTGATGATGCTTCCAAATGAAATCCAAAATATCCTTGCCTCATTTGTGAGGAAGACCATTATATCAAGGATTATCCCCGACGTGTTGAAGTTAGTCGTTTATTGAAAGGGATTTCGACTGTTTTGAAATAACCATTTCAATCTTAGCAGACTCAGTTGGTAGACCAACTGCAATCCTCTGCCTCCTCTAGTTCTCAAGTTTTCATGATGCAAGGTTCATCGCCTATTTCTATCACTACTCGATCAAAATACTATCAAACCCCTCAAAAGAAAACGGTGGAGAAAGAAGTCACTAATATACCTTCTTCTTCCACTCCATCTAGTTCTAGTTCACTCTATATTGAGCGACCTAACAATGAATCCATGATCCAACCACCTCCCAAAGGCGTGCTTCAGAAATCATCCTATAATCCAAATGCTATAGCTACACAACACTATAATATAGTGGAAGACCTATCTCAACCACCTTCGACGATGTCTGCTTTGGAAGTTCTCCAAACATGTCCAGCGCAGCAGAAATCATTGTTGTTTGCTATTGGAGCCATTGATCCTGCTGATTCGAGTTTAATTACTTTCGATCTTGAAAATCATGTTCCTTGTCTTCCTCATCGATTGTTTTTCTGATTCAAGTTATTATTAATGGAAAGACGATCCATCAAACTGATATTGATGAAGGTGCTTCCACCTGCATCATGTCTGTTTCGTTTTGGAAGGCTATTCACTCTCCTCCACTTAACCACTCCCCAAACACTTTGGAGGCCTTTAATGGCAGAGGCTCCCGTCCATATGCTATTCTCACCAATTTTCCTATAACGTTGGAAGGAAATACTATTGAGCTAGAAGTGGAAGTTGTAGACGCTAATCTCAATTACAACCTTCTTCTCAGGTGGAGTTGGACCCATGACATTGTTTTGTGTTTTATTCTTTGTTCCAGGTGCTTTGTTTTCCTCACGAAGGAAAAATTGTCACCATCGACCAACTGTCTTTTTCTCTTCCGGTACATCGAACGGCAATGTCCCATATGTGGGAAATACCGAAATTCCTTATGAGAGTGTGGGGGCAGGTCTTTTTAAAGATTTTTTTTTAATGGGTGCTTTTTCTCTCCCACCTCCAAATATCACTTCAATCAATATGATCTATGTTTCTACATATCCTTGGATTATTGCTACTCTGGATCATATTGATTCATTTGGTGATTCTATGTTGTTAAATCCATTAGAACAAGCTTATCAAGAAATTGTCTTGGCTTCAATGGCTGCTTCAGAAAGTCATGTTGTTTTTAGTATGAACCTGGAAACTTATGCACAATCTCCTTGTTTTGGTTCTTGGGATTCTTCGGATCCTTTGAACGAGACATTCTTGCCGACGAGAGGATTGTTGAGATTATGTCTCTGGATGAAACCCCTTGGAACGATCTTCATCACCGTTATTTGTTTCTTCCCAGCCTGAGTGATATGCCTCTATGTCTTGAAGCTTTCGTTTCTCATAACCCAACGCATCCACTTCAAACACCTGTTTTGGTGCATGAAGTCCTGTTAGAGAGTAACATGGGAAACATTACTGTAATCATGCCTCTCAAAATTTCCATTAAACCTGGAATTGTTGAGAACGTTCATATTGGGGTTTCTTGTTCTCCTGATGAGATCAGGGTTTACACCGAACTTTTCAAAGAATTTCGTGATGTCTTCGCGTGGTCATATGAGGAAATGCCTGGTATTAATCCAACAATTGTGGTGCATGAAATACCCATGTATCCTGGTGCGAAGCCTGTTCGTCAACGACTTCGTCTCGTGCATCCTCGGAAGGCTATTGTTATTAAGGTATAAATTGAAAAGCTTTTAAAAGTTTGCTTCATCTATTCGATCCCATTGACAGATTGGGTTTCTAACATTGTCCATATTGCTAAAAAGCAAGGAACGATCCAAGTCTTTGTTGTTTACCGCGACATCAATCGTGCATGCTTGAAAGACAACTATCCCACTCCGTTTATCGATAATATCATCGATGAGTGTGATGAGAGTGAGATTTTCTCTTTTATGGATGGCTTTTCTGGTTACAACCAGATCAACATCTCACCCGTTGATCAACACAAGACAACCTTTATTTGTCCATGGGGCACTTTTTCCTATAAGAAGCTTCCTTTTAGTTTAAAAAATGTTGGTGCTACCTTTTAGAGAGCAATGTCCTATGCATTTCATGATATTCGGCACAGTGTTCAACTTTATCTCGATGACTTATCAACCCATTCTGCTAAGCATCATGACCATCCGGACCACCTAAGATCCATCTTTCTGTAATGTCAACACTATAACATCCGTCTTAATCTGCATAAGTGTGTTTTTTGCATAAAATATGGTCAACTCTTGGGTTTCGTTGTGTCCCGCGAAGGTATCTGAATAGATCCTCTAAAAGTTGAGGTTATTCTAAACTTACCCCCTCCTAGCTCATTGCTTCAATTGAGAAGTTTGCAAGAAAAGGCTAACTTTCTTCATCGTTTTGTTCCTAACTATGCCGAACTCACCAAGGGTTTTACTCGTTTGCTTAAAAAGGGGATCCCATTCAATTGGGATGAAATTGCCCAAAAATCCTTCGATGCCTCAAAAGACACGCTTATTAGTGCTCCTTTACTACATCCCCTAGATTATCAACGTGATTATTTCCTATAATTGGCTGCCACTGACACTACCGTTACTATGGTGTTGGTTCAGAATGATGACGATGGTAATGAACATGTGGTTTATTATTTAAGCTAGAATCTCCTTGACACTGAAACTCGATATGCTCATGTCGAGAAACTTGCCTTGGCAACAGTCCATGTTGTTCAAAGATTTCATTATTATATCCTTCTATGGAAAACCACAGTGATTTTTTATTGCAACCCCGTGACTTACATTTTGACTTGTCAATTACTTGGGGAAAATACTCTAAATGGATTTTTATCTCGCAGGAGTTCGATTTGGATTTTACTACCACCAAATCAAAGAAGTCACTTGTTTTTTTCGAATTGGTATTTGCCCTTCCTTCTGCAAGCACTTCTACTGATTTTACTGAGCAGATTCCTGATGAAACTTTGTTTTTCATCAACACTCTTGACTCATGGTATGGAGATATTATTGTTTATCTTCAAACCCAAACATTTTGACTCGACTTGTCTCGATCAAATCGACGCCGTATCCGGCATCAGTCCTAACCCTATCGGATTCTTGGTGATACATTATACCGAGTCAATGTTGACTCTGTTCTTCGCAAGTGTCTAACTCTTGAAGAGGTTGAACAGGTCTTGAATGACTACCACTCCAGGGCATGTGGTGGTCATATGTTAGGCTACGCCACTGCTCAGAAAATCCTTTGCGCCAGTTATTTCTGGCCTTCCATCTTTAAAGATTGTATTCTCATTGTTCAAAAATGCCATGAATGTAAATTTTTTAACTACAAGAAGCACGCCCCGTTAGCACCCTTACACCCGGTCATTACCATTGGCCCATTTGATGAATGGGGCATAAACCTCATGACATGTAACCCTCGCTTAGCCAGGGGGCATGGCTATATTATCGTCGCCATCGACTACTTCACTAAATGGGCCAAGGCGATGTCCACATATAATGCTGATGGTATCATTGCTGCTCAGTTCCTCTTCAACCATGTCATAACACGTTTTCACATTCCACAAGCCATTGTAACTGACCATGGATCACATTTTCGTCAGTACATGATGGTAGAGCTTACTGCTTAGTTGGGCCTTCGTCATGATAGCTCGAATCCACAAGCCAATGGCCAAGTCGAAGAAATTAATAAATTTTTGATTACTATGCTTCAATGAACCATTGGGAAACACAAAAAGAATTGGCATTTAATGTTATTCTCAACTCTCTAGGCTTACTGGACTTTGGCTAAGACGGCCACTGGATTTACTCCATTCTAGTTGTTTTATGGTTTAGAGGCAACACTTTCGATTGAATGTGAAATCCCTTCGCTAAAATTAGCTATCGAACTTCTTCCTAATACCTCGCTTGAAGAGGAGTGGTTACTCTACCTTGAGAGGCTTGATGAGACCCGTCGCATTGCTATGATGGTGATCGAAGCCCAAAAGAAACATGTCAAAGCTCATTTTGATCAAACCATTTCTCCTCACACTTTTTTTGAAGGTGACCTGGTCCTCCTTTATGATCAGGCTAACAATAAGTTGGGTGTTGGAAAGTTCAAACCTATGTGGCATGAACCATATATTGTCAAAATGTGTCTTGCAAAAGGGTGCCTACGAGCTAGTTGATTACGAACAAAATGCATTGTCATAGCCCCGCAATGGGTTGTATTTGAAAAATTATTATGCGTGAAATTCATGTAATTACTTTTTGTACATTAGTGTGTGAATTCATTGGTGTGCACTTTTTTATTTTTGGTGTGCTTGTTTGCTTTGTAGACATGTATTTTTCTGCTTACCTTGTGTTCCACTCGGTTTGCAGATGTCGTCAAATCATTATGTCAATTTTGCTGATGGTGCTTGTCGTAGCACACAGAATTTGTCTTCCACAGCTTGGGCACTCTTCGCCCCTGATGGCAAGTTGGTTGATTTACAAGGTATTTGCCTAGGACGAACAACTAACAATATTGTTGAATACAATGCAGTCATTGAACTATTGTCAGAAGTAGTTTCTCTTGGAATTAGAGATTTAGTTGTCAAGTTAGATTCACAACTCATTGTGTTACAATTAAATAATCATTACTTAGTAAGAAATCCATAGATTTTGTGTATGTATCTACGTGTTCTATTACTGGAAAGAAATTTTGATTTTATCATATATCAATATATTCCATGCAATTTGAATACATTAACAGATTCATTAGAAAATTATGTTCTTGATAGACATTTGTGTAATTTGTAAAACCATCACATCATCATGATACACGGACACACAAGTGGAAAATAAAACATACATATATATATATAATATATATATATATATATATATATATATATATATATATATCATGTCCGTCAGAGTGTTTAAAAATCAAAATCTCAAAAAATAAAGTGTTCCGAAACACTTGGCTTTCAAAGCCTACATCATGTGGAAAAAAAACTAGAAAAGCTAAGCGCCTACATGGTGCTCGCGATAACACAAGACTTCCCTAATCACTCGGCCTAACAGCCGATGAAGTCTCACAGATACCCCTACTGTGTTCCTCTGGTATTGAAAGGGCACATCATCTATAGTAGCATACTCTGGAATCCCTCGAGTGATCACATCCAGATTATGTTCTATCTCTCTTATGGTGTTCTCTCCTTCCTCATAGGAAGCATCTGCTACCTGTTGGGCTACTCGCTGTGCTATTGGCGACATGCCAGGCAGACTTTCTAGTCCAACATCTGCACACTTATCACAAGTTTAGTCTCCGTTACACTTTCATAAAAAAAATCATAAAACTTGAAAAATCCAAAAACAAGTGTTTACCTGTATCAATCCATTGTTCACCCGATGGCAAAGGTAGATCCGGGTCCCATTTGAAATTTGTGCTTGCATAGGCATAATCATCCACGATGATCAATTGGTGGGAAATGCATTTGTTGACCCCCTCCTCCTCGAGGCATGAGTTTACTCCATTTGAATAGTCTCAAATCTTATGGATTAGGGTTTGGTACCTCTATCCACTGATACTAAAACAAGGGCATGCACTCTAGAACGAAAGTCACCAAATTCGAACCAAAGCCAAATTGCTTCAAGTTTCCACGCTTATCCTTGGTCAGTTGCTTCTTCATATTGGCTAGTAACCCCGAACACCAGAATACTATTGGAGTGAGGGATTCTATTGCATACTGGAATTGGGATTTTGAAGTCTCATGCAAAGCTTGTGTCCCAACCACACGAGCTATGCTGAATAGGATCGTCCTTAGGGGAAGATTTCTGATTGTATCTATCTTCACCTTCCCACCCATTCTCATTTTAGCACCCAAGCAATTTCTCGCGACTAGAGTATTGGTGCTCTCACCTCCAGGACAAGATCTGAAGAGTTGAACCCTTTCTCCTCTTCGCGACAAGCCAGTGATGAAATAAATATCAGCTTCCTCCAACTCCAACTACTGGTCCCCAATGATGAAGATTTCTCAATCAATGTCCCATAGGATGATCAAGTAGTGCAACAGTTCATTCTAAGCTCTTAGTCCTGTAGTCCTAAAGAACTTCAGCAACCCATAGTTCCTCAAAGCATTGATACATTTTGGATCTTGGGCTACCTGGTGGTATTCCACCTCATGGCCTCTTTCTTTCCATTATAGAACCATGATTGGCTACAATCTCCTGCAAAACATCATTACACAACAATTAGATTCTTTTCTATGGAGCAAACTTCAAATATTTTGCTTAAAAAGAGGGTTTTTCCTTTAAAAATTCCACCTCGAAACCATCGTGCCTGTTTTTATTAACAGAGTGGTACGATCGCGAGGGCCTTTTGGCTTGGGGGTGATCATTGCGGGTCCGATGAGCAAACCTGTGATGGTTGCTGATGCGGTTAAAAAATGAAAATCCTCCTTCTAGCAAGCAAAAATCCATTAAAAATGCATCAAAATGTAATAAAATTCAAGAGAAAATACGAAGCTCTTACCTACTGCTGACGGCTCGAGAAATGATGCCCTGGATCTCCCACACCGTTTGCTTGAAAATCGAAGGAAAAAGGGTAAAATACACTCTCAAATTTACTCCAAGTGAAATGGTAAAAACGTTTTACTTTTTGGTTTATTTATAAGTTTTAAATTCATTTTTGCCAATATTTTATTATTTTTTCTCAATATCAGTGATCAGTGGTTATCTCTGTGCGGTTACAGGTACTTTCTGGTGGATACAGTGATTATTATTGACTGATTCAAATGAGTTTTTGTTTTATCTCTTTTTCGGACTCGTTAAAAACAAACGAAAAAGGAAACCCCCTAGAGTCATCTTTAAACTCTTTTCTGACTCTCGAAACATGAAAAGATCGTCGAGTACTTGTATTTTCGAACTCGTTAAATTAAATGAATTGACGTCATCTCTGTTGTATCTCTAAGATGATAATGATCAGCTATCATGCCAGGGCATCTAATATGATTGTTTTAATTTGGAGGACCAATGTATGAAATAGTTTTAAAACAGTGATGCCTAACCTTTTGAATAGTATTAATATTTAAACAGAGGGCTGCTATTAAAATTCACACAGTGATATAGCCTGCATGGTGGTGAGAAAAAATAGAGAGATGGTATGACTATCACAGTCTTCAAATTGAAAATTAAATAATCATAAGAAAGAAAACCTTTAAACTATGTTCAGAAGGTTTAACAAAATATTCTTAAGCTTGCAATAGATGCTAATGATTTTATGATTTAGAGGGAATTAATAAAATAAACAGTTTATATAATTCATTCTCTTTATAGATGATCACTTCAAAAGCTTATAAGAATAATTAAGACACAATTACTCCTACCTGGTTATCTTTGTAAAACATAAGAATATGAAGAAAACACTATGAAATAAAACTGGAAAAACTTACAGTAAAAACAAAACTGTATGAATCAGAATTCAAAATCCATTTGCTTTTGTATTAATGATTTAGAAAAGTCAAATACATTCAATGTTTAGAAATGCTTCTTCAAGGGTGCAACCCTTAATAACTCGTGAAAGAGAGTTATTTATACAATCTGAGAACTGAGAAAATATCTTAAACTTCTTTACAAAAATAGATAATTACAAAATCAAGAATATAAACTGATAGTCGATCTGTCACTGTTTTAGTGCTGAGCTGTTGATGAGTGTTGCTGAAAAAATTGAGAATTGTTGAGATGGTGACGATTGTCTATGTAAATATTGAATGTTGTTTGATCACCCTTTTAGTCAAGTAAATCAGTTAATTCTTCCCAACGTTTTTTATCTAGGATAGATAACTGAGTTACCCTCCTATAAACTTCATCCATCTATGTATACTTAGTGAAAGTGGGTTTTACTAGAAATATATGCCTAATTTCATCTAGGATGAAAAAGGAATCTCTGAGTGCATTCAGCACAACCCTTGATGTTGCTGCACCTCTTATATTTGAAACTGAAGCAACATTGGTACCCACCTCTGTAAGCTTTTGAACATAATCCTCAATGGGCATTAATTTGTCATTTATCACAAGCATAGAGGGCAGACCCTTGTTGGTCAAGGGTTCTAACCTACTGAAAACCTTTGAACTATAATTTTCACATTGCTACTCTTTTCCTCCAACTGAAGGATGAGGTTTTTCTTGGTGATGATCTTCTTTACTTCCAGTATAGTTGTTGTCCTATCATTTATACCCAATTCTTCAAGCTCATATCTATCTTTAGAATTGAGGAACTTGATTATTTCAAAAGCAATTTCTGGCATGTCCTCAAGTTATTTAGAAATAGTTTCCACAGCTTCCTGAGCTTTCTCCAACAAGTCTTTTTGATCAAATATTATCTTAATATAGGGCCAGATATCCTTGAGTGATTCTGTAATTTCTTCCCATAGAATTTCCTTTGCTAAACCTAGCTTGTTTCCAAGGTAGGAATCTTTGATTTCCTTCTGCAAAACTTCAATCTGACTTTTTGTCCTCTGCAACTCAGCTACATGTAAACTATCTGCAACTGCCTTCATATGTTTTAATTCCTTCAATTCATCCTGCAACTTCTTCATTTCAATTGTCTGAATGGACAGATTTGGAACAGCTTTTGCAAGTTGTTCAACTCCTTCTGTTGTACCTGTAGTTGACATTGTTCTTAAATTAGAAACCCTGGTTATTGAGACTGTTGAAAGAGGAACTACATCCATTGGAATTGAGCATTCTTGACAGCTTCTTCCTTCTCTTTGACCAATTTTTCCATTTGTTCCTCCATCTGTTTTATTTGCAGATTTTGTTCCATGATGAGCTTCATCATGTCGGATTTCTGAGCCTCAGTTTTTTCAATCTCCTTGGTCATTGGATCCTCAGAAGCTCACAGTTTGAGTTTTTTCCTTAATGTTGAGAGCTCAACATTTTTCTTCTTAACGGGTTCTTTTGCTACATTTATGTTTGAGGGATAATACCCATCTTAGCACCAGATCTTCCAAGTCTTTGATCTTGGTGTCCTTTGCCAATGAGGAAACCTTCTCCAATTTCAGTTATGACTGTGTATTGGCCAAGGTGACCAGTAACTTTGACAAACTCATGGCAGTATGAGTTAGAGTGGAAGAAATCATCTATCTGGTTTGTTTGTGCATCTCAATTTGATCAATTGGATGCACATCTTTTACATTAAACTAAAATGAGGATTGCTTCTGATAATGTGCATGAGTCCTGGGCTATGGAATCTGAGCTTGCAGGAAAGTCATCTGCATTTTTCCCTTCTCAGAATCAAAAGTTGAAAGAAGTCTAGCCTGAGAGCAGGAGGAATGTTTCCAGAACTGGGTATAGGTGTTCAATTTCAACTCTTCATTTTTCTTTTTAATTTCACTAAAAACATGAAAGATGTCCCCCTCCTTGTCCTTCTAAATGCTTCCACTGGTCTGAATTACTTGTTGTTCATGAGAAGTAGTGGAATGAGTTGGGGACTGGTTAGTCTGTCCACCAGACTATGTATAAATCACACTCTCTCCAAGTCCATCAAATGTTGTTTTTTGAGACTCGTGTGTTGCTCCAACAATCACAGAGATCCTAAGTCTCTTTTTCCTATGCGCAATCCTAAAGCCCTGGCTTGATGCTTTAGTTGTAGGGGATGATTGTTCTCCCTTATTCTTTTAGTTGTCTTTTCCCGTGCAAGTGGAGCTTGCACATTTGAAGTAGAAACTGCCTACTCTTTGGCTTCTTGAAGAGTGTTCCCTTTCCATTCCAACTAATTTTTATACTTCTCTATTTCAGATCTAGCTGTGTGGTGATATGCAGTAAACTTATTTTCAACCCTGAGTTTAGAAATCACTCCCATTGGGTCATAAGACCAAGTGAAATTGAGACCAAACTTCATTTCTTTTAATAACTTGTCTACTTCTTCTCCTGCTACTCTGGTATTGCAAATGAATGGACCAACCTGAGCTTTTAGCTTGAATTGAGATTTCTTCTTTGCTACCACAAAGTGTACTTCATCTGCATTTAACCTCTGCCTAATATATTCCAGTGCAAAGATTCTGATGGGGAGGTACTTGGGAAGTTTGTAGGGTGGAAGCTCACAACCATAAACCTTGATTTCTATGTAGTTTTGGTAAAGATACCAATCTCCTGTTGTGGCTTGATCAACTAGCTGCAACACTTTCACAATTTCATCACTGATTCTTGGTACTGGAGTGTTGCTCATAAGACTAATAGATGGATGAATAAACAATTCTGTGAATTTAAGTATGGGGGATTTACGCAGTGCATTATATTAGATATCATTTTTGGGATTCAACTGCGTTAAGTAAGTCATTCAAAGTATGACCATTTCCATGAGAGGTAGTCGTAAAGTGACTAATTTCTCATGATTTTTGAATAGTTCACTTAGCACTCATTGCATAGGGTGATGCTCACAGGGGTGAAGAAGTGGGAT
The DNA here is from genome assembly GCA_031772625.1 of Pinus tabuliformis. Lineage (NCBI taxonomy): Eukaryota > Viridiplantae > Streptophyta > Pinopsida > Pinales > Pinaceae > Pinus > Pinus tabuliformis. Next base: position 1,021,628,448 of record CM062805.1, read on the forward strand.
TGAAACTAGTGAAATGTGGAGAACGAATCACATAGCATCAATCATCACTTCCGGGGCTTGCACTCGGTAACCAGGACTTCCCAGGAGGTCACCCATCCCAGAACTCCTCTGGCTCAAGCGCGCTTAACTGTGGAGTTTTTCCCCACAATCAAGCCACTTATTTTATTTTTCCTTGCAACATTACCTTTCCCCACAATCAAGCCCACTTAGCTTGCTACCCCATTTGCAGATGACTTTCTTTTTAATGACTAATCTACCTCTATCCCTTACAGATGAGGGCCGAGGAGCGATGTGGACCATCGGATCTCGGGCGAGCATGCAGGATGTAAGGCAAGGTGAAAAGGTTTTAACGTGTGAGCAGCAAGCGATGGTGGGGTCATGATTTTGGTAGATGTGGCAATTTTGAGTAATGGGGGAATAAATGAATGAAGTTAGGGTGTTTACCAAATAATATTGGTGCTTAGAATTCATAGTTAATTTAAAATTCAACATCGTATGCACACATTATCCAATATTACACATAGGATAAAATCCTTTCATGATCCAATTATTTCTCATATTTCTACCTACCCTTTACACTCCTAACATTTTCATTTATTCATCCGAGTGCATTTAGGCTAGCAACTCAATATTTGTTTTTAATGACTAATCTAACTCTATCCCTTATTTCCTCCATTGGCTCAAATTAAACTGTTGAGCCAATTTTATTTGTTACCTATTGACAAATAATTCAAATAAAATCCAATTATCATTAAACTGTACAATTAGATTATATGAACTAGTGTGGCATTTAAACAATCTACACACAATTTTATTTGCAAAAGTAAACTATACTAAGAGTAGTGGCATTTGGATTTGCAACAATTTCACAGTTTATTATTGCTTTTCTTTCTAGCCTAACATTTTATTTTTGCCTCCATTTTTTAGGGCATCTATTCTATCATTTTATTTGATATGGACTAATTCATAAAAATATCCCTAACATTTTTTATTTAATATTCTTTTTGTCCATATCTTAACTTAACATTTTTTGAAATATATTTTCATTTTTTTGACTAATTGATACTAACTAACCAAAACCAAAAAATGCTACAACAATCTCAATAATACGTTTACCCCTTTTTCGAGATGAGATCGACTATTTACAAAAAAAAGGTACACCTTGATCGACATGGTCAAGAGGTTCTCTCGAATATTGTTTTCTACCTTTTCATGTTCGAGACACAAATTATGAAAAGGCGCATGATGGATTTTTTTTCCATCTCTTTTTCAAACTCTTTAAATATGAAAAAGGTACCGAGTTATTCTTACATCGATCTCGTTAAAATTTTACGGCGAAAGACTCGTCACCATGATGAGACCAAGCTTCTCCTTCCTAGGGCTCGTAAAACTTACTAGGATGGATTTATTCGAAGAATGAACATACATGACAAGCATGTGCTATCCCCTTCAAGCTTGTGATAAAAATAATTGGGGTACTCGCTAGAAATAGCGGGGAAAAATGAAAATGAAACATCCTTTGTATAGACAGCATGTCGCTCTTGAACATGACACTCTTCTGCTTTTCGTGTCAGTTTTTGGATGTCCTCACTCAGTTACTTGTCCTCCCAGGTTTAGGTGATCCATATTTTCCTCTCATCTGACTATCGCATTTCGTCATCATGACTTTTAGTCCTATATTGAGTCAAATGCTGACACACTCGGAGTCGTATCGCCAATGTTCAAGAGAATTCCTATCTGTAGTTATTTACCCATACATTTTTTGTCCCATTGTTACATTCTTGGATCGTATTCACTTCATTCCACTTTATTCCTTGTTTCGTGTCGAGGATGGGGGACTCACCATGGCCCTTCTTCGATGGATGACTTCCTGTCGACTTCAGCTCATTATCCAGGAGGATGACTTAGAGACTCCCTTTTAGTACCTTAGAGCTTGCATGCCTTAATGGCAAGTTCTTTGCATCCAACGACAGGATTTCATCATTAGCCTTTGATCAGATGATTCCACAAGTGTTCGACTTCAGCTTCATTATCACATCCACGGATTTTACTATCGTACCTTGAGAGCCATTGCCATTATTGGTGGTTTCTCTCATGCTTGTTAACGATCCACATCATTGGCCAGTAATCAGGCGGTTTTTTAGCATGTTCGACTTCGACACATTCATTCGCATGTTAGAATTCGTACTTTGATGGGGTTGGGATGGAGAGCAAGACCCTGAGTCCTGTCTGATATGACTCAGAATACGTGGAGTTGTGTTTATTCATGATTGTACACATGTTTCTGCTATACGGATGGTTGTGACCATACCGTGGGACTTTGCGCTTATGATGATCCTTCTATATCAGGTGGTTGTGTCCATACCTTGGATCTTATATTTACAGATGATCCTTCTCATTTGGATGGTTGTGCCCATGCCATGGATCCTTTCATATAGTCCTTATTATCTGGATGGTTGCGTCCATACCGTGGATTCATGTTTTGATATCAGATATGTATATGTATATGCATCCTTGATTTGTAGGTCTCCTGACAGTTTTTGTTCTCATCCTTGCAAAAGCTCATAAAGCATCTCATCCATCACTCCTCGTTGCACCTTCATGCTTTAGGGGTCATCTGTTACACATTATTTTGTCACACCTCCTGCACTTCCCTGTGACGTACCCCGAAGTGCCTGAAACATGACCATCATGCAGTGTACTCATTTAGATATGCAACTCAGATCCTCCCTAACACTTATTGGAAAATGCCTTGAGCTTCCCCTGAAGGAAATAGCTCGAAAACCCTAATTTGAGAGTCAACGCTCTTATGTTTCTGGAAACCACGATGGTTGCTTGTTGCACTATACTAGACCTGCGATGACACCGCTCTGTTTACTTGTATACCTGCGATGATCCCTAAAAGGCAGTTTTCCAAAAGAGGATGAGAAGCTTCGTGATCTAGAAGCTTCTAGAGCGGCGAGCTGGACATTGTTCGGCGTAGATAAGGTTGAGTTCTCCCAACTTGGCCTCTTGATCTTATCTCTATGATCTACCTCTTTGAGATGAGGGCCTACTCCTATCTTTGGAGTGTTTCTAACTCCCTTTCCCTACTTATATATTCATCCTCTCTCATTCCCAAATGGTTGGTCTTTGTCTATTTGCACCCTTATGCTAATATTGTGCCTATATATTACTCATTTGGCTTGGAGAAGGTGTGTTTGGAGAGCCTAGCTTGGACTTGGACATTCATTCAAGGAGAGCCTATTGACATCAAGACTTGGTTGTATGATTCCTCCTTTATTCTATTAATATACAATTGCTCATTCATTTTCCCTAAATGTGTATGGCCATGTATCATTTAGCTTAATGATCCTTGATCTGTTAAGTAGGTTAACTTTGAATATGTTATTTGTATTTGCATGCCTTATTGTGTCTTGATCCCTTGTGCAGGTGCATAAACACTGTGATTCAAGGTCTTCAACAAAGGAAGACGTGATAGCATCAGAACGAGGTGGGCCATCTTCCTCGTCTCTCTTTTCAATGGTAACTTAGGAAAGAGTCTAGCAGATTGTCACGTAGGTTGTTAGTCCCACTCATTGGGCTAGAGGGATCATCTCTATCTGCAGAGAGGATTTCCTAGACAACAATAGCTGCCACATATCTTCTCAAAGATAAGTGACCATCACCCGAGCTAGTTTATTTCCATTCTGGATGTAAGCATATTTCAATTCTTTGATATTAATGAAATGAAGTTTTATTTTTGCTGCATCTATGTTTTTATGTTTATATTTGTATTATGTTGCATTCTTGCATAAGTTTGGATCATTTTCACACCGTGTGCCAAGCCTAGCCCATGCCTCCCAGTTGAGTGCACTCCGCTCTCTCAGTGGGTAATGAGGCATTCCTTGTGCCTTGTTCATGCACCCTGCACCCTCCTTGTGGCCCTGACTTGCCTTCCAAGCACACCACACATCCTTAATGAACAATCATGCAACTTGTCTCTTGTTGTTGAGCCCTGCTCCCTCCATCAAGCCTTCTCCTCCTCTAGTTGAGTGCATAACACATCATCAATGAATAGTAAAGCCCCTCCTTGTCTCTTTCAAGTGCATCCTGTGCCCATAAATCTTCTCTCTATCTCTCTGGCATACTATTGTTCCACAAACAGGAAATTTTCATGAAGCGTAATAGAATAAGAGATTTTGGGCTAATGTTTTCTTGCCATGAATGATATACATCTTCAAGTGTTCAATGAAGCATGGAAAATATGTGTAAGGAGATTTGATAAGAATTGTTGCCTAAGGAAGCATACTGAAGATGAAGGAACTATGTTGCGACAATTGAAAAAAAAATGGATTTCAATGACCTAAGTGACTCATGAAGACTCCAAGATCTCTCAAGGCCCTTTGGAGGGTAGATGACAACATCAATGCAAGATATATTATGAGTACTAAATACATAGTGCTAGTGTCATCACTTTAAAAGAATTTTATGTAACACCCCCTCCTCCCAGGCCACCCAAGCAACCGGCCAGCCGAGGTAAACATGTGACCAGAGAGGCTACTATAAGGGAGTAAACTTCCTTGGTGACATTAAGTAAATGGAACCAAAGAAACATATCAAAGAAACCTATCCACATCACTAACAACACCCTTAGGAGACATGTCAGCCACCCAAACATCATGTCCCCGAGTCCGACTGGTGATTTAAGCCTTGTAACCCCTAATTGCTCTCATGCTATTTGCATGACAATGTCTAGCATCCCAACGTCACTCTCATAAGCCTATGTGCTAGTGACTGTGGATTTTTCTCAGCAGACATGTGCAAGCAACCCTGAGATTTGAGACACTTTTCTAGCCCAAAATCCCAGCCTCTGCCCAGGACTTGCCACAACCTTCAAAATCTATCAAAGACATGATAACAACGTTGATAAATCAAAAATCAACCTCAGGACTAGGCCTGAGCATCCCCAACTAGGACTGGCATTCTATCAAACACTCGGCATCACCGCAACCTACAGGTCTAGGATACAAGACAAAGCATAAATGACTGAAATAACTTATGAAACATAACCAGAAGGATCACCTCCTTCTCCAGCATAAAACCATATAAATATGAGAGATATGACAACCATTAAATCCACATATAAACCAGTGAAAAAGTAAGAGAACTTAGCTTTTATTAATCATAGGCAAATTTGACTGGGTTCGGGACTTCCATGTACCACCCAACCATAGACATGCCCGAACCAGATCTCTCTTTCAGCTTGTTACCCCTGTGCCATATTCCAAGCATGAATGTCGGATCTCATAGAACAACCAAGCCAAGAACAATCAAGGGAATCTAGAGATTAAACCACCTCCACACTCATCAAACTGTGATAACACCAAAACCAGTGCTCTGATCATAACCAAACCGAACTGGGAATGCCATCTGGAACCCATCACTATCCTTCAGAAATTTTTTGTCTCCTTATCTCTCAGCCTTTACCGCAATCCAATCCCAGATCACTGGGCCCTAAAAAGACTAGTCTCTCGGGATTTACTGCAATCCAAACTCGAATCACTAGGCCCTAAATTGATAGTTCTCCCTCAAGCTTTACAGTGTATCTTGCCAAAATTCGTCAAGGGATTCCTAGACCTTTGGGAATGAACCTTGAGATCACCTCTGCCCCAGATTCTGAAATCCATCCAACAAACCAAAGCTCAAAACCGAGATAAACATCCCAACATACCATGGCATCCAGAAAAAGGCAAGGCTAGGCCGAAAACCATTGTCATTGTGAAAATTCTTGAACCCGGAATCCCTACTGCAACAACTGATTAAGCTTCTCCTATTTGTAGGTTTTAACCTCGTACAATAATTAACTGCATAACAATTCTAGAACACAGAAAATAAGCAATGTGAGAGCATAACACATAAAACACATATACACAGAGATTTTCCCCTGGATCCCAAGGCCAGGACTACCAGCTTGATTTTTCATTATGTTCCTTTCAATGTTACAGTACATATTTATACATGTCGAAGCATCCAATACCATGGACCGAAAAACCATCGTGTCCAATACCATGGACCGAAAACCATCGCATCCAAAAAACATGTGCGAAAATCATGCACAAAACCATAGGTGGGTCTGCCCAACCTAACATAGGGTCCAAAACCAAAAAAATTTGGGGCACTGCCCCGGACCCCATAAAGTGGGGTTACGGGTACACCTCAAACCCCCTATGACCTCCCCCCCTCTAACCCCCGGTTAACTACGTGGGCTAGTCGTGGAAAGAACATAACACAACCCAACACTATTTGTTAATTTCTGAACAAATTATGTACTACTTCCTACAACAAATATCAAAACTTAATACACTACAACTTTCACTTAATTAAATTATATGCGGAAATAAGAAACTGAGCAAGAAGGAAAATACAACATAATGACACCGTTATTTTTGGACAAATGTCCTCAAAAAAACCCAATGTGGGAAAACCAGTGCAACAGATCTAAGGGTTTTATTATTATAAAATAGTAATTTCTTAATACAAACTTTCGATGCCTTACTGGAAATCTAGGACAGAGAATATCACTTGGCAGAAGAAATTAGTGAGATTACCTCACTCTACACTACAAGTCTCAGTTGATCCGACAACTAAACCAACGAGTCCTTGAATACCTTTGCATTGTCCCTACGCAGTCACTACGTGGGCCTGCACCACTGCCTTTGTGGCACTGCGTCACCTCTCTATTGGATCAATTCTCTTTCAAGAGTTTCGAAATCAACCCTCCCGACTTAAAATATCAAACCTCTAGCAAAATCTTGGACTTCTGCTTGGAAGGCATTGTGCTGCTCTGTGTGAGCCCTTCTTGGCTCCGCGTCACCCTCACTGGGCATTGTGCTACCTCCTCTACATCTTTCTCTACCTCTCTGTTGCGTATTCTTGGGTCCAGAGAAGATTCTCCAACCAAAATTTTCTCTGCCCCTCTCTATGTGATCACCACGAAATCACTTCATTGCTCTCTAGCTCAGCAATTCGATCTAACTGATCAACTCTCGATGTGTCTTCCAAATGACCCTCAAGCCTCCTTAAATAATCTTCTCGTTGAAATTCAACAACCCATATTAGAAGCTAATCAATGGCTAAGATCATTTATGCTTGATCCTCGTCTTCTTCTAGAAGTTACACCCACAGTTAGATTAATACCCATTAATTATTTTAATTTCCTAAGTTTAGACTTAGGGACCCATTAAAAATAATTAATTATTTTAATAAAACTTTCTCTCGGTGGAATTTCCCAAAGCGATTTCTAGGTTCTTTGGAATACATGTGCCCAAGCCTCCCTACAAAATTTGAGACTTAGAGAACATCTAGTGCTACCAGATATCAACACTCCCTCTTAGCAAGGAATGTGCTCTAGCAATGCCTCCCACTGAAGCATCATCCTGACTTCATAACATCGTACTCTGCGTTGTTGATGTCTGACATGTTGTCCACCAATTATTGCACTGCTAGTGCAACTGTACTATTGCTGACATTGCCACTGTCAACACTGCATCCATACTACAACCCCCTCTCAAGTGTTGCATTTGTGCTACTACTAGCACTGCCACTGCTAACACTTATTTGCACTGCAACTAAAAAACATCCCAAAATCTGAACAAGTGTTCAGCATAGATGCATCTCAATGCTGAAGATCTGACTGCTGCTAGTCCCATGCTATCCCTTTGAAGCCACTGCGCTACTATTGCTACTGCACTGTTGCAACTATGCACTACGCTGCTCAGACTTGGAGTTCTAGCCACTGCATCTGTCGCTCCAACACTCCTCTACACCAACTGACACTGGCCCATCCTACTACTTCTAATCTAGGATCTCGTAGTAAGGAAATGATCCAAGAGGTGGGTTCCTCAAGGATCTTGCCCATCTGTAGCTCTTTTGAACTATAGCTCTAAATCATCCCACCTCCCTCCTAGAGGTATCTCGGCTGTCATGTCAAACTCCTCCTCCTTGATCTTCATGGGTGCAGCCTTCAAATCATGCTTCTCATCTTTGTCCTTCTTCTTGAGAGTACAATGTGTTACGTAGTGACCCATTTCACCACACCTGAAGCATTTGATCTTCGAGACGTCCTTCTTCCACCTTCGCTGCTCCTGCTGCCCCTTGGATGCAAGGGTTGCATTCTCTTCCTCCTCCTTGGGCTTCGACCCACTGTTGTTGCTTCCATCAAGCTTACACTTGACTAGATCTCTCCTCAGCTCTTCCTGCTTGAGAGCTACCACATATTATCCCAGTCTAACAAAGTTTCCCTGCCCAGGATGCTTTGGACAAAGACTTGCCACTCTTCTGAGACTGAATTTAGGGTCAGTCTCACCATCTCGGAACCTTGAGGTGTAGACCCCATAGCTGCCAACTCATCCTGGGTCTCCTGAAGCTTCTTGAGGAATGGATCAATGCACTCCCCCTTTTGTGTCTGTGCAGACCTCAATTTATTCTCTAAGTACATCTTCCACTACTCAGAAGATCCTTGATACAACATTGCCAAGGTATCCTATATCTCCTGAGCAGTCCCTCTGCTAGTGATGTGACATACCATGTGATCCTTTACTCCACAAGGATCATCCTCTTGACCTTCACCGTTTCTCCCTTGTACTTCTTCAACAGATTTGGATATGCAGGCTCAACCACCACGTTGTCGACATAGGCCTTAATAAAATGCTCATCTTGAAGGCACAACATCTTTGCTTTCCAGATTACATAGTTGGATGCCCCATCCAACCTTTCCTGATCTCTCAACCCACTAGCTGCCATCTTTGCCACGAAAATGTCAAACTCCTCCTCTCAGTCTCTTACTGTTGTTGCTTAGGCAATAAAAAAATGGACTTCTTGGCGGGAAGTCTACTGAGGAAAAATTCCCTCATTGTGCTTCTCCTCTCTTTTTTGACGTATTTCGGCCCACCAATCTACCAGCTGAAAAACTGTGTCCCACCGGCTCTTTCCTCATGCTGAGGCTCTGCGCTGCTCCGTCTAGCTTGGCAAGATTTAGATCTAGAAGTATTTCCTCTCTGTCAACTCACTCAAAGAGAGACTTTCCTAAAAAATTAAACCTTCCTAGCCTAGACTGCGCAATCCCTCTAGGGATTCGAACTGTTGCCTCCTGCAGCTATTCGACCTCCTTCTTTGCTCAAAATTGGGTTCTCTAGCACTGCTCTTCTTGTTTCACCTGCATTGCTTCGATACCATGTGAAAATTCCTGAACTCGGAATCCCTACTGCAGCAACTGATTAAGCTTCTCCTACAACAAATATCGAAACTTAATACACTACAACCTTCACTTAATTAAATTATATGCAGAAATAAGAAACTGAGCAAGAAGGAAAATACAACACAATAACAATGTTATTTTTGGGAAAATGTCCTTGGAAAAACCAATGTGGGAAAGCCAGTGCAACAGATCTGAGGGTTTTATTATTATGCAATAGTAATTTTTTAATACAAACTCTGGATGCCTTGCTAGCAATCTAGGACAGAGAATATCACTCAGCAGAAGAAATTAGTGATATTACCTCACTCTACACTGCAAGTCTCGGCTGATCTAGCAACTAAACCAATGAGTCCCCGCTACCTCTGCGCTACCCCTACGCAGTCACTGTGTGGGCCTACATCACCTCTTTTCTGGATTGATTTGCTCTAAGGAGCTTCGACTTCAGCCCTCCCGGCTCAGAATGTCAAACCTCCAACAAAATCTCAGACTTCTTCTTGGAAGGCACTGCATTGCTCTGTGTGAGCCCTCCTGGCTCTACGTCACCCTCACTGGGCACTATGTTGCCTCCTCTACATATTTCTCTACCTCTTTGTTGCATATTATTGGCTCTAGAGAAGATTCTCCAACCAAATTATCTCTACCCCTCTCTACATGATCACCATGAAATCACTGTGTTTCTCTCTAGCTCAACAATTCGATTTGACTGGTCAACTCTCGGCGTGTCTTCCAATGACCCTCAAGCCTCCTTAAATAATCTTCTCGTTAACATTCAACGACCCATATTAGAAGATAATCAATGGCTAAGATCATTTATGTTTGATCCTCATCTTCTTCTAGAGGTTACACCCATAGTTAGATTAATACCCTTTAATTATTTTAATTCCCGAAGTTTAGATCTAGGGACCCATTAAGAATAATTAATTATTTTAATAAAATTGTCTCTGGGTGGAATTTCCCAAAAAACTTTCTCGTTTCTTTGGAATATGTGGGCCCAAGCCTCCCTGCAAAATTTGAGACTTAGAGCACATCTGATTCTGCTAGAAATCAACAGTCATAACTCGACAAAACCATTCCATCGACAGCAAGAGAACCATACACCAACATGCAAAGCCATGCATGTCCAAACCAACTAGGAAGTCACACATGCAAAAGGTTAGTTGTAAGTATTCCTACTAAAGCTTCCTGATCTTGCTCTTCTTACTTAATCCTTGCTTCCATTTGCCTGATTTTCCTTCCTTGATCCAAAACTAGAGTGCTCTAAGAAAACTCTAAGTGACCAAGAGTGAGAGAGGGAGAGAATAATGAGAGACCTCCAAACTTGAACTGACCAAGAGCTTAATACTAACTAATCTTGAGCCAGGATCTTGCCAAAATGACCCTCAGAAGCCTTTGTATTAATGAGGCCTCCAATTTCTTCATTTTCCATTATTTTCCCTCAATTTTTTCCTCACATGCAACTTGTGACCTTTCACCTTACTTTTCTCCTATTTTCCTTTATTTTCATAAATAAATGTGCCAAAATTGCCTTTTTTCCTTTTAATGCCTTAGTCTTAGCCTTTGCCAAATTTCCTTAGCCAAAACACACATCCAGTGATGCCCACTAGGATATCTTTGCCCAACATTCAGCTTGGAATAAGTGTCCCTTTCCCATGGTCTTATTTTGCCTTTATTAACTTTATTACATAGAATTTTCACCCAGGATGTTACACTTTATATACAATTCACCATGAGTCCAAGTCATCCATTTTGTTGACTTTTCATTTTGTCGTCACATGATGATGTGGAAATTATGATGTAATTTTGGAAATTATTCTAAATGTAATATATGGAAGTCCAAGAGCCATGCAGAGAAGTCCAAAGGTCACTTAGAAGTTCAAAAGTCATATAGAAGTCCAAAGGTCACAATAGAAGTCTAAGAGCAACGAGGAAGCTCAAGAGTCATGGGAATATGAAAGGTCATCACTTTTGGTTATAAAAGAGGTCTCATTACTCAAAGAGAGTGTGTTTAACCTTAGCTTCTCCATTCAAGCATTAGAGAGGAAGATAGTTCTTTTAGATAACAAGAAGTGTCTTAACACTCCACTACTAGAGCTAGTGGTGTTCATTGTATTAATGTATCTTGGAACTTTTGCCTAATATTTGAAGCTCTTTGAGCCAACACATTTTCATGTGTATATCATTAACACTTTGAGATTGTTCTTTGAATGTTTGCGGTATATGTTGACAGTCACATGTACTAAAGAAATTGAAAGATTTCAGTGGCTTTGGTGCTCATCTCATTGAATATGTGTTGTGTTTGTTTTCATGATTGTTGCATCTATGTGAACTATTTTGCTTGATGACTAGTGATTATTTCTTATGATGCACATGTGTATTTATTAAATTAGCACTAATACTTCTCTTTTAAAGGATCACTTTTGTTCCCTTCCAGTGAAAAAACCTTGATACAGATTACAGTTGGACATTTCACAAGGCATACTTGCTTGCTCATTCGAAAGCACATGTGCATTTCTCTCTTATGCTAACAAGGAAAATATTTAAGTAAATGGCAGTTGGGCCACATTCCCGAATTGGACTCTTATACCAAACATTGTGAGGTCTAATTAGGACTTCATATCGAGGAGATCCCTTGTATGTTGGCGGGTCCAACACCATCAACAAATAGATAATCATTGCAGCAGGGTGGAATGGAAGAAAACAACAACTTTTCAAGGTTGAGTTTAATAATCGAGTGTCCAGTTTGTATCTGCATTATATGGGATTTGATTGGACGACGTGAAAAGCCTCTTATGAAATAATACAAAGTACATGTTCAAATTGTCTTGTTTGGTGGAGACAATTTTTTTTGTAAGGTTGAATAAGGGTTAAAGAAAGCCTACGTCAGTATTGTATTGACAATAGTACCTATGAGGTGTCTAGGACATCCATGCCTCAATCGCAAAAAAGAAGAAGAAGAGTGGAATGTCCACCTTTATCTTTATTTTCAAAAATAATAAATTAATTGTAAAACTCTATTACATTGATTGTAATTATGAAGTGACTATGGGTCTAAAATATTTGGCCATGGAATGTATTGTTCATAGTTTTTTTTAATTGAAGGTATTGATTTTATAATAATTCTTATTTATTATTTTTATAAAGCGATCAAACCCCTTGAAATGTAAACCTTTCCTCGGGTTCTACAATTTAAAAATTATATATTATTATTATTATTATTATTATGCTATTTTAGTTAAATTATTCTTATTTTTATTGATTTAGTCTTTAAAAAATATTTATGTATTTAGTGAAATAAATACATAATCAAATCAAAATAAGAAATAACAAATAGAAGTATTCCAATTCTTTGATATTATTTTATATTCAAATATCGTTATATAGAAATTAAATATATATTATCTAGTAATTTATATTAAATAAATAATTAAATCAAAGTAACAAACAATTAAAAATAGAAATATTCCAATATCCCAATTCTTTGTTTTATTTATTTACTTTTAGAGTTTATTTTTTATTTATTTATTGAATTGAAAATCTTTCTATTTTCTTCCCATGCCCTTTTGGTTTTGTTTTAATTTTATTATATATGTCTATATTATTATTATTTTGGTCAATTATAGATTTTTATTTTAATTATTTAAGTATTATTTTTTTCCCTTTCTTTGCTATTTTTTTATTTTCTTAATGTATTTTTATTTTTTCTCTAATAATATTTGTAAATATATATTATTTATTGAATTTAATCGTTGCATTTTTACTATATTTATTTGTTCCTTTGGTTAGGCTATTTATCTCTCTCCCGATGATGAACCACAATAAGTGGTTGAGAACAAGTAAGCCCTAGAAAAATGCTTATTTATTTTAACTTAAAAACACATCACATTGAGCATGGACATAATCACACATCACTCTCATATCGAGCTATAGAATGCACAGTGTGCAACAACTAATTCATTGTTTGCTAAAGTTTACTGAGGTGTACAATTTTGCTAAAGTTTACGAAAGGTATACATAATCTACTCCCCTTTAAGCCACATATACTTAATAATATTGAATTAACAATTTCTTTATAAACTAGATTATTGTGTTTTATTTTCATTTTTATTTTCTTTTATATTCTTATTTTAATAAGATTGTTTTCTAAAAATTGTTCATCTTTATATTTCATAGTTTTCTTTTTATTTTCAATTTCTTTATTACACCATAATTTCTCCTTAAATTTAGTTGTGAGAGTATTTTTAATGGTATTGATATTCTCTTCAATATTCTCTAATGGTTCAACCAAGAAAACACATTTTTAGTGTCTCTTCTCTATAAGGCTTGAGTGACTTTTACTAGTATTGAAGCAATGCTAAGAAGCCTTTCAATCTTCATGTTGATGAGTTTGTACTTGTGGAATGAGTATTTGATCATAAGCTCACTCTCAATGAGTGGTAGCCCAACCTCCAAGAAAGATTGGATAAGGTGCATTGATTTTAATCTTTAAACTATTTATTGTAAAACAATTCTATATTTTTAAATTTTTTCTCCAAATTTCTAGAAATATGCTACAACTCAAAACCTCACAACTATATAAGATAACTAGAGCAACAAGCATATCAAAGAGGGCTTCTTCTCTTTTTTCCCAAAAAAGGTTAATTATTGTTCTCAAGACGAGAATAGGTTTTCAACCTTATTAATCCTTCTTTTCATACCATAGTTCCAATCAAGAACTTGTGATGAAGGTCAGCTCCAATATATTTGTATAAAAAAAACTTCCTCTAGGATGTTATTCTCATAGAATAAGATTAGGGAAGTGATTTTCCTAGATTTGATTATCGAATGTTAACATAAAAATATTTAAAACTTTTAAGTTGCTTCTCAAGATTAGAGGGTTTGTTTTCCGAAACAATTATATCATTTATGAAAAGAAGAAGAATTATAAGTCCCTACTCCCGTTGAGTATGTCGTGCTAATCATAATGAGACCATGGTGTATTGTTTCAAAATTTATTCTAAGTCGTAATATAAGTTGTCCTTTACCACACAAAAAATTATGTTTTGTGTTTTTTTTTGTTTTATTTAGTATTGTAGCATATGGATTTTACACTTTCTTGTTCATATACATTTATCCTCTTGGAGTATCGAAATACGATCTACTCTTGTGTTATTGTTGTACATAAATTACATATGATAGTATTAATATCTATTTACCCTTCTTATGTGATGAACCACCTTCCTTCAATCCCATTTTTCTTAGTTTAGATATGTGACCTCGTAGGGATGTCTAGTGCTTAAGTGGGGTTTTTTACCACTTTCCTTCTCTTATTATTTAGTCCTTGGACACGAATTTGGTTCATTTGTGGGACCCCTACCAAGTAACCACATAATTTAACCAATTTCTTTTAAGAAATAAATATTATTAGATAAAATCCACCATATAAGTATTACATACATTAATAATTACAATTGAAAAGAAAAGGGTTTCACATCTATTGACACCTAATCTTCATGATTGGGGGAATTTTATGTAAATAAATAAATTAGGAATGTGAACAGTCATCGGGAGATGAACTGAACAATCACTCCTTATTGTATATAACAATGACCTACCTACGGAATAAGAGACGAATCATTTGTTTGTTTTGTGGGGTTACTGCCTAGCCTGACATGGTATCAGAGCCAAAGGTCTCGAGTTCGAATCACACCCGGCTCGCGCTGGGGGGAGATTTTTGGGCATTGGATAATCCAGCGCTCCTCGTGTGTTTCGTGACATGGACTAACCGCCTCTCGAGGATCCGTTAACTCTGGCGATGCGTCCGTTTACTAACACCTGCAGGTTTTGGTGTAATGGCAATCATGATCCCAACACATATAAATACTAAATATCATATGATTCGACATCATGTTGAGGCCAAAACAATCCATCTCCGTCATTGTTCCACAAATGAGCAAATTGCAGACATCTTCACCAAAGCACTTGGAAGGGAAAAGCTTGAACGATTCAGAATGATGCTTGGACTCACCAACATCCCTTCAGATTAAGGGGGGGAATGTTGACACCTAATCTTCATGATTGGGGGAATTTTATGTAAATAAATAAATTAGGAATGTGAACAGTCATCGGGTGATGAACTGAACAATCACTCCTTATTGTATATAACAATGACCTACCTATGGAATAAGAGACGAATCAGTTGTTTGTTTTGTGGAGTTACTGCCTAGCCTGACAACATCAAACATAAGAAGATACATCAACAATGATCAATTCAATAAGACACAAATGTCATTCAACAAGGAATTGAATTTTGAACTTTGATTATTGATTCCCCGCGTTCTCTTTACATAGTTCTCACAAACTTATTGAATTGCTACAACCCAATTGAACTTCATTAACTCACTTACTCACCTCCCAACCTTTCCTTGGGTACCCTTCTTCCCTGCGAACCCCCGAGCTGCAATGCGGTTGTATGGAAGACAAATTCACTAGCAAGTGGAGAAGGTCCCTCAAGCTCAAGAGGTTCTCGCTCTCAAGATCTCCATTTTCACCAAACTCACCACAAATCTCAATAGTCACTCAAAGTGAAAATTACTGTTAGGAAATTTATCCAATAGTTGGGTGCTCAGAAGTAGCTTTCTCATAACTTGCGCCTTCTTTTATAGAAAGTTTCACTAGTAACACTTGGCACTTCATGCAACACAATTATTTTATTTATTCCAACACTTTGATTATTCATATGTCCATGTGTCATCCCCTCACCAAAGCTCTCATGAAATTATTTTCTTAATTTATTATTAAAAAATTATTTTCCTCACCCACACATGTTTCTCTATTTCTTATCCTAGTTGTCCCTTGATCCCAATTTAGACTCCCCATTTTATGTCCATTAACGTAAGTCAATAGGTAGGTTTCAGATTCTTAGCTATAATGATAGTAAAATGTGCCATTGTAATGGGTGTGTGCATGTTCACAAATCCTGAGTGATTATATCTGTATTTTGACTGCATAAATTATCTATCTTAAGGTGCTCATTGATCAAGTTGTTGACCTAATTTGGTTCCAGGTACGTAATCTACCAGCAATAGCTTTGGTTTTCCTATCATGGGGTTTTTTCTATTTGGCTTATGATACAAGAAAATATATGTTGTCCGTAGTCAGTGATGAATACATTCATTGGGCTATGGGAGAAATGGGAACAACGTTGCAAATTGCAAGGGGGAGATTATGAAAGATTTGAGATGTTGAAACTATTGAACATTTCATTTTGGTGGAAGTTTTTTGCCTACAATGGGGCAAATATATATGGACATGTTATCTTATATATGTGATATGTGGCTAGTATGTACCTTTTGTCAATTGTATACTGTGTTGTGACAGACTTGTCAAATATGACTAGGCCATAGGCCACAAGATTATTAGAATAACACCTATGAGTGTGTGCACTCTCACATACTGATCATATCAAGAAGTTTTTTATCTAGTTGCATGTTTACATAACAACAACTGTGTGAAGGAAAAAAACTCTTCTGCTTTATATTTGTAGCTTGATTTATGCTGCATCCACAAGCTGCAATAGTTAGTGCACACAAATTTTGGAAGCAAATCAATTATTTACACACAACGCAAAGGTTCATTAGCATTTTATTATCTAAATAATGTGATGTGAAAGCTACTAATTCACAACATCAAAGTGATATATAGGAGAAACAAAAGCTAGAATAAAGTGCTCATAATTAAATTTTAGTTTAATTTATAGAAAACAATTTCAGCTAATAATAGTGTGCAATAATGGATAGTGTCATGGATGATATGCAATCAACATTCTTTGGGTGTTTTTCCTCACAATGTAGATCATTAGTGCAGTTCCTTTTCACGGTTTACTATAACATATGGTACAAAGTTATCTGCAAGTAAGGCAACACTTGAGCTTAATAGTTGGATTGAGAAGGTAAAGTATAAAGGTGTCCCTCACTAAAACAATGGTTTATGGCTGAGGCTAAAGCAGGATTTGACAAACTTAAGGCTGAAAGTTTTGAGTTGGTATTTCTCTATTTGTCTTGTTTGCACCACTAATTATATTTATGAATCCAATTAACCTACATTTTGGTCATTTGTGAACATTGACATGAATAAATTATATAATATTATCTAAAATAAATTTGAACAAATCACATGTATCAAAATTTTGTTGAAATCTTCCAACTTTCATCTTGTTATAACTACCCCCTTATTTTTAATAGGTAAGAGAATTGAATTGTTTCAATCATTTATTGGTAATTATACACCCTTATTAAATTCTTGATTACTTGACATATGTCTTCCGTTGGTAATTATTTATACTGTATTTAATTTATTCATTTTTTCTCTGTATACAATGAAATCATGACTTTCTTTTAGCATATAATCTCATTCATGATAAAATTTTAAGCACATGCCTCCCAAAGATGTTATGTAATAGTCATCAAGTAGTAATCTAAATCATGGATTGAATACTGCATACCGTGGGGACTTCCGCTAGTACTGTGGCTCTTGTTTGTTAATAATATTGGTTGATATTAATACAATACACAGAAAATGCGCATAACATGTTTTAAAAGAAGTAATAATGCTAAAGCTTATAACCACGATATATTCATCATCATGTACCAATGGGTTCACTGAAAAGAAATATAACTGTGAATGTATATCATGTTGAAGCAAATAAACCCTATGTTGTTGGGTTCCAAATTATGCTTTTTTCAACTTTTGTTATATATATATATGAAATTTAGTTGATCTCAATTGTGAGAGCTTATATATATATATAAACCCTATGTTGTTGTTGGGTTCCAATTTAGTTGATTTCAATTATGAGAGTAAGTTTAGCCAAAGCTCATTCATGTTGCTTATGTCATGTTTTGTTAATCTTTATTGTGAGAGGAAGAGGCTTACAAATGCTTCAGAGCACCAATGGAGTGTTTTAGGTGAGGTGTGTTTTAATTTATTTTGTTGTTTTCTTTCTTATCGTAGTAAAACTATTGCAATCTGGTGGAAAATTGGATAGTTAATTATTATTTGATAATATTGTTTTTTCTTTTCGTAATCACCATTAATGTTCTTTTTTCTAGACTTTTTATTTGTACTAGACAATAAGTTATATTTTTTCTTAACGTGTGTTTGGTTATTTAATTTATTAATGTGAATTGGCAAGATAGATTTACTAAAGTGAAATATTTTTAGGAAAAAGAGAGCAATGAATTTCAAAGTGTACATAGATCTTCTTAGAAGAAAACTCAAATAAAGAGAAGACCTTTTGTGGATTATTATAACGTTGTTGAGGAATTAGACCACTTAGCATTTTAGATTAGTGGATATTCAACTAATATTATTTCACTAGCCTATATGACTAGCTTGTAGACCAACTGTATCATCTCAATAATTGGTCATTGTGAAATACTTCTATTTTACAAAAATTAAACTCAAATATCAATTGAACATAATATGAATCTTTTAGTGCAAGATCCAATAAGTGATTCACCTCAAGAGGCATAAAACTTATTATAAAGTTTGTAGAAACAACTTTTGATATGTTTTCCATTCAATGTGTCAATCCATTTATGGGCATGAAGTTATGAAGGTCAGGATAACTCTATCATTGTTTAGAGGTGTGTGAAATCATCCCATTAATCAAAATAAGGTCTTAGTGGGTTATGCTAATGTAATTATTGTTGATGATAATGGATTAAAAAGAAAACAACCATTACAAGCTACTACATATGTTACACTCCAAGGAATATGTGTATGTGGTAACAAAACCACTAACTTTGGTCCTTTAGGTTGCAATGATAAAATATGACATGATAGGAAATTACGCCCATAGGCCTCTTAAACCTTCACAATTATCCTCCAAAATTGACCCATAAACTTGATTCTAGCATTTACACCTCCTATAGGAAACAAAATATTGCACCTCTATGACTGTAGAAAACTAATGATGAAGAAGATTGTATAATTTACCCTAAGATCATTTTTTATATACAATTGGGGATTGAATTGTGATGCAGGAGCATCCGACCTGGCCAGCAATGTGGAAAATTGTCCACATGTTGTGGCCTGACAAGGTGGAATTCATTGCTGTGTATTAAAATTCAGTTTGTTAAAGAAGTCGACTTCACAAATAATTAGCTATCACTGTAATAGGCGTGTCTATCTTATTGTTAAGATTGTTATAACAAGTGTATGCGAGCACAAATAGATAGGAGTTTATTGTTATAATTTTTATAATTAGAAGATTATGTATCAAGTAGTTAGGGAGGAGGATAAGACAATCGTAATAAAAAAAAAACGAAGAGATTTTCTTCGTGGAGGGGGGGAGTTTTTTTGTGTGAAGTTTGTAGAGCGGAAGCTCAGATAAATAAAGAGAATGGTTTTGGTGCAGAACGGTGGTCTGCTATGCCAAAAAGCCGACTTCTATTTGGAATCCAATTTTGAGTTGAGTCGATGAGAAGGTCTGGAGTGGCGATGTGTCAACCAGCAACAATCAAGGAGGATAAATCGTGTTAGTTGTAACGGTTCAGTAAAATCGACATCGGAGCGGAAGTAATGACGTGCTCCACCATATCGCAATAAATCCGGAAGTCGGATTGAACTCAGTTTTAAATGGTGGCAGTTCCAAATTTATGGATCGGCGTTCTAATTTCTAGAAGAAAAACGTGTCATGCCACTGCAGTGAATCGGCCACCCCAACTGGTGCATGCGTTGGTGTTGTGGATAGACAAAATCTTTGGTGAATCGTGATGCTGTACATCGTGTTCAAGGCCAGTGAAATGAAAACGCAGATTTCTTTGTGATATACAGAAAAGACACAGGTTGCAATTAGATTCTATGTCACAACAAAATTTCTGGGCGTTGATATGTGGCATAAGAACGTTTTAACGCAGAAGAACTCGATATTATTTATGTTGTGGCCAGATGCAAATAGATTGCATCGGACTGGTTCAATTGTAACATGGTTGTTGTTATTTGTTAGTTGCCACGAGTGAAAGATGTGTATGCTGCAAGTGTTTGTTTTAAAACCATGTTTTGTACCTGTTATATGTTAATTAAACATTTGGATGGGCTGCGCCCTGTACAAATGCAGCAAAGGGATTCAGATCCCGTGTTTAATATGAAATAGGATTTGTATTTCAGCATTCCAGCCTTTTAAAAGTCAACCAGAAGTTTTTTTTTGGTTGTATTTCCTTAACGCAGATTGCTTGTGATATTATAGGAGTGCGCCCAGCGTTTTCAGGTTCATCAAATTGTAGTTTTAGTTCCATTTCTCTATAAGTGGAGACATGAATGGCTCTTGTTTTTGTGGTGGGTACCAGATCCTTGCCTCTACCACTTCCAAACAAAATTACTTAACTTCTATGTCCTCCTCTATCATAGGTCTCCTCCTTTAACATTGGTAGC
The DNA here is from genome assembly GCA_031772625.1 of Pinus tabuliformis. Lineage (NCBI taxonomy): Eukaryota > Viridiplantae > Streptophyta > Pinopsida > Pinales > Pinaceae > Pinus > Pinus tabuliformis. Next base: position 1,021,649,098 of record CM062805.1, read on the forward strand.
TCCCCTTTAGGGGTAGCTCCAACACCATCTCTTCCTACGGCTCACTCGGTCTCTTCAACCTTTATCACTGCAAGGTCATAGAGTTGACTTCTCAACGTGAGTTTTCTATCAAGAGATCCATTGGTTAGCTTGACGAGGCCTTTGTTCACACAAGGCCTGATTGTTATTTGATATATGTTCAGCACACACACATGCATATATGCATGATATAATCTTGAATAAACATGCATGCATACATACATGTGTGTGTTTTTAAAAACACACATGCACTCTATGAATTTTTCCTTTTTTTAATATATTTTTCAACTTTTCAATTTTCATTTGTATATTATCAAATGTACTTATTTTGTTATTAGTATTAGCTGAAACTAGGGAAATTCTATTCACATAAAGGTTGCAACATAGGCTTAGATTATAGTTACATTAAAAGTGGTTTCTTGCCTGAGGTTTGTGATGGGTGCCTACAACGTCATCTTTTCCACACATATTCACCACATGTTTAACCACTTTCATTCATCATAGTACTATCCTAAACCCTACCTTTATCTATAATGACACATTTTTCCCAAGGTATGTTCCTGTGAATTATGTTATTTTGAGCAATTATGCTAGTGTGTTTAGGGAAGAACTAGCCTTTTTGTGCTTACCAACAAAATGACTTATGAAATTTTACTTCTAACATGCTACTTCAGGTACTATTGCAAGCATTAACATTCCGAGAATAGCTATCAAAGGTGTTATCATAGTTGTTTTAACATCCTCAATGTTGTGTTGTTGTAACACTGGACATAACATTGTTGTGACACCGGTTGCAGTTGTTGTAGCACAAGCCAAATCATTATTGTAACACTTCTCAACATGCTACAGTTGAGGCAACACCCCTCATTAGTTACTATAACACCTGTGTCACAATTGTTATAACATCTGTGTTGTAGTTGTTGTAACACCATTCTTGTAGTTGTTGTAACACATGTTAACACCTATTCAGATTGTTTTCGCATGTGTCTACATTGTTGTAACACCTATAATTGTTATTGTTATTATGCCATTGTCACATAGTTGTCATCACTAATTTTAGTTATTGTTACACCATCTAGTTATTACATCTGGGATTGATGACTTTCCAAGTGGATGGTGCATGGTTTGTACTAGTGTCTATGAGTCACCAATGATCAAATGTACTCTTTCCATGTGATTGATAGGGTCTTAGGTCAAATTGTTATATTTTCAAATAAATTTTGACATGTCTTTTTATTGTCAAATGAGTCTTGAGTCATGTCCTAGGTGTCATTACTACTCCCTCCATTTTCAAGGTCATAAAATGTCATCATTCCAACATCATGGCTAGTGAAAAGAAGAAATACAACAAGGGGGGAACATTTCTCAATATATGAGCCAACTCATATGTAGGAGATCAATTCTTCATAGTTCATCAAGAGGTCATTTGAACAAGTAGGTTGCTTAGGGTTTTGTGAGAAAGTATAAGAGGTGGGCTACCATTTTGAGTTGACTAGTCTATTTTGCCACTAATTTCAAGAGGAATAAGACCACCATAGCAGGGATGGACTTCCTAGAGTCATCATAGGTCATATATTCAGCAACTACTATCCTTAATCAAGGTTACACCTTGCTGCCACTGTTTCAGGCCACTCGCTGCGCTTTTTGGACAATTTGACTTCAAGGTAATTCTCAAGGGGTTTGGAGCAGGTATTTGCAGTTCTTGATGACTCCATGGTGTAGTATACATCATCAGATTTCTATCCATAGATTTTTCAGCCAAAGAATCATCCGGGAAGGCCTCCAAAACACTCTCCAAACTTCTATTGCGCTTTTGCTGCGTTTCTGCAAGATTTGCTGCGTTTTTAGTGACAAATTTCAAACTTGTATTTTGAATAGATGGGAATGAATTTCACAAAATGGAGAGAGGTTTTTATTTAAAACAACCTTATCTACAAAAAACTCTCCCAGTTTTGTAAAACGTGTTATGGTTGAAGATATATCACTCCATCTTTGATCCCTATTTTTATAAAAAAAATGCAGAAATTTGACCCTACAGAAATGTAGCGTGAGCATGCTATGCTTTTTCTCAGAGGCTCAAAATGAAGAGTGGTAAGCATGTGCAGGCATATATTGACTAGTACATTTCAAAAATCAACTTTTTGTCACTTTTTAGGTCATGAATTTGTAGAAAAAGGTAAAAAACCATCAAGTTTTTACCCTTCTGCCATTGTTTTGAGGCACACGCTGCGTTTTTGGAGTAGTTGTGGTAGAATGAGTTTTAAGGTGTCTTGGAGATGATTTTTTGGTGATTTGAAGCTTCAGAGGTATAACAAACATCTAAGCTACATGTACCAACCTTTAGCTAAGCTCAAAGATCCACCAAGGTCCTCAAAACATCTTCCCAAAGTTCATTGTGCTTATGTGCCTGCACGCTGCGCTTCTGCAATGCACGCTGCGTTTCTGTGGAAGAAAGCCTGTTTCTGAGTTTCATGGTCAAGAGTTGAATTTAATCGATGTAGTTAGTCTTTTAATGATTTTACATGATGTAATTAAATATTCCATTGATGGTTAGAGTTAATGTGGTTGTAATCAATGCTTTTAAAGTCAAACTAAGTTAGTTAGTGTAAAAGGGGAATTGGTTTCTAACCTCCCTAGGTTCTGGCATGGTTAGAGAGAATCATGTAATCAGCTCCTAGGAGGTAGGATTCGACCCCTGAGAGGGGTAATGTTATTCTCATCTATATGTAGTCAGAGTGTACTCATAGAGTGGGTTGGATACTTGGTAATCATAGTGTGGAGCTAGTGTACAACATTTTAAAGTGATATTAAAGACAATTGCAACTATAATCTTGGGATTCTTGTGGTATGCTTATTGACAATGTTTCTTCTTAGTTTTATAATCAACTTGAAAGTTTATTTCCCCTTGCAACCATATGTATGCTTTCATGTGATCACCTCATTAGTTTTTATGCAGAATTCATAAGTGTTATGCTTTGTTTTGATGAGGTCTTCATGTTTGTGTTCCATTTCTTCTGATGAATGAATTCATAATTATATGCTCATTTTAATCCTTCATTTTTCAACCCTATACCACAATGAAACCCAAATATGTCACTAAACATACCTACCTTGCCTCATTTTTAACCTTGCAACTGATCATTTGAAACCTTGACCTAGTTCCTAAATCTATGACTTTGATCCAACAAACCCCATTTCAAAACCCTAATGAGTTGAATACCTAGCCTAAAACCCTGATTTTCTCCAATCATTTCAGTGACCATGAGGTTGATTTAGAGAGAGCCCTCTCTGATTTGGCAGGGCCAGCTTCCAAGTCCAAAGTGGTCTGAGGTTACCTCCTTGGCTTCCTTTCTCAGCCTTAGGAAACTAAGGGGTGCTAACATTTTTGGCGTCGTTGTCGGGGAAGCGAAAGGTCACATTTTCCCTGGGTGTGAATGAAAAGGATCAGATTTGATTTGCTGATGGTGGACAACGACCATACACATATGAAGGTTGAACCATTCACCCGACGACTCCAATCAACTTTCAACCTGATTTGAAGACTCCACTGGAGGATGAACCTTACCAACAGAAACATGAAAAGACAATATGGAAAGATCAGGTATTCAAGTTGGAATTTCATCCAAGACATAATATGCTTTATTGTTAATTATTTCTTCTCTTTTCCTGAGAATGTCAAGAAGGTTTTCCAAAGTATACTATATTTGAGAAAAGATCCCAGACCTGCATTTAATTCCTTTCCTTTGAAGACTGTGAATACAAATTCTCCTTACACTTTTGATCTTGATCAAGACCTTTCTTCTGAAACCTATGTTGGTCATATTCAAATGAGCCTCAAGAGATCAAGACTAATCTTACAGCTTTTGTACATACTTCTATACCTTGTAAAATTCTAGATAAATGAAAGCCTCTCATCTTACCTCCTATACTCCATGATTTCCCTGAAAATTATTACAAATATCTTCCTAGGTTTGATGGAGAATATGGTAACATCACTGCTGAAAAACACATTCAGAGTTTTGAAAAATTTCTCGACCTTTTTGAGGTTGAAGAAGATGATGTCAGTATCAGTATTTTTGCTCTATCTTTGCAAGGCGAAGCCAAGAAATGGTTCAAAAACTTGCCAACTGCAAGCATTTTCGATTTCCATCAGTTTGTGAAAGTCTTCCTTGATAAATGGGTGATCAAGAGGAATCCTTTTCTGATTTTAGAAGAATATAATCATTTGAAAAGACAACCAGGAGAAACAGTGCAACACTTTTCATCTAGGTTCAATCAAGTATACCATTCAATGCTTGTTGATATAAAACCGCCTCTTGGTTTAGCTCTCTTACACTACCCGGATGCCTTTGATCTAGAAATGGCATTTCAATTGAGAGAAAGGAACACTACAACACTCGAAGAAATGCAGGACAATGCAATAGATGTGGAAGCTAATCTGCTGGTCAAAAGGTCAAAGTTGAAGGCAGAAGAAAGGGAGAACATAGAGAAGGAGCACCTGACATCTTTAGAAGTGAAACTTGACATTTTGGTAAGTACAATGGAAGAAATGATGCAAAATATCATCATGAGAGATGAACTTCTTGTTAAAAAACACCATGTCCCACTTATTGCAGAAGAAGAAAAGATTATTGGTCCTAATCATTTTGTTGCTAATCCTTGTTACCATAGATCAAAAAATGATTGTTTTATGTATTCACTCCAAGCCACGTACGAAGATGAAATGCAAAATTAGCTTGTGGAGAAGCAATCAGTTGATTAAATGTGTATTCTTGATGACATTCCTTATATTGATGATTTACCCAAGTATGATCAGTATGATGATGACTATGTTGTTGAAATCGAGGCTGACTTTTCAAAGCAATCAACGACATGTTTTTGGGAAGAGGAAGTTCAATTATAACAACTCAAATATAGCAATCAACCTATGCATATCAATCATGACAACAATGAAGAAAATGCAAAGAATTTTAAAGCAGGTGAAAGATCTTTGCCCTTTTTTTCCAAAGAAAAAAATCGAACTTTTTATTATTAAAAATAAAAAGTTACAAGTATATGCGTTAATCATTCAATTTGACTGTATGAAAATGGATCATACAGCCTGCAGGATACAATCCTGCCTACAAGCATAAAAAGAAAGTGGCTCTCCAGTTATCCGAAGAGCAGCCCACAAAAACCAGCTGACCTAAGTCTTCCTGTGCTTCTTTTTCTCCACTTTTCGCCAACCATCAATGTTGTGCGTGGAGGCAATAATGGCGAGTTGGTTTTCCACTGTGCTCATTTGTTGTTCCTTATCTAAATCTGATCCTTCAGGACTGTGACTTTGTTTATTACCACTTATTTACAACTGGAGATCTTTTTCCTTTTCCTCATTAATCTCTATTTCCTTATTGTCCTGATCTTTATCCTTCGTTGTATTATGTTCTTCCTTCTTTGTTGTATCTCCCTTCTTTAAAGCAGCATCTATGTTCTGCCATCCTTTCGGCTTCCTTTGTTGTGGCTTTCTCTTGTTGAGGCTTGGACATGCATTGTACAAATGACCTGTTTCTTGACATCCCCAACATCTGAAAGCTGTATTCTCATAGTCCAAGGGTTGTTTCCACTGTGTATTATTGAAGTTCAGGATTATGCTTTCAGGTAGTCCTCGGCTGAGATCTACCTCGACACATATTCTGGCAAAGGTAAAAATTCCTTTTATATGTCTCTCTCCGTCTATCCTTAACATTCTCCCCGGGGTATTTCCAATAGCTGTTAAAAAATGATCTTTTCCCTTATGTTTCGCTTCATTTCAATTACTAAGAGAAAACTTTCCTAAGATTAGAAATATTTCAGTTTTTATATTGAGCACGAAAAAGACAATGAACTTCTTGATTGGGGCTCATTACCTTTGTGTTCCTCTTCATTCGAAAAAATAAGAGAGAACCATAAGGCTTCCAAGGAAGCAAATAAGCAAGTTCACAACAGTTGGAAATCTTCTCCTGAAGTTGTTGAGAGTGTTGTTTGTGATATATAGCCTTTTTTTAGTCCACAATCACAATTATCAAGCAACATTCAGTTGAAAATGCAGTTGAAAGTGTGGAACATGAAGATATTATACTAGATCATGCAGTTTCATGAAGAGTCTATGAGTCACCAGTGATCAAATGTACTCTTTCCATGTGATTGATAGGGTCTTAGGTCAAATTGTTATATTTTCAAATAAAATTTGACATGTCTTTTTATTGTCAAATGAGTCTTGAGTCATGTCCTAGGTGTCATTACTACTCCCTCCATTTTCAAGGTCATAAAATGTCATCATTCCTTGTGATAGGTCATCAAATGAGTGTCTTGATCATCATTTTGGTCATTAAGTCATTCACATGCATACTTAAAGGGTTCGAAGTTCCAAATCATGGTTAAGATATGCATTAGGTGTCATCATTTGCTCATGTCATCAAAATCTACATGGGAGTCATGTCATCACCATTGTCACCATCATGGGAGTTAGTAATTAGGGATAAGTTTGTCAAAAAGGTATCAAAGGTACATTTACCCCACATGGAGATGTAACCTTTCCAAACAAAGTAATAAAGTTGCAGTACACTACCTCATCAAGTCACTTTTCAAAGTACATGATAATGTCACACCACCACCAAAGCAAAAAATCAAGTTTCAAGCTATTAAAAGACCATCCAAGCATTCAACAACTTCATTTCATCCTCCAAGAGCTCTTCACCACCACTGTGCCTCATCTCAGCCATCAAAGCATCGATTTTCATCATCAAAACACCTTGCCCATCAACTCAATGTGTTTTCTTAGTTTGAAGGTCAAAGTAAGCAAGCAGCGTGTTATTTCTCATTAAAGAAGTTTTCAAAACTCCTAAACAAGTAAGTGAATCATTCATCAGCCCTCTCATGCAGTGATTTCCTTCAAAAAATGATGAAATCCCTCTCTTAGGGTTTTATGCTACATTTTTTATATTTCATGGTTTTTGCTTTCTTCCAAGGAGAAAATCCCTATGTTTTCTACCTAAATACCCTTGTGTACACTTGATAGACCCTCCCCAACCATTTCCCCTACTTGTTTTCCCTATCTCACCACTTTTCCCCCAAAACCCAAGCCCATGTTGCGTTTCTCGGTTTTCCTTGTGTTTTCCACTTTTTCCCTTCATTCCCTCTCCCATTCTAAGAACTTTCGCTACCCCTGTGCCCCTAACATCTACCCTTACCCCCTAATTTTTTCCTAGAATTTTTCCTAACTCCTATCCCCTCCATTTCCCTCCCTAAACTAGCTGCACTGTTTTCCCTATTTTGCAACCCTAAACCCCTACCCTTTCCCTATCAAACTAGGGTTTTCAGTCAAGCAAAACCAATAGCATGGCCAGTGAAAAGAAGTTATACAACAAGTGGTTGGTGGGGGGGGGCATGTCTCAAGATATGAGCCAACTCATATGCAGGAGATCAATGCTTCATGGTTCATCAATAGGTCATTTGAACAAGTAGGTTGCCTTGGGTTTTGTGAGAAAGTACAAGAGGTTGGCTACCGTTGTGAGTTGACTAGTCTATTTTGCCACTAATTTCAAGAGGAACAAGACCACCATAATAGGGATGGACTTCCTAGTGTCAACAGAGGTCATATCTTCAACAACTACTATCCCTAATCAAGGTTACACCTTGCTACCACTATTTCAGGCCACTCGCTGCGCTTTTGGGATAGTTTGACTTCAAGGCAATTTTCAAAGGGTTTGGAGTAGGTATTTGCAATGATTGATGACTCCATGGTGTAGTATACATCATCATATTTCAAACCATACATTTTTCATCCAAAAAATCATCCGGGAAGGCCTCCAAAACACTCTCCAAACTTCTGTTTCGCTTTTGTTGTGTTTCTGCAAGACTTGCTACGCCAATTTAAAACCTGGATTATGAACAAATGGGAATGAATTTCACAAAACGAAGAGGTTTTTCTTCAAAAAAACCTTATCTACAAAAACCTCTCCTAGTTTTGAAAAATGTGTTATGGTTGAAGGGATATAACTCCATATTTGATCCCTATTTTGTAGAATTTTCTCTAAAAATCAGCTAGCTCACTGATATCATGTAGAAATTTCACCTGCAGATCAAACTGATATATGCAATGTACTAAAGCATAATACTAGATCTACATCTACCATAAACTTTGCGGAAGCTTAATTGAACATGAGCAACATCAAGCATGAACAGATATAACTGAGAATGAGAAGTAATCAACCATAACACAGAAGATATAACTTGGGGAAAGCACCAGCCTAAAACCCCATCTCTGTATTATCAATCAAGTGGAAATCCTCAACAACATACAAAAAGAATCAGCTCAAAAGTTATCCTACTCTCTCTGTACTCTGATGATCAAGCTCATGGACTACCTAGGCCTGAATATATAGGCTACACAAGTCCTCCAAGCTCCTATTTCCTTGCGCAGTTTTGATTGGGGTCCAATGTCATAACATGTGTGAATTGGCCACATCATACCTGCTGTAACCTCAGGTCCAGCTATGCAATCCATAAGGAATAATATTCCTTCTGCATGCAAGGAATATCCTAGCAACTGATAGTACATTGTCCCTCCATCTGATCTCAACTGGGTCTCTGCCTGAACTGACATGCATGAGTTATCCATGAGTGAATCTTCAGTTATTTGAAAATACCAGTTTTTACATGCATACAATCATTAACAAACTGAATCTCATTAATTTAACAACTTGTTAAATTAATCTAACTGGACTTGACTCAGTTAACTAAGCCAACTAATTACAACTCATCCTCATCCTTTAACTGATGGTTAAATCCCTCAATCAAAGGAGAAATTGTTGCATGTCTTCACATAGACTTCAAGTTCATAATTCCTTAACTAATTAACTCAAACTGATTCAATTAATTAATTTACAAACTGCTGTTAATATCAAATTCAAATTTTACTTCCTATCTTAGTCCAGGGACTGACTAAAAATAGGAATCCATCCTGAACTGCTAAAAATAGAACTTCTATTTTTAGCAATTCCATTTTTCATTCCTTGTTGCCCAATCCAGCACTGGTACCCAAATTGTTATTTTTAGTAGTGTTATTTTTAGCAATTTCTTGTTGCCATTTTCAACACTCCCTCTCAACAAGAAAGGCTTCTTCTCGAACCCGATCCTGTAACTTCGGAATGTTCTGCATGCAACACCTCTACCATGTGTGGTTGCTCCAGCAACTCTCGGAACAAAAAAACTCCCAACTAACCTCTCTGTTGGGCTAGAAACATACTTTGATGTTGAAGCTCTACTTGTTGTTGATAAGTGCTCCCTCTCTGACTTTTGTGCTACTGCAACATCTCCATGCATCTCGCACCGTTGCACACCTCTCTGTGCTACCTTGCACTAGTGCAACACACTTGTGCCTCTCGCATTGTTGCAGCTTGCTAGCTCTGCGTTGTCCTAGGATTCCCTGCACTGTAGCTCTCTCTGCCACTCCATCTGCATTTGTCTCTACCCAATCAGTCAGTTCTGCTACTCCTCATTGGGGCTCTCGTAGCAGAGTCGAATCAAAGAGGTTGGGTACCTCAAGGATCCTACCCCTCCTCTTTAGGACAATCACTCCACCTCAACCCACTTCCTACCTAGAGGTATGGCTGCATGTGATCCCTCTACCCACCTGGCTCGAAGTTTCCCCCTACTGGAGGTCTCTGCATGAGTAGATGTCTCTACTCGATCTCCTCTTAGCTTCCCCTATTGTGGCTGCTCCACAACCTCCTGAAGCTCCTGCACCAATCATGGCACCTCCACAATCGTCTGAGACTTCTTCTGGCGGTGCATGTTGAGAGGTAATATACTCTCCCTCTCAACCACCAAGTCTCCATCAGTTGCCTTGCTGCTCAAGGCTTTGCATGCATCTTTAACCTCAAGAGCATACAGGTTCTTGACTCGTGAACCAATCTGCTTCACCTGTCTAGTGCTGATGTGTCTAAGGAAAACCTTTCCCTTACTAAAGAGTACATCATAGCCTTTGTCTTCCAGCATCGCAATCGACACCAAGTTTCTCTTCAGTCCTGGTACATACTTGACATCGGTCAAGGTAAGGCGAGCTCCATGCTCCCTCTGAAAAATAATTGTTCCTTCACCTGAGACACTAAACTTTTCATCATTACCCATTGCTATGAGTATCTGGAGATCTTTCTCCTCCAAAGTACTAAACAAACTCTTGTTGCCGGTCATGTGGTAAGAAGCTCCACTGTCAAGAAACCAACCACTTCCCACCATGGATGAAACCATGCATATGAAGAGTGTGAAATCCAACAAGCAAGTGCTCACCTTTAGATCCTTCCCCGGATCCCTTCTTAGATTTCCTCAGTGGACAATTTGTAACAAAATGGCCCACCTCATGACAACGAAAGCATCGCACTTTCGATTTGTCAAAATTCTTCCCAACATGGGAAGAACTGGACTCGGAAAGAGAAACCTTCTCCTTCCCCTTCTTTGCCTTACTCACTAAGGCACAATTTTCTTCATTGTCAATGGATGAAGAACCATCTCTGGTGCTTCTTCTTATATCCTCCTGCATCAAATTCGACCAAAGTCGTTCCTAATCTGGCAGTTTCTCTCTTCCATTAACCGAGTCCTGGTAGCTATGCCAGCGCTTAGGAAGATCGAGGAGTGCAAGACTCACCATGTCATCATCAGCTGTCACGATCCCTACACTTCCAAGCTCATCCTTTCATGAGGTGAGCTTGTTCAAATACATAGAGATCATGTCATCCTTTTCACACTTGATCATTCAAAGTTTATCCTTCAGTGCCAACTTCCTCTGATCACTGCTATTCTGATAAAGATCTTTCAATGTTTTCCACATCGAAAATGGAGTCTCCTTCCCATGGAGGCTCGAGACAATGTGATCTCGAACTCCCTCCAGAAGGATTCTCCTTGCTCTAGCCACACACTTCTTCCATTCACTAGTTGAGTAGCATCAGTCGGCTTTGGGACTTTTTGATCAATGAAGTCCTTAAGGCCATTATCTTCTAATATTGCCTCCATGCGATCCTTCCAGGCTATATAATTCAAACTGCCATCAAGGGCATATTCAAGTCTCAAACCATAGAATGCCATCGGTGAAATAGATGTGATAAGAACTCAATTCAATATTTAGAAACCACAAACTTCAACTTCTCCCTTCTTGTATAATGTTCTTCCTTGATCACCTGTGCTCTGGTACCATGTAGAATTTTCTCTACAAATCAGCTAGCTCACTAATATCATGTAGAAATTTCACCTGCAAATCAAACTGATATATGCAATGTACTAAAGCATAATACTAGATCTACATCTACCATAAACTGTGCAGAAGCTTAATTGAACATGAGCAACATCAAGCATGAACAGATATAACTGAGAATGAGAAGTAATCAACCATAACACAGAAGATATGTTAAATTGGCAACTAGGGCCACTCTCCATGTGGGTAGGCTTATTTATGGCAGCTGATATTTTTATTGGATCCCTCTCTTTGAGAGGTGTAGGATTGATCCAAAGATCATCCGATTCCAATAAGTATTTATGGAGATATGAATTTATTTTGTTTATGTAATTATTATCAAGCCAACCAGCTCTTATGTAGGCTCTAGAAGCCCAATCGTCATGTCTATTCAATCATCCGCCTTTAGTATAAATAAGAGAGGATTTGGAGTCACTAACACTCACATTCTTCATGTGATCTCCTCTCCTTGTTTTGGGTTTTTGGTGAAGGAGATACACTAATGAAGAATGCCTTAGCTGCAGTCACAGTCAACGTAATACCCTAATTCATGAAGATATATATATACGCTGAAATGGCACAGCATGGAAATCTATATATATACGCACAACATTCAAGGGATATATATGCGGCTATATGTATAATGCAGATACGATGTTTACGAAAATACATCTACACGCTGTCATGAAAATACCTTACTCACAGTTATGTTATGACATTTATACACAGGTCATAAATACGTTGGGACATGAATGCACAGGAAAATGGAGATACCCTATCCGCAGTAAATAGAGACACCCTATACGCAGGCCATGGAAACGTATTAGATACAGTGATCTACGAATTAAGTCAAGGCATGAAGCCACCGTCCAGGCATGAAACCACAGAAGAAAATGTTGTAGTCAAGGGATCGCTGAAGCAACCATAAAAACGCACGTAGTCATGGCATTAACCTAACGCTGTAATAACGCCGTATTGGAAATGCATACGTTGGGCATGAGAATCATATTCACGCTGTTCAGGAAGACTGATATTCCGCTTTCATAAAAGGAACAACCGCAGTCTCATAAGGCTAACAATGAAGCCGCAGTCATATGGATCTGCATTATGCCTGCAGTTAAAGCGTAAGGTATGATTAGGGAAAACCAAACTCGGGTATCCGCTCTGTAGCCGTAGTCAAAGCGTAGCTTAGGTATACGTAAGGTTCCAGAAAATGTGTTGAGGACACAGTCTAAATATATCTCTTGGCACACCTGTAGATGATGCCCTCGGATGGTCCTGTAACAGCCTCAACACTATGTACTACAGAGCTATCATAACAGAGATATCACAGGACGCAGTTATATTGATAATGAATGGAACGCAGTGATATGCGGGTCATATTCATTATGAATGCAGTCATGTTTATGATGAATAATATATATAAGTCATATATATTATGCAACGCAGTCATCATGGATTATATATGTTGTTCATAAGGATACAAATGACTGTTTATTATGAATCATACGCAACCCTAATATAATGAACAACAATGATATTTTCTATGTATATAAACTTCGTTGGCATAGAGATAAGGACATTATCATTATGTGTAATCTGGGCACATATATAACACCGTCATGGGCAGCAGCATTATGTGTGATCTGGGCACATATATAACACCGTCATGGGCAGCAGCATTATGTGTGATCTGGGCACATATATAACGCAGTCATGGGTAGCAGCATGATGTATGGGCTGTGTGATATATGAGATCATGAAGAACGTGATGATGCATGATGCGCATGATGGAACTACACAGTAAGGTGCAGCAAATGGACGAGATGCAGCACAATGATAGGTGAAGGAGTCACCTTCATAATCAGTTGAAGCAAAATGTCTTCAACTGATCTCATCATTATACGAAATGATCTATGCTAGATCTAGATAAGTCAAAGTATTGACTTATGTTGTAAATGTATTCTCTCTCTTTCTCTGCTGACTTTGAAGATCAAAGAAGATTTGATCAAAGGGTTTCCCCACACATTGTGGGGTTTGTCCATAGCTCGCGCCACATCTTGTGTCCTCTTGTCTTGGCTTGTCTTCTGCGCTTTATATTTATGTTCTATCTGCAGTTTATCGTAATGCTGATGTGATTGCTAACTGTGAAAATTCAAATAAATTGCTCTAGCATAGAACATACCTAAACTTAACATGGAATCAGAGCTGAGGTGAAGACAATACCCAAGCAAGAGTGAAAGAGAAATCACCAAAGGCAGTTGGGACAAGACAGAAGGATCAATGCGTTCCTCATAATTCACCTAGGGTGAAGTCGAAGCAGAGAATGCTAACAGAATGGCGTAGTGGAAGTTTCTAATGACCCATCTAAAGATCCCTTCATTGGGAAGTTCAGATCTAAGGGTAGAAGGAAAGGCGGATGCCTTATTGAAATAAGTTCAGCCATTATGCGAAGGAGTGTCTGAATGGTAGAGACACATCTCTTGATAAAGATAACAAACATTCCTGGGACATCTTCAATGATCAAAGGAATGACTGGTAATGCGGGTCATCAAGGAAATGGTCGACTCTTCCACGAAAGCAAGGAACCGTAGAATCTCTTTTATGTACCTGATCGCAAGAAGAACCTGATGTCCATCTCGGAAATGGAAGTCAAAGGTTACAGGATGGCACTTATCGATGGAAAGGTACGTGTTTGAAAATAGATCTTTCAAAGATGTTTTTGAGTTCAGGGTTGTATCAAGTTGCAGGAAGTCCACTGGGGACCATGTCCTTTGACTCAGCACCAGAGGTCTGTGAGTCAGATGGTGACTAGGATGCCTGAATTCAAAAAGGAGCATGAAGGTACATGTCTGAAATGTACCAAAGGAAAATATTATAAGGGGACCATTCCCCTCATGCAACAGGTCCACAGGCTTGGAACAACCCGAGGAGTTTGAGAATAATGATCAGGGAATCTCATGTATACAGGTGGAAGAAAGCCCTCTATGGCTTGAAGAAAAACACCTCGGGCGTAGTATGAGAGGATTGATAGCTATCTAATGCAGCTGAGATTCACTAGGAGTGAAACCGATCCAAACCATTACTCGAAGGTTGTGGATGATAAACCTCTTGTACCGGCACCTATGTCTAACAGGTGCAGACCCTCTCATTTATAGGAGACAGAGGGAGTTGGATTCTGAATGTGGAAAGATAAGCTGCAAGCCTGTGACTACCTCAAGGATCTTAAATTTCAGAAGTTATATGGTAGTAATGTCGGAGCTGATTTGGGAAATGCCTCTGAGTTTCATAAACTCATTCGTGTTGATGTTCTTGGAGAACCTCCGTCCGGACATCTGTGTTGCAGTTAGCATGGTGAGCTCATATTTGGTTGAGCCTCATTGGATTGGTGCCAAGAATCTTCTAAGATATCTTCAGGGCACAATCTCTCATGAATTGAGATACACTGCTGGAAATATGAAACCACATGATTATTCAAATGATGAGTGGGCAGGCAATATGGAGGATCACTAGAGCACTTCTCAGTGTTGTTTCTCTTTGGAATCTGCCTCGATATCCTGGATGAGCAGGAAGCAGAAGTCGATGACTCTGAGCACCACCAAGGCAAAATACATTGCTGATAGTATGACCTTCTGTGAGGCAGTCTGGTTGTTGAAGCTCTTCAGTGAGCTGTTTGTACACATGATGAATACCACTGTGATTCTCTGTGACAACCAGAGGTGGGATTCAATTATTGAGGAATCCCATATTTGACAATTGCTCTAGCAGATAGACATCAAATAATGCCTTATCTAGGATATGGTAAGTCGATGATCAAGGAGGCTCCATTGCACCGAGATGATGTACATGACAGAGCCCCGAGGAAAGATCAAATTTGTGATTTTCCCGAATGACTTGGAGTCATCAAGAGACCTTTGTAAAAGGGTCCTGCATGTTGCATACATTGAGCTCTGGGAGCTTTGGGGGGATTGCAGTTCTACTTGAGCAACATATGACCACAGGGTGACTCACCCTCCCCTGGTGGTGCGCACTGGAACAAGATGATTCGCTCTCTTGTGGGACAAGATGATTCACTCTCTTGTGGAACAGGATGATTTGCTCTCCTGTGTAGCAGGATTGATGTGTTCTCCTGTGAGGCCTGGATTGATGTGTTCTCCATGGCGGCCTGGATTGATGTGTTCTCCTGTGAGGACAGGATTGATTAAGTTCTCCTGTCGAGGCATCCTACCCATGCAGTCTGGGACTCATGGGAAGTACCTCTCATCTGATCAATGAGCAGGGAAATGAAGTTAGGGACCATAGTAGTATCGATGGATGCATCGTTGTATCTACCGTACTCCCTACGCTAGGATGTCCTCCATTGATCTGGGATCAATGATACTGGTCTGGGACCAGTGGTAGGAGTTGTACATACTATGACGCTGACTTCGGGTCGGCTGAGACTGGTTTGGGACCAGTGGTACATACTCCGAGACTAACTTCGTGTTAGTGCAGGACTGGTCTGGGACTAGTGAGAGTCGTACATACTATGACACTGACTTCGGGTCGGTTGAGACTGGTCTAGGACCAGTAGTACACTCTCTGAGCCTGCGATACTGGTCTGGGACCAGTGGTAGGAGTTGTACATACTATGACGCTGACTTCGGGTCGGCTGAGACTGGTCTGGGACCAGTGGTACATACTCCGAGACTGACTTCATGTCAGTGCAGTACTGGTCTAGGACCAGTGAGAGTGGTACAAACTATGACGCTGACTTCGGGTCCGCTAAGACTGGTCTGGGACTAGTGGTACACTATCTGAGACTGTGATACTGGTCTGGGACCAGTAGTAGGAGTGGTACCTACTATGACGCTGACTTCGGGTCGGTTGAGACTGGTCTGGGACCAGTGGTACACACTCTGAGACTGACTTCGGGTCAATGGAGAATGGTATGAGACATTCTCGATCAATTCTTCTTCTTCATAGTTCAGCAGACCAGAGCAGACCAGAGCCAGCAGAGCTGAGCAAAGTAGAGCAGAGCTAGCAGAGCCAACAGAGCTGAGCAGAGCAAACCTAGCAGGGCCAACAGCGCTGAGCAGAGTAGAGCAGAGCCAGCAGAGCTGAGCAGAGTTGGGCAGAACAATGCAGGGAACTGATGGCAGAGATAGTACAGTCGGTCTTATGGATCAATGGATGGAGTTCTCCCTAGTTGAGAGGGAGTGTTAAATTGGAAACTAGGGCCAAACTCATGTGGGTTGGCTTATTTATGGCAGCTGATATTTTTATTGGATCCCTCTCGTCGAGAGGTGTAGGATTGATCCAAAGATTATCTGATTCCGATAAGTATTTATGGAGATATGAATTTATTTTGTTTATGTAATTATTATCAAGCCGACCAGCTCTTATGTAGGCTCTAGAAGCCCAATCATCATGTCTATTCAATCATCCGCCTTTAGTATAAATAAGAGAGGATTTGGAGTCATTAACACTCACATTCTTCATGTGATCTCCTCTCCACGTTTTGGGTTTTTGGTGAAGGAGATACACTAATGAAGAATGCCTTAGCTGCAGTCACAGTCAACGTAATACCCTAATTCATGAAGATATATATATATACGCTGAAATGGCACAGCATGGAAATCTATATATATATATATATATATATATATATATATATATATATATATATATACGCACAACATTCAAGGGATATATATGCGGCTATATGTATAACGCAGATACGATGTTTACGAAAAGACATCTACACGCTGTCATGAAAATACCTTACTCACAGTTATGTTATGACATTTATACACAGGTCATAAATACGTTGGGACATGAATGCGCAGGAAAATGGAGATACCCTATCCACAGTAAATAGAGACACCCTATACGCAGGCCATGGAAATGTATTAGATACAGTGATCTACGAATTAAGTCAAGGCATGAAGCCACCGTCCAGGCATGAAACCACAGAAGAAAATATTGTAGTCAAGGGATCGTCGAAGCAACCATAAAAACACACGTAGTCATGGCATTAACCTAACGCTGTAATAACGCCGTATTGGAAATGCATACGTTGGGCATGAGAATCGTATTCACGCTGTTCAGGAAGATTGATATTCCGCTTTCATAAAAGGAACAACCGCAATCTCATAAGGCTAACAATGAAGCCGCAGTCATATGGATCTGCATTATGCCTGCAATTAAAGCGTAAGGTATGATTAGGGAAAACCAAACTCGGGTATCCGCTCTGTAGCCGTAGTCAAAGCGTAGCTTGGGTATACGTAAGGTTCCAGAAAATGCGTTGAGGACATAGTCTAAATATATCTCTTGGCACACCTGTAGATGACGCCCTCAGATGGTCCTGTAACAACCTCAACACTATGTACTACAGAGCTATCATAACAAAGATATCACAGGACGCAGTTATATTGATAATGAATGGAACGCAGTGATATGCAGGTCATATTCATTATGAACACAGTCATGTTTATGATGAATAATATATATAAGTCATATATATTATGCAACGCAGTCATCATGGATTATATACGCTGTTCATAAGGATACAAATACACTGTTCATTATGAATCATACGCAACCCTAATATAATGAACAACAATGATATTTTCTATGTATATAAACTTCGTTGGCATAGAGATAAGGACATTATCATTATGTGTAATCTGGGCACATATATAACACCGTCATGGGCAGCAGCATTATGTGTGATCTGGGCACATATATAACACCGTCATGGGCAGCAGCATTATGTGTGATCTGGGCGCATATATAACGCAGTCATGGGTAGCAGCATGATGTATGGGCTGTGTGATATATGAGATCATGAAGAACGTGATGATGCATGATGCACATGATGGAACTACACAGTAAGGTGCAACAAATGGACGAGATGCAACACGATGATAGGTGAAGGAGTCACCTTGAGAATCAGTTGAAGCAAAATGTCTTCAACTGATCTCATCATTATACGAAATGATCTATGCTAGATCTAGATAAGTCAAAGTATTGACTTCTTTTGTAAATGTACTCTCTCTCTCTCTTTCTCTGCTGAACTTTGAAGATAAAAGAAGATTTGATCAAAGGGTTTCCCCACACATTGTGGGGTTTTTCCCTAGCTCGCGCCACATCTTGTGTCATTTTGTCTTGGCTTGTCTTCTGCGTTTTATATTTATGTTCTATCTGCAGTTTATCGTAATGCTGATGTGATTGCTAACTGTGAAAATTCAAATAAATTGCTCTAGCATAGAACATACCTAAACTTAACAAGATATAACCTGGGGAAAGCACCAA
This sequence comes from Pinus tabuliformis, assembly GCA_031772625.1. NCBI lineage: Eukaryota > Viridiplantae > Streptophyta > Pinopsida > Pinales > Pinaceae > Pinus > Pinus tabuliformis. The sequence continues at coordinate 1,021,667,657 of CM062805.1, forward strand.
CCTAAAACCCCATCTCTGTATTATCAATCAAGTGGAAATCCTCAACAACATACAAAAAGAATCAGCTCAAAAGCTATCCTGCTCTCTCTGTACTCTGGTGATCAAGCTCATGGACTACCTAGGCCTGAATATATACGCTACACAAGTCCTCCAAGCTCCTATTTCCTTGCGCAGTTTTGATTGGGGTCCAATGTTATAACATGTGTGAATTGGCCACATCATACCTGTTGTAACATCAGGTCCATCTATGTAATCCATAAGGAATAATATCCCTTCTGCATGCAAGGAATATCCTAGCAACTGATAGTACACTGTCCCTCCATCTGATCTCAACTGGGTCTCTGTCTGAACTGACATGCATGAGTTATCCATGAGTGAATCTTTAGTTATCTGAAAATACCAGTTGTTACATGCATGCAAGCATTAACAAATTAAATCTCATTAATTTAACAACTTGTTAAATTAATCTAACTGGACTTTACTCAGTTAACTAAGCCAATTAATTACAACTCATCCTCATCCTTTAATTGATGGTTAAATCCCTCAATCAAAGGATAAACTGTTGCATGTCCTCAGACTTCAAGTTCATAATTCCTTAACTAATTAACTCAAACTAAATTAATTAACTAATTTACAAATTGTTGTTAATATCAAATTCGAATTTTACTTCCTATTTTAGTCCAGGGACTTACTAAAAATAGGAATCCATCCTGAATTGCTAAAAATAGAACTTCTATTTTTAGCACTTCCATTTTTCATTCTCTGTTGCCCAATCCAGCACTGGTATCCAAACTACTATTTTTAGCACTTCTTTTTTGAGCAATTTCTTGTTGCCATTTTCAACATATTTTTATTAAAAAGATGCAGAAATTTGACCCTACAGAAATGAAACGACATGTGAAGGTGTATCTTGACTATTACATTTAATACTTCCACTTTGTGTCTCTCTTCATCTCATGAATTTGCAGAAAAAGGTCAAAAAGCATAAAATTTTCACCCTTCTGCCACTGTTTTGAGGCACACGCTACGTTTCTGGAGTAGTTGTGGTAGAATGAGTTTTGAGGTGTCTTGGAGATGTGTTTTTGGTGATTTGAAGCTTCAGAGGTATAACAGACATCCTAAGATACCTGTACCAACCTTCAGCTAAGCTCAAAGATCCACCAAAGTCCTCAAAACATCTTCCCAAATTTCACTGCGCTTATGTGCATGCACGCTGCGTTTTTGTGGAAGAAAGCTTGTTTCTCAGTTTCATGGTCAAGAGTTGACTTTGCTCGATGTAATTAGTCTTTTAATGATTTTACATGATGTGATTAAATATTCCAGTGATGGTTAGAGTTAATTTACTTGTAATCAATGCTTTTAAAGTCAAACTAAGTCAGTTAGTGTAAAAAGGGAATTGGTTTCTAACCTCCCTAGGTTTTGGCATGGTTAGAGAGAATCATGTAATCAGTTCCTAGGAGGTAGGATTCGACCCCTAAGAGGGGGAATGTTGTTTCTCATCTATATGTAGTCAAAATGAACTCATAGAGTGGGTGGATACTTGGTAATCATAGTGTGGAGCTAGTGTACACCATTTTACAGTGATATTAAAGATAGTTGCAACTATAATCTTGGGATTCTTGTGGTATGCTTATTGACAGTGTTTCTTCTTAGTTTTATCATCAATTTGAAAGTTTATTTCTCCTTGCAACCATATGTATTCTTTCATGTGATCATCTCATTAGTTTTTAAGCAGAATTCATAAGTTTTATGCTCTGTTTTGATGAGATCTTCATGTTTGTGTTCCATTTCTTCTGATGAATGAATTCATAGTCATATGCTCATTTTGATCCTTCATTTTTCAACCTTATACCATAATGACAACCCAAATATGTCACTAAACATACCTACCTTGCCTCATTTTTATCCCTACAATTGATCATTCGAAACCCTGACCTAGTTCCTAGATCTATGACCTTGATCTAGCAAACCCCATTTCAAAACCCTAATGAGCTGAATACCTAGCCTAAAACCCTGATTTTCTCCAGTCATTTCAGTGACTGTGAGGTTGATTTAGAGAGAGCCCTCTCTGATTTGGCAGGGCTAGCTGCCAAGTCCAAAGTGGTTTGAGGCTACCTCCTTGGCTTCCTTTCTCAGCCTTGGGAAACTAAGGAGTGCTAACATTTTGGAAAAGGACACGGTTGTTAATCTAGGTTAGCTCGACCACACCAATTGACCAATACCACTCGAACACTATTTTATGATATTATGATCAGCTAATGTGGATGTTAAGTAGTACGTTGTCATTCTTGTTTATCTTTAACAAGAGTGAGACAACCTGAGAATCTTATATTCTCATGGTTGTTCTCAACTCCCTATGCTAAGAAAGGACACTAGAAGAATTGTATAAAGGCCTTGCCAAATGCAAGCAAAAGGGAGAGGATTGTGAATGTAATTTCAATATTTTGTTTCTAATTGACAAAGGAGACCTTATTTCTATCTTTACACACTATGTTTCCATATTGAATGTTGACTTAAGTTTGAGCTACTATTGTAACTTCAACCCACTACCTCAACTAAGGAGGTAGGACCGCCTCCTTAACTAGGCACTGCTATAATATAATTTAGATTAATCTCTATTCATTTTAACTAAGTTCTTGTGTGCATGTTTGGATATTTCATTATTTGTTTCTCTCCACAACAATGCAATTAATTGTCTATTACAACAATTTCAATTGATGCTTTTATTTCCTATTTATGTCACGATTTTCATTGCATTGGCACAATTGTCTTATTCTCTGAGTTATTATGATTAACTATATGTGACTTGAAATTTATTCATAAAGAGGAGGGTTGGAATATACTTTTAAATAGAATCACTAATTAGCTTTTACTTTCATGCAATTTCCATTTCCAATAGTAATGCGTGAATGCTATTTCTTTCCCGCAATTTAGTTAAACTTTACATTTCTTGTCTGCCAAGTGGGGGTTACAACGAAGAGGCTTCCTATGTCAACTAGGTTAGATTAGGTTTCATTTATTGTCTTCATCTAGTTGGGGGTCATAACAACTAAGCTTCCTATTCCAATTAGATTAGATTAGTTTTCTACCCCTACATTTCATATTTTTCAAACTGGGGTTTATAGTAGAAAGCCTTCTTATGCTAGTTGCATTGGTTAGTTTATCATAGTCAAAATAGTTTAGTATGGTGACTCTGCCAAAAATGTCCTAAAACCCCTACCTTGTATTCAACCTCTCCTATTACAATTTTATCATTGGAACAATGGTAAAAAAAGTGTCTTGGCATATACAATGCATGGAAGTTCATAAGTTCAATACGAGCCTTGAGTTGACAATTAAATGCATAGTCTCTTAGTTCTCTTTCTGAGTAATTAGAAAATTAATTAAAATGCCCCTCATTTTTGGCATCATTTCCAGGGAACTGTAAACACTGGAAATTTCTTTCCTAGCTATTCTTACTCTTGAGCAATGTTTCTATTCTTAAATTTATTTTTTTGCTTTTGTGATTATCGCTTTTATATTTGGTTTGCTTACTTTTCAATCTCTTTTTTTTGCGTGTTTATTCTTTTTCATGTGTTTGATTGAGAAATGTTTTAGCATACTTTAAAATGTTGGATAACATGAAGCATTAAGATAAGAGGTAAGAACATGCACATTCACCATAGGCCTCCTATGGTGATTTTCTATCTCCTGCCTTCTAAGGTGTATAGTTAGAATAAATTAGAAATTAGAATTTTTTTGAAGTCTAATTAAAATAAATATATATACTAAACACATATTTAGCAATCCTACAAGGAATCCACAAGATACTAAAATTGTGGGAAAAACAATTGGAGGAGGGGATCCAACCAACCATATTATTGAACACCTACAACTAACTCCTTGGCAAAAAATTGACTAGCAAGCTAAATTATTCCTACAAAAACAACATCTTTAGTCTAGGAAAAATACATATTCCTTTAAGGAAGTAACAATACCTTAGAAAACAAGTATTCGGGGTACTATTTACATGAGATAACAACTCAAGAGTAAAAAAAAACCGCTTGCATAACAACTAGGTGATAATTTTAACACAGATGGCAGAAGAAGTTAACAACTGCGCTGAAACATCCACTTTTGAGTTCTCTATCTGGAACACTGAAGGTGTCACCAAGATGAAATATTCCTCACTTTACCCTACTCAACTTCAATGGTTTAGCAATTGAAGATCCAAACATATTTCTCTTTGAGTTTGATGTTCTCTGTTGGAGCTACAATTATCTCTCTGATGCAAAGAATCTAAAGCTCTTCCCCGCCACTCTAAAAGATGTTTTGATACAATGGTTCATGGGGCTGGGAGGAGATAATATCAAATCATGGACATAGATGAAGATTGCCTTCCATGAGAAATACCAGTATTATTACAAAGACATGGAAAGAAACATTGAAGTTGGATTTAGATACACATGAATGTTTTGAAGTTTCACTGAAATAGATGCATTGATCTTAAGATAGATGTTGATTCCTAATCCTATTCGATTGATTACACTGGATGCATTGATTTTAGTGTAGTTGTTGATTTATAATCTTATTTGATTGCTTGCACTAGATGCATTGATAGATGTTGATTTCTAATCCTATTTGATTGCTTGCACTAGATGCATTGATTTCAATGTAGATGTTGATTTCTAATCCTATTTGATTGCTTGCACTAGATGCATTGATTTAAATGTAGATGTTGATTTATAATCCTATTTGATTGCTTGCACTAGATGCATTTATTTTAGTGGAAATGTTGATTTATGATTTGATGTAACTAGATGTATAATGCACATTAATTTCAAAATAATCAGATTAATAGTGTGCATTGATTTCACTTTAAGCATAAAAAAATTATTAACAACATGCATTGATTTCTGTGTTACAATAACTCAACCATAAATAAAATACTTGAATTTTCACATTAAATAAAATCTCCACTTACTTGAAATGTTTGCTTCTTGAAAGTATAGATTATTTGTAGTTGACTACATTTTTATTATTCCCATTTTTAATCATTTAACAATGTTAGCCACTTTGCATTCAAACGAGGTAATAGAAAACAACTACTATTGAAACTTACTTGGGGTTTAACACTCCATAGATCACAATGATTTGACTTTGGAGAAAACTATTATTAATATTGGAGAGCAAGAGAGACAATGTATGATGTTTACTACAATAGTTTGAGTTAAAGATTTGAAAGCTCTATGATTTCAACCACCCTTTTCATATGATCGATATGAAAAGATGACAAACCTAACATTTGACAATAAGAACAATTGAAGAAAATAGTCGATTGATCAGAATGAAGACTATTTGTAATTGCCTACATTATTATTATTCACATTTTCTATCATTCAACATTGTTACATTGTCACTTTGCATGTAAAATTGTTATTTCATCATTTTTCATTATTCAAGTTGTTAAGAGTCTCTATCATCTCAACAAACTAAGCTAATTGAGTGAATTTAAAATTAAAATGACCAAATTAATCTTAGACATATTTAACATATTTAAAATGATTATAATAATTAGATGTTCAATGAATTTTGCGTGTTTGTGCACCACTGAAACCAATTTAGATTCATCTTAAGTGGGATCTATCAAGCACTGAGAGGGATCAAATCTCTCAAGGTGTAAACCTTTCCACAAGTTTTGCACTCAAAAAAAAGGTTTGCACCTCTAGCGATTTGATCCCTTTTGACACTAGATAAATCCAAGATCAACATAAACCCAGACTGATTTTAATAATTTGAGATATATCATAAAATAAATACACCACTGAAACCAATTTAGATTCATCTTAAGTGGGATCTATCAAGAACTGAGAGGGATCAAATCTCTCGAGGTGTAAACCTTTCCACAAGTTTTGCACTCAAAAAAAAGTTTGCACCTCCAAGGATTTGATCCCTCTTGACATTAGATAAATCCAAGATCAAAATAAACCCAGACTGATTTTAGTAATTTGAGATATATCATAAAATAAATATTTTGATGCTTGTTGTGCAAAAAGGCATTTTCATCAATATAGACTAGTCATAAAATAATTTGTATTAACTTTTATAAATATTTTGTTTTACATTCGTATATGTCCCTAAATTTCTGGGATAATACTAAGTAAGATCCTCGGTGGATAACGTTGCAAACACACAATAAAAGATGTGGTGTTATAGAAAACTTTAACAAAAGCAGATGATATGAAAGAATAGAAAACTTTTAAAAGGAGACTTGATAATAAGAAAAATATCTTTGGAGGGCAGAAAGGAGATTGATAATAAAAAAAATATCTTTGTAGGGCAGGTGAGGGAATAAATGCTGACCACACATTCCACCGACAGTAGCATCATTCAGTCGGCTATGCTCCATGTAGAGCGTGTCGCGCATCGTCAGTAAAGTTTCCTTGGAAGCGTTCACTACGCGGGCATACTGTGGGCTCTATATATTCAGCCCCTACTCATGGTTTTCATTTATCAACACTAGGTGTTTAGGTTCAAACCCCTGCTCCAAACCCCCATTCATCCACAGCACAAGATCTTTGTTCCCATTCTGTTTCTTTTCTTTCTGCGCATAAGAAATCAGATCTTGATCTAGCATCTGACGAGCTCGAATCCTGAACCGATCAATGGATTCTTTTTTCAGCCACACAAAGAAATCCCAGGAAGGATCATCAGATCGCGGGATTTCAGACTTGATTCAGTCGGCCGCTTCCTCCTACTTTAAAACGCAAGGGAGCGAAGACGAATCCGCCTCTTCGCCACCAACGCAACACCATTCCTCCTCCGGTTCTGGAGAGAAGATGGAACCCTCGGGTGGTTCCGGAGAGAAGATGAAACCCTCGGGTGGAGATGCTGCAGGGAGCGCCAAAGTTCTTTTGGACGCCGCTCTTGCGAGGTTGCACAAAACTGAAGCAGAGGGCGGGGGAGAGGGCGAGCAGATCGATAATGCGAAGCTTGCGGCGGCCGCAGCGGACGTCTTGGGAGCGGCGAAACAATATGGTAAGATGGAGGGCACAGGTTATGGTAAATACGTGGACATGGCTGAAGGTTATTTGCAGAAATTCGGGCAGAAGCAAGGAAGCGGGAATGTCGCTGGCCATGATAATTACGCAAGGCCTCCATCTGCACATTCGGCAGGGCATGCGCAAGAAGATGATTCTTATGAGAGGCCTCCATCTTCACATTCGAAACCGAATGCGCAAGAGGATAATTATTATGAGAGGCCTCCATCTTCACATTCGAAACCGTATGCGCAAGAGGATGATGATTATGAGAGGCCTCCAGCTTCACATTCGAAACCCTATGCGCAAGAGGATGATGATTATGAGAGGCCTCCAGCTTCACATTCGAAACCCTATGCGCAAGACGATGATGATTATGAGAGGCCTCCAGCTTCACATTCGAGACCGCATGCGCAAGAGGATGATGATTATGAGAGGCCTCAATCATCAGATTCGACATCAAATGCGCAAGAGGACGAGGAGAACAAATATCTCAGGTACTTGAATAAGGCAGAGGAATATTTGAATAAGAATTAGGTGATTTAAAAACAGACGGACGAAGACGCATGTATTGATGGTTTAGAGGTACGATTTGTTAGGATTTGAACTGTGATGTGTAATAGTCTATTATTATGTCATATGCATACAATATGTATGCAAGGTTGTATTTGTGGTCCACTGTGTTAGAGTGTCTGTGTATTTAAGTTACCAGTTTATGGGAAACAGTGACACACGTTTGAACTGTAATACCAAGACATTGAATATTTATGCTTGGAACCATATATCAGTTTGTATATTTTTAAAATCTGGATTTGTAGTACCAAGACATTGAATATTTATGCTTGGAACCATATATAAGTTTGTATATTTTTAAAATCTGGATTTGTAGTACCAAGACATTGAATATTTATGCTTGGAACCATATATAAGTTTGTATATTTTTAAAATCTGGATTTTATATGCCGTTAGGTTCATCTCCTCATTTGTTTCTGTAATAGTTTAATTATTTTTCCAAGGCGTTGCTAGTGCAGGCATAATAACGCTTGATGTTGTTTCAAATGAGTCTCTACTTGGATATCAACAAAACAGTGACACACGTTTGAACTGTAATACCAGGACATTGAATATTTATGCTTGGAACCATATATAAGTTTGTATATTTTTAAAATCTGGATTTTATATGCCGTTAGGTGCATCTCCTCATTTGTTTCTGTAATAGTTTAATTATTTTTCCAAGGCGTTGCTGGTGCAGGCATAATAACGCTTGATGTTGTTTCAAATGAGTCTCTACTTGGATATCAACAAAACAGTGACACACTTTTGAACTGTAATACCAAGACATTGAATATTTATGTTTGGAACCATATATAAGTTTGTATATTTTTAAAATCTGGATTTTATATGCCGATAGGTGCATCTCCTCATTTGTTTCTGTAATAGTTAAATTTTTATTCTAAGGCGTTGCTGGTGCAGGTATAATAACTCTTGATGTTGCTTCAAATGAGTCTCTACTCGCTTGATGTTGCTTCAAATGAGTCTCTACTTGGATATCAACACCCACCATTAAACGCGGATTTGAATTTTTCCCCTTGTGGTTGCATAAACTCCATCACAAGTAATGATCTATCTAAACTATGTATCTATTAAATACTGAAGCAATTAGATAGAAAGTTCAAGAGGTTCTCACACAAGATCTCTATTTTTACCAAACTCACAACACTAAACTCACAACATATCTCAATAGTAACACAAAATGCAAATTATCATTAGGACATTTATCCAATGGTCGGGTGCTCAAAAGTCCTTTTCTCATAACTTGCTCCTTTGATAGAAAGTTTCAATGGTAATACTTGGCACTTCATGCAAGACAATTATTTTATTTATTCACATGTGTCATCCCCTCGCCAAAGCTCTAATGAAATTATTTTCTTAATTCTTTATTAAAAAGTTATTTATTGTCACCGACACATGTTTTTCTATGTCTTCTCCTAGTTGTCCCTTGATGTCACTTTAGACCCTCCATTTTGTGTCCATTAGCTCAAGTCAATTGGTAGGTTTCATATTCTTGTCCCCAACTACCCCTAATTTTCTCAAGTTAAAATCTTAGATATATTTGTGTTATTATTTTTACCACATAGAGGTTCTCTCATGAAACTCTTTCCTCAGATTTTAAATTAATATTCTCTAATTTCATGCACAACTCTCTTTTCTTATTGAAAGTAAATTGTCATTGAATTAATATTTCTATTTTGACTTTATGTCCCCTTTTTTCACATTGCTTTTAGCATAGTCTAGATACTTGGGATTTATTTATTTTTTAAAGGTTTTCCAAATGTGAAGATGGTTGGTAGCATTATTTATCTAATTTAGCTTTTATATCCACACCTATTCTCCAATTCTCAATGCTTTTAACTTCTAATTTAAAGTGTCATTAATACCTTCTTATTTATATTGTGTTTAGTGCTTATAAATGCATGAGCATGAACCATCATTTACCAAGACATTGAATATTTATGCTTGGAACCATATATAAGTTTGTATATTTATAAAATCCGGATTTTATAATCCCATAGGTGCATCTCCTCATTTGTTTCTGTAATAGTTTAATTATTTTTCCAAGGCGTTGCTGGTGCAGGTATAATAACGCTTGATGTTGTTTCAAATGATTCTCTGCTGGGATATCAACAAAACAGTGACACAAGTATGAACTGTAATACCATCATTTACCAAGACATTGAATATTTATGCTTGGAACCATATATAAGTTTGTATATTTTTAAAATCTGGATTTTATATGCTGATAGGTGCATCTCCTCATTTGTGTCTGTAACAGTTTAATTGTTTTTCCAAGGCGTTGCTGGTGCAGGTATAATAACGCTTGATGTTGCTTCAAATGAGTCTCTACTTGGATATCAACACCCACCATTAAAGGCGGATTTGGTTTTTTCCGCTTGTGGTTGTATAAACTCCATCACAAGTAATGATTTATCTAAACTATGTATCTATTAAATACTGAAAGCAATTAGATAGAAAGTTCAAGATGTTCCCACACACAAGATCTCTATTTTCACCAAGCTCACAACATATCTTAATAGTCACTCAAAATGCAAATTATCATTCACAACATATCTTAATAGTCACTCAAAATGCAAATTATTATTAGGACATTTATCTACCGATCAAGTGCTTAAAAGTCATTTTCTCATAACTTGCTCCTTCGATAGAAAGTTTCAAAGTTTCAATAGTAACACTTGCATGAATTCAATAGTAACACTTCGGCACTTCATGCAAGACAATTATTTTATTTATTCCCATGTGTCATCTCCTCACTAAAGCTCTAATGAAATTATTTTCTTAATTTCTTATTAAAAAGTTATTTACCATCACCGACACATGTTTCTCTATGTCTTCTCCTAGTTGTCCCTTGATCCCAATTTAGACTCTCCATTTTGTGTCCATTAGCTTAAGTCAATAGGTAGGTTTCATATTCTTATCCCCCAACTACCCCCTACTTTTCTCAAGTTAAAATCTTAGATATATTTGTGTTATTATTTTTACCACATGGAGGTTCTCTCATAAAACTCTTTTCTCAAATTTTAAATTAATATTCTCTAATTTCATGTACAGCTCCCTTTTCTTATTGAAAGTAAATTATCATTGAATTAATATTTCTATTTTGACTTTGTCCCCTTTTTTCACATTGCTTTTAGCATAGTCTAGATACTTGGGATTTATTTATTTTTTAAAGGTTTTCCAAGTGTGAGGATGGGTGGTAGCATTATTTATCTAATTTAGCTTTTATATCCACACCTATTCTCCCATTCCCAATGCTTTTAACTTTTAATTTAAAGTGTCATTAATACTTTCTTATTTATATTGTGTTTAGTGCTTATAAATGCATGAGCATGAACCATCATTTACCTCTCAAATTTCCTTGATGATAATGTTGCCAAATTGGCCATGCCCTTCGAGAATTTTTCTCAAAATTCCAAGGGTAACAGGTTGCTTTCCCTTTTGGCATCCATGACTAAGGAGGAGAACATGGGCATGACTATGGAGATCACTATCATCTCTTGTGTCACCCTCTTGTAAAACTAATGGTGTTGATGATCAAGGAATCCACCTCAATCTGTAACCCCTTAATAAATCCTCATGAGTGACAGAATTCAAGGTCTACCCTCATGGCATCATGAACTTCAAAGCGAAGGAATCCCAATACCTTCCAGCCTAATTCACTATCCGAGTGCTAGAAGGTGGAATCACGGATGTTGTCCCACCCCTCCCAAGAAATAATATATATGTTGTACAACCCCATCACCCATGTGTGATGTTGGAAATACTGAGAGCGGGGGGAGGGGAGGGGGGTGAACCAGTATTCCTTTCAATTAGTATTATTATTAATCTTTCAGAGCATTAGTGAATGTTAAATTATTATCAGTGTTTCTACAATGATAGCAGTAAACAAAAGGACCACAAATGCACATAGTTTTTAAGGTGGAAACCCCCTTCAGGACAAAAACCACCTAAACGCTTTTCTAATAATTCTTTAATATTCAACTCCAATTGAAAAGAAAGCTCCAAATTCTTAGAATCTAGAAATGCATTCTTCTCCATCTCCCACTGGATGGACGCTTCAATGCCCGAGATTCTTCAGTAGTCAACTGAACGAATGCCCCAACACCCAATGAGCTACAACTCACCCTAGCGCCACCTTACCCCCTTGAATTTTTCACAGGCTTGAACCTATTGGTGACTTCATGCACCACCCTAGCACCCTAAAGAAGAATAATAGAAGAATAGACTCTCGTACCAGAGAAAATGGTCCACTTTACAATGATATAGAATGATGTACAAGAAGAACACACATTAGACCATAACCCAAACTATGACACAAACACCTAATGATGATCCTAGACCTCTTGACACTGCATCTTCAACTCTTGGCAGATAGACACTTGTACAAATTTTACAATGATTCTTTTACAATGACTCTGTACAATGATACTTTTACAATGGTTGTATGAAGTGTTGCCCACTTGAGACTTCATGTGGTGAACTTTTTGTTGTTGTTCTACACCCTGATTGTTGCTCTTGTCATGCTACTTCTCACTCTTTAGAACATTAGATTATGCATTGAGTATTTTCTTGATGAATATATAATACCTGCAAAAAGTCTTCAAGGAAATACCCATGACATGATAATAGCAAAACTTACCTCATCCTCCAGAGCATATGTCAGTGCTAAACAAAAAAACAAATTACAATACAAAGAACCTAATGCAATTAAGAGATGAACATGCATATACAGAAGATACTTACTCGGAGCTTACCTTCGCTGCGTCATTTTGTTGCACCTTGCTCTTTGCTGCGCTAGAAAGTCTGGTCCATTGCAACCCTTAATAGCACTTGATCTAATTTTTTTCCTTGCCTTTGTTGAAAATAGCAACAAAAAATTCTAAAAATAGCATTGCTATAGATAGCATTTCAGGATATATTCCAATTTTAATTTGTCTTTGAATTAAAATTCAAATTTAGTCTCACCAGCTGTTTGAAAAATAATTAATTTATTAATTTTGAGTTAATTAGTTGGAGAAATTCAAACATGAAGTCTTTACGAAGACATGCAACAGTTATCCCTTTGATTGAGGAAGTTATTCCTTAATTAAGGAGAAAAGAATGAGTTGTATTTGAGTTGTAATTAGTTAACTCAGTTAACTGAGTTAAGTCCAATTAAATTAGTTCCAAACAGTTTGTGGAATTAATTGTGAGTTGAGTCAGTCAATGCATGCATGCATGCAACTAGTGTTCTCTAGATAACTGAATATTCTCTCATAAATAACTCATGCATGTCAGTGCAGACAAAGACCTAGTTGAGATGAAAGGCAGGGACAATGTATTATCAGTTGCTAGAATATTCCAATGTGAATATCTCTTGCATGCAGAAGGAATTCATTCCTTGGGGATTGTGCTGTTACTACAAAGATTAGAGCAGTGTGTGAGGTGAGAATCACACAGGTTACAGCTGGAGGACCCAGGAGAAACTGCGCAAGGAAATAGGAGGCTTGGAGGACTGAAGGAAGGCATATGTGCTGTCTATTCTGTCTATGAGCAGCAGTGAGGGATTGTACTGAGAGTTGGATAGCTCGAGAGCTAAAGCTTTGTGTAATCTTGAAATATTTCCACTTGTATGATAATACAGATAGTAGGGTTTTAGCTGAGGCTTTCCCTAGAGTATTCTTATGTTTTTCATGTGTGAGTGAATCTTCCTCTGTTATATGTGTTCTATTTGATCTTTCTCAAAATCGATTAAGCTTTTGCAAGTTTGATTGTAGAAGTACATTACGTATTTTGCTTTAGTACATTGCATAATCAGTTTAATCTACAGTGAGAATTTCTATATGGTATCAAAGCAAAGGTGATCAAAGTGGAGAACAGTATTCAAAAAAGGGAGAAGTTGGAAGTTTGAAGTTCTTGATTGTAGGTACAAAATCGATTTCTTATTACATCTCAAAGTTCACCAATGGCATTCAGTGGCTTCAAACTCGAGTATGCCTTGGATGGCAGCTCGAATTACATAGCGTGGAAGGATCGCATGGAAGCGGTATTAGAAGACAACGGTTTGAAGGACTTCATTGATAAAAAAGTCTACAAGCCAGCAATAGCTAATGCCCAAGAATTGGCAGAATGGAAGAAATGTGTGGCGAGAGCGAGGAGGATTCTTTCGGAGGGAGTTTGAGACCATATTTTCTCAAGTCTCTATGGGAAGGAAACTCTGTTTTCAATGTGGAAGACATTGAAGGATCTATATCAGAATAACAGTGACCAGAGGAAGCTGGCGCTGAAGGACAAGCTTTGGAAAATCAATTGTGAAAAGGGCAACACGATCTCTACATATCTGAACAAGCTCACCACCTACAGAGATGAGCTTGGAAATGTAGCAATCACGACAGCTGATGATGATATGGTGAGTCTTGCTCTCCTTAGTCTTCCTAAGAGCTGGCATAGCTACCAGGACTCAATGAATGGAAGAGAGACACTGCCAGATTAGGAATGACTGTGGTCGGATCTGATGCAAGAGGAGATCAGGGGAAGCACCCAAGATGGTTCTTCATCAAAGCATGATGATGAAGAAAATCTAGCCTTAGCAAGTAAGGCGCGAAAAGGGAAAGGGAAGGCTTCCCATTCCAAATAGAGTTCTTCCCATGGTGGGAAGAAGATTGACAAATCTAAAGTGAGATGTTTTAATTGTCATGAGGTGGGCCATTATGCAACTAATTGTCCATTGAAGAAATCCAAGAAGGGATCATCGAAAGGATCAGATGGTGAGGCACTGGCCTCACAATTCGAACTGGATTTTACCCTCATCGCATGCATGGTTTCGTCGATGGTGGGTTGTGTTTGGTACTTGGATAGTGGAGCCTCATTCCACATGATCGACGTTAAGAGTTTATTTAGTACTTTGGAGTAGAAAGACTTCCAGATGCGCATAGAGATGGGCTATGATGGAAAGTACTATGTTTCAGGTGAAGGTACGGTTGTGTTTCATAAGGAGCATGGAGCTCCTCTCACCCTAACTGATGTAAAGCATGTGCTTGGACTGAAGAAAAACTTGGTATCATCGTGATGTTGGAAGACAAAGGCTATGATGTAGTCTTCAGTAAAGGAAAGGCATTCCTGAGACACATAGCCACGGGTCAGACCAAGAGGATTGGGATTCGAGTGAAGAATCTCTACAAGCTAGATGTAGATGACTGTGTTACATTGAGTTCCAAAGCAAAATTGGTGCAAAGCCAAGATATTGGCAAGTTATGGCATAGAAGGTTGGGCCATTTGCACCATGGGGCCTTGAATATAATACAACAGATTTCTACCAGACTTCCCAATGGAACAATGTAAACTTTGAAACGGGAACTATAAACTCAAAACGGGAACTCTGGCCAAAAAACCCCAAAAAAACATCAAAAACAATGCTAAAAACGAAAAGTGTGTATACTGGAACGATGTTTTTTTTTTAGGTGTCAATTTTGAACGTGTTTTAAAAATGACGGTGACTACGAAATTTACTACGAAATTTTCGTGCAAAATATAGCTTCAAAACGAAAGTGATGCTACTGGAATAACGTTTTTTTTAGGGTCAATTTTCAAACTTTTTAAAAAATGCTAATAAAACCAATTTTTTATGTCTCAAACAAAGTTAATTTTTAAGGAAAAAACACATTAATGTTTCTGGTAGAATATCATTTTTCTTTCCTAAGTATAAATTTAACATGTTTTCAACCACACCATGCTAGATACAAAAGAAATTGAAATTTTTTCAACTATAAAAATAAAAAACCGTGACATTATGAACAAATTATATCACTGAATGAAATCAAAAGTCTTTATTTGTACACTGAATAAAACAGACATTATATCTCTAATTTGATATTGCATTGTAGATATTTAAACAATAAAATTTATCATACTTAAGACATAATCCAACAACATAAAAATGCTTCATAACTTCTCATTTAACAATATATGGAAAACATTAATTTTATTTGAAGATATGATGCATACATCAGTTATATAATCTGTCTTAAACAATTATTCAAAATCACTCATATTTTATTGCACACCATCACAATTCACATCTTCAGATGAGTGACTGGATGCTGACGAAGATGTTCCATATTCTTCTCTTTCATCAACTAGTGCCACATCTGAGTCCACATGCATGCCCAACATTCCAGGTTTCAAAAGTCTTCTAGATCTACGACTGGTTTCAGCAGACTCCCATGTCAACACTATTCCTTCTGGTAACAACATTTTCAGAATCTCTATCGTCTTGAAGCGAAGAGTTCCTCTCTTTGTTAAATTGAAGTCATAAACAAGTATGTCAACACCCTCCAATTGTAATATGTCTGTGCGGCGGCGATTTATATTTGTACCCTTTCTTTTTCTTTTTCCACCATTTTTTTTGTCAACTACCATCTCTGGCTTATACACACCATTGAATGGGTGTGTATTTGTGGCATACCAATGTACTTAAACACTTGTAACATCCTCATTTTCTGTAAAGACCTTTATAACTTTAGCAACCCAAAATGGATAGCCTTTGGGATCTCCATCTGCTAGCACTGCAATCATGCAACCCTCCTTAATATCATGTACTGAACCCCTATAAAGGTCTTCCATGGCTTCACGTTGTGCATGAGATCTTCTGGAACCAATATACATCTCTCTTTCCATTGCCTGTGAAGAATTAATAATACCTTGAGTTTGTTGTTGTTCAACAATGTTTACTTCCTCTTGTTCATTCGACACATTTTGTGGCCAAATAAATGGATTTTTCAAAGATATATCTTCATTGGTTGTTGTTGAAATGATATCACTTTGATTATTGAAAAATGACTCCCACCAAACTGAATCAGCAATGTCAAAGTACTCATATGTATATCTAACATTTTTTAATTTCTTCTAGGCAATCAGAATAATTTATATGTCTATTCTGTCTGCGTGCATTCTGAACTTCACCAACTGATTGTAATAACAATATTTTTGATGCAAATATTAGACGATCTAGAATGAACTTCAAAAATTGCAAACCTGATGATGGTGCCCATTCTGTAGTAGTTGAAAACTTCTTGCCCCATATTAGTGTTTTCCCATCAATTTTTTTATACGAAATTGATGTTGGAAGCTAATATCATTAAGTTGTTCAATGCATTTCCCCTCACCATATGATCCTAGAATAAACCTTCGCATGTCAACAGTTTCTTCCAACACTTCAAAAGCAAGCTCTGGCATGTATGATTTCTTAATACATTCAATTAGTGATGGCAAGCTCCCAACTTCCTTCCTCCTCAATGTCACTGAAAAACGACTGAACATCTGATCAATATGGTCATGAGTGTGCCCAACAAGAAGGAAACCAACCTTTACCTTTTGAAAAATTCTCAATTCAACAAGCATGTTCAGATACCCAAAAACAACCTGATTTTTGTTTTCACGGCAAGTGTTGTCCAATTGTAGATACAAAACTTCAAGAAGATTACCAGACCAATGAGAAATCACATCATGAATTATGGTTATGGTCAGATTTGCATCATTATGAATATTTGGAGCTATGAAATACACCCTTGGCAACATTTTCCCATTGAAGACCATACAACCGACCAAGTGAAACTGAATAAAATTTTCCTCTTGTAGATTTTTGGGTGTGCGAACAAAATGTGGTAAAAGTGTTTTCTTCTGGTCCATACCATCAATTATCAAACCCAAATATTTATTTGGATTATCATAACACTTCTTTCGATGCTTGTACAACTTCTTCCTTTCATTTGTTTGTTGTTCGCGATGCTCCTGAAGTTCTTTGACAATTAAATCTACACAACATAAAAGAAATTCATTAAGAAATATGTTTTCATAGTTGATGACTATACAATTTTGAAAGTAAAAGTTATGAACACTTACCTTTTTCTGAGCCTTCACATTTGTCCCTTTTTTATTTAAGAGAAGCACATGTATAGCAAATCCCCATCCTTGTCTTCTTAGGAATACGAACATTATTGGTTTCTTTCTTCCATATCTTCACAAAATATTGATATGTAATAAATTGGCCTTGTCCCTCAACACTTTCTGCATATTCTTTGTATAAGTTGTAGATTTCTCGTCTTGAAAAATTATCTGGAATATGTATTGTCTCTCTATTTGGCATAACTCTCCATGCTTTGAAAAGAAATCTTTCATCCATGACATTGCAGTATTTGATAATGGCCCAAACTGTCTTTTATAACGTACTTCTGAATAAAATGTGGGATCCTTTTCCAAATTTTCTTGAATTCTCGAGAGACGAAAATTCCCAATTGAATGAAACATTTTGAAAGCTTTTCTACACAATAATAAATTCCTAATATGATAATCATAACCTGACAATGTAGATTGCATGCAGCCAACTAAATATGAGTTTTGCATGCTTTTATTCATTGACAAATATCTCTTCCTGCTTTCTAATGCAAATGTGAAATCCATACGTTTCAAGCAATTTTTTTGGCAACATTCACTTGAAATGAGAGCGCTGATAGAACTTCTCGTCAGATATTCTGCTCTACCTCTTGTATAACTAGAATAGTTTGCATTGATACGAAAAGGTCTGCTCCTACTCCTCGATACAATATTTCTTGGCAACATCTCCATCATTGGATCATCACTGCTGCTCTCATCCTGTTCTTCATCACTGCTGCTCTCATAGTCCTTAGAATCAGGACTAAGAGGACATTGTGATACTCCAATCTTTTGAAAATCATCATCCTGCGCTTCATCACTGTTGCTCTCATAGTCCTTAGAATCAGGACTAAGAGGACATTGTGATACTCCAATCTTTTGAAAATCATCATCCTGCACTTCATCACTGCTGCTCTCATAGTTCTTAGAATCAGGACTAAGAGGACATTGTGATACTCCAATCTTTTGAAAATCATCATCCCGCGCTTCATCACTACTGCTCTCATAGTCCTTAGAATCAGGACTAAGAGGACATTGTGATACTCCAATCTTTTGAAAATCATCATCCCGCGCTTCATCACCGCTGCTCTCATAGTCCTTAGAATTAGGACTAACTAGACACTTTGACACTCCATTCTTTTAAAATTCATTATCACACTCATCATCACTGCTTCTCTCATAGTCCTTAGAATTAGGACTAAGTGGACACTTTGACACTCCATTTTTTTGAAATTCATTATCACACTTTTCATCACTACTGCTCTCATAGTCCTTAGAATTAGGACTAAGTGGACACCGTGACACTCCATTATTTTGAAATTCGCCATCATGCACGTCAAAATTGCTGCTTTCATAGTCTTCAGAATTAGGACTGAGTGGACACCGTGACCCTCCATTCTTTTGAACTTCACCATCACACTCTTCAAAACTGCTACTCTCATAGTCCTCAGAATTAGGACTAAGTGGACATCGTGACACTCCATTCTTTTGAACTTCACCATCATGCTCTTCATCACCGCTGCTTTCATAGTCCTTAGAATCGGGACTAAGTGGAAGAATTGACTTTCTATTCATAGTGGAAGAATTCCCGCTATATTCATCAATATGAATAGAGTTGTTACGCGATGAAGATGTTGATGGTGTATAAATCGAAACTTCACCATCAGAACAATCCATCCCTTTCAAATAGAAGATGTTGAATGATACAAATGGAGTCTCCTAAGAATATTATATAGCTTAAAGAATGAAATATTCCCTCCAAAAATTTTCGCGAAAATATTTCCCTCCAAAAGTTTGTTAGATTTATTTACCTTTATTATTTTATTCTACAATTCATTGAAAAACATAAACTAAATTTTTTTATGAAATCAATCACTGAAATTCAAATTGTAAACTACAACTTCTATATTAATTATTCTAATAGTTAAAGTATATAATATTTACTAAACAAATATTTTTTTTTTAATTTTTATAATATATTCTAAAACAAATTAATCCCACATTCAATCCATTGTAAAATAACTCTACAATATTCGCTTTATAATAATTTAAAACAAATTATCCCACATTAATCGTACAGAAAAACATCTTCGTAATTTCACTTATATGTTAAATTTCGTTATCACTATTACTTACCTCACATCCAGGTTTTCTGAAGTTCATTGAAAGACGTGAATTGGTGGAACAGCTATATTGCTATCAACAACATATTCAACCAAGAATTATCGCAATTGAAAGGTAAGTTCAATTTTTTTTTTCAAAATTTTCATATTAAATTAATTTAACGTCGAAGAAGATTTTTTTTTTAAATTAATAATTTTTCCAAGCCAAAATAACAATTATGTCAATCGTGAGCATGGTGGGCCCAATCAAACTCAATCACCCAATAACCGTGGGTAAGTCATCGTCGTGCCCCCTTCCCCCAACCCATTACCGATCTTTCCCATTCATCCATGCCCTCTTCCCCCTTCTACCCTACCCATGCGGTAGCCCTTGCCACCCCCAAGTCACCCACCCATGCACCCTTTCCCCAACTCTTCCTTCCCTACCCCACAACTCACCTCCCCATAAGCCCACCCCCTAACTCCCATTCCCCTCCAATCTCAACTCCTCCCCCCCTTCCTTAACGCCGGCCCCATGGGCCCCACCCCCTAACTCCTTCCCCCTGCCCCCTCTCCCTCCACCCACTTCTGCCTCCCCAACCCGCACCCTACCCCGCTCCCCCTTCTGCCTCTTCCCCTACACCCGCCCCCCTTCTGCCCCTTCCCCTACCCCCCACCCCATCCGCCTACCCTACCCCCCCATTTCCCGCCGCCCCCCTACCCTATCCACCCTACCCCCCCCCCCATTCCCCCCTCGGCCCCCTCGCCACCCCGCACACCCTCCCCCTCCCCCGCCCCTACCTGGCCCAGCCCGCCCCCTCCCCGTCCCCTCCCGGGGAGGGGGGGTAGGGGTAGGGTAGGGGGTGGACGGGGTAGGGCGGCCGGAGGGAGAATGGGGGGGGTGGGTGAGTAGGGGTAGGGCGCGGGTGGCGAATAGGGGGGATAGGGTGAGGGGGTAAGGGTAGGGCACGGGTAGGGTGTAAGGGGAGGGGATAAGGGTTAGGGGGGGTAAGGGGTACGGGTAGGGGTAGGGGTAGAAGGTGGGGGGGATGGGGGAGGCGGTAGGGCGCGGGGATTGGGGGGTGGCATGGGGTACGACACGGGGGTAGGGGGGCGCGGTGTGGGGAGTAGTGGGCGCAGTGGGGAGGGGCGGCCGCAGGGAGGTGTTGGGGGTGTAGGGGGTTTGGGGGCGGCAGATGGGGGGGCAGGGGCGCGAGAGTGTGGGGGGACAGTAGGGGGTAGGGTGAGGGAAGGGGAGCGGGGCCGGGGAGGGAGTTGTGGGGGGCGCGTGGGTAGGGGCTCGCCCATACTTGCCTAAATGTCTACTTAGCCTCATTATCCCTCACCTGACCTTCCGCTCGCCCATCCGTTAGAGTTGGCTGGGCAATTCTGATTATACAAATAAAAAAATTATGGTATATTTTTGTTATTAATTTAAGTTAATATGTTTTTTTATTTACTAATTTATGTGTTTTTTTTAGGAAAATGGCATCAAGGAAAATTTCTGTGAATCTTTCTGGACCAAAGAGTCTTAAAGGTGTATCTTCAAAAAACATTGGTGAACAAACTCCACCTGAGCTCATGCCTACAAATATTTCAAGTGCTTCAAGTGATAAGAAGCTAATCTCAGATTGGAAAAGTTCAAAAGAGGTGAAATTTTCATCAAGATTCTGATATGTGAAAGAAAGAGAGAGCACAACTGTGAATATATATCTATACATTGATATACCCTATAATAATAAAAATTTGGAGGTGATGGGAAGATTCATAGATATGTGTTCGGTACCAAACACTGAAGTTGTTTACGTACTTACAAAAGCTCCCAAGTCACATGAAAGGATTAAATACCGACTATCATATTCATTATATGACACGAGAGAGGTATCTACAAAGTTGTGTAAACAAATCGTAAATGAGATGACACAAAACATCGTAAGTATTATTATTTGTATTTTTATTTTGCGTTTTGAAATTGTCTCGCTATATTTTTTTAACTTTGTTTATATTAACATATGATATTTTGTTTGGCAGAATTTTGTTGAAAGCTGTTCAATTAGGTTGGGAGGCATTCATTTCATAGAGCATGATATCATGAAAGTTGTCAGCAATTTTTACTCAGTGTCAGAAGAAGATATGGAAAACATGGAAAATGTAGTAATTGATGATGCTACAAAACTACATCCAAAGAATCAGAAAAAAAAGCCTCTGGTGGATAAATCTAGCAAGGGTAAACAAGTTACTTTTTAGGACGATGAAGTTGAAATTGACAATGAAGCATATGTTGCCATTACTGAAGATGACATTGGAAATGAAGAAGGTCGTAAAAAACCAAAAGTAACAATGCCCAAGAATAGATCTCTTGAGAATGTTATGACGAAAAAAAGTAGAGTTGAAGATCTTGAAGTAGTCATTACCAGCAGTCAAGAACCTAGTGAAACTTCAAAAGAAAGTAGAGAAATCATTACACCAGGAGCTGATTTAGATGATGGCATAATTAAAACAAAACAAAATGCCATTTGACAGAATTTGACAAAGAGAAACTTAATTGATGATGGTCGTACATTTCAGTTAAATGTCAGACAAACCTATAAGGCAAGTGAAGGACAATGCCAATATCAAATCAGAAAGCCACATCATCTGCATGTTCACAACTTGAAGACATTGATGAGGTACAATCCATATGTTCATGTGGTTAGTTATGTGCTTCTTGTTGATCCACTTCAAGTTCCCAACAAAGAAGCATTTGATAGGTTAAAATGTTTTGAATACAATTATTATGTGCTTGAGGGGAACCATTCTGTTGAAGCTTAAAGACAATTGATGGAGGAATATCCTAATAACCCACGTTTTGAAACAATGAAATGTATCATTTATGCTGGTTTAAATGAAACAGAAGCAAAGTTAGTGGCATTGGATCATAATTCAGATAATGAATATAGGATGTCTATGACTTTGATCCAAAAGGTTAGATTTATTCATAGTGAATTCCTAGAAAAATGTGGTGGGGATAGGATAAATATTACTGCAGATTTCCGAAAGGAATGTTGTATGGAAATAGGCTATCAAATTGAAGAGAAAACCAATTCAAAATGTGGAAAAGACAACAGATATAGTGATTTATTCAGAGGTGTTGATAACATTTTCCAATTGGCATTTAGAACTGGAGATATTTGGAATTTGATTGATGACATTTTTAGCATGTGGGAAGACATTGGCATTAAAAACCAGAGGGTCAAAAAGTCAAGCCATTGATATGTAGCAACAATAAATCAGCTCCTGAACTGAAGCAACTTCCAGATGATATGACCATCACGCCTTGGAGGGCGATGCAAGGAATGAAAGATGAAAAAATTGTCAAAACAATATTATCTCGTGTGAGGTAAAGGGAATTATCATTGGAAGAAATGTCTGAAGAATTTCAAAAGTAAGTTTATTGAATTATTTTTACTTATTTCCAGGATTATAGTTATCTTTTAAATAAAACATGTTGTTATTGGTAGTATTTGTTATACATATCATTATATTAACTTTTTCTTACTTTATCTATGCAGTCACAAAGTTTACATGAAAATTCAGGAACAAATGTTTAAATTGTTGAATGAAGATAGTTGGGATGATGTTGTATGCAACTATCCAGATTCAAGTTCTACATCAACATTAAAAGCTTTTTATCTTGCATTTAAAAAGGTAACTTGATTTATACATTCAGTTTTAATCATCTGTGTACTATTTTTAATTTAAAACTTACACATACATTTGTTTGTTTGGTAAAAGATGAGGAAAGAAGATAATGGAGCACCAGACAGTTTCAAGACTTTTATTGAAAAAATAAAGATTGAAAGACTGAGAAAGCAACGTATTAAGAATGTTGAACTTGATCCAACTCTTAATCATTTCATTTGGAATGGGCTAGACACTATTCAATATCAAGTAATACAAGGCGACTGTGAAGACATTGCTAAACTCGTACCAAAAAGGGATTATGCCCTGGTTATTGCAGATATTCCCCATGGTTTCAATATTTCAAACATTTACTATGATAGTGACCCTTATACTTATCAAGCTTTTAATAAAGTGGTGGCGGGATTTATGGAAGTGACGTCATCACCATTATGGAGATTTGTGACATTTCATTCAGACACACAATTGGCAATGGTATTGTCAATCTTCAAGGGGAAAACAAATTCAAGGATGCAGCTTACATGGTAAGATGTTTAAAGGTATATTTGATTAATGTTGAAAAATTCATTTATGTACAAGTTAATTGAACTTTTACTATTTTATGTTACATGCAAAAGTCAAATCTTCTTAACAATGAAGATCAACAATTTATAAATGACTGTGAGTTCATTCATATTGATAGTTGGGCAAAAGATGATAGCCATATGTCTATGATTTTTAATCGGGTGGACAGAAAGAGTCATAGCCAAATACTGACTTATGATGCTGTTGTGAGAAAACTAACATATGAAGACAAAGAAATGAAAGGAGAGATAGTTAACATTTATCAGAAACCACAATTATTGATTAACTATCTTATAGACATGTTCAAATGAAGGAGATTGGGTTCTGGATTTATTTTCTGGCTCAGGTAGGTTTTGCCACATGGAATTGAATTTCAATATGTTCTTTTTTTTAATTAATATGTCATTGTACTAATTTACTTCATTATTTTTTTGTGCTTGATAATTAGGTACAACACTAGCATGCTGCCTTCAAAAAGGAAGAAATTGCATTGCAATTGAGAAAGATCCATTACAATGAAATTTCATTCAGCAAAGAATTAATGCTCTTCAATTTCTTCCAGATGCAATGCAAGAAATTGGGTTGAAGAAAGGGGACTTTAGTGAATCACATGTGGCAAAAAAGGCAAAGGAACCCCAACCACCATTACATGGAATGTTTGGAAAGACATATATTGGGAGATTTGCAGACATCAAAGACCCATTAGAAGAGGAAATTGCGCAAAAGGAAGAAGAAAATATTGTGGAAGATGACAATGATGAAACTCTAGAGGACGAAGAGTTTGGATTACGTGACATTGTTGATTAAATTTAAGTTATACCTGGAAATCAAGCTTTGCAATGTTTTGACTCTGACATTTCATGAAAAGAATAATCAATGAATTAAAGTTGTTATGTGTTCAATATTTGTAATTTGTGATTTTCGCATTGATTTTTAAGTTAATTATTATTTTTTGAAAAAAAAGTTGTTATTATTATTTTTTTGACATGAAATTCATAAAAAAACTATTATTTGACCATTTTTAGTTAATATTTTTGTATAAAAATTGTGATTTTGACATGTTAATTCTAGCAAAAAATTATCAAAACGTTTAGTTTTTTTGTTATATTTATGTTAAAAATGGTTATTTTTATGTCCATTGTTAAAAAATGTTGTTTTTTAGAAACAATTATTTCATGTGGATTGAAAAATTAATTAAGGATGTATAAATATGTAGATTATCTAAAATTCAAAATATCGACTTTCTAATTTAAAAACGCAAAACAATAAAAACCCCACTAAAAAAAAAAAAAAAGATAGAGAACAAGAAAATATGAATAAAATGACCACTTCAAAAACTATCAAATTTAGAAAATAATTTTTTATATTTCACACACTAGAAAATTTAAAGTCAAAAAATAGGTCTTTTAAAAAAAGGGTGTGATGCAGAATACTCACTTTTTAAAATCAGCATGAAAATCACTACCATTCTAAAACTTAATGCACATGAAAAAAATTAAAGTTCCAAAAACCATGTTCTAAAAAAAACATGTGTATTTTGCATCACCACTTTTGAAAATCGGGTCATTTTTTCGCTATCTCTACGAAACGGGTAACAGTATCAGTGCTCGTTTCAAAGTTTACATTGTTATGGTAAATTTGAGCAAATGGACACATGCAAAGGTTGTACCTTGGGTAAGTATGCAAAATATTTATTTTAGGATCGAGATAGTCGAGCTGAAGCAATCTTGGATCGAGTTCATACAGATGTGTGTGGACCATTCTCGACAGTCTCCACCGCTAAACAAAGGTATTATGTGATTTTCATTGATGATTTTTCTCCTAGACGTTGGATCTATTTCATGCAGAAGAAGGATCAAACCTTCTCAAGGTTTTGTGAGTTCAAAGCCTTGGTTGAGAAAGAATCAGGAAAGAAGATTAGGGCCTTGCGAAGCGACAATGGTGGAGAGTATGTCTCTCAAGAGTTTAAGGACTTTTGTGTTGTAGAAGGAATTAAACGGAAGTTGACGACACCTCATAACCCACAGCAGAATGGGGTGGCCGAGAGGAAGAACAGAACGATTGTGGGAGTAGCTCGGGCGATGTTGCATGACCAAGGCCTACCACTTCATTTGTGGGTTGAGGCATGCAACACAACAATTTACTTGCAGAATAGAAACCTGCATCGCATACTTGGGATGAAGACACTAGAGGAAGCTTTCTTCGGGAAGAGACCAGATGTGGGTCACTTCAGGATCTTTGGCTCATCAGTTTATCGCCATGTGACTAAAGATGCCCGGAAGAAGCTAGAGCCGACAGCAGAGTTGGGGATACTTGTGGGGTACACTGATACTCCTCACAACTATCGGGTGTATTTGCCTAATAGTCAGAGGATAGTGGTTCGCAGAGATCTTAAGTTCGATGAGCTGAAGGCCATGCGAGTTTCCCTTGAGAGGGAGCTCAAGTTGCAGGTAGAGGAAGAACTTTTGGTTCCTAACAAGGAGGAGCCTCAGACTGATGCGCAACAGCCGCATGCAGAGGTTCCAAGAGGAGACATCCACTCATGCAGAGTCTTCTAGAGAGGGGCAGAAACGCACAAGGGAGGCTCATAGATTTTTGATGGATGCGAGAGAGAAAGTGAGAGAGCCATCTTCTCAGCGCAGACAGAGGAGGTCACCTGAGCGGTACACTGGTTACATGGACCTTATTGGGGAATGTGTAGAGATTGAACTATCTTCCTTTGAGGAAGTAGTGCAGCAGCCAGTTTGGGTTGATGCTATCGTGGAGGAGTATGACTCCATAGTTCGGAACAGTGTTTGGGATGTTGTTCAAAAACCGGAGAACAAGTCAGTTGTGAGTTCCTGTTGGCTTTACAAGTTAAAGCATGCTGCTGATGGAAGTGAGGAGAAACATAAGGCAAGGTTTGTTGCCTATGGTTTCTCACAGGGCGAGGGGATCGACTATGATGAGACTTTTGCTCCTATAGCAAGGTATTCATCTATCAGATCAATGTTGGCACTATCAGCACAAATGGGTTGGAAGATCCATCAGATGGATGTGAAAATTGCATTCCTCAATGGCAAGATTGAAGAAGAGGTGTACATAGAGCAGTCGGAAGTATTTGAGACCTTCGATCGTAAGTCACATGTGTGTCGACTCAGGAGAGCTTTGTACGGGTTGAAGCAAGCACCTCGTGCTTGGTACACTAGGATCGACAGCTACTTCACCGGGTTGGGCTTCAAAAAGAGTGAAGCCGATGAAAACTTGTATCACATCATGGTGGAAGGTAAGCAGTTGATCATTGTTATTTATGTTGATGATGTGATATTGACAGGTGATGATTAGTTGATTATGTCTTGCAAGGAGGACTTTGCAAGAGAGTTCGAGATGAAAGACATGGGTGAATAAGTGATATATGGAGGAGGGGTGATATGGGGACTCACCAACATCCCTTCAGATTAAGGGGGGGAATGTTGACACTTAATCATCAAAAATGGGTGAATAAGTGTAACTGATGTAAATAAATAATGGAAAATATGAAGAGTCACCGGGAGATGAAATGAACAGTCTCTCCCTCATGTATATAATAAAGATCAACCTGAATGAATAGAATGAATTAATTTTTGGAGTTATTTCCTGGTCTGACAGGCAAGGACAATGTACTATCAGTTACTAGAATATTTCCAGGTGAATATCTCTTACATGCAGAAGGAATTCATTCCTTGAAGATTGCGCAGTTACTACAGAGGTCAGAGCAGTGTGTGAGGTGAGAATCACACAGGTTACAGCTGGAGGACCCAAGAGAAACTACGCAAGGAAATAGGAGGCTTGGAGGACTGAAGGAAGGAATATGTGTTGTTTATTCTGTCTATGAGTAGCAGTGAGAGATTGTACTGAGAGCGGAATAGCTTGAGATCTAAAGCTTTGTGTAATCCTGAGATATTTCCATTTGTATGATAATACAAATAGCGGGGTTTTTAGCTGAGGCTTTCCCAAGAGTATTCTTTTGTGTTTCATATGTGATTGAATCTTCTTCTCTGTTATATGTGTTATGTTTGATCTTGCTCAAAATCGTTTAAGCTTCCGCAAGTTTGATTGTAAAAGTAGATTAAGTATTATGCTTTAGTACATTGCATAATCAATTTAATATACAGTGAGAACTTTTGCAGCGTTCTAGGAGAACGATATTGAATATGATGTATCTCTCTGATTTCAGATCCCAATATGTGATCTTTGGTCCTATAGCAGCTCTCTGAGTCTTCTTTCCAATGCCACAGGTCTGACCCGATTTGGATTCTTCAAGGCAAAGTTATGCCCAATCTCTCACAATGACCTAATTATGGATTAGTTTAGTAGAGAGAACTTGTACCGCATGCCATGTGTCACTATTTCCTCTTTCGGGTCTGAAATTGATACACATAAAACTAAATTCTGTGCATTATCTGCCACTTTTTATAGAATTCCAATCCATTTCTTAGAGAGAGAGTTATGATGATTTTATCAAGGTCACCTCTTTGAGATGAAATTAGGGAATCTGCAAAAACCCTAACTTCCACAGATCATATCTGTGAAAATATAGCGAACCAAGATCAGAAATTCGGTCACGGCATTCATTAGGATTTCAGCTCATTGGGTTTTAATTTCAACATCTAAGACCTCGCAGAAATAAAAGTATAGTGATAATGCCACGATCATACCTTTTGGAGGATATATGAGATTTCTTTTTATAGAGTTGAGAGGGGCTTCTATAGAGAATGTTGGAGAGATTTTAGGAGCTTAAAAAATTATTAATTTTTGACTATTCAATGACCAAAATCAATGATAAATGCCATGCCACAACCCCATGGGTTTTAGCCCACTAATTGGGGTTACTAACTTCAATCTTGAATAACTTACAAACCGTGAGGAATTATGAGGAGAGCTATATACCGATAGAAAGATATTTTTGAGTGGAGTATTCCTATAATTATTATGAGATGAGAAAACATGAATGATGATTCCCAATGTGCCATGGAAGTTCAGGGTCATCCTTGGTGTTTCTTGGGTTGACATCAATGACAAACTCAGATCATCTTTAGATCAACAATCTCCTCCTTTGGCATTGATGGCAACACAAGTACTCCCCCTGCGATCAGGGCACCTCTTCCTACTGCCTTCTCTCCCCCTTTGACATCAATGGCAAAGGGTAACTCCCATTGACACACAACCATCCTACGGACCTGTACACACTTTCACTCCCCCTTTATTTTCACGAGGTAAATGTTTAGTGAAGATATCAGCGATTTGTTCTTTTGTACCAACATGTTCAAGTTTGATATTCTTTTCAATGACCTTTTCTCTAACAAAATGATATTTGATTGGAACGTGTTTTGTTTTTGAATGCGTGACAGGATTCTTGGAGATGTTGATGGCACTGGTGTTATCATAGAAGATGGGAATAGGCTCACTGAATTGTATTTGAAGATTTTGCAAATTTTGTTTCATCCAAAGGACTTGAGTACAACAAGCTATCACTACAATGTATTCTGCTTCCGTTGTAGATAACAAGATTGAGGTTTTCTTTTTTCTCAACCATGATACGAGACAACCACCTAGATAGAATGTTACTCCACTAGCACTCTTACAATCATCAACGCTTCGTAGCTAATCTGCATCTATAAAGGCTTGAATAATGAGATTGTTGCCCTTGGGATACCACAAGCCATATTCTGTTGTTCCATTTAGATATTGAAGAATTCTTTTGACAACAATAATATGTGATTCTTTTGGTGCTACTTGGAATTTTGCTACTTGTCCAACTGCTTGCATAACATCTGGTCGAAAGGTTGTTACATATAGAAGACTACCAATCATAGATTTGTACAACCTCTGATCCACATCCTTAGATGAGTCTTCTATTCTCAATTTGCAACTTGTTACCATCAGAGTAAGGAAGGGTTTGCAGTGTTCCATTTTCAATTTCTTGAGCACTTCCTTGATGTACTTGGCTTGACATATAAATATTCCTTTCTCTTGCTGAGATATTTGAAGCCCTAAGAATTATGTCAACTCACCAAGTAAAGACATATCGAACTCACTTTGCATCTTTGTAGCAAAGTTCTTACTTAGTCGATCATCATTGCTACCAAAGATTATATCATCTACACATACCTTAATGATTGTTAGATTATCTTTATCTATTTGTACGTAAAGATTGCTATCAACAGTACCTTTCTTGAACCATTGTTGACGTAGATATCCATCAAGACAAGCCTACAATTCTCTGGGAACCTGCTTGAGACCGTACAGAGCCTTCTTTAACTTGCAAACATACTTCTTTTTCTGATAGTAGAAAACCTTCAGGTTGTTCGATGTAAACTTCTTCTAATTTGCCATTCTGAAATGTTGACTTAACATCCATTTGGTAGAATTTTATTTTTCTTGAACATGCATAGGCGAGAAACATCCGGATGGATTCCATTCTGGCAACTGGTGAATTTTTTTTGTTGAAATCAATTCCTTCCAATTGTGCATAGCCTTTGCAAACCAATCTTGCTTTCTTTCTGGTAACATGTCCATCTTCATTCAATTTGTTCCTGAACACACATTTAGTCCCAATGACATTTTTATCTTTTGGTCGTGGAACTAATTCCTAGCTGTTATTCTTCTTGATTTGATCCAATTTTTTATTCATAATTACTAGCCAATGTTCATTCTGGTTGGCTTCCTCAAAACTACTAGGCTCAATGGTTTCTAGAAAAGAAATGTGAGCTTGTTGTGATGAACAATGCTTTCGACCTTTTCTTGTTCCAATTCCTTCATTTATGTCACCAATGATTTAATTTAATGGATGGTTCTTTTGAATCCATTCTTTTGTTCTCTTTGGAGGAGCTTCTTGTTGTTGTTCCTATATATATTGTTGATCATTATTTACTTCTTCCTGGTTGACAGTTGCTTCTTGTTTTGGAATTTTCTCTGTACCTTTTTCAGTCTTTGTCTCAAGTTTCAAAGATTCTAGATCTTCATCATTATTTGTTAGAACACCATCTTCGTCAAATGTAACATTTATGATCTCCACTATCTGTTTTTTCCTTAGATTATAGCATTTATAGGCCATTCTTTTGCGTGAGTAAACAACAAAGATACTTTCTTCAACACGTGATTCAAACTTACCTAAATTTTGATCTTCTCTTTTTATATAACATTTGCTTCCGAAGATTCTGAAATATTTTACATTAGACGTTTTCCTTTCCATAATTCATATGGGGTCTTGTTGCAATTATTTCTGAGAAGTCTTATGTTGATAATGAAGATTGTCGTATCAATTGCTTGAACCCAGAATTTTTCATCCAATTTTGAGTCCTTCAACATTGCTCTACCCATTTCCTGTACGGTTCCGTTATTTCTTTCAACAACTCCATTTTGTTGAGGTGTTCGTGCTATTGAAATTTGTATTTTTATTCCATTTTCATCACAGTATTGTTGAATTAATTTGGAAGTGAATTTTGCGCCATTACCTGATATTAGACACTTTATTTTCAAATCAGTTTCATTTTCGACCAACTCCTTGTAGACCTTAAAGCACTCAAATGCTTCTAATTTTTTCTTTAGGAAACTGATAGCTATCATCTTGGTATAGTCATTTATCATTAACATGAAATATAATTCTCCATCTAAGTCTTTTGTTCTCATAGGACCACATAGATCAGTATGTATTAATTCCAATGGATGTGATGCAAAGTGTTCTTTTCTTTTAAATCTGAATTTTGTCTGCTTGCTGTGTCGACAGTGCTCACATAGTGTGTTGGAAGGTTTTGAGATTTTTGGCATTTCTTGTACTGCTTCCTTTTTGCTTATCCTGACAAGATTTCAAATTTTATGTGACACGTTCGTTTGTGCCATACCCAGCGTTCATATTCTTTAGCTAGTAGACATGCTTTAGTTGCTTCATCCAGAACATATATGTCATTTGGAGTTCGACTTGTTGTAGCCACAATTTTACCATACCTGCCTTTTCTGATTTCACATTTTGTAGAGATGAATAGCATTGTGTGTCCTTGATCACACATTTGTCCAAAACTGAGCAGATTTTGATTCATGTTTTCAACCAATAGAACATTCTTGGCTAGAGCATCTTTGCTTCTGAGACTGATAGTACCTAATCTTATAACATTTGAAGATCCATCATTTCCAAATGACACGGTTCCATCCTTCTTCTCTTTCAAAGATACAAATTTCTCTCTATATCCAGTCATATGCGTTGAGCAATCGCTATCAACATACCACACATCTTTGTTGTTTTGAGCCTTGAGAGCGAGAACACAATTATCAGTGTTCTTCTTCTTCCATGTTCGTTCGTTCTGTGGTTTCGAAGATTCTTTAGGAGGATTTTCATGTCTGCAATCTCTGGCTATGTGTCCAAAGTTTTGACATTTGTAACATTCAATATTATTTCTTAAATGTTCAAATCTATTGATGTTTCATTGAGCCCTGGGAGGTTCATATTTGATAGATCTCCTGGAATTGTATTGGTTCCTAGGGTACGTGCGACATTTTACAGCTTTATGACCAAATTTTCCACATGAATAACAATAACCATGAAAAATATGTTGGTACCTGGATGGAAATCTTCATCGGGGAATTGTCTTCCAAGGTTGTTCTTGTGAATCTTATCCAATGAAGTCTACATGCTTATCAGATCTCATAGGTTCATTGTATTTTTTTGTAGAAGGTCCTGCTTCTTCTTCTTTGTAACCGAGGCCAGTTTTGTCGTTGTAAGATCGTTGATTGTTGATGAGTTCTTCCAATTCCCTTGAGCTGTTGGCATAGTTTTGGACAGTGTTTCCCTTCGTCACTTCGTTATGCTGCAAGACTACTTTGGCTTCTACTGCTTCCCTTTCTCAGTTTCTTTCTTCCAACTTCTTCTGAAGTGACTCTTCAATACATTTTTGTTCTTCAACTTCAATTTTGAGACCTTGAACTTGTTCTTCAAGAGTATTGTAATGGATCTTCTCAGCCTTGAGGTCTTTTATAAGCTTGATTTCCTCCTTAGAAAATTATTCTATGGTCAACCCTTCTTCTTTGTTGTTTGATACCTCTTGTTTATTGTGCTTGGCCATAAACAATACTCTCTCATTGGCTTCTTCTTTTCATTGTCATTGTCTTCATCGGATGATGAGCTATCTTCTTTAGAGAGAAAGTTCCTTATGAATCCTTTCTTCTTGCCTTGCTTGTTGAATTTCTTAAAGCCTTTCTTTCCTTTTGAGTTTCCATCACTTCTGTTCGGACATTTTGTTGTGAAATGCCCAACCGAAACATATCAATGGAAGTTTACCTTTGAATTTTCCCTTACCAATTTTTAGTTTTTTCGTAAAGCATATTTTCCATCTGAAAAACCTCCTTCACCATCTTCCTTTTCTTCACACTTGCAAGTGTAGGTCTTTGCCTTTGAAGTTTGTTTGTCCTTATTGGTTTTCTTAGATGTAGCGAATGCAATTTCTAGATGTGAAGTACCCTCTTCTTCATCAAGTCTCATTTCATATGCTATGAGAACTCCATGTAATTCCTTTCTGCTGAGTTTGGCCATATTTGCACTGCATTCTAAGATCGATACCTTTGGGTTGAATCTTCTTGGTAATGTTCGAAGAATCTTTCGTATAATAGTCTTCTCGTCAAAAAACTCTCCCAATCCTTCCAGAGTGTTGGTTATTCCATCAACGTGTTGGAAGTATGTAGCAATGTTGTCATCTTATTTCATTCTGAGTTGCTCAAATTTTGCTTGGTAGATTTGAAGCTTTGCTTCTTTGACATTTGAGTCACCTGCATATATATTTTCAAGCTTGTCCCATACATTTCTTGCAGTTTTACAACCCAACAATTTATGATAAGCAGATTCAATAAGTCCACTGACAATAATATTATTTGCTTTTGCATCATTTACCAAATTATTCTTACTTTTTTCATCCATGGCTGGTGTAAAGCCATTTTGAACAATGTCCCATACTTCATAACCTAGCGCCAAGAGATAGACCTCCATTTTTCCTTTCTAGAGTGCATAATTATTTTCATTGAATAGAGGTACACCATTCTTGGTATGCTCCTTGATCTCCTTCAAGTTGTTAAACTGCTATTGAAGGAACCAAGCTCTGATCCCAATTAGTTAATCTTTAGTTATTATAAGTGTTTGTACAATGATAATAACAAACAAAAGGAACACAAATGCACACATTTTTTAAGGTGGAAACCCCCTCCGGGACAAAAACCACCTGAACACTTTTCTAATAATTCTTTTATCTTCAACTCCAATTGAAAAGAAAGATCCAACTTCCTAGAATCTGGAAAAACATTCTTCTCCAGCTCCCACAGGATGGAGACTCCAACGCCCAAGATTCTTCAGTAGTTAAATTAACGGATGCCCCAACACCCAATGAGCTACAACTCACCATAGCACCACCCTACCACCCTGAAGTTTTCACAGGCTTGAACATGTTGGTGACTTCATGCGCCAACCTAGCACCACCCTACCAACCTATAGAAGAATAAAAGAAGAATGGACTCTCATACCAGGGAAAATGGTCCACTTTACAATGATATAGAATGATGTAGAAGAAGAAGACACACTAGACCATAACCCCAACTTTGACACAACCACCTAATGATGATCTTAGACCTCCTAACACTGCCTCTTCAACTCTTGGTAGATAGACACTTATACAACTTTTACAATGATGCTTTTACAATGACTCTGTACAATGATACTTTTACAATGATTGTATGCAGTGCTGCCCACTTGAAGACTTCATGTGGTGAATTTCTTGTTGTTGTTATGCACCTTGATTTTTTCTCTTTTCATGCTACCCTTTCTCACTTTTCAGAATATTATATTATGCATTGAGTCTTCTCTTGATGAATATATAATACCTGCAAAAAGTCTTCAAGGAAATAACCATCACATGATAATAGTAAAACTTACCTCATCCTGCAGAGCATATGTAAGTAATAAAAGAAAACAACAAATTAGAATACACAGAGCCTAATACAATTAAGAGATCAGCATGCATATACAAAAGATACATACCTAGAGCTTACCTTTGCTACACCTTGCTCTTTGCTTCCCTAGAAAGTCTGGTCCTTTGCAGCCCTTGATAACACTTGATCTAGTTTTTTTTTTCTTGCCTTCTAGGAGCACTATATTGAATCTGATGTGTTTCTGTGATTTCAGATCCCCAATATGTGATCCTCGGTCCTACAGTATCTCTCTGAGTTTTCTTTTCAATGCCACGGGTCTGACCTGATTTGGATTATTCAAGGAAAAGTTATGCCCAATCTCTCATAATGACCTAATTATGGACTAGTTTAGTAGAGCGAACTTGTACGGCGTGCCACGTGTCATTTTTCCTCTTTCGGCTCTAAAATTAATACACAAAAAACTAGAGTCCGTTCAATATCTGCCACTTTTTACAGAATTCCAATCCATTTCTCATAGAGAGAGTTATGATTATTTTCTCAAGGTCACCTCTTTGAGATGAAATTTGGGAGCTTGCAAAAACCCTAACTTCCACAGATCATATCTCTAGAAATATAGCGAACCAATATAATAAATTCGGTCATGACATTCATCAGTGTTTCGGCTCAAATGGGTTTTAACTTCATCATCTAATACTTCACAGAAATAATGTTATAGTGAAAATGTCACGATCACACCTTTTCGAGGATATATGAGATTTCCTTTTATAGAGTTGAGAGGGGCTTCTATAGAGAATGTTGGAGGGATTTTAGGAGCTTAAAAAATTATTAATTATTGAATATTCAATGACCAAAATCAATGATAAATTCCATGCCACAACCCTAGGGGGTTTTAGCCCACTAATTGGGGTTACTAACTTCAATCTTGAATAACTTACAAACCGTGAGGAATTACGAGGAGAGCTATATACCGATAGAATGATATTTTTGAGTAGAGTATTTCTATGATGGTTATGAGATGATAAACCATGAATGATGATGCCCAATGTGCCATGGAAGTTCAGTGTCATCCTTGGTGCTGCTTGGGTTGACATCAATGACAACCTCAGGTCATCTTTAGATCAACATGTGATTCATTCAACCAAGAAACCGAGCTGTTCATGCAACCATTAACGTGACATTAGAAATCATCGCAAAATATTGTTTAAAAATTAAACTCTAATATCACTAACATGAAATTGATCGAATCGAAGGTTGTTGACTCATCACATGCATGTGCATCTTGGTGGCCTCCTCCCACACTGAAATAACCATAAGTAATATTTGCTCATAAGGTTAGTCATTGACATGTTTACATGTTAGAATATCAGTATTGAAATCATCATGACTATGCATGCAATAATATTCAACATAACACTAACTTAAACCAGATAAATAGTCATTAGAATATATAAATGTGACAACATATAATGAAATATTCATCATCATTACACATAATCATCAAATAAGTACATCACAATCATCTTACCAACCAATAATCATTAGGGGAATTTTGAGGTCTAAAATGGGCCTCATAAGGAAATTATAAAATAATAGTGGAAATAATAAAATAATATTACATTACATTATCAAATTTTAGAGGGAAAAAAGAAAAAACTATTTTTTCAACTCATATTTTCAACTTATCTCCCTATGGGTTTAGTCAAATTTCGAGCAGAAACACTTGTTTGATACAAAATTTGATTTCTCATCCAAGGAGTACCCATGTTGCATACTTTTGATAGACCCTGCTACATAAAAAATGAGAAATACATGAAAAACGTGATTGCAATTACGTTTTTTCATGTTTTTCTCATTTTTCGTGTAGTAGGGTCTATCGAAAGTATGCAACATGGGTACACCTTGGATGAGGAATCAAATTTTGCAGCCAACGAGTACTCCCACTTGAAATTTGAGTAATACCTTAGGGAGATAAGTTGAAAATAAGAGTTGAAAAAAGTAATTTTATTATTATTATTTTTTATTTTTTTTTAACTTTTTACTATTTTACTCCAAAAATGGTGAATCGTCCCCCAATGTTGACATCATCATCTTGAATCTTATTGGTTCTTATAAAGTTTATTTTGGGTGTACATTTTTCTTAGGAGGTCCATTTTAGACTTCAAAATTCCCCTAATGAATATCAATCTCGTACATCACAATTATCATCACACCCACTAATAATTATAGTAGAAATAATTGGATCCTCAAGTTGAGGTCTTCAAAAAATAATGTATGTGCCATAACAGTATATCAAGGTTAAGATAATGTAAAAGCTAGTCAACTAGAGCAGGGCACTACACATTTGGATCCTTGAGGGAAATCATTTTCGGTAATTCCTTACTCTTTGGGTCCATTATGGTATGAAAGCATTTGGTTGGGTCCATTGTTACTTAGGATGCTTCATTATGGGTCCATAATGACCCAAATCCATTTATATTTTCTATTATAAAGTTGAAAATGAGTCAAATGTTCCTTAACATGTATTCATATAAAGGCCTTAAGTGGACCATGGCATTCTTAGTTGTATTGCAAGTTTATCTCGTTTCTCATCGAACAAAGACTCTATTTGGTAATATACCCATGGTATAGTCTCATACACTCATGGTACATGACCAAATTGTGTAGTTTGAATTTTTCATATAGGTTATTCTCTTCCACAAGTAATGTAACATAACCTCTGCTTTAAAATCATTTCCTTTTCTATTTATACCATTCAATTTGTCTTAAATCTACCTTGAACTCCTTGAATTTTCAATCTTCAAAACCCTATCTTGTAGGGATGCACTCAAATTGGCACCAAAGATTTATCTAGCTTAGTAATTGACCTTTTACAATCTTGGGCCACTTGTAGTTTCTTTCTCCAATGCCTCAATATAAATCTATTGATATTAGTTTGTCTTCAACCTTACAAGCTTGTTGTTTCATTCTAGGGAAACTTCAAAGGCACTATCCTCTCACACCTTGGAAAATTCCACCCTAAAACCTCAAGAGAGGTGCCAACACAATGAAGGCAAGGGAGGTATTAAACCCTTTTGAGGAAAATCTAGGTCAATATTCATTACTTCATTAGTATCTCATTTATGTGATGGATCTAATGTTATTATTGTATTATATGGGAGATGTATACAAGTTTGTTTTGCAAGATCAAGTTTTGTGTGTAGGTTCCTTTAGGAGGTGGAAAAATATATCTGAGGCTTGACACAGCTCTCATGTTCAATACAATAAATTTCAACACTTAAAACAATGCTCATTCCCATTTTTCCTCTCTTTCATTCCTAGCACTTTGTTTAATTAACACACTAAAGGAGATTTGGGAATCAAACTTAAATTATTGTAATTTCCATTATTTATTTGTTGGAAACTGTTAGCTTTGCTATACAACGAGGATTTTCTATGGTCAGAAACAGGCTTGGTCCGCCTGGTTGTGCTCAAAAGGGTCCAAGGCATACACAGGGGCCACTTCATTTAGCAGACAGCCATATCCTATCGCAATCACAATCGTAGCTTTCAGGAGGAAGAGAGGCCGAAATGCAAAGAATTGTTGCTTATTAAAAATATCAGGAAGGTCCACATGCCACGTCACAATCGCAATCGGCGATCGTAGCTTTCAAGAGGCCTTTTATAAGTCATGTCTATAACATTGCTGATGGCCGATTATCGATTGCACCTATTGAATGCGATATTGTTATTAAACCATGTTACAGTGCCTGTCGGGTCCACAACAATATCGTTATCGACAAAAACCAAAGGAGGACTTACGGAGGGTAACAAGACACCGCCGATCAACGATCGCCAATGATCAGATCGGCGGGTTGCATCGGCGGAGGCAAATCGGCACAGACCAGGAAGGAGGAGCGATTGCGATCGATGATTAAACATGGACCGCTAATCGCGCGTGCAGATCAACGGCCCACATTACATCATCGGATCGCTATCGGCGGAAACCAAAGGGGCAGGGCCTTTACATATACATGCATGCGACCTGATGGGCCGGACCCGATGGCACTACAAATGATTTCTTATAAAATTTCAAGTCCGTGCACAAGTCGTTTTCATTGTATTTTGTATATTTCGTTAGATAAATGAAAATAAAAAGGAAAGCGAGGGAACTGGTCGGCTGCGATATGCGACAAAAACTTCAAGGGCAGACCCGACAAATGAATTAATCATGTTGTAGACTTTTTGAAGTCCAAAAGAAGCAGAATGGGCAGGATTTCTCAGCGTTACAGCGTTTTCTGTATACAACAGAAAACAATCATTATTAAGCATTTTTCAAGAGATCACAAAGGCCCAAATAGCCATCCCATCACCTAAAAGAGGTCGAGAGACAGAGACAGAAGGTTGGAAGTGGAAAGGCGATAGCACAACACGATGCAGCCCGCAACAGAAGTGATCAAGGAGCATAGACAACGCAACATAGCCATTTCATATTCCCGAAAGGACGAAGGTGGCCAGTGTTCACCACTCCGCGCAGTTACTCTTCAACCACCGCTTTCAACAAACAGGATGGCCGAGAAGGAAAAGGACAAGACTTGGGTAGATTAGCACATCCAGAAGTTAAGGGATTTCATCCTTTGTGACACTCCACCTGCTCGAGGAATACAACAGAGCACCAGAGAATGTCAAATTAATTTATTGAAGCACGCAGATTGTAGCAGAGACGCCATCAGAGAGTTAAAGCGGTTGGTGGTCCATTATGACCCCTCCATGCATAAAACAACAACGTATCTTTGTAATCAAACTCTATATATACCCAGAACACAGATGAAATGGGTTGATGGTTGTTGTTTTGATGTAATGTTCAACTTCTGGAGACTGTAACTACTTTGATACTTGCAGCGTCTGGTTTTCATTTTCAGCTAATACAAGCTTCTTTTGCTGTTAATTGCTTAGTTTCCATTTCTACTCTGTTCTAGGTTGTGCCTGTTATGCATTTATTCATGTGCTCTTGATATTTAGCATTAGAGGGGTTGTCATCCCACCTCTGTGTTGAAGTCTATTATGTATCATTGAATGAGTTATGCAGGTTTCTGTTTACTTAATGCCAGAGAGTTGTCATCGTGTTTGTGCATTAGGAAATAGATTTGCAAACTTCTTTACTGGTTACAGCAGGCCATCACATGGTCTTGTGCATCTGCTGGTGTGGCCAGTATTCTCCATGTTCACCTAATCCTCAAACTGTGAGTAATTGGTGATCTAAAGCCTTATAGTTTGGGGGTGTTCACCCATGTCTGGAGTTAAGCATAATAGAAGTGGTTATCTAGCTTGAACAAGCATCATTCCTTCCATTCATCCATTTCCAACATTTTGTTGAGTTTGTAATGTTCCCGAGCATCTCTGAGATACAACCTAGGAGAGTTCCTTGGGGTGATAACATTAATTGGCGTCGTTTCTGGGGAGAGGAGATTGAAGCTCAGCTTCCCTGGGAAAACGAGACAGTTCTAGATTTTGATGATAGACAAAGTTTGGGCACATTTCTAGTTGTAATCATCTATTTGGCGACTTCACTAGAGGAAGACCAACCTTTGGCGACTCCACATCATAGTCCTGGCTTAGTTTGTGAGACATACTCGAAGAAATCCTCAGAAATCACCAGCGGTTCCAGTGCCTGACCCTAAGAAGATTGTTAAGCAAAAGAAAACATCGCAAAAAGGAACATCATGATCAGATAAGCCTAAGAAATCTTATGTATCTCTGCAAGAGAAGGTTATAGGTGAGAATACACAATTTGAAGATATACAGCCTAGTATTGCTAGTGAAGAATCAGCTCTAGAGATTCATAAGGCTCCTTGTCCATTTAGTTCCCCTTTGAATCTCAGTCCAAAGAAAGTTTCCCATACAGTTCATAACATCCCTTTGTCTCTGTCATCCATTTCATTGTTTCATACTGCTTAATCTACCAGTATCCTTTCACCTACCCCAGTCATGGCAGGCCAGCAAGCACCCACAAAGATAGAAAGAATTATTGTTGCTAGATATGGACCTTTGGTCTTGCCTGTTCCTTTGAATCCCATGCCTGCGGGAGAATATCAGAAATACATGCCTAAGTTCACTGGTACAAAAGGAGTAACAACTGAAGAGCACCTTGAGTCTTTTTATAGCTATGCCAATAACTTAGATATAAGTGAAAATGATGTGTGGATGAGAGTTTTTGTCTAGAGCCTCGATGGAGAGGCTAGAAATTGGTTCACAGAATTGCCCCCTGGATCTATTGCTAATATTGAAGCCTTATATGAAGCATTTTTGAAGCACTGGGGAGATAAAAAGGACTTGATGTATTACCATACTGAGTTTGGTAACCCGAAGAGGGAAAATGGGGAATCATTGCTTGATTTTAATAAAAGATTCAATCGTATGTATAGTAAGATACTGGCTGAAGTAAGGCCTGCCCCCACCTCTGCCAAACTTGCCTATGCTAGTGCCTTTGACTCTGATTTCTGCTTGCTATTGAGAGAAAGAAGATGTGCTACCCTAGCTGAAATGCAAGATGCAGCACTAGAAGTAGAATCTAATGTTATAGCAGCAGAAAAACTCAGAAGTCATGCTGATAGAAGGAGGCAGAGAGGTGAAGCTTCTTCTTCCTCTGCTTCATCTTCCGATCCCAAATTTGATAAAATGACTCGAATGATAGTCATTGGCTGCTGAGATATTTAAGCTGAAGGTTGAACAGAACTCAGGGAAGACAAGGCTCCCAAATACATTTGCTCCAAGAAATCCAAATCCGTTCAGAAGAGAAAATGAGCAAACACAAATCATTCAGAAGGGTAAAGAAACTAACGAGGATCAAAGAGTTAAAGCTCCTTTCCAAAATGTAGTCATGGAGGAGGAACAGATTGAAGATGAGGATGAAATTCATTGTATGGAAGATAAAGGCAGTGCTCCATTTTTTACCTTCGCTGCGTATGAGGAATCTTTGCTACAGGAACAAGACAGTCAAAGGTGGGACAGAGAGGCTGTTCTACAAACTGAGGAGTAGCGAAGATATAATCTGAGGTCAAAAGCAAAAAATGTCAAGGAGAATCCTGCCCAAAGAGCTGTTGTCCAAATAGAGTCACAGAATAGCAGACAGAGAAGACCAACAACTGATCTTGTCATTCTCAAAGCACCAGTTCAAGAGGTAAGAGGTCTTGACAAGTCCCCTTCCCCTTTTAGCTTTGAGTCAGAAGTCCAGAAATTAAAAATATATGTGCCTCTGATAGAACTTGTGAAGAGTGAAGTGTTTAGAAAGCCTATCCTTGAAGCTCTTGAGCTGAAAGCCACACAAACCTCCACTGACTCTGTCAATTTGCAAGATGATAAGCCTGCAGTTGTGCTTAGCCCGATGACCAAACCTACCGATGATAATTTTCCATATTTTTATGTCTCATTGACTATTCATGATAAAATCCTCCACAACTACCTGCTAGATACAGGGGCTAGCGACAATTTAATGCCTAACGCTGCCATGGAACAGTTAGGCCTTGACATCACCAGACCACATTATTATTTATTCTCATTTGATTCAAGAAAGGTGAAATGTCTGGGGTTCATTAAAGATTTAGCCATTACCCTAACTCAGTTGCCCATGAAGAGTATGATCATGGATATTGTGGTAGCAGATGTCCCTCCCAAGTTTGGCATGTTGTTGTCAAGAGGATGGATTAATAGACTAGGTGGGACACTACAGAGTGATCTATCTTATGGCATTGTCCCCATTTTTGGAGGAGAAATGAGAAGAATCCTTCTAATCATCCTATTTACGTTGTGGATACTGATTTTGGAGCATGTATCCTCCAAATTGAAGAATCTCAGAAGGCCACGTTGCAGCTCAAGTCCTTTCCTGATAACGTCCACCATTGGAAATTTTTTGAGGATGATGATGAAGTGAATAGATTCTGGCCAATCATCGATGAATTTTCTGACATGCAAATTGACCAAGAGAATGAAGCCTTGCAAGAAAGCCCCCAATTCCAGCTTAGAAATAATATTGGCAAAGATAGTATTGTCCAGCTTCGTAGCAATCATATTCCTAAGGGTCTAATTCCTCTAGAAAGACTGTTTGACCAAAATGACGTGCCTTATAAAGCTGCCCAAAATGAAGATCAGTCTGTAGTCTGTAAGCATAATATAGGGTGTCCAAGTCAGCCAAAATATGTAAATCTGTCCACTCATCTGTCTGTTGACCAAAGTTCAGAATACTGCAATTTAATGAGG
The DNA here is from genome assembly GCA_031772625.1 of Pinus tabuliformis. Classification (NCBI taxonomy): domain Eukaryota; kingdom Viridiplantae; phylum Streptophyta; class Pinopsida; order Pinales; family Pinaceae; genus Pinus; species Pinus tabuliformis. The sequence continues at coordinate 1,021,710,666 of CM062805.1, forward strand.
CAGTTTGCTGATGTCTTTGCCTGGGAATATAGTGACCTGAAAAAATATGATAAGAAAATCATCCCGCATAAGATTCCTTTAGAGAAAGACACCATACCTTTAAAGCACAAGTTGAGACCAATAAACCCTTTTCTCCTTCTAATTGAAAAAGAACATAATGAGGAAGAAGACATGGAAAAAGGGATCACTGACTTAGCAGAGGTTCATCAGATCAGAGAACAGCTGATTGAAAGGTCTGCAGCACATCAAAAGAAGATCAAGGAAATTTTTGACAGAAGGACAAAAACAAATAATTTTTAGGTTGGAGACTTGGTTCTGAAGTGGGATGCACTAAAAGAAAAGAAAGGAAATCATGGGAAGTTTGACACTTTCTGGACAGGGCCTTTTATCACTTCTCAGATTCAAGGGAACAACACCTTCATACTTAAAAGTATGGGAGGAGAAGTAGTTTTTGATGGCTCAGTTAATGGGCATTTTTTGAAAATTTATGTGATTTAAGGTCTTTTGGCCTTAAAGTTGTAAATATTTTATTTTATAAGTTTTAATGTAGGTTCAGTCAGACTCCATGCCCAATGGAACATTAGGAATTTTGCTAATTTGTTTTTCATAGGAAAGGCATTGATCTGCAAGTTCTTGAGATCTCACAAGGAGGATTTCATCCCCATAAGGAGTCAGTGTTAGCTCTGCTATAAAACGTGGATTTTCTATGGTCAGAGACAGGCTTGGTCTGCCTAGTTGTGCTCAAAAGGGTCCAAGGCATACACAGGGGCTACTTCATTTAGAAGACAGCCATATCCTATTGCAATCAGAATCGCAGATTTCAGGAGGAAGAGGGGCCGAAATGCAAAGAATTGTTGCTTATTAAAAATATCAGGAAGGTCCACATGCCACGCCACAATCGCAAAAGACGATCGCAGCTTTCGGGAGGCCTTTTATAAGTCATGTCTATAACATTTTCGATGGCCGATTACCAATTGCACCTATCGGATGCGATATTGCTATTAAACCATGTTACAATGCCTGTTGGGTCCACAACAATATCGCTATCGACAAAAACCAAAGGAGGACTTATGGAAGGGCACAAGACACCACCGATCAGCGATCGCCGATGATCGGGATAGCGGGTCGCATCGGCGGAGGCAAATCAGCACAGACCAGGAAGGAGTAGGGATTGTGATCAGCGATTAAACGTGGACCGCTGATCGCGCGCGCAGATCGACAACCCACGTTACATCGCCGGATCGCTATCGACGGAAACCAAAGGGGCAGGGCCTTTACATATACATGCATGCGACCTAATGGGCCCGACCTGGTGTCACTACAAATGATTTCTTATAAAATTTCAAGTCTGCGCACAAGCCGTTTTCATTGTATTCGGTATATTTCGTTAGATAAATGAAAATACAAAGGGAAGCGAGGGAACCGGTCGGCTGCGATATGCGACAACAACCTGAAGGGCAGACCTAACAAATGAATTAATCATGTTGTAGACTTTTTGAAGTCTGAAAGAAGCAGAATGGGTGGGATTTCTCAGCGTTACAGCGTTTTCTGTATACAACAGAAAACAATCATTATTAAGCATTTTTCAAGAGATCAAAAAGGCCCGAATAGCCATCCCATCACCTAAAAGAGGCCGAGAGATAGAGACAGAAGGTTGGAAGTGGAAAGGCGACAGCACAACACGATGCAGCCCGCAACAGAAGTGATCAAGGAGCATAGACAGTGCAACATAGCCATTTCATATTCCCGAAAGGACGAAGGTGGCCAATGTTCACCACTCCGCGCAGTTACTCTTCAACCACTGCATTCAACAAACAGGATGGCCGAGAAGGAAAAGGAAAAGACTCGGGCAGATCAGCACATCCAACAGTTAAGGGATTTCATCCTTTACAACACTCCACCTGCTCGAGGAGTACAACAGAGCACCAGAAAATGTCAAATTAATTTATTGAAGCAAGCAGATTGTAGCAGAGACGCCATCAGAGATTTAAAGCGGTTGGTGGTCCATTATGACCCCTCCACGCATAGAAAAGCAGCATATCTTTGTAATAAAACTCTATATATACCCAGAACACAGATGAAATGGGTTGATGGTTGTTGTTTTGATGTAAGGTTCAACTTCTGGAGACTGTAACTACTTTGATACTTGTAGCGTCTAGTCTTCATTTTCAGCTAATACAAGCTTCTTTTGTTGTTAATTGCTCACTTTCCATTTCTACTCTGTTCTAGGTTGTGCCTGTTATGCATTTATTCATGTGCTCTTGATATTTAGCATTAGAGGGGCTGTCATCCCACCTCTGTGTTGAAGTCTAGTATGTATCATTGAATTTGTTATGCAGGTTTCTGTTTACTTAATGCCAGAGAGCCGTTATCCTGTCTGTGCATTAGGAAATAGATTTGCAGACCTCTTTACTGGTTGCAGTCGGCTATCACATGGTCTTATGCATCTGTTGGTGTGGTCAGTATTCTCCATGTTCACCTAATCCTCAAACTGTGAGTAATTGGTGGTCTAAAGCCTTGTAGTCTGGGGGTGTTCACCCATGTCTGGAGTTAAGCATAGTAAAAGTGGTTATATGGCTTGAACAAGCATCATTCCTTCCATTCATCCATTTCCAACATTTTTTTGAGTTTGTAATGTTCCCGAACATCTCTGAGATACAACCTAGGAGAGTTTCTTGGGGTGATAACAGAAACATTGATTAATCTACAATCTAGAGAAATAATTAATATTAATACCCTAATTAATCTATGAGATTTCATTTCTCCTCTTTTCTTCCCCTCCTCTGCTCCCTTATGGTTTCTTGATTTTCTCTAAAGCTATGTGGCACATCAATTTACCACTTCCACCTTAGGGTATACTGATTATATCCTCATGATACATTTTGGCAAATCCACTAGGGACTTCTCGTTAACCCTTACCTCTCTTTAGTAAATGCTTCCTCCTCCTCTTGTTTTTGTCTTTTTCCCTATTGGTCGTACTCATGAGTGTAACATCCCTTTTTGGTTTCCTCCTCATGTAAATATTTTCATGTACAATTGTAAATAATTGTGAAAGATATAAAAATGATTGGACTAAGAAGAGGTCACATATTCAAAGCTTGAGAGGAGAAGTCACCTGGGATTTGCTTGGGGAAATAGCCAAACTTTTAATTATGCTTTTAATTGTTGCCCATATCCGTGTTGAATTAAAAGAAAACTAGTACAAGCATTAAAATGGTGTATGGGCATCTGAGCAAGAGGATAAGCCATTTTTTGTAACAATTCTGGTTAAAAATCCATGTAATAAAAGTTAATAAAGGAAAAATAATAACCATGGTCAGGGGACAGGTATTCCAAGTTGAATGTTGGGAAAAAAATCCTGGTGTAGGTGTTTATTTGGTTTATTATGGCTATGGAAATTGGAAAAGGCAATGGTTAAGGCTTTGGAAAGGCAAAGAGGCATTAATTGGCATTTTATTTATGAAAATAATGGAGATTAGGAAAAAAATAAAGTGAAAGATCACAGGTTGCATGTGAGGAGGTAAATGAAGAAAAATAATTGAAAATGAAGAAAATAGAGGCTTCATTACTAAAAAAGGCTTTTGAGGATCAGTTCATGGCTTTTGATCAATTCAATTTTGGAGCTCTCATTCTATTATCTCTCTCTCTCATACTCTTGGACACTTAGAGTTTTCTTGGAGCACTCTTGGAGAAATGTGGCATACATAGTATTTGGAGAAAGAAGGCAAAGAAAGAGCAGGAAATCACAAGATGACATCGATATCAATAGCTACAACAGATTTTTATTGCAGACACTAAGTTGCATTTATGATTTCCTTACTAGTTTTGGCATGCATGGAATATGCATGTGGTTTCTTGGTGATGATATGTCATTGGCATGGAGGATTGCTTGGATTGATAGTGGTTTTGCCTAGCCTTGCCATTTCCTGGATAGCCATGGCAGTGTGGGAGTTTTTCCCTTTTTCTTTATGGATGGTTCTCATGTTCCTTTGGTTGTGGGTTGAGTTATTAGTTCCTGTAGCTTTGGTTTGACGAATGCTCTTGATTCCTGTAACATCTTGGATTGAGTTATTAGTCTCGAAACCTTGGTTGGAAAAACGCTCTGGAGCCTTTAGTGGGTTGAGTTACTAGTCATGGAGCCCTAATTTGAAAAACGCTCTGGAGCCTGGCAGTAGTTTTGGGTTGAGTTATTAGTCCTAGAGCCTTGGTTGGAACAAATGCTCTTGAGCCTTGGACAGCTTAGGTAGAGACCAATCTGGTGATGGATAGTGATGTCCGACTGAGAGGTGGAATTACTAGTTGAGGGTTGAGTTGATTTGGCCTCTAGAAGCCCTGGTTTTATTTTAAGGGATTTGTTCTATGAGAACCAACATTCATGCTTGGAATATGGCATGGGAGTGATTGGTTGAAGAGAGACTTGGTTCAGCCAATCTATGGTCAGGTGGAACGTGGAAGTCCCAAACCAGGTTTCCCTTTGAATTCATCAATAAGAGCTCTCTTTCTCCTTGGTATTTTTTAGGTAAATATACGTGTTTATATGTGGCTTACATGGTTGTTAAATCCTTGATATTTCTATTGGTTATATGTTGGTAATGAATGAGTTTTATGACAATAATAATATATGGCTCTCATCATGTTTTGGTTAATCACTGAATGTAAAATGAACATATGGCTTAATATATGGCTTTTTAGTGATTCTCAAATAAGTACGAGACCCCTATGCTCAGATCTATTGTTTAAACTTGTAGAATGCATATTGGTGACATGTTTGATGAAATGTCTGTAATAGCTAGTAGGGGTCCAATCAAGTCCTTGTTCAAGTATTTTCATTTGTACCATTGTTTCGATGTTACTTTTCATTTCTAGAAGTTTCATGGAGTTTTGGGCAGTGGATTGCGTCATCGCCGTGAAAAAATGGCACAAAATCTGGAGTCGTTGGCACAGAACTACCTGGAAATGTCCCCAGTCGCACGCATGCCTTGTTGCGGGAGTGACTCGAGGGTCCTAGTTGCATGCATGCCCATGTCAAGGGAGCGAATGAGGCTTTAAGGCAACAAAATGTTAGTTTTTCTCAAGGGATGGTCACTTGGATGGGTTGGATGGGTTGGATGGCTCTTAGGGATTCTGTTGCATGTGTAGAAGGTTAGGTTGTCTGTGTTCTATCAGTTCCACTTCCTTAATTGTTACATAGGGAGTTGAACCATATCATAGTAACTCTTCATCACATGTTTACCTAGGGTGGTCGGTTACTTGGGTAGATGTGGGAAGAGGGCGTTACAGAGTGGTATCAGAGCATGGTTCCATTCTTCTTGGGTAATGTCTAGTTTCCACTCCCCTTGGATGAATGTGTTGTCATATGTACATGTCAGTTGCATATAGGTCCTTGTGCTCGTTTTATATGCATGACATTGGCCATGATTGCAGTGGTGTCAACATATGAAATTTGAAGGTATTGTTTTTGTATGTGGTCCCCATGAGTGTATGTTGGTTATGCATGTGAGTGCTTATATATAGTTATGCATACATTGATGTGGTTGTAGTTTTCATGCATGAGGTCATAACATGTGGTTGGTATGGTCATGCATTGATGACTGGATAATGGTTGAACAGATGAATAAATGTTGATATGATTATCTTTATATGTATATATTGTGCTAATATGGTTGGTCTTGCAGACGAGATATCCTCCCCGAACTATGGTAAGGTACATTGGTTTATTTATGATTTGGTTTAGCTGACATAATATACCTTGCATGAAGAAGAAATAAAAGTTGACTAGAAAGATGGTGGCTACAAAGATTCTCCCTATGAATCAGATCAACAGCGTGGTGTTGGGCACTCTCCTGACTTAGCAGACATATTGAGGAGTTTGAAGGAAGAAATAAGGAGGTGTAAAGAAGACAATGACAGAATCGTGCAGGCACAAGAGAAACAAGTATAAGTCAATGCAGTAATTCTTTAGAGTATGTCAAAATTGCAGAGGAAGTGACCACTTCGGATCAACTATGGACAGGAGGATAGGACTAATGGGGCATATGGTAGGAGATCTCATATTGGGCACAGGTTAGACAGAGATGACACGATTAGGGATGGCAGGTTCATGGATACATCGGACAAGAGAGGTGATGGACACAATTACTATTGTAGTTCTGATTCTGACAAGTATCATGGTCATCATCGTTATCATCCTTACAGGAGGAGTGATATAGGATATTTGTTGGATGAGTTCAAGAAAGAAAAGCAACCTACCTTTGATGGGGAAATGAAGAAACCACAGGATGCAGAATCATGGTTACTTAGAATGAATAAGTTTTTCAGGATACATGATTACTCAAAGAACATGAAGGCCAGAATAGCTACATTTAGTCTTAAAGGTAAAGCAGATATTTGGTGGGAAGATGTAAAAAACTTCAGAGATATTAATGAGGAGGAGTTGACTAGGAGTGAACTTGAGAGACTATTCAAGAAGTACCTATCAAAGAGGTACTATGATGACAGGGCAAAATATTTTTATAGCTAAAGATGGGAACTATGAATGATGAGGAGTACACTAGCAGATTTCTAGAGTTGTTGCGGTATGTGCCTTACCTCAAGGAGGAGAAGGCCGAGATTCAGAGATTCATCAGTGGGTTGTTGATAGAATTTAAGTATAAGATTGAGTTTGATGAGACTAGATCATTGGAGGAGGCCATCCAGAAGCTAAAGCATTGTTATGAGTAATCAAAGTGTAGATTTGAGACTAAACCAGACTTGAAGGATAATAATAAGAATAAATGGAAATGGGACAAGAAACGAGTAAGGCCTCAGAACACAAGTAACAAAGAGAATGCAATGCTGCACAAGAAGTTCAATGCATCTGACAGAGGACAGGAATTTCGATCTGAGAAGAACAAGGGTGATGATAATAGTATTGTATGGTGTTGGACTTGTAGCAAAGATCATCGTCAAAGAGATTGTCCAGAACATCAAGGTGATATACCATGGATTTACAATGCCCAGGAGACACAGAAAGTTAGGGATGTTGGACAGAGTGTTCCTAGGATCTATGTAGCGTTGTATAATAGGCAGACAAATCACTAGTTGTCTATTATTGAGATGGATGGTAAGCTTTGAGATCAAGTTGTTTCTATTTTCATTAACCCTAATCTAATTATAGTTATGTTAATTCTAAACTTGTGTATAAGTGTGGTTTGAATAAAGAAGTACATGCAGAGTCTTGGTTAGTGCAGTTGGCTATAGGTACAAAGAAGTGAGTTCATCATTGGGTAAGAGCTTGTGCATTTGAGTTGAATGGTATGCGTACATCAGCACATTTGAATGTATTGTTGTTGGAATCATATAGTATGCTTTTGGGTATCGACTAGTTATATCTCCATAGGACCAAGGTGGATTGTTACGACAAAGTTAATGAGTGTTTGGATGATAATAGAGAATAAAGAATATTATAGGGTAAGAATAAAGCAACATCAGTTAGGATGGTGACAGCTATGTAAGCAAAGCGCATTTGCAGGAAACGGTGTGTGTTATTTGCAGTGCATATTTCTAGTGATAAAGGTAAGGAAGTTTAGGATGTGGATGTCTTGAGCAAGTTCCAGGTGTTACAATATTTTCAGGATGTATTTCCCACAGAGATTTCAGATTTGTCGCCTCATGGGGAAGTAGACTTTTCTATTGAGTTGGTACCATGGGTAGAACCATATAGGATGAGCACTCCAGAGTTGGTAGAATTGAATTTGAAGTTGAAGGAAATGTTTGACAAGGGATGCATTAGGCCAACTAGTGTATTGCCATGCGGCGCACCGATATTGTTTGTGAAGAAGAAGGATGGTACTATTAGGTTATGCATTGATTAAAGATAGTTAAACAAAGTGACCATTAAGAACATGTATCCGTTGTCAAGGATTGATGATTATGTCGATCAGTTGAAGGGAACAATAGTTTTCTCGAATATTGATCTTTGATCCGGATATCATCAGGTACACATCAAGGAAGATGACATTTACAAGACAACTTTCCAAACCAGGTACGAACATTATGAGTTTGTTTTAGTTCCTTTCAGTTTGACTAATGCTCAAGCTAATATTATGTGCTTGATGAATAGTGTGTTGCGTCCTTATCTGGAAAAGCTTTTTAATGCATTCATTGATGATATATTGATATATTATAAGAATGAAGAAGAGCATGTTGAACATTTAGCAGTAGTATTGATATTGCTAAGAGAGCTCAATGATATGCTAAGCTTAGAAAATGCAGTTTCTTTTAAACAGAGGTACATTACGTGGGACATATGGTTTCCAAGGAAGGCATAGCATTAGATCCAACGAAGATAAGGGCTATCATGGAGTGGGAAGCTCCTAGAAATGTGAATGAGGTAAGATCATTTATGGGGTTAGCAAGTTATTACAGGAGGTTCATTAGGAACTTCTCACAGATTGCATATCCCATCACAACATCGCAGTGAAAAGGTAAGAAGTTTGAATGGACAAAGGAATGTTCAACAAGTTTTGAGTTGTCGAAACAATTTTTGACAAGTGCTCTAGTGCTAAAGATTGCAGATTCGAATAGAGGATTTGTGGTATGCATAGACGCTTGCAAAATAGGACTTGGTGGAGTTCTTATGCAAGAAGGATAGATAGTATCCTATGAGTCATGAAAACTGAATGAGCACAAGAAAAATTATCCGACACATGATCTTGAGTTGGCAGTGATCATCCATGCATTGAAGATGTGGAGGCATTATCTTCTTAGCAGGATATTTATACTGATGACTGATAACAATGGATTAAGGTATCTATTTTACCAACCAAATTTGAATTCCATTCAAGCTAAATGGTTGGCCACGATTAGCGAGTTTTACTTTGAGAACAGGTATATTAAAGGTAAAGAAAACAAGGTTGCAGATGCTCTTAGTAGGTAGATACAGATGAACCATATAGCATCTACGAGTTCTTATGGGATAGATTTACAAGCTCGGATCTTTCAGGCAGGTCAGAAGGATAACAAGTACATGGAGCTTAGGAATAGGTTACAATAGAGTACAGGTACATGTACAGGTGCAGGTATAGGTGCACAAGATGTGGACTATCATCTCATAGCCAATGGCTTGATCGGATTTAGGGACAGGATATATGTGTCAGATGACAATGAGCTCAAGAAGCTTATCTTGAGAGAGTTTCATGTGAAATTGTATACAGGATACGTGGGATACCAAAAGAAATTGATAGCGGTGAATAAGTTCTACTACTGGCCAAACTTGAAGAAATGAGTGGCAGATTTTGTGGCGAGATGCTTGGATTATCAAAAGGTAAAGGCAGAGTGTAAGCATCCAGTTGGGTTACTACAATTGATATCGATTCCAGGATGGAAATGGGAGGTCATTTCCATGGAATTCGTCACAGGTTTTCCGAGAACATATAGACAACATGATTCCATCATGGTTGTGGTGGATAGGTTGACTAAGGTAGCACACTTCATTCTAGTGAAATCTTCCTATTGAGCTAGTGATTTGGAATAGGTGTTCATCAGAGATGTCACCAGATTACATGGTGTTCAGAAGAAGATTGTGTAAGACAAGGATGTTAAGTTCACTTCTAATTTCTGGAAAGAGTTATTTACAGGTTTGGGTACAGAGTTGGCCTTCAGTGCAACTTATCATCTGCAAATAGATGGACAAACAGAGAGGGTTAAGAGGATATTGGAGGACATGTTGAGGATGTTTGTGATGCATCAACATCGGAAGTGAGAAGAGTATTTTCCACTTGTAGAGTTTTCTTACAATAATGGTTACCATGAATCACTGAGGATGAGTCTATTTGAGTCATTGTATGGGCGGAGTTGTAATACTCCCGTTAGTTGGAGTGATCCATTTAACAGGGTATTGATAGGACTGGATATGTTGGTAGAAATGGAGCAAGAAATGCAGGTTATTAAAAAGAATCTAAAAGCAGCACAACATAGACAGAAAATTTATGCAGATCGAAATAGGTTGTTTAGGGAGTTTCAGGTTGGGGAACAGGTTTACTTGCGCATCAAGCCCAAGAAGAGATCTTTGCGGATTGGATCAATGCCAAGATGGAACCTTAGTTTTGTGGACCTTTCAAGCTTCTTCAAAAGGATTGGACCAGTAGCCTATCGACTTGCACTGCCTCTGATAGTGAAATTCCATGATTCCATGTGTCATTGCTTAAAAACTATGTTAAAGATGTTAATCATGTGATTGACTGGTCTGTATTGCGGGTTGAGCCAGAAGGTGAATTCCAGTCGGAACCTTAATGTATATTGCAGATAAAGATGCTCATGCTCCCGAACTGAGCAATCGAACAGGTTAAAGTGTAATGGAATCACTTTGGGCTCGTTGAAGCTACATGGGAGATGGCAGATCAGATGTGGGCTATGTATCCTTCTCTATTCGTTGGTTGAGTTAATGTTTTCATATATGTTTTGGTAAATGTGTTGGTGCAATGTTTTGGTTTATGTACATATGGATGTAAATATTGCCACAAGCTCTGTTAAAGCTCCAGTAAGCAGTATGGGTGTCATGTAATTATGGTTGTCATGTTCTTATGTTGTCATATTGGTTTGCTTCTCAGTAAGTTGATCATTGTAAATACTACAACGAGCTAATTTATAAATCTCCTTGGGCAATATGTTTTACTTTCAGCAGTCTTATTGGTTGTAGGTGTCATTGAACACCGAAGACAGTGTTCCCCCAAGGGGGAGAGGTCTGCAATGGCCCTAGTCAAAATCCATGTAATAAAAGTTAATAAAGGAAAAATAATAACCATGGTCATGGAACACGTCTTCCAAGATTAATGTTGGGTAAAACATCCTAATGTGGGTGTTCATTTGGTTTATTATGGCTATGGAATTTGGAAAAGGCAATGGCTAAGGCTTTGGAAATGAAAAGAGGCATTAATTGGCATTTTATTTATCAAAATAATGTAAATCGGGAGAAAAGGAAGGTGAGAGGTCACAAGTTGCATGTGAGGAATAAAATGAAGGAAAATAATGGAAAATGAAGAAAATAGAGGCCTCATTAATAAAAATGCTTATGAGGATCAATTCATGGCTTTTGATCAGTTTAGTTTTTGAGCTCTCATTTTATTCTCTCTCTCTCATACACTTGGGCACTTAGAGTTTTCTTGGAGAACTCTTAGAGGAGTGTGGCATACCTAGTATTTGAGAATAGGAAAGTGCAAAAGGACATCAAGATTAGCAACTACAATGGGTTTTTCTTGCAGGTAACGAGTTACATGTATGATTTCCTTACTAGTTTTGGCATGCATGGCATATGCATGTAGTTTCTTAGTCATGATTTATCGTTGGCATGGAGGATTGCTTGGATTGACAGTGGTTTTTCCTAGCCTTACCATTTCCTGGATAGCCATTGCATTGTGTGAGTCTTTCCCTTTTTCTTTCTGGTTGGTTCTCATGTTCCTTTAGTTGTGGGTTGAGTTATTAGTTCTTGGGGCCCTGGTTGGACAAACGATCTGGAGCCCTATAACATCTTGGGTTGAGTTATTAGTACTAAAGCCTTGGTTGGAAAAACGCTTTGGAACCCGGTAGTATTTGTGGGTTGAATTACTAGTCCTAGAGCCTTGTTTGGAACAAATGATCTGGAGCCATGGATAGCTTGGGTAGAGACCAATCTGGTGATGGATAGTGATGTCCGGCCGAGAGGTAGAATCATTGGTTGAGGGTTGAGGCAGTTTGGCCTCTAGAATCCCTAGTTTGATTTTGATGGTTTTGTTCTATGAGAACCCACATCCATGCTTGGAATATGGCATGGGGGTGATTTGCTGAAAAGAGACTTGGTTCAGCCAATCTAATGGCGGGTGGAACGCGGAAGTCCTAAACCTGGTTGGCCTTTGCATTAATCAATAATATCTCTCTTTCTCCTTGGTATTTTATGGGTAAATATACTTGTTGATATGTAGCTTATATGGTTGTTAAATCCTTGATATTTATGTTGGTTATTTGTTGCTTATGAACTTATAACAGTAATAATGTATGTCTCTCATCATGTTTTGGTTAATCATTGAATGTACAATGAACATATGGTTTAATATATGGTAATGTATTTATTGTGATAAGACATACATGCTTCTTAGTAATTCTTAGATAAGTATGAGACCCCTATTCTTAGATATGTTGTTTAAACTTGTAGAATGTATATTTGTGACATGTTTGACGAAATTCTTGTCATTGCTAGCCGGGGTCCATTCAATTCATTGTTCAAGTATTTGCATTTGTACCATTGTTTCGATGTTACTTTTCATTTCTAAAAGTTTCATGGAGTTTTGGGCAGTGGCCTGAGTCATGGCCCTCAAAAAGTGGCACAGAATTCGGAGTTGTTGGCACAGAATTACCTAGAAAAGTCCCCAGTCACATGCATGCTTTGTTGTGGGAGTGACTGGAGGGTCCCATTCGCATATATACCCATGTCAAGGGAGCGACTAAGGCTTTAAGGCAGCAAAATGTCATTTTTTCTCAAGGGATGGTCACCTAGATGGGTTGGATGGCTTTTAGGGGTTCTCTTGCATTTGTAGAAGGTTAGGTTGTCTACATTCCGTCGGTTCCAATTCCTTAACTGTTACATAGGGAGTTGAACCATATCATAGTAACTCTTTGTCACATGTTTACCTTAGTTGGTTGGTTACTTGGGCATATGCGGGAGGAGGGTGTTACACTTTTTCTATCATGGGATGACTTGGATTTGGTCAACATGAAATAAAAAATCGAAAAAGAAAAAAGAAAAAGGAAGAATGGATACACGCAGTAGAAGATAGAGGGAAGATATTGGGCAAGCAAAAGTTTTAAGCATTGTGGTAGCATATTAACATAGGAGATTGTACAAGATCAGCGCATGTGAAAAACTCAGGAGCGTGGAGTAAAGGAGAAGTGGAAAATTTAGAAGGGGAATCACAGTAGACTCTAGATTCCTACCTAGCAAGTGGAGACATTATGTACGTTGGAATTTATCTTGTGTTTAATAGTTGGAGACCGATTTCTTTAGATTCTCGTGGTACTTACCAAGTGGGGACATGGTGTGCTCTAGATTCCTTTGGGCATAACAAGTGGAGACACTGTGGGCCTTTGATTCTTGAAGGGTGAGGAGGGTGTAGATATTATGGGCTTTGGATTCCTGTGGTGATTGAATGGGTGGAGTGCCCTATGCTCTAGATTCCCTAAAGTGCATGTGTGGGCGGAGACACTATGTGCTCTAGACTCCTAAATTTCATGTTGAGGCATTGTGTACTTTGGATTCCCATTTGAGTTGTTAACTAGACTGGTGTGAATTTCCCTTAAGAACTGCACTCCCCGGGCTTTGAATCTGGCTTGAGGGTGGTTAACTGTAAGAAAGAATGGCAATGCAGTTGGCCTATGGTTGGGAGAAGAGTTAAAGTCCCTCTCTTGGTTTCCAATCATTCATTAATAAGATAAGTTGCTTACTTGTATCTCTATGTATGCATGTAACACTTTGAATGGTAAATATTATTGTTATATGAAAATGAGTTTGTCAACATTGTTAATGAAGGAATGTGTGTTCCTATGTATTTGTAATCAGATAGTTTGTGCGATCATTCTCATGATGTGAGTGACTTTTAGATCGCTTTAGTTGTTGATATATATATATATATATATCTTACTTGATTACATATTATTGTCTAATGAATTTATTTAATTTGTCATGGTGTCTAAAATGCCATGGTTTGAGTGATATAACTATCAAGAATCTTTGTTGTCTATGAATTAAGGAATTTTGTCATTAATAACTGGTAGGCTCACATATCTATGAATGAATTTCGTCTATGGTTAGCAATTGGTTTGGTTTTGCTAGATATGTGAATGTGTTCCAATGAATATGGATCATTTGGGCAGGGAAAGGCTCCTAGTAGAACCTTGGCCAAAACCCCTCAAATTCTTAAGGAAAAACTTTAAGTCATTTTGGGTGTGAATAGGAAGGAAATTGCCTTATATAAGGGAGTGCATGAACCAAATATGATTTAAGTGACCAAACATATCTTGGTATCTAGATATTCGAAGTAAGAATTTACTTTGTATTCGGGAGTGTCAAGGTTGGATGCAATTTAGTTGATATGGACATATCAAAGAATTTGGACAGCCAAAAGAATGGACATGGTGTGATATCATGGTGGAATCAGATAATGGCCTTTTCGGATGGACAAGGGGGCCATTATTGGATGAAAAATGGCACCTTCATAGGATCTCACATGGTAGGGCGACATGACCATGAGTTTAGTATGACATCAACAAGTTGTGGTAGGAAGGGTGACGGGGATGTCACATGGTAGGGTGACATGACCATGAGCTTAGTATAACGTCAGCAAGGTGTGGTCAGGAGGGTGTGTTGGGATGGGGTCCCCTAGATCAAACTTTGTAAAGTTTTGTTAAATATTGTAAAGTATCTACATTTTGAAGAGTAGAGCGCGAGTAACGCAGTTCGATAGAGTCAAAGGGGTTTTTAGAAGGTCAAAGCCCCTTAGTTTGTTAAGAGTCAAGTTGTTTTGAGACCTGCCCATGGTTTGTGGACCATGGTATTGTAATGGAGAAGAATATAAAAGAAAGTCATAGAAGAGTCATAGGGGCAGCTAAGAATAGAAGAATAATGCATGATTTGAGTATGTTTTTATGTATTTTTTACTTGGGAAAAGGGGAAGGCTCCTGCAGCTGTGTGCGCGTAGACCTTGGTAAGTATGCAGCTGAGTGCGCGGGCCCCTGCAATTATGTGTGCAAGGTTGGAAAGAAATATAATTGAAGATATGGAGCATAATAAAGGCTTGTTTTGAAGGAATACCTGTGTCTCTGCATATTACTGTTTATCTCTGAAATTACTGTATTTATGATCTGTTGAATGCAATTAATCAGGAAAAATACTTATTAGATTTGCGAATACATAGATCTGTTTATTTATATGATGTTATGCATGTTAAGTGTAGTTAGAGAAGGGCATAAATCTGCTATCTGTTAAATACTGTAATTTCCGAGTTTTAAGAGTTAAGGGTTCATGAAGGTCAAGAAAAATCCCAAAGTTTGGAAAAAGCATATCACATAGTCCTATGGATGCAGAAACCTAGTTCTAGCATTCCCAAATATTGTCTCGGGTGAGATTGCATCCTGCGTTACATGGGTTTTTGTCAGAAGGGTCGATAGTGTAGGGTTTTGTTGGTTAGTGCAACTAACTCTGACCCTGGGTCCAAGCCCCCTCAAGCCAACAGGGTGACGGGGATGTCACATGGGTACCAAGATGGTGGCATGTATGATGTGCACATGAGTTTGCTTGGGACCCTTATTGTATAAACGGAAAATAGCGGACCTCCCCCCTCGTTATCTATCGGAAGACAAGGGGTCCCGCAATTAATATGGGTTGTCGATGTGGAGCGATGACCACATGGAGAAGGATCAGGTGGGGGGTTGTGTGATGTTTAGTCACATAAGCAACAAAGTGTAGACCCCCCCCTGAATATCGTAAATCATGGGGCCTGTAGTTAATGTGGGATACTAACGTGATATGCCTATGTCACGTCAGGGGAGTAAAGATGACAAATAGAGTTTTTTAAGTTTAACCCTAGCCATGAGGATTGTTGGGGATTGCCACATGGAACTCTTTGACTGGTCAAAATTTAAAGGGGAATAACTCTTGATCTGGAGTTCATATCGAGGTAAAACTTATATCATTAGAAAGCTCTTGACAAGTTGGATGCATTAGCGTGATCCAAAGTTAATTCTACTAATTTTGGAAAGGAAAAAAAAATAAATTTATCTTCATAATGAGACCATGGAGGTTAGGTTAATTCATAGTAACACCTCCCATCAAATAGGAAGAGTCAAAAGGGGTGGGAGGGAGTGCTACAACATGGTATCAGAGCACCCAAATTCGGTACTAGGACTAAATGGGTCTTGGACAAAAAATAAAAAATAAATAGATGTGATATCCCCTAACTTGGAGTTTATGCTATAAATTTTTATATATGGTTAAGTATGGTTGTGATTTAACTTTTAAATGCTTATTTGAAAAAAAAATATCAATATGATAAAACTAATAAAGGTTAAATGTAAATTTGTATTTATGATGCCTTTTATAAAATAAAATATCTTGAAATTGATGTTGAAGTTACACCCAGTTGAATCAGTTATGGTTACAAGTTAATTATTGATATTGATTAACACTCATTAATTATAAGGAACCTAATATAAATTATTATATTATTAATGATCATGGAAATAACTGATCATTAACTTCCCTACAAGACAGGAGGTTATCTTTGAGAGTGGGGAAGTGGAGCTCATAAATTAGCTAATAACTACCTGCCACATGTCGGGTGAGATGGAGGTAGTTAGAAACTACCAATTGAATGCTAAGAGGATAATCCACTGTTTGTGATATTTCTAAGGAGAGTCACGCAAAGCTAATATGGTGAGAGGAAATAAAAGGATAGAAGGGAGACAGAAAGAAAAACCTGCATACTTAGTGCTTGGAGGGGACACATGAAGAACAATGTCAAATGTTGGGTGGATTTGTTGAGCTTTAGTGTTAGTTTCAATACTTGTATCATTAAGTCATTGTCCTGAACCTCTTTCATGTGAATATTTTTCTTAATGGCATACTTAATGAAATGTTTAACTTTATAGGAATTTATGTATGCTTTAGTTACTTGTGCAAAAAGATCAATTAGTTAGATTAAAAGAGAATTACTTTCTGTAATGAATATTTAGTACATGTAAGTATAGTAATCCTTGTGTAAGAGCATATATGTAATTGAATAGGACTCACTTGGTTTAGAATTTAATTTGTATTTATATTTGCAAATACAATTATATGAAATTATATTGGTTCAAATATCTATACAGAATAAGTTCAAAGGACAAAAGGTATGTACTCTCAAAGTGTAAGAGTGAATAATATTGTGGACACAATAGTATTTAGATACAAAATATTATTATTTTTAGAAAGAAGAAAAAGACAAGTGGATATATATATATAACCAACACTCACCAATGTAAGCATATTTACACATAGTCTCTAGGTATCTAAAAAGTTAAAAATGTATTTCTTTTTGGAAATAATGGGAGAACAAGATACTATCAAAATACATATACCATACAAAGGCTCAAAAGACCTGATTAAATTATAGTTAGTCTGAAAAAAATAATGACTGAAAGCATTGTAGGAAAGACAAGAATCTCTTTATGCATAGAAAAATTGAACTAGACTTAAACTGAATTATATTAACATAAATATCTAAAAATTTGCTTTAAAAGTAGTATGGTTCGAAAACTTGCCATAATACATTACAACGAATGTTGGTTTATGGGTTGTGGATACCCTTAAATAAATACATTCCATGCATTGAAACCTATAATCTTCCAAAAGGGAAGTAAAATTTTATAATAATAATTACACCTTAGAAAGTAGAAGACGAGAAGCCCTGATATTTCTCCTCGAACATATAGATATATTGGATACATAGCCAAGGGGTTATATGATCATCTAAACAGGAGTGATGCAATTGAAATCTCCATGAGTGATGAGAATATTGTGAACAGAGTCCCCAATAGAAAAGTTTCAAAATAACCATGTCGAAGGTAGTTAGTTGTAATATATATAGAAGGAAAATATAAATTCAATAACACATACAAAAGAATTAAATAACTTAAATTATTGAATGAAGAAAATGAAGTAAAAGTTGCAGGTTCTTTACCTGAATAAGACCTTTGAATATAGGTGCCTTCGTAGTAACCCTACAAGTAAGAACAAAGACATGAGTAAACTGAGTTTTACTTTGTAAAATTGTAAAACATATAAAGAAAAGAAAAGAAACCCATTGATTAATTTAAGGAAAATCATTAGGCTTATAATTTTGTAAAGAATATAAATAATTTGGAGGAAGTAAACAAGAACATGTATCTCATAAAAATATATCAAGGTTTGGAAGAAAAAACCTTGTGGGGTGAAAACCCTAAAAACTATTTTAGGAAAACACTTCTAAACAAAAGAATAATGAGTTAATCTTGTATGTCGTATTTATGGTTGTAGGCTTAATATAATTTAACAATGTTTATTTTCCATTATACCAATAATCTAGGTAGGTTTTATGATTATTTTGCAAAACTTGATCGCAACACCGACAGAGAAAAATTGTGAAAGTTTTCAGATAATCATTTAATCTTGTAAGGTTATTATTCTACGGACATAATTTTGACTAGCAATAATATATTGAAAGATAATTACAAACAAAATATTGTATGGCGAAATCAAAAAACCCTGAAATAACTCCTATAAAAAAAATTAGAACCGTGTAGGGTAAGGTATTAATTATATAGAGAAATGAACAACTAGAAATCCTTACTACGAGGTTGAAAGTTCTCTTTTGAGAATTGTACTACTACTAAATGAAATGTATCATTGGACGAAATTAAGTACCTAGTTGATGAAACGACTACAAACGTAACTTACACCAATGGAAAAAGAGCATTGTATTAGGGTTTCAACTTAATAATTATGAAATTCACGTGAAAATGGACCAGAAGACCAGTTAGAGCAAACCCCAAGTTTTTACCTAGACAAATGAGGCTTTAAAACGTTTTCAGAAGGTTACAAAGATGTTGAAGCCAGAGGGACCCTTGCAAAAATATATTGGCAAAAGTTATAGATAAGGAAAAGTTTATATCTTAAATAAATTAGTTACCTTGAACAACTGCATATGAAACATATAAAGAAGTCATATAACTCATTTGGGTTCTCCGTGCAAATTAAAAGAAAATGTCTATAAAATTCTTGTAAATAAATGCTTATACCTTCGTAATGAATGTGAAGTGCAATTGCATGAAACCCTATTTAAAATGTTCCAGAACAAACAAAGGATTTTAACCATAATCAACAACTAAAACTTCCAATTAATAACCTATACCAATCGTGGAGGAAACATAGCACTATCTAAATACAAGTGAATGAATGAGTTCACATGTCATTGGATAGGTAGTCATTCAAATGATTAATAACCCTAAAACATTATTGATTGTAGATTTGCTCAAAAACATTATTAACCATCAATCGTAGGGTTTAATCATAACATTTGTGTCAAAACGGTAAGACAACATGTGGAGTCCCATTTGCATGTCATGTCTCTGAACAATATTGAAGGTCTCCATTGAATTATACCACATGTAAGATACATACAAATGGTTTGTAATATATAGTAAGGGCTTTGTGGATTGTAGACATATATTGTGTCTACAATAAAGGCCTTAGTAATGTATAAATGGATGTGGTGATAACAATTTGTGGCACGATGTTAGTTAAATATATATGTGTATAAGGATGAAACATTATTTATCTAATTGCAAGGTAGAAGACTTAGTACATGAGTATTATTAAATATATTTTTAGGAAGGAACGTGAATGAAAGCAAAATGCATTGAAACAATCTGAAAGATGTTGATAAAATAATAGGTGAATACGAGAGCTTGGGTTAGAATTGCATATACAACTAAGGATATATGAAATATTAAACCAAAATTTATATGATTCGTAATGCCAACAAAAAGGATTTATAATGGTTCATTAGAACCATTAGAACCTTACATTGTTAAAGTGCAACATAGGATTTATAATGGTTCATTAGAACCATTAGAACCTTACATTGTTAAAGTGCAACATCTAAATATACAAGTGATGAGATCATGATGTCAAGAGTTATAGTTGAAAACCTTTTATATAATGAAAAGAATACTTGGTGCGACAAATTAATATGTATTTTGGTGAATAAATTTTCATATCTTTATGTAATAATTGGAATCAGAAGGGAATAACCCTAATTAGGAGCAACAGATTATAATCAAAAGACGAGTATAGAGAAAATTCAAACTCTTACAACAAATGGTTGTGAAGTTGTAAACGACAATTGTAAAACAAAAGTTATGTAAGGTAGGAAATATGCATACCTTAGTAAAACAAAATGTATGTTTAATGTTTCAATGAGGTTCATTACAATAAATAAATAATTGGTTGATGTGCGCAATGTGTGTTGCTTGTAACATTTTTTTTATGAATTGCATGTTGTATGCAAGTATTGATATCATAATTATGAAATGATAGAAATAACATATTTCGATATGCTAGTTGTTTTCTAACTAGCATACTAACTTGAAATTCAGTGTTTCAATTAGCCTTGCATCCATATGTCTATTGTATATTTTCCAAGGTGATGGGTAAATATGTTATTTATATAAATTTTGGCTAACAGTTATGTGTATGTAACAACACATAAGAAGACACCAAGGAACAACAAAATAAAAAAGGAATGAACAATAAAATGAAGCAGTACGGCACTGATAGATCCTAGCATGGTTAGGAAGAAGAGTCAATGGAGAAAAGAAAGAGATTGGCTCCCTTAACTGGATGGACACCCGTAGAAGTTTAAGGACTGAATTAAGAAGTTGCAAGGTTGATAATTAAAATATTGTGAGAGCTTAGGAAAATCAAGCAGAAGTAAATGTAGTCATATTGCAAAGCCTCTCAGATTTGCAAAGACATAAACAACATGAACTATGTGTTAGAGACTTAGGGAAATATAAATATAGGTAGATTTCATCGGGACCTTGGAAGCATGAATTGAGGACCGATGGTGCAGAATGGAGCAAATCTAAGAAAAGTATTATGTAGACAAGTGAAGACATAGTGAGAGGTGGAACTCCACCAAGTACTCCAGAGAGGAGGACACGTAGTCATGAATAGTTGTCTAGTGCTACAACTAAAAGACATTATCGGTAGTAAATGAATAAAAAATATTTAATGTTAGAAGAATTTAGGAAGGAAAATAATCCTACATTTGATGGATAGGTGAAGAAGGTTGAGGAATCAAAGGCATGGATGCTAGGAATGAAGAAGTATTTCAGGGTGCATGATTACTCTAATAATATGAAGGAAATAGTAGCCATTTTCAGCCTGAAGGTAAAGGCTAATATCTTGTGGGAAGATTTTAGAATTGTAAAAGATATCAAAGAGAAAGAGTTTTCCTAGAGGATATTTGAGAGCTATTTCAAGGAAAGGTACGCATATGAAAGATACTATGACAACAAGGTCCAGGAATTCCATGAGGAAAAATTAAGGCAAGTAACAACTGATGAATATACCAACAAATTTTTGGAGTTGGTGAGGTACATGCCTTACATTAAGGATGAGAAGGTAAAGATCGAGAGGTACTTGAGTGGACTACCACAAAAATTCAAGGAAAGAATAGAATTTGATGAGCCTAAAACATTGGAAGGTACCATCAGGAAAATGAAGTATTGCTATAAATAATCCAAGCAAAACTCTGAGTTTAGGGTTGATTTAAAAACAAGTGGATATCCTAGTTTTAAAGGGAAAGGACAGAAGTTTGTAGGACATCAGCTAGGAAGAGGACATTTTAAGATTTCCACTTCCATCAAGGGTGAGTTTTAACAGAAAACCACTACTATTGATAAGGACTGATTCACTAAGCCTGCAAGAGCAGAATTCGATGGGTTCAAGAGAGAGCTCATGTAGTGTTGGACTGTGGAGAAAACCACAGGAAGAGGGATTTTCCCCAATGACCGAAGGATGGCCCATGGCTATATAATGCGCAAAAGGAAAGAATCATGAGGGATGTGGCTCAGAGTGTGCCAGATATTTACGTTGTGTTAGACAATGGGTAGACCCATCACCAAGCATTAGTAATTGATATGGAAGGTATGATCAACAACCATCCCATTTCAATTTTAATAAACCCAGGTTCTAATTTCAATTATGTTATCCACAAGATTTAAAGGAGATGTTTGTTGAAGAATATAGCCCATGAAAAATCATGAATAGTACAGCTAGCCGCAAGGACTAAAAGGTGCATCAAGAATGTGGTGAAGTTATTCGCAATAGTGATAAACAACATACCTACACATGTAAACTTGAATTTATTACCATTGAGTTCATATGATGTGTTAGGCGGCATGGATTGGCTAGAAAGCCATAAGACCAAGATTGATTGCTTCAGTAAATCAATTGAATGTCTTAGTGACAAAGGGGAAAGTAATGTTGCAAGGAAAAATAAAATAAGTGGCAGTGCAACAAATATCAACAGTACAAATGAAGCAGTGTGATCGAAAAGGGTGAGAATTGTGTAATTTCCAAGTGACTAGTGAGTTAGAAATTGATAGCAACAGTTTGGAAGAACATCTAATTTTAAAGTAATTTGAGGATGTGTTTCTGGAAGAAATCCTAGGATTTCTGCCAAGAAGGGAAATCGATTTCTCAATCTAATTATTACCAAGAACAACACTAGTTTCAAGAGCCCCATATCGAGTACAACAGAGTTGGTGTAATTAAAATTGTAATTAAAAGAAATGTTAGATAAGGGATGCATTAAATCCAGTGTACCACCCTGGGGAGCACTTGTATTATTTGTAAATAAAAAAGACCACACTTTGAGACTTTGTATTGACTACGGGAAATTAAATAAATCTTCCATAAAGAACAAAAACCCTTTGGTAAGGATTGATGACTTGTTTGATCAGTTGAGAGGGACACCCATATTTTCAAAGATTTACATGAGGTTTGGGTATCGTCGAGTATGAATCAAAGATGAGGATATTCATCAAGATGACATTTAGAATCAAGTATGGGCACTATGAATTTGTGTTTGTACTGTTTGGACTCACATATGCTCTAATAACAATTATGTGTTTAATGAATAATGTTGTCAGTCCATACATGGCCAAGTTTGTGTTGGCCATTGTTGATGACATTTTGATCTATTCCAAAACCAAGGAGGATCATGAAAGACACTTAGCACTAGTGTTGCAATTACTGACAAAGAACGAATTCTATGCTAAACTTAGAAAGCGTGATTTATTCCAATAATAAGTCCAGTATTTAAGACATATTATTTCCAAGGAAGGAGTGGCAGTAGATCCAAAAAAGATCAAAGCCATTATGGAGTGATCTACTCCTCAAAATGTAACAGAAGTTAGATCCTTCATGGGATTGGCTACTTATTAAAGAAGGTTTATCTAGAATTTCTCAAAGATTAGGCACGCAATAACAACACTACGTAAGAAAAGAATTGAATTCCAATAGACAACAGAATGTGTGGTCATCTTTGAGCAGTGAAAACATCTTCTCATGCATGCACCAAAATTGAGGATAACTGATGAGCCCCGGAAAGGGTAACTATATGGACTCATTTCGCCTATTATTCTCATTTAATCCACCATTATCCATATTTTTATGGATGATTTTGAATACATTTATGTTAATTGAGTGATTGGGAATAGCCACTTTACCACAAAGTCTAATACATGCATATTGCAGATTTTTGGACATTTTTGGACCAAGATCGGGCATTTATGAGTAGATTGGCAGCCAAATTAAAAAAAACAAGGCTGTGGATTTATAGGAGGGGTGTCTCCTGTACTAAATGACCACTTCCTCGAGTTCTCCACCATCAGCTCAGAGTTCAACATCCCACCAAAGATGATTTCAAGGGGCAGCCGAGCAGGTCTAGTGAAGTGGTTGTTAATTGCAGTTTTGGGCAGTCAAACTCCTAAAGTTAAGGAGGATTGTTGGGAGTCCTCGTTTGCATAAATAGGAGGGCTTCAAGCCTTAGTAGTTTAGCCATTTGATAGTCTATTTTCGCACTTTAGTGCAGCCCTCTAATCAACACATTTTCGAGCTCCTTCTTGTAGACAGTTTTTGTGATGTAACTATTATTTTTTGATCAATGAAGATGAATCCAGTTTTGAACCACCTCTGAGCTTTCTTAGGAGGTTGTAGCTCTTGGGGTTGGGCCCAACCCAAGTGCCCAGTACCTCCTTTGTTTGATTTTATGTGTTTTTACTGCATTCATAGAATAATTTCTGTTATATAGGTTAAATCTTGCTTTGTTACTTAGCTTGTTTTTTATGATTAAGATAGTTGTTCATGCTTGAGGTTGATTTGATAGTTTGATAACAGAAAAGATCCACAGAAAACGTTGCCAAGCAATCCTCGATCTCCTTTCTCCCTCCTTGGGACCATGAATTGAGACCAAGGCACACTTGCTACCACAAAAACAATGTTTTTGCCTTCCAATGCAATTGCTAGTGTTAGATTTTGAGTTGGAAAAGTTGATATTAGTTGTGTTTTCATGCTTAGATCTATTCTTTCTTAGTTTCCATAGCTTTCTTGTATGATTTCCTGTCTATAAACTTTTGTTCATCACGTTTCTAGTTTTTAGGTCCGATTATGTCAAAGTAGATAAATCTCTATTTTTTTAGTATTTTCTTGGATCAGTTTTGGAAAGTAGTGTGCAGAACATCTATAAGACACTCCAACCTACCCTTCCTCCATCATACAACCTGATCCAGTCCCTCGCTCAAGATCTCCTTCACTCATTCTCCATACTTTCCCAACTTGCCCTAATTTCTACATTTTTGTGCAATATTGCTTACTTCATCCTTGAACAAATCCAACCATCCTCATCACTCCTAAGCTTCATTTACCAGGTCCTAAATCCCTTAACATCCCTATCCACACTTCATTTCCACATTCCCACCATTTTTCCACTATCAACCCTCTAAAAACCATTTTCGGCCTGTTCCTGTAGAACTTCCTATAGAATTTCCTATAGATCCCCTGCAGCCTCTTGTGGAAGTTCACGTGAGAAATTTTTCGAGATCTGAGAGTGGTGGAAATCTCCATAAGGGTGCTAGGGACCCCTTAGTTCCTCTTCAAACCTTCCCAACCTCCTGCAAATGCCCACTCCATTTCCTTTCGCCAATAAGCCTTTGCACAGTCCAAAATAGTTAAAACACGTGCATAATAATTCTACATAAAATTGCTCAAAAATGCAAAAAGATTATTTTTCCATATTTTCCTTCAGAAGTAGCTTAAAAACATGCATTTTTCCTTTTCAAGAGTCAATGGCATCCAGTTTAGTAGTTTACATCTCTTTTCTTGCACAAGTAGGATTAGTTGGTAAAACTAGGGTTTGCTAGGGTTTGCGTTTCCTTTCAGCGTTCATTTTCTTTCTGCAAGTAGACTAGCGTCTTTTGAGTTAGCTTTCATCCATCACAATTAAAAGCTTCTTCTAAGAAATCATACAAGTTGGCTTAAGCTCCTAGCGAACTTGTGCCAGCTGATCAAGTGACAGCCGCAGTAAGAGCTAGTACTTTTGCATATAGCACTGTCGCTTCCATGTTTGTTACGAACAACCAGGTTGGTAAAAGTAAAGTAGGGAGTCCTAGGAGTTGCAACATAATTGTTGCAATATTGGAGCTCACCATTTTTTTGGCATCATTGCCGGGGAAGCGTCAGAGTATTTTGTGATTACTGCTTTTCTTCTATTTTCTACTACAACCTTCTGCTAAGTAGTTTATTTCAGCAAAAGTAGAGTAGTTGCTTCATTTCCATTCTGCAAATTCACTTCAGAAAGCGTAGATTAGACATTTCCTGCTTTCCTTTCAATTTTGCAAAAGTATATTAGACATTTCCTGCTTTCATTTCAATTCCGCAATTTCATTTCAACAAGATAGATTAGTCCTTTCCTACTTTCATTTCAATTCCGCAATTTCATTTCAGCAAAATAGATTAGTCCTTTCCTGATTTCATTTCAATTCAACAATTTCATTTTAGTAAGATAGATTAGTCCTTTCCTGCTTTCATTTCAAATTCTACATTTTCATTTCAGAAAGATAGATTACAGTGAGTTGCAATTTTTTGTTCAATCAATTTCAGTTTTTGTAGGTACAAGCAGAAAAAAGAAACAAAAATCACCCAAAAAAAGAGATTTCCTTTCATGCCTCGTAGGAACAGAGACAATTCAGGAAAATTCCTACCCAACACCCCCACCACATCACTGAGTCACCCTTCTCTCTTCTTTGGTGGCAGTGATCCAGAAGAACCTATAGGTGAACCTCCAGAGATATACGAAGATCCTATAACAGAAGAATAGTAAGAAACCATTCCTCCTAAGACCATGGCTGGAAACAGAAACAGTAGAGGAAATGAGGAGAGAGTAGAAGGTGCCTTTCCCATTCGAGAGACCAATGGGGACACAAAATGAAAAGCATAAGTCCCTCAGCCTTACCTCACTTCCATGGATTGACTACTAAAGACCCTGATACCTTCTTGTTTGAGTTTGCTATCCTTTGTCGAACTTATGACTATGCAAAAGACGAGCAAAAGTTGAAACTCTTTCCTTCTACCATCAAGGATGCAGCACTACGCTGGTTCATGGGGCTACCTGGAAATAGTATCACAACTTGGGCTCAGATGCAGCAAGCCTTTAACAACAAATACCGGGACTACTATAGGTCAAAAGATACAAAGGAAGAAATCTTTCGAATAACCATGGGAAGTGATGAATCTTTAGAAGACTATGAAGAGAGGTTTCAACTCAATTATAAAAGGGTCAGGTGCACACTTGACGCTGAATCTCTGAAGTTAGTTATGCTCAAAGGAGTCCTTGAAGACCTTCTAGATACCCTCCATTTGCTGGCTGGGGGAGACATCTACCAGCTACCTTATGATGACAAAAAGACTGTGTTTAGGAACCATTCTAGGCAGCCAAAAAGAGAGGTAGGGGAAGTCAACTCTTAGCCAGTACCCCCTTATCTAGTTCATTCCTTAAAAATGAATTTGCAAATTAGATGGAGGATTTCAAAAGCGAGATGAGACAAACTATTGCCATGCAAATAGATACCTTGCAAATCCAAAAGAAGCAAGAGGAAGTCGAGAGGGCTTTGGCCATCTTTTGTCCCAGGTACACTAGAAAGCATCCTAGGAACAAATGTCCATTTCACTCTGTAGAAGTGTGTTTTGTCTGTGAAGAAGACCATACTACAAATCAATGCCCCACCTTGCCCAGATTTAAAGCTATGTACCAAGGGGCTGAAGGAGCCACTGAACCACTCTACTTCATGAACTAAAGGAGGCCACATGGACCTAGACCTTACCAGCAGGGGATGCAAGGGACATCAAAGACTTATTACAACCCCAATCAAGCCACTTCCATGCCTTCCTGGGGTCCCCCTGCTCATCCTTCCTAGTCCACACCCCCTCCTTGGTCGTATCCTCCTCAATACCATACTCAACCAGCTGCTCACTCGTTTCATTCTCACGCTCAGCCACAACCTCATTGGAATGCACCACATCAGGGGTGGAGGCCCCAATACAACTCTCCTCCCGCTCTTTTTCCTCCACCACCTGCTCAACCACAACCATTAACTCCTGCTCCTCCAAGATAACCCTAGATACCTGCTCAACCGAACCCAAACCCCAATAATAGACAGGCCCAACAGGTATTTACTGGAGAAACAACATGCCCTAGCTATGCTGTGGAGATTCAGGAGATCAACCTACGATATAGGAAGGTCATCCCAGATAGCCAACCTCCTCCTAAGGAGCATGAGGAAGAAAAATAGGAAAGTGAACCCAAAGCCATTCCACCCTTTCCTGAGAGACTAACTAGAACCACGAAAACAAACCCAGAAAAAATTGAACTTCTGGGAGAACTTAAACAGTTATGTGTGAAAATACCACTTCTTCGGGCCATAAAATACGTACCAATCTACAACAAATTGATCAAAGAGAAGTGTTTTAGGCACCTAGGCAGGCGCAAGAGAGATGCCCCAACTTTCAATGTCATAGGACAACTGTCTGACCTGATGTAGGGATAGGTAATCTGTCCAAAATATCTGGACCCTGGGAGTCTTGTAATTGATGTCCACATCAATGGCACCATAATCCCCCACACCTTGATTGATCTAGGGGATGCCATTAACATAATGACCAAGGACACTATGCTCAAACTCAACCTTAAGAGTTCCCTAAGAAAGACCTCAACAGTACTGTAGTTGGCAGACCGCTCCACTGTGACTCCTGAGGGGATTGTGGAAGATGTCATGGTCTCCATTGATTCCTGGGAGTACCCTGTTGACTTCTTGGTTCTTAAACCAAAGGCAAAGCTTACTGGGTATCCCGTCATCTTGGGAAGGCCTTGGTTAGCTACTGCAGATGCTTACATCAATTGTCGAGCTGGGAGCATGACCATCAAGAATGGGCATATGTCCAAATAGCTAGTCTTATATCCTCCTGCCCAACCTCTACTAGAACATGACTTACCTCTCTGGTTGGAGGAGGAAGATGAGGATGAAGTCTACTCTGCACCATTGTGCACAATGGAAGCCACCAAGGGAGGTCCTCAAACCGAGGATGATCTTATTGAGAATTTGATTCAAAATCCACCCCCCAGTGTGCTGCCATTAGAAGAGTTGGTGGAAGAAACCCAAGCCAATGCTTTAGTTGATATCTATGTGGCTGATCCGACCTTTCTCCGAGTTAAGAATGTGGAATTTTGCCATGAAAGAACCTTGAAGATCAACTCATCCCTATCCACCTCTCAGGAGAAAGAGCTGTGTAACTTATTGAACAGCCATTTGGATGCTTTCGCTTGGAGCTATAAGGAGATGAAAGGGGTCCACCCTTCAATCTGTACCCATCACATTTACATTAAAGAGGATTGTAAACTATTCAAGTAGCCTCAAAGGAGGATGAATCTAGCCCTTAAGGACATTATCAAAGAAGAACTGCAAAAGTTGTTGGATGCAAGATTCATCTACCCCATCTCTGACAGTGAGTGGGTTTCTCCTTTGGTGCTTGTGCCCAAGAAAAACGAGAAGTGGAGAATCTATGTAGATTATCGAGAACTTAACAAAGCCACCAAGAAGGACCATTTCCCTTTGCCTTTCATAGATCAAGTGTTAGATGGCCTGGCAGGGAAGAAGTTCTTTTCCTTCCTAGATGGGTTTAGTAGGTACAATCAGATCCAAATCAACCCAGAAGACCAAGATAAGACCACTTTCACTTGTCCATGGGGTACCTTTGCCTACCGGGTCCTTCCCTTTGGGTTATGCAACGCTCCTGCCACTTTCCAGAGAGCAGTACTAAGTATATTCGCTGAGCTGGTTCATGATTCAATGGAAATCTATATGGATGACTTTACCCCTTATGGTTCTAACTTCCAAGAAGCTTTGACTATCCTGAGGAAGGTTTTAGCCAAGTGTATTGAAATGAACCTGTCCCTCAGTCCTGATAAATGTGAATTCCTAATGACTGAAGGGACCGTGCTAGGTCATACAATTTCTCAGCAAGGTTTACAGGTGGATCCCAACAAGATTGCTATCATCCAAAGGGTCCCGCCTCCTCAAAAAGTAAGATATGTTCAGAGTTTTCTAGGCTTAGCAGGATATTATATAAGGTTCATTAAAGATTTTAGCAAGCTAGCCTCTCCATTGTTTGGTATTTTGGGAAAAGATGCTGAGTTCATATGGACTGACAACTATCAAGAGGCTCTGGATGCTTTGAAAGGTAAGTTGATAACTGCCCCAATCTTGAGAGGTCCAAACTAGGCCCTACCTTTCCACATTCACACAAATGCCTCGAACAAAGACATAGGAGTAGCCTTAGGACAAGTTGAAGAGAAGCTACCGTATGATATATATTTTGTCAGTAAAAACCTGTCCAAGGCAGAACTAAACTACACTATAACCGAGAAAGAGCTCCTAGTTGTAGTCCATTCCCTAATCAAGTTCAGACACTACATCACTGGCTATCAAACGTTCGTGCATACTGATCATGCTGCAATCAGGTATTTGATGAATAAACCTGATGTAAACGCTCGTATCATTAGATGGTTACTTTTATTGCAACAATTTGATTTGACCATTGTTGATAAGCTAGGTAAGGAAAATGTTGTTGCTGATTTTCTATCTAGACTAGATCTGCCTGCAGGTGAAGAAGGGATGGTGGATGATCAAATGCCAGATGAACATATGTTTGCTATTTCAGTACTGTCTCCATAGTTTGCTGATATAGCAAATTATTTGGTTTCAGCACAGTTTCCGCCATACCTGTCCTCAAAAGAGAAGAACAAGATTGTGAGGAAAAGTGCCCCATTCACTTGGATTAGGAGCGATCTTTTTAAACTTGGCCCAGATTAGATTTTGAGGTGGTGTGTCAGGGAAGAGGAAGTTTTTGACATCCTCCTAACCTGTCATGATGGGCCCTGTGGGAGCCACTTTGCAGCAAAGAGAACCGCCTTCAAAATTCTACAGGCATGGTACTATTGGCCCACTCTTCATCAAGATGTCAGGAGATACATCAACCAATGTGGTAGATGTCAAAGGATGGGGAAACCTACTCCAAAGGATAAGATGCCCTTGCAGCCTCAAGTGAATTTCGAGCCATTTGAGAAGTGGGGCATGGACTTTGTGGGTCCTATAAACCCTACTTCAAAACAGAAGTCCTACATCATTGTGTGCACAGATTACTTGACGAAGTGGGCGAAAACAAAGGCAATCAAAGCGGCAACAGAAGAAAAAGTAGCTGAGTTTTTGAGGGAAAATATCTTCTACAAGTTTGGCTACCCAAGAGAATTAGTCACAAATCAAGGAAGTCACTTTACCTCTAACTTGATTGAAGACCTGCTCACTCATCACAAGATTAAGCACAAAACTTCCACCCCTTATCATCCACAAGCAAATGGATAGGTGGAAGTTACTAACAGAGCTTTGGAAGGGATTTTGACTAAGGTAGTGAGCAGAAGCATAAAAGATTGGGCAGATCACCTGGTTGAGGCCACCTGGGCCTATAACACTACTTGGAAAACTACAACAGGTTTCACACCCTATGAGCTGGTCTACGGGAAGAAAACTTTGTTGTCCATAGAATTTGAATATAACACATAGAGGTTGGCAACTCAGCTGGACCTAGATCTCAGCCATGCACAATAGGAAATATTACTTCAGCTGAATGGATTAGATGAACAGAGAATGCAGGCCCTTCTCCACTCAGAGGTAGTCCAACTTCAAAGAAATATATGGCATAACCGACACCTCAAAGAAAAGCAATTTCAACCAGGAGATTGGGCGTTGTTATATGATTCAAGATACATGGATTTCAAGGGCAAGCTGAGGACAAGATGGCTGGGACCATATATAGTGGAAACATGCAATGACAATGGTTCAATCCTTATTCGGACCATTGATAAAGAATCCATCCTCATGCTCTTCAATGGGAATAGATTGAAGATCTACAGGAAGCCCCTTTCCAAGTAGGAGTTCATTGAGACTCTTGGTAAATCAGTATTGGTAGTGGAGCAGGTCCCTGTCTCCACTCCACCTACACCATGAGCAAAAAAAAAAACATAGAAAAGAAAAAAGAAAAAAAAAGGAATAAAATATCCTTGGGTGAAAACCTCTTGGAGGCACCTAGGGCGGACAGTGAGGGTGAAAACATCCTAGAGGCACCCTAGCTGTCTCAAACTAAAAAAAAGAAAGAAAAAAAGAAAAATGAAAAATAAACCTAATTTCTTTTGAATAAATGCAAGTTGCAGGAAGGTCATTGCAGGTTTTAGGAGGATCGCACAAGACAAAGATAGAGGACATGACCAGGCTGCATGCATCCCTCATAGTCCATTTCTCCATCATTGTTACCCTTTCCCAAGTTTTGGTCTCATTTGGTCTAAAATTTCACATCCTACAGGAAGCTCTGTATCTTCTACAGGAGGATCCTGTAGAAACTACAAAAAAGCCAAAATCGATCTCAGAAGAGGACCCGAGGGTTGGAAATCTGTCTATGAGGCCTATGAACCTCCTTGCCTCCATCCATCACCCTATGTTGCCTTTTCCATCTCTGTACACCTTCATTACACTCATTTTTATGTCCCTGCACAGTCACACACATAAATTTTGTTTCCTTCAGGCTACAAACAACAAAAAAATATTAATGACAAGTCAAAGCAGCAGCCTTTTCACTCACCATACCTGATACCTTCCATCTGTGATTCCTTGTCAGCTGAGACCCTCGTCAGCAGTTGTAGCCCTACTCAGATATTAGCTTGAATTTTAGAAGGAGAAGCAGCTACAAGAAATCCTACAGGATTCTTGTAGCAGCTAATCCCTCTGAAACACATACTCCAGAGACAGGGTCAGCAAAGTATGGCATATGAAACATGCAAGGAGCTCTATTTGAATGTGTGAACATCAGCAAAAGCCCGAGGCCAAGCATGCAGAGCGCAAGTAGCAACAGCAATGAAGAAATGGGTTCCAAAATTTGAAATATGCATAACACGGCCGCAATTGAGCAGGTAAGTGCCTAAACCTATTCCTCAATTACATGAATCATATTTCAAGGTTGCATGACTACAGGAATGGTTCGGATTAAATGGAATCAGTGGCCAGTTAACTGGCCACCCTCGTTCAGTTACACATCCTCATGGAATTCAAACGAGCCCCGTCAAATTCAAAACTGCTAATCAGATACGCAGCCAGCACGTGTGGTATGTCCATTTAGGAAAAACCATTCGGGACTGGTGGTGGTGGAGACAGATAACGAGAGTAAGGGAGGTGATGGCGGTCAGACGACATGCAGAAACATTATGACCGTGACGTAGGACCAACGGTCCGGATGGGGATAACGTACCCATCCAGCCACCTCATCTCCTCACCACGAATCACGCCAGCAATTAAAAGACAGCTCAGTTGAAACATTCACCACCCTTTGTTCATTTTGCATTCACGACGTTCTCGATTGGAGTACGCACCTACCACTTCCAGAGCAGCTAACCAGTCATCCTCCAACAATTTTCTGCCTGTTTTTAAAAAATCTCCCACCTATCGGGCTCTACAGGAGCCGGGTGATTTCTACAGGAAACGCAGAGAATAGCTCTGCAGAAAGAAAACCCGGGATTTTCGTCGAAATTCAAGCTCAAAACGAGGTAGTCTTGGGAAAACTTCTCTGTGCATGATTTGTTTGAGTAAGGTGGTGAATTAAACATGGAATTGTATGAAAAAAAGAGAGTGAAAGTTTGCTTGCAGCTTTCCCTGAGTCTACACAGTTTTTGTTTTCTCCTCTACATCCGAAATATCCTCATCATTTTTCAAATTCCACTGTAAGGAAGATACATGCAGCAGTAGAGGCCAGCTTGTGTGTGTGAAAGAAAAACGAATTTGCATATCTATCTACTTGCTTAGAAAAGAACTTGTGTCCTTATCCTTTGTTCTGTAAAAAAAAAAAATCTTTTCAGAAACAGAAAGTTAAATTCAGGGTGACAGCAGTTTAAAACAAGAGAATTATTTCCATTTGATGTTGTAAGGAGCACACGGGAAATTCCTTCTTGGTTTAAAAAAAAAACCGAATTCAGCTATCTTCTGTTTTAGTGATTGACTGCTTTTTCCACCTGAGCATTTTCTTTTCTAGTTAAAACAAAAAAAGAAGCACTCAACACCATGCTAGGAGGATTCATGAGAAAAGAACCTTTAAACTCTAACAAATTGTATGAGCACCCTGAGGTGGTGGACCTCTTCACCGGGGAAAATTGGATATCCTTCTTTGACAAAATTCAGGGTTATGATGAGGAGGTGACTGAAGAGTTTTTGATGTCTTTAAGACCACATTTGAAGACACATGCCACAGTTAGTTTTAGGGGTTTGACCCTAGAACTTACACCTGATTTCATCAGTAGAATCACAGGTCTCCCACAGGGGTTCCCTTGGAGCAAAGAGGAGAAATCATTGGGACAAATTGCTAAGAAGACATTTTTTCTGCTTGAGGAGCATCCTGTAGAAGATAAAAACGGGGTCAGAAGGACAAGCTTGCCTCCTCTCTGGAGTGAAGTCAGTTACCAAATAATGAATTATATCACATGTGAAGAAAGGTTCAGCATCATTTATGGTTATCATTTCAGGTTGTTACATGAATTGAGGTATGGGATGGGCTTGCCTCCAACTAAAAAAATGAGCATCCCATATTTCCTCCTTCAGCCTTTAATTGAATGTGGTACAAAGCTAAATGCAGGGGTCCCAGATCAGTTGGCCCACCATGGGCTCATCAAACTATTTGTGGAAGATGCCTTACACACCTATACTATCCCCATAGCTTGGGAAATCTTCATAAATATGTCCAGGGATGATAACATCGGAACTTTGACTGAGAACATTAGCCCATCCATCAGTGATGAGGAGGAGCAAACTGAAAAAATTGAGGAGAACAATGATGAGGGAGCACAAGACATTCAAGCAGAGGGAAAAACAGAGGAAGAATAGGAGGAAAAAGAGGAATTTGACAAGACTACTGAGCCTAAGGCAGAAAATGAGACAACGTAAAAAACAGAGAAATGAAAAAGGACAAAGATTGGAAAGAAAAAGGCTAAGAAATCCTAAAAGAACACTGCCACAACCAAGGCAGGGACCCAGCAAGAGAAAGAAAAGACACACCCTGCGATATCAGTGACACAAGCATAAACAGTGGGCATAGAGATTTCTACAGGAAGTGAAGGAAAAGAACAGCAAAAAGAAACATCTCCTGAAATGTTGGCAAGGGAAGCAACAGCTGTGCTTGCTACATTAAGCACACCTACAAAACAAAAAGGAAAAAGAAAAAGGCAAACCTCCATGTATTTTAAAGCCAGAAAAAGCACAAGGATCAAAATGGGCAAACCCCAGCCACCATCAAAGGAACCAATTCTCATTGAGGGCACACCCACTAAATAGAAGGAAGAGTCTCCTTCCAAGATATCTATCACCTATGAAAGAGGAAGCCCAAAAACCTCCACATGGAAAGAGAGAATTAAGTTGATGGACTCAAAGGCAGTTCTACAGGAAGCTGAAACATCTCTACAGGAAACTCTAGCCAAGTTAAAAGAAACTGAGAAATTGGAGGAGAAGGCAACTAAACAGTCACAGGGGGAGAGCAAGGCCAAATAAATACCTGAACCAACCCCTCAGCGTAATTTGGGCTCATACTACAATCTGTTAGAGGGTGGGAAAATCATCCCACTGAAATTTCTTGTACCTTTATTCTTCGAATTAGAAAAAGAGAGGGTCAAAACCCACACATGGATGCAAATGGTCAAATCTAAAGGAGTTGAGGACATAAGCCGCATGGAGGACAAGCTAAAGGAATTAAGAGGGGAGTTGGCCATGGTGAGGCACATAGAAAGCAGTAAAAGAGCCTAGCTACAAGAGGAGAATGAGCTGCTGAAAAAGCAGTTGCAGCTACAGGAAGTTCATAAGGGAGATAGGCTGTCCATTTTGGGAGGGAGGAAACAGCAAGAAGGTCCTCTAATAGACAAGGAAACAACTGAGAAACAGCAGAAAGAGGGAGAGCCACAAGCTGATGTTGAGATGCTAACAAAATTGCTGCAGGAAAAGGAGTCTCAAGCAGTAGAAGAAGTGCAGGTTTTAAAACAGCAGTTGCAAGAAAAAGAAGCTCAAATGGCCTGCATGGCCAGCTGGGCAATAGAAGCCTTACAATGTAGGAAACCTGCTAAATCCTACGCATTATATCTTAAAGACCAATGGTTGCAATTTCAAATTAACACATTGGCCCAAAGGGGCACCATCCCATTCCAGAATTACAATCAGTTTATGCATTTGTGTGATAGTAGCTCATCTGAAGACAAGGCCAAGTTAGCATAATTCTATTTACACAACTTGGCACTTCCTAATATGAATCTATGAGATCCAAACATTGCATTAGGACATCTGCAACTCATGGCCATGGCTTCTTGGTTAAGCCACGGCTTCTTCTTGTAGACATTTTTTGTGATGTAACTATTATTTTTTTATCAATGAAGATGAATCCAACTTTGAACCAGTTCTGAGCTTTCTTAGGAGGTTGTAGCTCTTGGGGTTGGGCCCAACCCAAGTGCTCAGTACCTCCTTTTTTTACTTTTATGTGTTTTTACTGCTGTTAGCGCTTGAAATTTCACCTCAGGCTGAGAAAGGTAAACCTCAAGGCAACATCAAACCATTTAGCCTCGTAGCTAGCCCTATGGGGCAGGAGAAGTCTCTCTTCGGTCTATCTCGGTAAAATCTTCAATAGCTGAGATGAACAATAAGGTAACACTGATATTAGGCTAGTAAACTGATCAAAAAGGTTGTTTTGGAGTTTTTAGGGTTTTTGGTGGCAAATTGAGGGGATGGCAATTTTGGGTGCGGGGATTGGACACAGTTTCTGCAGGGGGTTCTTTGGGGCGAGGTAGGAGACAGTATTGATGCTTTTGATTGAGGTGGATGGTCCGAAATGACTGGTGAGGAGCTAAGGAGAGCAAACAATAACTTTGAATTCTCCTTAAACAGTAGAAAACATTGAAATTAAACAAACTTAAAAGCAGAGCATGACAGTCATGAATTCTTACTTTAACACTTTGTTTGTTTAATGTGCAGAAGGAAAAGAAAGGAAATGATTCACATAACACACTTACAGGTACATAGAGAAACACACCATCAATACATGTAACCACAAGAATCCCAAAAAGGACTGCAAAACCCTGGTCTTCCTTAGCCAAACATTGCAGAGACACAGTGAATAATACAATGATAGCTTATCCCTCAAGAGTCCAACCATGAAAATGAGCAAGAAAGTACATAATATAGATGATCTAACCTCTTTCTCTGCCTCCATGGGTCGAGCTCACTATCCTAGGAGCTGTTTCAACCACTTCTAAACTAAGCACTACAAACTAGGCAGTCAAAACAACTTGCCTCTATAAACTTGGAAACCAATTCATTCATTTAATTTTCACCCTTTTCATGAATGAATCTTCTAGAAGAGGTACATAAGAGTAAAATTATCATAAAATTAAAATAATTACATCAAATAGCCTAATAATCCACCCCAAAAAGTCAAACAGGGTCAAACTGCGTTTTTCTGAGCTGTACACTGAAAATTGGAGAAGTTTGCCTGACGGGTCGCGCGCCTTTGGGACCATATTTGGGGCACTTCCCGGTGTCCAAATTGAGCAATAGTAGGCTTGTTGGAAAGGTATGTGAGTCTAATTTCCAACCCAACTGGAATTTCTAAATTTGGTGGTCATTTTCCCCTTCAAAATTTCAATCTCCCAAGACTGCTTTCTGCAACTCAAAAATGTGGCAGAAAGTCATTTTTTGCTTGTTTTTTGACTTTATGGAGGCCTAAAACTTCATAAAATCTCAAGTCCATTGATGAGCATATGTAACTTTTCATGAAAAATCTGGAAATGCTGAGTTTTTTCAAAATGGAGTTGCCATTATGAAGGGTCGCACGGGGGGTGAGACCCGTTAATGGAGAAATCCTGTATTTGGCATAAAAAATTCACAAATGACAAAATTTTCTCCAAATTTCTTGAAATTTGGGCTGGGAGTCCCCAATCAAGTACCATGCTCATTCATAGAGGCTTTGGCCAAAATTTGGAGTGGATCGGGCGTTTTCCTTCGTTTTTGTGCTTTAGCCAACCGTCCTTGGAGCACCTTCATTCTCGCTGGTATTTTTGACATTTCTTTAAAACCATGACACCTGTGCAAAAAGTGAAGGAGGTTTTTCTTCCTTGGCATGTTGTGGACAAAAATCTCTCTCAGTTTTCTAAAATTCATCTTTTATTGCTCTGGAACATCATTTGAGTGCGACTTGTCCCGATGTGTGAAACAAGGAATTTTGTCGAAATGGAGCGAAATGAAGGGAATAGGGGGCTCCTAAATTCTTGGGGAAATTTTTGGAAGTAGGGAGGGATGTTAGGAAGCAGGGGAAAGTGGAATCTCAGAGATTGAGTGAGGGGAAGGGGTCCAAAAGGGAAAAACACAGGCCCAACCTAGAAAATTGCTAGGTTGTAGCTAGAAACTAGGGTTTGTGCAAAAATGAGGAATTTGGCGGATCTAAGGGATGGGAAGTGTTTGATAAGGTACTTTAAGGATAGGGGAAGGTGTATGAACATCAGGAAACAAGTTTTTCCAGTGATTTGACCATCCAAGAGAAATTGCCTTCAAAACCCTAGGAGAGGGAAATGACCTTGCCTAGGCACAACTGAAGCATGAATAAGGTGTAACATGACCCAATGGAACCTAATATGATGATAGAAACCCTCTGAATGATGATAGGCTCAGCTGAATGATGACATGGACTGACATTTGGACAACTTTGAAAAGTTTGAAGGCAAACCCTAGACCTAATGCCTAGTGACCAAATTTTGCTTGAAGACTCACTGAAATGACAAAATTTGACCTTGACACTTCAAAATCACTTTGTAAGAGCATATTTGATCACTGGAGGAAGGCTGGAAAGACTGAAACTAACAACTGCATTCATAGAATAATTTCTGTTATATAGGTTAAATCTTGCTTTGTTACTTAGGTTTTTTTTTATGATTAAGATAGTTGTTCATGCTTCAGGTTGATTTGATAGTTTGATAACAGACAATATCCACAAAAAATGCTACCAAGCAGTCCTTGATCTCCTTTCTCCCTCCTTGGGACCATGAATTGAGACCAAGACACACTTGTCGCCACAAAAACATTGTTTTTGCCTTCCAATGCAATTGCTAGTGTTAGATTTTGAGTTGGAAAAGTTGATATCAGCTGTGTTTTCATGCTTAGATATGTTCTTGCTTAGTTTCCACAGTTTTCTTACATGATTTCCTGTCTATAAACTTCTGTTCATCACGTTTTTGGTTTTTAGGTCAGATTAGGTCAAAGTAGATAAATCTGTGCTTTTTTAGTCTTTACTTGGATCAATTTTGGCAAGTAGTGTGCAGAAAACCTATAAGACACTCCAACCTACCCATCCTCCATCATACAACCTACTCCAATCCCTCGCTCAAGATCTCCTTCACTCATTTGCCATACTTTCCCAACTTGCCCTAATTTCTACATTTTTGTGCAACATTGCTTGCTTCATCCTTGAACAAATCCAACCCTCATCATCACTCATGAGCTTCATTTACTAGGTCCTAGATCCCTTAACATCCCTATCCACCCTTAATTTCCACTTTCCCACCATTTTTCCACCATCAACCCTCTAAAAACCACTTTCAGCCTGTTCCTGTAGAATTTCCTGTAGATCCCCTGCAGCCTCCTGTAGAAGTTCATGCGAGCGATTTTTCGAGATCTAAGCATGGTGGAAATCTCCAGAAGGGTGCTAGGGACCCCTTAGGTCCTCTTCACACCTTCCCAACCTCCTGCAAACGCCCACTCCAATTCCTTTCGCCAATAAACCTATGCACAGTCAAAAATAGTTAAAACACATGCATAATAATTCTGCATAAAATAGCTCAAAATTACAGAAAGATGATTTTTCCATATTTTCCTTCAAAAGTAGCTTAAACACATGCATTTTACTTTTTCAAGAGTCAATGGTGTCCAGTTCAGTAGTTTACATCTCTTTTCTTGCACAAGTAGGGTTAGTCGGTAAAACTAGGGTTTGTGTTTCCTTTCAGCTTTCATCTTCTTTCTGCAAGTAGAGTAGCTTATTTTGAGTTAGGTTTCATCCATCACAGTTAAAATCTTCTTCTAAGAACTCATAGAAGTTGGCTTAACCTCCTAGCGAAGTTGTGCCAGCTTATCAAGTGACACCCTGTAGTAAGAGCTAGTACTTGTGCATATAGCACCGTCCCTTCCAAGTTTGTTACGAACTACCGGGTTGATAAAAAGTAAAGAAGGGAGTCCCAGGAGTTGCAGCATCATTGCTGCAATACTGAAGTTCACCAATAACATATTTGAACAAAAAAATTGTACAGTTGCTTGCAAGGAAGGGCTTGGTGGAGTCCTCATGCAAGAGGGACAGGTAATTTATTAGAAGTCAAGGAATTTGAATGAGCATGAGAAAAATTACATCATGACTGGAATTAGCAGCTATAATGCATGCATTAAAAATGTGGAGACATTATTTTTTGGTAAGAAAATTTATTTTGATGTTAGATCATGGAGGGCTAAGGTATCTATTTGATCAACCCAAGTTCAATGCAACACAGGCAAGGTGGCTAGACATGATTAGTGATTTTTATTTTGAAATCAAGTACATCAAACGAAAGGAAAACAAAGTAGCTTTTTCACTTAGCATAAGGCTACAAGTGGCTCATGTGACATCCATTAGTACTTGTGAAGTTGACATTCAAGAAAAAATTAAAAAGGTAATGTAGATAGATGAGCATTACGAGCAAATGAGAAAATTCTTGCAACAAGACCCAGAAGGGGCATTGGATAAGAATTATTCCCTCAAAAAGAATGAATTGTTGAAATTCAAAGATAGGTGGTATATACCTTGCATGGGCAACTTGAAGAAGCTCATCTTGAATGAATTTAATAAAAGACCATATTCAGGTCATCCTAGTTATTAGAAGATGAAAATAGCCATGAAAAATATATATTATTGGCCATGCATGAAAAAGGATGTGGACAATATATTACTAGATTAGGGTGCCAACAAGTGAAATTGGAATGTATAGATCCAATGGGATTCTTGCATCCAATCCTCATTCTTGAATGGAAGTGGGAAGTCATTTCTATGGAATTCATCATTATATTTTTAGAACATCTAGGCAACATGTTTCCATAATGGTAGTGGTAGATAAGCTAATAAATGTGGCTCATTTCATAGCTATTAAATCCACTTACAAGGAAATCAATATTGCTCAAATTTTTATGAAGGATATATTTAGATTGGATTGTATACCCAAGAATATCATCTTAAATTGGGATGCAAAATTTACCTCAATGTTTTGGAAAGCATTATTTGTTGGTTTGGGGATAGAGTTATCTTTCAACGCAGTGTATCATCCTCAAACAGATGGACATATTAAAAGAGTTAACATGGTGCTAGAGGACATGCTCATAATCTATGTCATGCATCGACCAATAAGGTGCAAAGAGTTTCTTCCTTTGGTAGAATTTGCTTACAAAAGTGGTTACCAACAATATTGACAATGAGTCCTTTTGAGGCTCTATATGGAAGGAAATGTAACACACCCATCAATTGGAATGATCTAGTGAACAAGGTATTTCTTGGACCTGATGTGTTGAAGCAAATGGAATAGGAAATAGTTGTTATCAAGAAAAAATTAAACATAGCTCAAGGCAACAAAAGGAGTTATGTAGATCAGCAGAGAATGGACAAAGAGTTCCAAGAGGGGGGCATGTTTATATTCACATCAAACCAAGGAAAAGTTCATTGAAAATTGGGTCTTGCATAAATCTATCACCAAAATTTTGTGGACCATTACAAATTATTGAAAGAGTGGGGCCAGTGGCCTGCAGATTGGCCTAATTTCCACCTGGCCTGCAGATTGGCCTAATTTCCACCTATAGTGAAGGAACATAATGTTTTCAATATTAGTTTGTTTAAAAAGTATGTACATGATGTTAATCATGTTGTTGAACGGTTTATGATATAGGTGGAATGTGGTAAGAATTCCAACCAAAACCATATTGCATTACGAATCAGAGCCATCAAGCTCTGGAATTGAGTAATTGAGAAAATAAAAGTGAAGTGGAGGCACTTGGACCAGATGAAGCCACTTGGGAAATAGTTGATCAAATGAGGGTATCATACCCATTTTTGTTTATTGGGTAAGAAAATGTAAATGTAAAAAGAGTTGTGTATATAAAACTCGCTGTAAATTATATGTTCAAGTATAGGATACCGAGGACAATGTTCTTATAAGGGGGTGGGGTATGTAATAACTTTTTATTTTTTCCCTCCAATGTAAATATTTTCATGTGCAATTGTAAATAATTATGAAAAAAAAAATTATTGGATTGAGAAGAGGACACATATTCAAACCTTGAGTGGAGAAGTTGCTTGGGGAAATAGCCAAACTTTGAATTATGCATTTAATTGCCATCGATATCCCTATTGAATTAAAAGCAAGTTGGTACAAGCACTAAAATGGAATATGTGCACCTAAGTAAGAGGACTAACTACTCCTACTCTCGTGCGATGACTTGGCTTGAGTCAACAGATAATAGAAAATCGAAAAAGGAAAAGGGGCTATAGTCATTAGAAGATAGAGAGAAGACATTTGACAAGCATGAGTTTCAAGCATGGTGGTAGCACAACAACATAGGAGACTATATAATATCGTTGTGTGTGAAAGAACTTAAGAGCATGGTGTGAAGGCAAAGCGGGGTATTAAGAAGAAGAGTCATGCTGGACTCTGGATTCCTACCTAGCAAGTGGAGACATTGTGTACTTTGGAATTCCTCTTTGTGTTTAACAGGTGTAGATTGAGTTATTTGTATTATCGTGGTATTTACGAAGTGGGGATATGGTGTTCAAACTCATATGGGCGTAACAAGTAGAGACACTATGGGCCCTACATTCCTTATGGGTGAAGCGGGTGGAGATACTTTGGGATTTGGATTCCTATTGTGATTAATATGGCAGAGCATTGCTTGCTCTGGATTCCATGAAGTGTATGTTTGGGTGGAGACACTATGTGCTATGGACTCTTAGGTGTTAGGTGGAGGCACTGTTTTATGGATTCCCATGTGATTTGTTAACTAGATTGGTGTGAATTTCCCTTGAGAACTTCACTCCTTAGGCTCTGAATCTAGCTTGGTGTGATTATTGCAAGAAAGAATGGCAATGCAGTTGGCCTACAGTTAGGAAGAGAGACAGAGTCCCTCTTGCAATTTCTAGTCATTCAATTAATAAGATACGCTACTTACTTGTATCTATATGTATTCTTGATTCACTTTGAATGTTATATATTGATGTTATATGACAATGAGTGTAACAACACTATTAATGAAGTAATGTGTATTCAGTTATATTTGCAATGAGATGGTTTACACGATCATTCTCATGTTGTTAGGGACTTGTAGATCCTTATATATATACTTATATATATATATATATATATATATATATATATATATATATATATATATATATATATATATATATATAGATATATATATATAACCTTATTTGGATAGCTAAGGTTATCCAAATAAGCATGGTGGAGATCTAAGCATGGTGGAAATCTCCAGAAGGGTGCTAGGGACCCTTAGGTCCTCTTCACACCTTCCCAACCTCCTGCAAACGCCCACTCCAATTCCTTTCGCCAATAAACCTCTGCACAGTCAAAAATAGTTAAAACACATGCATAATAATTCTGCATAAAATAGCTCAAAATCACAGAAAGATGATTTTT
The DNA here is from genome assembly GCA_031772625.1 of Pinus tabuliformis. Lineage (NCBI taxonomy): Eukaryota > Viridiplantae > Streptophyta > Pinopsida > Pinales > Pinaceae > Pinus > Pinus tabuliformis. Next base: position 1,021,753,646 of record CM062805.1, read on the forward strand.
CCATATTTTCCTTCAAAAGTAGCTTAAACACATGCATTTTACTTTTTCAAGAGTCAATGGTGTCCAGTTCAGTAGTTTACATCTCTTTTCTTGCACAAGTAGGGTTAGTCGGTAAAACTAGGGTTTGCGTTTCCTTTCAGCTTTCATCTTCTTTCTGCAAGTAGAGTAGCTTATTTTGAGTTAGGTTTCATCCATCACAGTTAAAAGCTTCTTCTAAGAACTCATAGAAGTTGGCTTAACCTCCTAGCGAAGTTGTGCCAGCTTATCAAGTGACACCCTGTAGTAAGAGCTAGTACTTGTGCATATAGCACCGTCCCTTCCAAGTTTGTTACGAACTACCGGGTTGATAAAAAGTAAAGAAGGGAGTCCCAGGAGTTGCAGCATCATTGCTGCAATACTGAAGTTCACCAATAACATATTTGAACAAAAAAATTGTACAGTTGCTTGCAAGGAAGGGCTTGGTGGAGTCCTCATGCAAGAGGGACAGGTAATTTATTAGAAGTCAAGGAATTTGAATGAGCATGAGAAAAATTACATCATGACTGGAATTAGCAGCTATAATGCATGCATTAAAAATGTGGAGACATTATTTTTTGGTAAGAAAATTTATTTTGATGTTAGATCATGGAGGGCTAAGGTATCTATTTGATCAACCCAAGTTCAATGCAACACAGGCAAGGTGGCTAGACATGATTAGTGATTTTTATTTTGAAATCAAGTACATCAAACGAAAGGAAAACAAAGTAGCTTTTTCACTTAGCATAAGGCTACAAGTGGCTCATGTGACATCCATTAGTACTTGTGAAGTTGACATTCAAGAAAAAATTAAAAAGGTAATGTAGATAGATGAGCATTACGAGCAAATGAGAAAATTCTTGCAACAAGACCCAGAAGGGGCATTGGATAAGAATTATTCCCTCAAAAAGAATGAATTGTTGAAATTCAAAGATAGGTGGTATATACCTTGCATGGGCAACTTGAAGAAGCTCATCTTGAATGAATTTAATAAAAGACCATATTCAGGTCATCCTAGTTATTAGAAGATGAAAATAGCCATGAAAAATATATATTATTGGCCATGCATGAAAAAGGATGTGGACAATATATTACTAGATTAGGGTGCCAACAAGTGAAATTGGAATGTATAGATCCAGTGGGATTCTTGCATCCAATCCTCATTCTTGAATGGAAGTGGGAAGTCATTTCTATGGAATTCATCATTATATTTTTAGTGATGTGGAGACTTAATGACGAGGACTTCATGTGGATGCCAAGGTGGCACCATGTATGATGTGCACGTGGGTGTGGCAGAGACCATTTCCATATAAATGACAAATAACCCTCCCCCCCATTATCTATCAAAAAACAAAGGGGTCCCGCATTTGATCTGGGTCATCGATGTGGAGCAGTGGCCACATGGAGAAGGATCGAGCAGGGGGGTTATGTGATTTTTAGTTGCATAAGTGACAATGTGATTACCGCCCCCCCCCCGTTAATTGTCGGAAGGTGGGGGGTTGCAATTAATGTGGGTTGCCACTATGATCGACCTAAGTGATGTCAAGTGGGAAAATTGTGAAAGGTTTATCCCCTAATCATGAGGATTATTTTGGGTTTCCATGTGGCACTCCATTATTGGTCAAACTTTAAAGGGGCATAACTCTCGATCTAGAAGTTAGATTGAGGTAAAATTTATATCATTGGAAATCTCTTGATGAGATGGATGCCTTGGTGTGATCCAAAGTTAATACTACTAACTTTGGGAATGAAGAAAATTTATAACCCAAACTACATAATGAGACTGTGGAGGTCGAGTTAATTCAGAGTAACACCTCCCATCAACCTAGAATATTCCAATGGGGTTGGACGAAGCATTACAATGAGGAAATTTACGACCTTGAAGTGTTATATTCATGTCTTTCTATTTTTTATCCAAGGTATCTTCAATCCCTTCCTTCTATTTCTTAAGATGGGGATGGAGAGGTATCCTAGTTACTCCAATTATTCCTACAAAAGTTCTTAAGAAACAAACACCCATCTCAATGTCTCCATGGCATACTAATATAATGCACTCAATCACAAGACAAGGTTACCCTTCTAACGACGCACTCAAATGTGTATTCTGCCTAAAAGATAAGAAAACCCACTTGGAAAAAGCATTAAAACATGGTGCAAGTAGCATATAGTGACCTCTTATAACACCATGGATTGTCAAGAATTAAAGCAGAATTGCACATATCAACCCAAGAAAACCAAACCTTCGCTTAGAGAACCTAACTTTCTTGGATATGGAAAAAATTCAGTTATTTTAATCATTGCACCTAGATATATTTGTGACATGTTAAACCTAATTTCCCTTCATACTAAATCTCTTGGCCATCAGGATGGTTCTTGTGAGAATATTAAACTACTCATAATCCCCAGAATGTTAAGCCATAAATGAAACTACATGTAAAGCCCTATATTGTGAATTATATTCATATTGTTATATTATTGTAGTTGGCTAGAACCTTTAATTGTAATTGTATCTTGTGTTCCTTATTTATGTGTGTTTGTATAAAGGTGATCCAATTTTAGAATCATCACAACTTGTATTATGCATTGGTTCATTGTAAAAGAAGGTTTCCCCCTCAAACTAGATGTTATTCATTGACTTCTTATCATTTTCAATGTATTTTTTTCATAGCATTTGGTATTCAAGCTAACGATCCTAGGGTTTTTCTCCATTAATCAAGATATCTTGGTATTTTCACTATAATATTTTTAGGAAGTTTCAATAGAAAATTTTTGAGACTAAGGCTAAATATCAAGGTATATGTGATTGAAATTTCAAGCTATAATTCATTATGCCTACGGAAGATAGGGTTTGTGATTAATCCTAAAATGGATAGAACCTTTAATTGTAATTGTATCCTTTGTCTACTATGTGTGTGTGTACAAAGGTGACCCGGTTTTAGAATCACCTCAACTTGTCATATGCATTGATTCATTGTAAGAGGAGGTTTCCCCCTCGAATTAGATGTTATTCAACGATTCTTTATCATTTTCAAGGTGTTTGCTTCATTATATTTGGTATTAAATCTTACGATTTTAGTGTTTTTCTCCACCAACCAAGACATCTTAGCATTTTCAATATAATTCTTTTAGGAAGTTTCAAATAGAAAAAATTTGAGACTGGGATGAAATATCAAGGTATAGGTAGTCAAAATCTCAAGTTCTAGTTCATTATACTTTTGGAAATATGTCATATTGATGATAGGTTTTGTGACTAATCCTTAAATTAGTTGTAAAAATGTCATCTTGGAATTTTCACTATAAATAATTTTATAGAAATTTCTAAATAGGTGGTAAAAATTACAGGTTTTGGTTCACTATACTTTTAGAGATATAATCTATTGAATATATGGCTTGTAACTTATTTTAAAAACAATTTTAAAAGATCCATCTTGAAATTTTCTCTACAACTCTATTTTGGAGAAGTTTCAGAGTAATATTCTGAAAATTCTAATAATACATAGCAAATTACATCTGGAAAAAAAATAATAAATAAATAAATAAAATAAAATAATAATTAATAATTAATTAATTAAATAAAATAAAAAATAAAATAAAATAAGTAAATAATAATAATAATAAATAAATTATATATATATATATATATATATATATATATATATAATACAAAAACAAAACAAAAAAACAAAAAAACAAAAAACAAATTTTCAATTTGTTAGTTGTGGAGCTTGATTATCTTCCTAATTTAGAGGTTTTATATTTTGGTCACGTTTGGACTGTAGATCCCAATGTGGGGTGTAGGGGTGACCTCCACCCCTGTGACTATTCTCACCAAGGGGTTGATGGGGGAAATAACAATTCTTTGGTGTCCCTCCTCACAGGGATTCGAGGACAATGCCCCTAAAGATAATTTTTTTTAGAAAATTTACCTTGTAAAATAGTATAATTTCATATTCAATATGGATCATTCATCATTATCTCATAGATCTAATGGTAGAAGTTATGTTAAGGTATTTTTCCCTAAAGGAAACCCTCTTCGAATGAGGGAATTGTATTGCAATTTTGTAATATTGATAGTGAGGAGAGTATGAGAGAATAAAGTGGAGGTTGTAGCGAATGTGTTAAGGTTGTATCCCTTCAGTTTGCTAGATGGAATAAAAGGAAGGATCGATTATTTCACCATGGATGTAGCCCAAATCAAGTGAACCGCATATGTTGGTGTCACATTTGTATTGTTTCATTCTATGTTTCATTTACACATTCATTTTGATTTTATTTCTAACTAAATCATTATATTTTATGTGATGCTTTTTTAGGATGATAGGATTGTTGAATAGTCTTGAAATTATTCTTAAACAAGTCATTTTGGCATTTTTGCTATTAATTTTTTAGTGAAGTTTTAGACCGTGAAAATGTTAGGAGTTTAAAAATTTATATCAAAGTATTATATGTTAAAAGTTCAAACTCATAAGGGTTCAAATTTTATAAATATATTAGAACAAAGGTCATCCATTTAGACATTCTCCAAAGTAGGGTTTGAAAGTATTTAAATTACAATCTACACAACTTTTGATTGGCAGATATATTCTTGGTAATTGAAAATTTGTAATATTGAGGAGTATGATTATCTTCTCATCGCGAAATGGGTTCTACAAGAAATATTGTTGGTACTCATAAAATTTCAAGCATGGCTTCTAAACAAAGTGAAGGCTTAGAAAATGAACTAACCTAATTAAAGGACCAACTTGATGAAATGAGCCGTATTATGTTGAAACAAGTGGATTTAGAAATTTTTTGGGAATACCTAGAAAATGAAATGGAATATCAAATGAAAAAAATGGATGAAAAATAAGGAACAAATACAGAAATCCATGAATGAAAATAAGGAAGAAATACAAAAATCCATGAATTCCATAGAAACTTTTTCTTACATTGGCTTTGTAAAAGTCATATGAATATATAATGAAATCATGAAAATAAGGAGAACACCTATGTTGAGAGTTATGCACATTTGGAGAGCACAAATATTAAATCTCAAAATCATGATTATTCATCACTCCAAGATACACATCATTAGGGCTTCAATTCAATGTTAAGGAACAACTTTACTCTGAAGATGGATTTGAGATGTTTGATGGTAAATATCCTATAACATGCATATTCCAAATGGAGTAAGTGTTTGATTTACACCAAGCGACATCCTTTCTAAAGGTAAATATTACATCCTTCTATTTAGAAAATAATCGATTTGTATGGTATCAATGGATTTGTGAATGAAAAAAATATTGCATTGTCTCTTCCTCCATTTTTACAGATGATTTAATAGGACATTATGGGGATATCAAGAGAAATACACTATTTATTTTGTTGATAAATCTTCAAGAAATAGGGCCAACTGCAAAGCACATTCGAAAATTCATAAAACTAAGTCTCATGGTAAAGGACATTCTAGATGATAAATTATTTGATCTCTTTATGGGAACTTTAAACAAAAGCATCCAACATGAAGTGCATCTCTTTGAACCTAAATCCCTAGAGCATGCTTTTAACTTGGCAAGAAAAGTTGAAAGAAAAAATATGGCTACTAGAACCTCCCTCAACCAACAAGGATGATGCCTCAAGAAAATGGATGAAAGAAGATAAAAGTGACTATATTTCAGTTGTGATAGTAAGTACATCAAGGGACATAAATGCAATGAGAATAAATTATTCTACATAGAGTGTGATAAGAAAGAACATCAAGAATGAGAACCATCACACGATCTAGACTTAGAAGAGACTAATCAATTTAGATATTGCCATGCATTGGTTGGCACTAGTACTCCACAAACCCTCAACATAGAAGGACACATCAAAAATAAAAAGGTAGTAGTGTTGATTGATTTGGGTAGTATCCATTGCTTCATCAATTACAAATTAGTAGAACTCGTGTTTTTTATATTTCCAACACTAGAGTTTCAAGTTAAAATCGTACATGGAGTTACCACAAAATGTTCATGGAAGTATCATAGTATTAAGCTTAATATCAAGGTTTATTTATTGGATAGTCACATGATTGTAATCCAAATGGGTGATGTTGATGTTGTATTAGTAGTCATGTGCTTGTACTCATTAGGAACAATTCCCTTAATTTTCAATATCTTTCATGATATTTTCTTCAAAATGAAAGAAAATTGAGCTTAGAAGTATCCAAGGGAAACCCTCTAAAGTGATAAGCTCTAATAGCATGATAAAATTACTCAAAAAGGGACACATTGGTGTAATTGCACAATTATTCTCAATATATGTTAACATCTATATCCTTTGGTCCAATGGATCTCCAAAAAGTTATAAATGATCATTATAAGGTATTTGGAGAGATGCCTAAGGATCTTCCACTTGCTTGAGATCATGACCATATTTCTCATTTGCATATTGGAAGAGTACCACCTAATATTAGACCTTATAGTTATACATATGCATAGAAGAGTGATATTGAGCATTTGATTCACAAAATGTTAGAACTTGTTGGCATCATTCAACCTAACCAAAATGATTTCTCTCCACTAGAGGTGATGGTTGCAAAAAAAAGGACGTTTCATGGTGTATGTATATGAATTATAGACAACTCAATAAAATAACCATTAAAGATGAGTTTCCTATTCTTGTAATTGATGAATTATTGCATGAATTGCATGGAATAATTTTATTTGTTGAGTTGGATCTCCATATGAGATATCAGAAATCAAAATTAGGCAAGAAGAAATTCCCAAAACAACCTTTAAAACACATGAATGCCATTATGAATTTTTGGTTCTCATTTAGACTTACTAATGCACCTTCAACATTTCAAAGCTTGATGAATTCTAGTTTTGAACCTTTCTTCAAAAAATTTATGTCAGTATCTTCTGATGAAATGTTAATCCATAACATATCTTGGTAAGAGCATGTCCACTGTGTTGGCAAGGCTTTATAACTATTGGAAGAGAAACATGTATATGCAAATCCTTCCAAGTGTGCCCTTAGGGTTCAATAAGTGGAATATTTGGGTCATATTATATCTCGTGAATGTCTCTAAGTGGACCCTAACAAAATTAAAGCTATTATGGAATAACCAATCCCAAAAAAATTGAAGAAACTTAGAGGAGTATTATGATTTAAAGGATTTTATTGTAAGTTTGTCAACAATTATGGTCAAATAGAAACACTTCTCATAGTTATTAAAGGGAGAAGCACTTTCTTGGACTCAAGAATTAACCAAAGCCTTTGAAATATTAAATAAGGCTATATGTTCAACTCTTATCTTAGTCACACTCGACTTCACAAAAACCTTTATTGTTGAATGTGATGCCTAAAGCCATGGAATTGGTGCAATTTTACTGCAATAAGGAAGCGCCTTACCTTTGTGACAAGCCAACTTAAACGAAGTAATTTACTCAAACACATTTAGAAAAAAAAGAAATGTTGGCCATATTATATGCAATTAAAAATGGCACCCTTGCCTAATAGGAAGATACATCAAAGTAAAATTAAATCATGATAGTTTGAAATACTTCTTGGAGAAATGATTATCTTTAGAAGAGAAACGAAAATTAGTTACAAGGATGCTAAGTTATGACTTTGAAATTATCGACAAAAATGAAAAACATAATATGGTGGAAAATCCATTCTAAAGTAAAGAAGAACAAATAGAGGGTTTACTATGTGTTATTTCTACTCCATAATCTGATTGAGTGGAAGAAGCAAGGATAAAATGGAAGCATGATTAGAAGGTATGTAAGATCATTCAACAACTACAAGAGGACCCAAGTGCATTCAATAAATTTGTGTGAAATAATGATCTATTATGGTATCAAGATCACCTATATTTGTATAATAATTCCCAACTCAAACGAAGGGTCCTTTTATAATTGCACACTATTCCTATAGGAAGAAATTTAGGGTTCTTGAAAACTTACAACAAGATCAAGAATAATTTTTCTATGAAAGTTTTAAAACTAGTGTGCAAAAAATTTTGATTGCATGTGTGGTCTACTAATAGATAAGGGAGAGATAATTAATACCCCAAGTCCCCTACAACCATTATCTATAGAAAGTCAATGTTGGGAAGAAGTTTCAAAGGATTTTATTATAGGTTTATCTAAATCTGAGGGAAATAATGTCATATTGGTAGTAGTAGATCTACTCAAAAGGTATGTCGGTTTTTTCTTTCTTTCTCATCATTTTAAATCAAGCATAATAGTAGCAACATTCATAAGAACAATTTAAAATCTACATGGAATCCCCAAGAATGTTGTAAGTGATAGAGATCCAATTTTCATTGGAAATTTTTGTACTAAATTATTTTCTATTTTGGGAACTCATTTGGTTCACAACTCATCTTACTATCCTTAATCCAATAGGAAAATTGAGATTGTGAATAAATGTTTAGGAAAAAAGCTTTGTTTCTTTGCATCTAATAAAAAAACATACAAGATCAAGATGTTTCCCTTGGTATAATGGTGGTACAACACATCCTTCCATACTTCATCCAAAATGTCTCTATTTATGGCACTTTATGGATATCATGCTCCATTCATCACATCACCTTTGAAATGGACTACAAAGGTTCAAGTAGAGGAGGAACATAAAGGGAACCAACAATAGGTTCTCAAACTATTGAAGGACAACTTGGTAATATCAAAAAATAGGATGAAATAAAAGGAAGATCAACATCACAAGGAATTTGAAGTGGGGGATTGGGTATTTTTTAGATTGCAACCATATAAACAAATGTCCCTCATGCAAAAAAAATGGACAATTGTAGGATTTAACCCTGTACAGAAATTACCTGCAAACGAATTCTTAAAAACATAAAATATACAATGGCGAAAACATAAAACAAATACACATATATTTCCCCTGGATCCCAAAACTAGGACTACCAGATTGATTTTTCATTATATTCCTTTCAATGTTACAACACATATATATACATGTTGAAGCATTCACAAACCCCAATCCATTAACCCTGGATTAGAACATAACCGTAGTTCCCTTGACCAGATCTATAAGATACCATGCGTAGAAAACCATCATGACCAAAACCTTGTGCAAAACCCATGCACAAAGCCATAAGTAGGTCTGCCCACCTAATATATGTAGATCATGGAAATTATATAACACACACCCAACATTCTCCCACTTGTTGTTTTCTTTCCACACAAGGGGTCACATGAGAGCTTAGTCTTGGTCCAGCCCTACAACGCCCATTGTTTCTCTACACTAAAAAAACTTCTCAGTGCTCACAGACTTCGTCAATGCATCTATAGAATTATTCAAAGTGTTCACCTTTACCAGCAACACCTTTTTGTCCTCAACCATATCCCTCACAAAATGATACTGAACATCAATGTGCTCTGTCTTTGAATGATAAGCAGGGTTCTTTGCCAAGAAAATTGCACTTTGACTGTCACAGTCTATCCTTATAACTCGTTGTACCAACCCCATACTTTAACACAATCTATGCAACCAAATTGCTTCCTTGCTTGCATGAGTGGTTGTCATGTATTCTGCTTTTGTAGTTGAAAGTGCCACTATAGACTATCTCTTGTTCATCCAACTAATTGCACCTCCAAATAGGTTAAACACATACCCACTTATAGATATTCTTTGATCCATATCTCCAACCCAGTCTACATTAAAAAAGCCACAAATGTCCAAAACTTTGTCCAATCCTGGTCTTCCTTGGTAGCACAAACCATAATCACTAGTGCCACGCAAATACCTGAAAACTCGCTTCACTGTTGTCTAATGCTCCTTCCCTAGTTTTGACATAAACCTGCTCAATACTCCCACTGCATGTGCAATGTCTAGTATAGTACATACCATTGCATACATCAAGCTATCGACTGCACTTGCATATGGAACATGGGACATGTCCTCTTCCTCTTCTTGTGTCTTGGGACACCATTCAACATATAACTTTACACCTACAGGAATAAGAACCTTCACTGGTTTACTATCCTGCATCTTAAACCTCTGCATTATTGTCTCAACATACTTCCTCTGGTTTAACTAGAGCTTCCTCTTTGCCTGATCTCATTTAATTTCCATGCCCAAAATATATTTTACAGCACCAATATCTTTCATGCCGAATTTGGAAGACAATTGGGTCTTCAATTCCTGGATAATTTCTGTCATTTCCAATCAGCAATATATCATCCACATACAAGACCAGATAAATAACATGTTCAGCAATTAATTTAAAATACACATTGTGATCCGCTTTGCTTCTAGTGAAGCCAAGTCTCCGCATAAATGTATCAAATCTCTGATACCACATCCTTGGTGATTGTTTTAACCCATACAAAGACTCTTTTAACCTGTAAACAAGTTCTTTCTTTCCCTTCACCACAAAGCCTTCAGGTTTCTTCATGTAGATCACTTCTTCCAGATCCCTATGAAGAAATGTTGTCTTCACATCCATTGGTTCTACCTCAAAATCAAAAGCAGAAACAATAGATAAAAATAATCTAATAGAAGCTACCTTGGAAACAAGAGAAAAAAATATCACCGAAATCAATTCTTGGCACCTGGGAATAACCTTTTTCTACCAACCGAGCTTTGTATTTCTCCACCTTTCCTTCTACATTCATCTTCTTCTTAAACACCCATTTTCTTCAAATGGGTTTCCTTCCAGCTGGAAGCTCCACCAGGTCCCAAGCCTCATTTTTGTCCAAATATGCCATTTCATCAACCATGGCCTCTTTCCATAGTTTTCCATCATCTGCATCCACTTCCTTCCTGACAGTTGTGGGATCATCATTAGTAATAGATAAAGCAAAATTTGAATAGAAATTAGATGAATTATACCTTTATAGTTTCCTTCTTTCTTGAACTGATCTTCTCATAATTGGACTTTATGGCTCTTCATCTTCTGATTCCTATTCGGTTGTAGAGTCTGAGTCTTCCTCATTTAGCTCAAACTCTATCTTCTCAGGTTCCTTTGGTAGGAATTCATGTTTAATAACATCTTTCACCTCTCTAAAAACTACATCCCGGTTGTACACAACCTTTCTTGTTTTTGGGTTCCAAAGCTTATAAATTTTTAAACCATCCTTATACCCAATAAAGATGCACCTTTCATATTTACTATCAAACTTGATTCTTTTCTCCTTTGGAACATGTACATATGCATCACAGTCAAATACCCTTACATGCAAAAGAGAGGGTTTTTTACCTGTCCATACCTCATGTGGAGACTTATCCTCCAACGTTGATGAAGGTGATCTACTAATCAGGTAACATGTAGTCTCCACCACCTCTACCCAAAATTCTTGTCCTAACCTGGCACCATTGAGCATGATTCTTTCATTTTCCATCAATGTCCTGTTCATTCTTTCTGCAAATCCATTTTTTTGGAGTATGTATGGAGTAGTCTTTTGCTGTGCTATACCACACTTCTTACAAAACTCTTCAAATTCCTTCTTGCAGAACTCTCCACCATACTCTGTCCTCAACACCTTTATCTTTTTCTCTATCTGGTTTTCCACTGGAGCCTTAAATTATTTAAACCTGGCAAAGACTTCAGATTTATTCCTGAGGAAATACATCCATGTATTCCTTGAGAAGTCATCTCTAAATGATACATAGTGCACAAACTTACCCAGTGATGGAACCGAAACAGGTCCAAACACATCACTGTGCACAAGCTCTAATATACATGTCGCCCTCTTAGCACCAGAGGGGAAACTCACCCGATTATGCTTCCCATACACAATGTTCACAGAAATCAAAATTTAGAGAGAAATTTGACATACCTTCTACTATACCATTACCATGAAGCATTTGAACGCCCTTCTCTCCAATATGTCCAAGCCTTTGTTGTCATAGCATGATATTTTCTCCAGAGACCACTAGATTTTCTGTTCCACTTTCAAGAACCACATAACACTTGCACCCATCAATAACAGTAATACCCATAAGCTTGTACAGAGTTCTAATCCAAACTTCCCACATCAATACCAGTGCTCCCCGTGTTGAGATTGCAACAAGATGATGGAGCTTAGTGAAAAGAGTCGCCTTCACTAAGTGGGCCCGCAGGCAAATTATGGCGCAAGTTCTATTGTTGATCCCAGCAGGGATGATCACAGTGTGGGTGACCACAGTATGAGTGATTACAGTGTGGGTGACCACAGTGTGAGTGATCACAGTATGAGTGATCAAAGTCTATTTTTAGACTGGCTGTCAAAAATAGAAAAGTCAAATATTATTGTCTCATAATAATATTTGGACTATAAACTTGATCTTATTCTCTTGGAGCACTTCAGGATGAGCTACAGATGTGGTACATGCAGATCCCAGAAGGAAATATGTGGTTACCTATGGGACGACTAATATTTGCATGCAGGACTTCAGTTAGAACTCGAGTTGAGTTTAGTGGACTGGAGGTGCAGTTGATGGAGTTGTGTTCAGTTTAGCTTTGTTAAACTGGTTGTATTTAGTCTAACTGGCAAATAGACTAGAGATGAGTTGGGTGAATTAGCTATTAATTAATTCACAAGTTATTAACTCATAATGCAACTATAGAATACATCAGTTAACTCAGTTGCATGTCAGTGCATGTTCAGTTCAGCAGGGACAGGTGTTAGAGGATCAGATTGCTATCAGTTGTGACTATAGTTGTGCATGATGATTTGCACAATCATAGGGATTGAGTATGCCAATGAATTGGCCAATATCAAGTATTGTAGCTTGTGCTCACGTCCAACACAGTGTGAGTGATTCTTTGCATGTGAAATACAAGTTTGGCAAACCATTCTCATCAGTTCTTGAGCAGGTATTGAGCTGGAGAGGCAAGCAAGCAGTGGAATAGATTTGGATATCAGATCTGAGCTGTATTGTGTGTAACAGGTGGATCTGGTACTGGATTGCTTGTGATAAGCATTGTAATTTGTAATGTTACATGGTCTCTGTAGAAATTTCTGTTTTCCCACCCCGGTTTTCAGTTTCTCCTTATTTCTCCCATGTAGTTAAATGCCCATTCCCATAACCATACATTTAACAGACTGAAAAAAATAAATATTGCTGAAAACACAAATTCTGGAAATTTTTCAGAATGCTGGAAATTGCAGAATTAAAAATCAGCAATCAAAAACAGCCATTAAAACACATTAAAACACTGATATTTTTGGTCAACTTGACCCTGGAAAAACCCCCTACAACTCTTGGGGAAAACTAGTTTGAGAGCTTTTCTTTATTTCTGAAAATTTCCTTTTTACAGTGAGAATTATTCAGCAAAAAATAAGCAAGCAAATTTACAACTTATCTCATTTCCCGTGCCTCACAGCAATCTGGAAATTACAGCAAACAGGACAGAAATAAATGTTGTACGGCCTCCGTTTTGTGTGCAGAAAAATCATCAAACTGCTCCTCGATTTTTGTGCAAAAATCTGCCTTTCACTATGTGCTAAATCAGCTGTACAAATCTGCTCAACTACTGCCTTGGAATGTGTGCCAAGCTGCCGTCTCCTTCTCCTCCCTGCTCAGAAATCTGTCTTGCTCTCCTTCTCCCAATCTGCTCATGAAAGAATTAAATGACCTTTTCCTCCTTTTCCTCCTTTAATATAACTCCAAGTGACTTTTGGGTGATCTCTAAATCCAATGGCTGAAATAGATTTAGATCAATGGCTGAGATTAAATGCTCATTTAAATCTCACTTTCTATTTTTTAATTCACCCCACTTTAATAAAGACCCACTTAGTCATTTATTTCCAAAGTCACTTTTCCTTTCTAATTTTTCATTTACTTTATAAAAGTTACTTTAAAATTAGACTTAGTAACTTTATCACTTAAAGTCACTTTTAAATTAGATTTAACTTTATAAAATTATAAAGTCACTTTAGGAGAAAAATTAAATTCTTTTGGACACTTTTCCCTAGGCCAAAGATCAAAGCCTAAGGGAACCACCTGTCCTCCGGTACCAAATTTCAACACTCCCTCTTACCGAGGAAGGTGTTCCTCACCACACCCATCTTGTCTCTGAAGTAGACATGCTTTCCCCGTGGTAAGGCTTTGGTAATAATATCTGCAACCTTCTCATCAGTGGAAATATACTCAAGCTTCACAGCTCCCTTCTTAACATAGTCTCTGATGAAATGATATCTGATCTCGATATGCTTTGACCTGTCATGAAATACTGGATTCTCCGTGAGTTTAATGCAACTCTGATTATCACAGTAAATCACTGAAGGTCTCAACGGCTGACCAAATAAGCCAAACAACATCTTGCGAAGCCAGATGGCCTTACAACTAGCTAGACTGGCTGCCATATACTCTGCTTCCGCTAAACTCAGTGCTACTGACTGCTGCTTCTGGCTGAACCATGACACTACTGCTGAACCCAACCCAAAACAACACCCTGAAGTGCTCTTCCTATCAGAAGCACAACCTGCCCAATTAGAATCAGTGTATCCTGCCAATCTCACTCCATCTCCCTGCCTGTAGTCCAGACCATAATCCATTGTCCCCTGCAAGTACCGCAAAATGTGTTTTGCAGCCACCCAGTGAACCTTCCTAGGCTCACACATAAACTGACTCATCGTGTTGACTACAAAACAGATATCTGGTCTAGTGTTGACCAAATACATCAAGGAACCAATCAGCTGCCTGTACAATGTGGGATTCACCAACTCGGAATCCGAAGCATGAAGCTTCTTCCAGTTGGTGATCATCGGTGTCGACATGGGTCTACAATCCTCCATGTGGAATTTGCTAAGGATGTCCACAATATACTTCCCCTTCCCCAGGAAGAAATGCCCCTCCTACCACACCTCCAAACCCAAAAAGTAATGCATCAAGCCGATGTCCTTCATATCAAACTCCGCCGCAAGATCTCTCTTGCAGTGCTCTATGAGTCTCTCTGCACCTGTAATGATCAAGTCATCCACATACAGCACCAGAATGAGAGGCTCCTCACTAATCACAATAAAGTAAAGCCTCACTCTTTGTGAAACCCATCCCCTGCAAGTATGCATCTATCCTGGAGTACCAAGCTCTGGGAGCTTGCTTCAGGCCATAAAGGGCCTTCTTCAATCTGCACACATGGGACTCCTTTCCATGCACCTCAAAGCCCTGTGGCTGCTCAATGTACACCTCCTCCTGTATGAAGCCATTGAGAAATGCGGTCTTCACATCCATCTAGTGGATCTTCCAACCCATCTCTGCTGCTATCGATATAATGGAGCGGATCGAAGTATATCGAGCCACGGGAGCGAAGGTCTCCTCATAATCAACTCCCTCTACCTGGGAGAACCCTCTAGCCACAAACCTCGCTTTGAATTTCTCAATGCTACCATCTGCAGCATGCTTTACCTTGTAAAGCCATCTGGAAGTAACCACGGATTTGCCCTCAGGCCTCGGCACCACCTCCCAAACATCATTCTTCATGATAGAAGAATACTCCTCCTGCATGGCCTCTCTCCAGACCTACTGGCTAGCTGCCTCCTCACAGCTAGAAGGCTCAGAGTCAAGGATGCTGGTAACCATCGCCATATAGCTACAAAACCTCTCAGGTGGTCTACTCTCTCTGACCGGCCTCTTCGGCTCAGCAACAGATGTGGCATCTCTCAAGGTGTCCTGAAGCCACTTGGGCTTCCTCTTCCCTGAGCGCACTTCTTCCACTGGAGAATGAAACTCCTCCTCCTCATCATCATCAGTAGCCTGAACTCCTGACTGTCTGTCTGTTGTCCTCTTGCCTGCACCTGAACCTGTAGAAGTTGAGGTACCGTGTGAACTGTCCATCAGTGGACTCCCTAGTGAACTGCTCTGCATGCTGCCCGGAGCACCACCCCTCTGGCTCGATGAGCCACTGCTCACTGACGGACCTGACATCCTCATACATGTACCTCCTAATCTTTCTGATCCCTACCCACTGGATCCCTGCGACTGACTCAACTGCTGCTGAGGGTCTGGCTGATCCAGATACTCTAACTCTCGTGACCTCCTAAAGGCCCTGTCCTCCTCGAACTTCACATCCCGTGTGACAACAACTCTCCTCTGTGCAGGAATGTAAATCCGAAAGGCCTTTGAGGTCTCACTGTAGCCCACAAAGATACCCTTCTCTGCGGTGGGCTCTAGTTTGGTCCTCTTCTCCTTGGGTATATAGGAGTATGTAATGCATCCAAAGATATGAAGATGGCCAAGATCAGGCTTCTTCCCAGAGAAAGCCTCCTCCGGAGTCATGTGCCCCAAGGCACGATGCGGACTCCTGTTCTGCAAGTAAACAGCTGTGTTGCAGACCTCTGCCCACAAGAACAATGGCAACCCCTGATCATGTAACATGGCTTTGGCAGCCCCTATGATGGATCTGTTCTTCCTCTCTGCAACCCCGTTCTGCTGGGGGTTGTAAGGAACAGTGAACTCCCTCCTACTGCCTGCCTCCGCACAATAGTCAACAAACTCTCCAAGGGTGTACTCTCCTCCATTGTCCGACTTCAAGGACTTGATCTTTCGACCTGTCTGATTCTCCACAAGAGCTCTGAACTCCTGAAACCGCTTGAAGACCTCACTCTTGGTCTTCAAAAAATAAATCCAGGTCCTCCTGGAGTGATCATCAATGAATAAAACATAGTACCCATATCCACTCAAGGAAACATGAGACATCCGACCGCTCACATCGGAATGAATCAAATCAAGTATCCCCGTCGCTCTGTTGTCACTGCTGGGAAAAGGGGATTTGGCAAACTTGCCCATCGCACAACCTCTACAAGTATCAAAGTGATCAGTACTAAAATCTGGCACACCTGTAGTGATCTCCCGCAATGTCCTCAAGGCTCCATGATACATATGTCCCATCCTGCGGTGTCAAATCTCACACAGCTCAGAACTGCTAGCTCTGCTGTCGGTACTACTGCTCAATGCCAAAAGGGGCTGAAATGCAAACTTGTACACCTTTGCATGGCGTACACCTATCACTCTAGCTGAATCAGCTGGAGTGCCCCTAGGATACATCAACACCTGTCCTCCCCTGAACAGTACCTCATATCCTCTGTCCTCCAAAGCTGAGACGGATATGAGGTTCTTCCTCATCCCTGGCACATAAAGAACCTCTGACACCTTCAAGGGAGGTTTGGACTCCCTCTGAAATGTCACTGTCCCCACCCCGACTGCTCTAACAACTCTGTCATCACCGAGTACTACCTCAATATCAGTGCCACTCTCTGAAAGCTCTGAGAAGTAATCACGGACTCCTGTCATGTGACGTGAAGCCCCACTGTCCACATACCAGATACCTGTAGATGCTCCGCTAATCGAGGGAAAAGCATGCTCCCTCTGAACCTGTGTGGCAGGTGATCCTGCACTAGAGGACTCACGTAGTGAACGCAAACTCTCGATCAAAACGACCAGCAAAGTCCTCAATCTCTGCTGAAGCTGCCACGTCCTGGTTCTTCCCCTTCTTCTTCTTCTTCTCCGGACACACAACTGCATAGTGTCCCATCTTTTGACAATTCCAACACTTCACCTTGGAATAGTCCTTTTGTGTGTTCCCCTGTTTACCTTTACCTTTGCCTTTGCCCCCACCACCGCTTGTGGAAGCCTGCTTCTTCCCTTTGCCTTTCTTGCCTCCTGCCACCAGTGCTACGTCCTCATCCTGCTCAACTGGCTTGGCTGCCCCAAGCTGTCCTTTCCTGATCTCTGTCTGAATGCAATCATCCCAAAACCTCTCCCATGTGGGAAAGGTCTCACGTGCACAAACCCCATCAGCAAAGTTCAACCATGAACGGGGGAGGCCATTCACTGCAATACTCACCAACTCAGTGGATGGAATGGCCTCTCCAATCGCTACCAACTCATCTCTCACATTGGTAATCTTTGTGAGATATCCAGCTGCACTATCATTCCCCATCTTAATGTTCTTCAGCTTCTCCTTCAGGACCATCTTCCGGTTCTCATTGGTACTCTGGTAGAGATTAGACAATGTTGTCCACATCTCATGGGCATTGCTCTTTCCTCTCACATGAGGAATGCAATGGTCTTTGATTCCATCTGAATCAGCCTCTTACCCTTATTGTTCTTCTTTTTATACTCAACCAACTGAGTAACATCAGTGGGCACAACAACAGGGTTCTGTGCGGTATGCATCATGATATCCCAGACTTCTGCCTCCTCAAAGATACTCTGCATTCTCTCCTTCCAAACACTGTAATTTGTATGCCCATCCAACCTATCCTCCACCCTCAATCCCAATGACATCCTGTTGTCCTAAAACTGAAAAATAACACTGCTGTAGTAAAGATAAAACTATTGTTTATGAAAAAATCAGCTTGCTGGAATTTTCTGAGTGAAAAATCAGCAACTGTAATTTTTCCTTTTGCTGTCCCAAACTGCCCTTCAGCACTCAAGCTCTGATACCATGTAGAAATCTCTGTTTTCCCACCCCAGTTTTTAGTTTCTCCTTATTTCTCCCATGTAGTTAAATGCCCATTCCCATAACCATACATTTAATAGACTGAAAAAAAAAAAAAATATTGCTGAAAACACAAATTCTGGAAATTTTTCAGAATGCTGGAAATTGCAGAATTAAAAATCAGCAATCAAAAACAGCCATTAAAACACATTAAAACACTGATATTTTTGGTCAACTTGACCCTAAAAAACCCCCTACAACTCTTGGGGAAAACCAGTTTGAGAGCTCTTCTTTATTTCTGAAAATTTCCTTTTTACAGTGAGAATTATTCAGCAAAAAATCAGCAAGCAAATTTACAACTTATCTCCTTTCCCGTGACTCACATCAATCTGGAAATTACAACAAACAGGACAGCAATAAATGTTGTACGGCCTCCGTTTTGTGTGCAGAAAAATCAGCAAACTGCTCCTCGATTTTTGTGCAAAAATCTGCCTTTCACTATGTGCTGAATCAATTGTACAAATCTGCTCAACTGTTGCCTTGAAGTGTGTGCCAAGCTGCTGTCTCCTTCTCCTCCCTACTCAGAAATCTCTCTTGCTCTCTTGCTCTCCTTCTCCTAATCTGCTCATGAAAGAATTAAATGACCTTTTCCTCCTTTTCCTCCTTTAATATAACTCCAAGTGACTTTTGGGTGATCTCTAAATCCAATGGCTGAAATAGATTTAGATCAATGGCTGAGATTAAATGCTCATTTAAATCTCACTTTCTATTTTTTAATTCACCCCACTTTAATAAAGACCCACTTAGTCATTTATTTCCAAAGTCACTTTTCCTTTCTAATTTTTCATTTACTTTATAAAATTTACTTTAAAATTAGACTTGGTAACTTTATCACTTAAAGTCACTTTTAAATTAGATTTAACTTTATAAAATTATAAAGTCACTTTAGGAGAAAAATTAAATTCTTTTGGACACTTTTCCCTAGGCCAAAGATCAAAGCCTAAGGGAACCACCTGTCCTCTGGTACCAAATTTCAACAGTCTCAATCATTAATATACAGATAGTGTGGGGTTTTTAGCGAGATGCTTTCCTCGGGTTACATATTGTGTTAATATGTGAATGCTCTTGATGTTTTATTGTTATTGATGCTGCTATATTGATGATCAACATAGAGGAGCTTATGTATTGTGTATGTATTCCGCAATAGTACATGATCAGGATAATCTCTGTTGAATATGTGTTAAATTATTCAAAATTTCTACATGGTATCGGAGCTGTTGATCATCAGATCTACTATTCAGGAAGTGTTTACTTTCTATTTCTTCAAGCAGAGTCTGTAATCGGGCCAGGTAGCCTCTGGATTCATCCTTCCTTTGGAAGGTGAGATATCCGGTGAATTCCCATACAGTCAATCTCTGTATGAGAAATATTGTGTTCTCACGAATCTTAGATCCGAGGCGGTTGAGTTGGTTGCTGGTGGAATTCGAATTTGCAGCAGTGTTTTCTTGGTGACAACGCAACAATGTCTTTCAACGGATTGCGATTGGAGTATGCTCTTGAGGGCAACTCAAACTATATTGCATGGAAGGACAGGATGGAGGCAGTATTAGATGATAATGGGCTAAAGGAGTTCATAGATACGGATGTCCCAAAGCCTACTGATGCTGCTGAGGCGGAAGTTTGGCAAAAGAAGACCGCAAAATGTTGAAGGATTCTGTTGGAGGGCGTGAAGGATCACATTGTGTCCAGCCTCCATGGAAAGGCTACTCCATATTTGATGTGGAAATAATTAACAGAATTATTCCAAAGCAAGAGCGATCAGAGGAAGCTGGCGCTCAAAGATAAACTCAGAAACATCAAATGCAAGAAGGGTGATAGTATTCCCAAGTATCTCACGAAGTTCACTCAGTGTCGAGATGACTTGGGAAGTGTGGGGGTTACTGTCGATGATGAGGAGTTGGTGAGCTTGGCTCTCCTTGGTCTTCCGAAGAGTTGGCATTCCTATCAGGACTCTGTCAATGGTCGAGAGAAATTTCCAAGATGGGAAAGAATATGGTCAGATCTTGTGCAGGAGGAGATCAGGCGGAGTACCAGGGACGGATCTTCGTCAAAGGGAGCTGATGAAGAGAATTGTGCTTTGGCTGCCAAAGCAAAGAAAGGGAAGAGCAAGAAAGCTTCTCAGTCTAGTGCGAAAGCCAAGAAGCAGGATATGTCCAAGGTGAAGTGTTTTCACTGTCACCAACACGGACACTATGCCACTAATTTTCCGCAGAAGAAGAAGAACAAGCAGGCTGCTGGATCTTCAGCAGGAGAGGCTCTAGCCTCACAGTTTGAGCTTGATTTTTCATTGATCGCGTGCTTGGTTTCAAGTGTGATGGGATCAATGTGGTTCTTGGACAGTGGTGCGTCTTTTCACATGACGGGAGATAGAGATTTTTTCTCTGATCTGGAGGACAAAGATCTTGGAGTGCACATCAAGATGGGCGATGATGGTAGATACAGTGCGACCGGTATCGGTACCATTTCCTTTGAGAGGGAGTCTGGTAAACCCTTCGTATTGAAGGAAGTCATGCATGTTCCAGGATTGAAGAAGAATCTTATCTCAGTGGCGATGTTAGAAGACAAGAGGTATGATGTTGTTTTCAGCGAGGGAAAGGCTTTCCTGCGCAGCAAGACAACTGGTGAGACCCGGAAGATAGGGGTTCGAGAGAGGAACCTTTATCAGTTGCATGTATATGGATGCGCAGCAATGGCGGGCAAGGCAGAAGGATTGGTGAGCCAGGATGATGGCGAGTTGTGGCACAGGATATTGGGTCACCTTCACCATGGAGCCTTGAAGATACTGCAGCAGATCACTACAGGGCTCCATAAAGGCACACTTGCGCAGTCAGATCAGTGCAAGGAGTGTACTTTGGGGAAGTTGTTGAAAGCCACCTTTCATGAGAAGGATAGTCGCGCCACGACGATCCTTGAGAGAATTCACACAGACGTGTGTGGACCTTTCTCAGTTGCTTCGACAGCAAAACACAGGTATTATGTGATTTTTGTTGATGATTTCTCTCGTAAGTGTTGGATCCTCTTCATGCAGAAGAAGAGCGAGACATATTCAAAGTTCTGTGAATTCAAAGCACTGGTCGAGAAGGAGTCGGGGAAGAAGGTGAAGGCTCTTAGGAGCGATAATGGTGGTGAATACATCTCGGACGAGTTCAAGGATTTCTGCAAGGCAGAAGGGATTCGAAGAGAGCTCATAGCTCCCCATAACCCACAGCAGAACGGGGTAGCTGAGCAGAAGAACAAAACGATTTTGGGTGCTGCACGGGCAATGTTGCATGATCAGAACCTACCCCTTCACTTGTGGGCGGAAGCATGCAATACAACAGTTTATGTGCAGAATCGTTGTCCTCATAGGATACTTGGCATGAGTACACCCGAGGAGGCTTATTCTGGTAAGAAGCCTGATCTTTCTCATTTGAGGATTTTTGGTGCTAACGTTTACATGCATGTGACGAAGGATGCCAGGAAGAAGTTGGAGTCGACCGCAGAGGTTGGGATATTTGTGGGGTACACTGATATGCCCCACAACTATCGTGTGTATTTGCCAGACAGTGGTAAAACTGTCGTGCGACAGGATATAAAATTTCAGGAGGAGAAAGCCATGAAGTGTTCGCTTGAGAGGGAGCTACACTTGCATGCAGATGAGGAGCTATTAGTTCCTAAGGATAAGCTTCAGGATGTGGATCAGCCACATGACGAGGTTCATGGAGTGGAAGAGACCACTCATGCAGCACCAACCATCAGAGGGCGAAAGCGCTTGACAGAAGCTGAGCGACTGGCTCAAGATGCAAAGAAAGTTGTAGGACCACCTACAACCCAACGTAGGCAGAGACAATCACCTGATCGGTACACTGGATACATGGCTCTTATGAGCAAGTGTGTTGTGACTGAGCCATCCTCTTTCGAGGAAGCTGTGGAGGATCCCGCATGGGTAGACGCCATGGTGGAAGAGTATGATTCTATTGTCAGAAACAATGCATGGGAGATTGTTCCTAGACCGGAAGGGAAACCAGTGGTGGGTTTGAGATGGATCTACAAAGTTAAGCAGGCAGCTGACGGGAGTGTGGAGAAGTACAAGGCAAGATTTGTTGCCCGAGGCTTTTCACAGATAGAGGGGATCGATTATGAGGAGACCTTTGCACTGTCACAAGGTATTCTTCCATACGGACGATTCTTGCTCTCTCAGCGGAGATGGGATGGCACATTCATCAGATGGATGTGAAGACTGCGTTCCTCAACGGAGTCATTGAGGAGGAGGTGTACATTGAGCAACCCGAAGGCTTTGAGGTCTTCAGCAGCGAGTCGCATGTGTGCAGGCTCAAGAGAGTGATGTATGGGTTGAAGCAAGCACCGCGTGCTTGGTACACATGGATAGACAACTATTTCACAGGACTTGGATTCTCCAAGAGCGAGGCAGATCCTAATCTATACCAGATTGTGGTGGAGGGTAAGTTGCTTATCATTGTACTGTATGTTGATGATTTGATTCTAAAGGGTGATGAGCTGTTGATACTATCATGCAAGAAGGATCTTGCTACAGAGTTTGAGATGAAGGATTTGGGCCTCCTTCACTATTTCCTAGGATTGGAAATATGGCAGTGCAGTGGTGGACTGTTTATTTCTCCGGGCAAGTATGCTCGGGAGATACTGGAGAAGTTCAACATGCATGGTTGCAAGCCTGTTAATACTCCTCTTCCTGGAGGTTGGAGGAAGGAGGAATCCACTTCGGGAGAAGAAGTGGATGCCACTGTTTATCGATAGTTGGTGGGGTCACTGATGTATTTGGTCAATACACGACCTAATATATGTTATGCAGTTAACCAGATTTCACAAGCTATGGTTAAGCCTACCAAGCTCTTATGGAAGGCGGGCAAGCATGTATTTCACTACTTGATAGGCACATCGGGATATGGTTTATGGTACAGACAGGAGGATGAGGTGAAGCTATGTGGCTTCACGGATGCAGATTGGGCAGGGAGCCCAACGAACAGAAAGAGCACATCAAGAGGGGTCTTCAGTATTGGATCGACAATAGTTTCTTGGTACAGCAGGAAGCAGAGATCCATGGCACTCAGTTCAGCGAGGCCGAGTATATGGCAGCAAGTTTGGCTGCATGCGAGGCTATATGGATGAGGAAGATCCTGGTTGGTTTGTTCGATTCTCATTTGGATCCTACTGTGATTTACTGTGATAACCAGAGTTGCATTAAACTCTTGGCTAATCCTGTATTTCATGATAGATCTAAGCATATTGACATCAGGTACCATCATATCAGAGATTGTGTGCAGCGGAGGATCATGTTGCTTTCATACATTCCAATGGAGGATCAGGATGCTGATATTCTAACGAAGGCTCTCACCAGGAGCAAATTCGAGTACCACCGAGGCAGGATAGGGGTTGCTGATAATCCATATCTTGTCGAGAGGGAGTGTTGAGATTGCAACAAAATGATGGAGCTTAGTGAAAAGATTCACCTTCACTAAGTGGGCCCGCAAGCAAATTATGGCGCAAGTTCTATTTTTGATCCCAGCAGGGATGATCACAGTGTGGGTGACCACATTATGAGTGATGACAGTGTGGGTGACCACAGTGTGAGTGATCACAGTATGAGTGATCAAAGTCTATTTTTAGACTGGCTGTTAAAAATAGAAAAGTCAAACATTATTGTCTCATAATAATATTTGGACTATAAACTTGATCTTATTCTCTTAGAGCACTTCAGGATGAGCTACGGATGTGGTACATGCAGATCCCAGAAGGAAATACGTGGTTACCTATGGGATGACTAATATTTGCATGCAGGACTTCAGTTAGAACTCAAGTGAGTTGAGTTTAGTGGATTGGAGGTGCAGTTGATGGAGTTGTGTTCAGTTTAGCTTTGTTAAACTGGTTGTATTTAGTCTAACTGGAAAATAGACTAGAGATGAGTTGGGTGAATTAGTTATTAATTAATTCACAAGTTATTAACTCATAATGCAACTATAGAATACATCAGTTAACTCAGTTGCATGTCAGTGCATGTTCAGTTCAGCAGGGACAGGTGTTAGAGGATCGGATTGCTATCAGTTGTGACTATAGTTGTGCATGATGATTTGCACAATCAGAGGGATTGAGTATGCCAATGAATTGGCCAATATCAAGTATTGTAGCCTGTGCTCACGTCCAACACAATGTGAGTGATTCTTTGCAAGTGAAATACGAGTTTGGTAAACCATTCTCATCAGTTCTTGAGCAAGTATTGAGCTGGAGAGGCAAGAAAGCAGTGGAATAGATTTGGAGATAAGATCTAAGCTGTATTGTGTGTAACAGGTGGAGCTGGTACTGGATTGCTTGTGATAAGCATTGTACTTTGTAATGTTACATGGTATCAATCATTAATATACAGATAGTGTGGGGTTTTTAGCGAGATGCTTTCCCCGGGTTACATACTGTGTTAATGTGTGAATGCTCTTGATGTTTTATTGTTATTGATGCTGCTATATTGATGATCAACATAGAGGAGCTTATGTATTGTGTATGTATTCCGCAATAGTACATGATCAGGATAATCTCTGTTGAATATTTGTTAAATTATTCAAAATTTCTACACCCGGAACCATCTTGCAGGTATCTTTCTCGAACACTATTTTTACACCTACATCATCCATTTTGCTTATAGAAATCAGAATTCTGGCCAATGCAGGCATATGCAGAACACCCGGAAGTGTTCTAATCCTTCCACCTTGCAATCAGCTTAAATTTTTCACATCTAACGATTCTAGCCTTCATGTCATCCCCTAAAAATACATCACCACCATCATATTTCTCATACTCGCAGAACCACTCCCTACGGAGAGTGAAGTGAAAGGATGCACATGAGTCAATCAACCGTGCCTCATGATCTACATGTGTACTTGAAGAAGAAGCCAAGTACACATCCCCACCTTCGTCTGAGGTGGTTTTTGCCTCTACAGAAGGAGCATGATCAGATCACTTTCCTTTCTCAGGAGCTTTAGATCTACAATCCTTTTTGAAGTGCCCTTCCTTTCCACATTTCCTGCACATCTTTACATGTTTTCCTGGAGATTTATGTCTCCCTCTCAATTTAGATCTCCCACTCGAGGAATTATTTTTGTTTCTGTTCTAGGACCATCCTCGTATAGACAAGGCACCTCCATTCTGACTCTCAATATTTTTCTATCTTGTCTCCTCTGACAACAAGGATGAGACTATTTCATCAAACTTCAAGGTAGTTGTATCGCTACCTATTGCAACAATGAGAATATCCCACAAATATGGTAGAGAACACAACAAAATGATGCGCTTATCTTCATCTAAAACTTTAATATCAACAGATAACAAATGGCTTACCACAATATTAAAGGCATTCAAATGCTCTATCACCGAGTCTCCATCTTTCATCCTCAGGTTATACAACTTTTTTCGTAGGAACAATTTGTTCACCAGAGACTTAGATTGGTGCAAAGTCCTTAACTTGTCCCACAAAGCCTTTGCCATAGCCTCCCCTTATATATTCAACAATATTGAATCTGAGATACAGAACTGTATTGTGCTCTTTTCTTTCCGACCCAACTTCGTGCAGTCTTTAGCTGAAATTTTCATTGGTTTAGTACTCAAATCTATTGCAATCCATCGATATTTATCCACCAGCACATCCTCCATTTTGAGTTTCCACAACTCAAAACTCTAACCATTAAATTTTTCGATCTCTATCTTTTAGTTGCTCACCATCTTCTTTCACCGCAAGAATTGATCCTGCAGATCTCCCACTACACAGGGTCTACCACAGGCCCGAGAAAAACCCCTCAATAGCAACGGTGTCCCCTTAAAGCTGAAACAACTCTAATACCAAATGTAGGTTTTAACCCTGTACAAAAATTACCTGCAAATGACTTCTTAAAAACGGAAAATATACAATGGTGAGAACATAAAACAAATACACAGAGATTTCCCCTGGATCCCAAAACTAGGACTACCAGATTGATTTTTCATTCCTTTCAATGTTACAACACATATATATACATGTCAAAGCATTCATAAACCCCAATCCATTAACCTTGGACTAGAACATAACCGTAGTTCCCTTGACTGGATCTACAATATAGCATGGGAAGAAACCCATCATAACCAAAACCATGTGAAAAACACATGCACAAAACCATAAGTAGGTCCATGCACCTAATATAGGGTCGCAAAAAAATTCCCGAGATGTTGCCCCAGACCTCGTGCCAGGGGGCTGCAAGGGGGGCTATCCCCCCCCTCCCCCTCTTGTTGCATTAGTAGTGGAAAGAATATAACTGTTGAGTCCCAATTTTGCTCATTTTTTATAATATTTTTGATGCCTTAACCCCCTTATTTGGAACCCTTCTTATCCTTAAAAACCCTCTATTACTACATTTTGTGTGTTTTGACCAATAGGGTGTTGTGAACTTGAAAGAATGAAAATTATTCTAAAATATATCATTTTACCTTAATTCCTAAGTATTTTTTAAGTTAAAATGTTATCTAATCAAATCACCTACAATGTCAAAGAAGTCGACCACATCTTGTGTAGATCAACCATTTTTTGAAGTGGTTCCTGTTATCACTTAGGTTGTTCCCCAAAAGTTGTGAGAAAATGGAATATGGCCGAGGTAACCACTAACCAATCTTTTAGATGCAGCCTCTAGCTAGTCTGCATCCAGAGAGGGCTCTCTCTTTATAATTTAGCTTTGTTTTTTTAGGTATATTAGGCTAGTTATGAAGTACATGTATTTTTTTTATTTTTGGATGGTGACTTTCAATAGAACAGGGGTGCAAAATATGAGAAGTTCAGTCCATTGGGTTAATGGAGTCAATGAAGATGAACTGCTGGATATGGTTTCTTTGACAGAGGGAGGTACTACAGAGCAAGGTAATTAACCATGGAACAAATTGTAAGCTAGAATCAGGTGAAATGGGGTCAGGGGGTGAAGGGCAACTAAGAATCCTTCATCATGCTAACAGAGGGAAAGTGGATGAATATTACCAGGGAGCAGTTAAAAATTTAGTTATATTCAAGGTGTAAGAATCAGAGAAACATGAGCAGTTAAGAATTCCTCCTTATGCTAATTCTGAAGAAAACATAAAAATTAACAGAGATTGAACACAGAGTACAGTTAAGCAAGTTCTGAGTTTTTCTTTTTCCCTGTTATTCAAAATATGATATATAAATGATATATAAAAACACAGAAACAGTAAAACATGAGTTTAAAAGAAACTTATTGATCCATGAAATAATTCGAGAATTCTGCAACATAGTCTTCTGCCATCAATTCCACAACCAGCGAGTTCAGCAACAAATCATTCCAGCAACCTTTTATTCAGAAGAGTTCTCAAATTTACAGCGCAGTTCCAGAATGATATCACCAACCCCTAATACTTAGCTTGGGGAGGTATTTGTACAAAAATGTTTACAAAATATCTCAATGAGATAATATCTAGCAATAACTTCTTTCACCTACTCTACAGGAGAAGTAAATAATCTTGAAAACAGAGAGAAATGAATGCAGAAGTAAGAGATGTTGCACTAGCCGCTTAGTTGGTGAGATGCATTGATTATTTGCTCAACGAGTCAGCCAACAGACACTTTAATGACATTCTGCGCTGCTAGCGTTGCTTTCTTGGGTGCTTTAATTGCGCTTTAATAGATCATTACCCAACGCGATTTTTATCTGCTCTTTTCTCCACTTTATGATATCTGTTGCGTTCTGGGAAAAATTAACAAAACTTTGAAATCGGCCTACAAACTTTATGATATCTGTTGCGTGTCTGCGCATTTTTATTAGAGTTTCATCAGCATCCATGTACCTGAAGAAAGTAGGCTAGACCGTGAAAAGATGCCTCACTTCATGCTCAATAAAAAACAGATTTTCTAAATTGTCATACAAGCTCTGTCCAGATGGGAGTGCATTCTCTCCTACAGAACTTGATGATGCTGTGACTTGATTATCCACATATGTATTCAACCTGTGAGTATAGTCTGCATGTGTCATCAGTCTATAGTCATTGGTTAATAAACTGGGCAGACCCTTTTCTTCGAAAGCTGTAAACTTATGTGTGAAAGCATTTATCTCCATTTGCATGTCCTAGCACTTCCTCTCCAGATTTTGTATGAAGTTCCTCATAATCAGAACCCTTTTAATTGTTAGGATGGTGCTAGTCCTGTCCTTGATATCTAGTGCTGCTAGATCCTCCTTGGTGTGGGTGTTCAAAAAGTGTATTAGCCTATTGGCATGTTCGAGCATGTGTCCCAACGAATCCCTGGCCTTTTGAATTTCGTCTTGAGCTGTTGCCACCAAATCAATCTGCTCATGAATTATATGTATTGATTTCCATTCATTACTAATTGAGTCACTGATGTTAGCCCACAAAATGCCCTTGATTTCTCCCAGAGGCTTGTCTAATAAGAGGTCCTTTTCCAATGCCTTTACTTTAGTTTCCAATGCCTTTACCTCTCTTGTTTTTTCTGCCACAGTCATTTTAGATTTGTCATAACTTGTTTCCAACTTGGTCAGTTTCTCTTTAGCATCTTTTAATTCTAATACTTGGAGTCTTAGATCCTCCATAGCCTTTACCAATTCCTCAATAGTCATGGTAGTGTTGCTACCTACTGCTGTTGTTGTTGAAGTACATCGTGTTGTTGATGTCGGGACAGTAGGAGGGACTGTTGTTGTAATTGTAGGAGGAGCAGTTGTAACTGTTGGAGTTATTTGAGATGGTTGGGAGGTCGA
This sequence comes from Pinus tabuliformis, assembly GCA_031772625.1. Taxonomy (NCBI): domain Eukaryota; kingdom Viridiplantae; phylum Streptophyta; class Pinopsida; order Pinales; family Pinaceae; genus Pinus; species Pinus tabuliformis. The sequence goes on from CM062805.1 coordinate 1,021,782,830, forward strand.
CACTCCCTTCTTTTCCTCTAGTGCTTTCTCCAATGCCTACTCTGTTTCTGCCAATCTCTCATTCATTTTCATTAGCGGGTCCATCATGTCTTCCTGTGATTTCTGCTCAACAATTTCTGTAGTTTGAGGATGCATGGTAATGGGCAGCTTGAGCTGTTTCCTGAGAGTTGCAATGTCTTCTTCCTTATTTTTTATTAATGCTTTAATGCCTTTGGCATCCTTGGGATCATGTCCCAGCTCAATGATAATTTCTTCCAAGGATTTTATCCTATTATCCTTAGCTAAAGAGGAAGCCTTTTCCAACTCTAATTGGGCAGAGGTATTATTTAATGAATTCTGCAATTTGTGCGCCAAGAATTCTTTATCTGCCAATGTAGAGTACACCATTTCTCCAGTTTGTTTATGCAACTCAATCTGGTCCATTGGATGAATGTCTTTGGCTAATACTTCCATATTGGTCCTAATGTAATCAGCAGCTGACCGTGGCTGCAGCATCTTGGGCTTAAAGTGACTAAGAATCATCTTTCCTTCTTGAAGTCATATGCCAACATTAGCCTTTGTTGGTTTGTAGGTGCCATCTTCAGCAAGTGATTATAAAGTTGAAGTCTTATTGGCTCATTCTTTGCCTTTATTTCAGTAAATGTCTTCTTAATGTCGGAGCCTTGCCTGCTTTGTGGCCTGGAAGAAGAGAATTCCACACTATGTTGTCTTCCGATCTCCTGCCTGTGTGAGCTGGCCGATGTTTCTGTGACTGGGGATGTATCTTGGCTGACTACTCTTTCTTCCCTTAGACTGTCTGTGGTCTCCTTGATAAACTCTTCCTCTGACAAGGGGTTCAATCTCTGCCTTTTCTCCCCTGGTTGCTCTTCAGAACTGCTGATCGGTGTGTCTTCCTGCCTGTCCCTTTTCTTGCCTCTTTCCTCATTTAGAGGAGTTTGTAGTGTAGGGATCTCTAGGGCCTTTGTCTGAGTTGGAGGAACCTGCCCTTGGCCTTGTTCATTTGATGTAGCTGGTTAGTCTGTCATTATGTCCTGCTCTGAACCTATTACCTCTTTGCCCTTTGCTGACCCTGTGCTGGCCTTTTGTGTGGGTTGCTGAGAAGTCCCGGCAAAAGATGTATCACCTTCGATGTGTTGAGGCAGCTTGAAGGATACCTATCCAAAAGAGTCCAGGTCAAGTGTTTTTTCAAGCTCTTTCATGGATTTTTCCAATTTTTCTTCCTCAGTAATCTCTTCAACTAATGTGCCTTCTACCCATTCTTGTTGGTCATCATACTGTTGAATTTCAGGGTTCTTGTGGTGAACATATGTTGTTAGCTTGTTTTTCACTTTTCTATAACTTATGAAATGATCAGGGTCATAAGGTGCCCAATAAAAACTTTGTTTCAACTTAAGTTGCTCCCCTAAAATCTTGTCAGCCTCTTCCCAGGCTTCCCTTTTATTGAAGACAAACGGGCCCAATTGATTTCTTATTTTCAGTTGTGCCTTTTTCTTGGCAGCATAGAAATGAGTCAAATCTGAGCTAATAAATTGCCTGAAGTATTCCAGGGCAAACAGTCTCATAGGCACATATTTTAACAGCTTATAGGGGCATAGCTCACAACCATATATCCTGATCTCAGTGTGATTCTAGTAAAAATACTAGTCACCTATGTTGTAGCCTTTTGAGAGATGTAAAATTGTCTGCATTTCACCAGTGAGTCTGGCAGGAGGAGTTGTCATCAATAAAGAAGAGGCTGGGTGTTGAATAGGTCAATGAATTCACAATAAGTATAAGGGGAGTCACTAACACGGTGGAAGACTGAGGTCCAAAAGATTACAGACCTTCACTCTCCTTTGAGATCCAATTTTCTAAGGGGAATTTAAAAACTATCTGGTTGATTATACAACAGCAGATGATATATGTATGATGTGTATTTAAACACTCTTTCTCTGTCCAGGCTCATGAATTTCTCATGGATCTTATCAGCTATGAAGGTGGCATAATCATATTTGACAGCAGGGGGCTGTCCTAGAGTAAACATGGACAACAAAACTAAGGTAGTCTCATCAACATACTCACTGGTTTTAAATCCCAGGATATAGGAAATCATGTCTACAATGAATCTTCCTGCTTTAGCGAACCAAGAATGTAGATAAGGAGGAGGTTGTTGGGGCTGGCAATTTAGTTTGATGAATGATTGAGCTATTCTGGTTATCTCTTAATTGGGCAGTTTAGAACCTTGGTCAAGCAAGAATACCATGGAGAGAGGGGCCAGAGGCCGAGTGGGTTTGAAGTGTAGCATTTCATTTATGGATTCATGGGTAATGTAAAATAAGACAGTCCTAGATGGAGATATAACTGCTCTTTGAGTGGGCTCATAATTGGCACAGCATAAGTGGATGATATCAGGGAGCACATTTACTGAGGGGAGGTAGTATATGGGCATGTTGGACTCCCAAATTCCATAGACATCAGCATTGCTGCGGTAGCTATTCCTAATTTCACAAACTGCTTGGAGGTGAGGCTTGTCGCCAATTAAATCATTAATTTGGAAATCTTTGTCGGCAAGGGGCAACCATTCTTGTGTGGTGCATTGAGGGGGGCAACATTGAGGGCCACTGGAGCCTCCATTTTTCAAATTATCTTATGATTTTTCAACTTGGACCTTGGGTTTTTGCAGCAACAGTAGGTAAAATGACAGATTCTAGGGGGTTTCTCAGAGAATTTGCAGGCCGAGACCACTTTGTATCTTGCTTAGTGGGCAAAATTTGCAGTGGGAGACAGAGTTTGCAGGATTCCTTGGAAAAACAGGCAACAACAGTAGTTACAGTGAGCAGGTTTGAAGGCAGCACTGTGTTTTTAATTGTGGAAGTCTGGTTTTCTGCGAAAAATGGACAAAACAGGTTGTTTGCAGAAAAATGTAAAAAACAGGGATGGTTGGGGTGTATTTTTCAAGAGCTATAGACTGAATTTGTGCGATTTTTGGTTTTACGGATGTAACTCAGAGAAAAAAATGGAAATACACAGGGTTTGGAGGCAATTGAGTAAATACATGTTTTGACAGTGTACTGTGCATTTTGCAGGTTGCGCAACGAGCTGAGGGACCGAGCTGTGGACTCAATTTAGCTGGGTGGCAGACTATGTAGTCAAAATGCTGCTTTGGATGTGAAACAGCATGCAGAGGTCGCGCAGAAGAAACAAATAGAAATGAACGAAAAACGACATTTTACGCCTTTTTGACAAAAATTTGATTTTGGCGGGTTTTGGCGCGCTTCAGTCAGGTGATGTTAGCATGACGTAATATTTGTCATGTAGCGGGGTACGGTGGATGGCGTGGCGGATGACATGGAGGTGAAGTGGCAGATGACGTGGGCGATGATGTGGGTGATGACGTGCATGACGACGTCAACGGGGGGAAGTGAGGGGCGGTATATGGTATTATCTTGCACCACTTTTGGACAAAAACTGTTTTAGGCGGAGGGGTCGCGATAGCATCGGGCGGGCGCCACGTGGTTCTTGTACGACGACAAAACCGCCATTTTCCCGGGCGCTATTGTTCGGCTATCAGAGGAGTTCCGATATCGATATGGGTCGTCCGATGGGAAAGCCTAGATCGGACAGTCGATAGTGGGCGGAGTTGGCGGAGGTGTATGGCGTGGGGACCCGTGCGATAAATCAACGTTTTGTAAGGTTTTGCAGTGTATTTAAACTTTGGGTTTGTCGGGCGAGTTGGTTATTCATTTAACCAAATGTTAAATGAAACCCAATGTTTATATGCGTGCGTGGGGAGGGTTGTCCATAAGGTTTTGGATAAACCTTAGACCCCCTTAGAACATTAATATATGGTTATAAATAAGCCCGGGGCGGGATATTAAAAATTTCGGGGTTTTTATGCATTTTATATAATAAGGGAGGGGAAAACATTATATAAGAACTATATAATAAATTTAATATGTTAAAATGAGAAATATATTCAAAGAAAGCACTAAGTCAAAAAATAATGGAACTTAGGCTTAGGGGAGTGAAAGGTATCCAAGTTATGAATTTGGAAAACCTAGCAAAATGGAAGAAAAACAATTTTACACAAGAAATGTGGCTTTATTATCTTAAGCAAACATAGAGTTTCACTTAGTCTTTTCCATGAAATGAAGTGAACTAGGAGCACTGAGCAGATTTCAATGTCCTTGAGGGGAGGTTAGTAAGAGTTTTTGGAGAAATGAGGAGGGAGATTAGTCATGCTTCAACTATTTTGCAGCCACCTTGCCATGGCACTTATGATATCCATAAGATAAATCATTTTCAACAGACATAATTGCTCACAAACCTGCTTCTGCAACATCAAAACTGCCTACCCAGCCTATTACACCTAACATTTTTTCTTCCTTTTTGATTGGGTGCATTTGAACTAGCAAACCCTTACTCTCTTCTTTTCTTTTAACTGCAATCCTATCTAAGTCTGCCCTTATTTCTTTCAGGGGCTCAGATTTAGCTATTGAGCACCCTTGCTTCTCTACCTAACTACTTATCTACCAAGCTTGAATTGTTTGGACAGATTTCATTCTCTATCTCTAAAACAGGAAATTTAAACATGGATTGGCCAAGATTAAGCTGTTTGGCCATCCATCAAGTGTGACAGAAGTTACCGATTGCACATATTGAACTTCTTTGCAAAAAATAGGATAGTAATGGCATTTTGGACTAGCACACTTTCTTGGTCTTTTCTTTGGGGTTCATTTCTTTCTTTTTGACCAATTCATTCTTTTTGCCCTTTGATTTTTCTTTTAGGGCATACCCTCTTTTCATTTTTCAATTTTTGATTTTTTGAAAATATGGAACCTTTACAGCATGGAAAGGATGAACATATTTGGCATTTTCTCAGTCAATCATGAAATATGACACCTATTGGTATAGGAACCTAATAGTGGCTCCACTTTGGGATGGCTTTTCCTTGTGAAAAGCCAAGAACAACAGGTCAGATGGCCTTACACTCAATTCTCGTTGCAACCTGAAAGTTTTCCTTTGTTGTAAACAACCAAAACTGTATCTCTGCAACATATATACATTTTTCATCGGCTGATTGAAACAATTGAAGCACTACTTTTGGATAGTTTGTCTAAGTATTTGTCATCATATTTACAGCTCCCAAGTCTCCTTCTTCAATTCTTCTGATAAACTCAAAATGTAATACAAAAAGGTGGCACAATTCCTTGCCTTTTTCCCAAAATTTGCTACATATTCCTTCCCTACCTTATTGTTGTAATAAACTGTAGAAAATAGACACTATTATGTACAAGCTAAAGTCCTGATATATTAACAAAGTGGATCAAAATAATGCTTGAGCATCTGACCATTGACTGACCCATCTTCTGCTTCTGCACCATCCAGGCTTTTCAAAAAGTAGGTGTTATTTCCTTGTACAGCATGAATAGCAAAAGGTCCCTTCCATAGGAAGTCAAATTTGCCATGTTTTCCTTTATCTTCCCTTCTGGAATCCCATTTCAGTACTTTGTCTCCTATGAAAAAATCCTCTACCTTTGTCCTCTTGTCAAATATCTTTTTGAGTTTTTCTTGTAGAATTTGGGATCTTTGATACACCTCTTCTCTAGTCTGTTGTAAATGAATTGTTTGATTGATTCTCCTCTGAATGTCATTGGGTTCTATTTGTATTTCTTACAGCAATTTTATCACATGGATTCCCAAAGAAGAGGGGAACACAGCCTCCATGCCATAAACTAACTCATAGGGGCTTGTTCCAATAGATCTCTTTGTAGTCAATCTGTCTGCCCAAAGGGCATTGATAAGCTTTTTATGCATGTTTTTCTTGTTTTCCTCCAATACTTTCTTAATGATATTGATCAAGCTTTTATTGGATGATTCAGCTAAACCATTACCTTTACGGTAATAGGTTTTGGAATGGCCTAAGGTAATGTGGTATTTGTGGCAAAAATTGATTATTTTTTTGGATTTAAAAGCAGCAACATTGTCAGTTATAATCTTTTCCGGATAGCCAAATCTAGAGGGGATATTGGTTTCTAGGAATTGCATGATTACTAAATCATTGGCTTGTCTACAAGGGATGGCTTCTATCCACTTGGTGAAGTAGTCGGTGGCAGTCAAAATACACTTATGTTTGCCAGAAGAGGGAGGGTGAATTTCTCTAATGAAATATAAACCCCATTGTTGAAATCGTCTTTCAGTAGAAATGGGTTTTAGGGGTAGAGGTAGCAGCTTTCTCTTGCCTTCAAAGATTTGACATTTATGGCAAGAAACTACAAATTTCTTTACATCAGCAAACAGGGAGGGCCAATAAAATCCAGCCCTTAAGATTTTATCAGCAGTTGATTTCCAATACATATGTCCACCACAGTCCCCTGCATGAAATTCTTTAAGCACTTTGTCAGTTTCGTGCCTTGTTAAGCAGCTTAGTAAAATGCCTTCATGATTTTTCCAAAATAAAACATTATCTACAATACAAAATTTTGAAGCTTTCTTTTTCAAAAATCTCTTTTTAGTTCTGGACAACCTTGGAGGAGCCTACAGGATTAACAATACATAAATTATATCAGCATACCAAGGTGATTGTAAAAAGGCTTGATTGATCTGTGGAGTTGTCATCTCCTGTTCGTTATCCAGTTCATTGATGTCAAGGGATTGAAAGTTGGTTTCAGTCATAAGTTTAGCTAATCCTTGTCCTTTTATCAGCTTTGTTGGTTTGATTTCAATGTCATATTCCAATATGTTAGCTATCCATTTGCCTCTTTTGCTTTCTATTTCTTCTTGGGTTAGGATATCCTTGACCACAGTATTTGGCACATAAGCTATTACATGAGAGTATAAGATATAAACTTTGAAATCCTTGATGGCCTTTATAAGGGCATAAGCTTGTTTTTCCATGATTTGATATTTTAAAAGTGCATCCCTAAGTGCTTTGTTGAAAAAAGCAATGGGATTCTCACATCCTTAATCATCTTTCTGTAATAGGACAGCAGCAATAGTATGTTCTCATGCAAACGAGAAGATTATGAAGTCTCTATCAAATTTTGGGCTTATGAGGACTGGTGTTTTAGTTAAATCTATTTTGATTTCTTCAAAGGATTGCTTAGCTTCTATTGTCCACTTTACTTTGGAATCTTTCTTCAGCATGTTATTCAGCAATCTTATCAGTTCAGCTAAGTTGGGTATGAATATTCTTAGAAAAATGATCTTTCCTAGGAAAGTTTGCAGTTCTTTGATATTCCTAGGGTGAGGAACTTGCAGAATAGCTTGTATTCTGTCTGGGTCAATTCTAATGCCATCTTTTGAGATTATGTGACCTAGCAGTTTGCCCTCTTCTAGGCCAAATAATGATTTCTTTGGGTTAAGTGATATGCCATATTTTCTGCAAATTAAAAACACTTGTCTGAGATGTTCTAAATGTTCTTGATCTGATTTGGAAAAAGCAGTAAGGTCATCAAGATATATGACTAGAAAATCATGAATCTCTTTTGCAAAGGCTATGTCCATGGCTCATTGAAATGTTGCCCCTACATTCTTAAGTCCAAAAGGCATTTTTACATACTTGAAAGTTCCCCAAGGTGTTGTAAAAGCAGTTTTATCTTGATCATCAAGGTGAACTAGGATCTGATTAAAGCCTGAAAATCCATCTAGCAGTGAAATTCTAGAAGCTCCCACTACCCTTTGTAAAATGTGATCCATCTTGGGTAAGGGGTAGTGATCTTTTAAAGAGACTTTATTCAGATTTCTCAAGTCAACACACAGTCTTATTTCTCCCGTTTTCTTCCTAGTGGGAACTAGATCTGAGACCTATTCTGAAAATCTAATAGGTGCAATTATTCCAGCTTCATACATTCTTTTGACCTCTTTTTCAATGAGAGCAAGGAGTACAGGATTGACCCTTCTAAGTTTTTGTTTGAAAGGGTTTTTATTTTCTTTTAAGGGTATTGTATGCTGGATCACAGAAGTATCATAGGACTTAAGGTCTCCATAGCTCCATGCAAAAACATCTTGAAATTATTTAAATAACTCAATGTATTTCATTTTTTGGTCAAGTGGCAATTCTTTGGACAATTTTATCATTTTAGGATTCTGTTCAGTGCCTATGTTGCAGTCCTCAATTTATGCGTTTAATGGCTGCATTTTTGGCTTTCTTGGAATATTATAGAGTCAAAAATGTCCTCCAGAGGAGTCAAACCTGTGGGTAAAAAGTTATCCTTTAACTCAATCACTTCAGACTCTCCTTCAGCAATTTCATCAAGGTTTATTTCTTTCAGCTCTTGTAATTTTTTGCTCGTAAAGATTGTTGTATGCAAAATCTGATTTGATGTTTCAGCTGAAATGTGTTTTCCAATTTTCTCCGTTGGATGATCTTCACAAATGGTGCTTGTGTCTATATTTGTGCTTGAGAATTCTTCTTTTAAAGTCAAGAAATTATTGATTTGAGTGTCATTGTCAAACACTTGCCAATTTTTAACATTGTCTGGAACAGCAAGTATGTGTTTAATTTCAGCAGTAAAATGATGATTAGGCTCAAATGGCAGCTTACAAGTGTTGGCAAATGTTGCCAAACTGTGAGCATGTAAATTGTGGTTTCTTGGAATTTTGGTAAGCTGTGATTCTAGGAAGGTATTGAGTATTTCAATTGTTGCCCCTCTATAAGCTATTAACCTAAGGTCATTTGTGACAAAGTTGCCTTTCATTTGTTGAATAACCAAGTCAGAGTCTCCCAAGATTGATACCCTAACTACCCCTAGACTTTTAATCAGTTTGAGTCCTAGCAGGAGGGCTTCATATTCAACCATGTTGTTTGTACATCTAAAATTCAGCCTGTACGCATGTCCTTCAGCATGATCATTTTGCATGTTATGTATCCAAACCCCTGCCCCTGCTCCTAGTTTATTCACGGACCCATCAAATTCTAGATACCATAGGATTTCTTGATTATAGCTAGCATCAGGAGTTTTGGAAACTTGCTTAGTGGGCAGTTTTGGATTTTCAAACTCATATAGTTTCCCTTGTGTGCCTGTTGTATCAATTATTTCAGCGATTTTTAGATCTTGAGCAGTGGATTCTTCATTTATGCTTCTTCCTTGTGTTGATTCTAGGACCTTGTCATCATTTTTGGGACAAATTTCAGCATTGCATTGGATGAAAGAATCCATATCAGAATGCATGGAATAAATGGGGAAATTTTGGCATTTCTCTTGACTACTGACCACATATTTCATCAAAGTTTCCCGGTATAATTGATGAGCTCCAGTATTGTAGCAATAATGCTACAACTACTGGGACTCCCTTCTTTACTTTTATCAACCCGATAGTTCGTAACAAACTTGGAAGCGACGGTGCTGTATGCACAAGTACTAGCTCTTGCCGCAGTTGTCACTTGGTCAGCTGGCACAAGTCAGCTAGGGGCTTAAGCCAACTTCTATGAGCTCTGAGAAGAAGCATGTTAACTGATGGACGAAAGCTAACTTAAAGAAGGCTGATCTATTTGCAGAAAGAAACTGGAAAGCTAAGAGGAAACGTAAACCCTAGCAAACCCTAATTCTACCAACTAACCCTACTGATGCAAGAAAGAGGATGTAAGCTACTCAAGGAGATGCCATTGATTTCTAGAAAGGTAAATACATGCATCTAAGCTACTTCTACAGTAACATCTAAAAAGAACGTCTTTTTGTATTTTTGAATAAGTTGCCAGAGTTATTATGCATATGTTTTGACTGTTTTTGGGTTGTGCAAAGTTGGATGGGCGAGAAGAAATGCTTGGAGGAGGTCAAGAAGGTTCAAAGGGGGCCTAAGAGGTCCCTAACACCCTTCCATAGAGTTTCACCGAGTTTGGCTATCAAGAAACCTCATTCGTGAGCCTCTACAGGAAGTCTGCAGGGGTTCTACAAGATGTCTGCGATTTTCTACAGGATGTCTGTAATTTTCTACAGGATGTTCAGAAATGAGGTTTTTGGTGGATGAATGGAGAGGGAAAGGTGAAGGAGTGAGTGTGGAGGTAGGGTGAGGGTTGGAGATGGTCTAGGACTCGGTGGATGGAGTTGTGGACAGGTGTGGATGGCTGGATTTGGTTCAGGGAAGACTGAAGCAATGTTACACACAAAACTAGGGTTATGGGAGCAAATGGTGAACGAGAGGCAAGGATGCTAAGTAGAGGGTGGAGTGGATGGTGCTGATGGAGAATAAACAGATGAAGGAGTGGTACAGGCACTCTGCAAGGCGTTTTTCCAACTGATCCAACAAAGACTTGTAAATTCAAAAAACCTAATTACGTTGACCTAATCTGCTAGCTGCCAGTAAAGAGAACGAACATAAGTGTGACGTGCAATGAAACCAGGTATTTTAACTCATGCAACTAAGCAAGAAAAAGTCTGAACTTGTAACCAACTTCTACACATGAAAATCAAACGCTAGTGATTGCATGGCAAAGCAAAATTAGTGTTTTTGTGGGCAGCAAAGTTATCCTGATACCAGCTCCTGATCCTATTGAAGGAGAGGTGAAACCAGAGATTTTTGATGGCCCTTTTCTTGAAGCTTTTTCCTGTTAACAACCTATCAACTAAATCTGAGCATTCAAAAGTCTTTCTAACCAATAACAGTGACATAGTTAATCAACAAACTTTAATCTTCTTAACAGAAATGTTTTTGCAAATGCATAAAGAACAAATAACAATACATAGAGGAGCCCTTAGCACTCGGGTTGGGCCCAACCCCAAGAGCTGCAGGCTCCTATAAAGAACTCAGATCTGTGGCCAAGTAAAGCTGCTTCTCATTATTCAAAAATAACCATCATATGAAAGTTGTACAGCAATAGCTACAAGAAAACAGGCTGAGCAAAATGTCAACACTATAGTGCAAAAATAACAATAGTTCCAAAAAGTAAACTACGAAGGCTAAGGCCTTCCTATTTGTACAATACGAGGGGGCTAGCAGCCCTCCTAGATTCAAGGGACTCGACTGTCCCAACTGCTAGTAAACAGTCACTCTTCCCAAAACTGCTTGGCTGCCTTTGAAACTCGTTTTGGTGGCCTGTGGAGCTCGGAGTTGAGGGTGGAGATTTCAAGGAAGGCCATTTAATGCAAGAGACAACCTCCCTACGAATCCTCCCCTCAAGCTTGGCTGTCAGTTGACCCATGATTGCTTGGTTTTGCTCCAAAATTTGTCCAAAAATCCTGAAATAACCACGTATTAGCTTCGTAGGTAGAGTGACCACCCTTATTCGTTCAAATAACACAAACATACTAAAAAACATGCATAATCTATGAAAAATGGAGGATTGAACAAGGACAATTAGGCAAAATGAGCCCAATAGGTTACCCAGTTTGGGGGCTCATCATCACCCCCCTGCTAAATCGGTTGCTCATCCTCTAAGCAACTAGTCCAGCTCATCATCCTTTATGGCTTTGATCGCCTCCCTCACATCCCAAGCCTCTGCTGTGATATCCTCTTCCCAGTCGTGGAATCCTGCCTTCCTTTCCACTTCCTCCCATTGTCTACCTTCTTCCTCTGCCTTCACTCCTTCTAGCAATCCCAAAAGTAAAGGAGGACTGAATTTCAAGCCAATCCAATTGGCCTGCAAGTTCTACATCAACTGTTTGTAGAGGGGTACCCTTGCCAAGGCTTCCCTCATCCTGGCGGGAGAGTGGTATTCTTTTATCTTCAAGCTGTGAAGCAGTGTGTTCCACCGCCTTGTGCAGGCATGCATACAGTTTTCTCCCAACAGCCTCTCAATGTCCTCAAAATGGGCAATGGCTTGAGCCTGTTGCTCAATGTATTCCGGTAGATCCTGAGGACTATTGGCCAAGTGCTGGTGTGCGCTTATCACTGCTGATGGGTCATCTGGCTCTGCTCTGATCATGAGAGGCTCACTGAGCTCTCTACCTATGATACTGCGAACCTCTGCTACTCTCTTCTCCTCATGGCTCATCCAAGAGGCCATGGCCATAAGCTGGACATCTCCTATCACCGTGTTAGGATCCATGTGTTCATGTCTGGAAGGGAAAAGTTATGCAAGTAGAACTCTGCCAATTTGGCCCTATCCTCAGATGAACTACTACCACATAGAGTTGCAAAATGATGATAATTTTGGAAAGGGGTGATGCCCCTTTGAGCCAAGGTATTTATTTGAAACTGTAACCATTGGTTCTTGAGGTATAGGGCATAGGATTTGGCAGGCTGCCTGCATTGCAGAGCTTCCATTGCCCAACTGGCCATGCAAGCCAGTTGGGCCTCCTTTTCTTGCAGCTGTTGTTTAAGAGAATGTATCTGCAATTCTTGTTCCTGTAGTTGTTGGTTCAGTGCCTCAATTTCAGTCTGTGTCCCTTCCTTTCTTTTCTTTTCATAAGTGGTATCTGTGGCTGTTGTGGGCCCCTCCTGTTGTTGTTGCTCTCCCAAGATATGAGGCCTGTCTTCCTTCCTCTGTCCCTGTAATTGTAGCTGCTGTCTAAGCAGCTCATTTTCTTCCTGTAGCCTGACCCGTTGGCTGCTCTCCACATGCCGTACTAGAGCCAATTCCCTCCTTGCCTCTTTGAGTTGTTCCTCTAGAGGACCTATATCCGCCACACCCTTGGACTTAGCGATTTTCATCCAAGTGTGGGTCCTCACTCTCTCTTCCTCTAGTGCAAGGAAAAGTGGCACTGTGAATTTCTGAGGAATGATCTTTCCAGCCTCCAAGAAGTTATAATAGGAGCCCAAGCTGGGCTGGGGGCTAGGTTCCATAATGTTTTCTACCTTTTCTTCCCTCTGAGGTGATTTAGCTACCTCGCCCTCCATTTCTTCGGTCTCCTTCAGTCTAGCTAGTGTTTCCTGTAGAATAGCCTCAGCATCCTGTAGAGAGGCCTTGGTGTCCAACATTTTCATCATCTCCCTCTAGGTGGATGTCTTCGGGCTTTCCTATTCATAAGTGATGGCTGCCTTGGAGGGGGACCTCTCCTTTGGTGTGGTAGGGGTGTCGAAAATGGTGATTGGTTCTTTGGATGGTGGTTGGGGTCTGCCGGTTTTAATCCTCACGCTCCTTCTCGCCTTAAAATATAGTGGAAGCTCCCTCTTTCGCCTCTCCTTCTGCTTGGGGGATGTGCTTAGGGTGGGCAGCACAGTTGCTTCCTCCCTAGCTAAAATCTCGGGCGATTTGTCCTTCTGCTACCCTTTCCCTAGACTTCCTGTAGAAAGTCCTGTAGTAGCCGTTTTCTGGCTTCCTGTAGAAGCAGTTTTCTAGCTTCCTGTAGAAACGGTCTACTGGCTTCCTGTAGAACCAGTTTTCCCTGATTTGGCTTGCTTGGCTGGGGGTGCCTTCTCTTTGACTTGTGTTGTGGTTTCCTTGGGTGTGCCTTTACTTGTTTGGACTTTTTCAGTCCTCTCTGCCCGGGTTTGCAACCGCTTCTCCCTTGGCGTTTGTGTTTTTATTTCACCCACAGCTTTGGCCTCAGTAGCTTGGCCCTTTTCTTGATTTTCCTCTTGCCTTTCCTGTGGCTTTTCCTGTGATGGTTTGCCCTGGGTTTTCTTACCCTTAACTTCCTTACCCTTAGGTTTATTCTCTGCCTCAATATGCTCCTTCTCCTCATTGTTGGATGAAGTAAGTTCCTCGGCCAGAATTCGGATATCATCATCCTTGGACATATTGCGGAAAATCTCCCAGGAGATAGGGACAGTATAAGTATGGAGGGCATCTTCTACGAGGAGCTTGATAAGCCCATGATGAGCCAGTTGGTTTGGTGTCCCCTCCTTCATTTTTGTGCCACACTCAATCAATGACTGTAGGAGGAAGTATGGGATGCTCAATTTTTGCTCTGAGGGCAAATCCATCTTATGCCTGAGCTCGGTTAACAAGCGGAAGTGATAACCATACACAATACTAAATCGCCCCTCACAAGTAATATATTTCATAATTTGAAGGCTGACCTCGCTCCAAAATGGTTGAAGGTTGGCTCTCCTGACCCCATTCTTATCCTCTGAAAATTGTTCTTCCGGTAGGAAAAATTCCTTTTTGGCCTTCTGGCCCAATTTCCTTTCCTCTTTATCCCACGGTATCCCCAATGGAAAATCAGTGACCCGACTAATGAGGTGTGGGGTGAGTTTCAAGGTCAATCCTCTGAAATTTATAGTGGCCAGTGTTTTTGATTTGGGCTGCAGGGACCTTAGGAACTCCTTTGTTATTTCATCATCGTGACCTTGAATCCTGTCACAGAAGGTCATCCACTTTGCACGGGTAAACAGGTCTACCACCTCAGGAGTTTCTCTCAACTTCTTGGAATCCGAGGGTTCCTTTCAGATAAACCCTCCTGGCATGGTGAAAATACCCTGTTTTCAGCTTGAGCTCTGGTTAGAATGGAAATTCTGATATGGTTTTCCTCCTTGACTCTCAGGACAGGGTTTCTCCGTTGTTTGTATCTCCCCTTTCACCAATTCTCTGGTTATAATACTGTTGCCGCCCAAAACTCGACTTGTCAAAAGGAATTAAGCTCTCACAGACAGAGTGCAGAGCTAATTTTCACACCAACCATATAGCAGTCACAAAATTTTTATATGTGCACAGGTGCCTTACAACGGTTTATCGTTAGAATGGGGAGAGTTTGTTAACAGGAACCATGGAGGTGAATATGACGCAGCACCATTTGAAAGAAATTCCGTGTATCATATAAGCAAACGACAATTCTTGACCCACAGGTAGACTGGTTTTAATTTTCCCCACTTCAAACAAGCTAGTTCACCACCTTTCGAAAATTAAGCATGGGGATGGCGTGTTCAAGCCTACCTCTCTTCGAAATTTCCAATTCCGACGCAACAGACACGGGTTTCTCTGCTCCAGGAGCTTTCGCTGTGCTTCCTGTAGAGATCCTTCCTGTAGAGAGCTTTTGCTGCTTCTGGAGGACGTCACGGTGCTGCTGAGCAAGTCTGGGATGCGGGAAGAGTTTGAACCGGGCCGAGAAACTCGGGCTAACGAACTGCAGAGGAGGAGGACGCTCACGTTGCTGAAAACCGGTGGTAGGCGTAAATGACAGTGGTTAATGTGAGTGCTCTGGCCGAATGATTTTGAAATACGACGCAATTCATGGCGCAGGGGGTGAGGTGTACAGGCCAAGCCGTTAGATAACATCACGGCCATCATTCCCTAGCGTGTCTCTGACCGCCAATGTCTATCTCCACCATTACTCACCGTCATCCCTGTCATTCCACTGATTTCACTGCAAATCTGTTGATTTTCCCTGATTGGACACTTCCCACGTGTCGGCTCCACGTCCTTCTAGCGGAATCGAGAGTCACCATGCTCGTTCGGATCCCACGAGGCAATTCTACTGGCTGTGGGTGGCTAGTTGACTGGCCATTGCATTCGTTCAATCCGCACCATTCACAGATATGCAATGTTCATAGTATAGCTTCTGCAACTTGACGAAATAAGGTTAGGCACTTACCTGTGTGGCCATGGACGTGTTTCGCAGGTTTTTAAACATGAAACAATGGCTTTGCTCACTGCTGCTTCGTGCACAGGCGTTTGAATTCCCTCATTCATTGGTTGATGCTGGATGCAAGGCTTTCAGGACCCGGTCCTCTGGTGGTGAACGTTGCATGCACGGCCCCGTCTTTTCTCAGCTGTCAAGGAGGTGTTCACATTTACTCGGAGCTGGTTGCATGCCTCCTGTGTTGATTTCAATGGCTCTTGACTCCATAGTGTGTATTCTAGGCGGATCAGCTGCTATAGGATTCCTGTAGGACATCCTGTAGTTGCTTCTCCTCCTAGGCTACATGCTGAAACGGGCACGGCTATGGTCACAGATGAAGGGTCCTATTGAAGCTTTTGACAGGTAGAGTGTGCGAGCTTTTGAATGCTTGATTTGTTCCTTAGAAAAAAAAATTCACTCTGAGGCAAACAGAACTTTTTGCATGGCTGTGCAGGAATACGGGACCAAATTGTGGTAATGGTGGTGGAAAGAGATGAAACAGGTGATGGATGGGAGAGAGAGGTGGCTGCAGGCCTCACCAACAAACTCCAAGCTTTAAATCCTTCTCCAGAATCGATTTTGGCCTGCCCAAAGGTTCTACAGGATGTTTCCTGTAGAAATGCAGAACTTCCTGTAGAAAGCCCTGAAACTTGTTGTAGGAGGTTGAATCTTGACTCGAATGTGTCCAAATACTGGAAAAAGTGTGTGGCCATGGAGGGAGTGTCGGTGAGGATTCCTGGTAGCTTGGGATGGACCCCTGTCCTTGATTTGCGCGACCCTCTTTATGCATTATATCCCTGCAACCTGCAATAATTTCAAAGATCATACCTGTTTTTTCTTCTTTTTCTTCTTTTTTTCTTTTTTTTTTGAAAGAAAGCAGGGGCGCCTTTATGAGGTTTTCATCCCCACTATCTGCCCTGGGCACCTCAAAGAGGTTTTCACCCAAGGATCTTTTTATTCAAATGCTTTATTTTCTGAGAGACGGCAGGGGCGCCTCCCGAAGGTTCTCACCCTCACTGCCTGCCCTGGCCGCCTCAGAGAGGTTTTCGTCCAGGGATCTTTTTATTCTTTTTTTTTTTTTTGATGATCAAAGTGTGGCCGGAGCAGAGGCAGAACCCTGCTCTATTACGAGCACTATTTTTTCCACAGTTTCAATGAACTCCTGCCTTGAAAGGGTTTTCTTGTAGATTTTCAGTCGATGCCCATTGACAAGCATGGGGATGGCCTCTTCATCAATGGTCCTGATAAGGATTGAACCATTGCCGTTACATTTCTCCACTGTATATGGTCCTAACCATCTCGTCCTCAGCTTCCCTTTGAAATCCTTGTATCTTGAGTCATACAGCAGTGCCCAATCTCCCGGCTGGAATTGCTTTTCATTAAGGTGTCGGTCATGCCATATCTTCCTCTGGAGTTGAACTACTTCTGAGTGGAGGAGGGCCTGTATTCTTTGTTCATCTAATCCATTCAGCTGCAATAATATTTCACTTTGAGCATGGCTGAGATCTAGGTCCAGCTGAGCTACCACCTTTAATGTATTGTACTCGAACTCTATGGATAGCAAAGCTTTCTTCCCGTAGACCAGCTCATAAGGTGTGAAACTGGTTGTGGTCTTCCAAGTGGTGTTGTAGCCCAGGTGGCCTCAACCAGGCGATCTGCCCAATCCTTTTTGCTGCTTCTCACAACCTTAGTCAAAATCCCTTCCAATGCTCGATTAGTGACTTCCACCTACCCATTTGCTTGAGGATGATAGGGGGTGGAAGTCTTGTGCTTGATCTTGTGATGCACGAGCAAGTATTCAATCAGGTTGGAGGTGAATTGGCTTCCTTGATCTATGACTAACTCTCTTGGGTAGCCATACTTGTAGAAGATATTTTCCCTCAGAAACTCAACCACCTTTTCTTCTGTTGCTGCTTTGATTGCTTTCGTTTCTGCCCACTTGGTCAGATAGTCGGTGCACACAATGATGTAAGACTATTGCTTTGAAGGAGGGTTGATAGGACCCACAAAATCCATGCCCCACTTCTCAAATGGCTCGAAGGTCACTTGAGGTTGGAGAGGCATTTCATCTCTTGGAGTCGGTTTCCCCATCCTTTGACATCGATCACACTCGCTGATGTATCTTCTGGCATCTTGATGAATAGTAGGCCAATAGTAGCCTGCCTGTAGAATTTTGAAGGCAGTCCTTTTGGCTGCAAAGTGGCCTCCACAAGGTCCATCATGATAGGTTAGGAGGATGTCAAAGACTTCCTCCTCCCTAACACAACGTCTCAAGATCTGATCTGGGCCAAGCTTAAACAAGTTACCCCCGATCCAAGTGAACGGGGCGCTCTTCCTTACGATTCTGCTCTTCTCTTTTGAGGATAGATGCGGAGGGAACTGTGCTAAGACCAAGTAATTTGCTATATCAGAAAACCATGGAGAGAGTACTGAGATAGCAAATAGATGTTCATCTGGCATCTGGTCATCCACTGTTCCTTCTTCACCTGCAGGCAAGTCCAATCTAGACAAGAAGTCAGCAACAACATTTTCCTTACCTGGCTTGTCGACAATCGTCAAATCAAATTGCTGTAACAAAAGTAACCATCTAATAATACGAGCATTGACATCAGGCTTATTCATTAAGTATCTAATCGCAGCATGATCAGTGTGTACAAATGTTTGATAACCAGTGATGTAGTGTCTAAATTTGTTTAGGGAATGGACTACAGCCAGGAACTCT
Source organism: Pinus tabuliformis (assembly GCA_031772625.1). NCBI lineage: Eukaryota > Viridiplantae > Streptophyta > Pinopsida > Pinales > Pinaceae > Pinus > Pinus tabuliformis. Next base: position 1,021,800,971 of record CM062805.1, read on the forward strand.
TTCTCGATTACAGTATAGTTCATTTCTGCCTTGGACAGGTTTTTTCTGACAAAGTATATGGCATATGGGAGTTTCTCCTCAATTTGTCCTAAGGCTGCCCCTATGGATTTGTTCGAGGCATCAGTGTGGATGTGGAAAGGTAGGGCCCAGTTTGGACCTCTCAAGATCGGGGCGGACACCAGCTTATCTTTCAATTCGTCCAGTGCCCCTTGACAGTTGTCATTCCATTTAAACTCAACATCTTTCCCTAAGAGTCCAAACAAAGGCGAGGCTAGCTTACTGAAGTCTTTAATGAATCTTCGATAATATCCTGCTAAGCCTAGGAAACTCTGAACATCTCTTACCTTTTGAGGAGGTGGGACCTTTTGGATGATAGCAATTTTATTAGGGTCCACCTGTAATCCTTGCCGAGAAATGGTATGACCTAGCATGGTCCCTTCAGTCATCAGGAATTCACATTTTTTAGGACTGAGGGACAGGTTCATCTCAATGCACTTGGTTAGAACTTTTCCCAGATTGGTCAATGCTTCTTGGAAGTTGGACCCATAAAGAGTGAAGTCATCCATATAGATTTCTACCGAATCATGGACCAATTCAGAAAAGATGCTCAATACTGCTCTCTAGAAAGTGGCAGGAGTGTTGCATAACCCAAAGGGAAGGACTCGGTAGGCAAAGGTACCCCAAGGACAGGTGAAGGTGGTTTTATCTTGGTCTTCCAGGCTAATTTGGATCTGGTTATACCCGTTGAACCCATCTAGGAAAGAGAAGAACTTCCTCCCTACCAGTCCATCTAACACCTGATCTATGAAAGGCAAAGGGAAATGGTCTTTCTTAGTAGCTTTGTTAAGCTCTCGGTAATCTACACAAATTCTCCACTTCCCGTTCTTTTTGGGCACCAGGACTAGAGGCGAGACCCACTCACTATCGGAGATAGGGTAGATGAATCCTGCATCCAGTAATTTTTGCAATTCTTCTCTAACGATATCCTTAAGGGATGGATTCATTCTCCTCTGAGGCTGCCTGACCGGTTTACAATCTTCTTTAATGTAGATGTGATGGGTACAGACCGAAGGATGGACTCCTTTCATCTCCTTATAGCTCCAGGCAAAAGCATCTAAATTATTGTTCAGTAAGCTACACAGCGCCTTCTCCTGAGAAGGAGATAGGGAGGATCTGATCTTTAAAGTTCGTCCGGGACCAAACTCCACATTCTTAACTCTGGGAGAGGTTGGATCAGTCACACAGAGGTCCACTGAGGTGCTGGCTTGGGTATCCTCTACCAATTCCTCTAAGGACAGTGCACTGGGAGGTGGATTTTGAATCAAGGCCTCAATCAAATCATCCTTGGTTTGAGGACCTCCCCTAGTGGTTCCTATTATGCACAAAGGTGCAGAGTAGACCTCATCCTCATATCCTTCTTCCAACCAAAGTGGTAAGTCATGTTCTAGCAGAGGCTGGGCAGGAGGGTATAGGACTAGCTGCTTGGACATAGAACCATTTTTTATGGTCATGTTTCCAACTTGACAACTAAAGTAAGCATCCGCAGTGGCTAACCAAGGCCTTCCCAAAATGAAGGGGTATCCAGTAAGCTTTGCCTTTGGTTGAAGGACCAAGAAGTCCGCAGGATACTCCCAAGAGTCAACAGAGACCAAGACATCCTCCACAATCCCCTCGGGAGTCACGGTGGAGCGGTCTGCCAACTACAGGACTGTCGAGGTCTTCCTTAAGGAACTCTGAAGGTTGAGTTTAAGCATGGTGTCCCTGGTCATCACATTAATGGCAGCCCCTAGATCAATCGGTATGGGGTATAATGGTGCCATTGATGTGGACATCAACTACAGGACTCCCAGGGTCCAAATACTTTGGACAGATTACTTGCCCCAACATTAGATCAGACAGTTGTCCGATGACATTGATAGTCGATGCATCTCTCTTCCTCCTGCCTGGGTGCCTGAAACACTTCTACTTAATCAATTTGTTGTATATTGGTACATCTTTGATGGCCTGGAGAAGGGGTATTTTCACACACAACTGTTTTAGTTCTCCCAGAAGTTCAGTCTCCTCTGGGTTTGGTTGTGTGGTTACTGGTAGTCGCTCAGGAAAGGGTGGAATGGCTTTGGGTTCACTTTCCTGTTTGTCTTCCTCGTCCTCTGGGGGAGGAGGTTGGCGATCTGGAAGGGTCTTCCCGGATCGCTGGTTGATCTCCTAGTTCTCCACAGCATAGGTAGGACATGTTGTCTCCCCAGTGTATACCTGTTGGGCCTATCGGTTGTTGGGGTTCAGGTTCGGTTAGGCACGCATCTGGGGTTGTCTTGGAAGAGCAGGAGGTAATGGTTGTGGTTGAGCTGGTGGTGGAGGCAGAATGGCGGGAGGAGAGTTGTATTGGGGCCACCACCCCGGTTGAGGTGCATTCCACTGAGGTTGCGGCTAGACATGTGAGTGAAACGAATGAGCAGTGGGTTGAGTATGGTATTGAGGTGGATAAGACCACGGAGGAGGTGTAGACCAGGAAGGATGAGCAGGGGGACCCCAAGAAGGCATGTGAGCAGATTGGTTGGGGATATAATAAGCTTGGGATGTCCCTCGCATCCCCTATTGGTAAGGTATGGGTCCATGCAGTCTCTTTTGGTTGAGGAAGTAGAGAGGTTCAGTGGGTGCCTCAGTCCCTTGGTACATGGCTTTGAATCCGGGCAAGGTTGGGCATTGGTTTGTGGGGTGGTCCTCCTCACAAACGAAACATACCTCTACTGAGTGCAATGGACACTCGTTCTTAGGGTGCTTCCTCGTACATCTGGGACAGAAGATGGCCAAAACCCTCTCAGCTTCCTCTTTCTTTTGTTGGATTCGGAAAGTATCAAGTTGCATGGCAATGGTCTATCTCATCTCACTTTTGAGGTCTTCCATCTGATTAGCAAACTCATGCCTGGAGAAGGTAGTACTAGCTGAAGGTGGATTCCCCCTACCTCTTTTCCGGGCTGCCCTAGAGTGGTTTCTAAACACAGTCTTTATGTCCTCATAAGGTAGTTGGTAAATATCTCCTCCAACTAGCATGTGAAGGGTACCTAGAAGGTCTCGAGGGACTCCTCGGAGCAGAACCAACTTTAGAGATTCAGGGTCAAGTGTGCACCTGGCCCGTTTATAGCTAAGTTGGAACCTTTCCTTATAGTCCTCTAAAGACTCATCATTTCCCATGGTCATCCGAAAGATTTCTCCCTTGGTTTCCTTTTACCTACAGTAATCCCGGTATTTGTTGTTAAAGGCTTGCTGCATTTGAGCCCAAGTAGTGATAATGTTTCTAGGTAACCCCATGAACCAGTGTAATGCTACATCCTTGAGGGTAGAGGGGAAGAGTTTCAACTTTTTCTCGTCTTCTGTATAGTCATAAGTTTGACAAAGGATAGCAAACTCAAATAGGAAGGTATCAGGGTCTTCAGTGGTCAATCCATGGAAATGAGGTAAGGCTGAGGGACTTATATTCTTCATTTTCATGTCCCCATTAGTCTCTCGAATGGGGGAGGTACCTTCTATTCTCTCGTCATCATCTCTACCATTTCTGTTGTCATCCATGGTCTCAAAATGAATGTTTTCTTGCTCTTCTTCTGCTATAGGATCTTCGTATATCTCAGGAGGTTCACCTATAGGTTCTTTTGGATCACTGCCACCAAAGAAGAGAGAAGGGTGACTCAGTGAAGTGGTGGGGGTGTTGGGTAGGAATTTTCCGGTATTATCTCTATTCCTACGAGGCATGAAAGGATTTTTGGTTGCTTTTTCTTTTTTTCTCTGCTTGTACCTGCAAAACTGAAACAGATGGAATTGCAACTAACTAAAATCTATCTTGCAGAAATGAAAATGCGGAATTGAAATGAAAGCAGGAAAAGACTAATCTATTTTGTTGAAATCAAATTGCGAGAAGGAAATACTAGACTATGCTTGCAAAATTGAAATTCTATTTTATGCTTGCAGAATTGAAATTCTATTTTACGCTTGCAGAATTGAAAGTTTAATCTACGAAAGCGGGAAATGTTTAATTTACTTTTGCAGAAATGAAATTGCAGAATGGAAATGAAATAAACTACTTAGCAGAAGGCGAGAGTAGGAAAATAGAAGAAAAGCAGCAATCACAAATACTCTGACGCTTCCCCGGCAGCAGCGCCAAAAAGAGTGGTGAGCTCCAGTATTGCAGCAATAATGCTACAACTCCTGGAACTCCCTTCTTTACTTTTATCAACCCGGTAGTTCGTGACAAACTTGGAAGCGACGGTTGTTATAGACATTTTTGTGCCTTACAGCTCTATGCATGAAATGTCCATAAACCAAGGGCTCCTAAGTCCCTAAAAGTTTTGTTCTAACTCCTAAAGGAACAAGGTCAACAAATTACAGCTTCTCCCAGAAGTTCTCCACCAGAAACTGCTCAGAACTAGTCAAATCAGGATCATTTCAGCTGCTCCACTAGCTAGCTGCGTTGCAAAGCACCCAAGTACACTAGCTAGGTGCATTGCAACGCACCTAAATGCACTACCAGGGTGCGTTGAGCGGGAAATGACAAGTGGCAGAGTCATTCCACGAGGTGGACAGACAATGGAAGCTTCCAGAATCTTCTCCAATGACACTTGCCTCACTGAATTCGACCAGGGATGAGTAAGAGGCTCTCAGTCTCCAAGTTGAAGCAAGAACTGACAGAGAAAAGCCACTAGTCAAATCATAAGCAGACTCATATTCCTTGCATACATCTATATATGGATCCCTCATCCCAAAGATCCGGAGGCTGGAATATTGTACATTGCAAAGAATTGCTGTTAGTTTTGAGATTGATATCAGAGTATTGGGTGATTTATGCTTTGTTGGAGGTGAAGAGGGGCTTCTCTGCTGGGAGGTTGATGCTGGATCAGGAATCATTGGTTGTAACTCCTCCTGGATCTTCTTGTTATATCAATAAAACTATTTGAGTTTCTCCTACATGCTTGTGTATCATTGATGTTTGTTACATTTGTATGTTTAGCTTAAATCTGATCCTAAGTTTTTTATGAGTATGAACCCATGTCTTTGTATAGTTTCCTTCTTCTGTGATCTTGCAGGTACTTGGTGAAGCTGGGCAAGTAAGGGAGCAGGTAGCTAGAAGCTGTCAAAGAGGAGAGAGATTGGATCAAAGGACTAGCGCAAGACACAGGTTGGTTCATCCTATTTCTCTTTGTTTATAGTTCATAAAGAAGAATACAAAAGTAGTTTTCTCTATTTGTTTCTAAGGTCACTTTCACACCTTAGTGGCATAGGGTCGTTCTGAATAGACACTTTTCCCGATAACAAAATGGCGACTCCACTGGGGATGATCGTCTAGTTAGTTTGTTTGTGTTTCTCTTACTGTTTGTTTCATAAAATTAGAAGTAGCAAATCGAACTGCATTTGCCGTTAACAAATGCAAAGTAGACATCTGCTGCTTCAATCAATTCACTGGATTTGTTTATGATTTGAATAGCTGATTCACAAATTATCTGATTTCCCTTTGTGATAGCTCTTAGACCCTCCTTAGATCTACCCCCTGATTGTGCATTACTGATTGCTTTTACTCAGCCAAAAACCAAATACTAAACTGCAAACCGTGACCCAGAACCTAGATAGAATTCTCGTTTCTGCCCCAGCGCAGGTACTGTGAAGAGATCTTGCATTTCAACGCACTTCCCGAAAGGGCAACCTGCGCTGCAATCCATTTTCTCTGTGTTACAGGTGCGCTGATCAGACTAGCCCTGTGCAGCTGAGGTTCTTGTGCTTCATTCTTTCCAGTTTTGTCTCTGATTTTTGCAGCCTGTGATCAGTGTATGTGTCTGTTTAAAAACCCCTTTTCCTTGTTGTTATTCTGCCTCCTTTGTACAAAAGAACTGTAGATGTTTTTGTGTGTTTGTTACGTCGTTTACAGTTTTCCATTGCAAAAGTAGAATAGTCGTACTGTCGTCCTTTGATTTAGATCTGTCGCAAGTGTCGATTTCGATCATAGGAGAAAGTTTGATTGCTGTTGATGGTCGATTATACTTGTACTATTGCCTTTGGTATGAATTTGTGACTTTCTAGTGTCAAAAACAAGTATTTATTTCAAAATCATAAAGTGTCGTAATCATCTCTACCTTTTGATTTCGAAAAGAAGCTTGTTTGTGTTTGTCACTTGAAAGCAAATTCAGATTTGTACATCAACTTTCTTTTTAGGCATCAATATTAAGAAAGTGAAAAACAAATACATGCACATGTGCATTTGCATATTGACAATCTGTTTGGCTTGATTTAGGAAAGTGCATTTACAGTGTGCTCTTTGCTCTTTGTGAAAAGATTGTGTCTTTGTTTTCCCCTTGTAGCTAGGATTTTCATTGCTGAAAAGAGATAAAAGTTTGCTTATCATCTTTAGATTGCATTTTAGGAATTACATCTACATCTCGTGGTGAACCCAAAAGGCAAACTTCATAAGAAAGATCAACTTAAAATAAATTCAATGAATCTAACAACGCTTTGGAACTTAACGCACAACATTTAGAGGTCTAGGCTAGAGACGTATTCCGGCGTCGTAAAGCCTGGTAACTGTTGTCCTCACTGATGGTTGGGTGATTCCTCCACTTTGAGACGATAAGTGCCAGTACGGACTTGTGCTCCCACGTACCGTCGAGTATATTTTGGGAGACCCCTATAGGCTTAAATCCTTTATCCATAGGAAGCCGTGTCTGCCACCCTATCGATCGCAATGCACTGAACACGGCATTCGGGAAGATTGACTGCCGTACCGTAAAAAGTATTCTGCAGTTTTGCGATTGGTTTGGTACTCCCTCTACCTAAACCTCCAGAGCAGTCCCTTTCATTCCTTTTCAGACTCCTTAACGGAAAAGGTCCATCTGAGCACTTGTCACTTCAGGCTCATTAAAAATCGAAGGGGACTAGAGTCATCTTTTGTTTTTTCTTGACTCTTAAAAATTGAAAAAACAAGTTGTGTCAAAGCGTCTAAAATTTATTTTAAATGGAATAATCATCACCTTTCCCTCGTTAGTCTTCGAAGTTAGTCTCCCTTCATCACAAGTTCTTGTAGAATCGCTAGGAAATCTTTTGGATAGACTAGATATGTCTGAACAACCGTCGACATCTAGGACTGTGTCATCCGACACAGCAGCAGCAGAACCTCCTGCTGCTACTCCAACAATGTTTGTCGGTATACCATCTGTCCTGGCAAGTTATCAACAACAAGTCGGAGTCCAATCAGAGACTGTTTCGACGACATGGTCTGTTCTTATTTCTTCATCCGGATTATCATCTTGCATTTCTTATGTTGAAACTCAACAAATTGATCCAATGTGTCTTCAAAGGCCAATTTACTCTTTAAGTACTGGATTTCCACCATATGGAGGGCAGTATGCTTTTTCATTGTTCCCTCCCGAAGAACAACTAGATGGGAGTTTACAACAAAGTTCAGGTCAAACTGGAATTACATCCAATGGTTGGGTACCAATACTGCCTCAGCAACCAAGGGTTGTATATACCTGCTATGGTGACTGCATCGCAAGTACAAGTGCTACCTGTTGTATGTCAACCTCAACAGCCTCAGGTTGCAATACAACAACCTCTTGTCTCAACGACTCAATCACAACCTCAGGTTAGTGCCTCCTTATTCGGAGCGACTCAGGCTCAAACAAGTACTATGACTTCTCATCTTGGTCAATCGTCCAGTATTGGGCAACAGCAAATGGTCCAACAACCATTGCTGGTTCAATCTCAACAACCGCCATTCCAGCAATCATATCAAGGACCTGAGCAACAAGTCTTTGTAAGTAATTGGCAACCGCATTTCCAAAATGGTTATCAACAACCATATTATAATGGTTATGCCCATCAACCTTGTCAAAGTTGCCAGCATCAAATGCATTATGTTGGTATGCAAAGACCCACTGCTCAGGTGATTCCATCTTATCCTGGGTATGCTTCGCCTAACCTGAATCAACAGTTGCCCTTTGTAGCAACTCTAGAATTACCAGATCTAAACCGGCTGACGAATGATCCAATCGCTTATGCCCCTTGGTGGCCAGCGATTCCGCATAAACTTCCGTTAGATATTCCTAAATTTAATGGAAAGCCGGGTGAAGATCCATCGAATCACGTGATGACATTTCATCTATGTTGTTCATCAAACACCCTAAATGATGATTCGATAAGACTTCGCCTCTTTCAGAGGACATTAACGGGTCCAGCGGCAAAAGGGTACATTGAATTGCCTAGAGCTTCGTTCGAAAACTTCGGTACCTTAGCCACAACCTTTTTAACCCATTTTCAATTACCAATAAGGTACGAAACGGGAACAGAACTTCTTACCAACTTCAAACAGACAACGGCCACTCACATATCTGATCATATACATGAGTGGTGACATCGTCGTAGGATGGTAAAAACGTACGTCCCCGATCAGCTCTTAGCTGAATGGTTTATCAAGTCATTACTACCTTCCATCATGGAAGATGTGGCAAAGGGGGGTGTCGTAACAGAAGAGCAAGTTATCGCTCGTGCACAATATCTGGACTTGATCTACACTCAGTCTGGCACGCTCTACGACAAAATACCTGACGCCCCTAGACCGGAATTCTCAATTCCTCCTCCTCCTAAATCAAACAATGACTCTCATGCCGGCGATGGTGTGATTGGCACAATAGACACGAAATCGACAAAGGCTACATCTAAAAAGGCCTGTAAGATTTCTAGTCATAATGCAAATGAGGAACTTCTTGCCTCAGAAGTAAATGTCGTGTCAGCTGACAAGGGAAAACAATTGAAGCAACCAGGGGGCAACAAGAAAAAGAAAGGGAGGAAAAAGAAGCAGGATGAGTCATCTCCTGGAAAACCTTCTACAAACCCTTTTGGGCAAAGGAAACCCCCTGCGGGGTGTCATATATGTGATGAGGATCATCGGATGAGAGATTGTCCTCATAAAGCTGAAGTTAAGAAACTCTTTAAGAGTTCAAAAACCTCAGCAGTATTGAATGATCTGTTTCCAAACCCAGGAACTAAACTGGTTGCTAATCAAAATGTCTCCCGATCCCAAGTGCTTATGTTGTCTATCTCAAAGCAGCAAAATGATGCTTTGACAAGAAATAAAGATTACGGGAATCCACAGCTGTCGAATAACAAGGCTAATGAACAACCTAGTAGTTCGACAACAACTTTGACCGAAGTTGTGCCACCCATCATTCTTGAACCAATGATAAAGTCGCCAAAGGGAGTAGTACACAAATCGACATTTAATCCTCGTGCAAAAATAGCACAGAATTATAATATAATAGAGGACCAGGCCCAATCGCCGTCCACTATGTCGACACTTGAGGTACCGCAAAATTTCCCCTCCCAAGAGCAAGCTTTATTATCAGCAATAGGTGGGATTGACCCAATGGATTCCAATCTTGTGGCCTTTGATCATAAAGGATATGACCCTCAGTTACCATCTCAACTAGCTTTCCTTATTCAAGTGAAAGCCCTCAAAAAAACTGTTCATCGAGCAATTATTGATGAGGGGGCATCTACATGTATTATGTCGATGAGTTGTTGGAAAAATTTAGGCTCACCACCCTTGTCGAGATCATCAACAACGTTAAAAGCATTTGATGGACGATCGTACACTCCATATGGGATTTTAAGTAACTTGCAAGTTGAACTGGGGGAAAAACAGTAGAAATTGATGTTGAAGTAATCGACGGAAACCTCGATTACAACATCCTACTAGGAAGACCTTGGATATATGCCATGGCCGCAGTTGTGTCGACCTACTTCAGGAAGATTGCATTTCCCTTTCAAGGAGGAATTACAATCGTCGACCAACAAACATTTCTCCCCAATAGTTCACAAGTTACGGGAAGCATTCCAATGATCCATGGAAGCAATGATTCGCTTCAAAATATTGGAGTAGGTCTCCTAAAAGACCCTGCCTTAATGGGTACTTTTGCCCTACCGCCTCAAAGTAATCTGGCGGAAGTGGCCACAGTGGAAACCTACAATATGAAATCTTCTATATCTAATGGATTCAGAAGATTCCTAAACATTTTGTCAGCATGGATCATCGCCATTTTAGAAATATTGTAGCAATCAATTTTCTTGGCTTGGGGGGCAAACCCAAATCAACGCTCATCGAGTGTTTGGATAGATAGGTCTAAGGAATATGGTACCTCTTCGAATCCTTGGTCGCATGTACATTCTACAGACAAAGGAATCATTCAAACAATGATGATACGAGAGGCACCATCGGAAGATTACCACCATCGCTCCCATCTTCCGGATTACAACAAAGATCATTCCAATAACCTTAATCATCCTTCAGTTTTTGATTTTCTATCAAATACTGTAAACACGGTGGATTATGAGGATAGTTCTTTTACTGTGTCAACCTCATTAAAAAATGAAACAAATCCTCTTTCCAAGTCTCAAAGATAAACCTTCATTCCAACCACCAAGTTGAATGTAATGAAGCTTGGGGGGCATGCACCTCGTTTTGTGTTATTATGCTGGGGGCATGCAAACTTATCACCAGCAGTGCTACTGCGGGGTTCAAGCTCGTTAAAAAATAAACCCGCCTCGAGCAGTGTTACCGTAAGGTTCAAGCTCGTTAAAAAATGAACTATTCCCCGGTAAATAACCACCGTGAATGTAGTACTTCAGCCATTAAAGCCTTGGTCGTGTTTGCACCGTCACCTCCACTTTTGCATTGGCCGATCATTCACCTCCATTTGATTGTTTACCCATTTTGAGGAACAGCTGCGAAGAGTGATTTCACTAGCCATCCTTGTGACACTGCCGTGATTGGAAAATTCCAAACCTTACCTAGAATCAGCTGCTACCCGTTTTATCACTCGTTCCTCAAAAGACGAGTCTTCTTTAAGCTTTTTTCAACTGACTCGTAAAATATGAAAAGATTGTCGAGTCCTTGGCCTTCCAGCTTGTTAAAGGGACAGGAAGTGCTATCCCTCATCTAGATTTTAATCTTTTTGGACCTGAGGGATTATTGCACAAAAAGATCGAGCGCTTGTTTTGTTCAGCTCGTTAAAACTATCGAAAATCCATCCCTTTTGTATTATTTTATACTTTTTCGGACTTAAGGGATTAGATGACGAAAAAGGAATTTCGGAGTTACCTTTACGTACCTTTTCAGACTCTCTAAAAATGAAAAGGACCGAGTTGTCTTTGTCGTTAGACTCGTTAAAAAGATTAATAGCGACAAACTTGTCTTTAGACGAGAACGAGTTTCACTATCGCTAGGCTCGTTAAAACATAGCGATGGGTTTGCCCGAAGGGAAAATTATAGAACAAGCATATGTTATCCTCCTCAAGCTTGACAAAAATAAAGAGGTACTGGTCAGCAATGACTGGGGAAAAATTGGGAAGAAAACTCAAAGAAACTTTATTGGTAGCAAGTCGCTCTTGAACATGACACTTCCACTCCGTGCCTGAGTCGGGTTGGGTTGTTTCATTCACTGGTCACATCGCCATGGTCTCGCCGTACCATCCACATTTGGGGTAAATGCTACCAATCCATCACATAAGTGTCGCCGACATGTTCAAGAGAAGTCATCCAGAGAAGTCACCTGTGTCCCGTCCACTACCATACATCATACTTCATTCTTTCATGACCGCCACCCTGAACCATATATCATCAGATCATTTTCACCTCCATCAAAATCATTTGCTCTGTTCCGTGTCATTGATGTGGGATTCATTAAGGCCCTCCTTTGACGTATCGCTTCTTGTCGACATCAGCTCATTATCCAAGAAGTTGATCTAGGAACACCCCATTCAGTACTTTGAAACTTGCATGCCTCAATGGCAAGTTTCTCACTTCCGGCGACAGGTATACATCAATGACCTTCGACCGAAAGATTTTGCGTGTTGTTCGACGCCAAGTCCTTTATTCACACCACGTGAATTGTACTGCAGTACCTTGAGGGTCATTATCATTATCGGTGATTCCTCTTGCGCTTGTTAACAGTTTACATCATTGACTGGTAATCAAGCGATGTCTTTCCATGTTCGACTTCAAAACATTTCTCACATGGATCGACTTGTACTTCGAGTGAAGATCGGACGAGATTGAAGACCCCGGATCTAGTTTCATCCATCCGGGCTGCGATATATATTCAGGAAAATAAAGACATTGAAATGTACAACATTGCAGCACAGATAATCATCCTACCAAAAGGATGATGGCTCTATCAGAACCATCAGTCTACCATCAGAGGATTTTCTGTCCTATGTACATGAAAATGAATTTATAAAAGTTGAGCATGGGAATGCCCGCCTCAGCTAGATCATGAAAACAGTATGAAGATAATGTATTGTATTGTATCTTATTACAGGTCTCCTCCCAGCATTGAAAGAACTTCGGATCCTCCTAATAAAGCATTTCACCCGATAAACAGCCTCATACTTTAGGGGGCAACTATTATAGACATTTTTGTGCCTTACAGCTCTATGCATGAAATTTCCATAAACCAAGGGCTCCTAAGTCCCTAAAAGTGTTGTTCTAACTCCTAAAGGAACAAGGTCAACAAATTACAGCTTCTCCCAGAAGTTCTCCACCAGAAACTGCTCAGAACTAGTCAAATCAGGATCACTTCAGCTGCTCCACTAGCTAGCTACATTGCAAAGCACCCAAGTACACTAGCTAGATGCGTTGCAACGCACCTAAATGCACTACCAGGGTGCATTGAGCGGGAAATGACAAGTGGCAGAGTCCTTCCACGATGTGGACAGACAATGGAAGCTTCCAGAATCTTCTCCAATGACACTTGCCTCACTGAATTCGACCAGGGATGAGTAAGAGGCTCTCAGTCTCCAAGTGGAAGCAAGAACTGACAGAGAAAAGCCACTAGTCAAATCATAAGCTGACTCATATTCCTTGCATACATCTATATATGGATCCCTCATCCCAGAGATCCGGAGGCTGGAATATTGTACATTGCAAAGAATTGTTGTTGGTTTTGAGATTGATATCAGAGTATTGGGTGATTTATGCTTTGTTGGAGGTGAAGAGGGGCTTCTCTGCTGGGAGGTTGATGCTGGATCAGAAATCATCGGTTGTAACTCCTCCTGGATCTTCTTGTTATATCAATAAAACTATTTGAGTTTCTCCTACATGCTTGTGTATCATTGATGTTTGTTACATTTGTATGTTTAGCTTAAATCTGATCCTAAGCTTTTTATGAGTATGAACCCATGTCTTTGTATAGTTTCCTTCTTCTGTGATCTTGCAGGTACTTGGTGAAGCTGGGAAAGTAAGGGAGCAGGTAGCTGGAAGCTGTCAAAGAGGAGAGAGATTGGATCAAAGGACTAGCGCAAGACACAGGTTGGTTCATCCTATTTCTCTTTGTTTATAGTTCATAAAGAAGAATACAAAAGTAGTTTTCTCTGTTTGTTTCTAAGGTCACTGTCACACCTTAGTGGGATAGGGTCGTTCTGAATAGACACTTTTCCCGATAACAACGGTGCTGTATGCACAAGTACTAGCTCTTGTCGTAGCTGTCACTTGGTCAGCTGGCACAAGTCCGCTAGGGGCTTAAGCCAACTTCTATGAGCTCTGAGAAGAAGCTTGTTAACTGATGGATGAAAGCTAACTTAAAGAAGGCTGATCTATTTGCAGAAAGAAACTGGAAAGCTAAGAGGAAATGTAAACCCTAGCAAACCCTAATTCTACCAACTAACCCTACTGATGCAAGAAAGAGGATGTAAGCTACTCAAGGAGATGCCATTGATTTCTAGAAAGGTAAATACATGCATCTAAGCTACTTCTACAGTAACATCTGAAAAGAACGTATTTTTGAATAAGTTGCAGAGTTATTATGCATATGTTTTCACTATTTTGGGTTTTGCAGAGGTGGATGGGTGAGAAGAAATGCTTGGAGGAGGTCAAGAAGGTTCAAAGAGGGCCTAAGGGGTCCCTAACACCCTTCCATAGAGTTTCACCGAGTTTGGCTATCAAGAAACCTCATTCGCGAGCCTCTACAGGAAGTCTGCAGGGGTTCTACAGGATGTCTGCGATTTTCTACAGGATGTCTGTAATTTTCTATAGGATGTTCAGAAATGAGGTTTTGGTGGATGAATGGAGGGGGAAAGGTGAAGGAGTGAGTGTGGAGGTAGGGTGAGGGTTGGAGATGGTCTAGGACTCGATGGATGGAGTTGTGGACAGGTGTGGATGGATGGATTCGATTCAGGGAAGACTGAAGCAAGGTTACACACAAAACTAGGGTTATGGGAGCAAATGGCGAACGGGAGGCAAGGATGCTAAGTAGAGGGTGGAGTGGATGGTGCTGATGGAGAATAAACAGATGAAGGAGTGGTACAGGTGCTCTGCAAGGCGTTTTTCCAACTAATCCAACGAAGACTTGTAAATTCAAAAAACCTAATTATGTTGACCTAATCTGCTAGCTGCCAGTAAAGAGAACGAACAGAAGTGTGACCTGCAATGAAACCAGGTATTTTAACTCATGCAACTAAGCAAGCAAAAGTCTGAACTTGTAACCAACTTCTACACATGAAAATCAAACACTAGTGATTGCATGGCAAAGCAAAATCAATGTTTTTGTGGGCAGCAAAGTTATCCTAATCCCAGCTCCTGATCCTACTGAAGGATAGGTGAAACCAGGGATGTTTGATGGCCCTTTTCTTGAAGCTTTTTCCTGTTAACAACCTATCAACTAAATCTGAGCATTCAAAAGTCTTTCTAACCAATAACAGTGACCTAGTTAATCAATAAACTTTAATCTACTTAACATAAATGTTTTTGCAAATGCATAAAGAACAAATAACAATACATAAAGGAGGCCTTAGCACTCGGGTTGGGCCCAACCCCAAGAGCTACAGGCTCCTATAAAGAACTCAGATCTGTGGCCAAGTAAAGTTGCTTCTCATTATTCAAAAATAACCATCATATGAAAGTTGTACAGCAGTAGCTACAAGAAAACAGGCTGAGCAAAATGACAGCACTATAGTGCAAAAATAACAATAGTTCCAAAAGTAAACTACGAAGGCTGAGGCCTTCCTATTTGTACAATACGAGGGGGCTAGCAGCCCTCCTAGATTCAAGGGACTCGGCTGTCCCAACTGCTAGTAAACAGTCACTCTTCCCAAAACTGCTTGGCTGCCTTTGAAACTCGTTTTGGTGGCCTGTGGAGCTCGGAGTTGAGGGTGGAGATTTCGAGGAAGGACATTTAATGCAAGATACAACCTCCCTACGAATCCTCCCCTCAATCTTGGCTGTCAGCTGACCCACGATTGCTTGGTTTTGCTCCAAAATTTGTCCAAAAATCCTGAAATAACCACGTATTAGCTTCCTAGGTAGAGTGACCACCCTTATTCATTCAAATAACACAAACATACTAAAAAACATGCATAATCTATGAAAGATGGAGGATTGAACAAGGACAATTAGGCAAAATGAGCCCAATAGGTTACCCAGTTTGGGGGCTCATCAATAATCTCTTTCGCTGGCCAAAGACTGAGATGGTAGCATAGGACATGTCTAACTGCAAAGAGCCTTGGAGCTTTGCACCCCAAGATCTGGACAAAAGCATTCCATATTTTGGTGGGATATCAACTACCACCACATCCATTAAAATTGTCTTGGCAGGGTATTGCACTAGAGATACACATAAATCTTTGATTAGGCATAGACATCTGACCTGGCTAGAATCAAAAGAAAACAAGTCTTTATATGGCCTTGTGATATCTAGGTCCAATTTTTCCATCACAGACTTAGGCATTAGATTATGGGAAGCTCCTGAATCAAACATCGCATTGTGACGTACTTTGTCATGGATGTTTAGACTTACATAAAATGGAGGAATTCCTCCATCTACTGATTTTCCATTTGCTTCGGGGCAAAAAATTAATTCTGGCTGGTCATCTAGGACATTCACTGCATCTCTATTTTCTGAAATCTGAAGTGACCTGTTGATTTGTTCTCTATAGACATCATGTTTAGCCAACTAGGACAGTGGAATGGCTATTTTTAACTTGCCTATTTCGGTTTCTAAGTTGAAAGGGTTTTTCCACTTGAATTTTTGCATTCTGGGCAGCAAGATTTTCTTTTTCTGCTGTGTTTTCTATGGTTTTTTCTCTATCAGGAATGTTGTTATGAACTAAATTTGCTTTAAAGTCAATTTCAGGAGATCTGTTTGCATTTTCTTTGGGAGGAATGGAGGTGGATGGCTGACTGTTTGATGGCTGTAAGTCTGATATGTCCTCCACCGTGGGCTCTTTTGGGTTGAAGTCTATTTTAGCAGGGAGTTCTATAGGGGAAGTTTTATCCTTTGCTTTTTTAGGCTACTTGGTATCTTTCTGCTTGTTGGGTTCAGGAACATCTATTGTTCTGCTTCTTAGTTTATACTGTTTGTGAACCTCATAGACAGATGCATCATATCCCTCTCTGAAATCAAATGTTTCTCCCGATTTGGTTTGAAATTGATTGAAAGTATGAGCTTCTTGGTCATCCTGGGTCAAAAAGATTTGATGTTCACTGTTTAGACCCATTAAGTTAATATGAGTATCCTCTATTGGCTCACTAGAGGTTGAAGCTTCAGCATAGTTTTCTTGGAATGGAGGTCTAATGTTTTGGTCGTGACCAGCTTTTCCAGTATTGGGATTCTGATTTTTCCTGAAGTTTGGATTTCTTCCGGTGTTATTTGGTTGACCTTCCCAAGAAGATTTCCTCTCAATTGTTTCTACTCTGTCACACAATCTATCCATTCCTTTGATAATTGCATCTAGTTTTTGCTCAAATGCGGAGGGCTCTTCTTTGAAGGGAGTCCTTCTTTCAGTTCTAGCTCGAGCTCGTTTAGAAATCAAATTGGCCTCTACACTAACAGTTATGCTCTGCATGTCTTCTAAGCTTGGAGGAGCTCTTTCCCTTAGCTTATATGCCATGTCAGAATCAAATCCATGAGGGAATTTGATCAAGGCCAAGTTCTGAGGAGGTCTAAGATTCTGAGGAATAGCATTGTACACATTATTGAATCTGGCACAATAGTCTTGGGCAGTTTCTTGTGGGCCTCTTTTCAGGCTTTCATATTCTGATAGGATGTGTAATGGGTCCTTCTTCTTTTCCCATTTGTTCAAAAAGGTTTGATAAAGGGCATCTAGATCAGCAATAGTGTTTACAGGGAGTGCTCTAAACCAAGTCCTAACATCACCGGTTAAGCTTTGGACAAAGATTTTCATTATGACATCATTATCATCAATTTCATAGTTCTCAAAATAATCCATCATTTTCTTAGTATGTTTTTGTGTTGTGTAGTTGCCAGTACCATAAAAATAGGTAATTTTGGTTTGATAATCTTGAGGCATAGCCCCTGGATTTGCAGGCAATTGCAGGGGAGCATATCGGTTTGCCATATTTGCAGGTATAAATGGGACAGCTGGAAGCACAAGGATAACAGCTGAGATAAGTGCAGTGGATGGAGGAGTGGAAAAGATGTTTTGGGGTGACTATGGTGAACTAGAAGAAGTTGCAGCAATGACAGAAAGGACTGTTGCTTTTCCGGGAGTAAGATCAGTTTGGATAGAGTTCTGCTAAGGTGTTTCAAGGTTTAAATCAGCAGAATTTTCTTAACTTTCTTGGCTTCTATGGCTTTTTGGGATCAAATTAGGATTTTGAAAGATAGCTGGAGGATTTGGATCTAGATTTGATCTAGTGTAATGGGTTTTCTTCTTTGGAGCCAGCTTCTAAGTATATTTTTGGTATTTTCTGGAAGTATTTGAAGATCACAGCTTTTGACAATATCTTTCTAGGAAATTATGAATTGTGAGAGTGTTGAACTTTCCTGAAGATATTTTGAAAACAAAAGGGAACTGATCAAATTTTTGAGATAGCTGTTTAAAGTCTAAAACTAGACTGGAGATAGACTGAAGCAGCATTTATTTACTCCTGTAATTGCATAGAAAAAATAGTTTTAAAGGCTGCCTGGCTAACTTTAGGCTCCATCTGTAGCTTTAGAAAATAGACAGAAGTAACAAACAGTCATTCAGATTCCCCAGTGGAGTCGTCAATGATGTTATTACTCAGGTTGTTCCCCAAAAGTTGTGAGAAAAGGGAATACGGTCGAGGCAACCACTAACCAATCTTTTAGATGCAGCCTCTAGCCAGTCTGCATCCAGAGAGGGCTCTCTCTTTATAATTTAGCTTTGTTTTTTTAGGTATATTAGGCTAGTTATGAAGTACAGGTATTTATTTGATTTTTGGATGGTGACTTTCAATAGAACAGGAGTGCAAAATATGAGAAGTTCAGTCCATTGGGTTAATGGAGTCAATGAAGATGAACTGTTGGATATGGTTTCTTTGACAGACAGAGGTACTACAGAGCAAGGTAATTAACCATGGAACAAAATGTAAGCTGGAATCAGGTGAAATGGGGTCAGGGAGTGAAGGGAAACTAAGAATCCTTCATCATGTTAACAGAGGGAAAGTGGATGAATATTACCAGGGAGCAGTTAAGAATTCCTGCTTATGATAATTCTGAAGAAAACATAAAAAATAACAGAGATTGAACACAGAGTACAGTTAAGCAAGTTCTGAGTTATTCTTTTTCCCTGTTATTCATAATATGATATGTAAAAACACAGAAACAGTAAAACATGAGTTTAAAAGAAACTTATTGATCCATGAAATAATTCGAGAATTCTGCAACATAGTCTTCTGCCATCAATTCCACAACCAGAGAGTTCAGCAACAAAGCATTCCAGCAACCTTTTATTCAGAAGAGTTCTCAAATTTACAGCGCAGTTCCAGAATGATATCACCAACCCCTAATACTTAGCTTGGAGAGGTATTTGTACAAAAATGTTTACAAAATATCTCAATGAGATAATATCTAGCAATAACTTCTTTCACCTACTCTACAGGAGAAGTAAATGATCTTGAAAACAGAGAGAAATGAATGCAGAAGTAAGAGATGTTGCGTTGGCCGCTCAGTGGATGAGATGCATTGATTATTTGCTCAGCGAGTCGGCCAATTCACACTTTAATGACATTCCAAGCTGTTGGCACTGCTTTTTTGGGTGCTTTAATTGCGCTTTAATAGATCATTGCCCAGCGCGATTTTTATCTTCTCTTTTCTCCACTTTATGATATTTGTTGCGTTCCGGGAAAAATAAAAAAAAACTTTGAAATCCGCCTACAAAATTTCCAGCATACTCTGCCACCACTGGTCATCTGGTAATTGGTGTCTGCGCATTTTTATTAGAGTTTCATTAGCATCAGTGTACTGAAGAAAGTAGGCTGGACCGTGAAAAGATGCCTCACTTCATGCTCAATAAAAAATAGATTTTCTAAATTGTCATACAGGCTCTGTCCAGATGGGAGTGCATTCTCTCCTGCAGAACTTGATGATGTTGTGAATTGATTATCCACATATGTATTCAACCTGCGAGTATAGTCTGCATGTGTCATCAGTCTATAGTCATTGGTTAATAAACTGGGCAGACCCTTTTCTTCCAAAGCTGTAAACTTCTGTGTGAAAGCATTTATCTCCATTTGCATGTCCTGGAACTTCCTCTCCAGATTTTGTATGAAGTTCCTCACAGTCAGAACCCTTTTAATTGTTAGGATGGTGCTGGTCCTGTCCCTGATATCTAGTGTTGCTAGATCTTCCTTGGTGTGGGTGTTCAAAAAGTGTATTAGCCTATTGACCTGTTCGGGCATGTGTCCCAACGAATCCCTGGCCTTTTGAATTTCTTCTTGAGTTGCTGCCACCAAATCAATTTGCTCATGAATTATCTGTATTGATTCCATTCATTACTAATTGATTCACTGATGTTAGCCCACAAAATGCCCCTGATTTCTCCCAGAGGCTTGTCTAATAAGAGGTCCTTTTCCAATGCCTTTACTTTATTTTCCAATGCCTTTACCTCTCTTGTTTTTCTGCCATAGTCATTTTAGATTTGTCATAACTTATTTCCAACTTGGCCAGTTTCTCTTTAGCATCTTTTAATTCTGATACTTGAAGTCTTAGATCCTCCATAGCCTTTATCAATTCCTCAGTAGTCATGGTAGTGTTGCTGCCTGCTGCTGTTGTTGTTGAAGTACTTGGTGTTGTTGATGCCGGGACAGTAGGAGGGACTGTTGTTGTAATTGTAGGAGGAGCAGTTGTAACTGTTGTAGTTATTTGAGATGGCTGGGAGGTCGAGACTCCCTACTTTTCATGTAGTGCTTTCTCCAATGCCTAGTCTGTTTCTGCCAATCTCTCATTCATTTTCATTAGCAGGTCCATCATGTCTTCCTGTGATTTCTGCTCAACAATTTCTGTAGTTTGAGGATGCATGGTAATGGGCAGCTTGAGTTGTTTCCTGAGAGCTGCAATGTCTTCTTCCTTCTTTTTAAAGCATCCTTGGGATCATGTCCCAGCTCAATGATAATTTCTTCCAAGGATTTTATCCTGTTATCCTTGGCTAAAGAGGAAGCCTTTTCCAACTCTAATTGGGCAGAGGTATTATTTAATGAATTCTGCAATTTGTGGGCCAAGAATGCCTTATCTGCCAATGTAGAGTACACCATTTCTCCAGTTTGTTTATGCAACTCAATCTGGTCCATTGGATGAATGTCTTTGGCTAATACTTCCAGATTGGTCCTGATGTAATCAGCAGCTGACTGTGGTTGCAGCATCTTGGGCTTAAAGTGACTAAGAATCATCTTTCCTTCTTGAATGTCATATGCCGACATTAGCCTTTGTTGGTTTGTGGGTGCCATCTTCAGCAAGTGATTATAAAGTTGAATTCTTATTGGCTCATTCTTTGCCTTTATTTCAGTAAATGTCTTCTTAATGTCAGAGCCTTGCCTGCTTTTTGGCCTGGAAGAAGAGAATTCCACAATATGTTTTCTTCCGATCTCCTGCCTGTGTGAACTGGCCGATGTTTCTATGACTGGGGATGTATCTTGGCTGACTACTCTTTCTTCCCTTAGACTGTTTGTGGTCTCCTTGATAAACTCTTCCTCTGACAAGGGGTTCAATCTCTGCCTTTTCTCCCCAGGTTGCTCTTCAGAACCGCTGATCAGTGTGTCTTCCTACCTGTTCCTTTTCTTGCCTCTTTCCTCATTTAGAGGAGTTTGTAGTGCAGGGATCTCTAGGGCCTTTGTCTGAGTTGGAGGAACCTGCCCTTGGCCTTGTTCCTTTGATGTAGCTGGTTGGTCTATCATTATGTCCTGCTCTGAACCTATTACCTCGTTTCCCTTTGCTGACCCTGTGCTCGCTTTTTGTGTGGGCTACTGAGAAGTCCCGGCAAAAGATTTATCACCTCCTATGTGTTGAGGCAACTTGAAGGATACATGTCCAAAAGAGTCCAAGTCAAGTGTTCTTTCAAGCTCTTTCATGGCTTTCTCCAATTTTTCTTCCTCAGTAATCTCTTCAACTAATGTGCCTTCTACCCATTCTTGTTGGTTAGCATACTGTTGAATTTCAGGGATCTTGTGGTGAACATATGTTGTTAGCTTGTTTTTCACTTTTCTATAACTTATGAAATGATCAGGGTCATAAGGTGCCCAATAAAAAATTTGTTTCAACTTAAGTTGCTCCCCTAAAATCTTGTCAGCCTCTTCCCAGGTTTCCCTTTTATTGAAGACAAACGGGCCCAATTGATTTCTTATTTTCAGCTGTGCCTTTTTCTTAGCAGCATAGAAATGAGTCACATCTGAGCTAATAAATCGCCTGAAGTATTCCAGGGAAAACAATCTCATAGGCACATATTTTGGCAGCTTATAGGGGCGTAGCTCACAGCCATATATCCTGATCTCAGTGTGATTCTGGTAAAAATACCAGTCACCTATGTTGTAGCCTTTTGAGAGATGTAAAATTTTCTGCATTTCACCAGAGAGTCTAGCAGGAGGAGTTGTCATCAATAAAGAAGAGGCTGGGTGTATGAATAGGTCAATGAATTCACAATAAGTATAAGGGGAGTCACTAACACGGTGGAAGACTGAGGTCCAAAAGATTACAGACCTTCGCTCTCCTTTGAGATCCAATTTTCTAAGGGGAATTTGAAAACTATCTGGTTGATTGTACAGCAGTAGATGATATATGTATGATGTGTATTTAAACACTCTTTCTCTATCCAGACTCATGAATTGCTCATGGATCTTATCAGCTATGAAGGTGGCATAATCATATTCGACAGCAGGGGGCTGTCCTAGAGTAAACATGGACAACAAAACTAAGGTAGTCTTATCAACATACTCACTGGTTTTAAATCCCAGGATATAGGAAATCATGTCTACAATGAATCTTCCTACTTCAGTGAACCAAGAATGCAGATAGGGAGGAGGTTGCTGGGGCTGGCAATTTGGTTTGATGAATAATTGAGTTATTCTGGTTATCTCTGAATTGGGCAGTTTGGCACCTTGGTCAAGCAAGAATCCCATGGAGAGAGGGGCCAGAGGCCGAGTGGGTTTGAAGTGTAGCATTCCATTTATGGATTCATGGGTAATGTAAAATAAGACAGTCCCAGATGGAGCTATAACTGCTCTTTGAGTGGGCTCATAATTGGCACAGCATAAGTGGATGATATCAGGGAGCACATTTACTGAGGGGAGGTAGTATATGGGCATGTTGGACTCCCAAATTCCATAGACATCAGCATTGCTGCGGTAGCTATTCCTAATTTCACAAACTGCTTGGAGGTGAGGCTTGTCGCCAATTAAATCATTAATCTGGAAATCTTTGTTAGCAAGGGGCAACCATTCCAATTCTTTGTGTGGTGCATTGAGGGGGGCAACATTGAGGGCCACTGGAGCCTCCATTTTTCAAATTATCTTATGATTTTTCAACTTGGAGCTTGGGTTTTTGCAGCAACAGTAGGTAAAATGATAGATTATGGGGGGTTTCTCAGAGAATTTGCATGCCAAGACCAATTTGTATCTTTCTTAGTGGGCGAAATTTGCTGTGGGAGACAGAGTTTGCGGGATTCCTTGGAAAAACGGGCAACAACAGTAGTTATAGTGCGCAGGTTTGAAGGCAGCACTGTGTTTTTAATTGTGGAAGTCTGGTTTTCTGCGAAAAATGGACAAAACAGGTTGTTTGCGGAAAAATGTAAAAGACAGGGATGGTTGGGGTGTATTTTTCAAGAGCTATAGACTGAATTTGTGTGATTTTTGGTTTTATGGATGTAACTCAGAGAAAAAACCGGAAATACACAGGGTTTGGAGGCAATTGAGTAAATACCTGTTTT
Organism: Pinus tabuliformis; assembly: GCA_031772625.1. NCBI lineage: Eukaryota > Viridiplantae > Streptophyta > Pinopsida > Pinales > Pinaceae > Pinus > Pinus tabuliformis. Next base: position 1,021,824,176 of record CM062805.1, read on the forward strand.
TGACAGTGTACTGTGCATTTTGCAGGTTGCGCAACGAGCTGGGGGACCGAGTTGTGGACTCAATTTAGCTGGGTGACGGACTGTGTAGTCAAAATGCTACTTTGGATGTGAAACAGCATGCAGAGGTCGCGCAGAAGAAACAAATAGAAATGAACGAAAAACGACATTTTACGCCTTTTTGACAAAAATTTGATTTTGGCGGGTTTTGGCGCGCTTCGGTCGGGTGACGTCAGCATGATGTAATATTTGTCGTGTAGCAGGGTACGGTGGATGACGTGGCGGATGACATGGAGGTGAAGTGGCAGATGATGTGGGCGATGACATGGGTGACGACGTCAGCGGGGGGAAGTGAGGGGTGGTATATGGTATTATCCTGCACCGCTTTTGGACAAAAGTTGTTTTGGGCGGAGGGGTCGCGATAGCACCGGGCGGGCGCCACGTGGTTCTTGTACAACGGCAAAACTGCCATTTTCCCGGGCGCTATTGTTTAGCTATCGGAGGGGTTCAGATATCGATATGGGTCGTCTGATGGGAAAGCTCGGATCGGACGGTCAATAGTGAGCGAAGTTGGCGGAGGTGTATGTATGGCGTGGGGACTCGCGCGATAATTCAACGTTTTGTAATGTTTTGCAGTGTATTTAAACTTTTGTTTTTTCGGGCGGTGTTATAGACATTTTTGGGCACTACAACCCCAAGCATGAAATGTCCATAACCAAGGGCTCCTAAGTCCCTAAAAGTGTTGTTTAACCCCTAAAGAAACAAGGTCAACAGATTACAGCTTCTCCCAAAAGTTCTCCATAAAAAACTGCTCAGAATTGGTCAAAATAGGATTGTTTCAGCTGCTCCACTGGCCAAGTGCGTTGCATCTCACCTAAGTACACTGTGTGGGTGCGTTGCATTTCAAAAATCCCTTCTATGGGTGCGAGGGCGAGAAATGACAAATGGCAGTGTCATTCCGTGAGGTGGAGAGGCAATGGAAGCTTCCAAAAACTTCTCCTGTGACACTTGCCTCTCTGAATTCGACCAAGGATGAGTAAGAGGTCATCAATCTCCAAGTGGAAGCAAGAACTATCAGAGGGAAGACACTAATCAAATCATAAGCTGACTCATCTCCATTACAGATATCTATATATGGATCCCTCATCCCAGAGATCCAGAGGCTGGAATTTTGCATATTGTAAGGAATTTCTGTTGGTTTCTTGAGACAAACATCAGATTGTTGGGTGATCTAAGCTTTGTATGAGGTGAAGAGGGGCCTCTTTGCTGAGAGGTTGATGCTGGGTCGGAACAACTGGTTGTAACCCTCTTGGCTCTTTCTTGTTTATCAATAAAAGTTATTCAAGTTTTCCTCCATACTCTTGTGTCATTGATATTTGCTGCATTTGTATGGTCAATTTACATCTGATCCAAGATTGTTTATGATTATAGATCCATGTCTTTGTATAGTGCTATGCTACTGTGATCTTACAGGTACTTTGTGAAGCTGGGCGTGCAAGGGAACAAGTAGCGAAAGAGTATCAACGAAGAGAGGAATCAAATCAGGAGATTAGCGCAAGACAGAGGTTGGTCTTTTTGTTCCTCTCTATCTATACTTCATAAAGGAAAAACGAAAGTAGCTTTACTCTGTTTGTTTCTAAGGCAGCTGTCACACCTTAGTGGGATAAGCAGTTCTGAGTAGACACTTTTCCCTATAACAAAATGGCGACTCCGCTGGGGACGAATTAGTTTGTTTGTTTATCTTCCTTGTTTCTATTTCATAAACTTACATGTAGCATTCGAACTGCATTTGCCATAGGAAATGCAAAGTAGATAAATGCTACTTCAGTCCATCTACGGGATCTGTTTATGATTTAAACAACTGATTCACAAACTCTCTAATTGCCTTTGTGATAGCTCTTAGATCCTCCTTAGATCTACCCCTGATTGTTGCATTACTGATTACCTTTTGCTCGGCCAAAACCCATGAACTGAACTGCAAAATGTGACCTGGAACCCAAGCAAAGTCTCGTTTCTGGCCCAGCGCAGGTACTGTTATGAGAATCTGAACTTCAGCGCACTTCCCGAGTGGAGAAGGTGCGCTGCATTTCAAATTCCCTGTGTTACAGGTGCGCTGATCAGACTAGGCTTTGAGCAGTGTTGGTTTCTGTGATTCATTCTTTCCAGTTCTATTCATGAATTTTGTTGCCAGTGATCAGTATATGTCTGTTTGAAACCCCTTTTCCTTGTTGTTATTCCGCCTCCTTTGTACAAAAGAACTGTAAATGTTTTTGTGTGTTTGTTGAGTCATTATCAGTTCTCCTTTGCAAAAAGTAACATAATCGCACTGTCGTCCTTTGATCTGAAAGTGTCGCAAGTGTTGATTTCAATCATAGGAAAGAGTTTGATTGTTGTTGATAGTCGATTATCCTGTTACTATTGTTTTTGGTCTGAATTTGTAATTTTTCTAGTGTCGAAAACAGGTATTAATTTCAAAATCGTAAGGTGTTGTGATCGTCTCCATTTTTTATTTCGAAAAGAAACTTGTTGATATTTGTCGCTTGAAAAGAAATTCAGATTTGTGCATCAACTTTCTTTTTATCATTCATATACTAAGAAAGTCGAAAACAAATACATGCATGTGCATTTGCATTTAGACAGTCTGATTGGTTTGATTTAGGAAAGTGCATTTAGAGTGTGCTCTTTTCTCTTTGTGAAAGGATTCTGTCTTTCTTTCCTTAGTAGCTAGGATTTTCATTGCACAAAGAAGATAAAAAGATTGTTTATCATCTTAGATTGCATTTTAGGAATTACATCTACATCTCGCGGTGAACCTGAAAGGCAAACTTCATAAACAAGATCAACTATAAAATAAATTCAATGAACCTAACAACGCTTTGGAACTTAACGCACAACATTTAGAAGTCTAGGCTAGAGACGTATTCCGGCGTCGTAAAGCCTGGTAACTGTTGTTCTCACTGATGGTTGGGTGATTCCTCCACTTTGAGACGATAAGTGCCAGTACGGACTTGTGCTCCCACGTACCGTCGAGTATATTTTGGGAGACCCCAATAGGCTTAATCCTTTATCCATAGGAAGCCGTGTCTGCCGCCCTACCAATCGCAATGCACTGAACACAGCATTCGGGAAGATTGACTGCCGTACTGTAAAAAGTATTCTGCAGTTTTGCGATTGGTTTGGTAATCCCTCTACCTAGATTTCCAGAGCAGTCCCTTTCGTTCCTTTTCAAACTCTTTAACAGAAAAGGTCCATCTGAGAACTTGTCACTTCAGGCTCATTAAAAATCGAAGGAGACTAGAGTCATTTTTTGTTTTTTCTCGACTCTTAAAAATTGAAAAAACAAGTTGTGTCAAATCGTCTAAAATTTATTTTAAACGGAATATTCATTACCCTTTCCTACGTTGATCTTGGGTTGAGAAAATGGAGTCCACCAACCAAGGAATTCCCCTTGGAGAAAATCCTAGTCCCTTCTCCTCTTGGGGAGATGTTGGTGCACCCCATATGGCCACATTGTCTCTTCCAGCACTGACAATCGACTTGCCTGTATGGCTCTTCTCAACCTCTGTCGTTCAAAACACCGCAATTCCTGAACAATCGAATCAGCAACTAGACGAGTCCAGAGTTACCCACCAACCTTCTACTTCCTCTAATTCTTCCTCTCCTCCTTCCTCTTCGCTTGATGGGGCTGGTAAAGCCAAAAGTCAAGTACCTGAGAAGAAGAAGGAAAAGAAGAAGAAGGAGCCAAAAGCGAACGGGGGCAAACGAGCGTCGTCTAGCGAAAATCCACACACTACACCGACCAGGCCTAAATCGCCATGTGTCATTTGCAAAGGAGACCACTATCATAGAGATTGTCCTTGCATCCCTCGGATCTTAAGGGACTGGTCTCCTCGTTTGCACAACCCGGTGTCGTCAACCTCTGGTGATCATGTTGAAAACACACCATCGACTAGTGAAAGTGAAGCCCCAAGACAAAAAGGAAAATATAGATTTCCTTGTAAAATGTGCGAAGGCGATCATGCCGTCCACCATTGTCCCTTCTTAGACGAGGCTAAAAGAGTTTTGGATGATCGTCCGGTTTCACCATTACGACTTCCTCCTGGATATAAAAAACTCTTGCCGAGTCCGTCACTAGTTGAAAATCCAGCTGGCCCGCTCAGGTGGTCGGCTGAAGCATCTATCATTGAAGATAAACCATCTGAACCCATACCAGACGAAAGTCAAAAGGTCAAGGCGGCAGTTGACTCGGTCTTACCTTCAGAGGTTCTATCTTCAGATGATACAGCCACCGAAGAGAACAAGGATGACACCGTCCAAATTCTTTTCATAAGCACAGACTCCAATGAACATGGGGGCAGTTTACCAGTTCCTTTACCGCAGGAAGGAAGTTCGTCAGATTCATACCCGGCCGTCTATTTGGTCCCACCTCCAAGCAACCTAGTTATCTCCTTTGATTGGAATCAACTAGCCAGACCCCGTTTACCAGCTAGTATACCATTTTGAATCATTGTTCAAATATATAGAATGGTTATGGCCGGTACCATCATAGATGAAGGGGCTTCTGTGAGTATCCTTTCCTCTACTGCTTGGAAAGCGCTTGGTTCGCCATCGCTTTTGCCTAAGATGAGAAATCTAACAGGCTTTGACAAAGGAACCAGTCGACCATTAGGGATCCTTCCCAATGTGCCCATTACATTGAAAAGGAAAACCATTCAAATGAACGTAATGGTAGTTCAAGGACCCCTGGATTATAATCTACTCCTTGGACGAGACTATATTTATTGCATGGGAGCAATTGTCTCCTGACTCTTTAGAGTAATGTGTTTTCCGCACGAAGGAAGAGTGGTCAAGCTCGTAGACCAGCTTTCATTCCCCGGTTCACGCATAGCAAATAGTCATATACCATTCCTGAATGGTCTTTTCACGCAAGAAATGTCTCAATCTCCAGTCCACCTGCCTGATGAGCGCGAGTGATTCAGGGGACATGACTGAAACCCATGGGGCATGCACCCTGGTCTGCTTCAGCAGGAAAACTTCGGGTATAGAGTAGGTTTCAGCGAGAGAATATGACTAGTCTGTACTCTCGTCCGTCATTGGAAGAGGGGGTTATTCTGGAACAAGATTCTCTTGTCAAAGTTATGTGAGTGAAGTAGCCTCCTCCACTCACCTTTGTATATTTCGGTAGACATCGCCGAAGAAGTGTTTTGTTTACGCCATGAATAGAACAATCTTTGGTAACCTGTAAGAGGTAGACCTCTCCCGGTAAAACAAATGTTTTAAAGGAAAGAAGATATGGTAACCTTGAAACTCTATTTTATACCTGGGGGCATGCAAACCTTTTGGCATGCAAGTGAAGAGCAATCATTTATCTGTTTTTTGGATTGGTCGTTTCCTAACTTACATAAAGAAAGGATGTGGGGCAAAACTCTAAAAATTGTCGTTTTATATATGAGACATTCTTATCATACGACTGGATTAATCGAGCAGTTTTAGCACATAGTTCAAGCTCATTAAAAAATAAACATAAGCCATGAGCAAATTTTTCCCCTCGCGTTTAAGCTCATTAAAAAATGAACTAGTCCCCAGTAAATAACCATCGTGAATGTAGTACTTCAGCCATTAAAGCCTTGGTTGTGTTTGCACCGTCACCTCCACTTTTGCATTGGCCAATCATTCGCCTCCATTTGATTGTTTACCCGTTTTGAGGAACAGTTGCGAAGAGTGATCTCACTAGCCATCCTTGTAACACTGCCGTGATTGGAAAATTCCAAACCTTACCTGGAATCAGTTGCTACCCATTTTATCACTCGTTCCTCAAAAGACGAGTCTCCTTTAAGCTCTTTTCAATTGACTCGTAAAATATGAAAAGATTGCCAAGCCATTGGCCTCTCCAGCTCGTTAAAGGGACCAGAAGTGCTATCCCTCCTCTAAATTTTAATCTTTTTGGACCTGAGGGATCATTACACAAAAAGATCGAGCGCTTGTTTTGTTCGGCTCGTTAAAAGTATCGAAAATTCATCCCTTCTGTATTGTTTTATACTTTTTCGAACTTAAGGGATTAGATGACGAAAAAGGAATTTTGGAGTTTCCTTTACATTCCTTTTCAGACTCTCTAAAATTGCAAAGGAACGAGTTATCTTTGTCGTTAAACTCGTAATTTTAATAGCGACAAACTTGTCTATAGACGAGAACGAGTTTCACTATCGCTAGGCTCGTTAAAACATAGCGATGGGTTTGCCCGAAGGGAAAATTATAGAACAAGAATATGTTATCCTCCTCAAGCTTGATAAAAATAAAGAGGTACTGGTCAGAAATGACTAGGGAAAAATTGGGAAGAAAACTTGAAGAAACTTTGTTGGTAGCAAGTCGCTCTTGAACATGACACTTTCACTCCGCATCCAAGTCGGGTTGGGTTGTTTCATTCACCGGTCACATCACCATGGTCCCATCATACCATCCACATTTGGGGTTAATGCTACCAATCCATCATGTCAGTGTCGCCGATATGTTCAATAGAAGTCATTCAGAGAATTCACCTGTGTCTCACCCACTACAATACATTTATACTCCATTCTTTCATGACCGCCGCCCTGAACCTTATATCACCAGATCGTTTTCACCTCCATTAAAATCATTTGCTCCGTTCTGTGTCATTGATGTGGGATTCATTAAGGCCCTCCTATGACGGATCACTTCTTGTCGACATCAGCTCATTATCCAAGAAGTTGATCTAGGGACACCCCATTCAGTACTTTGAAGCTTGCATGCCTCAATGGCAAGTTTCTCACTTCCGGCGACAGGTTTACATCAATGACCTTCGACCGAAAGATTTCGCGTGGTGTTCGACGCCAAGTCCTTTATTCACACCACGTGAATTGTACTGTAGTACCTTGAGGGTCATTATCATTATCAGTGATTCCTCTCGCACTTGTTAATAGCTTACATCATTGGTTGGTAATCAAGTGATGTCTTTCCATGTTCGACTTCAGAACATTTCTCACATGGATAGGCTTGTACTTCGAGTGAAGATCGAACGAGATTGAAGACCCCGGATCTAGTTTCATCCATCCGGGTTGCGATATACATTCAGGAAAATAAAAACATCAAATGTACATCATTGCTGCACAGATAATCATCAAATCAAAGGGATGATGGCTCTATCATAATCATCAGTCTACACTCAGATGATTATCTTTCCTATGTACATGAAAATGAATTTATAAAGCTGAGCATGGGAATGCCTGCCTCAGCTAGATCATGAAAATATTATGAAGATAATGTATTGTATTGTATCTTATTACAGGTCTCCTCCCAGCTTGAAAGAACTTCGGATCCTCATAATAAAGCATTTCACCCAACATCAAAAGATTAACGACCTCATGCTTTAGGGGGCAACTGTTATAGACATTTTTGGGCACTACAACCCCAAGCATGAAATGTCCATAAACCAAGGGCTTCTAAGTCGCTAAAAGTGTTGTTCTAACCCCTAAAGGAACAAGGTCAACAGATTACAGCTTCTCCCAGAAGTTCTCCATAAAAAACTGCTCAGAATTGGTCAAAACAGGATCATTTCAGCTGCTCCACTGGCCAAGTGCGTTGCATCTCACCTAAGTACATTGTGTGGGTGCGTTGCATTTCAAAAATCCCTTCTATGGGGTGCGATGGGCGAGAAATGACAAATGGCAGTGTCATTCCGCGAGGTGGAGAGGCAATGGAAGCTTCCAGAAACTTCTCCTGTGACACTTGCCTCTCTGAATTCGACCAAGGATGAGTAAGAGGTCATCAATCTCCAAGTGGAAGCAAGAACTATCAGAGGGAAGACACTAATCAAATCATAAGCTGACTCATCTCCATTACAGATATCTATATATGGATCCCTCATCTCAGAGATCCAGAGGCTGGAATTTTGCATATTGTAAGGAATTGTTGTTGGTTTCTTGAGACAAACATCATATTATTGGGTGATCTAAGCTTTGTATGAGGTGAAGAGGGGCTTCTTTGCTGAGAGGTTGATGTTGGGTCAGAACAACTGGTTGTAACTCCTCTTGGCTCTTTCTTGTTTATCAATAAAAGCTATTCAAGTTTTCCTCCATACTCTTGTGTCATTGATATTTGTTGCATTTGTATGGTCAATTTACATATGATCCCAGATTTTTTACGATTATATATCCATGTCTTTGTATAGTGCTATGCTACTGTGATCTTACAGGTACTTTGTGAAGCTGGGTGTGCAAGGGAACAAGTAGCGAAAGACTATCAAGGAAGAGAGGAATCAAATCAGGAGATTAGCGCAAGACAGAGGTTGGTCTTTTTGTTCCTCTCTATCTATAATTCATAAAGGAAAAATGAAAGTAGCTTTACTCTATTTGTTTCTGAGGCAGCTGTCACACCTTAGTGGGATAAGCAGTTCTGAGTAGACACTTTTCCCTGTAACAGGCGGGTTGGTTATTCATTTAACCAAATGTTAAATGAAACCCAATGTTTATATGTGCGTGCAGGGAGGGTTGTCCATAAGGCTTCGGATAAACCTTAGACCCCCTTAGAACATTAATATATGGCTATAAATAAGCCCGGGGCGGGATATTAAAAAGTTCGGGGTTTTATGCATTTTATATAATAGGGGAGGGGAAATCATTATATAAGAACTATATAATAAAGTTAATATGTTAAAATGAGAAATATATTCAAAGAAAGCACTAAGTCAAAAAAAAAATGGAACTTAGGCTTAGGGGAGTGAAAGGTATCCAAGTTATGAACTTGGAAAACCTAGCTAAATGGAAGAAAAACAATTTTACACAAGAAATGTGGCTTTATTATCTTAAGCAAACACAGAGTTTCGCTTAGTCTTTTCCATGAAATGAAGTGAACTAGGAGCACTAAGCAGATTTCAATGTCCTTGAGGGGAGGTTAATAAGAGTTTTTGGAGAAATGAGGAGGGAAATTAGTCATGCTTCAACTGTTTTGCAGCCACCTTGCCATGGCACTTATGATATCCATGAGATAAATCATTTTCAAAAGACAAAATTGCTCACAAACCTGCTTCTGCAACATCAAAACTGCCTACCCAGCCTATTACACCTAACATTTTTTCTTCCTTTTTGATTGGGTGCATTTGAACTAGCAAACCCTTACTCTCTTCTTTTCTTTTAGCTGCAATCCTATCTAAGTCTGCCCTTATTTCTTCCAGGGGCTCAGATTTAGCTATTGAGCACCCTTGCTTCTCTACCTAACTACTTATCTGCCAAGCTTGAACTGTTTGGACAGATTTCATTCTCTATCTCTAAAACAAGAAATTTAAACATGGATTGGCCAAGATTAAGTTGTTTGGCCATCCATCAAGTGTGACAGAAGTTATTGATTGCACATATTGAACTTCTTTGCAAAAAATAGGATAGTAGTGGCATTTTGGACTAGCACACTTTCCTGGTCTTTTATTTGGGGTTCATTTCTTTCTTTTTGACCAATTCATTCTTTTTTCCCTTTGATTTTTCTTTTAGGGCATACCCTCTTTTCATTTTTTTATTTTTGATTTTTTGAAAATATGGAACCTTTGCAGCATGGAAAGGATGAACATATTTGGCATTTTCTCAGTCAATCATGAAATATGACACCTATTGGTATAGGAACCTAACAGTTCCAAGATTCCTACAACTACTCTGCAATTTCCTGCAGTTGTTAATTTCCTGTAGATGTGGAGATTTCCTACAGTCTCTGATTTCCTATAGATGTGGAGATTTCCTACAATCGTCGATTTCTTGTAGATGCGGAGATTCCCTGCAATTGCCAATTTCCCGTAGATGTGAAGATTTCTTGTAACCACGCCCAATTTCCTGCAACTGCAATGCAATTTCCTGCAAGTTCGCCAATTTCTTGCAAACGCGGAGGTTTCCTATAACCACCCTGATTTCCTGCAGTGATATCCATGGTTGAGAATGTTCCAATCAGCTTCGAGGAGAATGAAGACATGGATTTGTTGAGAAAGACACTACATGGATGTTGTCCTATTGGTTGCCTCAGAACTGCCATTGAAACTGCCTAGATCTTCATTCCTTTTTCAGATGGTCGTATTAAGAGGCAGTTCCTGCAGCTTCACGAAATTTTTTCGATCCATGCTTTCAGTCGTGGATCGACCTCACCATGCTTATTGCTGCTATCTTTATCAGCTATTGTTAGTCAGTAGTTGTAGGGCGTTATATTTTCTAACTTGAGGAAAGTTATGCCCATGTATTTGTATAAAAGAACTTTATGTTTATTTGGATGGGGATTAGGAGAGGGTCTGGAGAGAAGAAGGATAGATTGAATATATCAGACCTATATGACTGTATATTTTCCAGATTAATATAATACTTGATGTTTTGCTGAATTTCATTGAGTAACTCCTTTCGTAGTTGAAGGGGTTGTGAGTAAGGGAGGGCCCCCTTTACTCACAACTCTTGTAGCTACAGATTTATTTTATTTCCATTTATTTTTGTCATGCATTACTAGAATTAGTACACAATTTGTAGTTCTCTTTTCTAATTTGTAACAACTTGTGAATGATGGTTAAATGTGAGCTCATTTGATGAATGATTTGGAATTGTTGAATATGCTTTCATTTCTATTATGCAAAGTGTGAATTGAGTTAATTGTTGTTGTTTGGGTTTGTATCTTTTCTGGATCTGCATAAGCAATTCTAGGTGTTGTAGAGAGATGAGTTATCTACTCCATAGCCATTGCTACTAAGTGTTGATGAAGAAAAGAGTTCTTGAAGGAATTGAGTTAATTGTTGTTGTTTGGGTTTGTATATTTTCTGGATCTGCATCAGCAATTCTAGGTGCTGTAGAGAGATGAATTATCTACTCCATAGCCTTTGTTGCTAAGTGTTGATAAAGAAAAGAGTTCTTGAAGCTGTGTGTGTGTGATTTTACTTAGAACAACACTTACGGTATTAGCCTGCATATATTTTGCACAACATCTCACAAGCTTACCTACCCCTGGTTGATAATTTATGTCTGTCAAATTATAAGTCTATAATTTTCCCAACATTTTGGCGTCGTTGTCGGGGAGGTGCTAAGGGATGATACTGGAAGTGTTTTAGTATGATTTCTTTTGTTTGAATTTTTCAGGACTGGGGGAGTCGAAGTGGTAAGACGTGGGGTAAGGCCTATGCACCTGCAGAGATCAGAATTTGCCAAAGTTGTGTCCTGATTGTTTGGTAAGTAGAAGTTTTTAAATTTTTGCATAATATATGAATAGGGTCCAATATTTTCAAATATTTTTAGTGGTGATGTGAGCACCACTTTGTCCACTAATAAACTAGTAAGGGAGAGGAAGTTCGTAAAGAACAAGGAAAAGGAAACAGAGGAATCCAACAAGAGGTTTACAACAGGGTTTGATAGTTGATCCTAAGTGGACTAATAATCCCACAACAACTTCCTCTGCCAGAAAATCCTCTGTTGTTTCTCATTCAAAATTTGCAATGGCACCTCAAAGGCCATGGAAATCACGTCCTACAGGTATGTTACAACAACATTTTCAATTTCCTTATGCCCAGAATTGGATGTGGAACATTCTAATGCCTTGGAAGCCCTGGCCTCGGCAAGGGAATTTCCCTTACCCTGTTGCACCAAATTATTCCCCTCAAAACTTTTATTTACAACAAATGGTACAACAACAACTTCCTACCTAGCCAATATCCAATCTCAACAATAAATCCATCCAATCTACTCACAATATTGGAATGGTCATTTATCCCACTTATCCTACCAATTACATTGCACCTCGGCCTCTGCAAGCAATTTCTGTACATGAGTTTGTTGCGTCTATGCAAGAAATTAAACTAAGGTTAGGAAAAGTGGTGACCTAACCAGAAGAGATTGAAGAAATTATAGAGGAAGAAACCCCTGATACACCTAAAATAGAAAATGTACAAGAAATAGCAGAACAAAACATTCTAAGATCACAAGAACCTTCCTTATCTCAAACTGTCTAGTCTCCTTTTCTTGAGAGGTTGGGGGTGGAAGAAATGACAAAACAGCCTGAATTTGATCTAGTATCCAAGATAAGAAATTTATGCATCAAGTTTTCATTACTGCAAGCGATTAGGGATATCCCAATCTATGCTAAAATATTTAGGGAACTATGTATCAAAAAGTTGGGGAGACAAAAGAAAGAACCCTCTACAATTCAAGTAGGTGGGGAAATTGCAAGCCTTGTGTCTACCAGATTTGCCATTGGAAAATATGCAGACCCTGGTGTTCTTCAGCCTAGGACTAATTTAGGGAGGCACCCTTTGATCTTAGGGAGACCTTGGTTGGCCACAACGGATGCCTTCATTAAGTGTAGGTCGGGGAACATGACCATCACTCATAAGGTTTAAATTAAGCATATCAATATATATCCCCCTACTAAACCCCTCTTGAAATCAGAAAAGATTCATTGGGTTGAGGAAGAACTTAATTCAGAAATTATTCAACCATTTTTTACAATAGTCCAAGCTATGGGCCTTAAAGGAAACACTAGGGATAATTTAATTAATTGCTCTATTTCAAACCCTGATTTTTTCCAGCACTTAGAGGGGCATTCAAGTCATGAGATAAATGTCATTGTTGAGCATAACTTCCAAGACCATAGTACAACAGCTGAATTAAATTCATCCCTCCTATATGTATTTCTTGTAGAATCAACGACTGAAGGTGGAAGCAAGGTAATTGAGATATTTCCCGGAAAAACTTTAATTATCAATTCTGCCCTAAATTATGAACAGGAAAATCGATTAACTCATATATTGAAAGATTTTCCAGACACATTTTCTTGGGATTATGCAGCTACGGATATGATACTTGGTATATTCTCTGATCTTTTATATGATTGCATAGAGGTTTATATGGATGATCTTACGGTGGTGAGTGCTACTTTTGAAGAGAATTTACTTAATCTTAAGAAGGTTTTGCAAAGATGTAGAGAGACTAATATTTCATTTAGTGAAAAAAAAATTATGATCATGACTGAAGACATTGTCTTGGATTATCATGTTTCTGCTACAAGAATTCAATTTGACCCAGCAAAAATCGAAGTGATTTTGAAGAAGAAAGAGTTGGAAATGGTGGAAAAGGGCGTCATTCCTTTCACTACCTCTTCTTGATTTTCTGCTGCAATAAACTGAGCTTACTTTGTTCCTTGTGCTCATTAAACCATGAGAGGAACGTTTGTTGGGTACAGGTTTATTCCTTTTTCCGGGCCCAATGGACTAATTACAGAAAAGGATCCCCCTTAGAGTCTTCTTTTTCAGTATTTCAGGCTCTCTAAAAATTGAAATCTAGTGAGCATGGACTGCCCTGGGCTCGTTAAAATTACAGGTCAGTAGGTCCTTTGGGATCCTTTCAATAAATTTTATTTTCAGTTAATCTTGGATTTCTCGTGTTGGACTGATGTGGGATTTCTTAAGGCCCTCCTTCCAACAATCTTGGCCCATTGACATTAGCAAGTTATCTGGGTGCAAGATCAAAGTCTTATGATGCCTTGAAGCTTGTATGCCCTGATGATAGGCTATCTCACTAATAGCAATGGGGAATCACTATGGCTCCTTGATTGTTGGATCCTACAGGGGGTTCGACACCAGCTCATACATTCACACCTGATAGGATGCATCAGATGTACCTTGGTCCTCGCTCTCATCATCGGTGATGGGCCTTGCGTTGGTTAACAACTGACCTTAATGGCTGGTAATCCAGCGAGTCCACTACACATTTGACCTTAGCACATTTATTCGTGTGTAGTGAACTGTACAAGAGGGGGAGAATATGGTTTCCTGTAGATGGACTTCCTGCAAAACATTCCAGCAGCAGCATTTCCGCAGCAAAAAAATAATTATTTCCTGAAGAACGAATTTCAAGCAGAGCATATTCTACAGAATCTGGAAAGTACCGATTATCATCATTGTTATTTGAGGCCACGTAGCTATATGATCTTTCATCTAATATGATTTCAAAGTGGTTCATAATTTCAAAGTAAGTACATGCATCATCAAATGTATTGACAGTTGTAAGGTAAGATCGAAGGTACGTTTTGACGTCAGAATACTTAGGGTAGAAAAGTAATGGTACTAAAATTTTTAAATTTGCATGAATTTAAGTCATGGCTACCTTCACGGAAAAGATGGCCTTGACCGTTGGTATCTTACACAAATTCCCATTCCCACCTATTATTCTGATTTGCACAATGTTATCTTCCTAATGTTTATCTGGCAGAACGGATCATGATGACAATAATGATCACATTCCCCCATAACTCAAAGTTGCCCATTACTCCTGAGTCTTTCCGAATTAAACCTTCTTGTTTTCATTGGGTTTGAATTATTTCCGCCTAGTTTTAGTAACAGGGGAAACTGTTGGGCGAAACCCGAAGCCGAAAGGGCACCCTCGCACCTGTTGAACGCTTTATGAGGATCCAGGTCGCAAAGATGGTGATTAAAGAACCTGCAAAGGAAAGGGCACAGGCCGTCAAGATTGAGGAACCAAGTCTGCCACAATTCTCCTAGGGACAACGTGATGATGAGGGGACCTCTAAGGAATTAATGAGCTCACCGTTTCTGAACGGGTGCTCTGGACAAAAAAAATAAAAAACTTGAAGGAGAATAGCTTGCGATTGTAGAAAGAGGTGGAAGAATGGAAAGCGAAAACATCAAAAGGCCTGTCATATTATGAAGAAACATCAAGTTCAGATTGGTCATTTGCAGAAGAAGAATGAAGAGTATTAGAACAGGGTATAGAAAGCAGAATCTAGCAGGGCACACCTAGACCATCTTGCTACAGTAGTTGTGGCCCAGAATAAGGACTGAATTTTCTTCCTAGAGGAACATTTTTGCTTGCATAAGGGACATGCAAGAAGCTAGGTGTGGGGGAGATGTTGAGTCCCAATTTTTCTCATTTTTGATAATATTTCTGAGGCCTTAACCCCCTTATTTTGAACCCTTCTTATCCTTAAAAACCCTCTTTTACTACATTTTGTGTGTTTTGACCAAGAGGGTGCTGTGAACTTGAAAGAATGAAAATTATTTTAAAATGTATCATTTTACTTTAATTCCTAAGTATTTTTGAAGTTAAAATGTTATCTAATTGAATCACCTACAATGTCAAAGAAGTTGACCACATCTTGTGCAGATCAACCATTTTTTGAAGTGGTTCCAAGATTCCTACAACTACTCTGCAATTTCCTGCAGTTGTTGATTTCCTGTAGATGTGGAGATTTCCTACAGTCATCGATTTCCTATAGATGCGGAGATTTCCTGCAATCACCGATTTCTTGTAGATGTGTGGATTTGCTGCAATCACCAATTTCCTGTAGATGTGGAGATTTCCTGTAACCGCCCCGATTTCCTTCAACTGCTTTGAAATTTCCTACAAGTTCGTCGATTTCCTGCAGACGCGGAGGTTTCCTATAACTGCCCCGATTTCCTGCAGCGATATCCATGGTTGAGCATGTTCTGGTCATCCTCAAGGAGAATGAAGACATGGGTTTTGTTGAGAAAGACACTAATATGGATGTTGTCCTATTGGTCGCCTCAGAACTGCCATTGAAACTGCCCAGATCTTCATTCCTTTTTCAGATGGCTGTATTAAGAGGCAGTTCCTACAACTTCACGAAATTTGTTCGATCCATGCTTTCAGTCATGGATCGACCTCATCATGCTTATTTCTGTTATCTTAGTCAATAGCTGTAGGGTGTTATATTTTCTAACTTGAGGCAAGTTATGCCCATGTATTTGTATAAAATAACTTTATGTTTATTTGAATGGGGATTAGGAGAAGATCTGGAGAGAAGAAGGGAAGATTGAATATATCAGACCTATATGACTGTATGTTTTCCAGATTAATATAATACTTGATGTTCTGTTGAATTTCATTGAGTAACTCCTTTCGTAGTTGAAGGGGTTGTGAGTAAGGGAGGGCCCCCTTTACTCACAACTCCTGTAGCTACAGATTTATTTTATTTCCATTTATTTTTGTCATGCATTACTAGAATTAGTACACAGTTTGCAGTTCTCTTTTCTAATTTGTAACAGCTTGTGAATGATGGTTAAATGTGAGCTCATTTGATGAATGATTTGGAATTGTTGAATATGCTTTCATTTCTATTATGAAAAGTGTGAATTGAGTTAATTGTTGTTGTTTGGGTTTGTATCTTTTCTGGATCTGCATCAGCAATTCTAGGTGTTGTAGAGAGATGAATTATCTACTCCATAGCCATTGTTGCTAATGTTGGCATTATGTTTCTGGTATGGCTATATGTTACAGATGTTGTACTTGATGGCAACTCCCGTGGCAAGGCTCTCAATATGTTGAAAATTAAGAAGTACGCAGGAAATTAGTTCAGAAGGTGTGTACCCGCAGGTACACCATGCAGGGACCGCGTCCAGATACGCAGGCCAGCCGTTCAGGAGGTGCATACCCCCAGTGCACACATTTCAAGGCAGAGAAAAGCACACATGGGGTTTCTTATGATTTACTCTTGGTATTTAGCCGACGGTATTTGTGTTATTACGGTTTTGGCTCGTGGTATTGTTCCATGATTTTAGGAGGAGCTTGCCTATATAAAGCAAAGGAGATCACTTGGCTAAGCATCTTTTGCAATTGAATATCTTTAGATCTGAAATATTGGGTTATGGTCTTAAAAGCTTGATCTATATGAAATGGAAGTTGAAGGCGAATCTGTGAAGGGTGATCTCTCGAGCGCATGATCAGATCTGAGCAACTGTGCCACTCTGGTGGACTACCTATTCGGCCCTAATCAGAAGTACGCAAGTGTTTAACAAAAGAGCTGCGTGGGTACGTAGAGCAGAAACAGGAGACCTGCGTGGGTACGCAGAGCAGAAACAGGAGACCTGCGTGGGTACGCAGAGCAGAAGAAGGAGAGATGCGTGGGTACGCAGAGCGACTAAGGTTCAGGTGCGTACGCATAGTAAAAGTACGCGGCGCGATAGTATTTCTGGGTGCGTACCTGCAGTAACAGTACGCGACGCGATAATGTCTCTGGGTGCGTACCTGCAGTAATAGTACGCAGTGCGGTTGAAGGAACAGTGCGTGGGCACGCAGTGCGGCAGAAGGATCTCTGCGGGTATACGCAGGAAAGCAGAAGGTGAACTGCGTAGCGACGCAGGCCACAGAAGGGAAAACTGCGTATCTGTCTTAAGATGTTCTGTTGATTGAATTTTTCTGTTGATGAGGTGTTCTGGGTTAGTTCTGTTATTGCTGATCTGATAACTGCAGTGGACTGTAACTTTTATGTACTTGATGATCATTTGATGCTTTATGAAAAGAAGTAGGGGGTTGTAGCTCCCTTCCAGGAGAGACTGGAAAACGAGAGAGAGAGAGAGTTGTAGCTCTCTGCAGGTTGCAGCCTGCATACTGGTAAAGGACTGCACCAGTACAAAACCATTGTAAAAGAAGTTTCTAATTTGAAAGAAGATAGAGACATATTGCAGCAGGTGGTTTTCACCCACATTGGGTTTCCACCTTACATCTTGTGTTCTTTGGTGTGACTATCTGTTTTTCTTTTTTCATGCTCATTATTTTATGGTACTGACATGCAAAAATAATTCAAAGAACAAATAAGGAAGATTTATTAAAAGAATTAGATAATACTGATTCACCCCCTCTCTCAGTATTATTTTCAACAGCTAAGTGCTGATGAAGAAAAGAGTTATTGAAGGAATTGAGTTAATTGTTGTTGTTTGGGTTTGTATCTTTTTCTGGATCTGCATCAGCAATTCTAGGTGTTGTAGAGAGATGAATTATCTACTCCATAGCCTTTGCTACTAAGTGTTGATAAAGAAAAGAGTTCTTGAAGATGTGTGTGTGTGTGATTTTACTTAGAACAACACTTATGGTATTAGCCTGCATATATTTTGCACAGTATCTCACAATCTTACCTACCCCTGGTTGATAATTTATGTCTGTCAAATTATAATTCTATCATTTGCCAACAATAACACACACCCAACATTAATAAATTAACACCCAAGCATTATAGCCCCTATAATGTGATGTAGAGGGTTGGAAATATGGCTTACAAATTGGTGTTGCTTCTATGTTCATGTGTACATCTAGTATTCCATGTTTCTTGCTTAAATAAGGTAATCATGACAAATTAATGAAGAAGGGAAACACATACTAGAACTAAAAAAAAAAAATGATCATTAAGAACCTCATCAACTAGAAGAATCTATCGGTAGAAGAGGTAACATTTAAAGATGGGTTATTCATGAAGAAACACCAACAATTAGTTAAGTTTTGAGGACAACAATTGCTTGAAGGGGAGGGACATTTTAAAACTGAGAAAAAGTCCCATGTTAAGCATAAAGACCCATGTAAAGCCTTAGATATTAAGTTATATTTATATTGTTATATTAATGTGGCCATCTATAATAATTAATTGTAATTGTACCCTTTCTCTTCTATATATATACTAAGGAGACCCAATTTCAGGATCATCTCATCTTGTCTTGTGCATTGATTCATTGTAAAAGAAGGTTTCCCTCTTGAAGTGAATTGTTATTCATTGGATTTTTATCATTTTCAAGGAATTTGCTTCATAATGCATGACCTCATCAATATTAATGATCCATGTCCCATCCATTGTATTGGAATTACTTCCAAATCACAATTTGGGTTGGCACTTGAGCCACTTGAATCTCTCCAAGGCCTTCTTCTTCAAGTAAATTTTCAACCCTTTCAATATCGTCCTTTGAATCCTTATCCAATCATCTAAGCCTTGTCTAATCAAAATGTTAAGATGTCCATTATAGACATCATGCACTCCTATCTAGAGAAGCATGACCCCTCCTTCTAATCTAGATTGCATAGAGAATGAGATGAAAAGTGGAAATATGAATGGAAACACAAACAAATATATAAATATTGAAGAGAGCACAATGATAAAATGAGAACCAAATTATATTAATATACTAAATTTTAATGGATTGTGAAATGCAAAACAAAACTAACTAGTTAAAATGGTAGTTTCTTATCTGTAAAGAAAGAGATGTCACTACTCTCATTTACAAGAAGACCCCATTACAAGTTGTTGAAATGGCCTTTTAAAACTAAACCCTAAGAGGTAAAAATCATACCATAACCTTGGGAGATGAAGTGGTAAGAATAATATGGGCCCATAGTAGTCTAGTTGATACATCAACTTCTTAGGGCTGCAACTTCCACATATAAGCTTTGTTGGGCACACAATATCCTGTTGGAAAGATCTCAATGAGAAGAAAAAATTAAATCTAGGATTAGCCATGCCTTGGAAACCTTAATTCATCACATAGCCAATTTTTTTATTAAGGTCCTCTAAAACATGTCAAAATAACATAGGGGCATCTTACCAATTCAACTCATGATTTACTAAAGGAAGTTGGTTTGCCCAAAATTCCATATACTAGGGGAAGTTGGTTTCCTTAAATTTTCATTTCAATTGTAATATTTATTGTTTTCTAAGTTCTAATAGTTCTAGAAATCTCTATGGTTAGGATTTTTTTATGTATATCAAATAGTTTTCCTTTAATAGAAAAAAACTAGCTAAATTAGGAGATTGTTAGATAATTTAGGAAAAAAATTGAATTTGTTAGTACAAGAGTATTTTATGTATTACTTAATGTAATCAAATTAGAGATATATAAGAGAGAGAGTGCATGGAGAGATCAAAGAAAAGCAAGTCCTAGAGAGATCATGAAGAAGTTGACAAAGAAAATCTATCGAAACCTATAATCATTCTTCATTTAATCAATATTTAAGATTCACAGATTTCCTTTGTATTTCATGGTTGGTTGACCAAATGGTGTATTTCTAATAAATTGATTTTATATTTTTAATTCTTTGATTTATGGGCTGTGTGAAAGATATTTTATTATGAGTGAGTAACCATTCAAGAATCTATGCATAGGTTCCATTCATTAGCTTCAAGCCTACCAGAAATATAATTCCATGGTTAAAGGTTCTCGTGTGTAAATTGGTGTTATATAAAAAAAGGCATAAAATGTGAAAATCTTGATTTTCCCAAGTTTTGGTGTAATTATATCAATTGACATGCCCAAGTGATGAAAATAACACCATCAACTTATGTCTAGCCTATCGACATCTATACCTCCAATGGAAAGGTTCCACTATAAAGCTTTGCATCAACATTGGTGATTTGCAACAATTTTATTCATATTCAAGTTTGGTAAAATTTTGATATTCCAATCTCTTTCATATCAACTAATGAAAAGGTGGAACAAAAATTCAACGATAGTTATCGTCCATCTTACTAAACCTAAAACTTCTAGTGCCGAGGTTCTAAGGCAAGATTCCACCGTGACCCTTGCTCTTATACAAAGAATTCATTTGTTATTTATTTTTCCATAGTTTTGATATCCAGTGGTTATTGTTGTCAACTAACTGAAACGAGGAGATGAGAGTATTCTCGTCAATAAAGGTTTCATTTAGCAAGTTGATATCATATTGGAGTTTTGTTTTTTGATTCTTTGATATAAGGCTTGACAGTATTCTAATATTAGTTGACCCTGATATCTAAATATAAGTTTGACCTCCCAATAACCCATATTGTCGATATAAAAGTTATTATATGGAGAAAAAAAGAATATATATATATATATATATATATATATATATATTCTAATTTTCTGGTGGCTAATATATGTTAACATTAGGTCATGGTGTTTGATCCCATGGATTGAGTTATCTTCAAAAATTCAGTGCTAAGGTCAAACAAAATTTGGTGTTCACATGGGTGCTCGTTAGCATGAGAGTTGGAAATTTTAGCATTCAGCCAAAATATCTACTAAAACTATATGAAAATAAACTAAGGGAATTAAGGATTTGATCCAAAGAGGGTATGTTTTTCGAATTCCATCCTTATTTTTGGTATCGGAGCAAAGATGATTTTGAAGAAATAAGAAATGTTACACAAACATGGAGGAGCACAAATAGGCTAAGGGAGGCTTGTATCAAATGCAACTCTATCAGAATAGTTGAGGCACATTCGAGCAAGATTAGAGGCCATGGAAACTTCTTAAAGAAGAGGATATGACACAGGAGATGACAATGAATGAAGAAGAATCTTTTGATCAAGAAGAAGGAGGTGAGGAAACAATAGATGAGAGAATGCAGGGAATGATCACCATAGTAAGTGTCAAAACTAATGTGGAAGTTACCCATGGATGAGGCTAATTTAAATATTAATGAGTTGATGAATTAGATTAATGCTATGGACACGTATTTCAATTATGAAGATATGGATGAAGAGAAAAGAGTAAAGTATATACTAACAAGGTTGAAAGGTCATGCAGCCCTATGGTGGGATGAAATACAAGCAAATCAAAAGAGGAAAGGAAAGTGCAATATTAAGGATTAGGATAGCATGGTTCCTAAGTCCAAAGGTAAATTTATGCCTAAAGACTACAAGTTATATCTTTTCAAGCAATTGCATAATCTTAGACAAAATTATATGTTAGTGAATGAATATACTAGAGAATTTTATGAATTAAACATTAGTGTTGGTCATGTTGAAGAAGATGTTGAAAAGGTTGCTAAGTATATTAATGGATTAATGTTTGAGATCTAGAATGAGATTAGTATCTTGTCCCTAAAAATGGTAGAAAATGTATAAAAAGTTGCCTTAAAGGTAGAAGAAATGTTACCTAGAAAATAGAGTCAAAAGAGTAGAGGAAGGAGTCTTGCAAGAGGAAGAGGACAATATAGTAGAAAAGGAATATTTCAATATGGAATAGAGGAAGAACAAAGCTCAAGCCAATCAAGTCAATCATGAAGAGATGAATTCATAGGAAGAAGGTATACTTCAATAGCCAAAGGCAGAGGCGAAGACTATCAAGTCAGATGTTATAGATGTGGTAAGTTGGAACATATGTCATAGGAACGTCCAGAGAATAATCCTCCAAGTAAAAGAAGTGCACGTGGCAGAGGCAAAAAAATACAGTATGAATTCACTTGCAACAAAGAGACTCCAAAATTAGGAGAGTCATTGTTGATGAAAAGAGTGTTGATCAATTTAGAAAAAGAAGCTAAAGAACCAACCCAAACAAATATTATTCAAGACTATTTGTATGTCAAAAGGTGAGTGTTCTGAATTTGTGATTGAAAGAGGTAGCATAGATAATTTGGTTTCCCCCAAAATGGTAGAAAATCTAGGATTGAAGAGAGTAACACATCCTACACCTTATAAGGTGTCTTGGTTATGAAAATGACATCAGATCCTAGTTAATGAACAACATAAGTGTAATTTCTAATTGGTGGCTATGAGGATGAGGTGTTATGTGATATAATTCCCATGGATGTCTTCTATATTTTGTTTGGAATACCATGGAAGTGTGATAGGAGATCCACTCACAATGGTAGCAGAAATACTTATTTTGTTAATATGGATGGTAAGAAACATGTATTCTTACCTTTAAGGGATGAAGGAGAAAAAGAAGAATTTGATCCTAAGGTGATGCTTATGAGTGGAAAAAAAATATTGTAGGAAGTCAAAAAGGATGAGGTACACTTTGTTTTAATTGGTAAGCCTAAGGTAATACTTACCAATACAAATTTCGATGGTTTTCATGTATAATTTAAAACCTTCATGGATGAGGTTGTTGATATTATAGTTGATGAATTTCCAAATTAATTTCCTTCTATAAGGAGAATTAGTCATCATATAGATTCAATTCCAGGAGAAATTCTTCCAAAATAACTAACATATAAGATGACTCCACAAGAGAATGAAGAAGTAAAAAGATAGGTGCAAGAGTTTTTGGATAAAGGTTTAATCAAGGAAAGCTAGAGTCCATGTGTTGTTCCTACAGTGTTGAGCCAAAATAAAGAGGGAGGATGGCAAAAGTGCATTGATTCCAGAGTAATAAATAAAATCATAATCAGGTATAGATTTCCATTACATTGTATTGATTATTTGATAGATTGTTTAAGTGGTGTCAAGTATTTCTCAAAGATAGATTTTAAAAGTGGGTATCGTCAAATTGGAATTAGTGAGGGAGATGAATGGAAGGAAACTTTTAAAACCACCAATGGATTGTATACATGGTTGGTGATGCCTTTTGGGCTCACAAATTCCCCTAGAAATTTCATGAGATTGATTACTAATGTTTTGAAAGAATTCATTAGTAAATTTTTTATAGTTTATTTATATGATATCCTAGTATATATTCAAACAAGAAAGGTGTTATACGAAAGATCACGCTGATAAAGGTTTCATTTAGCAGGTCGATATCATATTGGAGTTTTTTTTATTCCTTGATATAAGGCTTGACCCAGTATTCTAATATCAGTTGACCCTCATATCTAAATATAAGGTTGACCTCCCAATAGCCCATATTGTCGATATAAAAGTTATTATATGGAGAGAAAAAAAGAATATATATATATATATAGTTATAGTTATAGTTATAGTTATAGATATAGATATTCTAATTTTCTGGTAGCTAATATATGTTAACATTAGGTCATGGTGTTCGATCCTATGGACTAAATTGTCTTCAACAATTCAGTGCTAAGGTCAAACAAAATTTGGTGTTCACATGGGTTATAGTATTAAGCGCTCATTAGCATGAGAGTTGGAAACTTTAGCATTCAACCAAAAGATCTACTGAAACTATAGGAAAATAAACTAAGGGAATTAAGGATTTGATCCAAAGAGTGTGTGTTTTTCCAATTCCATCCTTATTTTTGATATCGGAGCCAACATGCTTTTGAAGAAATAAGAAAGGTCACACAGACATAGAGGAGCACAAATAGGCTAAGGGAGGCCTGTAGCAAATGCAAGTCTACTAGAAGAGTTGAGGTGCATTCGAGAAAGATTAGAGACCATGGAAACTTCTTAAAGAAGAGGATATGACATAAGAGATGACAATGAGAATGAAGAAGAATCTTTTGATCAAGAAGAAGGAGGTGAGGAAACAATAGATGAGAGGATGTAGAGAATGATCACCAGAGTAAGTGTTAAACCTAATGTGGAAGTTACCCATGGATGAGGCTAATATAAATATTAATGAGTTGATGGATTGGATTAATGTTATGGACACGTATTTCGATTATGAAGATATGGATGAAGAGAAAAGAGTAAAGTATGTACTAACAAGGTTGAAAGGTCATGCAGCCCTATGGTGAGATGAAATACAAGCAAATCAAAAGAGGAAAGGAAAGTGCAATATTAAGGGTTAGGACAAAATGGTTGCTAAATCCAAAGGTAAATTTATGCATAAATACTTCAAGTTATATCTTTTCAAGCAATTGCATAATCTTAGACAAAATTCTATGGCAGTGAGAGAATATACTAGAGATTTTTATGAATTAAACATTAGTGTTGGTCATGTTGAAGAAGATGTTGAAAAGGTTGCTAAGTGTATTAATGGATTAAGGTTTGAGATCTAGAATGAGATTAGTATCTTGTCCCTAAAAATGGCGGAAGATGTATAACAAGTTGCCTTAAAGGTAAAAGAATTGTTAGCTAGAAAATAGAGTCAAAAGAGTAGATGAAGGAGTCTTGCAAGAGGAAGAGGAAAATATAGTAGAAAAGGAATATTTCAATACTCAATAGAGGAAGAACAAAGCTCAAGCCAATCAAGTCAATCATGACTAGGTGAATTCATAGGAAGAAGGTATACTTCAATAGGCAAAGGCAGAGGTAGAGACTATCAAGTCAGATGTTATAGATGTGGTAAGTTGGAACATATGTCATAGGAACATCCAGAGAATAATCCTCCAAGTAAAAGAAGTTCACATGTGGCAGAGGCAAAAAGAATATAGTGTGAATTCACTTGCAACAAAAGAGACTCCAAAATTAGGAGAGTCATTGTTGATGAAAAGAGTGTTGATCAATTTTGAAAAAGAAGTTAAAGAACCAACCCAAACAAATATTATTCAAGACTATTTGTATATCAAAAGATGAGTTTTATAAACTTGTGATTGAAAGAGGTAACATAGATAATTTAGTTTCCCCCGAAATGGTAGAAAAGCTAGGATTGAATAGAGTAACACATCCTACACCCTATAAGGTGTCTTGGTTATGAAAAGGACATCAAATCCTAGTTAATGAACAACATAAGTGGAATTTCTAATTTGTGGCTATGAGGATGAGGTGTTATGTGATATAATTCCCATCGATGTCTTCCATATTTTGTTGGGAATACCATGGTAGTATGATAGGAGATTCATTCACAATGGTAGGATCAACACTTATTTTGTTAATAAGGATGGTAAAAAACATGTATTTTTACCTTTAAGGGATGAAGGAGAAAAAGAAGAAGTTGATCCTAAGGTGATTCTTATGAGTGGAAAAGAACTATTGCAAAAAGTAAAAAAGGATGAGGTACACTTTGTTTTAATTGGTAAGCCCAAGGTTATACTTACCAATACAGATTTCAATGATTTTCGTGTAGAAGTTAAAACCTTCATGGATGAGTTCGTTGATATTATAGTTGATGATTTTCCAAATTAATTTCCTTCTATATGGAGAATTAGTCATCATATAGATTCGATTCCAAGAGAAATTCTTCCAAAACAAGTAACATATAAGATGACTCCATGAAAGAATGAAGAAGTCAAAAGATAGGTGCAAGAGTTTTTGGATAAAGGTTTGATCAAGGGGAGCTTGACTCCATGTGTTGTTCCTACAGTGCTTAGCCAAAATAAAGATGGAGGATGGAAAAAGTGCATTGATTCCAGAGTAATAAATAAAATCATAATCAGGTACATATTTCCATTACATCGTATTGATTATTTGATATATTGTTTAAGTGGTGTCAAGTATTTCTCAAAGATAGATTTTAAAGGTGGGTATCGTCAAATTGGAATTAGTGAGGGAGATGAATGGAAGGAAACTTTTAAAACCAACAATGGATTGTATAAATGGTTGGTGATGCCTTTTGGGCTCACAAATGCCCCCAGTAATTTCATAAGATTGATTACTAATGTTTTGAAAGAATTTATCAGTAAATTTGTAATAGTTTATATATTTGATATCCTGGTATACATTCAAATAAGAGAGGTATTATATGAAAGATCACGTTGAGGGGTTTGGGGGGGGGGGGGGGGGTTGTGCGGCGGTGGTTAATCATTGTAATGGAAAACTTACCATTTCATCAATAAATAATATTGCAATAGTGTACCATAATAATTTTGCATCATAACAATAAATGAAACCATGCATCAAAATGCCATCATCACGTCAGCACAAGAGGACACAAGATTTTACAAGGAAACCCTTGCCAAAGAAAACCAAAAATTCCTTTTCTTCTTCTAAATTCATTTACATATATTTGCAGGTGTTGAATTGCTAAAGGCACCCACCACCTTCTTTAGCATCTTGTGGAACACTTTTCATAATATTTCAAAATGGATTGACAAGCTCAAATCTTCAACTTTCCTTTTGTTCATATATCAAAATCTCGTTCACCTGCTCATATTGCTAATAATCATGACCTCCCAAGTCTCAACAATCATCATTATGATTCCTTTCATCAAATTAAAAAGAAATACAACCAATAAAATTGCACTCAATGAAGCCTCCAAAACATTAGAAGACATAAGTTGTTCTACAAAACAATCTTTTCCAACATGCGTTCTATAGAATGAACTACGTCGAGGAGGCTTCTACAAAATAACCAATTTTGGCATGTTTAATTATTTGACAAAATGGCTCTCAATTTGTTAAAATAAAACCAATAAAATTTGCCAATTGGTCGATGAGTTTGATCCCACGACCTCGCAAGGAAAAGAACAACCACCAACAAACTATGCTACAAGACTCTTTGTGTAGGACTATTGAGCATAATTTATTTAAGTTGCTACTAGTTACTTACCATGTTGTACAATCAAACTTCCACATCAAACCAATCAGATAGGCATAAAATTTCCATGTCAAAATATCGTAATTCCATGAAACAACCAATTGCATGAGCTTCAAACTTCCACGTGTAATCACTGCTCAAAACAATAACTTCAAACCACTGCCCAAAAATACCAAATTGATGAGCTTCAGATTTCCACATCAAAATATTGTAATGCCATGAAACAACCATTCAAACAATATTTAGACTTTCACGTCTAACCACTACTCAAAACAATCATTTTAAACCACTACCCAAAAATACCAATAAGATGAGCTTCAAACTTATACGTCAAAATATTGTAATTCCACTAAATAACCAACCAAACAAGATTCAAACTTTCACGTCTAACGAATGTTTGAAACAATCACTTCAAACCATTTAGTGAAACCACCAATCAAATGAGATTCATACTTCCATGTCAAACCAAAACCACTGTGCTAAAACATCCAATCATATAAAACTCAAAATTCCACGTTAGAACCACTTCAAAAACAACAAGTCACATAAGCCTCAAACTTTCACATCAAACCAATGTGCCAAAACATCTATTCATTTAAGCCCAAAACTTCAACATCAAAACTTTTGTACAAAACAGTAAGTCCAATAAGCCTCAGACTTCCACATTAACCCTCCTTTCCATGTCTGACAATCAGACTTCTACATCAAACCAATCAGATAAGATTCAAATTTCCACATCAAAATATTGTGATTCCACGAAACAACCAATTGGATTTGACCACCGCTCGAAACAATCACTTCAAACCACTAACCAAAACTACCAATCATATGATATTCCACATCAGAATGTTGTAATGCCATAAACCAACCAATCGAGCAAGCTTTAGACTTCCACATCTAACCACTACTCAAAAAAATCATTTCAAACCATTGCCCAAAATTACCAATCAAACGAGCTTTAGACTTCCATGTCAAAAATATTGTAATTCCACGAAACAACCAATCTGACAAGCTTCATACTTCCATGTCTGACGACTGTTCGAAACAATCACTGCAAACCACTACCCGAAACTATCAATCAAATGAGCTTCATACTTCTACGTCAAACCTAAACCACTGCAACAAAACATCTAAATATATAATACTTAGACTTCCACGTCAGAACAATTGCATGAAACAACAAGTCGGATAAGCCTCAAACTTTCATGTCAAACTGTTATGCCAAAACATCCAGTCATTTAAGCCTAAAACTTCCACATCAAAATCACTTCACAAAGCAACAAGTCTAATAATATTCAAAATTCCATGTCAATCCATTGTGTTAAAACAACCAATCATATAAGCTTCATATTTCCACATCAAACCATTGCGCTGAAACATCCAATCATTTAAGCCTCGGAATTCCATGTTAAGACCACTGCATGAAACAACAAGTCTGATAAGCCTCAAACTTCTGTATCAAACCACTGCACCGAAACAACCAATCATCTAAGCCATAGATTTCCTCACCAAACCACTACATCGAAATAGTCAATCATATAGGCCTCATACTACCACATCAAAACCACAACATAAAACCATATAGGCCTTAGACTTCCACTTCAAAAATGGTTGTGATTCCACTCAAAATTCCACGTCAAACCACTGCATGAAACAACCAATTAGATAAGCCTCAGACTTACACATCAATCCACAGAACTTCACAAGGTTTCGACCCTACAACCTTCACACAACAACACTTTAGGCTAGCCATGAATATCATGCCTTTGCTCTATTCACAATGATATTCTAATTCAATCAAAACACTTAATCTCAACTGGAGCTCTCAAGGACTATAAATAGACTGGTGTGTGGACCAAATATTTATGCAAGCCAACCAAGGGGCCGAAATACATGTTGGAAATCTTGGAGAAAATTAAATCATATGATCGCGAATGTGACCAATACCTTGAATGAATAATAGGACTTAGCTCTTTTACCCATGTTACCATGCCATAGGACCTGGGATCTATGGGTCATTGGACACTAGAATGATGAAATCACCAAGATGTCATGCAAGCCATGTGGCATATTTTGAGTGGGCCACATGTCATTAGGATTCGTGCTTATTGGCTAATTGAGAGAGCCCCCTTGGCATGTCATGTCATCAATGTTAACCCATGTCATCCATCACTGCCATGTGGACCTGGCACAAAGTGTCACGTGTCTTGGTACTACCACTTGGATCTGCCACCTATACACCCATTGTATGTCTACCATGTATCAACATCTCATTGATACAAAGAAACAGGTTAAACATCATTCATGTTGAAATATCATCTTCCTTTCATTGCTTTAGGCGACTACCCGTTCGGTCAAATCTATGCATAGTTGCATGACCTTTAACAATGTTAAACATCATGCATTTAAGGCACTGTTCTCCATTGATATGCCAGGGAACTTTGATCCACTCTTGAACAAGTGCAGTGTTTAATGAATTTGTTTTTTGTGGGTTTTTCCCTATAATTTAGGTATTTTTCTAATGTTGATATTCAAATAGCCATGAATTCTCATTTGGGAGGAATTTTCAGTGTGATATACCATTAGAAAAATATCAAAGAGGACTATCCAATGATATTATCCATAGACTCGTTAGGCCAACATATCTTCGAAAAAAAATTAGTAAACTTCAAACCTCTTTGACTTCACTTGATGAGGGAACACAAGAGATCAAGCTATCATACCATTCCCTTTGATTCATGAATGAAAATGTTGCTTCCTTAGGCATCCCCTTTGACATCAATGACACTTGTTTTCATTAATGACAACATTATGTGGAACAAGAGGAACATTTGAAACACCTTAGGTTGGTCTTGAATACCTTACAGAGGGAAAATTTACTAATCAATCTGAAGAAATGAAATTTTATGAAGAAATAATTGGTATACTTGAGTTTTGAGATTTCTAAGGATGGCTTGAAGATGGAACATGATAAATTTAAAGAAATAATAAATCGACATGCTCTGAGGAATGTTTTTGAGCTAAGAAGATTCCATGGTTTAACATGTTTTTACCGAAAATTTATCATAAACTTGAATTGTATTTTTGCTTCCATTGTGAAAACTATTAAAGAAAGAAAACAACCATTTATATGGACAAAAGTAGATGATAAAAATTCTAGATTGTGGAAGCAAAAAACTATTGAACAACATGTTTTAGCTTTATCGTGCTATATTCAGTTTTCCAAGTTGAGACAAATGTTATTTCTATTGCAATAGGTTTTTTTCAAGCCAAGAAGAAATACCAATTGCATACTTTAGTGAAAATTTTAATGAAGCAAAACATAAATATTCCTCATATGATAAAGAGTTTTATGCCATTGTTCAAGCACTAAAGAAGTGGAGGCATTACCTAATGCATAAAGATTTTTTTCTTTATATTGACAATCATTTTTTACAATTTATCAATAGTCAACCAAAATTAAAGCAAAGGCATGTTAAATGGATGGAATTTTTACACAATTTCACATTTTTTACAATTCGCACAAGTGGTAAATCAAACAAGGTAGTTGATGCATTGGATAGAATTAATTTGATTCTGCATGAATTCTAAGTTAACATTTTGTGATTTGATGAGTTAAAAGAAATGTATAGAGAAGATGAAAATTTTAAGGAATCTTATGAATCCTGTGAAAATCAAGTTAGCATAAATGGAACTTCATGGTTGAACTACATGATACGAGAAGGAATGTTATTCAAGGATACTAAATTATGCATACCAAAAAGTTTGATGACAAAAAATATGATAAAGAAAAAGCACAATGGAGGACTATCAAGACATTTTGGACAAGATAAAACCTTTTCTCAAGTAAATTCTTTTTATTTTTGGCTAAGTATGTAAAATAATGTAAAAATGTTTTTTGAGAGATGTAGAATATGTCAGTATGCCAAAGGAAAAATTTAGAATGAAAGCCTATGTTAGCCATTTCCAATCTTAAGCAGACCCTAAGATTTAGTAAGCATGTATTTTGTTTTGGGGTTGCCAAGAACCCAAAGAGGTAATGATTCAATTTATGTTGTTGTTGACTAATTCTCAAAAAGGGCACATTTCATAGCTTGTACAAAAACTAGTGATGCAACCAATATTGCAAATTTATTTTAAATAGTAATTGCATGGATTGCCTAAAATCATTGTTTCCGATAGATACAAAATTTATAGGTCATTTTTGGAGAACTCTGTGGAAGAAACTAGATACTAACGTGAATTTCAAGTTAGCATACCAACCACAAACTTATGGGAAAACAGAGGTGGTAAGCAGAAGTTTGGGAAACATTCGAAGAATTTTGGTAAGTGAAAATCCCAAGCAATGGGATCAATTACTTGCTCAAGTTGAATTTTCATACAATGATTCACTCAATAGAAGCATAAGATGAGTCCATTCCAAATTTGTACGGAATGCATTGAATAGGAGTTTATGAATTTGAAAAACGGGAATTGAGAAGTGTCGATGGGAATGATTTTGCAACAAATATGCTAGATTTACAGGAAACAGTTAAACAACAATTGCAGGAAATAAACAAAGAGAAGATATGAGAAAATGAATTTTTAATTTGGTTACTTAGTTATGTCACATTTGAGAAAATAAAGGTTTCCTACATGCACACACAACAAATTAAAACTTAAGAATATTCTACCATGTAAAGTCTTAAAAATGGTTTCTTCTAATTCTTATGAAATAAAACTTCCAAGTGACATTAGGATTCTCCAATATTTAGTGTTGCATATTTGTATCATTGGATGGAAGAAACAACTACCAAAGATAGCTTAGAAGGAGATTGAAGCAATACTATACCAAAAGGTAGAAAAAAGAACCAAAGGCAAAGAATACTTTCAATACTTAGTTAAGTTGGAGAATTAACCATCATAGGATGTTACTTGGATGACAACAATAGAAGTTTCCAAGTGTGGTACAAGTATTGAAGAGCTCATGAGTAATTATTTTCTTCCCCAAGAACCTGATGCAGGAGCGTCTTATCAATTCAACTCATGAATTAATAAAGGAAGCTAGTTTCCTCAAAATTTCATTTACTAAAGGAAGTGGGTTTCCTCAAAATTTCATTTCAAATGTAATATTTAGTGTTTTCTATTTTGTAATAGTTTTAAAATTCTCTATGGTTAGGAGGTTTCGAGGTATATCAATTAGTTTTCCATGTAATAGAACAAAATAGAAAAACTAGGAGATTGTTAGATAATTTAGGAAAAACAATGAATTTGTTAGTACGAGAATAATTTATGTATGAATTCTTTAATGTAATCAACTATATGTTAGGATATTCCGACACAGAGGATATAGTTAAGTTCAACTTGGTCTAGTATAGAGTTAGGTTAGAGTTAGGTAAAGTGTGTTTCTTTACCGTTGTACATTTTTGTAACTTACAATCCGACGGTCACGATATGTAGTGATCCGACAGTTCACTCTCACCTCGGTATTACCGACACTTGATCCATGGCTTGACACCCGATTGGTCCATGAGTTCTATTTAAAGCGCATGGAGGGTCATTGTTCAGGTAATCCGTGCATGAGAGAAGCTTATGTAAATTTTCATTCTTTGATTAATAAATTGCCTGTAGTACCCACGTTGGGACAGGCCGTGGACTGTTTCCCTCCTTGCACTCTGAGGGTTTTAACCACGTCAAAAATACTGGTGTATTGATTTGAGATCTGGTTGTGAGCGGTGTCCTTTTGGTATTCTTTCTGTGGAACTTACCCTGTAAATTCCTACATGGTATCAGAGCTATTTGAGGGCCGCGTCCGTTGGTGATCCAAATCTGAAGCCGGTAGAACTGCATGCGTCTGTTGTTTCCTAGATCTACTGTTTCTGACTGCTTTCGGGCCGAGAGGACTGCTCTGTTGCGTTCGGAGCATCTATTCCAGTGAGGAACCCCTTTCGTTTCACGCGAAAAGGTTTCCGGTAGCCCTAGCTGCGTCATTTTTCAGATCGGGAGGTATACAGTGTTTTTTTGCAGTTTACTGTTATTTTCTCTCTGCTTATTTCGGTCTCAGTTTATTTAGCCTTTTTTTTTAACCGGATCTATACCTTTCATTTCTGCGTATGCTCTTTGCCCTGCGACTCTGTGCGATCTGGGCAAATCAAAAACAGAAAGGAAGGATTTTTCTCATGCGTATGCTCTTTTCCCTGCACCTTATTGTGATCTCGGAAAATCAGAAAAATATTTAGTTTTTCGGCTAAAGCTAACTTTGAGATTTTTTTTTTTTTTAATTTCTAGTTTTTTGGCTAAAGCTAACTTCGAGCCACAAGGTTCGTTTTTCTTTGCATATTCGTGTTGGGTTTTGTGTTTTGTGTTTTGTAGGGAAAAAGAGCTTTCTCAAGGCAAGCACGCAAACCGAGGCCCCCCCCTCTCTCTCTC
Organism: Pinus tabuliformis; assembly: GCA_031772625.1. Lineage (NCBI taxonomy): Eukaryota > Viridiplantae > Streptophyta > Pinopsida > Pinales > Pinaceae > Pinus > Pinus tabuliformis. The sequence continues at coordinate 1,021,857,417 of CM062805.1, forward strand.
TCTCTCTCTCTCTCTCTCTCTCTCTCTCTCTCTCTCTCTCTCTCTCTCTCTCTCTCTCTCTCTCTCTCTCTCTCTCTCTCTCTCTCTCTCTCTCTCTCTCTCTCAAATTTTTTGTATAGATCAATTGGTTCAAAGCTATTTTAAGAGAGTAGAGGTCTTGGGTTCAAGTCTCCATCTTGTGGGGGCGGATTTTTTCATTCCCGCACATTCGCGCACTTTGCCGGCAACTTCAACATATATTTTTCAAAAAGCCATAACTTCTTCATCCGGAAGCCTTTTTCAGAGCCGTTTTTTTTAAAACCGCCTATTTTTTCGAGATCTATCCATTGGAACACCTACTATCAGCATCTTCAGCTTCAGTTTTTTTTTTTAAATGGAAAGTCCATGCCAAGTCATTCTTGACAGCACTAACTACTTCCAATGGGTAGCCTACATCGAAGATTTACTTAGAAGTAAAGGTCTCTTCAGAATAGCCACAGACCAAGAGAAGAAACCAAAAGATGAAGACAAGGCGGCAAAATGGGAAAATAGACAAGATCAAGCACGTGGTTTGATAGGGATGTCTATTTCTCCTGATCTTAGATTCCACATTGCAGAACTTGAGACTCCTCATGAAGCATTAGAAAACTTGCTAAAGTTTTTGGGATTAAAAATGAAATTAGAGCCCATCAACTTGAAAATGAGCTGCTTACTTTGGATCCTAATAATTTTTCTTGCATTGAAGATTTCTTGTCCAAATTCAAGAACCTTATATATCTCCTGGAAGGTGTTAAAGTTAAGAAAGAAGATGGTAACCTTATTTATTCCATCCTTACTAAGTTGGGACCAGCCTACTCTGTATTTGTTTCCACTTTCCATTCTACAAGAGAAGCTTTCATTTGTCAAGGACAAGACTACAAGCCCCCTTCCTTTGACTCCTTTTGTGATTCCTTAATAAGAGAACAAGAAAAACTCTTACACCTTGGTCTTCTTAATCTTGGAAACTCTTCCACGAAAGCGTTAGCCGCCCAGCAGCAACCAAATTCAAAGAATCCTAAGAAGTCATATCCTCAAAAGAATGGTCCTAAACCATTTCAGCCTCAAAATGAAAGATCATTTCAGCAAAATGATAAGACCAATAAAAACAAATGGAAGAAGACTGATAGACATTGTAACTTTTGTAATCGAGATGGCCACTTAGAATCTAAATGCTTTAAGAAGATGGAAGCCTTGGAAGCCGCAATGAAGAAACATAACATCCATGTGGAGCCTACTTCAACTTCAACTTCCGGAATGGCACTTTCTGCATCTCATTGTCAATCATCTCAGTCTGGTTATGCATTAAATGTATCTTCTTCTTCTTCTCATTCTCATGAGTGGCTCATTGACTCTGGAGCCTCTTGTCACATGGCCAAAAACCAAGCCATGTTTTCTTCTTTAAATGATTTTAACACCAAAAATATATATATTGGTGATGATAGATCTCTTAATGTTGTAGGGACTGGAACTGTTCATCTAGACAATGGTCAGTTTAATGATGTATTATGTGTTCCAAACTTATCCTGCAACCTTCTATCTGTCTATCAGATAACTCATTCAGGTGAAGGTAAAATTGTTGAATTTTCACCTCATGATGTTGTAATCAAGGATCTAAAAGATCCTAAACAGATTCTAGCTACTGGTCTTGCTGATGATTCCAAAAGGTTGTATAAGTTTCACAACTTTGGGTCATCCAATCTTCCCTCAGTATTTGTTGCTCATAATGATGAAGTGAGCAAACTTTGGCATGAGCGATTTGGTCACTTAAACTATCGCTCCCTTCAGCATCTATGTAAAGAAAATATGGTGACAGGTCTTCCTATGGTATCTTGCAGAGATGGTGTTTGTTCCGGATGTGTACACGGAAAACATCATCGGGACAGTTTTGACAAACGTGCCTCTTGGCACGCCTCAGCCCCTTTACAGCTTGTGCACAGTGATTTATGTGGTCCTCTTCTGTTGCTTCATTCTCTGGCTACAAGTACTTCTTAACTTTCATTGATGATTTCTCCAGACGCACTTGGGTATACTTCTTAAAACTCAAGAGCGAAGTATTTACCACTTTTTTGGCCTTCAAAGCATTTGTTGAAAAACAATCTGGACATCAAATTCTTAAGCTAAGAACTGATAATGGTGGAGAATATGTTAAAAACACATTCATCAACTTTTGCACCGAAAATGGAATTCAAATGCAACATACTGTTCCATACACTCCACAACAAAATGGTGTAGCTGAAAGGAAAAATCGCACCTTAAAGGAAATGGCTAATTGTATGCTGCAATCTAAAGGACTCAGTCTTAGTTTTTGGGCCGAAGCAATTAATTGTGCAAATTATATAATCAATCGCACTCCTACTAAGGTTCTAGAGAATATCACTCCAGAAGAAGCTTGGAGTTCCATTAAACCAGATGTAAGTCACTTTCGTGTGTTTGGAAGTGAAGCATGGGCCCATATTCCAGATGAAAAGCATAAAGCTTTAGAACCTAAGAGTGAGAAATGTACTTTTGTTGGATATTCTGAAGATGTAAAAGGTTATAGACTTATTCCATTTAAGTCCAAAAATGTTATCATTAGAAGAGATGTAAAATTTGATGAAAATAAATCGGCCTGCGAGCCTAGTCCGGCGGATGTGCCACCTCTTCCTCTCTCTTCTACTTTTGAAAACATTTCTTCTTCAGATGATGAAAGCGAGGATGATAATCCTCCCCCACCTTCTCAGGATCCTCAACTTCCAAGATAGGTCCGTGCTACTCGGGATGCAGCAGGTGATCTTGCCGGTGATCCTACAGATCAGCGACGTACACGTTCTCAGTTTAAAAGAGCCTCTTCTTTACTGGCTCAAGCTCCAGTAAATCATGATCCTGACACTTTTGCAGAAGCTTCAGGCCATCCACATTGGGAAGCAGCTATGAATGAAGAATATCATTCATTAATGACAAATGATACATGGGATCTTGTTCCTCTACCAAAGGGACGCAAACTTGTTAGATGTAAATGGGTTTACAGAACCAAGTATGGACCAGATGGGAAAGTTGATAAACATAAAGCTCGTCTCGTTGCTAAGGGCTTTTCACAGGTCGAAGGCATTGACTACACTGAAACCTTCTCCCCTGTTGCCAAAATGAACTCTATCCGCCTTGTTCTTTCCCTTGCTGCCTCTTTAAAATGGGAAGTCCATCAAATGGATGTTAAATCTGCCTTCTTGCATGGGGACTTGCAGGAAGAAATCTATATGGAACAACCCATTGGCTTCATACAAACAGACTCCAGCCTTGTTTGTCGACTTAAGAAATCCCTTTATGGCCTCAAGCAAGCTCCTCGGGCTTGGTATGCCAAAATGGATAGCTTTCTTTTAGAATCTGGCTTTTCTAGGTGTCATTCTGACAATACTGTCTACACCAAGAAAGTGGGCAACTCTCTTATCATCCTTGTTCTTTATGTTGATGATATTATTCTTACTGGTAGTGATCCCAACCTTATAAACCATGTGAAGTCCAGCCTTAAAAAGAAATTTGAAATGACAGACTTAGGACACTTACACTATTTTCTCGGTCTTCAAGTCTTGCAATTCCAAGAGGGTATTTTCCTTTCCCAGTCCAAGTATGCTTGTGATATTCTTCGTCATTTTCACATGGAAGACTGTAAGCCAGCCCCTTCTCCCTTTCAGTCTGGAGTCAAACTTTCAGTCTCTTGTACTTCTCCTGAAGTTGATGCTACCTTATACCGTCAACTTGTCGGAAAACTCTTGTATTTAACCCATACTCGTCCTGATCTTTCCTTTGTTGTTGGCCTTGTTGCTCGTTTTATGCAAAATCCCCGTGAAAGTCATTGGAAAGCAGCTAAAAGAATACTTCGTTATGTTCGAGGTACAATACAGTTTGGGATTCATTACAGTGCCAAAGCAGCTCCTTTGTTAGTTGGTTTCACTGATTCTGATTGGGCTGGTGACCCTGATGATCGGAAGTCTACTGCCGGCTATGTCTTCACTCTTGGTTCAGGACCTATTACATGGGCTTGTAAGAAACAGGCTGCCATTTCTCTTTCGTCAGCAGAAGCAGAGTATCGTGGTGCCGTGGAAGCTAGTAAGGAAGCCTTGTGGCTTCGTCAGATCCTATCAGAGTTTGGCTTTGAGCAGCAGCATCCAACCACACTTTGGTGTGATAATCCAAGTGCCATTCAGCTATGCAAAGATCCAGTCCAGCATCAGCGCAGCAAACACATTGAACTACACATGCACTTCATCATAAAGCTCATTCATGACCATGTTCTTGAAGTGCAATATTGTCCAACAGATGATCAGGTTGCAGACATCTTCACAAAGGCTCTCACAGAGGCGAAGTTCACTAAACTTCGATATATGCTTGGAGTTCAGGAAGTTGTCACTAAGGGGGGATAGGCTCTAGTGCCTCCTTCCTTCTCCTATTGTGTCATATTTGTAAATCCTTCAATCCTATCCCAAGTTGTTCTTAAGGGGGGATGTTAGGATATTCCGACACATAGGATATAGTTAAGTTCAACTCGGTCTAGTATAGAGTTAGGTTAGAGTTAGGTAAAGTGTGTTTCTTTACCGTTGTACATTTTTGTAACTTACAATCCGACGGTCACGATATGTAGTGATCCGACGGTTCACTCTCACCTCGGTATTACCGACACTTGATCCGTGGCTTGACACCCGATTGGTCCATGAGTTCTATTTAAAGCGCATGGAGGGTCATTGTTCGGGTAATCCGTGCATGAGAGAAGCTTATGTAAATTTTCATTCTTTGATTAATAAATTGCCTGTAGTACCCACGTTGGGACAGGCCGTGGACTGTTTCCCTCCTTGCACTCTGAGGGTTTTAACCACGTCAAAAATACTGGTGTATTGATTTGAGATCTGGTTGTGAGCGGTGTCCTTTTGGTATTCTTTCTGTGGAACTTACCCTGTAAATTCCTACACTATAGAGATGGGAGAGGGAGAGAGAGAGTGGAGATATTAGAGAAAAAGAAATCTAAGCGAGATCCTAAAGAAATTGATAGAGTAAATTTATTAAAACATGTAAGCATTCTTCATTTAATCAATATCTAAATTTATATATTTCCTTTGTATTTCTGAGTTGGTCAATTGAATAGTGTTATTGCAATAAATTGTTTGTATATTTTTAATTGTTTGATTATCAATATTATTGAAAGCTATCTGATTTAGAGAAAATAACTAGTCAAGGTTCCAGGTGGAAGTTCCGACCATCATCTTCCAACCTATTAGAAACAATATTTTTGGTTAAAGGTTCCCAGTGGGTAAATTGGTGTTATTAAAAAAAGCCATAAAACATCATTTTCCCATTTTTTGGTGTGAATCTATAAATTTGCATGCTTGAGTGATGGAAATATTATCATCGAATTTCATCTATCCTATCATTGTCCAAACCTTCGATGGTGAGGTTCCACCACAAAGTTCCACATTGGGCTCGACAATTTGCAACAATTTTCTTTGTATTCAACTTTGGTAAAATTTAGGTATGATAATCCTTTCATGCCAACTAATGAAAAGGTTGAACATAAAAATTGGTGACAATTTTTTTCCATCATTACCAGACCTCAAACCTCCAATCTCGAGGTTCCAAGGCAAGCAACTAACCTGGCCCTTGTTGTGTTGCAAAGAATTCCTTTGTTATTTATTTTTCCGAAGTTTTGATATTTGGTGCTTATTTTTTTCAACTAACTGAAATAAGGTGATGGGAGTATTCTCGTCAAAAAACATTTCATCTACCATGATGATATCATATTGGTGTTTTATTTATTTGATTCCATAATATAAGGTTGACCTTCCATTGGTCCATACGATCAATAAAAAAATACTATATAGAAAAAAAATCTAGTTTTTTGGTAGTCAATATATGTTAGTGTTGGGTCATGGTGTTTGGTCATGTGGATTCAATTACGCCTAGGAGCTAAGGTCAAACAAAATTTTGTATTCATGTGGATTATAGTATCGACTGCTCATTAGCACGAGAGTTATAAATTTTAGCATTTTACCAAATTCTCTACTATAACTCTAGGAAAATAAACTAATAAAATTAAGGAGTTGATCCAAAGAGGGTGTGTTGCTCCAATTTCATCATTACAAAAGTTCAATACTTAAGATGGATATCATTGTAAGTTAGTGGAAGGTGCGAGTGGCCACCAATATCCACTTGGATCAATCATACTGATTTAGGAAGCAATGGTCCTTATTATTTCAAGTGCCTCCATTAGATGGGAAAATTATATTAAATGTAACTCTTGGTGAGCCACTTTCCTTAGTGAAGAAGTTGCCCATCTTTGAAAACCCCATAGAGTTGCATGTTCTACTAATAGGCACCCTCCTCTTGGCATCAATGACCTAGTCTATTATATCCTACTTAATGCAGTTAAGGTTTAGTTTTATATGGGCCAAATACTTAGCCAACTTCAAGGTGTCCAATAGAAGTGGAAAATATGGTCGAGGTAACTTCACATTAAATATCTATACAATAAGGGAAGGTATAATACTTAATTCAAAAATATTGTTACCCATATCCTTTGTGATGATATAAGACCCATTTCTGAGTGGTATGAGCTTGAAGATTCTCCATTAGAATGAGGTTCCTATGGGAATTTACAAATACACATTCGAATGGAGAATCCCCAAGCCTTTTGAAGGTTTTAATTACATTTAATACCATAGTATCAACACCACAAGCCACGAATACCAGGTGCCCAAAACCACCATCGTTGACCTAACAACCTTGACTCTTTCACTAATCAATTTTACCTAGCAATTCCCCATTTAAACTTGATTAGGGAAATTCTCAAGATCCAATCCAAAAAACCTATATGATCCTCTCCCATATCACCTAGGTCTATGTTAAGACTCTATCGGTAGGGATACGCAAGCCTAACCAGGTCTCACAACCATATGCCCATTTACATGTAATTTAAAAATTTCTATCTCAAAAAAATTGTTATTGTTTTTTGTGGATTTATGTTTCCATTCTCTCACTTTCACACACTTAGTCACAATAGGTGCTCTCCTTATGCCACTTAAGCACAACCAACATTATAATCTAGGTTGTGTTTATGATAGCCCTCTTATTTGCCTCTATATCTTCCCGTTAAACCTACTTTTTGAACTAGCAATCTCATGTCATCTCCAAAAAGGTTGTCCATTCAGTTCCCTTTACCCCTTTGCGACTTGACCAAACACTATAGTTATTCCTTCACCAAGTACAAACTTCTCATTTTTTTCCCTTTATTTAGCTTTGATAACACTTGTTAATAATTAAATTGATGATCTTATTGGGATAATTAGTTTGTTGTACTAAATTCCTTTTCAAATTATGTTAAATGTGCTTAAGGATTCATGAGGTTAACTGCAAGTTTAAACATGAGTTTTTGAGTGATTTTATGTAAATTTTATGTGCAAATTAACACAAACAAATAATTGAACATCAGCATATAATAGACATAAACATCACCATAAATAGTATCATAGTAGCACATGATGAAGGAGTTCACCCCTCCTGGGCTACGTCCCCTTGGTTCAGATTACAATGGCTTGGCCCTCTCTATTATGCTCAAAAATGTGAACACACCAGTTTACAATGCTCAAAAAGCTCTGAAACTTGTTCCAATGGCTCTAGAATGCCCAAAAATGCTTGTGTAGCCTCCTTCTGCTCTTGATTTGGTCAAAAATTGAAGAAGTTATGGCATTTCCAAGTTTTATGCTAATCACACCACAAATTCCCCAAAATCTGGCACCATACTACAAATTTGCCCCAAAAAGTGCTAACAGAGTGACAATTTTGTTGATTTTCACGCGAAGTTGTCGGACACTTTAAATGCCCTCTAACGCCTATGATCTGAAAATCGTGGCCATATGGGGGCCACGTGCCCGGGGTTAAGGCAACGACCTACCCCTGCTGTCCGGGCCCCCGCTTCTCTTCACCGGTCATCGCATCTGTGGTGTGTGCCCAAGGACTAGCCCCTCCCTCCAATTGGCGCGGATATTGAATTTAAATATAAGTCAAAACCTATATAGGTTAAGACTCATTGCGATTGTGCATTGGTGGAAGGCTTTGCTCGTTGCTAGGTGGTCATGGGTTTGGCCCTTGCTACTTCTACCCGGACTCGACCCAAATTTTCGTGGCCCTCGGGCTGCCACGTGGCGGCCTCTAGTTGGGCCACTTGTCGGCTCGTGGTTGGGCACCAATCCATCCAATCAAAAGCTGTTGAATTTCACCAATGAGAATGTGCCACTTGGCACAACATGATTCGCTGAGCCCATTAACCAGTCAAACTACCACATAGACCTGCAAAGTTAGCGCCACGTCAGCAGTACGGCCTCCTGACTGAGTTGTCAAATTTTTACAAAAATTCACTTGTTTGGGAAAACGAACAGAACATGATTCTGGGAAATACAGTGTCTATTTCGTGTGAAATGAGTTGCGTCATATTCAAGATGACGAGAACTACGTGGTCATTTAGGTTCCACACCGATCCGACAACTTTAAATTTTGAGATTTTTTTTAGCACCTGATCAATTGATGATACAATAAAACAATTAAAAATAAGGCACATATAGCAACAACACGTTTAATTCTTGATGGAAAAGCCAAATTGGAAAAAACAATCGACAATAGATCTATTATCTTATGGCTTAAAAGTAGGCAATCCATCCAAACATCCTCGCCCTCACCAAGTGAGCCTTTCACTCAACTCTAGAACATTCCAATGCAGAATCCCCAAGCCTTTTAAAGGATTTAACTACAAGTAATACCACAGGCTCGATACCATGGGCCACCAATACCGAGTGCCTAAAACCGCCACTATTGACCTAACAAACTTGACTCTTTCATTGGTGAAGTTTACCTCACAATTTTGACATAGCTTGATAGCCAACTAGGGGTCAAGTTTGTCTCCTTCAAATCTAACTGGAGTTAAATATTTGGCCCTCCTATAGTCTTCCTTGAATTTCCCATGCGGACAACCACACATGCATGAGTAATGGTGGCTAACATGGCATCCACTCATGCCATGGGGTCAAACATGGCAGCTCAAATTTTGAGTGGCATGATTATTACACCTTTTGGAAAGGTCTATGAGTGTAGAATGGTGTCACGAGGTACTATGCTTAAGAGAGAAATTTTTACCCAAATAAAAACATCATTAAGGCATCAAAATGGACCCATAAGGTTACAGATCCCAATTCTCCAAATTGTGTCTCGATGCTAAAATTGCTCCTCTAAGTTTATTCCTCTAATTATTCCACTTTGAAAGCATCGATATATATGACAAATTATATAATGATCCAATTTGAAACAGACCTCGCCATTTCGGAAGGATTTTGGGAACCAAAATCTTTTACTAAATTAGGTAAGCAAATATTTCCTCCACCTTTACCTAGAGTACCATTGTGCTTTGCTTGGAAGTTGTCCCTTCAACCCAATCTTCCAAAGGTCATGATGCCCCTATATTGTAGTTTTATACATACTTCTATAAGTTGGCCGCCATCTTCCCCACATCAAAATGTGTTACAACCTTAGAGGCATGAGACTCACTTATTAGTTGTAGTTTCTCACCTTTAAGTACAAATATCTTCTCCACCCTGTAAAGTGACCCATTATGGAGATAATAGTCAATTGTGTTATCACTATAGTCTACATGAGTTTGGCTCTGGAATTGCTGAAACACTTCCTTCAAATCCTCAACCATTTTATATTCTTGTCTATGTGCATCATGAGTGAAAGGCTCCATGTGCATAAAAATTCTCAGAGCTATGATTTTTTATGTTGGTGGCCTTGAAAGCATGTTAACCAACTTGTTTGTGCTTCTCTTCTTATATTTGATGACTAAATGAAAATGTTATAAGAACCCCATCCACTTGTAATGTCTAGTCTATTGTAGCTTACTCTAGGCCTGCAAGTACTATAGTGGCCAACGATCTATGTGGATGATGGTCTCATTTCCCATTAATAGTGTTTTCAATTTTTTATAGCTTATACTAGAGCATCGAGCTCCTTATTGTAGGTAAGGTAGTAGAGGACCACCCCATGAAATAATTACGAGTGGTAGTATATAATCCTTCCTCCTTGCATCAAGACTACTCCCATTGCATACCCACTTCCATCCATCTCCACTTTGAAAGGGTGTTTCAAGTTTGCTAATGTAAGAATTGGTGCTTGGCCAAATACTTTTGTCAACTCTTCAAAGGCCTTCCATTTACCCTTCCTCCATTGGAGACTCTTTCCACTAATTTTTATCACATGGAGTGGCATGGCTATTGTTGAAAATGAAGCTATGAATTTCCTCAGTTATTTTCCTACCCTAAAAAGAATCTTGACTTCTTAGACATTTGTAGGCACTAGCCACTTCATGACAACATCCATATTTGTAGGATCTATCTTGAGCTCCCTTCCGCCAATCATATACCTAAATAAACCAATGATTATTCAAATTCTCATTTCTTGAGATTTGTTGGTAGTCAATGCTTCTTCAAAGTCTCTAGCACCTACATCAAGAGTGAGATGTACTCCTCCCAAGTAGCAATATAAACTAGTATATAATACAAATAAACACTAACAAATGACTCTAGAGAAGAGCATAGTATATCATCATCAATGTCATGAACAATGTTGATGCATTACATAGACAAAATGGAATGACTAACCACTCACACAAACCTTGTATAGTTTTGAAGGGGGTCATACAAGTGTCATTTCCTTTGACTCAAAGTAGGTTATACCTTGATGTTAAATCTAGCTTGGTGAATTATTTAACTTATTGCAACTGATCCAATAGATCATTAATCTTAGATAGGGGGTTCTTGTTATTGAACATAATTCTGTTTAATTTTATGTAATCGATGCACATCCACCATCTCATATCTGTATCTTGCACAATTATGATGGGTGACCCACAAGGTGATGTTCTTGGTTGAGTCACCCCTACTCCAGCAACTGCAACAATGGTTTCTTCACTTCACTTTCTCTTGGAATGGACTATATGTACATCCCAATGTTTAGCAATGGAAATTATAACAATAATTGGATTTTGTTCTCAACTTCCCTCTTGGGTGGTAGCCCTTTAGGATCCTATAACACTCCCTTGTATGCTAGTAAAAACCTTTCCAGTTGTTATCCATGTTCTTTAGTACACCCCTCAAGTGATTCCTTTGCCCTTACTAGCTCCTCAATAGACTAATTTTCTCTTAAAAATAATAAACATATTTATTGCTAGAACTAATCAATTTCTTGGCTTAGTTGGAACTTACTAGTGAAATCTTGGACCTGCCTTTATGCACATTGATGATGAATAATTTCCCATCATTTATGAGATGGTATTGATTGGCTCTCCACATGAAGGTTGCATCTCACATATAAATATAGGGACTCCCAAAAACAAATCTACATTGGAACTACATCACAATATGCTTCATCAATAAAATTAACAATGGTAGCAAATTTTATCTTATGTCGCTATGGTGAAATTTTATCTTATGTCGCTATTTTGTCACCATAACTTCTACATCCCTATTCCATCCCAGTGGATATGGGCTAGGATGATCTCAAACGTCCAATCCAAGTTTATTGACGAGATCCATATTTGTGAGATTAGCTTGTGAACTTGAGTTGAATATGGCATTGATCTTGGTCTTCTTTACCAATATATAAATGTAGAAGATCTTGGTCATTTCCTTCTCTTCCTAATGATGAGGGCTACTTAGGTTTACCTCCTTTTACATTGAGGTAAAGAAAATTGTCTCATCTAGATTGGAGTTACTTTCAAACTAATTGATCAAATTTGTGGTGATAAGATTTTTTTTCTTCTCATCCTTCTTCTAGTCCTTACATTTCATCTTTGGATGGAATTTCCAACACTTATCCTCTATGTGGCCATCAATGTTATAGTGATTTAAATGATTGAAAGGATCCTTGCATTGTTGTGTAGTGGTTATTTTCTTCTTTTCCTTTCCCCCTTTCCACTTCTCATTCCATTTCTTGGAAGCTTCATGGTTCTATTTATGTTTAAAACCACTTGATTGCCCTTTCTATTATCCTATGTTTTCTAGATATTGTGACTATACACAAGCCTCATCCATTGTGATTGGATTCAACAAAATCATCTGCTTTTGTAGATGGTTATGCATACCTCCCATATACTTAAGGAGTACATATGTGATCTTAGGAAATATATCCAACATGATGGTCATCTTCCTGAATTAGATCATGCACTCTTGTACACTCTACCCCTACTTCTGACTAAGGCAGTTCCATTGGTCTTGTACATGCCCAATATGATCGAATTAGGAATTTATGAGGGTATTTAAGACCTCCCACTTAGTTACTAGGGGATAATCCTCCAACCTACGTGTCCCTATATAGATTTCCATCCAAGTTTGGGCATGGCTCTATAACTTTAGCCTAGCAAATGATATTTTTTGCTTCTCATCTATGTGGTGGATAATAAAATATACTTACAATTGTTTAAACTAGTGATTTAATTTTAAGGCATAAATATGACCTTGATATGGCTTTATGTTTACCTTCACTTCCATCTTAAACAAGGACTATGAATGGGTAATGGGACTCAAACTAAACTACTCGTTCTCCATTTATTTACTTGACTACTTGTATGGATCTTCATGATCCTCCCATTTTCCCTCTTATCTAAACTCTAAATTGGAACCTCCATCTTCTCTGACTCCAAACTTGTTTTCTAGAACAACCACCATAAGGAGTTTTATATTCCAACTAATATCTATGACCTACCTTGTCCTAGAAAATCTATATTATGTCGGATTAGGGTTATTGTGAAGAGATTCGTCGACGATGGCTAGGGTTTTGAATTTTTTTCTTAAACTTCTTCCTGGGTCCCTTGCAACTCCCCACGAGATTTCCCCAAATAAACATGTTCTAGTACCAATATGATATGTAAACTATGATAGATATTCCGCTAGATAGTTTGTCATAACAAATGATGTTAAAAATAAACAAAAATCTATACTATGAGGATTATTTTTTTAAGATTCCAAATGTATTAATTATTATTTCTTCTGCGTACACATGTAATAAATAAAATCTAGAAAATAGAGAAAAACAAAATACAACTACATTCCAACCATAATGAACAAAAGATATTATGTAAGAACCCCTTACAAGAGGAAACTCAGCTTGAAGGCAAGATTGCTCTACTCTCTTTTTCCTAGAATGGAAATAATGCAAGTAAAAAGGAGAAGACACTCTATATGGAGTCACCTAAGACCTGTGGTTTGATAGGCTATTAATGAACATTAAACACCCTTTGTTAGTCTCTCTTGCTTAGACTCCCAAGTAGCTACGATATACTATGGATCAAGATACAATTGAATAGAATGGAACCAATTTTCCTCCTAGTGGCTTGGTTATGACATAGCCCAATGGCCAACTAGGGGTTGATTTTGGATCCCTCAACTATCACCTAGAGTTAAATTTGACCCTTCTAGAATCTTCTTCAAATTACACATGTGGTTATCCCCAAATGCATGAGTGAAAGGGGTTATTTGGTATCCACTCATGCCATGGTTTCCAAACCTTATAGGTAAACTTATGAGAGGCATTCATTTTGCATATGAACTCTAATTGATGAGATTATTGAACTAATGAAAGGGTATCTAAGTGTAGATTAGTGTCACAAGGTCCCATGCTTAAGTGGGGAAATTTTACCCCCCAAAAAACATTATTTAAGTCATCTAAATGGCCCAAAAAGGTTTCAAACCCCAATTCTCCAAACTATGCCCCACCATTAAAATTGCTCCTATAAGTTGATTCCTCTAATTTTTCCACTCTACAAGCATTGAGAGGAATGAATTTTTTTATAATGATCCAATCAAGATCATACCTCCCTATTTTGGAGGCTTTTGGTCCCCAAAATATTTTACTAAATGTTGTGAGGAAAGTTTTCCTCTACTCTCTCCTAGAGTACCATTTTTATTTGCCTTGAAGTTGTCCCTTTAACCCATTCTGCCAAAGATCATCTTACCCTTGCCTTGTAGTTTTGGACTTATTCTGTAATAATACATTCTCTTCCAAGTATGCCTAGGCATCTAGAGCTAATACCTCTATGGAAGGTAGGATGTGACCCTCTTCCTAATCCATCATGAAAGGCTCATAGAATTTGAGATTTTCTACATTCACTATTAATTAAACGTGCATGCATGGGGGTAGACTAAGTATAATGGAATTATCCCCCACCTTTTCCAACATCTTTAAAGGAGCATATCATAGAGTCTTGATTTTCCTACCAGCACCTTGTCACCTCTCCTTATTCAACTACAACCATACTCTATCTCCCACTATGAATAATTTCTCTCTACTATGTTGACCATGGTCAACCTTGTATTTTTATTGTTCCTTCTTCAATGTATCCTATACTTGGAATGGACCTACCTAATATTCTCAACAAATGTTTTTGCTCTTAAAATATCCCTTATGAGCTCCTCGATTACTCCTCCTTTTTACCCATATACAACATCTAAACATGAAGGTGGAAAATATCCAAAACAAGTTTCAAATGGGGACTTACCAATTGAAGTGTGGACTACTCTATTACAAGAGTGACGTATATATACCATATAATAATACCAAGTCTATGAGTGTTTCTTATTGTAACCCTTCAAAAGCTACACCAAAGTCATGTTGACAACTAATTTTCCATAGACTTTGGATGGAATGTTGTAGACCTCTTCAACTTCACGTCCATCTTCTTCTAGAATGTAGTCCAAAATGGACTAAGAAAATTAGCGTTTCTATCTAAAATCAAGCTCCTCAGTTGTAACCCGAAGTACAATCAAAATTATACAAAGAACAAGTTTGTTGCTTCTTTCCCTCTGATGGTCTTTTTACAAGACATCTCGCAAAACTTGTCAACTACTAGGAACAAGTAGTCATATCTCTTCTTAGTTTTTGGTAAAACTCCCATAATGTCCATGAAAATGCTTTCCTAAGGATTGGTGGGTATAGATAACGGATAGTATATACCCTATTTCATGTTACTAGTCTTGTTGGTACAACAAGGTATACATTCTCTAATGAACCTTTCTACATCTTCTCACATTATGGGCCAATACACATACCTCTATAAGTTGGCCACCATCTTCCCTACACTAAAATTTCCTACAACCATGGAGGGGTGAGCCCCTTTGATTAGTTGCAGTGGCTCACCTTTAGGAACATGGAGCTTTTCCAACCTTTATAGTAACCCATTTTTCAAATGATAGTCACTATCATCTGCATGAATTTTCTTCTGCAATTGCTGAAACACCTACTCTAATTCATCATCCTCCATATATCCCTCCTTGTATGCATCATGTTTGAAAGGATCCATGTGTATTAGAGTACCCAAAGTTGTATTTTTTATGACAACAGCCTTGAAAGCATGTCAACCAACTTGTTGGTGTTTCTCTTCTTGTACTTGATGACTAAATGAAACTATTATAAGAACCCCTTCCACTTGTAGTGTTTGGATTTTTGTAGCTTATTATGAGGCTATATGTATTGTAGTGGCTAGTGATTTATGTGGATGATGTTATCCTTTCCCATTAGATAATGTTTCCACTTTTTGATAGCTTGTACCAAAGCATAGAGCCCCTTATTGTAGGTGGGGTAGTTAAGGACCACCTTATGAAAAAATTTAGAATGGTAGCATACAAACCTTCATCCCTGCATCAAGAATGCTCCCATGGCATACTACTCACATATGCCTCCACTTCAAATGGATTTTGGGAGTTTGATACCACAAGAATTATTTCTTGGTTAATTCTCATTTTCAACTCTATAAAGGCCCTCCACTATGTAACATACCCCCTACTATCCCTAGCTCTAAATAAGGGTAGAAGAAAGAAGTTACTAAGATGACCCAATCTTCAGGGTCATGTTATGGAAGTAGGGTGTAAATTTCTTACCCTTTTTTGACTCCCTTAAACTTAAAACATATGACACCGTTGTGTTTGTCTCATCAAGACCTTTCCAACGATATAAAATTATGCTCCATTCAAACCCTTGAATCAAAAGATATGGCCATTTAAAGTATAGTCATTCAGTTAGAACCACTTCACCAACATGCCACATTGCTATCCCAGTCAACCACCTCACCATCACATGGCAGTGTTACCTTAGCTTCTGACCCATTTATATTGGTCACGTAATAACCCCATTATATAGCAGGTGTAACCCAACCCATAACACATGCGCACTATATGAGAGGTATTACAGGTGCAGGCCCCTTGAATTCCATGTCACATTGGAGGTAACCTTCTCAAAAATACCTATTTCTGTGCTCATTTTTTCTTCTGGGGATGACCCTTACAAGATTATGTGGAACCATGGTGGTCCCTTATCCATCGTGTCATTGCATTATTTGAAACAACATCACGCACTGAGGCCCACTCCTACCATGAAATCTTGGAGTTTAAATCTCATAATTTACTCATGTAGTCCCTCATTGATTCTTCCAAGAACAAAGCATTGGGGTGACATCATCTCCCCATTCCCACCGAGATGACATCACCCTCTATGTGGTTCCACCCGACACATGCCATGTGTCACGTATATCCAGGTCACATAGCTCCCAAGGCCCTTAAAACTATCTTGCACATGTCCCGTTATACAAGCACCACGTGGCCCCAAGGCCACATCATCCACCACGCTAGGCATGGGTCTTTCCTAGTCCTTCGAGGCTCAGTGAAAATCAAAGTTCCATGTTAAAATTGTTTTCATGCTTCCTCTGCCTTGATACATAAAATAACTCATCGACCGAACCACTTGCTGAGTCATCTCATAAGTAACATCTTGGAGGTTTCCCCTCAAAATCTCCAAGAACAAAGTTTCGAGATGCATGGATGAATTTAAGTGTAGGACCTTTGATGGCCAGTATCTCTCCCGACTATGCCCCTAGGCATGGTGCCTGATCACACAAGCTTACACCTAATATCATTTGTGTCCTCTTGGCCCTAAATCCCAACCTCCACGACACTTGGCCATACATGTAGTTGATGTTGTTTCTACCCCTTTCACTTGGTTACATTAGCCATGCACATAGACAAGGGCCAAGCCTCTTAGCGCTTTGCATTTGGCCCCTGCTTATTTCCATACATGCATAGTTATGTAGCTCTTAGATTTATCCCTCCTGAACTTGAACGTGCATGCTTAACTGGTCTTGACGCTATCCCTCTTGAGCTTATGGGGATTTTGGCCCAGTTGGTTTATAATTGGGTACTTAAGCATGTATGTATGTATATTAGCACCTGAACACTACCCCTCTTGAGCTTTCAATTGTGTATATCTCTCATGAGCTCCTCACAAGGCTCAACCTAGCCCACTCAACATATTTACACATAAAAGATATACTTATTTGTATGTGATTGCGTATATATATAGACACACACACACACACACATCACTATTCCTCCTGATCTTGGCACCTACAAAATAAGGCAAGGAAGCCAAAATATTACACATAACAGAGATCTATCTATCTCTCAGTGCACAGGCAACTTAAACAATGTTCGAACTTGGGAATAATGACTAGATCATATAGACATTTCACACATGCCATTCAACTGAACTTTGTGCTCAAAATATTAAAATAATTTGATTGATTCAATTATGAAAGAAGTTCACACTTATAATTCATACAAGAATCATCATTCTTCAACATACAAAATATCACTTTTCATGGCAAAACGCATGCATTGAACGAATACATTGCATTCATATCATTACAGGCCTTAGGCCAACACAAAAACTCAAACCATTCCATAAGCATGTCTTTGAAAAAACAATGTTCATTCATATAGGAATACCTCAGTCCTCAACATTACATGCCATGATAAATCAATGCATTGTATAAGCATAAAACATTCAAAACATAAGAGACATCGGCATACACTTGTCTTTGATAAATTAACTCAGGAGGATGAGATTGGGACTTCAATTCTCCACCCAACCTTAGACGCACTACAACCAATTCTTTCTTGCAGTAGTCACCCTAGAGCCAAATTCCAAAGCTTAAGGATGAGAGCTTAAGGGGTTAATCCAAACCTGCCAACTAAAACAGGGACTCCAGAGGACCATCCACCTCCACCCACCAACTACCTCATGTAGTCAATATCTCACAAGGAATACAAAGGCCTGCCACCTCCACCTTTAAACTATTCCAATAAGAGTTGTGGCTCTACCAAAACAGGATGGAATAAGGAATCTAGAGGCTCCCCAACTCCACCATAAAAATAACAAGGGAGTCAAGAGCACACTGTAAAACAGAGAAAATAGGTAGAGGGCAACTAAATAATTTCTCCTACCAGGAATCCAAAGAGAAGGTCCCCACCCAAGATGTCAAGAGAATTTACAGACTATTGTCCTCACCTAAGAGCTATTCTCCCACTTCCTAGTGCTTAATCTAAGAATTTCTCTTCTCTCTGTGTTCAAACAACATCATAGATCTTTTTTTTTTTGTTCTTTCTTGGTTGCTCTCTCTTGCTTTGTCTTTGTTTTCTCTCTTGTTTAGAGTTCACTCCTCCTAACTATGTGCAAGTGCTCTCTTTCCAAGACTCTCTATTCTCCAGTGTGTGAAGTGTAGCCTCCCTTTTTCTGAGAATGCTTGTCCCTTCCTTAGGTCGTTGTAGTTGTTTTTAGTTACGTACCTAGACAATGTTGTCCCCCTTTCTTCTTTTCCATGATGGTTTTATCATGCATGGTGGTGGGGAATGTTGTGTGTTAGCACTTCCTTCCATCCCCACTTCCTATTGGTTGACTTCTTTATCCCCAACTGCCACACAACCCATTCTCTATTAATTTTGTCCTTTCTTCCTTGAAAATTTACCCAAGGCATGTATGGTTTTGTTGTCCTTCTCTGTAGCTCAATTAATTTGAAAAAACCAGTCTATTTAAGGCACACCAGCCAACCTTAAATTGTTGTCATGAAACAAGTCAAGCTTCCTTCAAATCGCAAGAAACCTCCTTCATCAGACTCTGGAATCTGTGTCCCAATACTTATGCCTTTTAATTTACAATCAAAATACATGGCATATTTACAATGTATGTAAGAGGGAAATTCCCCAAAGGGCTGTCACAAACCCCTCCCCCTTGGAGGAACACCATCCTTGGTGTTCTAGTCCTGAACACGATGCAAAACATGAAAAACACACTGTGAACCTTATAATGCAGCTCACCTACAATCATTTTTCTTTTCTTTTTCTTTATATATATACAATTTGCTTGCTCAACAACTAAAAAGACATGAATATTTTCCCTTGGGTCAACCACTTTCTATGGATCCTTGCAGTCTTTTTCATTCTTTTTGTTGTGCACCCTGATATCTTCAAGTTGTTTCTTATTTTCCTACAACCAACTCCATTCACCTAAACTAGGAAATTCCCATGCTTCCTTGTAACATGGCATACAATCTCTCTTAAGATTCATCATAAAGAATTCGTAATTATTTAACTTATACTTCTAGTCTTGTCCATAAATATATCAAGGGAGTATAGAGGTGTCCCACCTCCATCCTTTTGCAAAACAAGGGAATATGAAGGCTTATGCCTCCACCCTAAAATTGAAAAGGAATTTAGAGGCTTATACCTCCACCCTTAATCAACAACAATGAGTTCCAAAGGCTCATACCTCCACCCTTAATCAACAACAAGGGAATCTAGAGGCTTATACCTCCATCCTTAATCAGCAACAAGGAAATCCAAAGGCTTATGCCTCCACCCTCAAGTAAATAAGTGAATCTAGAGATTGATACCTTCACCCCTAATGGAATCCAGAGGCTTATGCCTCCACCCTCAAATCAACAAGGGAATTCAGAGGTTGATACCTCTACCCTCAAGGGAGTCTACAGGCTTATGCCTCCACCCTTAAATCAACAAGGGAATCTAGAGGTTGATACCTCCACCCTCAAGGGAATCCAAAGGCTTATGCCTCCACCCTCAAGGGAATCTAGAGGTTGATAAGGGAGTAGTTGCACCAATTAATGTGTAAGAGAATTGAATTGTTTTAATCATTTCTCGACAATTGCATGCCCTTATTAAATTCTTGATTACTTGAAATAGGTATTTCGTTGGTAATTATTTTTATTGTATTTAATTTATTCATTTTTTCTATGTATACAATGAAATCTTGACTTGAGCCCTAAGGGATAGCTTAGTTGGTCGAGTTCTTGTTGCTAAGTGCCTTGCCTATCATTAGGTCACAGGGTCAAATATCCTCGACGCCCTTGGGGTTAGGCCTTGCTAGTTTGGTTGACGGGTAGATCCCTTCGGGTTGATCTACCTGGATTTTCCCGTGGGTGTAGCAGCCACTCAGTGTCCATGAACACCTAAAAAAAATATGAAATCTTAACTTTTGTCTAGCCTATAACCTTATTCATGACAAAATTTTAAGCACCATGCCTCCCAAAGATGCTATGTAATAGCCATCGAATAGTAATCTAAATCATGGATTGAATACTGCATATTGTGGGAACTTCTGCCACTACTGTGGCTCTTATTTGTTAATAATAATGGTTGATATTAATACAATACATAGAAAATGAGCATAACATGTTTTAAAATAAGTATTGAGGCTAAAGCTTATAACCAAGATATATTCATTTTCATGTACCAATGGGTTGATTGAAAAGAAATATAATTGTGAATGTATATTATGTTGAAGAAAATAAACCTTATGCTATTGTTGGGTCCCAAATTATGCTTCCTTTTAACTTTTGTTTTTTCTTTTTATATATATTTTTTGGGTTTGAAAAAGACATTTAGTTGATCTCAATTGTGAGAGTAAGTTTAGCCAAAGCTCATTCATGTTGCTTATGCCATGTATTGTTAATCTTTATTGTAAGAGAAGAGGCTTACAAATGTTTCACAGCACCAATGTAGTATTTTAGGTGAGATGTGTTTTGATTGATTTTGTTGCTTTCTCTTTTATCATAGTAAAACTTTTGCAATTTGGTGGAAAATTGGATAGTTAATTGTTATTTGACAATATTGTTTTTTCTTTTCGTAATCACCATTAATGTTCTTTTTTTCTAGACTTTTTCTGTACTAGACAATAATTTATAATTTTTTCTTAACATGTATTTAGTTAGTTAATTTATTAATGTGAATTGACAATATAGATTTACTAAAGTGAGATATTTTTAGGAGAAAGAGAGCAATGAACTTCAGATCTTCTTATAAGAAAACACAAATAAAGAGAAGACCATTTGTGGATAATGTATAACATTGTTGAGGAATTAGACCTCTTGCCATTTTATATTAGTGGATATTCAACCAATATTATTTTAGTAGCCTATATGACTAACCCGTAGACCAACTATATCATCTCAATAATATGTCATTGTGATGTACTTCTTGTTAAATTTTAGGTATGGTCTATGCTAAAGCAATTTATTTCAATTTTCACAGTTAGCTCATTATCTTTTCCAGATTAGCAATCACATCAGCATTAAATTAAACTGCAGATAGAACATAAAAATAAATCGCAGAAAACAAGCCAAGACAAGAGGACACAGGATGTGGCTCTAGCCAAGGACAAACCCCACAATGTGGGGAAACCCTTGATCAATTCTTATTTTATGTTCTTCAAAGTTCAACAGAGAGAGAGAGAGAGAGAGAGAGATAGTACATTTACAATAGAAGTCAACATTTTGACTTTATGATATTTGCATGAGATCAGTTGAAGACATCTTGCTTCAACTGATTCTCCAAGGTGACTACTTCACCTATCATAGTGTTTCCTCTCGTTCATTTGCAACACATAACCATGTGACACCATGTTGTACTGTCACATGTGTTGAACCTTGATGACTGAGTTGCTCTCATCTTCATGCTACTCATCATGCTACATCTTCCATGGTCTTATTCATCATCAAGTTGCCCATGATCATGATCTCATTCATCATCATGCTGCCCATAATGCTACCCATACATCATGCTGCTCATGATCTCATACATCATTATGCTGCTCATAATGTTGCCCATACATCATGCTGCTCATGATATCATTATGCTACCCATGATCTCATATCATCATGCTGCTCATAATCTCGTACATCATGTTGCTTATAATGCTGCCCATACATCATGTTGCTCATGATATCATTATGCTGCCCATGATCTCATATCATCATGCTCCTCATAATGCTACCCATACATCATGCTACTCATAATGCTGCCCATACATCATGCTGCTCATGATATCATTATGCTACCCATGATCTCATATCATCATGTTGCTCATAATGTTGCCCATACATCATTCTTTATTTCATATACATATCAGCCTTAGCTGCTTGCTATGGCTTGCAGCCTAGCAAGGCAGCTAGGCTATAGTTCCAGAATCCTCTACACAAACATGTTGTCATCAGCTTCCTTGCACATAGTCCTATCATGCCAAAGTAGTCCTTGAATATGTCACCTACCGCAATGTGACATTATGACCCCTGTTTAGATGACTGTAATAGGTCTCTTTGTTGCTCTTAGATATCTCCAGTGACTGTGAATTAGGTGTCTCCATTGACCTGCTTGGACAGCGTATATGTTCCTCCATTAATGACTACGTTTAGGGTTGTTGACATCATCTTGAACAACGTATAAGTGACCACATTTAGGTCTCCATGAACAACGTATAAATCCCAGCGTATAAGGTCTCCATGGACTGTGTATACGTGCCTCCTTTGCTGCATAAAAACCTTTGTTGGTTGTGGCCTAGGGCACCCTTAAATGCGGTGGTTAGGTCTCTCCTTTAGGACTGCGTATGGAGCCTTCTAGGATAGCGGATTAGGGCATTCAATCTGTGTCTTCAATCTTTCCTTTATTGCAGCAATATCTCACTCAATTGCAGCTAGGTTCCTCTCCTTCATGACTATAATTTAGGGCCTTCACTGTGTTTAGGGCATCATCTAGCATATATTCTAGGTGTCCCTCCTCCAAAAACCCAAGATGTGGAGAGGAGGAGAACACATGAAGAGGATGTGTGTTACAAATGATTTCAAGTCCTCTATATTTATACTAAAACGTAGATGATGAATAGACATGACTATTGGGCTTTTGAGCCTACTCAAGTTGTTGGTCGGCTTGATAATAATTCCATAATCAAAATTAATTCAAATCTCAATAAATACTTATCGGAATCAGATGATCTTTAGATCAATCCTACACCTCTCGATGAGAGGGATCCAATAAAAATATCAGTTGCCATAAATAAGCTGACCCACATGGAGTTTGGCCCTAGTTGCCAATTTTAACACTCCTTCTCAACTAGGGAGAACTCTGTCCGTTGATCCTTATGTCCGACTGTACTGTCTCTGCCATCAGTGCGTTGCATTGCTCTGCTTAGCTCAGCTCAACTCTCCTCAGCTCTGCTCAACTCTACTGGCTCTGCTAGCTCTACTCAGCTCTGCTTAGCACTGCTGGCTCTACTCAGCTCTGCTGAACCATGAAGAAGAAGAATTGATCGAGAATGTCTCATATCATTCTCCACTGACCTGAAGTCAGTCTCAGAGTGCGTACCACTGGTCCCCAAGCAGTCTTAACCGACCCAAAGTCAGTGTCATAGTGGGTACCACTCCTACCACTGGTCCCATACCAGTATCATTGATCCCAGATCAATGAAGGTCATCCTAGCATAGGGAGTACGATAGATACATCGATGCGTCCATCGGTACTACTATGGTCCCTATCCTCATTTCCCTACTCATTGATCAGATGAGAGGTACTTCCCATGAGTCCCAGACTACATGGGTAGGATGCCTCGACATGAGAACTTAATCAATCTTGTCCTCACAGGAGAACTAATCATCCTGCTACACAATCGCCATGGAGAACACATCATCCAGGCCTCATAGGAGTGCTAATCATCTTACTACAAAATCAGCATGGAGAACACATCATCCAGACCTCACAGGAGAACTAATCATCCTACTATATAATCGTCATGGAGAACACATCATCCAGACCTCACAGGAGAACTAATCATCCTGCTACATAGCCGTCATGGAGAACACATCATCCAAACCTCATAGGAGAACTAATCATCTTGCTACATAGTCGTCATGGAGAACACATCATCCAGAGCTCACAGGAGAACTAATCATCCTGCTACATAGTCGTCATGGAGAACACATCATCCAGACCTCACAGGAGAACTAATCATCCTGCTACATAGTGGTATCCAAACAACTCACTGAAGAGCTTTTGTAACCAGACTGCCTCTCAAGTAGCCATGCTAGCAGCGATATACTCTGCCTCGATGGTGCTCAAAGCCACCGACTTCTGCTTCCTACTCATCCAGGATATTAAAGAAGATCCCAAGGAGAACCAGCACTGGGAAGTGCCCTAGTAATCCTCCACACTTCCTGCCCACTTAGCATGTGAAATATTTCTGGCAGTGTATCTCAATCCATGAGAGATTTTGCCCTGAAGATATCTCAGAAGATTTTAGGCACCAATCCAGTGAAGCTCAACCAAATATGAGCTCGCTATACTAACTGAAAAACACATGTCCGGATGGAGGTTCACCAGGAACATCAACGCGAATGAGTTTATGAAACTCAGAGGCATTTCCCAAATCTGGTCCGACATAACCACCATATAACTTCTGAAAGTTAAGATCCTTGAGGTAGTCACAGGCTTGTAGTTTATCTTTCCACATTCAAAATCCAACTCCCTCTGTCTCCTACAAATGAGAGGGTTTTCACCTGTTAGACATAGGTGTCGGTATGAGAGGTCTATCATCCACAACCTTCGAGTAATGTTTTGGATCGGTTTCACTCCTAGTGAATCTCAGCTTTATCAAACAGCTATAAATCCTCTCATACTACGCTCGAGGTGTTTTTCTTCAAGCCATAGATGGATTTCTTCTACGTGAATATGTGAGATTCGTGATCATCAATCTCAAACTCCTCGAGTTGTTCCAAACCTATGAACCTATTGCATGAGGGGAATGGTCCCCCTCATAATATTTTCCTTCGGTACATTTTAGACATGTACCTTCATGCTCTTTTTGAATTCAGGCATTCCTGTCACCATCTGACTTACAGACCTTCGGTGTTTTGTCAATGGACACGGTCCCCAGTGAACTTCCTGCAACTTGATACAACCTTGAACTCAAAAACATCTTTGAAAAATCTATTTTCAAACACGTACCTTTCCATCGATGAGTGCCACACTGTAACATTTGACTTCCATTGCTGAAATGGACACCACGTTCTTCTTGCGATCAAGTACATAAAAGAGATTTTGAAAATGAATCGAGTTATCCCCATTCAGTTGAGGGATAACATTCCCAACATCCTTTCTGGGATTGGTGGCATTGGCTCCAAGTATAATCCCATGATTATCTATCTGATGAAGTGCCTGGGGTTCCTTGCTTTCTTTGAAGAGTCGACCATTTCTCCTTGATGAACTGTATTACCTGTCATTCCCTTGACACTGGAATGATTTGTTTATGGTTATCAAGAGAAGTGTCTCTGCCATTCAGACACTCCTTCGCACAATAGCCGAACTTATTGTAGCCAAGGCATCTGTCTTTCCTTCTACCCTTAGATCTGAACTTCCCAATGAAGTGATCTTTAGATAGGCCATCAGAACCTTCTGCTATGCCATTCTGATAATATTCTCTGCTTTGACTTCACCCTGGGTAAATTACGAGGAACCCATTGATCCTTTTGTCTTGTCCCAATTGCCTTTGGTGATTGCTCTTTCACTCTTGCTTGGGCATTGTCTTCACCTCAGCTCTGATACCATGTTAAATTTTAGGTATGTTCTATGCTAGAGAAATTTATTTCAATTTTCATAGTTAGCTCATTACCTTTTCTAGATTAGAAATCACATCAGCATTAAAGTAAACTACAGATAGAACATAAATATAAATCGCAGAAGACAAGCCAAGAAAAGAGGACATAGGATGTGGCTCTAGCCAGGGACAAACCCCACAATGTGGTGAAACCCTTGATCAATTCTTCTTTTATGTTCTTCAAAGTTCAACAAAGAAAGAGAGAGAGAGAGAGATAGTACATTTACAATAGAAGTCAACATTTTGACTTTATGATATCTGCATGAGATCTGTTGAAGACATATTGCTTCAACTGATTCTCCAAGGTGACTACTTCACCTATCATAGTGCTGCCTCTCGTTCATTTGCAACACATAACCATGTGACACCATGTTGTACTGTCCCATGTGTTGAACCTTGATGACTGAGCTACTCTCATCTTCATGCTGCTCATCATGCTGCATCTTCCATGGTCTTATTCATCATCAAGCTACCCATGCCCATGATCTCATTCATCATCATGCTGCCCATGCATCATGCTGCTCATGATCTCATACATCATTATGTTGCTCATAATGCTGCCCATACATCATGCTGCTCATGATATCATTATGCTGCCCATGATCTCATATCATCATGCTGCTCATAATCTCATACATCATGCTGCTCATAATGCTGCCCATACATCATGCTGCTCATGATATCATTATGCTGCCCATGATCTCATATCATCATGCTGCTCATAATGTTGCCCATACATCATTCTTTAGTTCATATACATATCAGCCTTAGCTGCTTGCTATGGCTTGCAGCCTAGCAAGGCAGCTAGGCTATAGTTCCAGAATCCTCTACACAAACATGTTGTCATCAGCTTCCTTGCACACAGTCCTAT
The DNA here is from genome assembly GCA_031772625.1 of Pinus tabuliformis. Lineage (NCBI taxonomy): Eukaryota > Viridiplantae > Streptophyta > Pinopsida > Pinales > Pinaceae > Pinus > Pinus tabuliformis. The sequence continues at coordinate 1,021,884,130 of CM062805.1, forward strand.
CATGCCCAAATAGTCCTTGAATATGTCACGTTGTCACCTACCGCAATGTGACATTATGACACCTATTTAGATGACTGTAATAGGTCTCTTTATTGCTCTTAGATATCTCCATTAACTGTGAATTAGGTGTCTCCATTGACCTTCTTGGACATCGTATATGTTCCTCCATTAATGACCGTGTTTAGGGCTATTGACATCATCTTGAACAATGTATAACTGACTACGTTTAGGTCTCCATGAATAGCGTATAAATCCCAGCGTATAAGGTCTCCATGGTCTGTGTATACGCGCCTCCTTTGCTGCATAAAAACCTTTGTTGGTTGTGGCCTAGGGCACCCTTAAATGCGGTGGTTAGGTCTCTCCTTTAGGACTGCGTATGGAGCCTTCTAGGACAGCGGATTAGAACATTCAATCTAAGTCTTCAATCTTTCCTTTACTGCGGCAAGATCTCACCCAACTGCGGCTAGGATCCTCTCCTTCATGACTGTAATTTAGGGCCCTTCATTGCATTTAGGGCATTATCCAACGTATATTTTAGGTGTCCCTCCTTCTCCAAAAACCCAAGACGTGGAGAGGAGGAGAACAATTGAAGAGGATGTGTGTTACAAATGATTTCAACTCCTCTATATTTATACTAAAACGTAGATGATGAATAGACATGACTATTGGGCTTCTGAGCCTACTCAAGTTGCTGGTCGGCTTGATAATAATTCCATAATCAAAATTAATTCAAATCTCCATAAATACTTATAAGAATCGGATGATCTTTATATTAATCCTACACCTCTCGATTAGAGGGATCCAATAAAAATATCAGCTACCATAAATAAGTTGACCCACATGGAGTTTGGCCCTAGTTACCAATTTTAACACTCCCTCTCAACTAGGGATAACTCCATCCGCTGATCCATATGTCCAACTGTACTATCTCTGCCATCAATGCCCTGCACTGCTCTGATTAGCTCTCCTTGGCTCTCCTCATCTTTGCTCAGCTCTACCGGCTCTGTTGGCTTTGCTCAGCTCTGCTTAGCACTGTTGGCTCTGCTTAGCTTTGCTGAACCATGAAGAAGAAGAATTGATCGAGAATGTCTCATACCATTCTCCATTGACCTGAAGTCAGTCTTAGAGTGCGTACCACTATTCCTAGACTAGTCTTAACCGACCCAAAGTCAGCGTCATAGTGGGTACCACTGGTCCCAGACCAGTATCATTGATCCCATATCAATGAAGGTCATCCTAGCATAGGGAGTATGGTAGATACAACGATGCGTCCATCGGTACTACTATGGTCCCTATCCTCATTTCCCTGCTCATTGATCAGATGAGAGGTACTTCCCATGAGTCCTAGACTGCATGGGTAGGATGCCTCGACAGGAGAACTTAATCAATCCTATCCTCACAGGAGAACTAATCATCCTGCTACACAATCGCCATGGAGAACACATCATCCAGGCCTCACAGGAGAGCTAATCATCCTTCTACAAAATCGTCATGGAGAACACATTATCTAGACCTCACAGGAGAACTAATCATCCATCTACATAATCATCATGGAGAACACATCATCCAGACCTCATAGGAGAACTAATCATCCTGCTACATAGTCGTCATGGAGAGCACATCATCCAGATCTCACAGGAGAACTAATCATCCTGCTACATAGTTGTCATGGAGAACACATCATCCAGACCTCACAAGAGAACTACATCCTGCTACATAGTCGTCATGGAGAACACATCATCCAGACCTCACAAGAGAACTAATCATTCTGCTACATAATGGTATCCAAACAGCTCACTGAAGAGCTTTCATAACCAGACTACCTCTCAAGTAGCCATGCTAACAACAATATACTCTTCCTCAGCGATGCTCAAAGCCACCGACTTCTGCTTCCTGTTCATCCAGGATATCGAAGCAGATCCCAAGGAGAACCAGCACTGAGAAGTGCCCTAGTAATCCTCCACACTTCCTGCCCACTCAACATTTGAAATATTTCTGGCAGTGTACCTCAATCAAAGAGAGATTGTGCCCTGAAGATATCTCAGAAGATTCTAGGCACCAATCTAGTGAAGCTCAACCAAATATGAGCTCGCCATACTAACTGCAAAACATATGTCCAGATGGAGGTTCACCAGGAACATCAACACGAATGAGTTTATGAAACTCAGAGGCATTTCCCAAATCTGGTCCGACATCACCACCATATAACTTCTGAAAGTTAAGATCCTCGAGGTAGTCACAGGCTTGCAGTTTATCTTCCACACTCGGAATCCAACTCTCTCTGTCTCCTACAAATGAGAGTGTCTACACCTGCCAGACATAGGTGCCGGTATGAGAGGTCTATCATCCACAACCTTCGAGTAATGTTTTGGATCGATTTCACTCTTAGTGAATCTCAGCTTTATCAAACAGCTATAAATCCTCTCATACTACGCTCGAGGTGTTTTTCTTCAAGCCAAAGAGGGCTTTCTTCTACGTGCATTCATGAGATTTGTGATCATCAATCTCAAACTCCTCGGGTTGTCCAAACCTGTGGACCTGCTGCATGAGGGGAATGGTCCCTCTCATAAGATTTTTCTTCGGTACATTTTAGACATGTACCTTCATGTTGTTTTTGAATTCAGGCATTCCTGTCACCATCTGACTTACAGACCTTCGGTGCTGTGTCAATGGACATGGTCCCCAGTGGACTTCCTACAACTTGATACAGCGTTGAACTTAAAATCATCTTTGAAAAATCTATTTTCAAACACGTACCTTTCCATCAATGAGTGCCACCCTGTAATCTTTGACTTCCATTGCCGAAATGGACACCACGTTCTTCTTGTGATCAGGTACATAAAAGAGATTCTATAAATGAATAAAGTTATCCCCATTCAGTTGAGGGATAACATTCCCAACATATTTTACGGGATAGGTGGCATTGGCTCCAAGTATAATCCCACGATTATCTATCCGATGAAGTGCTTGGGGTTCCTTGCTTTCTTTGAAGAGTCGACCATTTCTCCTTGATGAACTGTATTACCTATCATTCCCTTGACCCTGGAATGATTTGTTTATGGTTATCAAGAGAAGTGTCTCTGCCATTCAGACACTCCTTCACATAATGGCCGAACATATTGTAGCCAAGGCATCTCTCTTTCCTTCTACCCTTAGATTCGAACTTCCCAATGAAGTGATCTTTAGGTAGGCCATAAGAACCTTCTGCTACACCATTCTGATAATATTCTCTGCTTCGACTTCACCCTAGGTGAATTATGAGGAACCCATTGATCCTTTTGTCTTGTCCCAATTGTCTTGGTGATTGCTCTTTCACTCTTGCTTGGGCATTGTCTTCACCTCAGCTCTGATACCATGTTAAATTTTAGGTATGTTCTATGATAGAGAAATTTATTTCAATTTTCACAATTAGCTCATTATCTTTTCCAAATTAGCAATCACATCAGCATTAAAATAAACTGCAGATAGAACATAAATATAAATCGCAGAAGACAAGCCAAGACAAGAGGACACAGGATGTGGCTCTAGCCAGGGACAAACCCCACAATGTGGGGAACCCTTGATCAATTCTTCTTTTATGTTCTTCAAAGTTCAACAGAGAAAGAGAGAGAGAGAGATAGTACATTTACAATAGAAGTCAACATTTTGACTTTATGATATCTGCATGAGATCAGTTGAAGACATATTGCTTCAACTATTTCTCCAAGGTGATTGCTTCACCTATCATAGTGCTGCCTCTCATTCATTTGCAACACATAACCATGTGACACCATGTTGTACTGTCACATGTGTTGAACCTTTGATGACTGAGTTGCTCTCATCTTCATGTTTCTCATCATGTTGCATCTCCCATGGTCTTATTCATCATCAAGCTGCCCATGCTCATGATCTCATTCATCATCATGCTGCTCATGATCTCATACATCATTATGCTGCTCATACATCATGTTGCTCATGATATCATTATGTTGCCCATGATCTCATATCATCATGTTGCTCATAATCTCATACATCATGATGCTCATAATGCTGCTCATGATATCATTATGTTGCCCATGATCTCATATCATCATGTTGCTCATAATCCCATACATCATGCTACTCATAATGTTGCCCATACATCATGCTGCTCATGATATCATTATGCTGGCCATGATCTCATATCATCATGTTGCTCGTAATGCTGCCCATCCATCATTCTTTAGTTCATATACATATCAACCTTAGTTGCTTGCTATGGCTTGCAACCTAGCAAGGCAGCTAGGCTATAGTTCCAGATTCCTCTACACAAACATGTTGTCATCAGCTTCCTTGCAGACAGTCCTATCATGCCCAAATAGTCCTTGAATATGTCACGCTATCACCTACCGCAATGTGACATTATGACACTTGTTTAGATGACTGTAATAGGTCTCTTTTCTACTCTTAGATATCTTCATTGACTGTGAATTAGGTGTCTCCATTGACCTGCTTGGACAACGTATATGTTCCTCTATTAATGACTATGTTTAGGGTTGTTGACATCATCTTGAATAGCGTATAAGTGACCGCGTTTAGGTCTCCATGAACAGCGTATAAATCCTAGCATATAAGGTCTCCATGGACTGTGTATACGTGCCTCCTTTTTTGCATTAAAACCTTTGTTGGTTGTGGCCTAGGACACCCTTAAATGCGGTGGTTAAGTCTCTCCTTTAGGACTGCGTATGGAGCCTTCTGGGACAACATATTAGGGCATTCAATCTGTGTCTTCAATATTTCCTTTACTGCGGCAAGATCTCACTCAACTGCAGCTAGGATCCTCTCCTTCATGACTGTAATTTAGGGCCCTTCACTGCGTTTAGGGCATCATCCAACATATATTTTAGGTTTGCTTCCTTCTCCAAAAACCCAAGATGTGGAGAGGAGGAGAACACATGAATAGGATGTGTGTTATAAATGATTTCAAGTCCTCTATATTTATACTAAAACGTAGATGATGAGTAGACATGACTATTGGGCTTCTGAGCCTACTCAAGTTGTTGGTCAACTTGATAATAATTCCGTAATCAAAATTAATTCAAATCTCCATAAATACTTATCGGAATCGGATGATATTTAGATCAATCCTACACCTCTCAATGAGAGGGATCCAATAAAAATATCAGTTGCCATAAATAAGCTGACCCACATGGAGTTTGGCACTAGTTTCCAATTTTAACACTCCCTCTCAACTAGGGAGAACTCCATCCACTGATCCATATGTCTGACTGTACTGTCTATGTCATCAGTGCCCTGCACTTCTATGCTTAGCTCTGCTCAACTCTCCTCAACTTTGCTCAGCTCTGCTGGCTCTACTGGCTCTGCTCAGCTCTGCTTAGCACTGTTGGCTCTGCTCAGCTCTGCTTAGCACTGTTGTGTCTGCTCAACTCTGCTAAACCATGAAGAAGAAGAATTGATCGAGAATGTCTCATACCATTCTCCACTGACCTGAATTCAATCTCAGAGTGCATACCACTAGTGTCAGACCAGTCTCAACTGACCCAAAGTCGCGTCATAGTGGGTACCACTCCTACCGCTGGTCCTAGACCAGTATCATTGGATGAATGAAGGTCATCCTAGCATAGGGAGTATGGTAGATACATCGATGCGTCCATTGGTACTACTATGGTCCCTATCCTCATTTCCCTGCTCATTGATCAGATGAGAGGTACTTTCCATGAGTCCCAGACTACATGGGTAGGATGCCTCGACATGAGAACTTAATCAATCCTGTCCTCACAGAAGAACTAATCATCCTTCTACACAGTCGCCATGGAGAACACATCATCCAGGCCTCACAGCAGAGCTAATCAGCCTGCTACATAATCGTCATGGAGAACACATAATCCAGACCTCACAGGAGAACTAATCATCCTGTTACATAATCGTCATGGAGAACACATCATCCAGACCTCACAGGAGAACTAATCATCCTGCTACATAGTCGTTATGGAGAACACATCATCCAGACCTCACAGGAGAACTAATCATCCTGCTACATAGTCGTCATGGAGAACACATCATCCAGAGCTCACATGAGAACTAATCATCCTGCTACATAGTCGTCATGGAGAACACATCATCCAAACCTCACAGGAGAACTAAACATCCTGCTACATAGTGGTATCCAAACAGCTCACTAAAGAGCTTTCGTAACCAGACTGCCTCTCAGGTAACCATGCTAGCAGCAATATACTCTGCCTCGGCAGTGCTCAAAGCCACCGACTTCTGCTTCCTGCTCATCTAGGATATCGAAGCAGATCCCAAGGAGAACCAGCACTGAGAAGTGCCCTATAATCCTCCACACTGCCTTCCCACTCAGCGTTTGAAATATTTTTGGAAGTGTATCTCAATCCATGAGAGATTGTGCCCTGAAGATATCTCAGAAGATTCTAAGCACCAATCTAGTGAAGCTCAACCAAATATGAGCTCGGCATACTAACTGCAAAACATATGTCCGAACGGAGGTTCACTAGGAACATCAACGCGAATGAGTTTATGAAACTCAGAGGCATTTCCCAAATCTGGTCCGACATCACCACCATATAACTTCTAAAAGTTAAGATCCTCGAGGTAGTCATAGGCTTGCAGTTTATCTTTCCACATTCGAAATCTAACTCCCTCTGTCTCCTACAAATGAGATGGTCTGCACCTATCAGACATAGGTGCCAGTATGAGAGGTCTATCATCCACAACCTTCGCGTAATGTTTTGGACCGGCTTCACTCCTAGTGAATCTCAGCTTTATCAAACAGCTATAAATCCTCTCATACTAGCACGATGTGTTTTTCTTCAAGCCATATAGGGCTTTCTTCTACGTGCATACGTGAGATTCATGATCATCAATCTCAAACTCCTCGGGTTGTTCCAAACCTGTGGACCTGCTGCATGAGGGGAATGGTCCCCCTCATAAGATTTTCCTTCGGTACATTTCAGACATGTACCTTCATGCTCTTTTTGAATTCAGGCATTCCTGTCACCATCTGACTTACAAACCTTCTGTGCTGTGTCAATGGACATGGTCCCCAGTGGACTTCCTTCAACTTAATACAACCTTGAACCAAAAAACATCTTTGAAAAATCTATTTTCAAACACGTACCTTTCCATCGATGAGTGCCACCCTGTAACCTTTAACTTCCATTGCTGAAATGGACACCACGTTCTTCTTGCGATGAGGTACATAAAAGAGATTCTATAAATGAATCGAGTTATTCCCATTCAGTTGAGGGATAACATTCCCAACATCCTTTCCTGGATAGGTGGCATTGGCTCTAAGTATAATCCACGATTATCTATCCGATGAAGTGCCTGGGGTTCCTTGCTTTCTTTGAAGAGTCAACCATTTCTCCTTGATGAACTGTATTACCTGTCATTCCCTTGACCCTGGAATGATTTGTTTATGGTTATCAAGAGAAGTGTCTCTACCATTCAGACATTCCTTCGCATAATGGTTGAACTTATTGTAGCCAAGGCATCTGTCTTTCCTTCTACCCTTAGATCCGAACTTCCCAATGAAGTGATCTTTAGGTAGGCCATCAGAACCTTCTGCTGCGCCATTCTGATAATATTCTCTGCTTCGACTTCACCATGGGTGAATTACGAGGAACCCATTGATCCTTTTATCTTGTCCCAACTATCTTTGGTGATTGCTCTTCCACTCTTGCTTGGGCATTGTCTTCACCTCAGCTCTGATACCATGTTAAATTTTAGGTATGTTCTATGCTAGAGCAGTTTATTTCAATTTTCATAGTTAGCTCATTATCTTTTCCAGATTAACAATCACATCAGCATTAAAGTAAACTGCAGACAGAACATAAATATAAATTGCAGAAGACAAGCCAAGACAAGAGGACACAGGATGTGGCTCTAGCCAGGGACAAACCCCATAATGTGGGGAAACCCTTGATCAATTCTTCTTTTATGTTCTTCAAAGTTCAGCAAAGAAAGAGAGAGAGAGAGAGAGAGAGAGAGAGAGAGAGATAGTACATTTACAATAGAAGTCAACATTTTGACTTTATGATATCTGCATGAGATCAGTTGAAGACATATTGCTTCAACTGATTCTCCAAGGTGAATGCTTCACCTATCATAGTGCTGCCTCTCGTTCATTTGCAACACATAACCATGTGACACCTACTGTATTGTAACATGTGTTGAACCTTGATGACTGAGTTGCTCTCATCTTCATGCTGCATCTTCCATGGTCTTATTCATCATCAAGCTGCCCATGCTCATGATCTCATTCATCATCATGCTGCCCATACATCATGCTGCTCATGATCTCATACATCATTATGTTGCTCATAATGTTGCCCATACATTATGCTACTCATGATATCATTATGCTTCCCATGATCTCATATCATCATGCTGCTCATAATCTCATACATCATGTTGCTCATAATGTTGCCCATACATCATGCTGCTCATAATATCATTATGCTACCCATGATCTCATATCATCATGTTGCTCATAATGCTGCCCATGATCTCATATCATCATGATGCTCATAACGCTGCCCATACATCATTCTTTAGTTCATATACATATCAGCCTTAGTTGCTTGCTATGGCTTGCAGCCTAGCAAGGCAACTAGGCTATAGTTACAGAATCCTCTACACAAACATGTTGTCATCAGCTTCCTTGCACACAGTCCTATCATGCCCAAATAGTCCTTGAATATGTCACGCTGTCACCTACAACAATGTGACATTTTGACACCTATTTAGATGACTGTAATAGGTCTCTTTGCTGCTCTTAGATATCTCCATTGACTATGAATTAGGTGTCTCCATTGACCTGCTTGGACAACGTATATGTTCCTCCATTAATGACTGCGTCTAGGGCTATTGACTTCATCTTGAATAGTGTATAAGTGATTGCGTTTAGGTCTCCATGAATAGTGTATAAATCCCAATGTATGGTCTCCATGGACTGTGTATACGTGCCTCCTTTGTTGCATAAAAACCTTTGTTGGTTGTGGCCTAGGGCACCCTTAAATGCGGTGGTTAGGTCTCTTCTTTATGAATGCGTATGGAGCCTTCTAGGACAACGGATTAGGGCATTCAATTTGTGTCTTCAATCTTTCCTTTACTGCAGCAAGATCTCACTCAACTGCGGCTAGGATCCTCTCTTTCATGACTGTAATTTATGGCCCTTCACTGCATTTAGGGCATCATCCAACGTATATTTTAGGTGTCCCTCCTTCTCCAAAAACCCAATATGTGGAGAGGAGGAGAACACATGAAGAGGATGTGTGTTACAAATTATTTCAAGTCCTCTATATTTATACTAAAACGTAGATGATGAATAGACATGACTATTGGGCTTCTGAGCCTACTCAAGTTGTTGGTCGGCTTGATAATAATTCCATAATCAAAATTAATTCAAATCTCCATAAATAATTATCGGAATCGGATGATCTTTAGATCAATCCTACACCTCTCGATGAGAGGGATCTAATAAAAATATCAATTGCCATAAATAAGCTGACCCACATGGAGTTTGGCCCTAGTTGCGAATTTTAACACTTTTATTTTACAACAAGTAAACTCAAATATCAGTTGAACATAATAAGAATCTTATAGTGCAAGAAGAAATAAGGGATTCACCTCAAAAGGCATCAAACTTATTATGAAGTTTGTAGAGACATCTTTTGATATATGTTCCATTCAATATGTCAATCCATTTATGGGCATGGAGTTATGAAGGTTATGATAGCTCTATCATTGTTTAGAGGTGTGTGAAATCATAACATTGATCAAAATAAAGTTTTAGTGGGTTATATGAATGTAATTAATGTTGATGATAATGGATTATAAAAAAACAACCATTACAAGCTACTACATATGTTACACTCTAAGGAATATGTGTATGTGGCAACAACACCACTAACTTTGTTCATTTATCTTGCAATGATTAAAGATGACATGATAGGAAATTATGCCTTTCAAAGCCATAGGCCTCTTAAACATTCACAGTTATGCTCCAAGATTGGCCCATAAACTTGATTCTAGTATTTACACCTCCTAAGATCATAGGAAACAAAATATTGCACCTCTATGACTGTAGAAAACAAATGATGAAGATTGTATAATTTGCCCTAATCATTTTTCATATATAATTGGGGAAATTTATCTATAAGTGGAGACATGAATGGCTCTTCTTTTCATGGTGGGTACTAGATCCTCACCTCTACCACTTTCAAACAAAAATTTCATAATTTCCATGTCCTCCTCTATCTATAACAACCCCTAGTTAATTTTCGATGTAAATAAAATAAGACCAAGGTGACGGGACACGTATTCCAAGCTAAATGCTGGGAAAACATAGTGATGGGTATCACTTGTGACTAATTTATGGCTATGGAAATTGGCAAAGTCATTGGCAAATACAAAGTGACAATAATTCGCATTTTTTTTAGGAAATAAAGGAAAATAGGAGAAAGGAAGGTGAAGAGACATAGATTTGCATGCGAGGGAAATTGAAGGAAAAATGAAGGAAAATGAAGAAAATAGAGGCCTCAATGATAAAAAGGCTTCTAAGGATTAGTTGCTAGCCTTTTTTATAGTTTTGGGTTGAGTTCTCTTTCATTCTCTCATACTCTTGCACACTTAGAGAAATCCTGGAACATTCTTGGAGCACTCTACTATTCACTTGGATTTGGAGAAATAAGGAAAAGGAAAGTAGGAAAGTGCAACGGAATAGTTGGATCAACAACTACAACTGGATTTCTTTGCAGGTAACAGAATGCATGTGTGATTTCCTTGTTTATTTCTGGATGCATAGTATATGCATGTGATTTTTTGGTTATGTGTTGTCATTGGCATGGAGATTTGCTTGGATTGACAATGGTTTTAGCCTTGCCTTGCCATTTCCTGGATAGCCATGGTGTTGTGGGTTTTTCCACTTGATTGTTTTTTCTGATTAGTGCTCATGTTCCTTATGGTTGTGGGTTAGAAAAAACACTCTAGAAGCCCTGGAACAACTTGGGTTGAGTTACTAGTCCTGGAGCCTAAGTTGGGACAAACACTCTGGAGCCCTTGGTGGGTTGAGTTACTAGTCCTTGGAGTCAGGTTGGACAAATGCTCTAGAGCCTTGGAAGGCTTTGGGTTGAGTAACTAGTTCCGGGAGCCCTAGACAACTTGGGTAGAGACTGATTTAGTTGATGTTAGTGTTGAAATGTGGCAACAAGAATATTCAAATTTAATTTGTCCTTGAATTAAATTGTGAATTAAAATCGAATTTAGTCTTAACAACTACTTGGAAATAATTAATTAACTTATTTTGACTTAATTAGTTGGAAAAATTCAAGTTAGAAGTCTTTATGAAGTCATGCAAGAGTTATCCCTTAAATTAAGGAGATAAGGTTGAGTTATATTTGAGTTGTAATTAGTTAACTCAGTTTACTGAGTTAAGTCCAGTTAAATTAGTTCCAAACTGTTTGAGGAACTAACAGAGAGTTAACAGCCAGTTGATGCATGCATGCACTCAACTAGTGTACTCCAGTTAACTGAAGATTCCCTCATCAGAAACTCATGCATGTCTATTCTGAGAAATGCCCAATTAAGATTAATGTCAAGGACAATGTACTATTAGTTGCATGTGTTTTCTTATAAAGAAAACTCATGCATGCAGTCAAGGAATCATTCCTTAAGGATTGCGCAGTTCTGACAATGTGTGAGATCAGAGTGTTCCACTTAGTTGAAGGAGAATCATCCCAGAGGAACAACGCAAGGAAATAGGAGCTTGGAGGGCAGAGAGGAAGGCTTGAGAGAAGCCAAGATTGCCTATGAGCATCTGTGAGGATTGTACTGAGAGCTGGCTAGCTGTGAGAGCTAAGGCTTTGTATAATTCCTATGTATTTCCACCTTGTATGATAATATAGATAGTAGGTTTTTAGTTGAGGCTTTCCCCAAAGTATTTTTATGTGTATTGTGCGATTGATTCTTCTTCTTCTGGTTATATTGTTCAGCTCGATCTTTAAACTTTCACAAATTGATAGTAGAAGTAGGTTATAATATTCTGCTTTGATTTATATTGCATTATTGGGTTAACCTACATCAGATATTCTACATGGTATCAGAGCTAGATTTGTAGAAATTTTCTACACTGTATCGGAGCTATGAACAATATACTGAGAAGAGAATTTGAAGTTTGAAGTTTGGGGTTGCAGGTGCAAATAGAATTCATATCATACTTCAAGGTTGGCCAATGGCGTTCTATGGCTTGAGACTCAAGTATGCCTTGGAAGGTAGCTCGAATTACATAGCATGGAAAGATAGAATGGAGGCTGTATTAGAACAAAATGGCTTGAAGGAATTCAGTGATCAAGAAATCCCAAACCCAACTTCAACTAATGCACAAGAGTTGGTTGAGTGGAAGAAGTGTGTGGTGAAGGTGAGATGGATCATCCTTGAGGGAGTTTGAGACCATATTGTCTCAAGTCTCCATGGGAAGGATACTCCATTTTCAATGTGGAAGACATTGAAGGACCTCTACTAGAACAGTAGCAACCAGAGGAAATTGGTGCTGAAGGATAAGCTTCGAAGAATCAAGATGGAGAAGGGCGATATTATTTCCACATATTTGAACAAGCTCACCACCTGTAGAGATGAGCTTGGTATTGTGGGAATAACTATTGTTGATGATGATATGGTGAGCCTCGCTCTCCTTGGCCTTACAAAGAGTTGGAATAGCTACTAGGACTCTGTGAATGGAAGGGAGAAACTGTTGAATTGGGAACGAATGTGATCAGATCTCATGCAAGAGGAGATCAGGAGGAGCACACGAGATGGTTCTTCATCCAAGGATGATGATGAAGAAAAATCTGGCCTTAGCGAGTAAGGCAAGGAAAGGGAAGGGGAAGGCGTCCCATTCCAAATCAAATTCTTCTCATGGAGAGAAGGGTGACAAGTCTAAAGTGAGATGCTTTAATTGTCACGAGATGGGACACTGTGCGACTAATTTCCCATCGAAGAATTCCAAGAAGGGATCCTTGGAAGGATCGGAAGGTGAGGCATTAGCCTCTTAGTTCTAAATGGACTTTACCCTCATCGCATGCATGGTGTCATGTATGACGGCTTGTGTTTGATATCTTGACAATGGAGCCTCATTCCACATGACCGCTGATAAAATTTTATTTAGTGCCTTGGAGGAGAAAGACCTCAAGATGCGCATAGAGATGGGTGACGACGAAAGGTATAATGTTTCAGGAGTGGGCACGATTTCTTTTCAGAGGGAGCATGGAGCTCCTCTCACCTTGACAAATGTGATGTATGTGCCTAGACTGAAGAAGAGCTTGGTATCAGTCACGATGTTGGAGGACAAAGGCTACAATGTTGTCTTTAGTAAAGGAAAGGCGTTCCTAAGACACATAGCCACGGGTCAGACCAAAAGGATATGGATTCGGGTGAAGAATCTCTATAAACTAGAGGTAGATGATTGTGCAACATTGAGTATGAAAACAGAATTGGTACAAAGCCAAGACATTGGTGAGTTGTGGCACAGGCAGTTGGGCCATTTGCATCATGGGGCTTTGAAGATAATGCAACAGATATCTACAGGACTTCCCAAAGGTAAACTTGAGCAAGTTGACACATGCAAAGGTTGTACCTTGGGAAAGTACACCAAGTCTTCCTTTCATGGTCGAGACAGTCAAGCAAAGGCTATCTTACGACGAGTTCATACTGATGTCTGTGGACCATTCTCAACGGCATCCACAACGAAGCGAAGGTGTTATAAGATTTTCATTGATGATTTTTCTCATTAATGCTGGATTTATTTCATGCAGAAGAAGGACCAAACCTTCACAAAGTTTTGTGAGTTCAAAGCTTTGGCTGAGAAAGAGTCAGGGAAGAAGATCAAGGCCTTGCGAAGTGACAACGGTGGAGAATATGTCTCTCAAGAGTTTAAGGACTTCTATGCAATGGAAGGAATTAAACGAGAGTTGAAAACACCTCATAACCCACAGCAGAATGGTGTGGCCGAGAGGAAGAACAAAACTATTGTAGGGGTAGCATGGGAAATGCTGCATGACCAAGGCCTACCACTTCACTTGTGGGTTGAGGCATGCAACATAGTGGTCTATTTGCATAATAGAAGCCCACATTGCATACTTGGGATGAAGACACCAGAGGAAGCTTTCTCCAGTAAGAGACCAGATGTGGGTCACTTCAAGATCTTTGGCTCATCAGTATATTGCCATGTGACAAAGAATGCACGGAAGAGGCTTGAGCCAACATCAGAGTTAGGGATATTTGTGGGGTACATTGATACACCTCACAACTATCGGGTGTACTTGCCTACCAGTCGAAGGACAATGGTTCACAGAGATCTCAAGTTTGATGAGTAGAAGGCCATGCAAGTTTCCCTTGAGAGGGAGCTCCAACTATAGGTTGTGGAGGAACTGTTGGTTCCTAAGGGGGGAGCCTCATACTGATGTGGAGCAGCCACATGCAGAGGTTCCAGGAGTGGAGACATCCACTCAAGCAGAGTCTTCCAGAGATGGACAGAAGCGCACAAGAGAAGTTGACAGAATGTTGGAGGATGCAGGAGAGAATGTGGGAGCACCATCTTCTCAGCGCAGACAAAGGAGATCATCTGAGAGGTACACTGGATACATGGCCCTTACTGGGGAATGTGTTGAGACCGAGCCATCTTCCTTTGAGGAAGCAGTGCAACAACCGATTTGGGTTGATGCTATCATGGAGGAGTATGACTCCATAGTTCGTAATAGTGTTTGGGACGTGGTTCCGAGGCCAGAGAACAAGTCAGTTGTGAGTTCTCGTTGACTTTACAAGGTAAAGCAAGCTGCTGATGATGGGAGGATCATGTTGCTGCAATATATTTCGACAAAGGAGCAAGATGCTGACATTTTGACAAAGACATTGTCAAAGTGTAAATTCAAGTTCCATAGAGATAGGATCAGGGTGGTAGATAATCCCTTTCTTGTTGAGAGGGAGTGTTGAAATGTGGCAACAAGAATATTCCAATTTAATTTTTCCTTGAATTAAATTGTGAATTAAAATCGAATTCAGTCTTAACAGCTACTTGGAAATAATTAATTAAGTTATTTTGACTTAATTAGTTGGAGAAATTCAAGTTAGAAGTCTTTCTGAAGTCATGCAAGAGTTGTCCCTTAAATTAAGGAGATAAGGTTGAGTTATATTTGAGTTGTAATTAGTTAACTCAGTTTACTGAGTTAAGTCCAATTAAATTAGTTCCAAACTGTTTGAGGAACTAACAGAGAGTTAACAGTCAGTTGATGCATGCATGCACTCAACTAGTGTACTCCAGTTAACTGAAGATTCCCTCATAAAAAACTCATGCATGTCTATTCTGGTAAAGACCTAGTTAAGATTAATGTCAAGGATAATGTACTATCAGTTGCATGTGTTTTCTTATAAAGAAAACTCATGCATGCAGTCAAGGAATCATTCCTTGAGGATTGTGCAGTTCTGACAGTGTGTGAGATTAGAGTGTTCCACTTGGTTGAAGGAGAATCATCCTAAAGGAATAACGCAAGGAAATAGGAGCTTGGAGGGCAGAGAGGAAGGCTTGAGAGAAGCCAAGATTGCATGTGATCATATGTGAGGATTGTACTGAGAGCTGGCTAGCTGTGAGACCTAAGGCTTTGTATAATTCCTATGTATTTCCACCTTGTATGATAATATAGATAGTGGGGTTTTTAGCTAAGGCTTTCCCCAAAGTATTTTCATGTGTATTGTGCAATTGATTCTTCTTCTTCTAGTTATATTGTTCAGCTCGATCTTTAAGCTTCCGCAAATTGTAGTGGAAGTAGGTTATAGTATTCTGCTTTGATTTATATTGCATTATCGGGTTAACCTACATCAGATTTTCTACAGTTAGTTATGTTCGACCGTAGAGGTGGAATCACTGTGGTTGAGGGTTGAGGTGGTTTGGCCTATGAAATATTTGGCTTGGTTTTGTCTTGGTTTATTCCATGAGATCCCACATTCATGCTTGGAATGTGGCACGAGGGTGATTGGATGAAAGAGAGATTTGGTTCAGCACAATCTATGGTCAGGTGGTACGTGGAAGTCCCTGACTTGGTTGTTATTTTCATATATTAATAAGAGCTATTCTTCTATTGTGATTCATGTATACTTGTAGTGATTATGTTGGTGATATTATGACTGAGTTGCCATGGTTTCTATGTTGGTTATTTTCTAGTTATATGTTGGTTATATGACGTGTATCATTTATGCCTCTTATCATGATTTGTTTATTTATCTAATGGTTGATGAAAATATGGACTGATAATTGTTGTTGCAGCTATGTGGAGAGGGAATAGAGCCTTCTTGGTGATTCTCAGATGAATCTCGGGACCGCATGCTCAAAACTTAAGATTTTAGGCCATAAACACATGGAGGCGAGCTTGTGAGTGCGGTTATAGCCTCATAACCACATGGAAGTTGTGTCAAAGGTGCAATTGTGAGTCTAGGTCAGTGAAACAAGGTTCCAGTTCACGGATTGACCACCTGGGGTGTTTCTTTAGCTCCTCGTAAATCTGTTGTCCCCATAGGATGTTAGTTTGTGGTCAATTTGTAGGCCCCACTTTCTTAACTGGAATTGGTAGGCTAGGTCATGTCATAGTGACACTCGTCTCATGTTTACATTGGTGAGCTGATGAATTTGGGTAAATGTGGGAGGAGGTGTTTATACTATCACATGTCTCCTCCTTTGTCATAGGTAGCTCCCCCTTAGGGGTACACAAGCTCCAATACCATCTTTTCCTACGTCTCACTTGCTCCCTTCAACCTTCATCACCATAAGGTCATAGATTTGACCTCTCAAAGTGAGTTTTCTATCAAGGGATCCATTGGTTAGTTTGACGAAGCCTTTGTTCACACAAGGCCTGATTGTTATTTGTTATATGTTTAACACACACACATGCATGTATGCATGGTATAATCTTGAATTAACATGCATGCATACATACATGTGTACGTGTTTTTAAACACACACACATGTACTTTATGATTTTTTCCTTACTTAATTTTTAATTTTTATTTTTATATTATCTTTTTTTTTTTTGTGTAATTTTTTGTGCATTCCGATTCTCGAATTGTAATGATCGCCTTCCTTAGAAACCTGCCGCCGCCAGGAGCTCCATTGTTCCAAATGTCCAATCATCCCGTTGAAAGGTGTGGGCTTATAACTACTACCGGTATCCTTGTAAATCCGATACCGGGGCCAAGTGCCATCCCCTATTGAGGTTGGGTGACTTGGATTAAATCTTTTGCCGCCAGCTGTTCGCATGTTTCTTTGATGATTGGGCTATCGATCTCATCCCAACACCTGTTCATGATGATGTTCGGGTTGTCTGCACCAAAGTTTGCCAGACCATTAGCCTTTCTCCTTACTGTCTGGAATGTTAGGCCTCTCATCTCCGTGATGATTTCTGCTATGCTTTCCGTCGCTTTGGCCAACCTCCAATGCCTTGTAGCCTTGCTTATGCTTGTTCTTGCCTGTAGGCGTTTAGCCGCCATATTTTTATATTATCAATTGTACTTATTTTATTATTATTATTTAGCTGATACTAGGGAAATTATATTCACATAAAAGTTGCAACATAGGCTAGGAATAACGTTACATTAAAAGTGGGTTCTTGCCTGAAGTTTGTGATGGGTGCCTACAACGTCAACTTTTCCACACATATTTACCACATGTTTAACCACTTTCATTCATCACAGTACCATCATAAACCCTACCATTACCTATAATGACACATTTTTCCCAAGGTATGTTTTCCCTTGAACTATGTTATTTTGAGCAATTATGCTAGTGTGTTTAGGGAAGAACTAGCCTTTTGTGCTTACTAACAAAAGGACTTGTAAAATTCTATTTCTAACATGCTACTACAGGTATTATTGCAAGCATTAACATTCTTAGAAGGGCTATCAAAGGTGTTATCGTAGTTGTTGTAACACCTCTCAATGTTGTGTTGTTGTAAAACTTGACATAGCATTATTGTGACATCGGTTGCAGTTATTGTAGCACAAGCCAAAGCACTGTTGTAACACCTCCCAACATGCTACAGTTGAGGCTACACCTCCCATTAGTTACTATAACACATTTGTCACAATTGTTATAACATGTGTCGTAGTTGTTCTAACACCTTTCTCGTAATCGTTGTAACACATGTTAACACCTATTTAGATTGTTTTCACATGCCTCTACATTGTTGTAACACCTATACTTGTTATTGCTTTTATGCCATTGTCACATAGTTGTCATCACAAATTTTAGTTATTGTTACACCATCTGGATATTACATTTGTAATTGATGACTTTCCAAGTGGATGGTGCATGGTTTGGAAAAGGACATGGTTGTTAATATGGGTTAGCTCAACCACACCGATTGACCAATACCACTCCACTATTTTATCAGTATTATGACCAACTAATGTGGATGTTAAGTTGTACGTTGTCATTCTTGTTTATCTTTAACAAGAGTGAGACAACCTGAGAATCTTATATTCTCATGGTTGTTCTCAACTCCCTATGCTAAGAAAGGACACTAGGAGAATTGCATAAAGGCCCTGCCAAATGCAAGCGAAAGGGAGATGATTGTGAATGCAATTTCAATTCTTTGTTTCTAATTGACAAAGGAGACCCAATTTCTATGTCTGCACACCATGTTTCCATGATTGAATGTTGACTTCAATTCGAGCTAGTATTGTAACTTCCACCCACTACCTCACCTAAGGAACCCCCCTCCTTAGCTAGGCATTGCTATGATATATTTTAGATTAGTCTTTTTTCATTTAAGCTAAGTTATTGTGTGCATGTTTGGATATTTCATTATTTATTTCTCTCCACAACAATGCAGTTAAGCGTATATTACAACAATTTCAATTGATGTTTTTATTTCCTATTTATATCATGATTTCATTGCATTGACACAATTGTCATATTTTATGAGTTTACAATGACTTGCATGCTATTAATGATTAACTATATGTAACTTGTGATTTATTCATAAAGAGGAGGGTTGGAATATACTTGTAAATAGAATCACCAATTAGCTTTTACTTTCATGCAATTTCCATTTCCAATAGTAATGTGTGCATGCTATTTCTTTCCTGCAATTTAGTTAGCCTTTACATTTATTGTCTGCCAAGTGGGGGTTACAACAAAGATGCTTCCTATGTCAACTAGGTTAGATTAGGTTTCCTTTCTTGTCTTCATCCAGTTGGGGGTCACAACGTATAAGCTTCCAATGCTAATTATATTAGATTAGTTTTCTACCCTACATTTCCAATTTTTTCGAATTGGCATTTATAATAGAGAGCCTTCTTATGCTAGTTGGACCAGTTAATTTATCATAGTCAAAATAGTTTAGTATAGTGACTTTGCCAAAAATGTCCTAAAACCCCTACCTTGTAGTCAACCTCCCCTATTACAATTTTATCATTGGAACAATGGTAAATAGATTGCCTTGGCATATACAATGCATGGAATTTCATAAATTCCATATGAGCCTTGAGTAGACAATTAAATGCATAGTCTCTTAGTTCTCTTTATGAGCAATTAGAATATTAATTAAAAGGCCCCTCATTTTTGGCATCCTTTACAGGGAATTGTAAACACTGGAAATTTCTTTCCTTGCTATTCTAACTCTTGAGCAATGCTTTTATTCTTAAATTTAATTTTTTGCTTGTGTGATTATTGCTTCTATAGTTGGCGTGCTTACTTTCCAGCCTCTTTTTTTGGTGTGTTTATTATTTTGCATGTGTTTGGTTGAGAAATGTTTTAGTGTACTTTAGAATGTTAGATAACACAAAGTATTAAGATGAGAGGTAAGAACATGCACATTCACCATAGGCCTCCTATGTTGATTTTCTATTCTCTTGACTTCTAAGGCATATAGGTAGAATAAATCAGAAATTAAAATATTTTTTGAAGACTAATTAAAATAAATAGATATACTAAAGGCATATTTAGCAATACTACAAGGAACCCCCAAGATACTAAAATTATAGGAAAAAAAAATGGAGGAGAAGGATCCAACCAACCACATTATCGAACACCTACAACTAACTCCTTGGCCAAAAAATTACTAGAAAGCTTAATTATTCCCACAAAAGCAACATCTTTAGTTTAGGAAAAATACATATTCCTTTAAGGAAGTAACAATACCTTAAAAAAACAAGCAAACAGGGTCCTATTTACCTGAGATAACAACTCAAGAGCCAAATAACCCACTTACATAACAACTAGGTGATAATTTTCACACGAAGATGGTAGAAGAAGTTAAAAACTAGGATGAAACATCCACTTTTGAGTTCCCTATCTGAAACACTAAAGGTGTCACCAAGATGCAAGTATTCAACACTTTACCCTACACAACTTCAATGGTTTAGCAAGTGAAGATCCAAACATATTTCTCTTTGAGTTTGATGTTCTATGTTGAAGCTGCACTAATCTCTCTGATATAAAGCTCTTCCCTGCCACTCTAAAAGATGTTGTAATAAAATGGTTCATGGGGTTTGTTGTCACCCCAAGAAACTCTCCTAGGTTGTATCTCGGAGATGCTCGGGAACATTACAAACTCAACAAAATGTTGGAAATGGATGAATGGAAGGAATGATGCTTGTCCAAGCCACATAACCACTTCTACTATGCTTAACTCCAGACATGGGTGAACACCCCCAAACTACAAGGCTTTAGACCACCAATTACTCACAGTTTGAGGATTAGGTGAACATGGAGAATACTGAACACACTAGCAGATGCACAAGACCATGTGATGGCCGACTGCAACCAGTAAAGAGGTCTGCAAATCTATTTCCTAATGCACAGACAGGATGACAACTCTCTGGCGTTAAGTAAACAAAAACCTGCATAACAAATTCAATGATACATACTAGATTTCAACACAGAGGTGGGATGACAACCCCTCTAATGCTAAATATCAAGAGCACATGAACAAATGCATAACAGGCACAACCTAGAACAGAGTAGAAATAGAAAGTGAGCAATTAACAGTAAAAGAAGCTTTTATTAGCTGAAAATGAAGACCAGACGCTGCAAGTATCAAAGTAGTTACAGTCTCCAGAAGTTGAACCTTACATCAAAACAACAACCATCAACCCTGATTACATCTGTGTTCTGGGTATATATAGAGTTTGATTACAAAGATATGTTGTTGTTCTATGCGTGGAGGGGTCATAATTGACCACCAACCACCTTAATTCTCTGAAAGAGTCTCTGCTACAATCTGCTTGCTTTAATGAACAAAATTGATCTTTTCAGATACTCTGTTGTCCTTCTGGAGCAGGTGGAGTGTAATATGGAAGAAGTTCCATAACTGGTAAATGTTGTGATCTGCTCGAGGCACGTCCTTCTCGTTCTCGGTCATACTGCTCGTGAATGCAGTTGTTGAGGAGTAACTGCGCAGAGTACTGTACCCTAGCCACCTTCGTACTTTGGGAGTATGGAATGAATATGGTCAAGGACAGTGTGGACGAATTGAGGGGGAAGATCGGCCATTGGATCGCATAGATCGACGGTGGGAATTGGTCGGTAGAGGATATCGGGAGATAGGAGGCGGGGAAACGTGGGTCATTGGATCACATGAATGGACGGCGGAGATCTCTCGGCGAGAGGCATCAGGCGGAAGTGGGAACAGACAATCGTGAGCCGTCGGATCTCGGGCGGACAGATCCGATGACTATTAGGTGGAGGAGATATGCGAGGTTTAACCGGCGGGGACGGGTGATAAGCGGTATTTATCGCACCGCTTTTGGGAGGGAAGCGGTAAACGTACGCGGGCTCGCGATACGAGTCATTGGGTGACGCGTGGCGGATGTCACAGGAGGAAAACCACTGTGATCGCGAGTTAATGTGTGGGCAGCTTACGGGAGTGTGGGGAGCGAATGCCGTCCGATCGCGGCGAGGAACAAACGGGCAAGTTATGCGGTAAGGAACCATTGGATTTGGGTGGAGCGATCAACGGTTGTGATCAACAGACGACGACGGGTTATGGTGGAGGTTTTATGGAGGCGTATAGAAGTGTGAGCGCGGGTTATATGGGTTTAAACTTTGCGCCTGGGGACCCGAGGGAATATGGGTTTATAAAGGATTTTAGAGGAAAACAGAGACAACGGGAGTTAAGAGAGTGTAAGGAAAATGAAGGGGAAGAATAAACAGATTGTTGCGAGCTCCCTTTTAGCATAAACACACGAATAAGCTGGTATTTGGTCCTTGAATCATCAAAGTATGTAGCAGAGATAACACTGGCTCCTTCTGGGGATGAGATCCTCCCTGTGAGGTCTCAAGAACTACAGACCAATGCCTTCATACAAAACAAGCTTTAAAACATTGCCTAGTATTCCATTGGGCATGGAGTCTAATTAAGCCTACGCTAAAACCTGTAGAAGAACAAGCTTACAATCATTAAGGCTCATAAACCTTAAACAACATAAGTCTTCAAAAACTACCCATTTACTGGGCCATCAAAATTGTTTCTCCTCCTCTCGGTCGACCTATGAGCCGGTTCATCAAAGATCTGCAAAATTTGATTTATTTGATCTTCTACCTCAAAGAGTTTAGGGCATTTGACCTTATCAGGTAGAGATGGCTTATATTTCACCCCCTCTTTGTATGCTCTCATCCTTGGATGTTCTTCATGGGAGCCTTTGTACACCTGCTAAACAACAATGATTGTTGTGCACTGGTCTGAGTCGCTTATGGCCTGCACAATTACTATGAATGGTGAACCAATGTATTCTTGTGTGGGGGACACAAAGACTTCATCTTCTCCTGCATCTTTCTTGGAACAGTCCACATCCAAGGAAGTGTCCCAAAACTGTGCATCCTCTTCCTCTGTGATCTGGCACAATGCCCTTCCAAGTTGTGTGGAGGCTGATTGGGCAGGCATCGGAATATCAAGACTGAGATAATCAGTATCAGCCTTGGGCATTGAATTATGGCTTGCTCCAGTGCCTAATGGGCAATCATGAGGGCTTGTCACTTGGATAGACAGAGAAACATAAGATGAAGGGGAATTGACTTCACCCTTTTTAAGCACTGGGCTGGGGATAACAACAGGTTGGTCAATTTGCAGATCTGCATAGTCATGGGAAGATAGGCTGGCTTTAGGCTCGAGGTCTTCGAGGATGGTGGGACCTGCTGCTGATTGCTCCTGCTGATAAGCTTGTTGTTCTGCAGGTACAACAAACTCACGAGCAGTGCCTCTGGATAATGACTTCTCATAGACAGCTTAGGTTAAGAAAGGGGCACTGCCCTTATCTTCCAAACCATGGACCTCCTCCTCTTCTTCAAACTGCTCTTCTTCCATGACTATATTCTGAAAAAGGGTCTTCACCCTTTGATATTCATTTGCATCTTTATTTCTCTACAAAATCTGCAGCTGCTTTTGTGTTCCTCTATGTAGATTTGGATTTGGAAGAGAAAAGGCATTAGGAGCTCCTGCTTCCTCAGAATGCTGCTCAGCTCTTAATCTAGAAACTATAGAGGCTAATGACTCTATCATCCTGGCCAATTTATCGATCTTAGGATTTGAGGATGATGAGAGCTCACCCCTCTGTCTTCTCCTTTCAACATCACCTCCGAGCCTCTCTGCAGCTATGATGTTTGATTCTACTTCAAAGGCTGCATCTTGCATATCAGCCAAAGAAGCACATCTTCTTTCTCTTAACAACAGGCAGAACTGAGAATCGAAGGCATTGGCATAAGTGAGCATAGCAGAAGTAGGGGTAGGTTTCACTTCAGCTGGTATTCTGTTGTACATATGGTTGAATCTAATATTGAAATCAGACAGCAACTCACCATTCTCCCTCTGCAAGTTCCCAAATTCAGTATGATAGTAGAGCAGATCTTTCTTATCCCCCCAGTGCTTTAGAAACACACCATCTAAGGCCTCAATGCCTGATATAGACCTAGGGGTTAATTATCTGAACCATTTCCTAGCTTCCCCATCTAGGCTTTAGACAAAAACCCTCATCCACACATCATTTTCACTTATATCTAAGTTATTAGCATAACTATAAAAGGATTCAAGGTGCTTTTTAGCTGTTACTCCATTTGTACCAGTAAACTTAGGCATATATTTTTGATAATCTCCTGCAGGCATGGCATTCAAAGGGACAGGCAAGACCAGGGGTCCATACCTAGCAGCTATGATTCTTTCAATCTTTGTGAGAGCTTGCTGGCCTGCCATGACTGAGGTAGGTGGAATGATACTAGTAGATTGAGCGGTATGAAGCGATGCAATGGATGACAGAGACAAAGGAATGTGATGGACTGTATGGGATGCTTTCTTTGGACTAAGTTTCAAAGGGGGACTAAATGAACAAGGAGCTCTATGAATCTCTGAAGGTATTTCTTAAATAGCAGAGATACATGGGATTTTTTGGGCTTACCTGATCCTGATGCTCCTTTCTATGAAGTTTTCTTCGGCTTAACAATCTTCTCAGGGTCAGGCACTGGGACAGCTGGTGATTTCTGAGGATTTCTTCGAGTATGTCTCACAAACTGAGCCAGGACTATAATGTGGAGTTGCCAAAGGTTGGTCTTCCTCCAGTGGAGTCGCCAGATAGATGATTACAACCAGAAATGTGCCCAAACTTTGTCTATCATCAAAATCTAGAACTGTGTCGTTCTCCCAGGGAAGCTGAGCTTCAATCTCCTCTCCCCGGCAGCGGCGCCAATTAATGTTATCACCCCAAGAAACTCTCCTAGGTTGTATCTCGGAGATGCTCGGGAACATTACAAACTCAACAAAATGTTGGAGATGGATGAATGGAAGGAATGATGCTTGTCCAAGCCAGATAACCACTTCTACTATGCTTAACTCCAGACATGGGTGAACACCCCCAGACTACAAGGCTTTAGACCACCAATTACTCACAGTTTGAGGATTAGGTGAACATGGAGAATACTGACCACACCAGCAGATGCATAAGACCATGTGATGGCTGGCTGCAACCAGTAAAGAGGTCTGCAAATCTATTTCCTAATGCACAGACAGGATGACAGCTCTCTGGCATTAAGTAAACAGAAACCTGCATAACACATTCAATGATACATACTAGATTTCAACACAAAGGTGGGATGACAACCCCTCTAATGCTAAATATCAAGAGCACATGAACAAATGCATAACAGGCACAACCTAGAACATAGTAGAAATGGAAAGTGAGCAATTAACAGCAAAAGAAGCTTGTATTAGCTGAAAATGAAGACCAGACGCTGCAAGTATCAAAGTAGTTACAGTCTCCAGAAGTTGAACCTTACATCAAAACAACAACCATCAACCCTGATTACATCTGTGTTCTGGGTATATATAGAGTTTGATTACAAAGATATGCTGTTGTTCTATGAGTGGAGGGGTCATAATTGACCACCAACCACCTTAATTCTCTAAAAGAGTCTCTGCTACAATCTGCTTGCTTTAATGAACACAATTGATATTTTCATATACTCTGTTATCCTTCTGGAGCAGGTGGAGTGTAATATGGAAGAAGTTCCATAACTGGTAAATGCTGTGATCTGCTTGAGGCACATCCTTCTCATTCTCAGTCATACTGCTCTTGAATGCAGTTGTTGAGGAGTAACTACGCACAGTACTGTACCCTTGCCACCTTCATACTTTGGGAGTATGGAATGACTATGGTCGAGGACAGTGTGGACGAATTGAGGGGGAAGATCGGCCGTTGGATCGCGCAGATCAATGGCGGAAATTGGTCGGCGGAGGATATCAGGAGATACGAAGGCGGGGAAACGTGGATCATTGGATCACATGAATGGATGGCGGAGATCTCTCGGCGGGAGGCATCGGGCAGAAGCGGGAACAGACAATCGTGAGCCGTCGGATCTCAGGCAGACAGATCCGATGGCTATCGGGTTGAGGAGATACACGAGGGTTAACCGGTGGGGATGGGTGGATGGGCGGTAAGCGGTATTTATCGCATCGTTTTTGGGAGGGAAGCAATAAACGTACGCGGGCTCGCGATACGAGTCATCGGGCGACGCGTGGCGGATGTGACAGGAGGAAAACCGCTGTGATCGCGAGTTAACGCGCGGGCATCTTGCGGGAGTGTGGGGAGCGAATGTCGTCCGATCGCGGTGGAGATGATTGGACGGCGGGGAACAAACGAGCAAGTTATGCGGTAAGGAACCATTGGATCCGGGTGGAGCGATCAACGGTTGTGATCAATAGACAACGACGGGTTAGAGTGGAGGTTTTATGGAAGCGTATAGAAGTGTGAGTGCGGGTTATATGGGTTTAAACTTTGCGCCCGGGGACCTGAGGGAATATGTGTTTATAAAGGATTTTGGAGGAAAACAAAGACAACGAGAGTTAAGAGAGTGTAAAGAAAATGAAGGGGAAGAATAAAACAGACTGCTGCGAACTCCCTTTTAGCATAAACACACGACCAAGCTGGTATTTGGTCCTTGAATCATCAAAGTATGTAGCAGAGCTAACAGGGTTGAGAGGAGATAGTATCAAATCATGAACATATATGAAGATTGCCTTCCGTGAGAAATATCAATATTACTACAAAGACATGGAAAGAAATATTGAAGTTGGATTTATATACCCATTAATGTTTTGGTATTTCACTGAAATAGATGCATTGATCTTAAGTAGATGTTGATTCATAATCCTATTTGATTGATTACAATTGATGCATTGATATTAGTGGAGTTGTTGATTTCTAATCTTATTTGATTGCTTGCACTAGATGCATTGATTTCAATGTAGATGTTGATTTGTAATCTTATTTGATTGCTTGCACTAGATGCATTGATTTCAATGTAGATGTTGATTTGTAATCTTATTTGATTGCTTGCACTAGATGCATTGATTTCAATGTAGATGTTGATTTCTAATCCTACTTGATTGCTTTCACTAGATGCATTGATTTCAATGTAGATGTTGATTTATAATCTTATTTGATTGCTTGCATTAGATGTGTTTATTTCAATGGAAATGTTGATTTAAATGATTTGATGTAACTAAATGCACATTAATTTCAAAATAATCAGATTAATAGTATGCATTGATTTCACTGTAAGCACAAAAGTTTATTAACAATATGCATTGATTTCCATGTTACAGTAATTCAACCATAAATAAAATACTTGAATTCTCATCTTAAATAAAATCTCCACTTACTTGAAATGTTTGCTTCTTGAAACTATAAACTATCTGTAACTGACTACATTCTTATTATTCCCATTTCCATCATTCAACAATGTTAGTCACTTTGCATTCAAACGAGGTAATAGAAAACAACTACTATTGAAACTTACTTGGGGTTTAACACTCCATAGATCACAATGCTTTGACTTTGGAGAAAGTTACTATTAATATTGGAGAGCAAGAGAGACAAGGTATGATGTTTACTACAATAGCTTGAGTTAAATATATGAATGGTCTACAATTTCAACCAACCTTTTCATATGATTGATATGAAAAGATGACAAAACTAACATGTGGCAATAAGAACAATTGAAGAAATAGTCGTTTGATCATAATGAAGACTATTTGTAATTGACTACATTCTTATTATTCACATTTTCTATTATTCAACATTGTTACGTTATTGCTTTGCATGTAAAATTTTTATTTCATCGTTTTTCATCATTCAAGTCATTAATAGTCTCTATCATCTCAACAAACCAAGGGAATTGAGCGAATTTAAAATTAAAATGACCAAATTAATCTTAGACATATTTAAAATATTAAAAATGATTATAATAATTAGATGTTCAACAAATTTTGTGTGTCTGCGCACGACTGAAACCAATTTAGACACATCCCCTGTTTGGCTTACAGAAGAAACTAATCATCAATGGGAAAGAATTTCAGAGGACAAGGGTTGCAATATCTTTGGTGAACAATTGCTTACTCTATGTGGGGCCTTTGATTTAGTCATTTGTAATGGCTTGACTAGATGGGGAAAGTCTGGTAATTTCACTTGCAATACTTACAATGGAGCAAGTGTGGTAGATTATGTAATTTGCTCACATGGGTTGTGTGAGAAAATGGAGGAAGTTTTGATTGGAGATTAGTTGTGGGAATTGAAATCAGATCACAAGCCAATTTATTTATGTTTCTCTTGGATTGGAAAGAAACAATTAGAGTCCAAAATTCAGCATGTCCAACAAAATCTCCCACATGGCAGAATTCTTTTGACCCCAAAAAATTGTAATACCTTCAAAATGACGTTAGAGAGGCTCTTTGAGAAGGAGAAAATTACAATTCACAACCCACATAGTCATGAATTAACACATTTAATTCAATGTGCACTTGCAAAGTGCAAAAGAGAAAAAATTAAGAAGTCTGAAACAAATTTCTTTCTGGTTAATGCTTGGTTTGACGAGGAATGCAAAAAGGCAAGGAGAATGTGGAAAGAGTCAAACAAGGATAACATAAAGCTCAAAGCTTACAAGCAATTATTAAGCAAGAAAAAGACCAATTTCATGGTTTCAAGGAGGGAAGAATTATTCTTCCTTAGGAAAAATAATCCCAAATTACTTTGGAAGGAGCTCCAATCGAGAAAGATACAAATTGGAAATAATATTACAGCTTCTAAATGGTTTGACTATGTAAGACAACTCTATGAGCAGGTTCCCAAGGTTGACCCTCCCCCCTTGGTCAACACTGATATTGAACTCTTCACAGTACAAGAGGTAGAGATGGGTATCAAGAAGTTGGGTGTTGGAAAAGCAAAAGACTTAGCTGAACTCCAAGAAGAATATATAAAGTGGGGCTCAAAGATTCTTGCACCTCACATTACAAAAATCTTCAACAACATCATACAACAAGGGCTCCCCACAGATTGGACAACTAATATGGTAATACTTTTTTTCAAGAGCGATGACGTCAATAATCCCTCCAATTATATGACTATCATGATAAACCCTTCGTTTGCAAAGCTATTTGGAAGCATGCTAGAAAACAAAATTAGCAAGTGGGCAGAAGAAAGAGATAAGCGTGCTAAAGGGCAAGCATGTTTTAGACCTAAACATTCCATAATTGATCATTGTATAACTTTAAGGCACATCATTGAAAAAGTTTGGGAGAAAAAGGAAGAAGTCTTTTGTTGCTTTGTTGATTTCAGAAAAGCGTTTGACTCGGTTCCTAGGGATAAGCTTTGGCACAGAATCCTAAACATTTGAGAGCCACTGTGCATAAGCTGTATGAAGAGGTGAAAGTCAAAATTAGAACTTCAGCATGCATTTCTGAAAGCTTTAGAAGCGATATCGGGGTCAAGCAAGGTTGCCCACTGTCTCCTACCCTTTTTGGTTTATATATCGACAAGCTTGAGGAGTGGTTAAATTCACAAGGGGGTGATGGTATTTATTTGGGCAAGTTTGTTATAAGACTTCTTTTGTATGCATATGACCTTATTCTGATTGCTAAATCAGCTCTTGGTTTGCAAGAGCACTTAATATCGTTTGAGCATTTTTGTAGAAGTGTGGGGATGCAAGTCAATATCAACAAAACAAAAGTAGTGGTCTTCTCTAAGAAAAGAAAACATAACCAACATAAGTTCTACTTTGAAGGCAACATTCTAGAAGAAGTTGCAGATTACAAATACCTCAGAATTGACTTCAACAAAAATCTAAGCTGGAATGGTTGTAGAAAGAAAAGAACTTTGGGGGGTTGGAAAGCATTTTATGCTTTTCAAAATAGGTGTAGAGAGGCAAAGTTATGGGACTAGAAAACCACTCAAACTCTTTTTGGGCTTCTAGTGATTCCGATGATTCTCTATGGTTGTAAACTATGGAATAGTAGCACATCCGACATGCAGTGGAGACAAATTGAGAAAATTCAGAAGCGTTTGATTACAAACAAATTTAAGATTAAAAGTGCAGTTCCTTATGATATCTTGTTAAGTGAAACATGGATTGCTCCTATTGAAGCAATTGCTATGGTGCGAGTCATAAGGTACTTAAAAAAAATGAGCAAATGGAAGAGGCTAGATGGCCTAAGGTTGTCTTTAATGATAGATTGTGCAAGAGCAAAAAAACTTGAATGCAACAAAATAACAGATGGTTTAGTAAATGGGGTATTTGCTTGAACTCGTGTTCCATAAACAACAAAGAGATAAAAGCTTTTGTTATGGAAAAGTTCCACTCATAGTCATCAACCAAAAACATACATAAAGGCCAATATCTCTTGGAGAGCCAAAATTCTTATTGCTCAGTTAAGGACTAATTCTCATCAACATCGTTGTGAAACAGGGCACTGGAAAAGGCCAAAGGAAGTGTGGGAGGAAAGAATATGCATTTGTTGTTATTCCGGAAAAGTGGAAACAAAAAAACATTTTATTTTAGAATGCGAGGCTTTCAAAGACAACAGGGAAAGTTATGCAGATAAGCTGGTAGCCAGCTCTTGGGATAATCTATTTAGCGAGGGGTTTGTCGAGAAGCTAGGAGCATTTACTTTGAAGCTTCACAGAAAATGACCGAATACATCAACCAGATGAAGAAGCAATCTATCCCATAGGCTATCTTTAGTTTCATGGACGTTAAAATAATTTCTTTTTTTCTTTCTTCTTAAGTGGGATCTATCAAGCACCGAGAGGGATCAAATCTCTTGAGGTGTAAACCTTTCCTCAAGTTTTACACTCAAAAAAGAAGTTTGCACTTCCAGCGATTTAATCCCTCTTAGCGCTAAATAAATCGGAGATTAAGATAAAACTAAAATAATTTTAGTAATCTAAAAAATATTATAAAATAAATATTTTGATACTGGTTGTACCAAACAAAAAAAATAAATAATTTGTATGAACTTTTATAAATATTTTGTTTTACATTCGTATATGTCCCCAAATTTATGGGATAATACCAAGTAATATCCTCGGTGGATAACGTTGCAAACACGAATAAAAGATGTGGTGTTATGGAAAACTTTAACAAAAGCAGATGATATGAAAGAATAGAAAACTTTTAAAAGGAGATTTATAATAAAAAGAATATCTCTGTAGGGCAGATGAGGGAATAAATACTGACTACACGTTCCACCGACAGCTGCATTATTCAGTGGGCTATGCACATGTAGAGCGTGTCGCGCATCGTCAGTAAAGTTTCCTTTGGAAGCGTTCACTACGCGGGCATATTGGGGGCTATCTATATTCAACCCCTGCACATGGTCGCGTGTCGCGCATCGTCGGTAAAGTTTCCTTGGAAGCGTTCACTACGCGGGCATATTGGGGGCTATATATATTCAACCCCTGCACATGGTCTTCATTCATCAACACCAGGCGTTTAGATTCAAACCCCTGCTCCAAACCCCCATTCATTCACGCCACAAGATCTTTGTTCTCATTCTGTTTCTTTTCTTTCTGCTCATAAGAAATCAGATCTTGATCTAGCATCTGTACGAGATCGAATCCTGAACCGACCAATGGATTCTTTTTTCAGCCACACAAAGAAATCCCAGGGAGGATCATCAGATCGCGGGGTTTCAGACTTGATTCAGACGGCCGCTTCCTCCTACTTTAAATCGCAAGGGAGCGAAGACGAAGCCGCCTCTTCGCCACCAACGAAACACCATTCCTCATCCGGTTCCGGAGAGAAGATGAAACCCTCGGGTGGACAAGCTGCAGGGAGCGCCAAAGTTCTTTTGGACGCCGCTCTTGCGAGGTTGCACAAAACTGAAGCAGAGGGCGGGGGAGAGGGAGAAAAGATCGATAATGCGAAGCTTGCGGCGGCCGCAGCGGACGTCTTGGGAGCGGCGAGACATTATGGTAAGATGGAGGGCAAAGGTTATGGTAAATACGTGGACATGGCTGAAGGTTATTTGCGGAAATTCGGGCAGAAGGAAGGAAGCGGGAATGTTGCTGGCCATGATAATTACCCAAGGCCTCCATCTGCACATTCGACAGGGCATGCGCAAGAGGATGATTATTATGAGAGGCCTCCATCTTCACATTCGAAACCGCATGTGCAAGAGGATGATTATTATGAGAGGCCTCCATCTTCACACTCGAAACCGCATGTGCAAGAGGATGATTATTATGAGAGGCCTCCATATTCTCACTCGAAACCGCATGCGCAAGAGGATGATTATTATGAGAGGCCTCCATCTTCACACTCGAAACCGCATGCGCAAGAGGATGATTATTATGAGAGGCCTCCATCTTCACATTCGAGACCACATGCGCAAGAGTATGGTAATTACGCGAGGCCTCCAGCTTCACACTCGAGACCACATGCGCAAGAGTATGGTAATTACGCGAAGCCTCCATCTTCTTATTCGAAACCGCATGCGCAAGAGGATGATTATTATGAGAGGCCTCCATCTTCACATTCGAAACCGTATGCACAAGAGGATGATTATTATGAGAGGCCTCCAGCTTCACATTCGAGACCACATGCGCAAGAGTATGGTAATTACGCGAGGCCTCAATCATCAGATTCGACATCAAATGCGCAACAGGACGAGGAGGAGAACAAATATCTCAAGTACTTGAAGAAGGCAGAGGAATATTTGAATAAGAATTAGGGGATTTAAAAACAGACGGACGAAGACGCATGTATTGATGGTTTAGAGGTACGATTTGTTGGGATTTAAACTGTGATGTGTAATAGTCTATTATTATGTCATTTGCATACAATATATCTATAAGGTTGTATTCGTGGTCCACTGTGTTAGACTGTCTGTGTCTTAAGTTGCAGTTTATGGGAAACAGTGACACACGTTTGAACTGTAATACCAAGATTATGAATATTTATCCTTGGAACCATATATAAGTTTGTATATTTTTAAAATCTGGATTTTATATGCCGTTAGGTGCATCTCCTTATTTGTTTCTGTAATAGTTTAATTGTTTTTCGAAGGCATTGCTGGTGAAGGTATAATAACGTTTGATGTTGCTGCAAATGAGCCTCTACTTGGATATCAACACCCACCATTAAACTCGGATTTGATTTTTTTCCCTTGTGGTTGTATAAACTCTATCACAAGTAATGATCTATCTAAACTGTGGATCTATTAGATACTGAAAGCAATTAGATAGAAAAAAAGAACCAAGCTGCAAATTTAAGAATCTATTGATGTTTAACTTTACTTATATATACTATATAGAGAGAGAGATTGAGACATTTTTGTAATTAGTGTCAGTTTTCTTGTCTCCAGAGCCGAAGGAACATTATTTGACACATGCTTATAGTCTAACCAAACTGCCCAGTTTCAATAATGGCCAGCCATATATTCTAATAAAATGATTTAACAAAGGACGTATGCAGCAAAATATAAACAAAAAATGTAAACATCAAGGGCCATCATGGTTGCTCATATTAGGTTCCTTCTTGGTCACAAGTTTGCCAATTGTGCCCATGAAAGAGATAATAGTCTTGAGAGAGATACAGATTAAAGGAGTTTCCGAAGTCTTCGTCGGAGTTGGGGGCAGGGGGGAGATTGACATGGCAGAGATGTGCGTAAACAATTTAGTATTTTAGCTTTGTACCACTTAGGATGATTATGGTTGCTCAAGATTCTCTCTCCTCCTCCATAATAGTGAGGTGCTTGCCTATCTCTGGTGCATGTTTGCCCCCTTGACAACTTGTTTGCAAAGCTTTTCTTCTCAACGTGCTTACACTTTTCCCATTCCAGTGTTGAGCTATTGGGCATGCCCATAACTTCTTCAATTTCCATTTTGCATTGGCATGAGGTTAGAAAATTATGTTTTATAATCAATTGAGTATTTGAGCTTTGTACAACTTAGGATGATTATGGTCGCTCAAGATTCTCTTTCCTCCTCCCTAATAGTGAGGAGGTGCTTGCCTATATCTAGTGCACGTTTGCCCCTTTCACAACTTGTTTGCGAAGCTTTTCTTCTCAACATGCTTTCACTTTCCCCTTTCCAGTGTTGAGCTAATGGCCACATGCCCATAACTTCTTCAATTTCCATTTTGCATTGGACTAGGCTGTGCCTCAATCCTCTCATTTCCTCAAGATATTAGCAATAACAGTAGTCGCGAGCCATTCTACAACTCTTTTGCTGCTCCTAAGGCATCATGGGAGGCAAATAGGGGGATGAAGACTTAAGCTACTTGAAACCCCACTCGACATTACCTCAACTAGAGTTATAGAGAAAGAAGATCAAGAGGTCAAGGAGAAAGACACTAATAGAATATTCACCAATTCTCGATATCTCTCTTCTTCTGCTAATACGCTTCTATATAGAGATGCTTTCACCTTCTTGACGATATTTGTTAAAGGCTTTGCAGGAAAAGAGAAGGCTCTAAATCAACACCTTTTCCTAGGATAGAATCAATCTTCTCTTTTTGAAAATGAATATTAATTGCAGTTAAAGAAAGCTGTGGTTGCACCATACAATGTGATATCTACAATTCAAATAGATAGAGTTTGATACCAGAGATTAAAAAAGCCCCAAAACTATGTAGGAGTCCACCTGCCAATTGAAGTGTTATTACAAGTTTTTTATGTTATTTTTTCTTTTTTTTTAAAGAAAACCTGAAACTAGCAATTGAGGTATTCTTACAAGTTTTTTTTTAACAAAACTTAAAACTTGCAACTATAAAGCCTAATGAATTCACATAGTAATAGTGCTATTATGCAGAACACAAAATCATGTTTAATGAAAAGCCGTCGCATTGTGAACTTCTGGCTTGGAATTTGCATTAGATTCTAGAACCACACTCTAAAATTCCAACTCCCCTTAGTTTTTGCTATACTATGTCATCCTCATTAGCAGCTTCTTTGATAGACTGACTAGGGACTTTCGGGAGGGAAGCCATTAAATAGAGACCTAGTAGAGACTTTTGAGAGCCAATAGAGACTTTGGGAAGGAGGGCACTGAATGGGAGCTACTTGCTAGGCTCAAAATCAACTGATATAACAGATTTACAGTGAGCATCTCACTTTGCTTGCTTTTTATGGCAACACATGCTTCTAGTTTTGCATTCCTGAATAGCTAAGCTTCAAGTTGAGAAGACTCATCTGTTATTGAGATGAGAAATTGCTACTGATAGGTCCTCAGTTTCATGTGAATTCATTTGTTGAGCCTGACGAGGATCAAAAATCCCACATGGTGCACAACAATTAATGTGATGATGACCTTGATGGTGGATGTTATAGAATTAGAGCTAGGGAAATAATCAATTGGAAGCCACTTGCTGAAATAGTGATAGTTCAAGCCACTACTCACTATAGAAGAGGGCATAATACGTTGAGATTTGATAAAACCTGGGGCGAAGCATATGGTACCAAGCTGGTTGAGAAGCAATGGCCATGAAGAACCGTAAAAATCCCACCTTTGTAATGTAAATCCATCTCATCGATCTTAATTCACTCTCCCAAACTTGGAGGGGTGAATGAAGTGTATAGGGGGAGGGGATACTGTTAAAGTTTGGCTCATCTGAATTAAAGTGCCATGTCACTTGTCCTAGCAGTCCAATTGGGAGCTAGGCAAGGTAAGGAGCCCCCTAGGTTGGCTTAAAATTCCCTGCTGCAATAATGCGCCTTTATTTGCCATGGAGTTTGCCAAAGTGTTTAAGGATCTAAGCACTTAGAAGGACTTTATAGAGTCAGAATTCTTCGTGGTTCCTTGAATTTGAAGATCAATATGGAGAGGCTTGAGTTTTGTAAGGAGATAGAGCTCCACACTTGTTGAATGATAACTGAAGAATCATCAGTGAGTATGTGCATTTATATCACTACCTATTTGAGGATATTCAGTGCTTGATACAATTCCAAGACCTAAGCTTGATTGTTAGTGGATTCACCAAGTCCCTAAGTCTATGTTAATTCACATTTTCACATGGGGTTGTAAACAACCCCCCTTTCATAGTTGTCACCCCAATGTTAGATTCAATATTATTGAGTTGCAACTAGGGTAATTGGAAGTTGAATTTGGTGCTCTTTCTTTTGCACATTGGATCTCTTGGAGATTGGGGATGGATAGGAGTTTGAATAGTGATTTTATGTATCCTCTTAGACTCTTGTATATCCAGATTTGCACTAGATCTGTCAGCTGGTCATTCAGATTTGCAAGATCTGCCTGTTGGTGATTCAGATATGCAAGATCTGCCTGCTGTAAACTTGAATCTGTGTTAAATCTGTGTGTTGGACACTTAGATTTTGCAAGATCTGCTTGCTGTATACCCAGATCTGCACTAGATCTGTATGCTGGTCACTTAGATCTACAATATCTGCTTGCCATATGCCTAGATCTGCGGTTGTAACTTTCAGATCTGCTGTTGTAACTACTTGGAAATCGACTTCTCTCAGAGATCAGACTTTGATTCCATGTTAAAATCTCTATTCCAGCAAGCTAGGTAAATTAATTCCTTATGATTTGCTTTCTAAAAAATTAATTTAGATTGAATATTTTATCTCTTAGAATAAAATACGCTTGCTGCAAATTTAACTGAAAAAAAACGAAAGCTACAAGAAACTAATATCCAAAATACACAGAAATTCCTGCTCTTTAAATATCAGCTTTTCATCAAAATCACTACAAGCTTACGAAAGCTCCCAACTGGGAAAAGAGCCCACTGAAAAAACAAGAAAATATTACAGCAAAACTTGGCTGTTATGATGCACTGTACAACATGTATGGCCCTGCCAAAACCTGTTTCAAAAACCCTCCTGTTGCTGCTGAAATCTATCCCAAAAATTTGTATAGCCATCCTTTTCTTTTGTTGGGTTGTATAACCTCCTGAAGTCCCCTTTGCCCTTGCTCTGTATGGCCCTTTCAATTTTTGAGAGCTGGGTTCATCTTTATTTGCTGCTCACATTGTTTCCTCTTTTTTCCTTTGGACATGTACACAGAGTGAAAATCCTTTATCCCTCTCATTTGTGTTTTTTTTAACACTCTCTGTGTATCACACTCTATGTTTTTTCTTTTCACTTCGTCCAAATTAGTGCCATAGATAGCATATTTAAGAATTTAAGAAAATTTTATTCTTTGTTGATATTATTGGAAGCAAGGATTCAAGAGCACGGTGGAGTGCATTATCAATGTTGGATATTTGTGCAAAATGACATTATCACGTTTGTGCAAGATATATTTTTTTGTAGATATGGCCGTTGGTTCTCTACAAATTCTCGTGCACAGCTTGATAATTATTTTCCCATTTCTTGGCATCTTTCTCAATTCATTCTACACCTTTGTAGTGGAGATGTACCAAACTTCTTGTGATCTTTCAGAGTACCATGTCTATAACTTCATGAAATGCAGTCCCACTTATTTTCATGAGTTTATGAGCCATTTTTGGGCTGTTTTCTTGGGAACTATCTCAACATGTTTGATACTGTTATTTGGAGCTGTATCTGTTTCATCTGTAGTTGATTATATATTATATAAGATCATGTTTTGCTTCTTTAATTGCATGAACTTCTGTGTGCATTAGTATGGTTTGCTTAATTAATTTTATAACAATACCAGAAAGAGGATTTTCATTGGTCAAGTTTTAGGATCTGAAGGCCATATGCTGGACATAAGTTCTAATATTTTATTATAAACTTTTAAGTTATTTCAATTTGATGTGCAAGAAATTAGTTTTGCTTATTTTTTATTATCAGTCTAAAGCCATCTTAACTCTGATCTATCAAGCAAGGAGAGGATCAAATCTCTCTGAGTGCTGACTTGTCATCTTTGCACCTTAAGAAAGATTTGCACTTTAAATAATGTGATCCTTTTGGCACTAGGTAGGTCTGCAGTTGATAGCTCTCCACTGGGTGTGTGTAAGTGTGTATAGAGTATAATATTAATTTGAGGTAGACATTCATTTTTGTTAATATTTTCTTTTTAAATTATTATTAGTCTACATATGATGTCTGATGACATCAGTATTACACAATCCTTAGTGCTAATCTCCCCCCTACTTCACAGTAGCATTTTCAGATCACTTTTCCATCATACTGGACTGTAGAATGCACCTCTTGATGCAATATACTAGCATTAAGCTACTTGAAATGGAACACATGGAGCAGATATTTCAAAGGCTTTGGATGCAAAAATTCCAAATGCCCTTAATGTATGTAGGATGTTACTAGGAAAACCTTGGTACTATTTGCCTTGCAGGCATGTAAAGGACAGACTCAGTATTTCATGTCAAAATTTGTACCTTCTATCCTATTTAGGTTTGAAGCTATTTGGTGTAGACATTACCTTCTTAAATGAAAGGTTACTTATCAGCAAAAACTTGCAGAGAAATTTTGTGCAGAAACTGCTGAACTTTCAATAAGATAGCAAAATAGAGAACACTTTGCAGAAAGCGAAATTCAAGGAGGAGCACTCTCACACATGTAGTGGCAATTTAACTGAGTACCTTGAAATAAAGAGCTATTTGAGGAAACATTTTGCATGTAATGCTCTGTATCGGTGAGGGTATGTTTTCACTTGTGCAATAAGTAGTGTGTGGAGCTGATTTGGAGGATTCTGTGTGTCACTAGGACCAACAAAATAATACCCATGGTGCCTTGATTGCTAGTGTATATGCCTGCAGCCATGCTAGAACTTTTTTTTGATGTCGAGTTGATGTAATTCTGTGTTTATTAGGCACCGATATGTTCTGACCATGGCTTGGGAGGTCTGTACTAGCTGCTTAAATTTTTTTGAACATTACCTGCAGCCTGCTGCCTATTTTGTTCAGAGGCCTATTTGTCTGTTTTTCCAGGACACAATTGGGGCTAGAGCTTGGGCACCTAACAAATATGGTGTATATGCTTTTGAAACCTAAAAGTCTCCAAATCAAAACCATTGGGCTATGGTTGCAGTTGCAGGAGTCTTGATATATTAGTCCATAAGATTTTAATTCCTGGCAACGCAAACACATATGACATACAACATTTGTAAATGGATAAACAAGAAGAGATTTTTCTTCCAACTTTTCCTCCCTAGAGTGCGGGGTTTAAGTTGAAAGGATTTTAAGTAGTTTCAATATCAACACATGAACTACGAGTTTCACTGATTTCAATTCTCTTGCCTACTACATGAGTTCTTGAATGGTGTCTTCTTGCATAAGCATTGGATGCATGAACGCTAGGCCTACAAGCATGAGAAAGATATATATCCATAATCCTTTCTGATACATTTTTTATATTCACAGCTTCAACTGCTATCCTAGAGGATAACATCCCCAGAATGTTCTACAGCAGCGAGCATGTTATTCAGGTCCAATGCCTCAGGCTCCACAAATATGTTGTTGTTCTAAACATTGACACCGAAAACTAATCATAATTGGTTTATACTGGAAGCTGTTTAGATACTTGTGTCTTTCCTGTTTTTGGAAATTGATCTGCATTACCTGCAAAGTACATAAAAAGGGGACCAAATCCATATTATGTCTCTTTCATGATATGCTTTTGAATATTAAAGTCATTGATGCTATATGTCATTTCAGTGTTTCTAGCAAGCTAAAGAAAGTGTTCCAAATTTTAGATTTGCTACTATAGCAACAATAAAATCCCCCAGAATTCCAAACACGTTCCAACTTATTAAAGAACTATTTATCCTGTAATCAATTTTTCATCTTCCTTGCGTGCAATATTATTTGTCTTAACATGGAGCACAAATACAATTTATGGATGTTTGCCCAAAGAATGGAAGAATCCACTTTACTCTACACACAATGTATAGGTGTCACGGAAGACTGTTCTGAAATTTGTCTTTTTTATAACAGTACCAAGTGCATATGCCATTCTAAATTTAACATATTTTTGTTGTTGTGGTGATGTGTGTGCACCTATAGAGTATTGTATCTTAGCAATTATAGTTTTCCATTTTCATGGGTTGTGTATGAAAGGTCAAGAATTGATTGTAGAGGCCAACTGTAGCTTTCAAAGCCTGCAAAAAGGGGTAATGGTAAAAAGACTAGAACATAGCTTTCAAAGCCTCCAAAAAAGGGTAATGGTAAAATGACCTGAACATTTGCAGGAGTCATGCAAAATTACTCTCTTGAAATTTGCCTTAATGATATTATAATACTTTTTTTGTTGCATTGATTTGTTTGTGCACTTGAAGAGTAATGTTTGTTAACAGTACCAAGTGCATATGCCATTCTAAATTTAACATATTTTTGTTGTTGTTGTTGTTGATGTGGTGATGTGTGTGCACTTATAGAGTATTGTATCTTAGCAATTATAGTTTTCCATTTTCATGGGTTGTGTGTGAAAGGTCAAGAATTCATTGTAGATGTCAACTGTAGCTTTCAAAGCCTGCAAAAAGGGGTAATGGTAAAAATACTAGAACATAGCTTTCAAAGCCTCCAAAAAGGGGTAATGGTAAAATGACCTGAACATTTGCAGGAGTCATGCAAAATTACTCTCTTGAAATTTGCCTTAATGATATTATAAGAAAGGTAATGGTAAAACGTGGTAAAATGTCTAGAGAAGATAGAGAACACATGCTTGATAGTAGTAGCATGAAGATAAAGGAAGCATCTAAAATGAGATGCTTTGTGAAAGTGAATTGAATTTAAGCATGAAAACTCTCAAAGTACATGACATTTCCAAGAGTTCAAGCGGTAAGAAAGGTACCATGTCGAACATGGATTTAGAGGTGTTATCTTTCCAACTTGCACTTAATAATAAAAGCCATAATCCATAAGGTGTAACTCCAGAGGGAACTACTAGGACAATGACCACTATCACCTAAGCAAAACCTATTCTCACACTTTGGGTTGACACTTTTTCAACTCAAAGGGGGAGTCCTTAGGAATTAGAATTACTAAAGCTATATAATGAACCTCCAAGATGATGTGAAGGGAAAATAATGTTTTTGTAGAAGTAAAAAAGGAAAAGAATGATGAAAGGATCAAATGGAGAGAGTCTATACCAACAAGGGCAAATGGAGTTAAGAAGCTAATCCAAGAGGTCAGGATCCATTAAGGTTAAGACTATAATGGGTCACATGCATGCCACAAGAAGAACTTAACAACATTGAAAATGAATGTAAGGAGTATTAAGAGAGCCTTAAAAGTGCTATATCAAAACTTTACTAAGGAGGTGTGCCATACCATGGAGTATTAATCAAGCAACAACTCATGTAGATGTAAGATGCAAGAGAATATCCCATAGACAAGACAATGAAGGGCCAAGGAGGGAGAAAACTCCTCACACAAAACCTTTCTAGCGTGATAGATGTACCCTTCACCAATTGGTGGATCTACAAAATGTACTAGCAATTGTACCATGATGAGCAACAATATAAAACATCAGATCAAGAAGCCTCACATTGATTGGAGTAAACCCTTTATACATCACATTTGCTCCCAAGAGATATATCTATTGAAGAAACTTCAAAAATCCAACAATCAATATTAATGAAGGGATTTATAGCTCCATATAGGTTGCTTTAACTCTATCTTGATCTACAATAGATTAATTATATCCAATGCCAAATTGCTAGATCTATTCTGGAGAGGAGTAAAGAAACAACTTCCAACTAACATG
This sequence comes from Pinus tabuliformis, assembly GCA_031772625.1. NCBI lineage: Eukaryota > Viridiplantae > Streptophyta > Pinopsida > Pinales > Pinaceae > Pinus > Pinus tabuliformis. Next base: position 1,021,925,583 of record CM062805.1, read on the forward strand.
ACAAAAATACATAAAATAATGGTGGTCAAGCCACATGGACAAATCTCCAATAAATAATCCTCCATGAAGGAAATTGCCATGTCAAAGCTCCAACATCTAGCTTCTAAAGGCCTCCCAAGTGGAGCAATCCTGGAAGATATTCTCAAAATATAGAATGAAATCCTAGATCCAAGGTTTGAAACTTCCTAATCTCTTCCAATGTGGAACACCCTCATCAAATGGCATAGAAGAATGCTTGATGAAGACTTCCAAAGTGGATGTCCTCTTCCATGAGGGTTTGAATCAAGTCAAGACCCTGGACATAGTAAATGTGGGATCTAAGTAAAACGCCCAATTATAATGTATGAAAAAGTGTAAAAAGTGGTTTGAAGTAGTGGAGCCCTCAAGAGCGTATACACCCAATAGATATCAATGTAAGCAGGTGGACGTCTCTTCATGATATGTCTTGAACCATGTCAATATTCAAACATAGCATGGGGCACTAAGATCTAGGGTTTTACACCTCTTGTATCTTCTCAAAAGTGGATGTGTAGTTCTCCAAGGTGAGACATCCCCCTCAAACCATGTACCATGCAAGTGGATCCATGAAATAAAGCATCAAATCTATGAAGAACACATCAAATGTCATCAATGTGCAACTAACTCCAAGAAGAAAGCGGGTGACCCCTTGTCAACCAATAAAATAAACAATGTCTCAACATGTGTGCAAGATCCACCTCCAAAGATGGAACTTGTGACTTTCCAACCCTTGCAATGTTTGGAAATATTGTGGTCAATGATTTCAAAGATACAGTGAGACTATAAATGTCCAAGAGAAAGATTAAAAGATGGAGATTATTGGAAATATTGTTTTTGGACGTTTGATGCCCAGTTTGGACACTGTATATTTGAAGACCTTCTTACTCCAAAGACCTAGCTTAGATGGGATCATAGGATATATGGTTGAAAAACTTTTTTCAAGACCTTCCAATCATAAATGACACACTCTAACTCCATAAGAATGAGGAGATATGAAAGATTTTATCAGGTCGGCTCAACACACAAGTATAGGTTGACTTGACCAATTTTTACAAGTTGGCTTTAGAAGTGGACATTAAAGCACTATAAATGAAGGATAAATGAGCACATCTGAAGGGTATCCAAGCAAGAAGATCAAGTACAATTGCACAAAAGAAATCTGAGGTGTGCAAGAGGAGTTGAGGAGTATTCTTGGGGTTTAAAAGTGCGCAAGAGGAGTTTAAGGAGTTTTGTTGGAGTGTTAAGGGTGCACTATGAAGGACTCTACAATGTTGTGAAGTGTTGTTTTCGGTGATGCTATGAATTGCACTAATTCGGGATTATATGCTAGGGAATGATACTATGAGGTTCACTAGGGAATGAAAGCTGAATATAACTAGGGTTTGAAGCTATGTTTGGGGTATGAAGTAGGGAGAGGCGTTGGAGCATGGAAGTTAAGGGTATGATGATGCAGGGAAATGCATGAAGTATGAAGCATGTGGGTGAAGTCAAAAGTACTGTGTATGAAGACCTTATGTTGGTGCTTATATAGGTCTTACTAAGGTAGTGCTTAGACAAGGGGATTGGCGTATCTAGTAGGTTCATGCCTACACAATATCTTATTGAGTTGGTGCTCAATTAAGAAGATTGGTGTCTCAATTAGGTTGGTGCCTTTTGTTGCAAAATCTTGCACGACTAATGTAAGGCCTCACTAGGCAGATCCAGACTTCGGGGCAACAAGAGATTGGTTGCCACTGTTAGCTCAAAAGCCTTTCTCTAGCTATTTAGTGGTATTCAACCACAAGAGGGGGTTCCCTAAAAGGATCACCTAAAACATATTCAATAACGATGGCTTAAGGTGAAGGGTGAGGTCTATTAGTTGGGATATAGTACCAACAAAGCCTAGATGGTTGATATAGTTTGTATCAAAGTTCAGACACTCTAACCTTTGACCAATTTAGCGAATTATAGGGTTGTTGTAAGTTAAGGTTTTGCAGATTTTCAATGATAAGGCATTTGATGTCATATAATAACCAGGAGAAAAAAGTCTTACAATGATAAATCAACTAAGGAAGAGGAATGTCAATTAGATATTAAGGATCTAGGGTTTATAATTGAGTTTTATGGCTGAAACATGCTGAAAACAACAAAATAATGATGATGTTAGCCCTAAAAATAGGGTTTAAATACAAAATATGCTAGATTTTTCTTTTAGAGGACTATTCAATGCAATTCATATTTAAAGAAAAATGATACATCAAAGAAGATTACCTTTTTTAGCAATATTTCACATAAACCCTAACCCTAAATATTTAGAGAGTAAGAGGAGGATAAATTATTAAAGAGTAGGGGTTGATCAACACTATCTTGACTAGTGCCTTTTTCTAAATGCACAAATGGAGTCTTCTAGGGTGGTTCCAATGAGAATGACTTTGTTGAAGAGGGTGAGATGTCTAGGGAATCCCCTTATAAACCCTAGCAACTTCCTTGTGAGGAGGGGTTTTAAATATAAGAGATGCAGACTTGGAGTTCTCGTAAAGGATTTGTAGAAAACAATTTTACGTATCATAAAGGAGCAAGATTTCTAGATAAATGTAGCAATTTTAGTCACGACACATCTAGAAACTCTACTTTACAAATGCAATATGCAAACTATAGATAATATGCAATAAAATTACAAAATTCTTACAAGAATCACTTCAATCAATCCTCAAAAACCATATTCAAGCAAAATTCCATCTCCAAGAGTAATTCACACAACAAATATCACATTTCAAACAAGTAGAAGAGATAAGGACTAATGCACACTCCAAGAGGAGAGTGTCATGACTAGACGATGATGATAAAATGAAAGAAGACCTCTATTTATGAGGTCAAATGTCTCTTATTTTTATAATTTTACAAGCAAAGCCTTAAAATAATTTTTGTTAAGCATTTAACAAATCTAAGGTCACAAGTTGACCTTAGGATAGCTCAAGAACATAACATAAATTCCAAAAAATAGCCCACAGATGTGGGACATAACAATCTCCACCATGATGTCAGCCTCCATACATGCTTTAAATGCATCAAACAAGTGACAAAATGGATCATGAGTGCTCCTCACTACAAGAAAAGCCTAAAGTGCATGGGTATGTGTTCCATAAAGTGCCTCCTCAACCATCACATTATCTAAATTATGCCCTATGTCACTTTTCTAGGGTTAAGAGGAGTGGCGTGGCATCATAGTGAGCAAGCATTGAGGTCCAAAAGTGATGTGCAAACCCTCCCAAGCCATCTTAATGATAACCAACCATCATCTAGGCTCCAGAGCAAGCAACGTTATCAACTAGTCCAACTCCCAAGCTCATTGGATCAATGTTTCAACTTCTAGACGTACATATGGGGGTCAAGGACCATGTGGAATGATTTCATAGTCCAATGCTCATCTCTAAAAGGCCCATGCTGCATCAAGAAGGTCATAACTACTCTCAGAATGGGGTACAACGACCTCTGGAGTGGTGTTGAAGAAAGTTAAGCCGATCTCTCAAGGTATCTCTGCTGCTGTGAGAACAACGCCTTGCAAAAACCACTCAAGATAAAGTGAATGCATTAATCATTAGGGGTTAAAACCATTAAAGCATCATAGTGGGCTGTTTCTAATGTCATGGGTACAATAATACTTCACGTAAAACTCACCTTGAAATGTCTAACTATATTAGGACCTATAACAAGTTACCTCACTTATGTTAGGGATGATTAGGTCACCCTCATAGGGAGTGGTGTGTCCTAGGTTAGCTCATCAATCCATAGGTGTTTGATAATGATGGTTATAGAGTGGGAAATACTTTAGGGCAGGTGCCACAATTATTAGCTTGACTAATGCAGGTCCATCATCCTGTGTGTATAGATGTAAGGAGAGAGCAATTGTGTTGGCATGACTTGCCCCTTTCCTAGGTTTGTTTTTTCCACCCCTCTCATGAGCCTTTTTACTTTAATGATTTGTGTTTATTTGGTGCATAACTTAGGATTCCAATTTTGCTTTTATGTTTTTCCAATACCCTTTAAAGGTGTAGTGGATTTTTCATTCATCAGGATTAAGAATTTCAAGAGTTCCTTTCTTTAAATGAAGCTTTACATGCTTGAGGAACTAGGTGATGGCTAATAAGGGGGATAGAGCTCATTTTAGGCTTTTGTTTACATGCTAAATAATGTCCCAACCATCTTTTGCATTTTAGATTTTCTTTCATTGTGAATTTACATGCTTTTTTCTTTTAGCTACATTAACCTCTGAGGCCAAATTTTCGGACCATGACCCAAGGATTTGGATAGGGGGTGACAATCTCAATAACCGATGACTATCAACTCAATAAATGGAGATGGAGAGTCACGGGGGAGACAAAGAGTGGAAAGTATGGATTACCTTGAACATACTACATGAATTAGTGGCTCCCTAGTAGTGTCCTTCCTAAACCCTTAGGCCTTAGAGGTGGTTTTGTTGGACTGGAGTCAAAGACTAACTTTAAATGTGGGAACAAAAATACAATCGAGATTGGTCAATCATCTAGTTTGTTTTGTGATCCCTATCAGTGTGCCCATAACATTAAATGAAAGCACATGATTGCAAGAAGGGTTAAAGTATCTATGGATAAATGACCCACCTTCCTTCAAGAAGCAAATGCTAGATGGGAGAGAGGCTTCACCAGAACAATAGGTGGAGAATATCAACATAATGTTATGTGCTAATCATCATGGGATTGTTGGTTGGCTGGTTGTCAAATGTGTTTTGTTTGTTTGTCCTAGAGGTTACCCACTTTTTGGTGGGTAGCAAATGCTTATAAACATTTATAAAGATAAGTTTTTGTGGTTTTCTCTTGCAAGGGTTTCCACGTTAAACTCTGTGTACTATGATTTGAGTTTACACGCATAAATATTTTGAAGTTAATGAATCACTGATTAATGCTCGTTTAAAATTGTTAAAAAATTGATCTTATACTGATTCTTCCCTCCTTCCCCCCCTTGCACTTTTAGTATAAGCATAAGTTCAACAATTGGTATTAGAGCATGTTCTTTCAAAAACAATGTAACCACTGGAAGTTAGATTTTGAGAGCACACATGGCTGGTCAATTAGATTTCTCCACAAATAGAGTCCCTTTGTTTGATGAAACAAACTTTGCATTTTGGAGTACAAGGATGCAAACTTATTTAATGGCTCATCGCGTTGGATATTTGGCAATTAGTCATGATTGGTTATACAATCCCAAAAACTCCTCCAACATATATGATTGAGAAAAAGGCTAGTTAACATAATGCAAAATCCATGAGTGCTATCTTGTGTGGTCTATCATGGTCATAATTTGTCAAGGTGATGCATTGTGAATCATCAAAATAAATTTGGGACAAAATTCACATATCTATGAAGGTGATGACAAGGTGAAGAAGGAAAAACTCCAAACTCATAGAAGATAGTTTGAGAGCTTGAAAATGAAAGATGAAGAAAATGTTGTAGCATATTTCCTTCATGTGGTTGAAATTGCCAACACCATCCGATTTGGTAAGAAGGTTGAAGAACCAATGATTGTGCAAAAGGTGCCAAGGTCACTCCCCTTAAAATTTGTTGCCAAGGTCTTTGCCATTGAAGAAATGAAGGATCAAGAGAAATTGATGATGGATGGCTTGCATGGGATTTTCATTGCATATGAAATGAAGAAAGGAAAAGAAAAACCAGCACATAAGGAACAACTTTCAAAACATTAAAGAAAATAGAATAAAAAATCATGTGATTGTTCCAGCCATGAAGTAGATACAAAAGAACCAAATTTGTGAGAAAAGAGGATTTGGCAAATACAAAGGTAAGCTACCCTTAAAATGTTTTAATTGTGGTAGAATAGGACATTTCTGCCAAATGTGCATTTGCAAAAGAGGAAGACGATGATAAATAAGAACATAACAATAAAATCAAACCTTATAGACACATAAAAGGAAAATAGTTCCAGCCATGAAGTAGATACAAAAGAACCAAAATTTGTGAGAAAAGAGGATTTGGCAAATACAAAGGTAAGCTACCCTTCAAATGTTTTAATTGTGGTAGAGTAGGACATTTCTGCCAAATGTGCATTCGCAAAAGAGGAAGACGATGATAAATAAGAACATAACAATAAAATCAAACCTTATAGACACATAAAAGGAAAATATACTAAGAAGAATAGTTTTTACTCTAGAGAGGACAATAGCTCATCCGAAGAAAGCGATTGATATGTTTATGATATTAACAAAGAAGAATTCCTCTTCATAGCCATGGATACAAAGTCTATTGATAAAGAAAATGAAGACAATTAGAAATAAAAATCAAATTAAGAAGAAGAATACATTGATGGGGAAGTGAATCTTGAAGAAGAATTCATTAGTGCCTTGGAAGAAATAGTTAGGCTAAAGGGAAAGAATAAAAAATAGAAGGAACAATTGCAAAAATATGAAAAGAAGGATCACGATCTTTGCTAAAACAAATTTTTTTTTTTTGTTCTAAAGATTTAATTAGAAGAGGCTAAAATGGTAGAAGAAGTGGTGAGAAGCCAACTGAAAGAAAATGAAGAAAATTATATTGTTTCCTTAAGAAAGGAACTAGAGAAAATATTTGATCAGTTGAATATAAGCTTGAATCTTGGAAAGAGTGCTGAAATATTGTATAATATTCTTAGTTGCCAAAGGCCACCATTCATCAAGACAGGTATTTTGAATGATGAAAGACAAAAGACCATTTGGGTGAGATGCAAACACTATGGTTACAAAGCTATCAAGAAAGGAAAATGAAGAAAAGGCTAAAAGCTATGCTAATATTTTTAATTGTTCCATCAACAATGAAAATAGCAATAGAAAAGGAAATGAGGACTAGAGAAAACCCAATTCTTCTCTCAAGAACAAGAAGAATGAGTTCAAAAGAGTTGTTCCACCAAGAAGACCTTTCGCAACCTTGTGTCAAAATCTCTTCCTTTATTGTTGTTTTTCTTGCAACAATTTTGGTCATAAAGCAGTAAGTTGTAGAGCTTTTGCAAGAAGTGATCATGTGATAAATAGAAATGAAGGATCTTATAAGACACCAAAGAATGATTATGGGAGCAACAAAACCAAAAGTTCTCATGGGTTTGTTAATAAAAACTACAATTCATTTGCTCCCCTACTTGATTACAATATTGAATGTTATAAGTGCAATAACTATGGGCACATAACACATCATTGTAGAAGCAACGTAACAAAGCCTTCTAAACAAAAGAAGGAAGGAGATGTTCTTATCGGGCATAAAGAAGAATACACAAGAATACACAAAAGTGTGAAAAAAAGAAGCAAGGAGAATAGAAGGAAGAATGTGAACTTGCATTGAAGAATACACAAGAATACATAACAAGTGTGAAAAAAGAAGAAAGAAGAATAGAAGAAGGAAGAATGTGAACTTGCATTGTATGCTCAAAACAAAGGAAGCCAATGGTACTACATTGATGGTGGATATTCAAAAAACATATGATAGGGGTGGGGATTAGGACAAATTTCTCACCCAAATGGAAGAAAAAGAAGGCATGTTATCTTTGGGGATGATGCTTCTGCAGGGATAGTTGGAAAAGGTATAGATAGTCTTGATGATGGAAAGACAGACACAAAATGTCTTGTATGTTGAAGGGTTAAAACACAATCATCTAAATTCATTCATTCCAAAGGTTGTGAGATAAGGAAAGTAGGTTCATGAAGATGAGTGGTAAATGTAAACAAAGCCTCGAGCAATGTATACATCCTTGATGAAGTGAAAAGAGAAAAATATTGTATGGGGCAAGTAGACAAAAGCTAGCTATGACATGGAAGGATGGATCATATAAACTTCGACAATTTAGTAAAACTCAACAAGATACATGCAATAAGAGATATGCCAAGGATCTCAAAACCTATGGATACTATTTGCAAGCCATGGCAATGTGGGATGCATACGAGAGTTAGTTTCAAAACAAAGAAGTACTCGATGTCAAAGCCATTGTAATATGTACACATAGACCCGATTACATTTCTTAAAGAAATATTTGAAGCATTGGAGAATTTTAAAGCTTTCAAAACCCTCATTTAAATTGAGACTAATTTAAAAATTAGGTGCTTAAGATCAGACAAAGGAGGTGAGTTTACCTATAATGAAATTGATGAATTATGTGAGAATCATGGATTCAAGAGAATTTTTTTGGCAAAAAAGGACCCAACAACAAAATGCAGCTGTAGAAAGGAAGAACGAAACTGTACAATAGTAGAACTTGAAAAGCTCTACTAAAGTGGATTAGGATTATTATTCCTTATCAACAGGGGCGGGAATTGTTTTTGAGACGTGCTATATGTGATTTGACCTTGACATTTTACGCATGGCATTGTTCACATATGAGAAATGTGATGGCTTTAGAAATAGGTAAACATTGAATTGATTTATCAACAATTCATTGGCAATTAAACTGAAATCAATCATGCAGAAATGATCGAGTGGTGCTTTAGCAAGATACATACAAAAGATTAGAGTTTCTTCCTTGCTATCTACATATGGCAAGTCCAATAGTAATTGTATTTTGTATGGGTTTACCATTGAGGTTGGACAATGTTAGTAATTGTATTTTTATGTGTTTACCATTGAGGTTGGACAATATTAGTAAGGATGTAGTTTTTATACTCTATTCTTGAATTAAACAATGATTGTGTACAGTTTGATATTATTTCTTTTCAAGAAATTTAAAAATGTTGAAAGCCTTGTGTCTTTAGAATCTAATCAAAGGAGTTTCTATTATTTTTTTATTTTTCCAATTAGTTCCAACAAGCTTCCAACAGTTGTAGATATCTACAATGTAAAGCCAAAGAGTTTGCCTTTTGGAAAGATAGAGAGCAAGCGAAGATAAGTTTTTCTTCTTGTTGCAACAAATTTCCTTGTTACAATTGCATCAGACATCGAACTCAAAAATGACAATACTGGAGCAAAGAATGCCTATGTGACACTCCTGAGGCATTGTTGGGAAGGTATTAATATGGATCTTATGCTTTCTTTGCTCAATTTCCAACTAGGTGTTATAAATGCCATCGAAATTTAGTTTCTTATTTGTCTTGTCACAAACATACTTTTAATTTGTACACAAAAGTGACCCTGACTTGAGCACATGATGTATGTTGGCCTCTGTAAGGTGCTCTCTGAAAGACATCGATATGAATTTTATGATTATAAGCTCATTTTCCACCTAGGTCTTAGAGATTTCACTCGCATTTAAATTTTCAGATTTCATTCTATCTTGACTATATGTTAGACATAAGGGGCATATAAATAACCAGAAACTAAAAAAAATGATGTGAGTTAGGCTTTCGTAAGGCACTGTGAGGAAGGTATTGATCTAAATTTCATATTTTAAAGTTTAGTTTCAACCTAAGGATTTACATTTTTTTTTCCCAGAGTTTCCTTTTAACCCAAGGATTAAAAATTTCACGGAAATTGAAATGTTTAAGTGTTTTTATCACCATAATTGTATTAGACATGGGACATAATAATGACCATAACTAGAGAAACTGATGCTTGCATTTACCTTTACAAGGTACAATTGCAGGTTAATCTAAATCTATGTTTGCAAGTTTAATTTCCATTTGGATTTTAAAAATTTCACTTAAATGTAATTTTTTCAGTGTCTAACGCATTCCCATTACATTGTATTAGATATGATATAAAATGATTATAGATTGGCCAAATGACGTTTCTTGACTTATGTAAGATTTCATAATAGTTGTACAATATAAATAGGACAACCATAACTTGAAAATATGATATTTATTAATACAAACACATTAAAATTATTAATGTGGTTGATATAGCTTAAGGCTTTATAAATATAACAAAAAAAACTATTGCAACACGAAGAGTGCTTTACCAATGTACATATTTACTTGATTAACCATGTATAAAAATATTGTGTTAATTTTAACTTGAGAAAAAAAAGAAATTACACATCTTATTGTAAAATGAACCATTTTGCTAAATACAATTTGCTTATATATTAATTTCACCATCTAATTAGAATATGAACTTATTAGAATTGGAATAATTTCAAATCCCTAGGAAATTGGTAGGCAGAGAGCCATGTGGCATCAATATAATTTAATTTGAGAAAAAGAAGAATTACACATCTTATTGTAAAATGGACCATTTTGTTAAATAAAATCTGCTTGTATATTAATTTTCCCATCTAATTAGAATATGAACTTATTAGAATTGGAATAATCTCAAATCCCTAGGAAATTGGTGGGCAGACAGACACATGGCACCAATATAATTTTTTTAAATTTATCAAAAGTCAATTCAACCTAATATTGATTTGGGGTAGCATCGGATGTGCTCTAGCCACAAAATTTGGTGGAGAGGTTGGGGCACATGAGATCTCCAATACCCAGAAAGGGTTTGGGCAAATTCTAACAGTCTGAGAAATATTAAAATAATTAATATGTTTAATGGAGTCACTTAGGGAAATTAAAATATTAATGTGAATTAATATGAAACTGTGTTAAAATGGTCTAAAAGACATGGATCAAGCCAGACCTAATCTTAGCCGTCGATTAGGGACTTAATCTCGGCTGTTGATGTGTTAACGAGAAAAGTATAAGAGGAGGCTTGAGGGTCACTTGGAGAGTACACTAGAGTGATCAACGATTCTATTTTCTAGAGCGGGGTTTGCTAAGAGAGATAGAATCAGTGATCGGAGTTGCAGCTGAGGGGCATTGAATATAGAGAGACAGAGGCATAGATAGTGCTCGGAGATCAGCGTAGGAGCCAGAGAGAGTGATGCAGTAGCAGCGAGGGCTCATGCAGGGCTATGCAGAGGTAGCCGGGAGCTGTGCAAAGCTTTAGAGAGGCCAGCGTTGCTGGCGCAAAGAGCCAGAAAGTTGACGGAGGGCCTCCTAAGGCTGACGTAGACCCAATCAGGGTGATGCAGGGCCACCGCTGGGTAGAGAGGGGCTGACGCAGTTCAGAAAGGCAGATGCTAGGGTTTCTGGGGTAGATTGGAGCTAAGGAGCTGTTAGAAGGATTATCTGGGGTTTCAGCCGAGAAATTTGGCTCAAACTGAGAGGTATTAATACTAAGGAAATTCTTTGTTGGGTAGGTCGGATTTGGCACCTAGATTGTACTCTGAATATTGCTCAATAAGAAAACCCTTAGATCGTTGCATCGATTTTCCCACATTGGGTTTTTATGGGGACATTGGTCCAAAAATAATGGTGTCATTTGGTGTGATTGTTTCTGTTTCCTTCAGTTGTTGATCTGTAATATGTTGAGCACGCATTAGTGTTTATTTTCAGTATTTACATTGTAAATAACTTGTTAAGTAACAGAACAAGTAGGTAGGAATAAATTAGATAAAGTGCATGGAAGGTTTCTAATTGGTAGACTTAGAAACTTCAACATGGTATCAGAGCGAGGTTGCAGATCACAAGAGAATTGAGGACATTAGCTGAGCGGAGCAATAACAACAGAAAACAACTGTCTCGAGTGACATAAGTTGTTTCTAACAGAGCAACAACAAGGGAAGGGTGATACAATGCTTGCGTCATCAAGGGTGAGCTAGGAAGAGCCAAGCGCAGAGGCTAAGGGAGACAAAGGGAGACTCACGCAGAGCCATGCAGAATCTAGGAGGGTTGACGCAGTTGGCTGAGGAGGCTAAGTTGCTAGTGTCGGGATTGTGCAGAGCCTAGGAGCTCTCACCTTCAGGTTGCTGGGGTTTAGGAGGTTGTGGATAAGTTGTAGAGTGAAGCTGGTGGGGAATTGTAGTCAGAACAATACCTAACAGGGCAAGACCAAGGGGAGGGAGTTGTTCTGCCAAGGAATCCAAATTAGTGGTGCAGTTGCACAGATGATCAGAGAGGGGCAACTTGATGGTTGACAGAAGGATTTCCAGGGAGGAAACCGAGACTCAGAGGGAGTCTAGAAGCAAACTTCCAGATGGGAAGTAGAGACACTCGGAGGAGTTGAACCGAGAACTTCTAGATGGGAAGTAGAGAGACTTAGCAGAAGTCGAAAAGAAAAATTCCAGGCGGGAAGTAGAGAGACTCAGAGGAGTCAACAGAGAAGAGCAAGGGAGAGGCTTTCGAGACCAAGGCAGTGCCAACAAGGGCAGAGAAGGAAGTGGAGACAAACGATGACTGTGCCATGAGTGCACATGCACCACTTGAGAATAAGTGGGGAGACATCGGGCTGTAGTCAGGCGGACTACAGGCGATGAGGGGCAGGATCTTTGAGGTACCCAACCTCTTGGATTAGACCTTGCTACGGGAGCCCCAAAGAGGAGTAGCAAGACTAGCTGAGTTGGGTAGAGACGGATGCAGATGGAGCGATAGAAAGAGCTACAGTGCAGGAGTCCCGAGACAACGCGAGGCTAGCAGGCTGCAACAGTGCGAGAGGCACAGGAGTGTTGCATCAGTGCAGGATGGCACATAGAGGTGTGCAACGGTGCGAGATGCAGGGAGTTTGTTGCAGCAACGTAGAGGTTAGAGAGGAATTACTTGTGAGCGACAGAGGGAGCTTCAGCATCAGTGGGTGTCTCTAGCCCAACAGGGAGGTTAGATTGGGAGATCAGTTACTTACTTCTCAGTAACTGAGTTGCAGTGCAGTAGTGGGCAACACGATGCAACATGACGAGAAGAGGTGCAGTGCGGATGCAGTGCTAGAAGAAAGGACCAACATTAGCACAATTGTAGAGGGAGCTGTTGTACAGATGCAGCAGTGGCAGTGGCAGAACCATGGGCAGCAGTACATGATGCAACAGTGTAGAGGATGCTGGGCAGGAAGGCCTAGTATCAGCACAGGGACTGATGCTAGATGATCAGAGTAATACTCTGTGAGGAGTATTGGTAGAGCATAGTCCTCGCTAAGAGGGAGTGTTGATTTGGGGTAGTATCGGATGCGCTCTAGCCACGAAATTTGGTGGAGAGGTTGGGGCACATGAGATCTCCAATACCCAGAAAAGGGTTTGGGTAGATTCTGAACAGTTTGAGAAATATTAAAATAATTAATATTTATAATGGAGTCTTTAAGTCTAAACTTAGGGAAATTGAAATATTAATGTGAATTAATATGAAACTGTGTTAGAATGGTCCAAAAGACATGGATCAAGCCAGATCTAATCTTAGCCGTCGATTAGGGACTTAATCTCGGCTGTTGATATGTCGACGAGAAAAGTATAAGAGGAGGCTTGAGGGTCACTTGTAGAGTACACCAGAGTGATCGGTGATTCTATTATTTACAGCGGGGTTTGCTAAGAGAGATAGAATCAGTGATCAGAGTTGCAGCTGAGGGGCATTGAGTATAGAGAGACAGAGGCAGAGATAGTGCCAGAAGATCAGCGTAGAAGCCAGAGAGAGTGACGTAGTAGCAGCCAGGGCTCACGCAGGGCCACGCAAAGGTCGCTGGGAGTTGCGCAGAGCTTCAGAGAGGCCAGCGTTGCTGACGCAGAGAGCCAGAAGGCTGATGTAGGTCCTCCTAAGGCTGACGCAGATCCATTCAGGGTGACGCAGGGCCATCGCTGGGTAGAGAGGGGTTGACGCAGTCTAGAAAGGTAGACGCTGGGGTTTCTGGGGCAGATTGGAGCTGAGGAGCTACCAAAAGGATTATTTGGGGTTTCAACTGGGAAATTTGTCTCAAACTGAGAGGTATTACTGCTAAAGAAATTCTGTTGGGTAGGCCGGATTTGGCACCCAAATTGTACTCTGATATTGCTTAATAAGAAAACCCTTAGATCGCTGCATCGGTTTTCCCACATTGGGTTTTTTCGGGGACATTGGTCCAAAAATAGCGATGTCATTTGGTGTGATTGTTTCTATTTCTTTCAGTTGTTGATCTGTAATATGTTGACCATGCACTAGTGTTTATTTTCAGTATTTACATTGTAAATAACTTGTTAAGTAACATAACAAGTAGGTAGGAATAAATCAGATAAAGTGCATGGAGGGTTTCTAACTGGTAGACTTAGAAACTTCAACACCTAACACTCTGTGAGCATATTCCCTTTAGAATCAATCTAGGCCGTTAATTAAATAAATAAAAAAAGTCAACACATCTAAGTCAATGCAACCTAACAAACTTTGTAACACACTACCGCTGTTGATAAGCATTAAGACAAAGCATATGCTGAGCATATTCCTTTGAAAATCAATCTAGGCCTTCAATTAAAAAAAAAGTCAACACATCTTCATCCACTTTAAGTTGAAATAAGAGGCTTTTGACAATTAACTAAATTTACATTCCCCAGATTTTGTAGATTTCACACAATTTTAAAGTTTCAAGATATGTCAAAATAAAATAAAGTCAACACATCTTCATCCACTTTAAGTTGAAATAAGAAGTCTTTGACAATTAACTAAATTTACATTCCCTAGATTTTGTAGATTTCACACAATTTTAAAGTTTCAAGATATGTGTGTTTGACTTTGTCAGTTTTGTTGGAAAGATATAGATATGAGTTATCCTCTTCTAAGTTCATGCTCTGCCTAGGTCTTGTGGGTATCACTCAAATTTAAATTTGCAGATTTTGTCCTATCATGACCTTATTGAACTTAGACAATAAAATTAGCCATAATTGGAAACAATGTATGCTTTATCGTAAGTTTGTAGAGTTACACATTATTATAATAAAAAAGGTTTTTTTTTTTTTTTTTTTTTTTTTTTTTTTTTAAGGTTCAGCGAGTGAGACATGTTCGGGGGGATTGAACTTACGATCACTTGTATACACAAGGTCTCACCAACATGCTTTTTTCCAATTTTGCTACCACCTGCAAACATAATACAAAAATATTACAACCAAAGTTGACTAAGATTTTGCTAAAATGGAAGCTAAACCTTAGCCAATGTCCAAAATTGAATATAAGAGTTCTTGCATAAATAGAAGGAAAATCCTAGCAGATTCATTTGCACTATAGAAAAGCCTAACAAGACATATGTACTGATAGATACTACTAAGAAACATGTTTTACATAAAATGATAAAAAAACCTAGAGTGAGAGATATAAGTCAAGAGGCCATATGAGAAGGACCTAATTGAGGAGAGGCTGCTTGTTCCTTTCCTTTGCTACATTGTTGATGTATGGGTTCATCCTCGATGATGATTGGATTGGGATTGGTGCCTTTAAAGGTGAAGATGCTTAGGGGCTCCATTGTCTCCTCCTTGTTAGAGCCTTCCCGATACTCCTTTAAACTGATACTCCTTTAAACTAATACCCACAGAGAATCATGAATTTCACCTCTAATCTCTAAAGTCTATGTATAGGCTTTGGCTCATAACCTTTTGATTCTATAGGGCAATGGCCACCAATGGAAGCAATTTATGTTAATTTTTATAAGGTATCTTTGGAAAAATATGGGCATCAATTCTATGTTTATAAATTCATTTTCCACCTATCAATTATAGATCTTGTCCAAATTTAAATTTCCAGTGTATGTACTATCATAATTATATCATACATCGTACATAAATAGAAAAAATGGTGTTTATCAAACCCTTGTAAGTTATGGTTGAAAATGTACGAGTCTAAATTTTATTCTTCTAAGCTCATTTTCTACCTAGATCCAACATATTTGTAAATTTTTTAGGTTTTGATAAAATGTTTACAACTTGAAGAAGAAATGCTCATTTGACTAAGATGTAAGGTGATTTTGGAAATGTATCAATCTAAATCTTTTTCTTCTATCTCATTGTAATTTTACTACATATAGGATATAAAAATAACTATAGCTGTAGCAAATGATATTTATTTCAATGTTGGAAAGTATCAATACAATTGTTACTATTATGACTTTAGTTTCCATGTAGGGCTTACAAATTTCACCTAGATTTATATTTTAGGTTTTGTTCTAGGGTGAACTTGTGAAGACACATCTTAACTTTTGGTAAGGTAATGCCAATTAATGTGCAAAAGAAATTTCTCGATCGAGAGTTGCAAAATCTTGATTGAGAATTGTGGTTAATACTGAACTCTTGATGTAGAGTTTAGTTTAGCTCTTTATCAAAAGTTAAAGAATCAAAAGGGAAAGGGGAATTTGTGTATGAGTCAAACAAACTCTTGATTGAGAGAGTTTAAATAAATCATTGATTGAGAGCATTATCTTAGTTGTGAGAATATATATATGAATTGTCCTTTTTTTTTAATGTGGTTCATGTACATTGGATATCAGGCCTATTACATCCATAGAAACTATCTAGGAAAATCCACCCAAAGGGAACACTTCACACTGATTCATTAGCAGAGCCTAACCTTGAGAGCATTGAGGAGAATCGACCCCGTGACCTCCCATTAGTAGGGTGATTTTGACGACGGGAACTCGACCAATTCAGCTAACCCTCGGGGTCTTTTTTTTATGAGGTTCATGAACTTTGGAGATCGATGATTCCTACATCCATGAAAACATTGTTCTGGGCAGATCCACAGGAAGGGATCACTTCCTATCGGCTCATTGACGGAGTTTAACCCCAAGAGCATTGAGGAGAATTGATCTTATGACCTCTCAATAGCGCAGTGCTTTAACGGCGAGAACTCAACTAATTGAGTTAACTCTCAAGGTTGATATATATGAATTGTATTATTTGACCCATAACTCATTTTTTTTCTTCAATTGGGAGTAAACATTGAACTAAATGACCCAAGTGCATCTTTCTTTTGTGATCACAAATATCCAAGTAAATTAGGTTATCTAATAGTTAAATGATCTCCATGTTGGTATGATCAATCTTCCTCCAATATGGGGTGGTAGTTAAGGCTAATTAATAAATTTCACTTTATCAAGTTTTTTTATCTCTTTGTTGATATGATTAATTTTCTTTCAATGTTCAGTGGGGTAAGTTATAGTTGAATTAATAAATTCACCTTTACTACGGTTGACTTAGTAAAATTCACTTTTAGCAAGTTTTTATCTCTTGGTTGGTATGATTAATTTTCTTTCCATGCTCGGTGGAGTAAGTTATGATTGAATTAATAAATTCACCTTTATTAAGAAGGTAAAAGAGTTTGCATTAATACGTTGTAGAAAGGGTCACGATGAGTCTCTCAATAACAATTAACTAGTACTATATCCGTGTAAGTGTTTCATGGGCCATTCTAGTGTGAATTAACAAAGACATTTTTAAGGGGGATTTGGTGGTGGCCTTCTCAATAGGTAATACATTTGGAGGGAGTACAACAACCTCCCACCCCCAACTAGAGGTAGAGAAACTCATATCCACCTTTTATGGATGGAATTAACCTTTTGAACTTCTTGTTACTAAAGAATATCTTATTAATCATGATGCAACTTCACTTGCTATACCTATTAAGTTATCCCCAAACATTCCCATGTTTGAGAGAAGGCCCAAAGAAGATCTGTTAAACCATGTTAGGAACTTTCATTTGTGGTGATCCTTGAATACTATTACAAGCAATAGCATTAGACTCTGGACTTTCTAATGCACCCTTGTGGGCATAACATCCACATGGTGAATCAACCCCAAAGGTGGTTCTCACACTACCTTTTTTCTTTGGCTATTGGTTCCTTGAGCCATTTCTAGTTCCCTTTTAGGTAGGATGTTGGGATTAATTTCAAGAAGACAATTTCTTCCCGTATCACGGATCACATTCATCAATAACAATGTAGTAGTTTTTGTAAGATCACCTCGTTTAATGAGATTGTGTTTGTAGTAGTTTTTGTAGGATCACATTGTTTAATGAGATTTTGTTTGTAGTAGTTTTTGTAAGACCACCTTGTTTAATGAGACTTTGTTTGTTTTGTTTGTTAAGAAACTTCTTCTTTCGGTATTTGAGGGTTTTGGATTCAACTCCTTGTTAGCTTCAAGTATATTACTTCTACCCACATCATGGGTCACATTTATGAGTGGCAAGTGTAAGTGGATTTTTTGTATGATCCCCTTGTATGATGAGCTTTTGTTACATTATTTTGGTAATATCCATTTTCTTTGATCTTTAAAGATGTTGCATAAAAAAGTGCCAATGAAAAAAGCCAAAGAATTGGACTTAGTGGTTACCTACCTAGTGTCATTCCAAATGCACTTGAAATTCCTCCTATTGTCCTTGGGTAATCACACATGGTTGATAGTCTTACTAGGTCTATAAATTATACGTCCAACTAGTTTGGTCTTGTTCCCTTTTCTAGAGGTCCTAGTCCTTATAGAGGGTTGAGGGTTTCTTGTGGAGTACATCAAAGTGTATACTCCAAATGTTTTTTATGCCCTAAATGCTCTAACTATATCCACTCTTTACTAAGGGGCATCTCTCCATCCTTACACTTATTTAAAATTTAATTGGTTCAATTTCCACCACTTTGGTTTAATTAATTTTTTGCATAGAAAACAAGTGATTAGGCTCCCAGTCAAGGGAAGAAGAAGAAGAAAAATATTAGGAACAAGAATAAAATCAAGGGAAAGGGGGAAATGAAACTAATGTTGGGTTTGACACTAATGTTAACTAGGGCTAAACACAACCTAAACGAGGAATGGACTTAAACATCCTTATTGCTTTTTGTGAGATGATCATTATTCTCACAAGTGTCTTGTTTAACTAAGCTTAAATGTTTGAAGGCTCAGTTTCCTAATCAAACTAACCCACAACAATGTATCCACAAATTTTTGTATTTAATTATAATATGTTTAGGATCCTATTTAAGCAACATTACCAAAATTTTATCTATGTACACACTTTACCATTCATTTTTTTTTAAAACCTAGCTTAGTAGTTCTATGATACTATGAGTAATTAGGCCCAAACTACACTTATTTAAAATTTAATTGGTTCAATTTCCACCACTTTGGTTTAATTAATTTTTTGCATAGAAAACAAGTGATTAGGCTCCCAGTCAAGGGAAGAAGAAGAAGAAAAATATTAGGAACAAGAATAAAATCAAGGGAAAGGGGGAAATGAAACTAATGTTGGGTTTGACACTAATGTTAACTAGGGCCAAACACAACCTAAACGAGGAATGGACTTAAACATCCTTATTGCTTTTTGTGGGATGATCATTATTCTCACAAGTGTCTTGTTTAACTAAACTTAAATGTTTGAAGGCTCAGTTTCCTAATCAAACTAACCCACAACAATGTATCCACAAATTTTTGTATTTAATTATAATATGTTTAGGATCCTATTTAAGCAACATTACCAAAATTTTATCTATGTACACACTTTACCATTCATTTTTTTTTAAGCCTAGCTTAGTAGTTCTATGATACTATGAGTAATTAGGCCCAAACTATGCACTAATACCAATCTATAATATGCTTGATGCATGGTGTATCGAGTACATTTATGCAAGCCAAATAATATGCAATCTCATGCATAACTTATGTATAACACATTAACATTTAAAAATAATAATTTGCACATAACATAAATCAAGGATCTAAAATGAGACATCATAACATCATATAAAGCACATGAAAATACTTATCTTTCATAAAAGTTCACCAATTGATTGCAAAACTTAGACATTCCACTCAACAATAAACTTTGTTGCTCTATTTTCCTCAACAATAGGTAATCTCTGAGCTGAGGCTAAGACTTTCTAAGGTCAAAGACGCTTTTTCTAGGCTAAGTAAGCTCTCATAAATTATTGTTTATGTTTCATATTTTTGTCTCTATTAGTTACATTTAGATTTTCATTTGTATATTTTTTATTTCAACTTATATTTATTTTGAAGAAAATGATCTGGATTGAATCATCATTTTATTTTTCATTAATATTGATGCTTTCAGAGTGGAAAAAATGGAGGAATTAACACACAAAACCATTTTTACTAGTGGCCCAAATTTGGAAAATTTCAGGTCAAAAACTTAAGGAACCATTTTGGGGCCTTAAATGAACACTTTTTGTGGTCCTAACCCTACTATGGACCTCGATTCTATAAGCTACATGCTAATACCTTTCCAACAATGTAAGAATCACCTCACTTGGAACTCATATGAGAAGGTGATGCCTCCCTAAAGTCGACCTATTGAAACTGACCACCATAATTCAAGAGGATGCCACATTACCCCCATTATTGATGGAAAAGAGGCTAGCCACGTGATCAAGATGAAGAAGACTCTATAGGAGTCAAGATTGTAAATCTAGTTAATAGTTGAAGGTGTCAAACCTAACCACTACTACGCTATCACACTGTGTTATAACTAGGCCACTAGGAGGAAAAGAGGTTCCATTATATTGGAGAGAATTTTGTTCCATAGATGAGAAGAGTAGTTGAGAGTGGATAGGGAGAGAGTAAACAAAGAGGGTTTGTGCACTGTAGTAGCCCATGGGCCATATGCATCACTTATTTGTATTTGCATCCATTTTATTTAGAGAAAGAGATCAGAGCAGCCTCACCTTCTAGCTGATTTTTTCTCTCGGAAGGGTTTCCCTGAAGAAATTTCAACCCCCACTATGGTTATCAGTTTTCCTTATCACTCCATGCATTTAGTTTTAAATTCAAGCATGATAAAATTCTAAAATCTGGAAATGAAAATATTTTTCTGAAAACACAAATTTAGAGATTTCACAACTGCTGAAATCGCAAAAATAAAACACAGCAAAATTATGACAGCCACACATAGAAAATAACACAATGATTTTTGGTCAATGTGACTTTGGAAAAATCCCCTACAACTCTTGGGGAAAACCAGTTTGAGAGCTTTTCTTTATTTATGAAAATGCTTTTACTGAGAAACTGAAATACACAGTAAAAATTCTATCAACCAGAAATTACAACTTATCTCGATTTCTGTTCTTGCAATCCACCTTGAAAATCGTGCCAATCAGAAAACAACCAAAACAAAATTTTTCCAGCAATAAAACAACATTAAATGTTGTACAACCAACCTCGAAAAATGTGCCCAAAATTTTATGTACGGATTGTACAGACCATATAGATTTCAACAGTATGGTTGCCTCAAAATTCGTGCCCAAATTTGCTTCGAAATTCATGCCATTTTTGCTCTCCCTCTTCCTTGATTTCTGTGCTGTCCCTCTTCCTTGATTTCTGTGTTTTTCTCCCGCTATACGATTTTGCCTTGTGATGCGTGCCAATAAACGCTGCTGCTCAGATTTGCTGAAATGTCTTCTTGCTGTTCTCCTTTACTTCCTCACTGCTCATAAATTTTTTCTTTGCTCTATCCTCTCTTTCTCTCAAATGATCATGAAAGAAATGAATTGATCTTTTCTTCTTCTCTTCTCCTTTTATTCTCTAAATGACCTTTTGGTTTACCCTAAGATCTAATGGCTGAGATTCATTTAGATCTAGGGGTGAGCATAAATGTCCATTTAATTCTCACTTTCTATTTTTTGACTCACACACTTAAATAAAGACCCACTTAGCCTTTTATTTCCAGTCACTTTTTCACTTTCTAATTCTTCATTGACTTTAATAAAGTGCCCTTTAAATTAGAATGTAACTTTACCACTTATAAAGTCACTTTTAAATTAGAATGTAACTTTACCACTTATAAAGTCACTTTTAATTTAAATTCACTTTACCACTTATAAAGTCATTTTAGGAGAAAAGTACAAATAAATTTGGACACTTTTCCCCAGGCCAAAGATCAAAGCCTTAGGGAGCAACTTGTCCTCTGGTACCCAAATTTTAACACTCCCTCTTACCGAGGAAAGTGTTCCTCATCACTCCCATCTTGTCTCTGAAGTAGACTTGCTTGCCCCGTGGTAATACTTTGGTGAAAATGGCCGCTACCTACTCATTTGTGGAAATGTACTCAAGCTTGACAACTCCCTTTTGGACATAGTCTCTAATGAAGTGATATTTGATTTCAATATGCTTTGACCTATCATGAAAAACTGGATTCTCCGTGAGTTTTATGCAACACTGATTATCATAGTAAATCACTGAAGGTCTCAATGCTTGACCAAATAGACCAAACAACATCTTGTGAAGCCATATGGCTTCACAACTAGCCAAAGTAGAAGCCATATACTCTGCCTCAGCTGAGCTCAATGCAACTCATTGTTGTTTCCGGCTGATCCACGCCACAATTGCCAAACCCAACCCAAAACAACACCCGGAAGTACTCTTCCTATCTGAAGCACAACCTGCCCAATCTGAATCCGTGTACCCTGTACCCTGCCAGTCTCACTCCATCACCCTGCCTATAATCCAAACCAAAATCCATAGTCCCCTACAAGTAACGAAGAATGTGTTTTGCAGCCACCCAGTGCACTCTCCTGGGCTCACACATGAACTGACTCATAGTGTTAATTGCAAAACATATATATGGTCGAGTGTTGACCAAATACATCAAACAATCAATCAATTGTTTGTATAGAGTAGGATCCACCAACTCGGAATCAGAAGTGTGAAGCTTCTTCCTATTAATGATCATAGGTGTAGACATGGGTTCGCAGTCCTCCATGTGAAATCTGCTAAGAATACCCACAATGTACTTCCCTTGTTGTAGGAAGAAATGCCCCTCCTCCTACCACACCTCCAATCCTAGAAAATAATGCATCAAGTCGATATCCTTCATCTCAAACTCTGAAGCAAGATCTCTCTTGCAACCCTCAATGAGTCTCTTTGCACTAGTGATGATCAAGTCATCAACATACAACACCAGAATGAGAGGCTCCTCACCCACCACAATGAAGTATAGGTTTGGATCAACCTCACTCTTTGAGAAACCCAACTGCTGCAAGTATGTATCAATCCTCGAGTACCAAGATCTAGGAGCTTGCTTCATGGTATAAAGTGTCTTTTTCAATCTGCATACATGGGACTCCTTCCCTTGCACCTCAAAGCCCTGCAGCTGCTTAATATAAACCTCCTCCTGAATGAAGCCATTGAGAAATGCGGTTTTCACATCCATCTGGTGGATCTTCCAACCCGTCTTTGCTGCAATCAATATAATGGAGCGAATAGATGTATACCGAGCTGCAGGAGCGAAGGTCTCGTCATAGTCGACTCCATCTACTTGTGAGAACCCTCTCGCCACAAATCGAGCTTTGAACTTTTCGATGGTGCCATCTGCAACATGATTTATCTCGTAGAGCCATCTGGAAGTAACAACTGATTTACCTTCAGGGCTCAGCACTACCTCCCAAACATAGTTCTTCATAATATAAGAATACTCCTCCATCATGGCCTCTCTCCAGACCTGCTGGCTGGCTGCCTCCTCATAACTAGAAGGCTTGGAGTCAACAATTCTTATTACCAATGCTATGTAACTATAGAACTGCTAAGGTGGTTTACTCTCTCTAACCTGTCTCTTTGGCCCAAAAAATGATGTGGCCTCGTGCAAGGTATCTTGAAGCCACTTGGGCTTCCTCTTCCCTGAGCATACTTCTCCCATTGGAGTAAAAGAATCCTCATCATCATCAGAAGCCTGAAATCTTGAAGGCCTGCCAACTGACCTCATGCCTGAATCGTGCCTGTAGATGCTGAAGTACTGTGCGAACTGTCTATTAGTGGACTACCCTGTGAACTGCTCTGCAGACTGCCTTGCATGCTGTCTGAAGAACCACCCACCTGACTCTAAGAGCCACTGCTCATTGATGGACTTGACACTATAATCTATGTACCTCCTGATCCCTGGCCATTAGATCCCTGTGACTGACTCAACTGCTCCTGAGGGTTTGGTGACTCTGGATACTCTAACCCCCGTGACCTCCTGAAAGCTCTCTCCTCCTCGAACTTCACCCGCTTGACAACCACTTTCCTCTGTGCAGGAATATAAATCCGATAAGCTTTCGAGGTCTCTCTATAACCCACAAAGATGCCCTTGTCTGCAGTGGGCTCTAGCTTGGTCTTGTTCTCCTTGGGGACATAGGAATATGTAAGGCACCCAAAGATACGAAAGTGCCCAACATCAAGCTTCTTCCCAGAAAAAGCCTCCTCCAGAGTCACATTCCCCAAGGCACGATGTGGACTCCTGTTCTACAAGTACATAACAGTATTGCAGGCCTCTTTGCCCACAAAAATAAAGGTAACCCCTGATCATGAAGCATGTCTTTGGAAACCCTTGCAATGGATTTGTTATTCCTCTCTGCAACCCCATTCTGCTAGGGGTAGTAAGGAACTGTGAACTCCCTCCTAATGCCTACCTCATCAGAAAAATCAACAAACTCACCAAGGGTATACTCCCCTCCATTGTCTGACCTGAGGACCTTGATCTTCCTACCTGTCTGGGTCTCCACAAGAGCTTTGAACTTTGAAACAGCTCAAAGACCTCACTCTTGGTCTTCAAGAAATAAATCTAGGTATTCTTGGAGTGAGTGGTCATCAATGAATAAAACATAGTACTCATAACCACTCAAGGATACATGAGACATCCGACCACTCATGTCGGTATGAATCAAGTCAAGGATCTCGGTCGCTCTGCTATCACTGCTGGGAAAGGGGATCTAGCAAACTTCCCCATAGCACATCCTCTACATACATCAAGGTGATCATAACTGAAATCTGGCACACCAGTGGTGATCTCCCACAATGTACTCAAGGCCCCATGATACATGTGCCCCATCCTGTAGTGCCAAATCTCACACAACTCTGAACTGCTAGATCTGCTATCGGTCTTGTCTCGGGTGCTGCTACTCAATGCCATCAGGGGTTGTAATGAGAACTTGTACACCTTGGCATGGCGCACACCAATCTCTCTAGCTAAGGAAGATGGAGTTCCCCTAGGATATATAAGCACCTGCCCTCTTCTGAACAACACATCATACTCTCTGTCCTTAAGCACTGAGACGGATATGAGGTTCTTCTTCATTCCAGGCACATAAAGAACATCTGACACTTTCAAGGGAGGTTTGGGTCCCCTAACAAATGTCAATGTCCCCACATCGACTGCTCTAACAATGCTGTCATCACCAAGTACTACCTCCATATCAGTATCACCCTCTGAAAGATCTGAGAAGTACTCTCTGACTCCTATCATGTGGCAGGAAGTGCCACTGTCAACATACCAAATACTAGAAGATGCTTTGCTAGTAGCCGAGAATGCACACTCCCTCTGAACCTGTATGGAAGGTGATTCTGCACTAGTGGTCTCACAAGCTATGAACCCAAACTCCCGATCAAAGCTCTCTCAGAATCTATCCATCTCTGCAAAAGCTGCCATGGGTTTGTCTTTCCCTTTCTTGTTCTTCTTCTCCAGACACACAACAACATAGTGTCCCAACTTTTGACAATTTCAACATTTGATTTTGGAATAGTCCTTCTCCTTGTTTTGCTGTTTGCCTTTGCCTCCACTGTTGGAAGCTTGTTTCTTTGCTTTTCCCTTCTTGCCTCTTGCTAACAATGCCACATTGTCATCCTCCTCCATCTGTTTGGCTGCCCCAAGATGGTTCTTTCTGATCTCATTCTGAATGCAATCATCCCACAACCTCTCCCAACCAGGAAGGTTTTCCCATGCAATAATGCCATCCACAAAATTTTCCGAAGTCTTGGGAAGACCATTCAAAGCAATTCTCACTAACTCAGTGGGTGCACTGATCTCACCTACGTCTACCAACTCATCTCTCATTGAAGTGATCTCTGTGAGGTATGTTATAAAACTGTCAATCTTAGCCATTTTAATGGCCTTCAATTTCTCTTTTAGGACCATTTTTCTGTTTTCATCTGAGCTCTGGTAAAGACTGATCAAGGTTGTCCACATCTCATGTGCATAAGTCTTTCCTCTCACATGAGGAATGACATGATATTTGATTCCTTCCAGAATCAATCTTTTTGCCTTAGCATTCTTTTTGTTAAACTCTGCCAACAATACAGGGTCAACAGGTACTATTATTGGATTCTGTATGGTATTTACCATAATGCCTCAGATTTTTGCTTCCTCAAAGATGCTCTGGATTCTCTCCTTCCATCCAACTTGTCTTCAACTCTCAAACCCAAAGACATGTTTCACTGCCCTACCAAACTGAAATTTTCAAATTTGTGGTAAAGGTTTTCGTTTTTTGTGTAAAAATCAACTTGCTGTAATTTTCGCTTTGCTGTTCCAAACTGTACTTTTCAGCCAACCAAGCTCTGATACCATGAAGAAATTTCAACCCCCACTTTGGTTATTAGTTTTCCTTATCACTCCATGCATTTAGTTTTAAATCCAAACATGATAAAATTTTAAAATTTGGAAATGACAATATTTTTCTGAAAACACAAATTTAGAGATTTCACAACTGCTGAAATTGCAGAAATAAAACATAGCAAAATTATGACAGCCACACACAGAAAATAACACAGTGATTTTTGGTCAATGTGACCTTGGAAAAACCCCCTACAACTCTTGGGTAAAATCAGTTTGAGAGCTCTTCTTTATTTTTGAAAATGCTTTTACAGAGAAACTGAAATACACAGTAAAAATTCCAACAACCACAAATTACAACTTATTTCAATTTCCGTGCTTGCACTCTGCTTCGAAAATCATGCCAATCAACAAACAACCAAAACAAAAATTTTCCAATAATAAAACAACATTAAACGCTGTACGACCAACCTCAAAAAATGTGCCCAGAACTTGTTGTACAGACTGTACGGATTTCAGCAGAACGGTTGCCTCAAAATTTGTGCCCAAATCTGCCTTGAACTTTATGCCCTTTTTGTTGTCCCTCTTCCTCGATTTCTGTGCCTTTCTCATGCTGTATGGTTTTGCCTTGTGATGCGTGCCAATAAATGCTGCTGCCCAGATTTGCTGAAATGTATTCTTCTTGCTCTCCTTCACTTCCTCACTGCTAAGAAATTTTCTCCTTGCTCTCTCTTCTCTTTCTCTCAAATGCTCATGAAAGAAATGAATTGATCTTTTCCTCTTTTCTTCTCCTTTTATTCTCTAAATGACCTTTTGGGTTATCCTAAGATCTAATGGCTGAGATTCATTTAGATCTAGGGATGAGAATAAATGTGCATTTAATCTCACTTTCTATTTTTTAACTCACCCACTTAAATAAAGACCCATTTAACATTTTATTTCCATAGTCACTTTTTCACTTTTTAATTCTTCATTGACTTTAATAAAGCCCCCTTTAAATTAGAATATAACTTTACTACTTATAAAGTCACTTTAGGAGAAAAGTACAAATAAGTTTGGCCACTTTTCCCTAGGCGAAAGATCAAAGCCTTAGGGAACCACTTGTCATCTAGTACCCAAATTTTAATATTCTCTTGTTATATATATATATATATATATATATTAATTTATGGTTTGTGAGTTTTATTTCATTGTGCTCTATTTTTTGCATATTTGATCTATTGCACGCATGAAGATAATTCTAATTAATAAGTCCACAAATATAAAGAAAAAAATTATCTTCATAACGTATATTTCAGATTTAAAGCAAATTTTCACTATTCAATAAAAAAAATATCCACAATAGTTTACAAATTAAAAATAAAATAAAATACATTATCTAAAAAATCATTAAAAATATAAAATTTTATTGTTTTTTATAATATAATATTTATGCAATAATTTCCCAATTTTAAATCTGTTCTATGTGTTTTTAATCAAACTAGCATTTTAATATTATGGAAAACGAAAAAAATACTACAAAAGAAAAAATATTAGTTTTCGAACATGGGCAGAAAGATTTCCTTTAATGCAAATTGATTAAATAAATTCATTATTTTTAGAATGTAAATACCATTATGTTATATCTCTCTTTTATGCCTATCAACAAGGTTTAAGCTTACATTTACCTAATTTTAGTATGGAAACCTATGTGCACTAAGAAGAAACTTGGGAAGTTTTATTGGACGAGATTGGAAGGGTTGGAAGAGTTACATAATGGAAACAAGATCCTATTGAAAGGGAAAACATAAGAAGCCATAAGGTAAAGCGTTATGAGATTCCAAAGATCACCGGGTGGGGTGAATGGGGGTGAATATGATGAGGTTGATTTTTTTTTAATAGAGAAATGGAAAGCTAGATTTCAATCATTTTAAAATTATTATTATAAATTATATATATTACTATAAATTATATATATGTTAATTTATATGTTTTATTTGTTGGTTTATATTTGATTCCTGAGATTAGATTTTAATTAAGAAAATATAGTTTTGATTAAAAAATATAGTTGAAAGGTATTTAAATTGCTAAAATTATCTGTGGGTTGAGATTAAATTTTAGTTAAGAAAATATAGTTTAAGGATATTTAAATTATTAAAATCACTAAAGGATTATACTGATCTATGTCACACTAAATATTTAACATGACTAAATTTTTTATACCTACAAAATTTCAAACCAACAATTTTTATTTATTTATTTATTAAAACAATATCACTTAACAATTAATAAATTAATTAAAATTAATTAAATAATATTAAACTTTTTTTTTCCTCCCTTGGTCAAATATAACCGTTTCCTTCTAGCTGTTAGGTTGACTTGTCTCCCTATTTAACCGAGCAGTTTCCTTCTAGCTATTAGGTTGGCTTGTCTCCCTATTTAACCTTCTTCGTGGATCTGTCTTTTCATTGTGTCTTGAAGATGAACCACACTTGTTGGTTCCAAACTCGTCGACCAAAATCTACAATATGAGTTCTTCTGAAAAAAAATATTTATACATTATGATATGAATCACAAAAACTTGAATTCGAATATCATCACTTAAATTTCCTTGACTATTCTACATCTAATAAATACTATTATAATTTATATTACTTACTCTTTTAATTTAGAATATAAATTTTATAACCACATTATATATTTTGATCTCTATTGTTATTGTAAGTACCAATATCAATAATTCATTTTCTTCACGATGTTTTGAAGCCTTTGCAAGCAAAGCTATATGGCATCGAAATAAGATTATTAAAAAATATGACATATAATCAACCAAATAAGATTATTGAAAAATATGACATATTTGACTATGAATCCATTTAGGGTGGCACATCATGGAATATCCCTTGGCCTTATTCATATTATGGCTCTTTTACCAAAATTCAAAGAGGACGTTCACAATGTTTTTGGAGATGGAAGAACAACTAAGTATAATTTCTAACTCTTGTGATGGAACAAGAACAACAACTAAGCGTAATTTCTAACTCTGGGTTTAATATAGGTTCCCATGATAATGATAAGAACTAAGCATAATTTCTAACTCTGGGTTTAATATAGGTTCCCATGATAATGATGGATGCATGTGTTGTTATTATCAGTTATTTGAAGGTAATCATAAATTTTTTTGATTTACTTGATGAGTATTTATTTGAAGGTAATAGAAAATATTTGACATTTATTTGAAAAGTATTTATTTACACTTATAAAGTTATTGTACAATTAAATTTTACTTGAGATACATGGACATTTTAATTAACTATTTCAAAAAACACATTAATATGAATAATAATTTCGGAGAATATATTAGAACTTTCAATCTTTGATTTACCCAAATTTATAGTTAGATGGCAAAATAAATGTTGCATATAAATAAAATTGTGTTAGATAATTCTGATAACTTATTGCATGATAATTCCTATAACTAATTGCATATAAATAAAATTGCATTAAATTATTCTTATAATGTTCTCTAAAATTGCATTAGATAATTCTTATAACTTATTGTATATGAATAAAATTGCATTGGATAATTCTTATAGTACTCTCTCTTCTTTCTCTCTGTTTTTTTTAAGGACTCTTATAAGAATTGTTCGGAAAAGAAGAGAATAAATAAATTAAATTTTACATTTATGAAATTATATAAGAGTTTGAATAACAATCTTGAGATTTTTCTTCTCTTAAGAAGATAAGTTTAAATTATATATATATATATAAATAAGACATTGATTTTATTGTTGTTGTTTTTTAAAGTTTCTCAAGACTCAAAAACTAGAAAAATTTAATACATACCTATTTTGTAATTTTTGTGATGAGCCACATTTGTAACACATATGAAGACTTTTGAATTGTTTAAAAATATGTTAACACTATGTGGTAAAGGAAGGAAGAAATAAATATGTGAGTTATTGTTATTACTAAATGTGAATATGACGATGTCGTGGTTACTAGGACACAATCATTCTTATCATCCTTGAAATAAGAGATTTCCTACTAAAAGAACTAGTGGTAGTAATGTTATTTCAATTATTTTATTTTTTTATTATGTAATTTTTTTATTTATTATTATTATTATTATTTTTTATAATAAAAACAATAGAAGGAACTTGAGATCCAATATCATAATGCATCAATATGGTAACTTTATTTTTCTTCATATAATTTAGTTAATTATTTGATTCACACCAAGGTTAATATGAATGTTTTTGATGCCTTCATATTCCCTAAAGAATAAAATTCAAATAAAGTACTAGCTTTCCATATGATTATAATCAAACCTTTGATTTTTTTTTTTATAAATCTTGCACTTTAAAAATGATGAGAAATTAATAAATTACAATCCTCTTCCATGGGGAAATCTCATTTTACAATGAATACAATGTACAAGACATTATTTGATGATCCTAAGACTAGGTCTCCTTAATATATATATATATATATATATATATATATATATATATTAGTACACTATTATAAAATGGGACCATAAGAGGTTCTAGTCTACATAACAATATAACAATAGAAATGAATCACATAACATTTAGGGCTTAATAAGGGGTTTTAGGGTTAACATTGGGCTTATATAGGGTTGAACATGCCCCTCCCCTTCATAGAAGTGTTTACCTCAACACTTGACTATCTGTGGGTGTTTATGCATGAACAACTCATCTCCCCATCTCACTTCTTCCACTGATAGGTTCTTCCATTTGGTGACATACTCAGCAATTGCTCGATTTCTCAGCTGCTTAATCCTTGTTTCTAAGATTGTTTCTAGTTCTAGAATATTTTCCCTTCTTCATTAATCTTTGGAAGAATAGTTTGGAATGAGATCTTTTCACCAATTATCTTTTTAAAACAAGAAACATGAAAGACTGGATGTACATGTGAATGAAAATAATCCAATTTATAAGCCATACTTCCAGTCCTTTACAACACCTTATAGGGGCCATAAAACCACAATGCTAATTTATTGTCCTTTATTTGTTGTTTGAGGGACATTTGTTTATAAGGTTGTAGTCTCACAAATACCTAATCTGGCCCCACTTCAAATTCCCTTTCTTTGCGACGTTGATCTACTTGTTTCATCCTATTTTGCATCATAACCACGTTTCCTTTAATAACTTGATAACCTTATTGGTACGATATGTGGTCCTCTAATGCTTGAGCCTTAATAGTCCCTTTCAAGGGTGATGTGATGGATGGAGGATGATGTCCATAAAGTTCCATAAATGATGACATTTTTTTATGACGTATGGAAGGATATGTTGTACCACCATTTTCCCAAGGGTAACCATTTGACCCATTGTCTATTTATTAGATGCAAAGCAATGCATATATCCTTCAAAAAAATAATTCACAATCTTAGTTTTCCCATCAAATTCAGGATGGTAAGATGAGTCGTGAAACAATTAATTAGGGTATTTTTTAAGGATTTAAATATTTTCCTATATATAATATTGTAGGATACTATTCCGGATTGAAAATTCATACATTATAATGTAGGCGAATATTTGATTAAAAAACATGTAATTTACTATTTAAATTGTGAAATTTTTGGAAAATATCATCCATTTAATCATATATATGTCCAAAATAGATGACTTTTAACAAAGTGGCATATATATATATATATATTATTATTAATTTTTTTAAAAATGTTTGAAAAGTAGCCCATTTGCGGAATTTCACTCCAAATTCAATGAAAATTGGATCTCTGTCACTTACAATAATCTTTGGTATTCCATGAGCTTTTGGATTATTTCCATGAATGCTTTTGCCACTGTACCTTAAAAGGATGAGAAAGAGAGAAAAAATGGGTGTAATTTGTCATTTGATCTACCACTACAATAATGACACATTTTCCTTCAAATTTGGTTAAACCTATATTAAATCCCATTGAAACTTCTTCTCAACACTAGCTTAGTATGACTAATCGCAAAAGGGGCCACGAGGTCTTGATTATATCTCCCTTATTTTGCTGGAATATCACACATTCTGCCAAAATTTTGCACATCTGCATCAAAACCTTTCTCAAAAAATCTTTCTTGATACTATGGTATGTCTTCAAGAAGCCATGCTAAGCTAGTGTAGGATATGGTTTTTTATGTGGTCAATGACATGACTCTAACTCTTTGGTATATGTGAGAACATGATATGGTCAAAACTTCATATTAACAACTTTTGATGCAAGTAATTTCTAAAAGAACGAGTGTCATGAACTTGAAAGGTGTGGTTTAATTGGGTGACGATAAGCTAGGAGTCAAGGTACACATATAGTTGGTGAATACCAAGGTAGATGGGAACCAGTAGGCTTATGAAGACATTGTATTTGTATTGGTTTTTGGTGGATGGCCTGATACAAACTTCACATGTGTGGAGCAGGGTATGATAGCCCAAGTTGTCGAGGCTAGGTTCCAGTTCTAGTAAGCAACACCATCAATGAAACCAAGGAAGTACATTAGGCAGTGATCAATTTGCAAAGCAATGAAAACGTAGAGATCAGAGAGAGATTCTTGAGGCTATCAACACATAAGAAGCATAAGAAGGAATTTACTATAACCACGAAGGGACACTAATGATTATCATCAGGGATGCAATTTTTTGATATAGATTCCATTAATGAGTTCCTTGAGACATGTTCCATTGGGCTCAACAAATATATATGCCCCTTTAAGGAGGCAACCCTTTCCATAATTTATCAAACTTCCCAAGACCCACAACTTCGTTAGTGACATTGTAATGATGAACTAAGTCCCCTTTTCCAAAGGGATGGGGGTTGATGTTGTAGTCAAATATTACTTTGGATCATTTATTAGTGGCTTCATTGTGCTAGAGAGAAGCATGCCAATATTCATGGAAATTTTCTAGTTGAACAAGGCATTGCTTGAGGGAAGTGGTTTTTGGAAGGAGTTCAATAATAGTGTTCAAAGTGGGGATCTCGTATTAGATAGGTAGGATTGCTTTGATTTTGCGCACAAGGCGGAAGGGAGTGAACCTAGTGGAGGTTTTGACCAATGTACAATATGCCCATATGGCCGAGAACAACATGTGATGTTAATTGGTTTTGTGCTTGTTCACCATGTGCTACAACATTGTTTTCAATACTTTGTTAACAACTTCTACTTGACCACTGGATTAGGGATAATATGGTGAAGTAAATTCGTGGATGAACCCAAGGAGGGAAGAGAGTTCTCGGAACACCTCATTCTTAAACTGTTTGTTGTGGTTATAAACTGGTTCCTTGGGGACACTAAATCATGTAATAACATGCTTGAAGGCAAAACGAGCTGCAATGTTGGCTGTGTTATTAAATGTGGCCATGTCCTGGTCCCACTTGTTGAAGTATTCAATGACGACTACTATGTATTTGTGACTATTTTGGGATGGTGGATTGCAAGTCATGAAATCAATGCCCCATTTGTAGAAGGGCCCTATTGCAATAATAGGATGTAATGGAGACAAAGGGGCTAATGCCTTATGGGGGTAGAGTTGACACGTTGTGCATCATTTGACTACATGAATGCAATTTATAAAAAGTGAAGGCTAGGAATAATCAACACAAAGGATTTTCCAAGTGGTTGACATCTCATAGAAATGTTTGGACATGCCCCAGTATAGCGGTCATTTAATACTTTCTCGACATCTTTGAAAGTGAGGTAGTGACATAAATGGAATCAACACCACTTCGGTAGAGTACCTCTCCAACAAGGAGGAAACATGGTCCTTGGTAGAGAATACATCATTAATCATCTTGCTAGAGGTGAAAATTGAACTTTTGAGTTCATAAGTAGATGATAATATTTCCATATCAAGGATCATTATACAAAATAATGAAGTGTTCATTGGGAAACACACCATCAAATGGTGGATATTTGGTATCTAAGGGTAAGTGAGTAATGAATTCTATGAGAATTAGGGATTCCTTGCACTTCAGTGAGGGAAACCTGAGGTCAAGTTCATGAAGAATGACCATCCATTGGGAGAATTTATAGGTCATCACTCTACACGCGAGCAAGTATCACCTGGATTTTAAACTTGCGACTACTTTCGTAGTCCTAAGGAGAATGTAGTGCCATAGTTTTTGGACTGTATGTACTAATGCAAGGGAATTTTTTTCATCTAGTTCATAATCAAGGGTTGGTTCTAACAAGGTTTTACTCACGTAGTAGATACCGTGCTCTTGATTATCATCACCTTCTCATACTAACACCTCCACAATGGTGACCTTAAAGGCTAATAGGTAAAGGGTATAGTCCTTTTTGTAATCTAGAGGAATTATCATTGTCTCTTTTGATAATGCATCATTTAAAGCCATCAAAATGTTATTTTGCTTATGCATCCCATTTGAAAATGATATCTCTATGAAGGAGATGAAGAAACCATGAGTGCAAGTGGCATATTTTGGGACAAAGCATCATAAGAAGTTGGCCTTGCCTTGAAGATTCTACAATTGGCGTGGAGTTTTGGGTGGGGGGATCTCACAAATAACTTGAGCCTCAAGGGGGTCCACCACAATTCCTTGTTGAGAACAATGAATCCAAGCAAGATATATAAGATACATAGAACACACACTTAAGTGGGTTCACATTGAGGTTATCCTAATGACATCGTTGGAAAAATATGCAAAGATCTTTAAGATGCTTAGGGAGTTTCTTGGAGCAAGCAGTGAGATCATCCAAGTAGGTGAGGATAATATGAGAAAGGTCATGAGAGATATAATTCATGTCTTGTTGGATGGTGGTGCCAACATTTTTGAGGCCGCAGGGTATCACTTGATAAGTGAAGGTTCCCCAAGGGCTAGTAAAGTTGGTCTTGTATTGATATGCATGGCAGATCTAAACTTGGTTATAGCTTGAGAATCTATCCATGAAGGATAGATATTTATGCCCAACACACACATTAATGACTTGGCCAATCAATGGCGTGGGGAAATTATCCTTTGGAAATGCTTTTTTCAAATCATGAAAATCAATATAGATTTGTATGGTACCTTGTTTCTTTAGAAAGATAGGGATGTGGTTTGAAATCCATGAGGTATAAATGATAAGGTAAATAAACCCATATTTGTGTAATTTTTTGATTTCAACATTGATAGCAGAAACTTTATATGGGTGCATAGGACACTACTTCTAGTGAATAGGAGAAGAATTAGGCCAAGTATCGATGTGGTGTTCTACTATTGTAAGAATAAGACTATATTTTTGTGTATGACCATGTAAATATGTTGTGGTATTCTTGGAATATGGAATTTTAGGTGACAAAATATTTAGGGGAGCATACCACCCCTGGTGTTATCTGTTAGAAAAAACTAGGCTTAGTCGAAATACAAACCTTTATGGTATGATATATATTGACCATTTTTCCTTCATTTAAACCCATATGGTGCTAGAATAGGATTTTTGAATCGATCGACATGGCCTTAGGGGTGAATCCCTTTGTTTCTAATACACATACCAATTGTGGGTTGTGCAATAGAGATAAAGGCTCCTTTAGGTAAAAAGGAGGAACAATGATGCATGACGTCCCAGGGACACTTAAATGATGTCATGACTTCAAGGATGTCTTCATCAGAGTGGAAGATATTTGAGAAATGTGGTGGCATCATAGATGTAGAGGTTGGAAAGTGGAATTACTAATGGATGTACATGAATGTGATACCATGCTAGATTCCATAGGGCCAATAGAGAAGAACAAAATGTAGGTCGGGTGGGTCCACACTGTCTTGGTTGGGACTACCTTCATTTTGGGCAAAACGATTTCAACACAGTGAAACGATGAGTAGAAACTCAATATCATTTCCCCCAAGGAGGAATAAATATAGTAGATATGCTTCTAATTATGTGTCATTAGTAGTATATGGCAGAGGAAAATATTGACATGGTCCATTTGGGGGGGCTAGGTTGAGCCTTCAATGGTTGCACCAGTGTCATGGGAGGCACACTAGTAGTTGAATCATTCCTCAAGGTGCTTGACGTATTTGGGGTGTCTCAATATGAGGGAATTTGGCTCTTCATGAGAGGTAGATGTCAACTGATCCATATGATGTCGATGATATATGGTGATTATACTCACAATGCATAAGGATGTTCAATTTACTAATTAAGCAAGGTAGTGACACAGTAGATGGTAGATGGTCCATCATCAACCTCTCGGTTGGTGGATGTCATGGTGTTATAGAAATTAATGTGTAGCTTCGAAACTACTCATGAAATTTACTAAAACATAAGACTTGAAACTACTCTACTGATATGTGGAAGTTAATTCACCATCTAGACGACAAATCATAGAAATACAAAAGGAAACATCACACATGCACAAAGATTTATCTATGGGAAAGAAACTGATCAAAACCCATTACTATCTATATTGCATTAATCAAAGAATAAATATGAAATACATATGCTTTCTCAAGCCTGAGCACAACCTGCAAGTGTATAGTTTATCCCTCTGCCTGACTGACTGACTCTAGCCAACACTTAGCCAATTTTTAAGCCCTCTAAGCTCCTATTTCCTTGCGTTGTTCCTTGAGGAATTAGGCCCCTATTAATTAGGAAATTTCCTCATCTGGATTGCGCAATTCCTTTAGGTCCTTCCTTTGACTGCATGCACCACCTGTACACTTCAGAATAGTCTACAACTGATAGTACACTGCCTTGAAATCTCCATCTCAACTGGGTAACTTGAATTCTTTGCATGCATGAGATAATTTAGGATAATTGATTAGTTATCTGGATGATCACTGAGTGTGGTTGACGTTCCACTTCCACAACTTGACCTTCCACTAGTTCCTCCAACAACTAAAACTAGTTTAACTGACCATAACTCAATTTAACTAAATTAAATTGCTACAACTAAAGTTAACTCAACCTAGGCTCCTAAAATTTAGGAACCCACTGCACATAAATAAAATTCATGTCCCTAAATCGGATTAACTCAAATAAACATAACTTCAACTCATTAACTCAAATTGAGTGTTCTTGGCTGAGTGGTAAGAGCCAAGTGCTAAGTGACCTTAGTTAACTCCTCCAAGTTGTTTGCTGATGTGGAATTTCGAATTTCCTCAACTTGATTAAGGAAAAAAAATAAAAAAATGATACTTTCTTGCTACATTTTCAACAGGTGTGACTATGGACACATGACAAATGTTGATTAATGCATCTTGATATCAAGGGCGATCATGAAAATTATGAGCATAATGTTGTGTTGCGTGCAAAAGGCACATGGGTGGTTAATGCACAAACTCTTATTAAGTGGAGGAGTAATTCCCTTAGCAATTGGGGTGAGAAGTAAGGGTGGTGCTTGAGCGGCATGAAGGATATCCTTCAACTCTTGAAGAGAGAGACATAGATTAGTAGGCTTCCCATGTGTATCACAAACGGTGCATGGTGGACCCACTCTATGAGTAGGTGACGTTGAAGCATTTTCCTCTTTTTTCTATTTGCTTCCTGTCTATTTTTGGATTCCCTTTAGTGTCTTTGTGATGTTGGATTTTATGGATTATAGTCCTCTGAATATGAGGCTGAGGTGATCTTCCTAATGGTCATGAAAATTGGCACAACCAATGTGGAAGGTGGTGCCAAATACTAGATGGGAAACATTAGAGCCATGTTTGGTAAAGTGAGTGTCACCATCACTTAATGTGAGATGAAACCTGATAGTATATATAGTAAGGGAGTTTGATTGATTGTGTATGGAAAAAACGTTGTATCACTTATGAGAGCCATATTTAGGTTGGTTGTGATTGGATGATTTTTCAAAAGAGGTGGTTACTACACATGCAGGAACCAATCCATATATATGCATGGAATGAGGTTTTCTAGGGCAGGTATCTAAAAACACAGAATCCTTGAAGATGTTGAGCTCACAATTGGTGAAGGGGGGGGAACCAATTTTTGTTGGAATACCAAAAATGGTAACATACTATCAGTTGAGGGAGAGGCTCTTTTATTTTAGTGTGTAAGTTTTTTAATGGTTAAAATATTTATATTTTGAGGAAAAGTCACAGTCAAGAAGATTGATGATGGCACAACCTTCATGGTGTACATGTAACTTCATCCAAATATGATATTATAATCCAAGGGGGATTAAAGGAACTCGATGTGTATGAGAACCATTTTTTCAACAATCTCTACTGACACATTATTAAAGATTCCTACTAGTTGCACAGGGAGACCATTGCATGATCTCAAGGTAATGGGTGAGGTTACAAGTTCAAAGGTTCCCGATTTTTACCACACAATATTTGACATGATGCACGTTGATGCACCCTCATCAATAATGAAATAATGTATGGTGATGTGATGTATGATGACAAAAATATGGAAAGTGACTAACAATGGGAGTCACAATTCTAAAACATCTAGGTTGAATGTGATCAAATGAGAATCATTAGGGTCATTGGTTCCTAGCAGAGAGTAAGGCTTTCCATTGCATTAGGAAAGTTTGAAGCACTTGGATGTGTGCCTCAATAGTCATTTAGCTAATTCAAAATGGGATTGATGAGTGGACAAGGTATTGTTAAGGGGGCATAAAAGGTGGATGGTATTTCCTCTGTGGAAAAGGTATTAAGCTCTACAAGAGGACCATAGTATCAAAAATTTGTTTGCAGTAGGACATCTACCACATTCATGTAAAAATCCCGATTTGTGGTGTCTTGGGTATTTCCTATTGCAGTATTGTTAAAATGACGAGATACTACCTCTTGTTGGGTAGTAATGACCCTTGTCGAGGGAAGGGTGTGCGTAGTACCAAAGGTTTTTGGGTGGATCCACTTGGGCCATTGTGGTTTCTCATAACCTCCTTCATGTAGTTGAACTCAATAATATGGGGACAATTATAGGTATAATTTATATACTACCCACATAAAGCTCAAGGGTAATTAGTCCATAAACCATTATTCTTGCCTTGTTTTTGTGATTTTTTCTCGGTTTGGTTAGGGTTTTGGTTTCTGTTGGAATAATTCCCCCCACCCCGTGTGTTTGGTTGCTAAGGGTTGTCTCCTCGTGTCTAGTTTCCCTTTAATTTATTCTTTCCTAGCTTCTTCCCATTATTTTTCTTAGAAGCATGATTGGCCATGTTAAGTTGTTCAAATGCCTATTGTTGTTGTGAGAAAGAAGGTTGGATGAAATTAAACCTAGCATTTTGTTAAGGATTTGTAGGGTTAGGTTGTAGTGGTCCCAAAAAACAGAAATAGGGTTTTCCTTATGTAGGATTCCCATATGAGGGTTGGGATGTTGAAAAATTGTCAGAGCTGTGTAGGGTGGAAAAATTTGTATCCTACATGGGAGGGGTAGTAATTGTTGTCAAACTATGATAATATCTAGCTAGCATGGGTGGGAAGTAGGTGGTGTCTCACCCATATTAGGAAATACTGGAGATGGACTGTATAGGTATTCATGGTAAAGAAGTTGATTCCCATGCCAAGGGTTATATCGGGTAATGGACAATATGAGGCTGTTAATATAAACTTATGCCCCCAACTTCTCTTTATTGAAAGGTTGGGTTTGAGGGGCATCACAGATGATTTTATAAAGGTACACTAGTTGGCATAAATAATCTTAAATTGTTGAGCCTTGGAAATGACTACTTATTAATATTGAGGCATGGTGATTGCAATGTTCTTTGCTGTAACTGGAAAGATGGATTTGAGGAAGAAGTCTAATATATTTTATTTGGGGACTTCGATCTTGTAGATACTACATCATCTATGCAACTTGTGGATGTGGTTTGCATTTTGGGTGGAAGACGATTGTTGAAACTCAAATGATAAATCTAATCCTGTATCATGACAAATGAGAAGTTTGAAAAATGTGAAAATTGAGTTAGATATTGTTGGAAATAATACTGAGACGGGGGGGTGAATCAGTATTATCAGATCAATAAAACTTTTCAAATTTCATGCTTAGAAACATATACACTACTTCAGTTAGGTGAACCAGCGTGTACACGCTACTGTGTCTAAAGCAACTAGCGTATATCCAGAAATCTTATGATTCAGTTAGCTTATCTTCAGTAAATGCATCAGAACATTATTAACCACATTAACAGTAAACAGGTGCAGTATAACAGAATAGATCATCACATAAAAGCCACACACATGAACACCATGATATAAGGTGGAAACCCAATGTGGGTGAAAACCACCTGCTGCAAGTCGTCTCTTTCTTTAATAAGAATCTTCAGTTTACAATCTTTTGTACTGGTGCAGCCTTATACCAGTACGCAGACTACAACCTGCAGAGGGCTACAACCCTCTCTCTTTTTCAAACTACTTTTGGAAGGGAGCTACAACCCCCTCAGCTCTTGTACTAGCCAATCCATTGACTAGTACGTAGGTGCTGACCCTACAGAAGGCTACAACCTTCTTTCCTACAGGGACCACGTTTCATCAATTTTTCAGACTGGATCCATAAGTATAAAACAAACACTGCTGCAATACAATCATCAACTTATACTTGCATCACAATTCTCTAGATCACCCAATACTGAATCACTGAAACCCTGTCATCAAGAACACAGAACACAAACCAGAGCCCAGAACTCTGCAACAACCACCAGAATCAACAAAAACCTGAAATATCAAATCTTATTATGCATACGCTACTTCGATATACCAAAACCGCGTGTATACGCACTTTCTCAAAAGGCAACCCACGTGCAGATCTAGAAATAATTACTTATACCTTTGCTGTCAGATCCGACCCTTGCCAAGCGTCCCGAACAGATAACCAGCAATACCAGATCTTCTCACTTCATCAGACACACATTGCTTGCCCCACTTTGCCTAATGATCTTCTCCTTATACAGCCTTAGGCACTTCACAATACCACGGACCAAAACCATAGTAACACAATACCATCAACTTCAAAACTAGGGATCGACACGCCCGTCGAGACACCATGGTCCAAAACCATAGGCACAACTTCCAAGGACTAACCGCCACGGACCAAAGGTACTTTTCACATGTACGCGCTTTTCCTGAAGCCAACCTGCGTGTACATGCTGGTTTTCCTTAATGAACCTGCGTATATATCTTTCTTGTCCTGCTGTACTGAGATCTGTCCTCTGATCAAGATGCCATTACTTGTACCTGTCTCTGAGTGAGTTGCCATCAAGGACAAAACTTGTATCATAATGCCAACAATCTCCCCCTTTGGACTTGATGGCAACCACCACACCAAGTCACTCTCCCCCTTTGACATCAAGGGCAAAGGGCGGACCAAGATATTCTCTTCTTTGGTATCCCTTCTGCTGTCCATACTCCCCTTGAGTACCTGCTGAAATCTCTAAATGTGCTCCCCCTTTGTGTATGCCAAAGTGTACCAATCTATCCATGCTCCCCCTAAGCAGATGCAGGTTCGAAGACCAGCAATAACTAACATTTATCATATATGATCTGTACCATACGCATAAGCCTGCAATACCATTCCTTTGATCAAACAACAAGATGTATCATTTAGTTTCATCAGAAACTTCCAACCAACAATGAATAATTTGAAGTATATGCTCCCCCTGAGCGTGAGCCAACCATGACTGAACCATTTCCTGAGTCTATTCTACTGCCCTTTATGCTCCCCCTGAGCCTGAGCCAACCATGACTGAACCTTTTCTTGGGTCTGTTCTGCTGCCCTTTCTACATATACGCGACTTTGCAGCCTGTAACTTGCGTATATACGTGACTTGTCTTCATTATATCAGCATATGCAAGATGGAATACTGAAATTCATCACTTTTAGATTCCCCTGTGTCTGTTGTGTCAGCTGTCTGAATTATGCCACAC
This sequence comes from Pinus tabuliformis, assembly GCA_031772625.1. Lineage (NCBI taxonomy): Eukaryota > Viridiplantae > Streptophyta > Pinopsida > Pinales > Pinaceae > Pinus > Pinus tabuliformis. The sequence goes on from CM062805.1 coordinate 1,021,967,387, forward strand.
CTTTCTGTCTCTGTATTCTTCAATTCCTGGAACTATGATGATGTATGGTCCTCTTGTTTTGAATTTTGAAATCTGCTCCTGCATTCCCTTGCTTTATGCCCATAGTTGTTGCATGTATAACATCTTACATATTTCATGTTCCTTCTACCGCAATCAATTGCTTTGTGTCCATATGCATTGCAGGCAAAGCAATATCCTCTGAAATACCTAGGATGCGATGATCTTTTGTAATGGTCTTGAACCATTCTACTTCTACATCTGTCTGCAACATGTCCAAGATTATGACATACATAACATTCAACATTATTCAATGGAGGAAATAATTGTCTATCATGTCCATAGTTAGGAATAAAGGATCTTCCTTGAGGAATTTCTTTCCTTGGTTGTTCCTTGTTGAGCATTTCAGATTTCTCATTAGAGTTTCTTGCCTCACCTTGTGAACTAGATTCACCTTCAACATATTCATGAAAACCAAGACCAGTTTTGATAGCAGGAGACCTTTGACTATTAAGAATATCATCCAAGACTTTAGTACTATCTTGAAATCGTAAAAGCTTATCCTTTTCTTCTAATTTACCTTTCAAGATATTTACCTCAACTTGATGTTGTTCTTCCTTTTTCAGATATTGATTCCTTAGCTCTTCTTCAACTTTTCTTCCTTCTTCCACTTGTTGCTTTAGTTTGATCACTTCATGTTCTTGATCTTCAAGAGCTTCTCTATTCTGTTCTCTTGATTTTTTAAGATCTTCTTTTAGAGAGAGGATCTTTGATTCAAGTCTCTGAATAGTTATGCTCTGATCCTTTACTATATCCTGCAATTGCTCCCTTACCCTGGTTTCTGTCTCCAATTGTTCATTTAATTTGGTAACTTCTTCAGTTTCTGCATTCTTCTGTTCATGTGCCATGAGACTTCTAATATCTTCACTATTATTGGATGAAGCATTCTTCTTTTCATGTGCCATGAGACTTCTAATATCTTCACTATCATTGAATGAACTTTTAATATGGGTATAATAGCTTCTACCATCTTCTTCAGATATCTTTCCTTTTTTATGAGGGCATCTAGCAGCATAGTGACCAACTCTACCACATAGAAAACATTTGAAAGGTAGCTTACCTTTGAACCGTCCAGTTCCCCGTTCAAGATTCTTAACAAAATTTACCTCATCTTCTTCCTCTGACGCTTCGAATGCGGCTTCTGATGGTACCTCTTGTCGCATTTCAAAAGCAGTTAAGATCCCGTGAAGCTGTGACATGGTGATTTTCTGCACATTCTCCTTTTCTTCTATGGCAGATACTTTAGAATCAAATTTAGCAGACAGAGATCTCAAAACATTTTCAACTAAGACAACTTCCTCAAATTCTTCACCCATATCCCTCATACAATTTACAATCTCATCCATACTCAGGAAATAATTAGCTATGTTTTCATTACTATGCATCTTAAGAGTTTCATACCGGATTCTGAGAGTTTGAAGCTTTGCTCTTTTTACCTGATCATCTCCTTCGTAGCTTGTAACGATTTTGTCCCATATTTCCTTGGTTGATTTGAAATGCATGATCTTCATAAATTCTGATTGTGTCAAACTACTCAATAGGACAGTAACAGCTTTGGCATTGAGCTCATATTGCTTTTTCTCTGCTGGATCTGTAGGAGTTGCTGATGGGAATTTGTATCCTCCTTCTACGATTCCCCAAACTTTTGCTCCAAGAGATTGTAGATATGCAGTGGTTCTTATCTTCCAGTGGGTAAAATTGTTCCCGTCAAAGACTGGTGGCCTGATGTGTGCCTCTCTTTCTGGATTAGCCATTCTGATGGATCTTTTCCTTCAAGCGATCAAGCTTCCTCTGAAGGACCTGCTCTGATACCAATTGTTGGAAATAATACTGAGAGGGGGGGGGGGGGTGAATCAGTATTATTTCCAACAATAAAACTTTTCAAATTTCATGCTCAGAAACATATACGCTACTTCAGTTAGGTGAACTAGCGTGTACACGCTACTGTGTCTAAAGCAACTAGCGTATATCCAGAAATCTTATGATTCAGTTATCTTATCTTCAGTAAATGCATCAGAACATTATTAACCACATTAACAGTAAACAGGTGCAGTATAACAGAACAGATCATCACATAAAAGCCACACACATGAACACCATGATATGAGGTGGAAACCCAATGTGGGTGAAAACCACCTGTTGCAAGTCGTCTCTTTCTTTCTTTAATAAGAATATTCAGTTTACAATCTTTTGTACTGGTGCAGCCTTATACCAGTACGCAGGCTACAACCTGCAGAGGGCTACAACCCTCTCTCGTTTTCAAACTACTTTTGGAAGGGAGCTACAACCCCCTCAGCTCTTATACTAGCCGATCCATTTACTAGTACGTAGGTGCTGACCCTACAGAAGGCTACAGCCTTCTTTCCTACAGGGACCATGTTTCATCAATTTTCAGATTGGATCCATAAGTATAAAACAAACACTGCTGCAATACAATCATCAACTTATACTTGCATCACAATTCTCTAGATCACCCAATACTGAATCACTGAAACCCTGTCATCAAGAACACAGAACACAAACCAGAGCCCAGAACTCTGCAACAACCACCAGAATCAATAGCAACCTGAAATATCAAATCTTATTATGCATACGCTACTTCGATATACCAAAACCGCGTGTATACGCACTTTCTCCAAAGGCAACCCGCGTGCAGATCTAGAAATAATTACTTATACCTTTGCTGTCAGATCCGACCCTTGCCAAGCGTCCTGAACAGATAACCAGCAATACCATATCTTCTCACTTCATCAGACACACATTTCTTACCCCACTTTGCCTAATGATCTTCTCCTTATATAGCCTTAGGCACTTCACAATACCACGGACCAAAACCATAGTAACACAATACCATCAACTTCAAAACTAGGGATCGACATGCCCGTCGAGACACCATGGTCCAAAACCATAGGCAAAACTTCCAAGGACTAACCGCCATGGACCAAAGGTACTTTTCACATGTACGCGCTTTTCCTGAAGCCAACCTGCGTGTACATGCTGGTTTTCCTTAATGAACCTGCATATATCTCTTTCTTGTCCTGCTGTACTGAGATCTGTCCTCTGATCAAGATGCCATTACTTGTACCTGTCTCTGAGTGAGTTGCCATCAAGGACAACAATTGTATCATAATGCCAACATATATGGATTCAAATGTGTTGTGGGATCCAACATTCTCACTAAGGTACCACTTAGCCAAGGGGCCAATGAGTGTGCAATAAAGGAGCCTTAATCAAGTTGAGTCATCAGTGATACTATTAGAAGAACACTAGAGATGAAAGGTCATACCATGGTTGACAGGGTATTCCCCAGGCTTTGCTTCAAACTTAAGGATTTCAGAAGGTAGTTTGGTGGGAATAGTGGGGAATTCTACATTATGGGATATGGGATTGTTCATTAAATTTGAGAGACTGGGGAGATTTAATGAATCAACAAATTGAAATTTAAGTGTTTGATTTTCCATAACTATGTGGTGTGTGTGGGTTGGAGTGTTACTTTGAGGTATAGTGGTACCTAACAAAGTGGCAATGAGGATAGATGAGCCTAGAAAAGCTGGAAGGTAGACTAGTTGAAACTGCAAGTCCTAGAACTCTTCCTACCAAAGGTGGGTTGGTCTTGGAGGAACAAGAGAATTAAGGTATAAAGTTTTCCCCTATGGTGTTCAATGAAATGGATAGATGCTGATGGGGATCTCAAGTATCTAAACCATTATATCGACATATAAAAAAAATAAAAAACAAAGGGTTGATTACTTTAATGGTGCTTAATGTGTGAAAAAAACTAAGTTCTAACAAGGAATTTGCATATTAAACCTTAAAATATCTAACATCCTTCCACTCAATGGTAATAGGGCCTTCTAAGAGTTTTCAATAGTGGGGGATAAGGCCACTCAAAGAAAAATTAGCAAAGGTATGAAATGAGGGTTATAATGAGGGGTGTTGGGGTGTGTCCCAAAGAAACTAGTGACACTTCCAGCAATTATTATAAATTTCCTCTAGATGTAAATGCTTCCACACCCACCACCTTAGGTAAGATGCCCTAAAATTTGAACACTAAGCTACCTCTGTCAAGTGTGGGTGAGGGAATCTTAGATTTTTGGTATCAATCACAAATTCAAAGCCCCTACCAAGAGTTGGGAGACTCAAGGAGGCCCATGATAATCTTTGGGTTAATTCCCCCCCCTCCATGAATATCTTCTCACCACTAGTTTTTTGACATTGGATTATGGAGGATTTAAAGCTCCCTAAAATTTATATGTTTTAGATGCAAATGACCAAGGGGGGTTGTTTGGATGCCTATAGTCCAAGGTCCTAACATAAACTATAATTTTCTCTTGTGACCCCATGGCGAGGGAAATTATGTGTGTTTAAATTTGGCTACTTTTAAGAGGCTATGAGCTTGGGATGATGGCCCAAGATTTGTTTCACTTAGTGTGTGAAAAATGGTGAATTTCAACAGGTCTACACTTAATGTTCTGATTCCCCCAAATCACTCTTAGCGCAAGGGGAAGAGCATATTGATCAAACAACAACTAAGAGAAACTCATTTGCGTGATGTGCAGTGGGTGCAAGGTGGTACGTGACCATCATAATGCGTGTTATATTGTAAAGAAATGGATATCAATGATCCTTTACTATTCCAACCCAATTAAACTATGTGAATTGTACCTTGATGAAAATAAATAAGTGCATATGATGGGGCACTTACTTTCCTCCTACTTAAACTATATGATCTTCCCTCTATTCCTAAACAGAAGCAAAAATGTGCTTCGATATGTTTATAATCACCCCATATCACTATGAGTGCAAGGGAAAGTGCCCAATCCAAAGTGAATTTTACCACTTCAAGTCCCGATCTTACAATTATCCACATGAAATAAACACCATCCATGTGGCAATAGAAAAATGATTCTCCTTCTCTAGTGGTTAATTGAAGAGAAAATACAACCTAATTGTCCTGTCAAAATGTGTAGGAGTGGGGGAGGATTATAAATGGCTCCCACCCTACTCAAAAAGAGGATAAAATTACAATTAAATTTATCTTTACATATCTGCACACAAATGGCTGACAATTGCGAGATCCAACACCACTGTAAATTTGGTTTAGATAAAACCATGCATTTGTTTTTTTGACAGTCACAAAGATCATCTCCGAATTGAAATAGAGACAAATTCCATTATTCCAAGGCCTATACGAGGCCACAAAATGATGAAAAGAAATAGAAAAATTCTTTACAAAGAGAATTGAAAGGGAGAAAATCTTGCACACAATAGAGATTAGAGAAATAAGATTATGGAGTCACCAATCTACTATTGACTATTTATAGAAAAGATGTTCCAAAATCCACTCCTATGTAGGCCATGTTTTCCCACATAGATCAAGTAGTAATTGATCAGTAGACAAGAAAACAAAATAATAAGTAAATTAATGAATTCTAGTATGAGATATTCCAAATACAATGCAAAAACACTGACATAGAAAGAAAAGAGTTTGGGAGACAAGAAATATTTTTATTGATGTAGAAGGGGTAAAATATCTCCCAGAGACACTAAAGGGAGCTTTAGAGGCAATGAACTCTTGTCTCTCTTAAAGGAGGTTCCTCCTTTCCCTCACTTGTAGGTGTAATATCTCCTTAAGCATTTCCTTGGACACTCTTGAATGATGAGCCAATTGGGAGGAGATTTGAGTAGCATAACCTTATAATGAATTCTCTCTTCTAAATGGTATCTAATGTAGTGATATTTATAGGCCAAGTTCCATGCCTTGTGCTAATTTGGATTATTGATGAGATTTAATCTTTGAGTGAGCCTCACATCTTGGCAGGGAGACAAGAACAATACTTTGGGGGCTCCATAAATTCTCCTTAATGGTGTATAGGCTCAAGACTGAGCCCCCCCTGCCTTTGTAATTTCACCTAACAAGGGGCATTTAAGGTGAATTTCCTCTTAGATCTCTCAAATGTCACTTCTTATGGAACCACACCATTGTTGAAGAAAAAACCAGAAGGGTCTGTGAAAAATTGAAAGAGTGGATTTGTGTGGATTAATTAAAGTGTGCTTAGTGACAAGTAACCATCTGCTCGTGAAAACCTAATTTATTGACCAATGGGAGCCTTTGTTTTTGATAATATTTGACATATTCCGGCCTAATAAGCACATTTGAGTGCACAATTTTTAAGTGATAACAAATCTCTCTATTATTCAATTCTCATCTTAGGAATCACCATGACACCCAAGAATAATGACTTGCCGTCACTCCTCTCGATAGTGAGCCATACTCTCACCTCTAAATGAGAAGAAAAGGTGGGATAAACCTCATGAATACAACCTTGATCTCCATCTAAACTTTACTCTACTACTCCAAATAAAGTCCCTCCATACTACTACAACATGTACATCAACAAAGGAGTATATGAATTAGTCCTACCCTTAGCCTCCTCTATGAGTCTCTCTAACTTAGGATCATATGGTCACTCACCATCTCCAAGTATCTATTTGATAGGTATAATATATTCCCTAGCACATATGTACCATGGTTGTGGAGGCTCCTCCTCACACTCTTGGATCATAAGTAACTCATCCACATGATTTATGAAATGATCTCACAATCTCATCTCCACTTCATCTACCACTCTCTGATATAGGACTCTCTCGAGTCCTCTTTTCCAAGGCTACAAGAATTTATGAATGTTGAATCAATACATCCTATATCTATGAAATGATCTCACAATCTCATCTCCACTCCATCTACCACTCTCTAATCTAGGACTCTCTAGAGTCCTCTTTTCCAAGGCTACAAGAATTCATGAATGTTGCATCAAGGCATCCTATATCTATTGAAACTTATCCTCAATGTATTAAATCCTCTCCTCATGTACTAGAAAAAATTGTCTGATCATCTCCACATCTCTTGTCCCCAAGGTAACTCCACCCATACGTATGAATGTCACTGGAGCTCTCACCCCAAAAGTACCTCTCATAGTAGGCATTATCAGTGGTGAAGGTCCAAAAATATCATCAAATGACCCAAGTGAGGAATTAGAACAACCAAGACTTCTCTCAAAAACTACGACCCAAGGCTATCTCATAGTCATCCAATGGTATAATGGTAAGGGTTGTGTGTGCGGGCTTATGACACAACACAAGCTATTTGGAAATATCATCCCTAATGAAGTTATGAGTCACACCAATATCAATCACATCCAACACATTCATATTGTTGAATTTTGCATGAACATAACTCAAATGGGTATCCATTAATTCCTATGGTGGTGTAGGTTGTGCTCGCAAAATCACTTCCAAAACTTGCATCACTCTAATTATTGGATTTTCTGTCTACTCTAAAGATGATATTTTCTTCTTCAATGGATAGTTGTTTGCATACTGTTTCTTCAAATAATCCCAACATAACACTAGCTTATTCTCTCTTGTGACATCTAACATCTTTGACTCTCAATGATTTAGTTCATTGAACTTCCCTTTTGTTGAGAAATTTAGGGAAACTTAGTTAGGGCTTATTTAAATTTGATTTATCTTATCTTGACAACTTCTTGTGATATTCTTGTTACTTCTTCTTCTTTATTATTGGTATTCATCATCAAGACAATTTCCAAAATGGAGATCACAAACACAACAAGGGAACACCAAAAATAGGCTCCAATCCAGGGAAAAACCCCTCCAAGGGGAAAACCCAAAGAGCTCTCTTCTTACAGAATTAGTTTCAAAGAAGACTTGCAAGACCTTAGACACAAACCAGACTCACCAAGATCAAGCTAGCCACCAACAAAGAGATATGTCCTCCTAATAATGTCTGCAATTGCTTCTGCTCTTCTTCAAACCTATGGAAACCCTAGTGACCGTAGAAAACTCGCATGTGAGAGCTTATCAAAGGAGAAACTTCAGAAAACAAGAGGTCCACACCCTCTTCCTTTATTTTCTAGGATTATTTCTCTTCAAGACCCTCACAATTTCTTCTAGACACAGACCATATCATGAGATCAGAGATAAATGTGTGTTTCCAACTATGGTCGAAGTCCTCTTTATATAGGCTTTTGTTGGGCTAGAATAGGCCTATCTAGGCCAACTTAAACAATGGCTAGTTGACTTGGTCTTGGGGCCTTTTTAGACCATTCTAAACAACAAAATAATATTTTTTTTCTTGTTACAAGTCCCCAATGGGGTATTTACATTATGACATTGAATTTGACTCAAGACAAAAACCCTAGAGCACACAATGGGTGCTTTGGCCTAGGACCCAAATACTTTGAGCATGAAACCAATGTTTTAAATAAATAGTTTCCTCTTACAAAAACAATCTTTTTCTTTCTTTTGACAAGTATAATAATAATTACATCATGTCATGAGCCAAATACAATTATGAATACCGATATTAGTTACATTCTTCAACACCTTTTTCCTCCTTCTTATTTCCCTTATCACCATGCTCCATCTCACTACTCTTTCGACTAGGATTCCTCTCGCTCTATAATCCAATGGCTTATATTCAATGATGATGGATACTGTAAGAGATTGAATGTTCTGCCATCACAAATCACTCTGTGCCCATGCTTGCAATCCATTCATAAAATGGAACAATTTTTTGTCCTTTGACATGTCCTTAATCTCCAACATAAGCCCTAAAAATTATTTATGTAGGTTTGGATCTTCCCCATGTGCGTTAAGGACATCAACTCATTTTAAGCCACCCACTCTTGGTTACTAGGCCTAATTTGTACATGCAACGAAGCCTTAAAATATGCTCATGTAGATATCCCGTTCATGATGTGACCCACTGCAAAGTATTTCACTTAATTTCTTCAACACAATTTAGATGTTACTATAAAAAATATAGCTATAACATGTACGTTGTCCCCATATGAACAACCACTCATCTGATCCAAGTATTACTTCATGTCCCAACATAAATTCCCCAACATCGTTCCACTTCTTCTCCCATCATATGTCTCTGGTTTTCTAACTTTGATATTCATAGTTGTGCTGGATGAACCCTTCCTAATAACCTTCTTCAAGATGGTGATTAAATCATCTTGATCTTGCAATCTTTGTAGGATAATCATCAAATCACTCTTGGAATCCTTTAATATTTCTTTTAGTTTATCAGATCTCTCTCTATGGTGTTGTAGATTGTCAACCAAGTGATCTACAATCATATCCAAATTCAACAATCAATCCTTCATCATGGGGGTCTTTTTTTCCCTTTCTGTGTCACTACCTCTGTGTTGTGAACTAGCCATAAGTTCACACGAACTAGTCTCTCCAAGAATCTAAACACAATTGCACAATAATCTGCTTATCACAACTGCAATGATATCTCTCCCATATATCCTCTACCATGGAAGCAATAGTGAGGAACACCACTGCACTCTCCTAAGAATCTTGCCAAAATAATCTCCCCCATATAACACCAACTCTTACTCACCTCTCATGATTGCGATAATGGCCCTGCTATGAAATTCACACTTTCTTGATCTTCTCACCATCTTCATGATCTTTTAATCTAATACCACCTGCTACAAATGTGACAGTGGTGAGGAGCACCTAAAACCATATCTGTGATCTCGACTCTGATACCATTTTCCATGGCCCTAGGGAGACTTTCATAGTTTAAGGCACACCATGAACTCCCAAGGCATGCAACGCCAACATTTTTTCATTCCACTAGTTTTCCTAACAGGGAATTACTTAAACTTGGGCTACACTTTCACTTCTTTTTTTTCCCATAAGGAAAAAGTCGTAATTTCTATTAAATGGAGAAATTACATTTTGCAGATGCACTTGCATTCATAATTGTGGTTCAGAGACCTTCCTGAAGTAGCCTCATTTATCAAGCTGAGACTATATGTCTGAAATTAGAGGAAACAAGATGAATAACAGATTACATTCTGGCTCTACGCAGAGAGCCCAGCTTAAAATGTGAACTGATTATATGTGGGTCTAAAACCCATTCTTAAGGAAAATCATGAAAAGGTCTGTGGTGGTGTTGATGGAATGATCCATCAATCACCTCTTGGATCAGCCAGTCATCCCTTTGATTTTGCGCTACTTCTTTGGATAGCTGGTTCGCCTCAGTGTTCTGTTCCCTGTAGATGTGGAATTTGTGAATCCCCAAATAACACTTTCACTTTCACTTCTTTTATTTAAGTGAGTATGGAATATATACATTACTTAACCAAAATGACATATGTACAAACTACAATCATGTCAATCTATGTAATACAAAGATACATGTACACAATACAATATGATGTGGGCAATTCACTGACCTAAATTATACCCGAATGATGTATAATAATGACAAGAGTTACAATATCATCCCATTGGCTTACAATAACAACTCCTACTAGAGATATACAATGAAGGCCTTTCCTCGCCAACTCCAAATTTAAACCTCAAAATTTGGTTCACTCCTAAACACAAAATTAAAGTCCAACCCCGAACTCCAAATTTCTGTCTTGCCAGTACTCCAAAATTTGGCTCAAACCAAACTCCAAAATTCGGCCAAGCTAAACACAAAATCTCAACTCCCTGTTGAACACCAAAATTCAACCCAACTCAATGAACCTTAAATTTTGTTCCAAGGGAACTCAAACTTTCGGTTAGTTGTGTTGTGACATTCTAGTGAACACCAAATTTCACTCATCTACTCAAACACTGAAATTATGTTTGGTCAGTGCCTCAATCGATTTGCACTTTTTTGGAGGAGGAATGTTGTACTAACCTATCAAACAAAACTGAGGCCTGCATGCCTACTTGTTAGGCAAGATGTAACCACAGTCATGCCACTCCCTTCTCATTCCAACTTTGCTTTGTGTGAAGTGTGGTTGAACTTTGTTATGCCTTCTATCTTTTCTCCATAGTGAACTTGTCCCTTCTCAACTCAAGTTAGAACTCTATATATATGTGGTGGACATGGCTAACCAAAGTGACACATTGGTTTAGTGGGGGGGCACATCCCATTGTAAGCTAACATTCCATGTTCCAAGCTGACCCTTTTTCCACTGTCTCATGTGTTCTTGTCTTGTCGATTGACTCACTAGCCTAGTTGCAATGCACCCATGCCACACTTTTCCAACTCACTCTCGACTCGTACTATCTTGTGCATGCCTTGATATGCTAATTGACCCATCTTTCCCAATTGCAACTTGCCCACACGCATAATCGCCAACTCAACTTTTAACATGTCCAACGTTTGTGCCAAGTGTTTGGCCCGACACATCCCATGCTAGTCCCATATTCCACTAGATCGAACATATCAACTCATTCATGCCAACCAACCCATGTCATCTCATTGGTTGGTCCATCCTCATCGCCTGAATCTTCTTTTTGCACCTTGGTGGAAACCTAAAATTTGACATTCCACTCAACATTGTCTCATGCAACGACCCGACCACTTGTCTTGGTGCACCCATGTTGTGTCATATCGCATTGCATGCTAGTCATAGCATCCAATTCACTAGTCGTAACATCCAACTCATCTTACCAAAATATCATGTGTGTCGCAAAGATAAAAAAACTCCAAATCATACTTAGATAACCAAACCAAGACACCCATCCCCAATATGCTCAAGCAAATTTGTGTATGTAACGCATCACCAGTCTAATGATATTACCACTAGTCTCTAATGCATGAGAGAGTGAGCTTGGGAGAGGAACTAACACATTGCTTGCAAACGCCAATAACAACTTTTAAATTAGAAAAAAAAAGATAATGCACGAAGATGATTATTTTTAAGATTAGATAGACTAACAAAAAACTACCTAACAAGATCATGTGATTTGGAAAGGAAACTACCTAACAAGATCAAATGTTTTTGCTGGTTGGCTATCGTGGACACAACATTGACTTGGAATAACCTTCGGCGTAGAGGGTACTTAGGCCCAGGAATATGTCTACTTTGTAAGAACTTCACTGAGGATAATGCTCATCTTTTTCTCCTCATCATCGTACATCATTGAGGCATTGTTTGAGAATTTGGTTTAAAACGCATGACAAGTACAAATTTCTCCCATTATATCTTTTATGGTCCATTTGGCGAAGCTGTAATGCACTTATTTTTTATAATAAGCATCTGGTTGTGAGGGAGGATATCATCAAAACTGTTGCATATTTCAATGAATATGGACCATCTAAGAATAGCAGCAAACCCAAAATTATCAAGTACAGAGATATTTGGAAAACATATCCGGTGGGATTTTTCAATGGTGCTTGCTCCAGAAGAAGATGTGGATGTGGTGCCTACATAGTCATAGAACCAGGGAAATTCTTTCACTTCTGGTGGGAAGGGGGACAAGGCACAAATAGTAAAGTAGAGATTATTGCACTATGGGGAGTATTGATCGTGGAAAAATGGCTAGGATTGGATCACATACAGATCTACGGTGATGCAAAGGGAATTGTAGATTGGGTGAAAGGATATAATAATTTCAATCCTCCCATATTAACCAATTGGATGAAACGCATCAGGACGTTGGTAAGCACATACCATCATATAAATTTTGATCACATTTACAGGGAACAAAACTGGACAACAAACTTGCTATCAAAGAGAGGTATTGATAAGGAACATGGTAAGTTTTTCTTTTCAACATATGAACAAGGAGCCATGATAAATGCTGGCAGCATAAATTTTTCATAGAGCATGGAGATATGATGGCCTATAGTTTTTTTTGGATAATGCAATGAATTACAAAGCAATAGAATGAGGAGAACAATCCTGACATATTGCAAATTTAAAGATAGTTTTTTTTGTATTTTGGACATTTGAAGAAAGCAAGGAAGGTGTATAAGATTAAGTAATAAAAAAAATTACAGTATTTCTGAAAAAAAGTTTGAATACAAACAAAGTGAAAAACTGAAAATACTTTGTAAACTGTACTATCTTTTTTATGTTTTTTTCCTCTGAAAAAGGAAAATAAAAAGAAGATAGACTACCTCCATACACTATGATTAAGAATTTATTTTAAATAACTTGAAGATAAGTTCCACTTTCTTTTTCATATCATGAGAAGACAAGACAAACTAATCATTTAATTATTCAAATCAATAATACTTTCATTGCCTCATAAATATTTAATAGAATTCTTTTATTTCAGAGATGCCCCTGGTTTAAATCATCATCATGTAAACGGCAGCGCCTAACCAGCATACCATAGGGTATTCAATGTGCCGGGAGATGCAGGGGAGATAGCCCGCTAACATGCGAATTCGGAAACTCGCCACTAAATAAGAAATAGGAATTCTCGTGTTAGCGAACTATCTCCCCCGCATCTCCAGACGCATTGAATACCCTATAGTTCGCTGGTTAAGCGCTGCCATGTAAACAACGCGATAAACCATTTCTTCCTCGTCATTATCTATTTAACAACTTTTATCATTATACGCCGCCTTTTGCTCAGTACTATGTGCTAGAATTTTCTGTACAGTCCAAACGTATGGGTGCCAAGCTGGGCCTGGCATTCATTGCAGCAATTATTAATCTTTGACATTATCGACCATTAACTTCCTGTGGGCACACAAGGGATAATTCTTTCTGCAGATGCCAACCAGCCATCGTGTCATTACGAAAATGTCAACGCTCATCAGATTTGATATCGATTGATAATGTATTCAGTACGTACACTGTCATCCTTCTCAACCGTGGTTCTTCGATCGTTGTCTTTGTTACATTCAGAGTTAAAATCACCTAACTGCATGTTAAGTCTCGGGTGTTTTCAATTTATATCTTAAAGCTGAAGTTTTGAATGATCAGTTTGTTCAACGTTAGAATTTGTAGAGAATGTGGAATTCTAGAGTCCGGATAGACGCATAGTAGAGAAACATTCAAATGTGTAGCATTACACACTGACCTACCACCATTAGAATTTGCCACTTGCATGATAATCCCCATGAATGCTTCCAATTAAGCTAAGAAATTACAGTCCTTGACTTGAATTTGTGATTAGAGCTTGAATTTCATTGGAATTGACTTCAATGAATGCTTTATGCTTCTTAAGGATTTTGTAGAGCTCCTAATAATAAGAGAGGCGGCATTGAATCTAGGGGAAGCCTGAATCAATCGTTAGAGATAGCAGGACTAATAACTTTTGTGGACTCTAGCCATTTAATAGATAAAGGTGGGAGAAAAATGCATTTGCAAATGACTTCCAAGGATCACAATTGCATCAAAAGTGTCCATATTTTTCAAGGAGAAGTCCGTTGCAAAGGAGTTAATCCCACACCATGATGTTATGAAAAATTTGTGTAAGTAATGTGTAGTGAAATATGTAGTGTGAGATGAGTATACATGTTAAGATTTTAACAAAATTGTATAGTTAGCGTTCTTTGATGCTTAGTTAAGTTATTAAATTTTGAAAAGTATAAAATATCTGACACATTTGAATAAGGGTTATGTTTTAGATACTCTTCCTTAGTTTGAGTATAGTTAAGTTAGCCTCAAAGATATACATGAATAAACAAACAAAGTGTTTTTCAGTAGTCCTACAAAATTGCTAATGACCTAGGACTACAAATAGTACCTCAAACAACTAAAGTGGTGTGGATTAGAAATAGTACCTCTAACAACTAGAGGAGTGTGGAAAATTAACCATAACTAAAACAAATAATATTGATTCCCTAGTATTGGAGAAAATCTATTGGTAAAATATATTTTTAATATAAAAATATATAATGTTTAAATGATAACTAAAAATAAATGTAAAAAATATATAATATTTATATGATAAATAAAAATAAATACATTTATGATGTTTGAATGGGAAAAGTGGCGCGTTTGGAGCTCCTCCCGCATGGCCGCTCCCTGATCGATCTCTGCGAGCCTGCGCCTGGCAGCTTCGCTGCTAGGCTCTGCTTTCCTCCTGCCTCCAGGGCCTCCTGCCCTCTCCTTTCGGGGCCTCCTGCCCTCCTCCTTTCCCGGGCCTCCTGCCCTCCCAGCGTTTTCTCATTCGGGACTCTACCTCGCCTGCCCTTTGGATCTGCTCCCTCTGAGCCTCCGCGCCTGGCAGCGCCGCTGCTAGGCTGCTTCCCATCTCTGTTTGATTCCCAGAGGTGCCCCAACCATGTCTGCAACGGATCCACCCTATCAGGAACAAGAAGATCTGGAAAAGTCCTTTGCCTCGCTTATTCCAGAGAACTCTACTGAAAGGATCAGACCCTCAGCTTCAAGATTCATCAAAAAGCTGGAAGAAATCCCGGAAGTCTCGCTCCCTCCCGCCCTTCCGAGGAGAGCTGCAGTGGCACTAGCTGACAGAGGTCTTGTAGGCCAGTTTACGGGTCTATGGCCCTCTCCACGCACGGTCCAGCGATGGGTAGAAAGGAACTGGAACTCGATGGTTCAAGGAAAGATAGCAATACGATTCTGTGGAAGAGGGTTCTTTACCTTTCTCTTTGAATCAACGGAGGATCGCAACCTCATCTTCAGAAATGGGCCTTACTTTATGGACACAAGAGGCCTCTATTTGAATAGATGGACTCCTGATTTTGACCCAGAGATGGACGTTCCTAACGCTGTCCCTGTATGGGTTCGGCTCCCGCATCTGCCTCTCCACTGCTGGGGAGACGAATCTGTGAAAGCAATAGGAAACGCAGTGGGGAAGTATATTGATAGATCGGAGCCAAAGGAGAACATGCACGCTTGCGCAAGGATATGTGTAGAAGTTGATCTGGGAAAGGGCCTGCCAGAAGCTATCAAACCCAAAGTCGACCAATGGACACACATACAACAAGTGGACTACGAACAGCTACCCTTCAAATGTAAGGTATGTCATGAATATGGGCATTTTGCCAATAGATGTAACAAATCTAAGACAAATGTTTCTGATACTAATCCTGAAGCTCCAGAGGAAGTTTGGGAAACAATCAAAAAGAAAAAAGCAAACCCACCTCAAGGAAACCTCTCTAAAAACCCTCCCCCAAACCCTACACTCCCCTCTCATTTTGGCCTGTCCTTCCCTTCATCCTCCAACCCCTTCGAATCTCTGTCCACGGATGAACCCCCTTCCCCTCCTCCTTCCCCGAGAGCTCCCATCGAAACCCCTTCCTCACCTCCGCCATCCTCTCCTCCTCCAACAGTTGAAAGAATCCTAACAAGGAACAAGACAAAGGAAAACAACATCTCCATTGATCCCCCAAGAAAATTCGGCAGGAAATCCAACAAAGAGATAAGAGACGAGACCGCAGCTAAAGAAATGGCCACAGGGACTCAACAGCCAATGGACACTTATCTGGACAAGACAAAAGGAAGTGGAGAGAAAATGAAAGAGAAAGGCGGGACCCACAACAAGCAAGGTAAATGATGAATTTGGTCTCTTGGAATTGTAGGGGGATGGGCTCCTCCCTTCAAGCAAATGCAGTCCGAGACCTACTTAAATCAGAAAATCCAGACATCCTCCTACTCCAGGAGACCAAAATCAATGAGCAGGAATTCCAAAATAGCCTGAAAAGAAGTAAAACTTATGAAGGAATAGCAGTAAGTGCAATGGGTGCCTCAGGTGGTATAGGGACAATCTGGGATAAACGGAAATGGAAACTAATAAACCACAGGCAGAGCGGTTGGTGGATCAGACTAGACATTCAAAACACAGCTTTGACAGAAGAGTACACCATTTATAATGTATATGCCCCCCCTCACTTCCGAGACAAAGCCTCTTGTTGGGACTCAATTTCTGCAGACCTAACGGATGCCCAAGGAAGGAACATCTTCTTGGGTGGGGACCTGAATCTAATAAGGAACGCAGAAGAAAAGATAGGGGGAAATTTCCTTGCAGATTCCTCAAGAGATGCCCTTGAAGAAATCATACAAACCCATAATCTGGTGGACATTCAACCTCAAAACGGGCGCTTCACCTGGTCAAACAAGAGAGCAGGTCGGAACAACATAAAAGAGAGGCTGGACCGCATTTTGGTACAAGAGAGAATAGTAGCCAATTTCTCAAATATCAAAAGCCTTATCATCCAAGGTTACATTTCAGATCACAAGCCTGTGGCTCTGAAATTGGACAAGGGTAAAAACATGGGTCCGCTCCCCTTCAAGTACAACAGAGCTTGGGACAGCAATGAGGACTTCAGATCTCTGATAAAAGAACAGTGGGCAGCAGAAATCACAGGCTCCCCGCATTTCGTTTGGGAATCAAAGCTAAAGCTCCTTCGTCTTGCCATCAAACATTGGGCCAGAGACAAGGCAAAAGAAGAGAGTAAAAACAAAACAGACCTCCAAGTAAAAATAACACAATGGAACCAAGAAAAAGAAACTAGACAAGACACGGAAGAAGATCAGCTCAAAGAATGGAATTACAAAAGGAGCTGTACAAGCAGAACAGAAAGGAGGAGGAGGAACAAAGGCAAAATTCGAGATGCCTTTGGCTCAAATCGGGAGACCGAAATACTTCCTTTTTCCACAATAGTTTGAAAATGAGGCGAGCTGGGAACAATATTGAAAAAATTATAGTGGAAGGAAAAGAACTAAAAGAGCAAGAGGAAATCATGGAGGCAGCGTCCCACCATTTTCAAGACCTTCTCACAGCGGATCCGCAATATAGAGACAACATGGAATTCCTTGACATAATGGAGAACAAAATTTCAGAAGTCCAAAACATTGAGCTGGACAAAGAGCTCACGGTGGAAGAGATAGAGCAGACAATTCTTAGCATGGCCTCGGACAAGGCTCCGGGTCCTGATGGCTTCACGGTGGACTTCTACAAGACCCATTGGGACATCATAAAGAAGGACTATATCAGAGTGGCCAAATTTTTTTTCAAAAAATGTAAGATGGGCAGCGGTATGAAATCCTCCCACTTGGCCCTTATACCCAAAGATCCTAATCCTCAATCCTTCAATAGATTCCGTCCAATATCCCTCTGCAATGTGTCTTACAAAATCATCACTAAGATCTTAGCAAACAGGCTCAAAAAAATTCTCCCTTCTCTCATTTCCGAGAATCAAGGTGGCTTCGTCCCCAGGAGACAAATAACGAACAATGTCATACTTATCCAAGAGGCTATTCAGAGCAGCATTTCTAGAAAAGAAAAGGGTATGATCATCAAGTTAGACATGGCAAATGCCTTCGACCGGGTCAACCACTCTTTTCTCCAGGCTGTACTTAAGAAATTTGGTATATCCGAGCTCTTCATTAGCAGGGTTATGGAATGCATATCAGACAACTGGACGGCCCCCCTCATCAATGGCAGACCCAGCAAAGCCTTCAAAAGTTCAAGAGGACTGAGGCAAGGGTGCCCGCTCTCCCCCTTCCTTTATATCCTCATGGCGGAATCTCTAAGTATGAAGTTGGAAAATCTGCGCAAGAAAAAAGAAATAACAGGGGTAGAAATAGTCAGAGGAATCAAAGGTATCAATCACTCTCTCTTCGCAGATGACACCTTACTAATAGGAGGTGCCTCAAGCCTCATGGCCAGAAGGTTTAAGAAAGCTTTGGACCTCTTCCTCCAAGCTTCTGGTGGCAAGCTCAACAACAACAAATGTATGATCTACACTTGGAATGTCCCCAATCATATTATCCAGCGAATATCCTTAATCATGGAAATCCCAGCCCAAAGAAATTGGACTCATTTCATATATCTAGGGCTTCCTTTAGCAAAGGATTCAATCAAATCTGAGATCTGGGTAAAGATAATTGAAAAACTCAGAGGCAAACTTCAGAACTGGGGAGTGTACTGGCTCAACTTAGCAGGCAGAACAATCCTAATCAAGTCCATCCTAGCCTCGCTCCCTATTTATCAGTTTGCAATTACTCTTGCACCGACCAGTATCCACAAGCACATGGAGCTGATCATCAGAAGTTTCCTGTGGCAAGGAGGAAAGCAAAACACTAAAAAGTTTAGCTTGGTAAAATGGGAAAAGGTTATTCTCCCCTTGGAGAAGGGTGGACTTGGAATCAGAATCCCAAGATTAGCAAACATGGCGATGGGCTACAAATTAATTTGGAGAATTCTCAATGAAAAAGGGGCTTGGTGGACGGATGTAATCAAGAAGAAATATTTGAGCAGGGTGAATAGTAACATCATCACAGGAAATATCATAGACAGGCAGGGTACACCCATCTGGAATCTCATCAAAAAATTGCTCCCTCAATTCAAATCTTATATTTCCAGGGCCCCCGGCAATGGCAGAGACATCAGTATTTGGAAAGATAGAATAATGGGGACAAATGCTAGAGAAATGATCCCTCAACTCAGACCCCTTCAGAGATGGATGACAGAGGCAAGTCTCATTACCCTTTTCGATATTTCTCTTTGGGAACAGAACTGTTGGACAGGCTGGAGGACTCTCAACCTCCCCTCAGACCTCTCTAATCTCTGGGAAGAGCTTAAGAGCTCCTTCATAGGCTCAGCTCCCATACACAAAGAACAAGATGATAAATTCGTATGGGATCCCAACGGAGGAAGATACTCGGTCAAAGATGGATATAAAGCCCTTCAGAACGCCTCAGCAGTCAATAATTGGCCCCTGTACAAAGTCGCTTGGAGAACTGAATGTCTCCCTAAGGTTAAATTGTTCAATTGGACCTTACTCCATGGGAAAATCCTCACGGCAGAGAATCTCAGAAAGAGAGGTATTCATGGACCCTCAATTTGTTGCATGTGCAGGGCCGCGGAGGAAAGCACCACCCATCTCTTCATCGAATGTCCGCTTGCAAAAGCCTGCTGGAAACACCTTACCAGTCCCATAATCATAGAAGATTTTCCCAATCAGATCTCGATTCTCCAAAAAACTGGGAAAAAAGCCTTCTTCAATCCAAAAAAGGCAAAACTATAGCTACAAGATTCTGGAACAGTATTCCTCCTAACCTGTGTTGGCAGATATGGATTGCCCGAAACAAGTGTATTTTCAACAATGAAAAACCAAGCATAACGGGCATCTTGGCAAAAGCAATTGCCCTCATTTCTGAGACTATTGAAGCCAACGGTATAACTCAGATGGACACAGAGGTGGCAGATGAAAGGATAAAAGAGTGGATGAGCAAATTTAAGTACATAGCAAACCCAAGGAAAAGTATAAGAACAAGGAAAAGCAACTTGGACTGGAAGCTACGAGGGACAGAGGAAGAAATCAGACAGTGGATTCGAAACCAAAAAAGACCAGTCCTCCATTTTGATGGGGCTTCTAAGAATAATCCAGGTCAAGCTGGAGCAGGCGGAATAATTAAGGACCCCCAAGGGAAAATCATAGTTACATATGAATGGGGATTAGGCAAAATGACCAACAACAAGGCAGAAGCTTACAGCCTTCTTCTGGGCACCCTCATTTCTAGAAAACTCGGCCTCCAGAATCTCCTCATTTTGGGCGACTCAGCAATAATTATTGCAGCCATGAACTCAGGGAAAGACTTCAATCAAATGGCCCTGAATAATATCAAGAGCAGGTCATTGGAAAACATCAGAGCTCTCGGCGGTGTTACTTTCAAACATGTGCTCAGATGTAATAACAAGGAGGCAGATGAACAAGCAAACCAAGCCGCAAAAAGAAAGCCAGGACAGGTAAGAGAGAATGAAACACTCTATGAAAAGGATATTCCATAACCAAATCCCTTCCATCGCTCTTCCCCAAGGAAGCAGTCACCTCAGGCATTCTGTCCATCATTTCCAACCCCCTACAAAATCTTTATCTCTCCTCTCTAATCTCCTCGACTGCATAAGTGTGTACAAAGGGAGACAAAATCGCTCTCAGGATCTAGAGCTCATCATTAAGCCCACCCTCAGCACGAATCTCCTCCTTAGCAGCGCAGTCATTCTCTGGGGAGGTGGCCGAGCCCATCCCTCATGTACGCACCTGGTCAGAAGTATAATGACCAAAGATCGCTCTCTTCTCAAGATCGGGCTCATTTGGAATCAGACCAATCGCAAAAGGATCCTCCTTCCCTCTATATATAGCAGCCTAGTTTATCAGATTTCCACAGCTCGCAATCAAGCAAGAAGTCATATCTTCGCTCTCTCCAAGCTCAGGCATCGTTCGGAAGCCCTCTGCTCGCTTCGGGATCCAGACTTCCGCCCTCTGTCTTCGGTAATCTTTGGTTTGCATTTCTTTGTTTTGCTTATAGCTAACAGAGTAGTTTTTGTACTCAGCAGAGCCCTCAGAAATTTCCTGAGTTCCTCAATCCTCAATCTATCGCGCCAGCAGCTTAGTGACATCGTCTTCCCTCCCTCTGCATCTCTAATCCCCGCTCCTCGTGAGCCTTCTGATCCTAGTTTCCAGTTTGCTAGGATGGCGGAGCACCAAAACCAGCCAGCCAATCAGGCTCAGCCCAGAAATCCTATGGGAAACATATTCAACAATAGGGAGTGTAATATGTGCAAGGCTCATACGGTCATGATCAACAGCTTGATCAAGCAACTGAAGGAGCTGACTGAAGACTATCATTCCGATAGGAACTCAAAGCGTAAGAAACTGGAAAAGAGGAAGAATGAGATTGAAGCTTTAAAGGATCGATGCATCCACTTGGAGGCGGCCGTTGATCACATTCGCTCCCTCACCCAAAGCCAGCAGGCTGAAGCTTCAACCAAAGCAAGTGCCCGGAAGGATCCGCTCCCGGACGATTCAGTCACTCAGCATTTCCCTTGAAAATATGCATTGTAAATTCAGTTGGTTAAGTGGTTCTTTCGTCAGGCAATATAGCCGTTTGTCTCTAGCTTTGTGTTCAATTAAGAGAAGCTTCGAGGATTATGGGTCTGCGAACCCGCTTTTGTACCTCAGCTCTCAGAGCCATTCACCTTCTGTACTAGAATTTTGTATTGCTGGCTTTTATAATATATGAGTAACCGACTTTGTAAAAAAAAAAAAAAAATACAAAATATAATAATGATGAAAGTTTCCAAAAAATAATCCAAAAAAATTTAGTTGAAAAGTGGGAGTGTAGTCAAAAGACAAGTATGAACAACCGATGTTAAAGAACGAAATTGTATAGGTCTACGGCTGAAGGAAAATGTGATAAGTTAGATATAAATAAGATATAGAAACATCTTTTTGAATAAATAAGCTATATAAGTATTTTATCCAATAAATATTTGTTTGGATAAGATATATAAACATCTTGTTAACTAAATAAGATAAATATTTGTTTGATTTTAGTGATGTAATGAATATAAAGAATTTGAGTTTATAGAAATATTTTCCGAAAAAATCACATCATAAAATCTTTGTCGACGCGTTTCGAACCAACGATTGTGGTTCATCGTCAGGACAAGTTGAAAAAAATCAGATCATGGCTCCATGTTAAATAGGTTGATTGTGGTTCATCGTCAGGACAAGTTGAAAAAAATCAGATCATGGCTCCATGTTAAATAGGTGTGGTTCATCGTCAGGACAAGTTGAAAAAAATCAGATCATGGCTCCATGTTAAATAGGGATGGCAGATCTTCCAACCGTTAGGTTTGACTGGAAAAACAGCTATATAGGACTTAATTGGACCAGGGTCATAATTGATAAAGAAATAGTTAGATTGGTAAAAAATATTAGTTATAATATTATTATAAAAGAACATTAATATTTTATAATTCCATTTAATAATTTTTCAGTTTAAAAAACTTTTTTGAGTTAAAAGTTATAAATTAAAAGTGTGGATATAATACTATCATTAAAATTAATAATACTAAATATTATTAAATTATTATCATTATATAATAGTGGTAATATTTTTATCATTATAAATTTAAATAATAATTTTATAATGGGTAATATTAACCTATTTAGTTAGTTATAACAAAGGCAATTTGAATTATAATAATACTATTAAGGTATATCATTAATGTTTTATAGTATTCTTTAATACGAAATAATATTAATATTATATTAATCTTAAATATCATTAAAATATCATGATATTATAGTAGTAATAAACTTACTATTTAAATCATAATCCTATAATATGTAATATTAACTCATTTTAGTTACTTAAGCCAATGGTAATCTTAATAGTATTATCAATGTATAATACTAATATATTTATTAATCTGAGTCAATATTAATAGTATTACAATAATATTATCCTTAAATCATAACTAAACATTGTTAAATTATTATTATAATATTATAATAGTAATATTTTATTAATAATGGTTTTGGGAAACATTTTAATGTAACTTATTCAATAAGTTATCTAAAGAGAACCAAAACTTATTATTTAAAAGGGGGTGGGGGAGGGGAAATATTCATCAGTAGAGTTGGTTAAAGGGGAAATATTCATCAGTAGAGTTAGTTAAGACAAGGGTAATCTTAAAGAAAAGGAAAGGGGGAAAAAGATTTTAGTTCAAGTCATTAATAGAGGGGGGAGGCGTTGAAGAGGGGAGATATGACTGGGAAGAAAGGGCAGGGATCTAGCAACTACTGATCTTCCAGTCGTCGTCCCTATTGAGATTACTAGGCCTTTTTTCAATCTCAATAGCTTCCCTAAATTTTCGATGATGAAATTGCGCAACCTTAGCAATCACTCGGGCTTCCTCAATGCAGACATGATGTTTAGTCTTCTCCGCATGTTCCGCCAGTGCAGAGGACTTGGTTCTCCCATGTTTTAGGTCAGCTGCATGCTCATTAATCCTTTGATTAATAGAGCGTCCAGTCTCACCAATGTAGGGGGTTTCGCAGGAACAAGGAATCATATAGACACCCTTCATGTCCTTGGGGTTGATGGGATCTTTTACTGATCGGAGGGAATTTCGAATGGTTTTAAGGGGTCTGAAGGTCGAGGGGACATTATGCTTCCTAAGAATCCTAGCAATCTTATCAGTGGTCCCTTGGATAAAAGGCATATGGACCCTTGGGACTCAACTTTTAGGTTCTTTTTTGACCACCGAGTTCTTGAAGGCTTTAAGGAAGGCTTTCTGACTGAGGTGTCTGCTATAACTGTTTTCAACAAAGACATTAAGGAGATGGGATTTCTCTCTATCGAAGCTCTTTTCATCGGAGATTCTCAGGGCACGAGTAGCGAGGGTGTTGAGAACGCCCAACTTCTGAGCTGGGAAATGATGGGAACTGGCATGAAGATATTGCTCAGTGTGAGTTTTCTTCCGAAACACCTGGTGGGAGAGGGAACCATCAGAATTCTTCGAAATAAGAATATCAAGGAAAGGGAGGCAACCATCAACCTCTTGTTCCATGGTGAACTTAATGGTGGAGGATTGACTGTTGAGATGATTGAAGAAGAGATTCAACTCCTCTTGGCCATGAGACCAGATGACATTAGTGTCATCTACAAATCTCTTCCAAAGCTTGGGAAGGAGACGGGCAGAGGCTAAAGCTTTGGATTCAAAATCTTCCATAAAAAGATTAGCAACGACAGGGGACAAGGGGGAGCCCATGGC
The DNA here is from genome assembly GCA_031772625.1 of Pinus tabuliformis. Lineage (NCBI taxonomy): Eukaryota > Viridiplantae > Streptophyta > Pinopsida > Pinales > Pinaceae > Pinus > Pinus tabuliformis. The sequence goes on from CM062805.1 coordinate 1,021,991,765, forward strand.
GACACCACAGGTCTGCTCGAAGAATTCACCTTCGAAACTGAAAAAAGTGGAAGTGAGACAGATCTCAACTAATTGAGCGGTGTCAGGATCCGTGAGACGATTGATGACCTCCATGGCCTCCTTTATAGGGATGCAAGTGTAAAGGGAGACTACATCAAAACTCACAAGAATATCCTCAGGTTCAAGTTTTATGCCTTTGAGCTCCTCAACAAAGGACGCGGAGTCCTTGACGAAGGACTCCGTAAGGCCGGCCAAGGATTTAAGCTTTGAGGCAAGGTATTTAGCTAGAAGGAATTTAAGCTTATGGATCACAGAATCTTAAATTCAAATATAAAGAATTTATAAAAAGGTTGTGTATTAAATATAAATTAAATAGTTGATAAGTATTATTGGGTATTATTTTTTTGCTGAAGCAAGAGTCGGTCCTTATATTCTAATGCAACAGAGAAACAAATTACATATAATACAACAAACCCAAAGGCGATGTGGGCCATAGAGTTAACTAGCCGCACCAAGCCTTGGGTATTGAGCCGAAGGCTCAAAAACCGAGTCAGGGACCCACAAACCTAACTACAAGACCTTAAAGATTCCATCAACCGCCGAGACCGTTCGATCCGCCTTCAGAGATCTGACGGACCAGACACATATTAGAACGAAAACAAGCACTCTTTAATTCCTAAATCGGACCCGATGAGGATATAAAGACCACTATAAAAGGATTTCAGGTCCGCCTAGGGGGATAACCCTGGAGCATGTAGTCCGCCCGAAATCCACCGATCCCAACCTTGAAGCGAAACAAGCATGGAAGATAACACCGCTCCAGGCCTCGAAGTCTAACAAAGCCATGTTAACCTCCTTGCAAGTTGCCATGCGAAATTCCTAGGTGTTATAGACATTTTTAGGCACTGCAACCCCAAGCATAAATGTCCATGAACCAAGGGCTCCTAAGTCCCTAAAGGTGTTGTTCCAACCCCTAGAAGAACAAGGTCAACTAATTACAACATCTCCCATAAGTTCTCCATGAAAAACTACTAAGAACTGGTCAAAACTGGACCATTTCACCTGCTCCATAGGCAAAGTGCGTTGCATCCCACCTAAATACACACAGTAGGTGCGATGCATGTCAAAAATCCCTTCTATGGGGTGCGATGGGCGAGAAGGGACAAATGGCAGGGTCAATCCGCAAGGTGGAGAAGCATGGAATCTTCCAGAAACTTCTCCTGTGACACTTGCCTCTCTGAATTCGACCAGGGATGAGTAAGAGATCATCAATCTCCAAGTGGAATCAAGAACTATTAGAGGGAAGACACTAATCAAATCTCAAAAGCTGACTCACCTCGCTTGCAGACATCTATATATGCATCCCTCATCCCAGAGATCCAGAGGCTGGAATTTTGCATCTTGTAAGGAAGTGCTGTTGGTTTCCTGGTGCAATATCATAGTGTTGGGTGATACAAGATTTTCATGAGGTGAAGAAGGGCTTACTTGCTGAGAGGATGATGCTGGGTCAAAACAATCGGTTGTAATTCTCTTTGCTCTTTCTTGATTATCAATAAAGCTATTCAAGTTTTCCTCCATATTCTTGTATGATTGATTATTTATGCATTTGTATGGTCAATGTACATCTGATCCTATATTGTTTATGATAATAGATCTATGTTCTTGGATAGTGTTATGCTGCTTTAATTCTACAGGTACTCTTTGAAGCTGGGTAGACAAGCAAGCGAGTGGCAAAGACCTACCAGAAGAGAGAGGAATCGAGCAAGGAACCAAGTGCAAGACAGAGGTTGGTCTCCTTATTCTTCTCTTATCTATTTCTCATAAAGGAAAACGAAAGTAGTTTTTAGTGTGTTTGTTTCTAAGGTAGCTACTAGCCTTAGTGGGATTAGCAGCTCTGCATAGACACTATTCCCGATAAAAAAATGGAGACTCCACTGGGGAGCGAGTAGATTGTTTGTTCATCTACATTTGTTTACTTTATAAACTTACAGATGGAGCCTGAAGTCAAGCCAGCTAGCCTTCGAAATGCATTTGCTATGCAAGTGCAAAGTAGATCAACGCTGCTTCAGTCAATCTCCGGGTTTTGTTTATGAATTAAACGATTGATTTACAAGCTTTCTAATTGCCCTCGTGGTGGCTCTAGTAACCTCCTTAGATCTACCCCTGTGATTCATTTACTGATTACCACTTGCTTGGCCTAAATCCCTGAACTGAACTGCAAACTGTGACCCGGAATCCATTCAAAGTCTCGTCCTTGGTCCAACACACTGTCTGTTCTGTGAACTTCAAAGGCAGCGCACTTCCCGAGTGTAGTAGTTGCGTTGCATTTCAGTTTCACTGTGTTACAGGTGCGCTGATTAGACAATGCCTTGTTCCTAAATTTTGGTTTCTGTGTTCACTCTTTTCAGCTCTATTCAGGAGTTTTGCTGCCTGTAGTTAGTACACCTCTGTTTGAAACCCCTTTCCTTGCTGTTATTCCGCCTCCATTGTGCAAAGAACTGTAAATGTTTTATGTATTTTTGAGTCATTTTCAGTTCTCCTTTACAAAGAAGTAGCGTAATTGTATTGTCGTTTCTTGATTTGAAAGTGTCGCAAGTGTCGTTTTTAGTCATAGAAGAGAATCTGATTGTTCTTGATAGTCGATTACACTGTTACTCTTGTATTTGATCTGAATTAGTAGTTTTTTCTAGTGATGAAAGCAAGTTTTCAATTCCAAATCGCAAAGTGTTGTCATTGTCCTCATTTTGTTTTGAAAAGAAACTTGTTAGTAATTGTCGCTTTGGAAAATAATTCAGATTTGCGCTTAGCTTTCTTTTTATCATTCACACATTAAGAAGGATGAAAACAAATACATGCATGTGCATTTGCATTTAGACTGTTTGTTGGTTTGATTTAGGACAGTGCACATAGTGTGTGCTCTATGCTCTTTGTTAAAAGAACGTCATCCTCTCTTTCCTTAGTAGCTAGGATTTTCATTGCAGAAAGAAGATTAAACGACTGTTTATCATCTTAAATTGCATTTTAGGAATTGTACATCTACATCACGCGGTGAACCTGAAAGGCAAATTTCTTAAGCAAGATCAACTATAAAATAAATTTAGTGAATCAAAAAACGCTTTGGAACCTAAGGCACAACATCTAGAAGTCTAGGCTAGAGACGTATTCCGGCATCGTAAAGCTTGGTAACTGTTGTTTTCACTGTTGGTTGGGTGGTTCCTCCACTTTGAGACGATAAGTGCCAGTACGGACTTGTGATCCCACGTACCGTCGAGTATATTTTGGGAGACCACAATAGGCTTTATCCTTTATCCATAGGAAGCCGTGTCTACCGCCCTATCGATCGCAATGCACTGAACACAACATTCGGGAAGATTGACTGCCGTACCGTAAAAAGTATTCTGCAGTTTTGCGATTGGTTTGGTAATCCCTCTGTCTAGATTTCCAGAGCAGTCCCTTTCGTTCCTTTTCAGACTCCTTAATGGAAAAGGTCCATCTGAGCACTTGTCACTTCAGGCTCATTAAAAATCGAAGGCGACTAGAGTCATCTTTTGTTTTTTCTCGACTCTTAAAAATTGAAAAAACAAGTTGTGTCAAAGCGTCTAAAATTTATTTTAAACGGAATAATCATCACCTTTCCTACGTTGATCTTAAGTTGAGAAAAATGGAGTCCACCAACCAAGGAGTTCCCCTTGGAGGAAATCCTAGTCCCTTCTCCTCTTGGGGAGATGTTGGTGCACCCCATATGGCCACATTGTCTCTTCCAGGATTGACAATCGGCTTGCCCGTATGGCTCTTCTCGACTTTTGTCGTTCAGAACACCGTAATTCCTGAACAATCAAGTCAGCAACTAAACGATATTAGAGTTACCCCCCAACCCTCTACTTCGTCCAATTCTTCCTCTCCTCCTTCCTCTTCGCTTGATGAAGCTGGTAAAGCCCAAAATCAAGTAACTGAGAAGAAGAATGAGAAGAAGAAGAAAGAGAAGAAGACGAAGAAAGAGAATAAGAAGAAGGAGCCAAAGGCGAAAAGGGGTAACCAAGCATCGTCTAGCGAAAATCCACACACTGCACCGACCAGGCCTAAATCGCCATGTGTCATTTGTAAAGGAGACCACTACCGTCGAGATTGTCCTTGCATCCCTCAGATCTTCAGGGATTGGTCTCCTCTTTTGCACAATCCGGTGTCATCAACATCTGACGATCATGTTGAGCATACACCGTCAACTAGTGAAAGTGAAGCCCCTGGACAAAAAGGAAAGTATAAATTTCCTTGTAGATTGTGTGAAGGTGATCACGCCGTCCACCATTGTCCCTTCTTAGACGAAGCTAAAAGAGTCTTGGACGACCGTTCGGTTTCACTGTTACGGCTTCCTCCTGGATACAAGAAACTCTTGTCGAGTACGTCACTAGTTGAAAATCCAGCTGACATGCCCTTGTGGTCGGCCGAAGCGTCTATCATTGTAGATAAACCATTTGAATCCATACTAGACGAAATTCAAAAGGTTGAGGCAGCAGTTGACCTGGTCGCGCCTTCAGAGGGTCAATCTTCAGATGATACAGTCACCGAAGAGAACAAGAACGACAACGTTCAAATTCTCTTCGTAAACACAGAATCCGATGAACATGGGGGCAGTCTACCCGTTCCTTTACCGCAGGAAGGAAGTTCGTCAGAGTCATACCTGGCCGTCTATTTGGTCCCATCTCCAAGCAACCTGGTTGTTTCCTTTGACTGGAATCTACTAGGCAGACCCCGTTTACTGGCTAGTGTACCATTCCGAATCATCGCTCAAGTATATAGAATGGTTATGGCCGGTACCATCATAGATGAGGGGGCTTCTGTGAGTATCCTTTCCTCAACTGCTTGGAAAGCGCTTGGTTCGCCATCACTTTTGCCTGAGATGAGAAATCTAACAGGCTTTGACAAAGGAACCAGTCGACCGTTAGGGATCCTTCCCGATGTGCCGATAACATTGAGAAGGAAAACCATTCACATGAACGTAATGGTAGTCCAAGGACCCCTGGATTATAATCTACTCCTTGGACGAGACTATATTTATTGCATGGGAGCCATTGTCTCCTCACTCTTTAGAGTAATGTGTTTTCCGCACGAAGGAAGAGTGGTCAAGCTCGTAGACCAACTTTCATTCCCCGGTTCACACATAGCAAATAGTCATATACCAACCCTGAATGGTCTTTTCACGCAAGGAATGTCTCATCAATCCCCAGTCCGTCCTCCTGATGAGCGCGAGTGATTCGGAGGGCATGACTGAAACCCAGGGGGCATGCACCCTGGCCTGTTTCGACAGGAAAACTTCAGGTATAGGGTAGGTTTCCGTGAAGGATATCTGACTAGTCTGACACACCCGTCCATTTAGGAAAAGGGGATTAGACTAGAATAAGATTCCCTCGTCAAAGTTATGTGAGTGGAGGCGTCTGCGCCACTCACCTTTGTCTATTTCGGTAGACATCGCCGAAGAAGTGTTTTGTTTGTGGCACAAATAGAACAATCTTTGGTAACCTGAAAAAGGTAGGCCTTTCCCGATAAAACAAATGTTTTGTCTACAAATTGGGTAATCTTGAAACTCTATTTCACTATACCTGGGGGCATGCAAACCTTTTGGCATGCAAGCGAAGAGCGACCATTTATTTTTTAAATTTATAGGCCCTCTAACCCTTTAAACTCGTAGGATTGGTCGTTTCCTAACTTGCATAAAGAAAGGATGTGGGGCAAAGCTTTGAAATAATGCCGTTTTTATATATGAGACATCCTTATTATGCGACTGGATTAATCGAGCAGTTTTAACGCGGAATTCAAGCTCGTTAAAAAATAAACATAAGCAATGAGCAAGTGTTTCCCCCAACGTTTAAGCTCATTAAAAAATGAACCAATTTCTGGTAAATAACCATCGTGAATGTATTACTTCAGCCTTTGAAGCCTTGGTCGTGTTCTCATCATCACCTCCACTCTGTATTGGCCGATCATTCACCTCCACTTGATTGTTTACCCCTTTTGAGGAACAGTTGCGAAGAGTGATCTTGTTAGCCATCCTTGTGACACTGCCGTGATTGGAAAATTCCAAACCTTACCTGGAATCAGATGCTACCCGAATCTATCACTCGTTCCTCAAAAAACGAGTCTCCTTTAAGCTCTTTTCAATTGAATCGTAAAATATGAAAAGATTGCCGAGTCATTGGCCTCTCCAGCTCGTTAAAGTGACCGGAAGTGCTATCCCTCCTTTAGATTTTAATCTTTTTTGGACCTGAGGGATTATTACACAAAAAGATCGAGCGCTTGTCTTGTTCGGCTCGTTAAAATTACCGAAAATTCATCCCTTTTGTATTATTTTATACTTTTTCAGACTTAAGGGATTAGATGACGAAAAAAGATTTTTGGAGTTTCCTTTACGTTCCTTTTCAGACTCTCTAAAATTGAAAAGGACCGAGTTATCTTTGCCGTTAAACTCGTCAAAACCTAATAGCGACAAACTTGTCCATAACAGACAAGAACGAGTTTCACTATCGCTAGGCTCGTTAAAACATAGCGATGGGTTTTCCCGAAGGGCAAATTATAGAACAAGCATATGTTATCCTCCTCAAGCTTGAAAAAAATAAAGAGGTACTGGTCAGCAATGACTGGGGAAAAAATTGGGAAGAAAACTTGAAGAAACTTTGTTGGTAGCAAGTCGCTCTTGAACATGACACTTTCACTCCGCATCCGAGTCGGGTTGGGTTGTTCCATTCACTGGTCACATCACCATGGTTCCATCACACCATCCACATTTGGGGTTAATGCTACTAATCCATCATGTCAGTGTCGCTGATATGTTCAAGAGAAGTCGCTCAGAGAATTCACCTATGTCTCACCCACTATAATACATTTTCGCTCCATTATTTCATGACCGCCACCCTGAACCGTATATCACCAGATTGTTTTCACCTCCATTAAAATCATTTGCTCTGTTCCGTGTCATTGATGTGGGATTCACTAAGTCCCTCCTATGACAGATCGCTTCTTGTCGACATCAGCTCATTATCCAAGAAGTCGATCTAGGAACAACCCTTTCAGTACTTTGAAGCTTGCATGCCTCAATGGCAAGTTTCTCACTTTCGGCGACAGGTTTACATCAATGGCCTTCGACCGAAAGATTTTTCGTGGTGTTCGATGCCAAGTCCCTTATTCACACCATGTGAATTGTACTGCAGTACCTTGAGGATCATTATCATTATCGGTGATTCCTCTCGCGCCTGTTAACAGCTTACATCATTGGCTGGTAATCAGGCGATGTCTTTCCATGTTCGACTCCAGAACATCTCTCACATGTATCGAATTGTACTTTGAGTGAAGATCGAACAAGATTGAAGACCCCAGATCTAGTTTCATCCCTCCGGGCTGCGATATATATTCAGGAAAATAAAGACATCAAATGTACATCATTGCTGCGCAGATAATCATCCAATCTAAGGGATGATGGCTCTACCAGAATCATCAGTCTACACTCAGACGATCGTCTGTCCTATGTACATGAAAATGAATTTATAAAGATGAGCATGGGAGTGCCCGCCTCAGCTAGATCATGAAAATAAAATGAAGATAATGTATTGTATTGTATCTTATTACAGGTCGCCTCCCAGCTCGAAAAAACTTCAGATCCTCATGATAAAGCATTTCACCCGACATCAAAATATTAACGACCTCATGCTTTAGGGGGCAACTGTTATAGACATTTTTGGGCACTGCAACCCCAAGCATAAATGTCCATGAACCAAGGGCTCCTAAATCCCTAAAGGTGTTGTTCCAACCCCTAGAAGAACAAGGTCAACTAATTACAGCATCTCCTAGAAGTTCTCCATGAAAAACTACTCAAGACTGGTCAAAACTGGACCATTTCACCTACTCCATAGGCAAAGTGCGTTGCATCCCACCTAAATACACACAGTAGGTGCGATGCATGTCAAAAAGCCCTTCTATGGGGTGCGATGGGCGAGAAGGGACAAATGGCAGGGTCAATCTGCAAGGTGGAGAAGCATGGAATTTTCCAGAAACTTCTCCTGTGACACTTGCCTCTCTGAATTTGACCAGGGATGAGTAAGAGACCATCAATCTCCAAGTGGAATCAAGAAATATCAGAGGGAAGACACTAATCAAATCTCAAAAGCTGACTCACCTCCCTTGCAGACTTCTATATATGGATCCCTCATCCCAGAGATCTAGAGGCTGGAATTTTGTATCTTGTAAGGAAGTGCTGTTGGTTTCTTGGTGCAATATCATAGTGTTGGGTGATCTAAGCTTTTCATGAGGTGAAGAAGGGCTTACTTGCTGAGAGGATGATGCTGGGTCAGAACAATCGGTTGTAATTCTCTTTGCTCTTTCTTGATTATCAATAAAGCTATTCAAGTTTTCCTCCATATTCTTGTATGATTGATTATTTATGCATTTGTATGGTCAATGTACATTTGATCCTATATTGTTTATGATAATAGATCTATGTTCTTGGATAGCGTTATGTTGCCTTAATTCTACAGGTACTCTTTGAAGCTGGGTAGACAAGGAAGCGAGTGGCAAAGACCTACCAGAAGAGAGAGGAATCGAGCAAGGAACCAAGCGCAAGACAGAGGTTGGTCTCCTTATTCTTCTCTTATCTATTTCTCATAAAGAAAAACGAAAGTAGTTTTTAGAGTGTTTGTTTCTAAGGTAGCTACCAGCCTTAGTGGGATTAGCAGCTTTGCATAGACACTATTCCCGATAACATTAGGATTGCTGCAATCTGCCTAACTGCTAGCTTGATAACCATCACTCGACATAGCTGATTTTCCTTTATAGAATTGAGAATTCTGAATTTTAAAGAAAATAGGTATCTTTAGAGAAAATAGTTTCATGAAAAGACTCATCTTTTAAATTGATTATCGCTTGATAACTTTGGGGATGAAGTGTTTTGAGAACAAAATCCCGCCCGAAGACCAGATAATCATGCACGTCTTCACCACAAAAGATCAAAATGCCCCTGTTACCTTTAGTCAACATCCTTTTAGGTTCCCTTGCTTTGATGGAGCTCCCTGTCTGCGCTTGCCTGTCTGAGACACTCTTCCCTCAATCTGCCTTGGGGGGTCTCTATCCAATCATAAATTTTATTTCTTTTAGCACAACGTACTCCTTCATTAGCTAAAATGTCTGCTACTTTGTTAGCTATTCAGCGCACATGAGTAAAACTAAGGGTTCTCATGTTCTGCAAGTGGGATTGAATCCGTTGATACACCTGCAGAAGCTGCCACTGTCTCAAAACTTTCTTAGGAGCAGAGCCATAGCAAATTTTCTTGACCGATTTAATAATCAATTCGGAGTCAGCTTCAATAATGGTATTATGGAGATTTGAGTCCCTCAAGATTTCTAGACATTTCTCAAGGGCCATAAGCTCTGCCATATTGTTAGTGGCTTTGCCCAAATGGCTATGAAAGATGGTTCTTATGTAACCATTTTCATCTCTTATAACTCCTCCATACCCCGCCATACCCGGGTTTCCTTTTGAGGCCCCGTCTATATTGCATTTCAAAAATCCCTTGGGGGGGGGGGGTTGCTAGAAATCCTTATCAGTAATTATATGACTCATAGTCCTGTTTTTTCCTTGTGGGGCAAGTCCCTGAAGACCCAAAAGCAGTAGTATTTGCACATCCTTATCTTTAGGCTGGTCCTTAGGGGGGTTTTTAATAAGGGTCCCAACTGTCTCATTGAGTTGATTTAAAATCTGAGCCATGATGTTTTGGGGAGAACCTTTCCTGTTCTTGAATATTCTGTTATTACATTCTTTCCTGACATCCAAAATTAGAAAGCATGGAACTAAGGCTCAATCTTTTTTGATTATTTCATTGTCAGAGAAATTTTTCCTCCACTTCTTCAAAGTGCTGGTAATGCTGCCCAAGTCCCTATCTATTTGTCTAAATATTGAAGCTACCTAGTTCCACAAGGTGGAAGTGAATGGGCAGAGGTTGAGAAGGTGGTCCATGGTTTCTTTTTGTAATTCACATAGCTGGAATCTAGAAGGACCGAAAACCCCTCTTCTCCTCAGATTTTCCCAGGTCAGAATTTTTTTATGTTGTACTAACCACGTGAACAGTTTGATTTTCATCTAGCTCTGGTTTTGCCATAGTTCCTTCCAAACCCCATCAGGGTTTGGATAGTCAAGTCCAAGGGCAATGCGCTTGGCCTCTTTGAGGTTAAATTTACCTTCATTGTTATTGCCCCATCTCAGCTGGTCTGAATCTGCCGATGTCAGAATCTTTCTCTGTTCCAAGATAGCCGTTAAAGCTTCTGCCTGAGCCTTTAACGGGGAGTCATCACTGTAAACCAGGTTCTTCCATATTCTCCATTTTCCTTCTCCTCATTCCTGATCCCAGAAGTCATTTACCCTGTGTAACCCTTTGTTGTTAGTATTGTTCTTGAGATTGGCAAATTCTTCTCTTAATAGTTTGGGTTCCTGTTGCCAGTTATCTTCCCAAAACCAAGCAAGGTTTCCATTTCTAATTTCCCAGAAACTGTGTTTCTGCACAATGGATCTATTCTCCCAAGCTTTGTTCCTAATGTGGGAGCCTTTTATGAGCCCAAACATTCTAATGTGGTCCTTGTCTTGCCAATTGTTTGCATATTTTTGTTTCCAAATTTGTGTCCAAGGGGAAGTCGAATCTTTTAGCCATCTCCACCAAAGTTTTGCCCCCAAAACTTTGTTTAGCATTTCATGATCATCTAGTCCAAAACCTCCATGAGTCTTTGGTTTACAGATCTTTTCCCAGGCCACCAAGGCCCATTTTTTTTCTTCCTCCTTGCCCTAAAGAAAATCTCTTTGGATATTTCTGCATTGTTACATGACTCCTTTATGAGCTAGAAGGACTGAAAACATAAAAATGGGGACAGTTTGAAGGACTGCTTTTGTGAGCACTAGTCATCCTGCTAAATTCAAAGACCTATTTGTCCATTTCTGGATTTTGTCATGTAGCTTATTAGTCACAGGCTCCTAAACTGTCTTTCTTAGAGGTTTGTCTGTTAGTGGTACTCCCAAATATTTGGAGGGTAACATATCTCTTTGAAAACCTAGAATTCTAGATATATTTCTTTGAATAGAAATGTCAGTGTCGAAAAAGAAAATCTTTGATTTGGTAAGGCTTACCTCTGTGCCTGTCGCCATTGCAAAGTCTTTTAGGATTTGTTTGTAGGCTAGAGCTTCCTTGACCGTGGGTATACCCTACAACATGGTATCGTCCACAACTTGTTGATGAGTCAAAGCATCTATCTTCATTGTGAGTTTGAGACCCTAGGTTTTGCCTTCTGCTTTGGCAGATTTGATAGCTTTGCCTAGCCCTTCCATCATGAGAATAAAGAGGAAGGGTGAGAGTGGATCTCCTTGTCTGAGACCTCTCGTAGGATTAAAGGGTTTGGATGGTGAGCCATTTAACAGGATTGAAAAACTAGAGGAAGTTACAAGGGCCATAACCCATCTTACCCAGTTATGGTCAAAGCCATATGCTATAAGAACTCTCCCGATGTAAGCCCAACTTAGCTTATCATAAGCCTTTTCTAGGTCAAGTTGCATAATCATACCTGCCTGCCTATTGCTCTTAAGTGAGTGAGCCACCTCGTGAGCTTGAATGATGTTGTTGAGAATTTGCTTGCCTTCCACATACCCAGTTTGTTCCTCAGAAACGAGAGTTAGAAGAAGGGGCTTAAGCCTATTGGCAATTATTTTGGAAATAATTTTGTACACCACATTGCATAATGCAATTGGTCTGAATCTGTCTGGTGTCAAAGCATTATCCTGCTTTGGAATCAAGGATATGAAAGAAGTATTGAGCGCCTTCAAAACAATTCTGTGTTTTCTTGAGTCCTCCACCACATCGAGGATGTCCCACTTGAAAATTCCCCAACATGCTTTAAAGAAGTCAATATTAAAACCATCCGGACCTGGTGCCTTCCCATTTTGCATCTCTTTGATGACTTCGCTGACCTCCTCTTCATTCACAGGCTTGTTTAGATTATAATTGTCTTCTCTTATTACAAGCTTAGGAATGTTCTTTGTGAAGTCATTGATGAATTGTGATCTGTCTAAGAGAGGTTACTTGGCTATGCCTTGGAAATGATGAACCAGTGCTGCCTCTATATCTTTGTGGGTATTGTGTTGCTTTCCTTGAGAATCTTTGATGATTGAGATCCTGTTATGAGACCTGTGGTTCATCGTAGATTTGTGGAAAAACTTTGTGTTCCTTTCTCCTTCCTCTAACCATTGTACCCTTGATTTCTGTTTCCAGAATATCTCCTCTTGCTTACATAATTCTTCCCATTCCTGTTGATGGTGTTTAGCTTGTTCCTTTCTTCCCTCGTTGAGGCCATCATAAATGAGGATCTGGTTAATTTCATGTAGCTTCCATTCTACCACTTTTTTGGCTTCGAAAATGTTGCCAAATTCATTCTTATTCTAGTCTTTAAGCCTGAGTTTGATATGTTTCAATACTTTATGCAGGAGGAACATTTTAGTGCCCTGAACTTGCATATCCTCTGTCCACCATTTTTCAATATTGTTGATAAAGTTCGGATGGGTAAGCCAAATGTTTTCAAACCTGAAAGGTCTGTTTCTTGGAGTTCCTATAAAGGATGCTTCAAGCTAAATAGGCCAATGATCCGAGCCATGAAAAGGGACTATCATCGCTGACAGTTCAAGACATGTAAGGATAAGGTCCTTCGAGATGATAAATCTGTTGAGTTTTGAGGCCACATGAGACTCTCCTCCCCTTTTATTATTCCAGGTAAAGATTCCATTACTTTTCTTTGTATCTACTAGCCTCATATTGTTTATAAAATTTTGAAACTCTATGGAATCTCTACCCAGTGATCTGGTTCCACCTTTTTTCCCGACAGGGACATGATCATGTTAAAGTCCCCTCTCAATATCTAGGGGATTCCCGACTGTCTGTTTCTTAGATCCTCTAGTGAGGTAAGAAGCCTGAGTTTGTATTCAAGCTTCTGTGGACCATAAAAATTTGTGATCAAATAAAATTCCTTGTCCCCCAAAGGTTGAATAACCACTGATAGGTAGTTTCTGGATGCTTCAAAATCAAGGATTCCTGTTTTCAGAGGGTTCGAAAGTGTAATAAGTCCTCCTGCTATTTTATCTTCAACCATTTACTGTGTATTTCTCTTATTTTTCCAACTGAACATTTTGTTTCCTGGATAAAAATCATGTCAGATTTTTCTTCTTTCATTCTATTACTAAGATTCCTTTGTTTCCTTTTACTTCCTAGACCCTGGATATTCCATGTTGTGAGCTTCATTAAGAAAGATTTGTAAATGAGTAACTAGTTAGGTCTTTCATCTTACCTGAGCCAATCATGAGTTTTCCACACTCTAACAACAATTCATTCTATTTTTTCCTACCTCTTTTCCTGCCTGGATTCCTAGGAGTTAATCCCGATGCTGCCTTCATTGTTTTCACCCCTTCGTTTTTTTGACTATCATGGTTTCTTTTGACTCCTGAACCTTTCGCCTGGGTTCTCCATAGGAATAGTTGTTGCACTCTATTGAACTCCTCTTACGGTAGCAAATCCATTCCTTTGGTGGTTCCCTGCTCCAAAAACTTTTCCAGATCTAGTAGTTCCCTATCAAGAATATCTTGCAGTTCATGATCCTCTATTCCCCCCCTTGCTAGGGGTAATCTCTTGGTCCTTATCCAGTTCCATAATGTTCGGCAGATCCTCCTTTTGTTGGTTGTTTTCCTGTGTATCCTCCATGCTATCATCCTTTTCCTTCTCTACAAGGTTGTCCTCCAGAGTATGGTTTACTTTATCTTGCTCCTCTTCTTCTTCTAAAACCTTGTATCTATTCTGATTTAGTTGCTTTTCCTCATTGATTTTCTTTTGGTTCCTTCTTCCTCCTTTACCTTTGTTCCCCACTTTGTTAAAGCTTTCAGTTTCTTTCCTTGAGGTAGCTTTAGTTCTGCTCTCCATTTTGTTTAAGGGGCAATTTCTGAATAGATGCCCATGTTCATGGCATTTGCGGCATCTGAAAGGAACATACTCATAGTCCACCGTTTGCACCCATTCTTCGTCAAAAACATCCATAATTACTTCATTCGGAAGAGCTCGCAAGAGGTCCAACTCTATGCATATACGGGCAAAGGAGGTATACTTTCCCTGCATAGTAGCCTCTGATATTTTTACAAAATGCCCTAACTTATTTCCTATTGCTTTTAATGATTCTGGCTGCCAATAATCCAGAGGTAGGGAATAGAGCCTTACCCAAACTGGGACTGACGTGAATGTCTCACGCTCCGAGACAAAATTCATTACCCAAGGCCGCATATAGAGGCCTGCAGCTGCATAGAAGTAGGGCCCTCCTTCAAACACCCTGTCTTTATCCTCAATGTTAGTAAAAACTACAGTGAAGAACCCTTGGATCCAAGGTGCAGATCTATTTCCCCCTTAGGTTTCCAATGATTCTTTATCCATGCCTGTAAAGCCTTCTCTGTTGGCCATAACCCCATGAATTTACAAATGACTACATAAGTCGCCATGTGTTCCCGATGTGCGTGTAGTGCTGGATCATTTAACACCACTCGGGGTGTGATGGTTGCCCTAGGCTTACAAGGTCCAATATGCTTTCTGGTTTCAACATTCTGATTTTCTCCTTCTATTCGCTTCTCTCTTCTGACTTATTCTTGCGTATTTTCCTGCCCCTGTGTGCCTCTGTGTTCCTGTTTCCCTCCTCCTGAAACCTCGATCTCAGCCTCCAAAGGTTTCTTGATTCGATTAGATACTGCTTGACTGTAGGAGGGAGTTGAACTACCCCCCTCTCACCTCTCCATGGTGCCCAACACCGCACTTCTACTGCAAACCCTAGCTCTGCGTTCGCAACCTCACTCAATGTTCATTATTGGGTATTAATTCATACTAAGTATCAAAATATTTTTTTCATAATATATTTCACATTGTTAATATTAAAAAATTATATAAATTAATAAAAATATAATTCTATTTTAAACTTACATAGTCAGCATTAGTTATAGAAAATTAATATGTAAATATATTTCTAATTAAAAAACAAGTAATAAAAATAACATAATAAATTAACTTTAAGTAATAAGTGTTAATAACAATTATGAGCATAATTTTTTAATTTAATTAAAAACAAAAACAACATAACTACCAATTAACTTAATATCATTTTTCTAATAATTATTAAAATCTTTATTTAAAAAATAAACACATCTAAAAAAATATAATTATATCAATATACAATATCAAATATATAATATTTAAATCTAATAATATATATTTCCATTCAAATAATATTTAATATAACAATATATTATTTACCTTTAAAAATAATGGAAATTTTATTATGAATTTGATTTGATACATTATTTTTAGTGAGTAAATAATGGCTTAAAACACAAACTTTTATATGATACGTAAATTTTTCTTAAAAGGACATTGGAAACACTGAAAATTAATCTAGATCTATGCATGTTACATTTTAAAAATAGCCTAGAAAGATGTAAAATTTAAAAATAAAATGACACGGAAAAAATTGTAATATTTTTTTTACAAAGACAAAGTTGACTGTAGTTTGAAGATTAATTAGAAAAAAATGCAATAAAAAAATTATAATTCATTCTAAAGGGTCCATGATCATTATGCATGATCGAAATATAACCGTGCAAAATTAGAAGTAAATTAAAAAGCACTGCAACCTTTATCTTTATTATGCATGATCTAAATATAGCAGTGCAAAATTAGAAGTAAATTAAAAAACACTGCAACATTTATCTGTATAAGGACCACATCGAAATCACTTTAAAGATGAATGTGAACATTATACTTTGTTGTGTAATTTTTGGTCAAAGGGTTGTTTAATAGCAAGTGAATTAAAGATAGAATGCGTATATCTCCGTTGGCGGTAGGGATAATAAGTAATTATTATTATGTTAGATTTTAAGTTTTTGTGGTAGTTTTTTGAAGTAGTATGATTTAGATTTTCCACAGTGTTATGTTTATTATGTCGACGTTTCGAATCCCAAAAGGGGTCCATCCTCAGAGCCAAATTTGATAGAATATTTATTATTAATTTATTAGTTATGATTATGTCAATTTAGTGGTAGATTACATCATACCACTTTATCTCATATTTATATAAAAAGTTTTATTTGTATATGTATAATATTTTATTTTGGCAATTTTAAAAAAGGTTTACTTTTCAAAATGGACTATTATTCATTAATTTTTTATCATTTTCAATGTATTGGTTCATAACAATGCAACACATGAGGTTTTGTGTCATTCTATTGGACCTTCCCTCATGAACACTCAACATTAAATGTTCCATAAATTTAATAAATGACATTAAGACATAGGTTGATAATATGCCTTGGTGTTAATGATGATAACACCCTCTTTTGCTTGAGTTTCCCTATTTGACATTGTTACCCCTTAATACATGGTAGAATTCAGCAACATGAAAGACATGCAAGATGTATCTAATTCTGTTAAGGATTGAGCCTCGTTTTGAATCAAGAGGAGATGTTTCTATTATCACATCTGTGATATTCCTAAAGTCCCCCATGATAATTAATCTCTAAAGGTTAGGAGTGCTTGCTATATTCACTCCTTACATGATTTGGATTGGATCATGGTATTATTTTTCATCAATCATGATGCTTTCAGAGTGAAAAAAGGGAAGAATTATCTCACAAGACTTCTTACCATTGGGACCTAGTTTGGCAAATTGGGGTCTAAAACCTTTCGAGAGCATTTTGAGGCATCAAATGACATTTTTTGAGGGTAAAAATTTACCTTTTTAGTGTGGCACCTCTTTTTCCTATTCTACATACAAATACCTTTCTAACGACACAATAATAGACTTAATCAGAGTCTCTATCCAAAATTTATGGCACTTAGAAGTTAACCTTCCCATTTTTCCCACTATAATTCGAGAGGATACCAAGTCAAGTCCCTTTAGTCATGGAAAAGGGGAAGTTGTATGATCATGATGAAGAAGACTCTAGAGGGTTCCATATTTTAACTCTAGTTAAGAGTTGAGGGAGTCTAACCTAACCACTAGTATGTTGGAAATATTGAGTAGGGGGTGAATCAATATTTATTTTGAGTTGTTATTTTTACCAATTAGATCACTTATATTTAGAACACAAAAATGTACAATAAGAATAAATACTTTTATTAATCTCTTTACAATAAATCCAATACAATATAGTAGGACTTCAACCCTAGATGAAGACACCAATCTTCAATCCTTCGAGGCACCAACTTGGACTTCACAAGGGTCCAACCCTATCTTTCCATAGCACCAACCTCAAGGGCTCATACAGGGTACAACCTGGTCTTATTGAGGACTCCTATGCTCTAGGGATCCAACCACGACTTCAATTCTTCAATATGGATTCTTTACCTTCAACGATCTCCAAGGAACTTAGGGTATCAATGACAACTTTGTCTTCTCTTGAAGGTGTCTCCTTTATGGTACCCAAACAAAATCTCCAAAGTCACCTCAGGATAACTTCAACAATGCATCATGATATCCAAGAATCTTCAATTAGCTTCTAGATGACTCTTTGAGGTATGCTCAAACTCAACTCCAACTGCTGTTCAAGATCTCCAAGGTTCCAAACGTTCAAAAATAATCTTCAAGACTGCTCTAACAACTGCACAATAGGTCTTCTGCAAGATATATCTACAAAGTATTTTCCAATATGCCTCTACAAAACTGCAGGTCTGCTTCAACTAGGTGAGTTCAATTCTTTAGTTATGCTTCAACTCAGTTCCAAAAGATCTTCACTTTCACTTCCAAATTATCCTCAGGACTTCTATAAATGATGTTA
The DNA here is from genome assembly GCA_031772625.1 of Pinus tabuliformis. NCBI lineage: Eukaryota > Viridiplantae > Streptophyta > Pinopsida > Pinales > Pinaceae > Pinus > Pinus tabuliformis. The sequence continues at coordinate 1,022,009,634 of CM062805.1, forward strand.
TGAGACTGCTCACAAGTTTGACTTTTGTGCAAGAGGTTTTGTCTTCCAAGATCAATTCCAGACTTCCAATTTTCCCAGTCTCTTTCAAATACTTCACTGCCCAAAGCTCCTAAAGCTTCACTGTCCAAATATTTCACTCCTTCAAACGAGCTTTTGTAGCTACAAAAACGCAGTCTAATCACCCTTCACTGGTCAACAATTTGGTGACTGTTCTTACTAGTCCAAAATCTTCACTGCTACAAGGCTCCTGATACTTCGCTGTGCAAGAACTTCACAAAGGTCCGAACACTGAGTTTCACCACAGGATGCTGCCGAAGTCCGAGCTACTACAGGAGTATAGACCAAGATTTATAGTCACATGTCTGTCCAAGTTGAGGAGTGGTCTGTCTGGAAGACTGCCACTAATCCAAATTCCACAGTCACCAATCTTACACCTGCCCGAGCTGCTACAAGAGTATAGACCGAGATTTATAGTTTGGGCTTCACAATAGTCTACAGGTCAAGGTTACAGGTCCGAGGTCAGTTTGTTAACTTCTCCGTAATCTGAGGTAAGTGAAGTCTCCACATGATTGTGTTAAACTGTCTGAGCTCTCCAGATGCTAACAGTTCGCGGTATTTATGTTTTGAACGTTGACCTTATTTATGCTTCTGTTCCTTTTATCTGAATTCTTCGTTGAAATCAGATCCAGAATAAATCAGGCCAAAATTATATTTATAATGGTTTTGATAGATACAAAGTGACACGTCAGATTTAAATAAATTCGACTTGCTGGCCGACATACGCATCCCACATATATTTTCTATTTTTTCTGAGGATATTTTGACAGGTTTGCATTTTGGTATAAAGACTGCATCCTTGGATGGATGCCTTACTCCAAGAAACTAACGCTCATTAAAATATTTATTATTCACGACAACAGCTTCATCGTTGATGTTGGTTGCATGGTCCTTCAAAAATATAACTACAGCTTCCATCAACTTCACAACTACAACTTCATTGTTGATATAATAAACACTGGTTGCATCTTCCTTAATGACACAACAATCTTAATTTTTTGGAGTGTTTGCCAACGAAAATTATAGTCGTTATTACTTTTCTGGGTGTTAGACAAAAAATTATGTATGGAAAAAATGTTGTATCACTCGTGAGAGCCATATTCGGGTTGGTTGTGATTGGATGACTGGCCTAAGATGATTAGTCAAAAGAGGTGGTTACTACACACAGACACCAATCCATATATAGACATGGAATGGGTTTTCTAGGGTAGGTATCTAAGAGAGCGAAATCCTGGAGGATGCTGAGTCCACATTTGGTGAAGGGGGAACTAATTCTTGCTGGCATACCAAAAATGGTAACACACCATTACGTGAGGGAGAGGTTGTTTTATCATAGTGTGTTAGTTGTTCGATGGTTACAATATATTTTTGTTGTGAGGAAAACTCATAGTAAAGGAGATTGATGATGCCACAACCTTCGTGGTGTACATGTAACTTAATCCAAATAGGATATTATAATTCAAGGGGGAATAAAGGACCTCGATGTGTATAAGAACCATTTTTTCAACAATCTTTACTATAACATTATAAAAGAGTCTTACTAGTTGCAAAGGGTGACAATTGTATGCTCTCAAGGTAATGGGTGAGGTTACAAGTTCATTGGATCCCAATTTTTACCACACAAACTTTGAAATGATGCATGTTGATGCACCCTCATTAATAATGAAATGATGTATGGTGATGTTACCAATGGTGACTAAATTACAGAAAGTGACTAACAATGGGAGTAGCAGTTCCAAAATATCTAGGTTGAATGTGATCGAACGAGAATCAAAAGGGTCAATGGTTCCTAGCAAAGAGTAAGGCTTTCCATTAAATTAGGAAAGTTTGAAGCACTTGGATGTGTGCCTCAATAGTCTTTTAGTTAATTCAAAATGGGATTGATGAGTGGATGAGGGATTGTTAAGGGGACATAAGAGGTGGATGGTATTTCCTTCGTGGAAGAGGTATTAGTCTCTACATGAGGACCACAATATCAAAAAATTGTTTGCAGTAGGAAATCTACCACATTCATGTAAAAATCTCGATTTGCGGTAATTAGTCCATAAACCATTATTCTTGCCTTGTTTTTGTGAGTTGTTCTTGATTTGGTTAGGGTTTTGGTTTCTGATGGATTAATTGCTCCCACCCTGTGTGTTTGGTTGCTATGCGTTGTCTCCCTATGTCTAGTTTCCCTTTAATTTCTACTTTCCTTTTTTTCTTCCCATTATTTCTCTTGGAAGCGTGATTGGACATGTTAAGTTATGGAAATTCCTATTGTTGTTATGAGAAAGAAGGTTGGATGAAATTAACCCTAACATTTTATTAAGGATTTGCAGGGTTAGGTTGTAGTGGTCCCAAAAAAGAGAAATAGGGTTTTCCTTATGTAGGATTCCCATATGATGGTTGGGATGTTGAAAAACTGCCAGAGTTGTGTAGGGTGGAATAAGTTGTATCCTACGTGGGAGGGGCAGTAATTGTAGTCAAACTATGATAATATCTAGCTAGCATGGGTGGGGAGTAGGTGGCGTTTCACTCATATTAGGAAATATTGGAGATGAACTATATGGGTATTCGTGGTAAAGAAGTTGATTCCCATGCTGAGGGTTCTACTGGGTAATGGATGCTATGAGGCTGTTAATATAATTTGATGCCCACGACTTCTCTTTATTGAAAGGTTGGGTTCGAGGGGAATCAAAGATGACTATATAAAGGTACACTAGTTGGCATAAATAAGCTTAAATTGTTGAGCCTTGGAAATGGCTACTTATTAATATTGAGGCATGGTGATTGCAACGTCCTTTGCTATAACTAGAGAGAGGGACTTGAGGAAGAAGTCTAATAGATTTTTTTTGGGGATTTCGATCTTATAGATACTACATCATCTATGCCACTTGTGGATGTGGTTTGCAATGTGGGTGGAAGATGATTGTTGAAACTCAGATGATAAATCTGATCCTATATCATAATGAATGAGAAGTTTGAAAAAGGTGAAGAGCGACTTAGCCATGGATTCAAATGTGTTGTGGGACCCAACTTTCTCACTAACGTACCACTTAGCCAAGGGGCCAGTGAGTGTGCAATGAAGGAGCCTTAATCAAACTGAGTCATCAATGATACTATTTGAATAAAACTAGAGATGAAAGGTCATAACATGGTTGATAGGGTCTTCCCTAGGCTTTACTTCAAGTTTAGGGATGTTAGAAGATAGTTTGGTGGGAATAATGGGTAATGCTACATTATGGGATATGGGATCTTTCATTAACTTTGTGAGACCTAGGAGATTCGATGAATCAACAAATTGAAGATTAAGTGTTTGATTTCCCATAGCTATGTGGCGTGTGTGGGTTGGACTATTAATTTGAGGTATAGTGGTACCTAACAAAGTGGCACTAAGGATAGATGAGCCTAGCAAAGCTGGAAGGTCGACTAGTTGATACTGTAAGTCTATAACTCTTCCTACCAAAGGTGGGAGGTCTTGGAGGAAACAAGAGAATTAAGGTACCAAGTGGTCCCTTATGGTGTTCAATGAAATGTACTGATGCTGATGGAGATCTCAAGTATGTAAATCAATGTATCGATATAAAAAACAAAGCAAAAATAAATGGTTGATTACTTTAATGGTGCTTAAAGTGTGAAACAAACTAAGTTCTAACAAGGAATTTTCATATTAAATCGTAAAATACCAAACATCCTTCCACTCAATAGTAATTGGGCCTTATAAGAGTTTTCAATAGTGGGGGATGAGGCCACCAAAAGAAAAACTAGCAAAGGTATGAAAAAAGGGTTACAATGAGGGGTGTTGGGGTGTGTCCCAAAGAAACTAGCGACACTTCCAACAATTGTTCAAAATTGCCTCATATGTAAATGATTCCACACCCACCACCTTAGGTAAGATGCCATAAAATTTGAACACTAAACTGCCTCTATCAAGTGTGGGTGAGGGAATCTCAATTTTTTGGTATCAATTGCAAATTCAAAGCCCCTACCAAGAGTTAGGAGACTCAAGGAGGCCCACGGTAATGTTTGGTCTAATCCTTTCCCCCTTCATGAGTATCTTCTCACCACTAGTTTTTTGACATTGGATTATGGAGGATTTAAAGCTCCCTAAACATTATATGTTTGATATGCGAATGACCAAAGGGGGTTGTTTGGATGCCTATTATTTAGGGTCCTAACTTAAATTATAATTTTCTCTTGTGACCCCCTGGCAAGGGAAATTATGTGTGTTTAAATTTGAATGCTTTTAAGAGGCTGTGAGCTTGGGATGATGGCCCAAGATTTGTTTGACTTAGGGTGTAAAAAATGGTGAATTTCAAGAGGTCTGCACTTAGTGTTCCGATTCCCCCGTATCACTCTTAAATAAGGGTAAGAGCATATTGATTAAGCAACAACTAAGAGAAACTCATTTGTGTGATGTTCAGTGGGTGAAAGGTGGCTATGTGAATTGTACCTTGTTGAAAATAAATAAGTGCATGTAATGGGGCACTTACTTTCCTCGTACTTAAACTATGTGATCTTCCCTCTATTCCTAAAGGGAAGTGAAAATGGGCTTCAATATGTTTCTAACTACCCCATATCACTATGAGTGCAAGGGAAAGAGCCTACTCCAAAGTGAAGTTTACCACTTCAAGACCTGATCTTACAATTTATCCACATGAAATAAAGGCCATCCATGTGGAAATATAAAACCGATTCTCCTGCTCTCATGGTTAATTGAAGCGAAAAGACAACCTAACTATCTTTCCAAAATGTGTAGGAGTGGGGGAAGATTATAAATGGCTCCCACTCTACTAAAAAAGAGGAGAAACTTACAATTAAATTTATCTTTACATATCTGCACACATAAATGGTTGACAATTGTGAGATCCAACACCACTGTAAAATTGGTTTACAAAAAATCATGCATATGTTTTTTTGACAATCACAACGATCATCTCCAAATTGAAATTGAGACAAATTCCATCATTCCAAAGCCTATATGAGGCCACAAAATGATGAAAAGAAATAGAAAATGGTTTACAAAGAGAATTGAAAGGGAGAAAAGCCTACACACAATAGATATTAGAGAAATAGTCGAAAAGCCTACACACAATAGATATTAGAGAAATAGTCTTATGGAGTCACCAATCTACTATTGATTATTTAGAGAAAAGATGTTTCAAAATCCACTCCAATGTAAGCAATGTTTTCTCACATAGATCAAGTAGAAATTGATTAGTAGACAAGAAAAAAAAATAATAAGTAAATTAATGAATTCTAGTATGAGATTTTCCAACTACAATGTAAAAACATAAACATAGAAAGAAAAGAGTTTGGGAGACAAGAAATTTTTTATTGATGTAGAAGGGGTAAAATATCTCCCAGAGACACTAAAGGGAGATTTAAAGGCAATATATCCTTGGATCTCTTAAAGGAGGTTCCTCCTTCCCTCACTTGCAGGTGTAATCTCTCCTCAAGAATTTCCTTGGACAATCTTGAATGATGAGCCAATTGGGAGGCAATTTGAGTAGCATAACCTTACAATGACTTCTCTCTTCTGAATGGTCTCCAATGTAGTGATATTTATAGGCCAAGGTCCACGCCTTGTCATAATTCGGATTATTGATGAGATTTGATCTTTGAGTGAGCCTCACATCTTGGCAGGGAGACAAGAGCAATATTTTGGGGGCTCCATAACTTCTCCTTAATGGTGTATAGGCTCAAGACTAAGCCCTCCTAACTTTGTACATTCACCTAACAAGGGGAATTTAAGGTGGCTTTCCTTGTAGATCTCTCAAATGTCACTTCCTATGGAACCACACCAGTGTCTAAGAAAAAACCACAAGGATCTATGAAAACTTGAAAGAGTGGATTTGTGTGGACTAATTAAAGTGTGCTTAGTGACAAGTAATCCTCTATGAAAACTTGAAAGAGTGGATTTGTGTGGATTAATTAAATTGTGCTTAGTGACAAGTAATCCTCTACTCGTGAACACCTAATTTATTTACTCTTGGGAGCCTTTGATTTTGATAATATTTGACATATTCCAACCCTAATAAGCACATTTGAGTGCACAATTTTTAAGTGATAACACATATATATATTATTCAATTCTCATCCTAGGCATCACCTTGACACCCAAGAATAATGAGTTGCCATCACTCCTCTTGATAGTGAGCTAAACTCTCACTGCTAAATGAGAAGAAATCAATACTACCTTGATCTCCATATAAACTCAACTCTACTACTCCAGCTAAAGTCCCTCCATAATTTTGCAACATGTACATCAACAAAGGAGTATATGAATTAATCTTACCCTCAACCTCCTCTATGAGTCTCTCTAACTTAGGATCATATGGCCACTAAACCTCTCCAATTATTTATTTGATAGGTCTAATATCCTCCTTAGCACATCTGTACCATGGTTGTGGAGGCTCTTCCTCACACTCTTGGATCATAAGTGACTCATCCACACGATCTATGAAATGATCTCACAATATCTTCTCCACTTCATCTACCACTTTCTGATATAGGAATCTCTCAAGTTTTCTTTGCCAAGGCTACAAGAATTCTTGAATTTTGAATCAAGACATCCTATATCTATGAAATGATCTCACAATCTCATCTTCACTCCATCTACCACTCTATGATCTAGGACTCTCTTGAGTCCTCTTTGGCAAGGTTAAAAGAATTCCTGAATGTTGCATCAAGGCATCCTATATCTATTGAAACTTATCCTCCAAGTCTCAAATCCTCTCCTCATGTACTAGAAAAACTTATCTGATGATTTCTACATCTCTCGTCTTGAAGGTAACTCCACCCATGCATATGAATTTCACTTGAGCTCTCACCCCAAAAGTACCTCTCATAGTAGGCACTATCATTGGTGAAGGTCCAAATTTATCATCAAATGATCCAAGTGAGGAATTATAACAATCAAGGCTGCTCTCAAAAACTTCTAACCCAAGGCTATCTCATAGTCATCCAACGTATAATGGTAAGGTTTGTGTGTGCGGGCTTAGGACACAACACAAGCTATTTGAAAAAATCACCCCTAATGAAGTTATGAGTCACACCATTATCGATCACATCCAACACCTTCATCTTGTTGACTTTTGGATGAACATAACTCAAATGGGTATCCATCAATTCCTATGGTCATGCGGGTTGTGCTCACAAAATCACTTCCAAAAATTGCATCACTCTAATTACTAGATTTTCTATCTACTTCAAAGATGACATTTTCTTCTTAAATGAATAGTCCTTTGCATAATATTTCTTCACACAAGTCCAACATAATACTGTCTTATTATCTCTCAAGGAATCTAACATCTTTGATTCTCAATCATTTAGTACCTCCAACTTCTCTTTTGTTGAGAAATATAGGGCAACTTAGTTAGGGCTTATTTAAATTTTATTTCTCTTATCTTGACAACTTCTTGTGATATTCTTGTTACTTATTCTTCTTTATTATTAGTATTCATGATCAATACAATTGCCAAAAAGAAGATCACAAACAAAACAAGAAAACACCAGAGATAGGCTCCAATCTAGGGGAAAACCCCTCCAAGGGACAACCCAAAGAACTCTCTTCTTATAAAAACAGTTTCAAAGAAGACTTGCAAGTCCTTAGACACAAACCAGACTCACCAACATCAAGCTAGCCACCAACAAATAGGTCTGTCCTCCTAATAATGTTTGGAATTGCTTCTAATCTTCTTCAAACCTGTGGAAACCCTAGTGACAATAGAAAAATCGCATGTGAGAGTTGATTAAAGAAGAAACTTCAAGAAACAAGAGATCCACACCCTCTTCCTTCTTTTGCTAGGCTTTTTCTCTTCAAGACCCTCACACTTTTTTCTAGACGCATATCATATAATGAGATGAGAGATAAGTGTGTATTTCCAAGAGTGGTTGAAGTCCTCTTTATATATACTTTCACTTGATCTGATATTCACCCTATGAGTGACATCAGTTAAAGATTTATTGTTTAAAGGTATTACAAACTCATGTTCTGGTGTGTGTTCTGTGTTATTTAAGCAACAGATCGATTAGATTGCCAATACACAGACATTTAAATGAAATACAACAGAGAAATATAGTAAGAAAACATAAAGACACAAGAAATTTTAATAAGGAGTTCACCCTATTCTCCAGGGCTACATCTTCGGTCCAACTTTCAGTGGTGGCCTTCTTTTATTGTGTCTTAAGCAGAGAAATTACAATGCAGGGACTCAATGTGAGTTCACCTGAAACAATTTTCTTGGCAGGGTCGTTCTTGGATTCCCCAAGCCACTTAAGTACACATACTTCTTCTTCCTACCAGCTCTATGACGTGGCAAGAGCCCCATGTGGTGCTCAGCCCAGACAGATCCTCTATGGGATGGCTCAGATCTCTCAAGCCTCTGGTGCTTGATGCTGCCTCTGGTCATCTCGGCCCTTTGTCCTCATTCTGCTTTGCTTTACTATCTTCTTTCTCTATTTTTTGTCTTTCTGTGTTCAGTCCTCCTCTCTAGGTTCATTGTTTCACTTCTTTGTCTCTCAACTTCGACTAACTTGGCCGTGTATTCTGTCTTTGTTCATGGCTTTTAGCCATTCCGTTCCAATTCCTATTCGGTTCCTCTTCCGCCTCTGTTGATTCACCTTCTGCAACTGCACTTGGAGTTCCCTATTCGGTGTCATCATCAGCTCGCAGGGAGTGGCCACATGTCCTCCTCTAAATGGCACCATCCTGCTTCGTCGGTTCGTTTCTTCAGTTACGTCATGGATGAGTTCTTCCTCCACCGTGGCAGTTAAACGAATTTCAAATCCCTTCTAAAATGCGGCTCATTCCTTCGTCGATTCCGCTTCCTCCATCGGGCGCGATCTTAGCCGTCCAATTGGGTCCCCCAGATCCAACGCCATACACACATTTTGCGTGGTTGACTTGCTCGAATGATAGCACGCGATCAACGATGGTTTTCTCTCACCTCCACTTGCCACGCACTGATCGTTGAGTGGGATCGCTCCACTTCCATCCAAAACCGCTTACCGTTTGAGGGCGCCTTGATCAATACCATCGATTTTCTAAAGCGTGGGTCCTACCTTTGTCCTTTAGTTCTTTTCACCTTTCACCCGCGGTTCTTCAGCTTCCCATGCGTCTGGGTGCTCGGCTTCCTCCATTTTGGCCCTGTTCATTTAGCGATGCGCGATTAGTGCTAATCACGCATCAAAAATCCCCTCCTTTTCCCGATACGGGGCTCCCAGGGGCTACTTTGATCTCCTGTGCAGTGTCCATGGGCCTCGGTCAACGCGCTTTGACCGAGGTCCTCATCGTTCCATGCTGGTTTCCATTGCCACTAGTTCAGGGTGCTTTTTTGATCGTTATTTTGGAATTCTTTAAAGATTTTTCCCGACCTGATACATTCATGGTTCTTTGTTAGTTCTTTATGGATCCAATTCGGATCATGACCTTCCCACTGAAAAAGCTTTTGGAACACCAAAAGTTAGTTTTCAAGCATCGACTAAGTGAGGGTACTGTTTTCTCACTTGTCCAATCTCAATCCACTTTGTACTGATCGGCTTTGAACCTTTGAGCCCAATCCTGAGGTACTCCACATCTCCCCTGCGCGTTGTCCTCACCTTCCTGTCCAACATTGTGTCTTTTTGCAACTCATTAAGATATTCATGTAAGCAGGTCATCAATAGAAGGCAATTGACTCTGCTCTTTAGGGTCTTCAATCATTGAAGGTTCAAACAATCTCAAGAAATCTGCATTTATGACTGAGTAGATGTGCATGTAAGCTGGTAAATCATGCGAAAATCATTTTCACCAATCTTCTCAGGTATCCTAAAGGGTCCATACCTGATAGGCTTTAGCTTTTTTCCTTCACCTTGCATCCTGTCCTTGCTGATATACAACCAGACTTGGTCTCCAACTTGAAAACTATGCTCCATTCGATGCTTGTCATGCCTAGCCTTGTACTTGGCTTGGCTCTTTTCCAGTTGTTCCTATACTTCCTGGTGGATCTCTTGGATCTGTTCAATGAACCTAGTTGCCTTGTCCACATCACTGTGTCCATCAACTATGGTATCGTTACCAAAGACAAAATCCAAAGGAGACCTTGGTGTGAAACCAAAACAGGTCTCAAAAGGAGATCTCTGTGCAGAAGAGTGTTTTGCTCTGTTGTAAGCATGTTGCACATAACACAAGTGTTCATCCCAAAGATTAGGATGTTTGCTGCAATAACCTCTCAGTAACTGGATCACTGTCTTGTTAACTACTTCTGTCTGGCCATCTGTTTGTGGATGAAAATCTGTGCTTTTCTTCAATTTGGTGTCCATCAGTTCCCACAGACTCGACCAAAAATTCCCCACAAATCGGGTGTCTCGATCAGATACAATGGAAGTGGGCAATCCAAAATGAACCCATACATGTTCAAAGAATAATTTTGCAGTCTGTTCAGCTGTAATTTTTTTACTATAAGGTATCAAAATACACATTTTGCTGAACCTATCCACAACAACATATAGATAATCATGACCCTTCCTAGATTTAGGCAGTCCTCCAACAAAATCCATGGAAACACTTTCCCAAGGGTGCGAAGGAACTGGCAATGGAGTGTACAAGCCTAGTTTTCTGTTGCTGGGCTTGCTTTTAGCACACATGGCACACCCTCTTACATATCTAGAAACTGTCTCATTCATTTTCAGCCAATAGCAAAACCTTTGCAGCTGTGCAACTGTTTTACTTACCCCAAAGTGACCTGATATCATAGAAGTGTGTGCTTCCATAATTATCTTTATCCTCTCAGTTTGTGGAATGCAGAGTTTCCCACAATGGTATAAGAGTCGGTCCTTCACATGATAGTCCAATTCTTCTACTCTTTTGCCTTGAATCAAAGTTGCATATACATCTTTAAAGTCCACATCCTGAGCATATTGTTCTATGTAGCTCTCATGTAGCACAGAATTATGCTTAAGTATGGTAGATGCATTTATAATGGGTCTAGATAACATGTTTGCAACCTTGTTATGTATGCCCTTTTTATATCTGATGACTAAATGAAACTGTTGTAGAAAACCCATCCATCTGTAATGTCTTGATTGTTGCAACTTAGTTTGGAAGTGCAAATATTGAAGTGGTTGATGATCAATATGTATTACTGTCTCTTTGCTCATTAAATAATGTCTCCACTTTTTCACACTCTGAACTAATGCATACAATTCTTTATCATATGTAGGATAGTTAACTACTGCAGGATTAAAAGTCTCAGAATGATAACATATGGGTTTACTGTGTTATGTCGACACTGCTCCCATGGCATAGTCACTGGCATCAGTTTGGATCTCAAATGGTCTTTGTAGATCTGGTAGTGCTAGTACAGGTGCTGTATTAATATTTTCTTTCAACTTGTCGAAGGCTTTCTGATGTTTGCCTCCCCACTGAAACACCTTATTCAATCCTGTTAAAGCATGTAAGGGATCTACAATTGAGGAAAAGTTAGAAATGAACTTCCTCCAGTATTTTGCTGCTCCTAAGAAGCTTCTCACTTCTGTAGAAGACCTGGGTTTAGGCCAGTTCACAATGACTGCCACTTTAGAGGGATCTATTTTCAATTCACCCCCCCTACCATATGACCCAAGTAATTTAGAGATGTTTTGCCAAATTCACATTTTGAGAGTTTAACATAAAGTTTTTCTCTTTTGAAAACATCTAATGTCTGCTTAACATGCGTTAAATGTTCTTCCCATGTTTGACTAAAAAACATAATGTCATCTAGATACACAATAACAAAATCATCAAGAAAAGGTCTGAGTACATCATTCATTAATCTCATGAAAGTAGCAGTAGCATTAGTTAAGCCAAAAGGCATAACCAACAATTCATACAATCCCTGCTTTGTTTTGAAAGCAATCTTCCATGCATCTTGCTCTGCAACTCTGACCTGATGGCATCCACTGTGCAAATCTAGCTTGGTGAAATAAATAGCTTCCTTTAATTGATCTAAAAGATCATCTATGCGAGGAAGGGGATAACGACTTTTGATTTTTATCTTATTCAGTGCTCGGTAATCAATGCACATTCTCCACAAGCCATCTTTCTTTCTCACTAAAACGATTGGTGACCCACATGGTGATGTGCTAGGCCTGATGAACCCTTTCTCGAGCAACTCCTGCACCTGCTTCTTGATTTCAGCAGTCTTTAAAGTAGACAACCTTTTATACCTGTGGCTGCTATAGTTGTTTCATCTCCTGAGTCTGAACCCAAATCTTTCTGAATAGCTGCAACAATCTTCTTCTTCTTGCCCTCAGACTTCTTAGGTCTCAGCTCTGGATGCAGAACCCAGCAATGCTCATCATCATGCCCATCCTTTTTACAATGAGTGCATGAAGCTTTGCTTTTCTGTGCAGTGTTAGCCTTCCTTACTTTCCACTTCTACTTTATTTTCTCCTTGCTCTTGCTTACAGTGGGTTGGGATGGTCCCCCAACTTATGGATTTCCATTCTTTCCTCTAGCTTCTAGATGAGTAGCTTATACAAATACCTCATCTATACTAGTGGGATTAAACATGAGGATGGTATGCCTCATGTAGCTGTGTCGACCACCAATGTATTTCAAAGAGTCTCTGGTGAGTCTAATGAGATACGCAACATCAATGATCTCTTTCTGAATTCTTGAGTATACCCTTGCACACTTTTCCCTTTCAGCTATCGAAGAGTTTGCCAACTCATCACGGCTTGTTGCATGTAGGCCAATGGATAGAATTGCTTTTTGATGGCAGAAACAAATTCACTCCAGACAGAGATGGTCTTACCATGTCTTTTCATATCATCTTGGGTTCTACCTTCCCACCAAATCAAGGCAGTGCCTCCTAGGCATAGGCTTGCTGGCTAAATATTACTCTTGTCCGAGTCTATGTTCTGTACTTTGCAATACACATCAATTTGTCTAATCCAATTGTCCAAATTTTCAGCATTTAGCTCTCCATCATATATAGGCAAATCAAATTTAACATCGAGCTTGATCAAAGACGCTTTCTTATTATGCATAGGGCTATTAGGAGGTGTGAAAAAGCTTTCCTCTTTCCCCTTTCCTCTGGAGTGGTCATGGAAGTGAGACTCATCTTCTTCTTTATCTTGCTTAGAACCTGAGGAGTCTTCAACCTTATGCTTTCTAAAGTCCCTATACATTTCTTCTACCATAGACTTTATAGCTAGGAAACTTTCTATGAATTGGGGGTCTGGCCCCACAGAACCTTCTTCTGACATTGTCTTCCGAGGATAGACTCTCCCAATTTCAGGATTAGTTTCCACCAACTCTCCTTCTCCTAATTTGAGCTTTGATCTAGTGAGAATTCAATAGCTAAACCAACACAAGCTTGTCTAACGTTACAGCCTAGAGCTCTGATACCACTTGATCTGATATTCACCCTATGAGTGACATTAGTTAAAGATTTATTGTTTAAAGGTATTACAGACTCATGTGCTAGTGTGTGTTCTGTGTTATTTAAGCAATAGATTGATCAGATTTCCAATACACAGACATTTAAATGAAAGACATTAGAGAAATACAGTAAGAAAACATAAAGGCATAAGAAATTTTAAGAAGGAGTTCACCCTATTCTCCAGGGCTACATCTCTGGTCCAACTTTCAGTGGTGGCCTTCTTTTATTGTGTCTTAAGCAGAAAAATTACAATGCAGGGACTCAATGTGAGTTCACTTGAAACAGATTTGCTTGGCAGGGTGGTTCATGGATTCCCCAAGCCACTTGAGTACACATATTTCTTCTTCCTACCAGCTCTATGACCTTCTGGTCTATAGTGGCAAGAGCCCAATGTGGTGCTCAGCCCGGACAGATCCTCTATGGGATGGCTCAGATCTCTCAAGCTTCTGGTGCTCGACGCTGCCTCTGGTTAGCTCGGCCCTCTGTCCTCATTCTGCTTTGCTTTACTATCTTCTTTCTCTATTTTTTGTCTTTCTGTGTTCAGTCCTCCTCTCTGGGTTCACTGTTCCACTTTTTCATCTCTCGACTTCGACTAACTTGGCCGTGTATTCTATCTCTGTTCATGGATTTTAGCCATCCATTCCAATCCCTGTTCAGTTCCTCTTCCGCCTCTGTTGATTCACCTTCTGTAGCTGCGCTTGGAGTTCCCTGTTCAACGTCATCATCAGCTCGCAGGGAGTGGCCACATGTCCTCCTCTAAATGGCGCCAGCCTGCTTCGTCAGTTCGTTTCTTCAGTTACGTCGTGGATGAGTTCTTCCTCCATTGTGGCAGTCAAACAGATTTCAAATCCCTTCTAAAACACAGCTCATTCCTTCGTCGATTCCGCTTCCTCCATCGGGCGCGATCTCAGCCGTCCGATCTGGGTCCCCCAGATCCAACGCCATACGCACGTTTTACGCGTTTGACTTGCTCGACCGATAGCGCGAGATCAACGATGGTTTTCTCTCACCTTTGCTTGCCGCGCATCGATCTTTGAGTGGGATCGCTCCGCTTCCATCCAAAACCGCTTACTATTTGAGGGCGACCTGATCAATACCGCTGGTTTTCCAAAGCGCGGGTCCTGCCTTTGTCCTTTAGTGCTTTTCACCTTTCGCCCACGGTTCTCTAGCTCCCCATGCATCCGGGTGCTCAGCTTCCTCCATTTTGGCCCTGTTCGCCCAACAATGCACGATGAGCGCTAATCGCGCATCAAAAATCACCTCCTTTTCCCGATTTGGGGCTCCCAGGGGCTACTTTGACCTCCTGCGCAGTCTCCATGGGCCTTGGTCAGCGCGCTTTGATTGAGGTCCTCATCGTTCCACGCTGTTTGCCATTGCCATTGGTTTAGGGTGTTTTTTTAATTGTTGTTTTGGAATTCTTTAGAGATTTGTCCTGACCTGATACAATCATGGTTCTTTGACAGTTCTTTATGGATCCAATTTGGATCATCATTGGGCTAGAATATGCATCTCTAGGCCGACTTAAACAATGGCTAAACGACTTGATCTTGGGGACTTTCTAGACCATTCTAAATAACAAAATAATATTTGCTTTCTTGTTACAAGTGCCCAATGGGGTATTTTACATTATGACAATGAATTTGACTGAAGAAAAAAACCCTAGAGCACACTATGAATGATTTGACCCAGGACCCAAATACTTTGAGCATGAAACCCATGCTTTAAATAAATAGTTTCCTTTTACAAAAAAATTCTTTTTCTTTCTTTTGAAAAGTATAATAATAATTACATCATGTCATGAGCCAAATACAATTATGAAGACCAATACTAGTTACATTCTTCAACACCCTTTTCCTTCTTCTTCTTTCCCTAATCATCATGTTCCATCTCACTGCTCTTTGGACTAGGATTCCTCTCGCCTCTATAATCCAATGGTTTATATTCAATGATGATGGCTATTGTAATAGATTGAATATTATGCCATCACAACTGACTTTGTGCCCATGATTGAAGTCCATTCATAAAATGGAACGATTTTTCCTCCTATGATATGTCCTTAATCTCCAACATAAGACCTAAAAACTATTTGATGTAGGTCTGGATCTTCCCCATGTGCGTTAGGGACATCAATTGATTTTGAGCCACCCATTCTTGGTAACTAGGCCTAAGTTGTACATGAAAAGAAGGCTTAAAATTTTCTCATGTAGATATCATGTTCATAATGTGACCCACTGCAAAGTCTTTCACTCAATCTCTACCACAACTTGGATGTTACTATAAAAAACATAGCTACAACATGTATGTTATCCCCATATGAAAAACCACTCATCTGATCCAAGTATTACTCCATGTGCCAACAAAAATTCCCCATGACCTTTCCACTTTTTCTCCCATCATATGTCTCTAGTTCTCTAACTTTGATTTTCATAGTTGTGTTGGATGACCCCTTCCCAATAGCCTTCTTCAAGATGGTGATCAAATCATCTTGATCCCACAATCTCTTCCGGATAATCATCAACTCACTCTTGGCATCCTTTAATATTTCTTTTAGTTTCTCAGATCTCTCTCCATAGCATTATAGATTGTCAACCAAGTGATGTACAATCATCTCCAAATTCAACAATCGATCCTTCATCCCGGGGGTCTTTTGTTTCCTTATGTGTCACTACCTCTGTGTTATGAAATAGCCATACGTTCACACGAACTAGTCACTACAAGAATCTAAACACAACTGCCACAACAATATACTTATCACAAATGCAATGATATCTCTCCCATATGTCCTCTACCATGGAAGCATTAATGAAGAACACCACTGCACTCTCCTAAGACTCCCGTCAAAATAATCTCCCCTAGGTAGCACCAACTCTTACTGACCTCTCATGATTGTGATAATGGCCGTGCTATGAACTTCACACTTTCTTGATCTTCTCACTGTCTTCATGATCTTCTACTCTAATACCACCTGCCACAAATGTGACAGTGGTGAGGAGAACCTAAAAACTTATTTGCAATCTTGACTCTAATACCATTTTCCATGGCCCTAGGGAGACTCACACAATTTAGGACACACCATGAACTCCCAAGGCATGCAACACCAACATTTTTTTGTTCCACAAGTTTTCCTAATATGGAATTACTTAAACTTGCGCTACACCTTCACTTCTTTTAGTTAAGTGAGTGTGGAATATATATGCTACTTAACCAAAATTACATATGTAAAAACTACAATAATGTCAATCCATGTAATACAAAGATACACGTACACAATACAATATGATATGGGCATCTCATTGACCTAAATTATACCCAAATGATATATAGTAATGACAAGAGTTACAATATAATCCCACGACTTATAATAACAACTCCTACTAAAGATATACAATGAAGGCATTCCCTGGCCAAGCTAAACACCAAATCTTAGCTCCTTGTTGAACACCTAAATTTAACCCAACTAATTGAACCTTGAATTTTGTTCCAAGGGAACTCAAAATTTCGGTTAGCTATGTTGCATCGTTCTAGTGAACTGAAAAAATTTCGGTCATCTACTCAAACACCGAAATTATGTTCAGTTTGTGCCTCAATCGATTTGCACTTTTTTGGAGGCACGATGCATTAACCTGTCAAGCAAAACTGAGGCCTGCATGCCTACTTGTTAGGCAAGATGTAAACACAGTCATGCCACTTCCGTATCATTCTGACTTTTCTTTGTGTGAAGTGTGGTTGAATGTTGTTATGCCTTCTATCTTGGCTCCACATTGAACTTGTCCCTCCTCAACTCAAGTTACAACTCTATATATCTGGTGGACATGGCTAGCCCAATCAAAACATTGGTTCAGTGGGGGCACATCCCATTGTAAGCCGACATTCCATGTTCCAAGCTGACCCTTTTGCCATCGTCTCGTGCGTTCTTGTCTTGTCGATTGAGTTATCTAGACTAGTTGCAATGCACCCATGGTACCATTGTCCAACTCTCTAGCCTACTTGCAATGCACCCATGATACCCTTGTCCAATTCACTCCATCTCGACTCATATTGTCTTATGCATGCCCTCATATGCCAATTGACCCATCTTTCCCAATTGTACCCTGCCCACACCCATACTCGCCAACTCAAATTTGTAACATGTAGTGCACTCATGCCAAGTGTTTGGTCCGTCGCATCCCATGCCAGTCCCATACTCCATTAGATCGAACATATCAACTCATTCATGTCAACCAACCCATCTCATCTCATTGTTTGGTCCATCCTCATCGCATGACTCGTCTTTTTGCACCACGGTGGAAACCTAAAATTTGGGATTCCACTCAACGTTGTCTCATGCAAGGACTTGACCACATTGGTTGGTCCATCCTCATTGTATGACTCGTCTTTTTGCACCATGGTGGAAAACTAAAATTTGGCATTCCACTCAACATTGTCTCATGCAGGGACCCACCCACTTGTCTTGGTGGACCCATGTTGTGTTATATCGCATTGCAAGCTAGTAATAACATCCAACTCATAAGTCATAACATCTGAATCATCTTGCTAAAATATCATGTATCTCCAAGGTAAAAAAATGATAACCACACCAAGACACCCAACCCCAATATGCTCAAGCACATTTAACGCATCACTAATCTAATGATATTATCACTAGTCTCTAATGCATGAGAGAGTGAGCTTGGGAGAGGCACTAACACATTAACACATTGCTTGCATACACCCATAGAAACTTTTAAATTGGAAAAAAAATATTGTGCAAAGATGATTATTTTTAAGATTAGATAGAATTCCTCCATATGCAATGATTAAAAGTTTATTTTAACCTCAGCAAATGTGAAATAAGTTGAAGATAAGCTCCACTTTCTTTTTCATGATAACACAAGACAAACTAATCATTTAATTATTCAAGTCAATAGTAGTTTCAATGCATCAGAAATATTTAATAGAATTCTTTGGCATCATGATAACACAAGACAAACTAATCATTTAAATATTCAATTCAATAGTACGTTTATTGCCTCCCGAAATATTTAATAGAATTCTTTTATTTCAGCGATGCAGCTGGTTCAAATTACCATCATGTAAACAACGTGATAAACCATTTCTTCCTCGCCATTATCTATTCAACAACTTTTATCATTATACGCCGGCTTTTCTCGGTACTCTATGCAGTCCAAAAGTATGGGTGCAAACAGCTCAGACAAGCTGGGCATGACATTGATTGCAGCAATTATCAATCTTTGACCTTTATCGACCATTAACTTCCTGTGGGCACACAAGGGATAATTCTTTCTGCAGATGCCAACCAGCCATCGTGTCATTACCAAATGTCAACGCTCAGATTGGGTATCGATTGATAATGTATTCAGTACGTACACTGTCATCTTTCTCAACCGTGGTTCTTCGATCATTGTCTTTGTTACATTCAGAGTTAAAATCACCCAATTCCATGTTAAGTTTTCAATTTATATCTTAAAGCTGAAGTTTTGAATGATCATTTTGTTCAACGTTAGAATTTGTAGAGAATGTGGAATTCTAGAGTGCGGATAGATGCAGTAGAGAAACATTGAAATGTGTAGCATTACACACTTACCTTCTACCACCATTAGAATTTGCGAGTTGCATGATAATCCCCGTGAATGCTTCCAATTAAGCTACGAAATTAGAGTCCTTGACTTGAATTTGTGATTAGAGCTTGAATTTCATTGGAATTGACTTCCATGAATGCTTTATGCTTATGAAGGAAGGATTTTGTAGAGCTCCTAATAATAAGAGAGGAGGCATTGAACCTAGGGGAAGCCTGAATCAATCGTTAGAGATAACAGGAATAACAACTTTTGTGGACTCTAGCCATTTAATAGATAAAGGTGCGAGAAAAATGCATTTGCAAATGGCTTCCCAGGATCACAATTACCTCAAAAGTGTCCACAATCCAAAATTCCTTTCATGGAGAAGTCCATTACAAGGGAGTTAATCCCACCATGATGCGATGCTATGAAAAACTCCAATAAATAATGTATATAGTGAGATATGTTAAGGTTCTAATAAGCATTTATTATTAATTTATTAGTTATCATTATGTCAACCTAGTGGTAGGTTACATCATGCCACTTTATCTCATATTTACATAAAAGAGATTCATTTGTATAGGCATAATATCTTATCTTGGCATTTGGTTAATTTATATCTTATCTTGGCATTTGGTTAATTTTAAAGAAGGTTTATCCTTCAAAATGGACTATTATTCATTAAATTTTCATCACTTTCAATGTATTGGTTCATAACAATGCAATGCATGAGGTTTTGTGTCATTCTATTGGACCTTCCATCATGAACACCCAACATTAAATGTTCCATAAATTTAATAAGTGACATTAAGACATAGGTTGATAATATGACTTGGTGTTAATGATGATAACACCTTCTTTTGCTTGAGTTTCCCCATTTGTCAATTAATCCACCTCAACATTGTCCCCCATTAATGCATGGTAGAATTCAACAACATGAAAGGCATGCAAGATGTATCTAATTCTGTTAAGGGTTGAGCCTAGTTTTGAATCAGAGGAGATGTTTCTATTATCACGTATGATGATATTCCTAAAGTCCCCCATGAAAATTAATCTCTAAAGGCTAGGAATGCTTGCTATATTTACTCCTTACATGATTTGGATTGGATCATGGTATTATTTTTCATCAATCCTGATGCTTTCAGAGTGAAAAAAGGGGAAGAACCAACTCATAGGACTATTCTTACCGTTGGGACCTAGTTTGGAAAATTGGGGTTTGAAACCTTCCGAGAGCATTTTGAGGCATCAAATGACATTTTTTGAGGGTATAAATTTATTGTTTTAGTGTGGCACCTCTTTTTCCTATTCTACATACAAATACCTTTCTAATGACACAATAATAGACTTAAGCAGAATCTGTATGCAAAATTTATGCCACTTAGAAGTTAACCTTCCCATTTTTCCCACTATAATTCGAGAGGATGCCATTTCAAGTTCCTTTAGTCATGGAAAATGGGAAGTTGTATGATTATGATGAAGAAGACTCTAGAAGATTCCATTTTTTAACTTTGGTTAAGAGTTGAGGGAGTCTAACCTAACCACTAATATGTTGGAAATATTGAGTGGGGGGTGAATCAATATTTATTTTCAATTGTTATTTTTACCAGTTAGACCATTTAAAATGAACAATAAGAATAAATACTTATATTAATCTCTTCTTTACAATATATACCATACAATATAGTGTAGGGCTTCAACCCTAGATGAAGACATCAATCTTCAATCCTTCCAGGCACCAACCTTTACTTTTGCAAGCACCGTCTTGGACTTCACAAGGCTCCAACCCTATCTTTCCATAGCACCAACCTTGCCACTTTGAGGCACCAACCTCTAGGGCTCCAACCCTATCTCTGGTATAGGCCCAACCTGGTCTTCGTGAGGACTCCTATCCTCCAGGGCTCCAACCCACGACTTCAATTCTTCATTATGGATTCAATGATTCTTCACTACTCCCAATATCTTCTGTAACGAGCCTTTACAATATCTTCACCTTCAACGATCTCCAAGGAACCTAGTGTATCAATGACAACTTTGTCTTCTCTTCTAGGTGTCTCCACAGTTCTTTATGGTACCCAAACAAAATCTCCAAGGTCACGTCATGATGACTTCAACAATGCATCATGATCTCCAAGAATATTCAGGATCAACTAAAGCTTCTCAACAAGATGTCTTCAATAAGCTTTTAGATGACTCTTCGAGGTATGCTCAAGATCAATTCCAACAACTCTTCAAGATCTCTAAGGTTCCAAAGGTTCCAAAATAGTCTTCAAGACTGCTCTAACAACTGCACAATAGGTCTTGTGCAAGATATCTCCAAGATATATCTACAAAGTATTTTCCAATATGTCTCTACAAAAACTTCAGGTCTGCTTCAGCTAGATGAGTTCAATTCTTTAGTTATGCTTCAACTTGGTTGCAAAAGATCTTCACTTTCACTATTAGGCTCTAGAGGAGGACCATAGTATCAAAAAATATTTGGAGTAAGGCATATACCACATTCATGTAAAAATCTTGATTTGCGGTAATTAGTCCATAAACCATTATTCTTGCCTTGTTTTTGTGAGTTGTTGTTGATTTGGTTAGGGTTTTGGTTTCTGATGGATTAATTTCCCCCACCTTGTGTGTTTGGTTGCTAAGGGTTGTCTCCATTTGTCTAGTTTCCCCTTAATTTCTTCTTTCCTTTTTTTCTTCCCATTATTTTTGTTGGAAGCGTGATTGGCCATGCTAAGTTATGGAAATTCCTATTGTTGTTATGAGAAAGAAGGTTGGATGAAATTAACCCTAGCATTTTATTAAGGATTTGCAGGGTTAGGTTGTAGTGGTCTGAGAAAAGAGAAATAGGGTTTTCCTTATGTAGGATTCCCATATGAGGTTTGGGATGTTGAAAAACTGTCAGAGTTGTGTAGGGTGGAATAAGTTGTATCCTACATGGGAGGGGCAGTAATTGTAGTCAAACTATGATAATATCTAGCTAGCATGGGTGGGGAGTAGGTGGCGTCTCATTCATATTAGGAAATATTGGAGATGGACTATATGGGTATTCATGCTAAAGAAGTTGATTCCCATGCTGAGGGTTCTACTGGGTAATGGATGTTATGAGGTATATAATTTGACGCCCACAACTTCTCTTTATTGAAAGGTTGGGTTCGAGGGGAATCAAGGATGACTGTATAAAGGTACACTAGTTGACATAAATAATCTTAAATTGTTGAGCCTTGGAAATGACTACTTATTAATATTGAGGCATGGTGATTGCAACGTCCTTTGCTATAACTGGAGAGAGGGAATTGAGGAAGAAGTCTAAGAGAGTTTTTTTGGAGTTTTCGATCTTGTAGATACTACATCATCTATGCCACTTGTGGATGTGGTCTGCAATGTGGGTGGAAGATGATTGTTGAAACACATATGATAAATCGGATCCTGTATCATGATGAATGAGAAGTTTGAAAAAGGTGAAGAGCGACTTAGCTATGGCTTCAAATGTGTTTTAGGACCCAACCTTCTCACTAACATACCACTTAGCCAAGGGGCCAGTGAGTGTGCAATGAAGGAGCCTTAATCAAACTGAGTCATCAATGATACTATTTGAACAAAACTAGAAGTGTAAGGTCATAACATGGTTGAAAGGGTCTTCCCCAGGATTTGCTTCAAATTTAGGGATGTTAGAAGTTAGTTTGGTGGGAATAATCAGTAATGCTACATTATGGGATATGGGATCTTTCATTAACTTTGTGAGACCTAGGAGATTCAGTGAATCAACAAATTGAAGATTTAGTGTTTGATTTCCCAGAGCTGTGTGGTGTGTGCGGGTTGGAGTGTTACTTTGAGGTATAGTGGTACCTAACAAAGTGGCATTGAGGATAGATGAGCCTAGCAAAGTTGGAAGGTTGACTAGTTGAAACTGCAAGTCTATAAATCTCCCTACCAAAGGTGGGAGGTCTTGGAGGAAACAAGAGAATTAAGGTACCAAGTGGTCCCTTATGGTGTTCAATGAAATGTATTGATGCTGATGGGGATCTCAAGTATGTAAACCAATGTATCGATATATAAAACAAACCAAAATAAAGGGTTGATTACTTTAATGGTGCTTAAACTGTGAATCAAACTAAGTTCTAACAAGGAATTTTCATATTAAATCGTAAAATATCTAACATCATACCACTCAATAGTAATTGTGCCTTATAAGACTTTTCAATAGTGGGGGATGAGGCCACAAGAAGAAAAACTAGCAAAGGTATGAAAAGAGGGTTATAATGAGGGGTGTTGGGGCGTGTCCCAAAGAAACTAGGGGCACTTCCAACAATTGTTCAAAATTGCCTCCAGATGTAAATGATTCCACACCCACCACCTTAGGTAAGATGCCATAAAATTTGAACACTAAGCTGCGTCTATCAAGTGTGGGTGAGGGAATCTCAATTTTTTGGTATCAATTGCAAATTCAAAGCCCCTACCAGGAGTTAGGAGACTCAAGGAGGCCCACAGTAATCTTTGGTCTAATCCTTTCCCCCTTCATGAGTATCTTCTCACCACTAGTTTTTTGACATTGGATTATGGAGGATTTAAGGCTCCCTAAAAGTAAACTTTATATGTTTCAGATGCAAATGACCAAGGGGGGTTGTTTGGATGCCTATTTTTTAGGGTCCTGACTTAAATTATAATTTTCTCTTTTGACCCCATGGCAAGGGAAATTATGTGTGTTTAAATTTGGCTGCTTTTAAGAGGCCATGAGCTTGGGATGATGGCCCAAGATTCGTCTGACTTAGGGTGTAAAAAAATGGTGAATTTCAAGAGGTCTACGCTCAATGTTTCGATTCCCCCATATCACTCTTAGCATAAGGGGAAGAGCATATTGATCAAGCAACAACTAAGAGAAACTCATTTGTGTGTTGTGCAGTGGGTGCAAGGTGGTATGTGGCCATCATAATGTGTGTTAGATTGTAGAGACGTGGATATCAATGATCCGTTACTATTCCAACCCAATTAAGCTATGTGAATTTTACCTTTTTGAAAATAAATAAGTGCATATAATGGGGCACTTACTTTCCTTCTACTTAAACTATGTGATCTTCCCTCTATTCCTAAAGGGAAGTGAAAATGCGCGTAGATATGTTTCTAACTACCCCATATCACTATGAGTGCAAGGGAAAGAGCCTACTCCAAAGTGAAGTTTACCACTTCAAGTGCCGATCTTACAATTTATCCACATGAGATAAAGGCCATCCATGTGGAAATATAAAACCGATTCTCCTGCTCTCGTGGTTAATTGAAGCGAAAAGACAACCTAACTATCCTGCCAAAATGTGTAGGAGTGGGGGAAGATTATAAATGGCTCCCACCCTACTAAAAAGAGGAGAAAATTACAATTAAATTTATCTTTACATATCTGCGCACATAAATGGTTGACAATTGTGATATCCAACACCACTGTAAAATTGGTTTACAGAAAATCATGCATATGTTTTTTTGACAGTCACAAAGATCATCTCCAAATTGAAATAGAGACAAATTCCATCATTCCAAAGCCTATATTAGGCCACAAAATGATGAAAATAAATAGAAAAATGGTTTACAAAGAGAATTGAAAGGGAGAAAAGCTTGCACACAATAGAGATTAGAGAAATAATCTTATGGAGTCACCAATCTAATATTGATTATTTAGAGAAAAAATGTTCCAAAATCCACTCCAATGTAAGCCATGTTTTCCCACATAGATCAAGTAGCAATTGATTAGTAGACAAGAAAACAAAATAATAAGTAAATTAATGAATTATAGTATGAGATATTCCAACTACAATGTAAAAACACAAACATAGAAAGAAAAGAGTTTGGGAGACAAGAATTTTTTTTATTGATGTAGAAGGGGTAAAATATCTCCCAGAGACACTAAAGGGAGATTTAAAGGCAAGAGAGCCTTGGATCTCTTAAAGGAGGTTCCTCCTTTCCCTCACTTGCAGGTGTAATCTCTCCTCAAGAATTTCCTTGGAAACTCTTGAATGATGAGCCAATTGGGAGGAAATTTGAGTAGCATAACCTTACAATGACTTATCTCTTATGAATGGTCTCCAATGTAGTGATATTTATGGGCCAAGGTCCATGCCTTGTCGCAATTTGGATTATTAATGAGATTTTATATTTGAGTGAGCCTCACATCTTGGCAGGGAGACAAGAGCAGTATTTTGGGGGCTCCATAACTTCTCCTTAATGGTGTATAGGTTCAAGAATGAGCCCCCCTAACTTTTTACTTTCACCTAACAAGGGGAATTTAAGGTGAATTTCCTCGTAGGTCTCTCAAATGTCACTTCCTATGGAACCACACCACTCTCGAAGAAAAAACCACAAGGATCTATGAAAACTTGAAAGAGTGGATTTGTGTGGATTAATTAAAGTGTGCTTAGTGACAAGTAATCCTTTGCTCGTGAACCCATAATTTATTGACTCTTGGGAGCCTTTGATTTTGATAACATTTCACATATTTCAACCCTAATAAGCACATTTGAGTGCACAATTTTTAAGTGATAACACATCTATCTATTATTCAATTCTCATCCTAGGCATCACCTTGACACTCAAGCATAATGAGTTACCATCACTCCTCTTGATAGTGAGCCAAGCTCTCACCGTTAAATGAGAAGAAAGGGTGGACTAACCCTCATGAATACTACCTTGATCTCCATATAAACTCGACTCTACTACTCCAGCTAAAGTCCCTCCATAATTTTGCAACATTTACATCAACAAAGGAGTATATGAATTAATCTTGCCCTCAGCCTCCTCTATGAGTCTCTCGAACTTAGGGTCATATGGCCACTAAACCTCTCCAACTATTTATTTGATAGGTCTAATATCCTCCTTAGCACATTTGTACCATGGTTGTGGAGGCTCCTCCTCATACTGTTGGATCATAAGTGACTCATCCTCCCGCTCTATGAAATGATCTCACAATATCATCTCCACTTCATCTACCAGTCTCTGATATAGGAATCTCTTGAGTCCTCTTTGCCAAGGCTACAATAATTCCTGAATGTTGAATCAAGACATCCTATATCTATGAAATGATCTCAAAATCTCATCTCCATTGCATCTACCACTCTCTGATCTAGGACTCTCTCAAGTCCTATTTTCCAAGGCTAAAAGAATTCCTGAATGCTGCATCAAGGCATCCTATATCTATTGAAACTTATCCTCCAAGTCTCAAATCCTCTCCTCATGTACTAGAAAAACTTATCTGATCATCTCTACATCTCTCATCTTGAAGGTAACTCCACCCATGCGTATCAATGTCTCTTGAGATCTCATTAAAAGTACCTCTCATAGTAGGAACTATCATTGGTGAAGGTCCAAAAATATCATAAAATGATCCTAGTGAGGAATTATAACAACCAAGGCTGCTCTCAAAAACCCCTGACCCAAGGCTATCTCATAGTCATCCAATGGTATAATGGTAAGGCTTGTGTGTGCGGGCTTAGGACACAACACAAGCTATTTGGAAAAATCACCCCTAATGAAGTTTTGAGTCACACCATTATCAATTACATACAACAACTTTATCTTGTTGTATTGCATGAACATAACTCAAATGGGTATCCATTAATTGCTATGGTGGTGCAGGTTGTTCTCGCAAAATCACTTCCAAAAATTGCATCACTCTAATTATTGGATTTTCTATTTACTCCAAAGATGATATTCTTATTCAATGGATAGTCCTTTGCATAATATTTCTTCACACAAGTCAAACATAATATTGTCTTATTATCTCTCAAGGAATCTAACATCTTTGATTCTCAATCATTTAGTACCTCCAACTTCCCTTTTGTTGAAAAATCTAGGGCAACTTAGTTAGGGTTTATTTAAATTTTATTTCTCTTATCTTGACAACTTCTTGTGATATTCTTGTTACTTATTCTTCTTTATTATTAGTATTCATCATCAAGACAATTACCAAAAAGAAGATCACAAACAAAACAAGAGAACACCAGAGATAGGTTCCAAGCCAGGGAAAAACCCCTCCAAGGGGAAAACCCAAAGAACTCTCTTCTTATAGAAATAGTTTCAAAGAAGACTTGCAAGACCTTAGACACAAACCAGACTCACCAAGATCAAGCTAGCCACCAACAAAGAGCCCTGTCCTCCTAATAATGTCTGGAATTGCTTCTAATATTCTTCAAACCTATGGAAACCCTAGTGACAATAGAAAAGTCGCATGTGAGCGCTGATTAAAGAAGAAACTTCAAAAAACAAGAGACAGTTTCTTCTAGATGCATATCATATAATGAGATGAGAGATAAGTGTGTGTTTCCAAGTGTGGTTGAAGTCCTCTTTATATAGGATTTCACTGGGCTAGAATATGCATCTCTAGGCCGACTTAAACAATGGCTAAACGACTTGATCTTGGGGTCATTCTAGACCATTCTAAACAAAAAAATAATATTTGATTTCTTGTTACAAGTGGCCAATGGGGTCTTTTACATTATGAAATATATTTTGACTCATGACAAAAACCCTAGAGCACACAATGAGTGATTTGACCCAGGACCCAAATACTTTGAGCATGAAACCCATGCTTTAAATAAATAGTTTCCTTTTACATAAAAAATATTTTTCTTTCTTTTGACAAGTATAATAATAATTACATCATGTCATGAGCCAAATACAATTATGAAGACCAATACTAGTTACATTCTTCAACACCTTTTTCCTTCTTCTTTCCCTCATCATCATGCTCCATCTCACTACTCTTTGGACTAGGATTCCTCTCGCCTCTATAATCCAATGGTTTATATTCAATGATGATGGCTATTGTAATAGATTTAATATTCTGCCATCACAACTCACTTTGTGCCCATGATTGAAGTCCATTCATAAAATGGAACAATTTTTTCCTCCTATGGTATGTCCTTAATCTCCAACATAAGACTTAAAAACTATTTGATGTAGGTTTGGATCTTCCCCATGCACATTACAGACATCAATTAATTTTGAGCCATCCATTCTTGGTTACTAGGCCTAATCTGTACATGAAAAGAACGCTTCAAATTTGTTCATGTAGATATCATGTTCATGATGTGACCCACTGCAAAGCCTTTCACTCAATTTATCTACCATAACTTAGATGTTACTATAAAAAATATAGCTACAACATGTACATTGTCCCCATATGAACAAGCACTCATATGATCCAAGTATTACTCCATGTCCGCACATAAATTCCCCATCACCTTTCCCCTTCTTCTCCCATCACATGTCTCTAGTTATCTAACTTTTATATTCATAGTTGTGTTGGATGACCCCTTCCCAATAGCCTTCTTCAAGATGGCGATCAAATCATCTTGATCCTGCAATCTATGCCAGATAATCATCAACTCACTCTTGGAATCCTTTAATATTTCTTTTTGTTTCTCAGATCTCTCTCCATGGCATTATAGATTGTCAACCAAGTGATGTACAATCATCTCCAAATTCAACAATTGATCCTTCCTCCTAGGGGTCTTTTGTTCGCTTATGTGTCACTACCTCTATGTTGTGAACTAGCCATAAGTTCACACGAACTAGTCACTACAAGAATCTAAACACAACTGCCACAACAATATACTTATAAAAAATGCAATGATATCTCCCCCATATGTCCTCTACCATGGAAGCATTAGGGAAGAACACCACTACGCTCTCCTAAGACTCCCGTCAAAAGAATCTCCTCCATATAGCACCAACTCTTACTCACCTCTCATGACTACAATAATGGCCCCGCTATGAACTTCACACTTCTTGATCTTCTCACTGTATTCATGATCTTCTACTATAATACCACCTGCCACAAATGTGACAGTGGTGAGGAGTACCTAAATACTTATCTACAATCTCAACTCTAATATGATTTTCCATGGCCCTAGGGAGACTTGCACAATTTAGGACACACCATGAACTCCCAAGGCATGCAACACCAACATTTTTTTGTTCCATAAGTTTTCCTAAAATGGACTTAAACTTGGGCTACACCTTCACTTCTTTCAGTTAAGCGAGTGTGGAAAATATATGTTACTTAACCAAATTTACATATGTACAAACTACAATAATGTCAATCCATGTAATACAAAGATACATGTAAACAATACAATATGATGTGGACAACTCACTGATCTAAATTATACCCAAATGATATATAATAATGACAAGAGTTACAATATCATCCCACGACTTATAATAACAACTGATACTAAAGATATACAATGAAGGCATTCCCTGGCCAACTCCAAAATTTAACCTCAAAATTCAGTTCACTCCTAAACACAAAATTTCAGTGCAACCTTGAACTCAAAATTTTGGTCTTGCCAAAACTCCAAAATTTGGCTCAAACCAAACTCCAAAATTCGGCCAAGCTAAACACCAAATCTTAGCTCCTTGTTGAACACCTAAATTCAACCTAACTGATTGAACCTTAAATGTTCCAAGGGAACTCAAAATTTCGGTTAGCTATGTTGCATGGTTCTAGTGAACACCAAATTTTAGTCATCTACTCAAACATCGAAATTATGTTCAGTTTGTGCCTCAATCGATTTGCACTTTTTTGGAGGAGGCATGGTGCATTAACCTATCAAGCAAAACTGAGGCCTGCATTCCTACTCGTTAGGCGGGATTTAAACACAGTCATGCCACTTCCTTATCATTCTAGCTTTTCTTTGTGTGAAGTGTGGTTGAACGTTGTTATGCCTTCTATCTTGTCTCCACATTGAACTTGTCCCTCCTCAACTCAAGTTACAACTCTATATATATGTGGTGGACATGGCTAGCCCATGTGACATATTGGTTCAGTGGGGGCACATCCCATTGTAAGCCGACATTCCATGTTCCAAGCTGACCCTTTTGCCACCATCTCGTGTGTTCTTGTCTTGTCGATTGACTTATCTAGACAAGTTGCAATACACCCATGGTACCCTTGTCCAACTCTCTAGCCTACTTGCAATGCACCCATGGTACCCTTGTCCAATTCACTCCATCTCGACTTATATTATCTTATGCGTGCCCTCATATGCCAATTGACCCATCTTTACCAATTGCAACTTGCCCACACCCATACTCACCAACTCAAATTTGTAACGTGTAGTGTGCTCATGCCAAGTGTTTGGCACGTCACATCCCATGCCAGTCCCATACTCCATTAGATCGAACATATCAACTCATTCGTGCCAACCAACCCATCTCATCTCATTGTTTGGTCCATCCTCATCGCATGACTCGTCTTTTTGCACCATGGTGGAAACCTGAAATTTGGGATTCCACTCAACATTGTCTCATGCAAGGACTCGACCACATTGGTTGGTCCATCCTCATCGTATGACTCTTCTTTTTGCACCATGGTGGAAACCTAAAATTTGGCATTCCACTCAACATTGTCTCATGCAAGGACCCGACCACTTGTCTTGGTGCACCCATGTTGTGTTATATCACATTGCAAGCTAGTCATAGCATCCAACTCATCAGTTATAACATCCAAATCATGTTGCCAAAATATCATGTATAAAAAAACGGATAACCACACCAAGACACCCAACCCCAATATGCTCAAGCACATTTAACGCATCACTAGTCTAATGATATTACCACTAGTCTCTAATGCATGAGAGAGTGAGCATGGGAGATTAAATAACACATTGATTGCAAACTCAAATAGCAACTTTTAAATTGGGAAAAAAAACTATTGTGCAAAAATGATTATTTTTAAGATTAGATAGACTACCTCCATATGCTATGACTAAAAATTTATTTTAAACTAAACAAATGTGAAATAAGTTGAAGATAAGCTCCACTTTCTTTTTCATATCATGATAACTCAAGAGAAACTAATCATTTAATTATTCAATTCAATAGTACTTTTATTGCCTCCGAAATATTTAATAAAATTCTTTTATTTCAGCGATGCAGCTGGTTCAAATTACGATCATGTAAACAACGTGATAAACCATTTCTTCCTCGCCATGATCTATTCAACAACTTTTATCATTATACGCAGCCGTTGCTCAGTACTCTGTGCAAACAGCTCAGGCAAGCTGGGCATGACATTGATTGTAGCAATTATCAATCTTTGACCGTTATCGACCATTAGCTTCCTGTGGGCACACAAGGGATAATTCTTTCTGCAGATACCAACAAGCCATCATGTCATTACCAAAATGTCAACGCTAATCAGTATTATGTAGACTGTCATCTTTCTCAACCGTGGTTCTTCGATCGTTGTCTTTGTTACATTCAGAGTTAAAATCACCCAATTGCATTATCAATTGTATGTTCAGTCTCGGCTGTTTTCAAATTTAAATCTAGAAGCTGGAGTTTTGAATGATCATTTTGCTCAACCTTAGAATTTGTAGAGAATGTGGAATATGTGAAATTTTGGAGTCCAGATAGATGCATAGTAGAGAAACGTTCAAATGTGTAGCATTACACAATGGCCTTCTACCACCGTTAGAATTTGCCACTGTTGCATGATAATCTCCATGATGCTTCCAATCAAGCTAAGAAATTAGAGTCCTTGACTTGAATTTGTGATTAGAGCTTGAATTTCATTGGAATTGACTTCAACGAATGCGTTATGCCTCTCCGGATTTTGTAGAGCTCCTAATAATAAGAGAGGAGACATTGAACCTAGGGGAAGCCTAAATCAATCGTTAGAGATAGCAGGACTGACAACTTTTGTGGACTCTAGCCATGTAATAGACAAAGATGCGAGCAAAATTCATTTGCAAATGGCTTCGAAGGATCACAATTGCATCAAAAGTGCACACAATCCAAAATTCCTTTCATGGAGAAGTCCATCACATAGGAGTTAATCCCACCAAGATGTTATGAAAAACTCGAGTAAACAATGTATAGTGAGATATGTAGTGTGTGATGAGTATGCATGTTAAGGCTTTAATAAGCATTCATTATTAATAAGGCCCACTTTATCTTATATTTATATAAATGAAATTCATTTGTATAGGCATAATATCTTATTTTGACATTTGGTTAATTTTAAAGAAGGTTTATCCTTCAAAGTGGATTATTATTCATTATTTTTTTTTTTATCAATTTCAATGTATTAGTTCATAACAATGCGACACATGAGGATTTATGTCATTCTATTGGACTTTCCATCATGAACATCCAACATTAAATGTTCCATAAATTTAATAAGTGACATTAAGATATAGGTTGATAATATGCCTTGGTGTTATTGATGATAACACCTCTTTTGCTTGAGTTTCCCTATTTGTGAATTAATCCACCTTAATATTGTCCCCCCTTAATACATGGTAGAATTTAACTACATGAAAGGCATGAAAGATGTATTTTGTTAAGGATTGAGCCTGGTTTTGAATCAAGAAGAGATGTTTCTATTATCACGTTTGATGATATTCCTAAAGTCCCCCATGACAATTAATCTCTAAAGGCTAGGAGTGCTTGCTACATTTACTCCTTACATGATTTGGATTGGATCATGGTATTGTTTTTCATCAATCCTGATGCTATTAGAGTGGAAACTGGGGAGGAACCAACTCATAAGACTATTCTTACCGCTAGGACCCAGTTTGGAAAATTGGGGTCTAAAATCTTCCAAGAGCATTTTGAGGCATCAAATGACATGTTTTGGGGGTAAAAATTTACCATTTTAGTGTGGCACCTCTTTTTTCTATTCTACATACGAATACCTTTCCAACGACACAATAATCGACTCAATCAGAGTCAATATGAAAATTTTATTCCACTTGTAAGTTAACCTTCTTGTTTTCCACTATAATTCGAGAGGATGCCATGTCAAGCCCCTTTAGTCATGGAAAAGGGTCTAGCTGTATGATCTTGATGAAGAAGACTCTAGAATATTCCATATTTTAACTATGGCTAACAATTGATGGAGTCTAACTTAACCACTGGTAGGCTATTAGACTGTGTGATAACTAGACCACTAGGAGGAAAAGGGTTTCCATTATTTTTGTGTGTATCTTGTTCGATAGGTGGGAAGAGTAGCTGAGAGGGATAGGGAAAGAGCACATAGAGAGGATTTGTGTACTGTAGTAGCCCATGAGACACATACATATTTATTTGTATTTGCAACCATTTTTTATTCAGAGAAAGAGAGTAGAGTGGCCTCATTTTCCAGCTAGGTTTTCTCTTGAAAGGGTTTCCTAGGATATATCTTGGGTCAAATTGGCCTTCTGAGTCTTTATTTCATAGTTATTTATTTCATTCATAAATTTTGATTTGCATACATCTGCAATAAACACTAATCTAAAGATCTAGAAATCTAAAGGTTTATAAATTTAAAGAGAAATAAATCTTAATAGAAAATGTCAGATTTTTAAGTAGAATTTATCGAATTTGTTATGACAAACTATCTAGTAGAATATCCAAAATAGTTTACGAAGCATATTTCGATCAGAGACTTTTGGGGAAGCTAAATCGTCAATAGCGAAAAGTAGGAAAAACCTAGTCATGGTTAACGAATCTGTGAATAACAGTTGTGATCCTACAAAGGAGAGGTTTTTGCAATTGGAAGCACAAGTTGCAAATATAAGCCATCATGTGAATCTCCTTAGGTTGACCTTGATTAATAAGCTTAGGATATTCAGAGAATATCAGGGTTCTAACGCAGAGAACATATCAAAGTAGAGATGAGGGGATGAGGAATAAATAGAGAGTGAGCTAAAGAAAGGACTCGAAAGAGATAAACCTAGTTCAAGTGTCGTGAACCATTTACAATCCCTGTTCAAAATGGAATCAAAGGTCGATATCAAGCCATACCAAGGCGAGATTAATGATCTGAAGCTAAATCACTGGTTGCAATAATTAGAAGTTTATTTAAATGTTCATCATATAGAGGAGGAATATAAGATTTCATTTGTGCGACTAAAATTAGATGGTCATGCCCTGATCTGGTGGGAAGCCACATAGATACCATGAGGTTGGAGGGAGATCCTCTAGTGACTAAGCGGGAGGAATTAAAAACCCTCATTAATTCACAAATTTACCTTATCGAGTATCTGAAGGACTGGTGGATCCAATGGCACTACTTTAGGTAGAAGCAAGGGCAGAGTGTACAGAAGTACATGACAAAGTTTATAATGATGGCCATAATGTTGGATATCTCCCCAAAGAATCCAAATGTACTTCTCAAATATCTCGGTGGTCTAAATAGCCATCTATAGAAGAAAATTATGTTGTTCAAGTGTAGATTGGTGGACGAGGCGTGTGTATATGCACAATACTTGGAGAACATAGCCATGAAGAAAGGGAAATCAAGTGGAACGAAGTAGAAGGAGTACAAGGACGCTTGTAAGGAGGGGAAGAAGAAGTGGAAAGGGGGAAAATATAAAAGGAAAACAACCATATTACACCAGTGCAAAGACCCCAACAACCACATATAAAGGAGAAGTATTGGAAGTTGCATTCTGAGCTTGACTTGAAGAACAAAAATAAAGATAATAAGAAGAAGAATCTCATGGACAATGATTCAAGAAACTAAGTGTTGATTTTCGAAATTAGGTCGTTCCAACATCAAGACCTCCAACCTTTCTGTGGCTAGCGATAAGTAATGGGAGCACATGCCCATGGTTTAAATTCGCATGAGTAGAAATGAATCCATGCCAAGACTTGTACAACTCAATCCTCTCATATTTGTTAAGTAAATCATAGCTTACAAGGAATACTCCTATAGCATGCGATCTCAACAAAAGAGGGAAAATAAAACAAGAAAAGAACTAACTACTGAGTGTCTGTACAAGAAAACAGATAACACCCCCCCCTCCTCTTCAGATAAAATATTGAATTATTTAAGAATCAAAATGGATAGAAGTAAGTGTTAGTTACATTCTTGCATCATTAGATTGTTGTTTTTTTTGTTTTTTTTAATATATTTGTAGATTTAAAATAAAATGTTACTTAAATATACAAAACATAGACAAAATACAAAAGAAATAAACCTTGAAACAAGATATTTACATGACTATATATAATAATAAAATAAATATATGCATGATGAAATAATGTGACAAGTTTATACAAGAGTTGAATATGATGTTAGCATTATAATAAAAATAAAAAGAAATAAGAAATAAAATGAAGATTCCCCAAGAAACCTTGGGAATTGTTCATGAGTGAAGGATTTTTTTTATTGCCTCAAAAACTCAGATACAAGATTTTGCAAACAGATGGTATACTTCGGTTTTTTGGAAACTAGGTTCGAAGGTTCATATAGAAGAGGAGAGTGAACCAAATTCTATTTTTGAAAAAATGGTTGGCTCGAAGTTTGATCATATTCCTACAAAACCATCAGTTGATCATCACCAACAAAAAGATAATAACTAGTGGAAATTATGCAAAAATATAAACACATGACCGTTGATTCGTGGAGCTTTGCCTTCACATCCTCGACACACTTGAGAGAGCATCCTACAAACCAAAAATCATCATCAAATTTTGCAAAGATTTATGCAAGAAAATTAATTAAGAATCATAAAAAGAAAACCTCACAACTGGAAAAAATCCCACTCAAAATTTCAGCAACATTTTGGTGTCAGAGATTGGGGATCCTTCGATTAAAGTGACTTCATGTTCTTATAGATTTGGTTGAGATTGATGAATGGTACATATCTTTCTAGGAAAATTGGGTCGACTGTTGGATGACATCAGACAGTTGCACCAACTAACCACTTTGACAACTATCTAACTGTTGGGTAAATTGTTTTGAATTGCATAAAATGATATGGATAGAACCATGATTTTAATTTGGTCTTTGTCACATGCTAATCTCTCAAACGAATGGTGATTCTAGTTGACTGGGTGAATTCTCTTCGATGTATTGTCATAATGTTCCAACCAAAGATACTACTCCCAAGCTCCATATACATCTCGCCTCTGAAAATAATGGGAAACATTGTCTACAACTTGAACACACTCAGGACGAACCAAGGAAAAGGATGCAAACTTCCACTTAGAAAACTATTCATCAGGAACTTGCAATTTCTTCTTTGAAATCACTTGTGCAAAAAAAATAAACATGCCTCTAATTAACGTTATGCCATGGGAAAAAAGATAAAGAAGGCCATATTGCTAATTTCAAAACCTTTAATATTATTCTCTACCATGAGGTCGACCACTAGATGAAAGCCTTTTTCAACATTTGGAAGGATCCCTATCTCCCTAGCCAATTTGTGTACATCGTAAGAAAATTTGGCACTGATAATTTTTCTTAGGAAAAATTATCTAAGCTTCAAATGGTTTTCATCGACCATGAGTATATTTCTCAGTTTCAAGTCCCGATGAATAATGACACATAGTGCATTTTTCCTTTACGTTATTTGCCTTGCTATGTCTAGAGCAAAGTTAACAATAGTTGATATTCTCAATGTACCTTTTTCTTAAAGAAATTGATGGAAATCACCGCCACTTAGGTACTCAATTATGAAAATTAAAGGGGGTTTCCTTGTGATTGGATTTAAAAAATTGACAATATCAGGATGTCGTAACTTGACTAACAAGCAACCTTGTATCTAAAGTGTTCAATCAACAACTTATAATCATAAAGAGGTTGAAGAACCTCAATCCATGGTGGAGCTGACATCATTTCCATGAGACGTTAAATCTTATTTGAAATATTTGACATTTGACCTTTAAGCACATTAACCTCATAATCCATAACACTTGTAGGAAATGTACCATTATGGAGATCTCCCTTAGGAACATTATTTGTCTGTGCATATTTATCAGAAGTTTCACCCTTCGATGTCTCAAATTCACTTGTGAGTTTCTGCATTTGTGAAGAACATATCGAAAAAACCCATTGACAATAATACAAAGCATCTGGGATCCTATTCTACATCTGTAGATCCAAACATATCTTAAAACATGATTATGAAATATGACAATTGTTGGGTTCCTCCAAACGTTCTAATATAGGAAGAGCTCTCAAATAATTACTTGAGGAAGTCTGCAAATCATCTCTCTCCAATGATACATCTCCTGGGGTAGTTATAACTTCCATTTTTTCAACAATATCTTTGATGAGCTTTGGGTTCCCCAACGACTTGACTAAATATATTTCTTGGTCATTTCCATCTGCATTAGTTTTGACAAGTTTTAAATGGAATTCATTATAAGTCTTCCCATTTTGAGAGTCCCTATATTGTCAATGTAAGCAACACTAAGGGATCCATTTCTTTACATTGGAAATATGATATCGACAACTTTTGCTGCTCCTTTATGCTCTTATTTGTTGGAAAATCACTGCAAATAAATTAGGGTTTAATTATCCTTTCTTGATAACTACTTGTGATTTGTCTTGGCTTCCTTTAATTCTTTATTATCTTATCTTTCATCAAGAAATTATCATATTATGTGTGTATGAAGATCACAAAACAAGAGACACAAGATGTAGGCACTATTCTCGGGAAAAACCCCCCTCGAGGGGAAAACCTAGTCAAGATTCTCTTCCTTTTAATAGTATTATTTGAGACACTTCACCCTAGACAAATACCAAACCTTCCCTCCAGGCCAAGTCAACCTCCCAGATCCTCGATCTCTTTTCTAGCAACTTTGACTATGTAGCAGCTTTTGGCATCAGGAAACAACTTCCGACATTAGGGGGTAGTGAAACTTGGAAGACTTCTATCTCCCAAACTAGGGCATGAAAGAGAGAGACAGAGAGGCACCAAAAGTTTTATTTCCTTCTTCTCCTTAGACTCCACCCAACTCGTACTTCCTTCAGCTTCCTTAGACACACTTTGCACTTCTCCAGCTTCCTTAGAGATATCGAACTAGCTTGATATGAGATGCTCCAAATGAATTTGACTTGCTTCTATTTATAGGCTTCAAGGAAGGTCAAATTGGTGTACTTAGGAAAACTTGATCTCTTCTTGGCCGACTTGGTGTGGATGATACATAAATTATATTTGAATCAATATTAAACCTTTTTACATGATTCAAAAGCCCAAGAAGGGTCTCTTTGAATATACAATGATTCTATAAACTCAATATTAAGCCTAGGAGTCCATAATGGGGACTTTGAATAATATAATGATGACCCAAACATGAAACCCATGCTTTAATAAGTCATTGTTACAATAATAAAATTATTTTCTTTATTCTTTTGACAAGTACATTTCGTGATGACTCAAATACATTAATGCAGATTGAACCTAGTTATATTTTCCAACACTCCCTCTTAACTAGGGAGGTATTTGTTATCACCCCAAGAAACTCTCCTAGGTTGTATCTCAGAGATGCTCGGGAACATTACAAACTCAACAAAAATGTTGGAAAATGGTGGATGAATGGAAGAAATGATGCATATTCAATCCAGATAACCATTTCTACTATGCTTAACCCTAGACATGGGTGAACACCCCCAAACTACAAGGCTTTAGACCACCAATTACTCACAGTTTGAAGAATAGGTGAAGATGGAGAATACTGACCACACCAGCAGATGCACAAGACCATGTGATGGCCGGCTGCAACTAGTAAAGAGGTCTGCAAATCTATTTCCTAATACACAGACATGATGACAACTCTTTGGCATTAAGTAAACAGAAACCTGCATAACACATTCAATAATACATACTTGATTCTAACATAGAGGTGGGATGACAACCCCTCTAATGCTAAACATCAATAGCACATGAAAAATGCATAACAGGCACAGCCTGGAACAAAGAAGAAGTGGAAAGTGAGCAATTAACAGCAAAAGAAGCTTGCATTAGCTGAAAATGAAGACCAGACGCTGCAGGTATCACAGTAGTTACAGTCTCTAGAAGTTGAACTTTACATCAAAACAATATCCATCAACCCTCATTACATCTTGATTCTAGGTATATATGGAGGTTGATTACAAAAAATATCTGCTAGCCTATGCGTGGAGGCGTCATAATGGACCACCAACCACATTAACTATCTGATATGGGGCTTCTGCTACCATCTGTTGCCTTAATGAACAAAATTTGACATTATTTGGTACTTAGGTGTACTCCTCGAATAGGTGGAATGTTGCATGAATAAATGTCCATAACTACTGAAGGTGTTTAACTGCTCGAGGCTGTACTTTCCTTCCCTAGCAGTGCTGTCTTTTGAATGAGGTAGTTGAAAATTAACCGCGCAGAGTACTGGTGGGTAGCTGATCACTGTTATCCTTTGTCCCTTGGAAGCATGGTGTAGGCCAAACACACGAAAACTAC
Source organism: Pinus tabuliformis (assembly GCA_031772625.1). Lineage (NCBI taxonomy): Eukaryota > Viridiplantae > Streptophyta > Pinopsida > Pinales > Pinaceae > Pinus > Pinus tabuliformis. The sequence continues at coordinate 1,022,048,832 of CM062805.1, forward strand.
ATGGAAAATGAACGGAGGGCTGGGAATGAATGTTAGCCGTTGGATGGAATAGACGGACGACTGAGATCTTTTGGCGGGTGGCGTCGGGGAGAAATGGAGGCGCAATTGATTGTAAGTCATTAGATCTGTCAGATGGACGATAGAGATCGGATTACATGGCCTATCAGAAGGTATATGCGCGGGGAGATTGTAGGCCGTTGGATCTCAGGCGAGGAGATCCAACGATCATCAGGTGATGAAGCTACATGATGATTAGCGAGCAGGAGGATGTACGTATGGGGAGTAAGCGGTTTCCCCACACCGCTCACGGGAGGCAGGTGGCATCCGTATGCGGGGGCGCGATCCAGTCTTTGTGCGGCACGTGGCAGAGGAAAACCACTTTCCCCGTGGATTATCGCGTGTGTAGGTTCCAGTGGCGGGAGGTGCGATTGATGTCTGATCGTAGCGGGGATAATCGGATGGCAAGGATTAATCACACATGTTTATTGATTGTTGTGACAGGGGAGGGCCTCGGCGGTAGCGCTTTTTTGCATGTGCGTGGTTATATGACTGCGGTCACATAGGTTTAACATGGCGCCCGGGATCCGAGGGGAAAAAGGGTTAATATGGGATTTATGAAGGATTATAGAGGAAATAGAAATAACGGTGTTAAGGGAGAATAAGGAGCATGAAGGGGAAGGAGGAAATGGAGGTAGCGGGAGTTATAGGAGTATAAAGCAAATAAAGGGGGATGGATAAAATGAACTACTGTGAGCTCCCTCCTTGTAAAGACACGTGGCCACGACAGTCATTTGGTCCTCCAAAACACATAAGTGCATAACAGAGCTAACATTGGCTCCTTTTGGGGATGAGATCCTCCCTGTGCGGTCTCAAGAACCTGCAGATCAATGCCTTCTTGATGAAAACAAATTGGCCAAAATTCTTAGTGTTCCGTTAGGCATGGAGTCTACTTTACCTACACAAAACTGATAAAAACAAAATATTTACAATCTTTAAGGCCAAAGACCTTAAACAACATAATTCTTCAGAAAATGCCCATTAACTGGGCCATCAAAAACTGCTTCTCCTCCCATACTTTTCAGTATGAAGGTGTTGTTCCCTTGAATTTGTGAAATGATGAAAGGCCCTGTCTAGAAAGCATCAAATTTCCCATGATTTCCTTTCTTTTCTTTTAATGCATCCTAGTTCAAAACCAAGTCTCCAACCTGAAAGTTATCTATCTTTGTCTTCCTGTCAAACACATCCTTGATCTTTTTCTGATGTGCTGTAGCCTTTTCAACCAACTGTTCTCTAATCTGATGTACTTCTGCTAAATCAATGATCCTCTTTGCCATTTCTTCTTCCTCATTTTGCTCTTCTTGAAGGAATTTTTCCACAGGGAGAGTTAACTGAATTGGGAATACAACTTCAGTGCCATATACGAGCTTGAAAGGAGCATTGCCTGTGGATTTCTTAATGGTCACTCTGTCAGCCCACAGTGCATACTTGAGCTTTGAATCCCAATTCTTTTTGTTGTCCACTAACAACTTTTTAATTATTCTTATCAAGCTTTTATTAGAGGATTCTGCTAGACCATTACCTTGAGGATAGTATGAGGTGGAATGAACAAGTTTAATACCCATTGAATCACACATTTCCACCAATTCTTTCGCCCTGAAGGCTGCTGCATTATCTGTGATTAATTTATGTGGACAACCAAATCTGCTGAAGATGTTCTCTGTCAAAAACTTCATGACCACATTATGATCAGCCTTCCTGGTAAGGATTGCTTCAATCCACTTGGTGAAATAATCAGTGGCTACTAATATCCATCTATGCTGGTCACTGGAATGTGGATTGATTTCTCCAATAAAATCCAAGCCCCACTGTTGAAAATGTCCTTTTACATGTATTGGTTTTAGGGGCAGGGACTTCAACTGCTGTTTTCCTTCAAATCTTTGGCACCTGTCACAAGATTTAACAAAAGAAAATACATCAGAAAATAAAGTGGGCCAATAGTACCCAGCTCTGAGAATTTTATGGGCTGTAGTCTTCCAATAATGGTGCCCTCCACACATGCTAGAATGAAATTGCTGCATAACTTCTATTGACTGTTCTTTGTCCAGACACCTTAAAAGCACTCCAGATGGATCCCTCCAGTAGAGCAGATTTTGATTAATGCAATATTTAGCTGCCCTAAGCTTTATAGTCCTGGCTTGAATTTGAGTAAATCCTGAAGGGATTTCTAGCTTCAGCAAGAAATTAATTATTGCAGAATACCAATCACAAGAAGCTATATTTTTTTCTACTGACTGCTCTTTGTCTGGTTCAACTGCTTTCTCTTCTTTATATGTCTGACCAGTTTCTGCAATTGTGCACAGGGAAACAATATCCAAAGATCTACAATTTTCTTCAGCTAACAATCTGGCAAGACCCTTTTTTAGGAACACCTTTTTCAAATGCTGCAAATGATTTTGATGGCTGCTGGAGTATACTGTTATATCATTAAGGTAGAGAAGGACAAATTTATCCTTCTCTCCTACAAATGCTATATCCATAGCTCTCTGAAAGGTTGCTCTAGCATTCATCAATCCAAAAGGCATCTTGGCATACATAAAAGTGCCCCAAGGAGTGGTAAATGCAGTCTTCTCTTGGTCATCTGGATGCACAACAATTTGATTAAAGCCTAAAAATCCATCCAAGAAAGACATTACCTAAGCTCCTGAGACCTTCTGTAGCAAATGCTCCATTTTTGGTAGGGGATCATTGTCTTTCTTTGAGCATTTGTTTAAGTTTCTGAAATCAACACACAGTCTGATTTCTCCACTTTTCTTCCTCACTACTACTAGGTTGGCTACCCATTTGGAATATCTGAGAGGGACTATGATTTTGGCAGCCAACAACTTTTTAATTTCTTTTTCAATTAGAGGCAGAAGCATAGAATTTATTGGTCTCAACTTCTGTTTGAAAGGAATGGTGTCTTTCTCCAGAGGGATTTTATGCTGTATTATTTTCTTATCATGCGTTTTTAGATCACTATACTCCCAGGCAAACACATCAACAAATTGCTTCATTAACTTGTAGTATTAAGAACTTTGGTCAGCAGACAGATGAGTGGAGAAATTTGTGTATCTAAGCTGACCTGGACTTCCTATATCATGCTTACAGACTACATATTGGGCTTCTTTCTGGGCAGCCTTGTAAGGCACATCATTATGGTCAAACAGTCTTTCAAGAGGAATTTACCCTTAGGTATATGATTGTTGGGAAGCTGGACAATTCTATCTTTACCAATTTTATTTCTAAGCTGGGATTTGGAGGTTTCTTCCAAGGCTTCATTATCTTGGTCAATTTGCATTTCAGAAAACTCGTCAATAACTTATAGAAACCTATTTATCTCATCATCGTCAAAAACTTTCCAATTTTGGACATTATTAGGAAAGGATGGTCTATATTTGATTTGCACTTCATAAATAAGTCTGGGAGGCATGGGAGGGATAAATAGACTAGCAGACACAACAAGGGAATCAACAAGCTGATTTTTGGCTCTAGGGATATATGAAATACAAAAATAATCAAAAGAATCTATAATTCTCCATACCTCATCTCTGTACGCTTTCAGCCTTGGGTGCTTTGCCTGAAATGTTTTATTTACTTGCTGAATGATCAAATCAGCATCTCCAAACACCTTCAAATTCTTGATTCCTCTGTCTTTTGCTGCATTAAGGCCCAATAGCAAAGCCTCATATTCTGGTATGTTATTTGTGACTTGAAAAGCCAGCTTAAAAGACAACTATGTGTTTTCTTTCTATGGAGATACTATCACCACCCCTGCTCCTGCAGTCTCCCTGGAACATGCTCCATTAAAGAACATCTCCCAAACCTGACTCCCTTGCTCTTCTTCGGCCTAATTTGTTATTTTCGTGAGCTGCATTGAGGCCTTATGAGATTCTTCTATTTGGAGGATACATTCTCCAAAATCAGTGTCCACAACATATATAGGATGATTAGTAGGATTCTTCTCATCATTGATGATGTATGCCAACTGTTCTTCTCTATACAATCTCCTGCTTTCTCCTCCAAATACTGGGACAGTAGCATAAGATAAATCATTCTGCAATGTCCCACCTAGCCTCTTAATCCATCCTCTGGACAACAACATGCCAAAATTAGGAGGGACATCTGCTACCACAATATCCATCATCATACTCTTCATGGGCAGCTGAGTTAAGGTAATGGCCAGGTCTTTGATCAATCCTAGGCATTTCACTTTCCTTGAATCAAAAGAGAACAAATCATGGTATGGTCTAATGATATCAAGGCCCAACTCTTTCATGACAACTTTAGGCATTAGATTGTGGCTTGCCCCTGTGTCTAACAGGCAATTGCGGAGGATTTTGTCATGAATGGTCAAGGAGACATAAGAAGATGGAGAATTATTATCAACAGGTTCAATCATGGGGCTGAGCACAATGGCAGGCTTGTCATCTTGCAAATTGACAGAGTCAGTGGAGGTTTGTGTGATTTCCAGCTCAAGGGCTTCAAGGATAGGCTTTCTAAATACTTCACTCTTCACCAACTCTACCAGAGGCACAGATAATTTCAATTTCTGAACTTCTGACTCAAGGCTGAAAGAGGATGATAACTTATCAGAACTTTTTACCTCTTGAACTGGAGCTTTGAGGATGACTGGATCAACTTCTAGTCCTTTCTATCTGATATTCTGTGACTCTGTTTGGACAATAGCTCTTTGGGCAATATTTTCCTTGACATTTTTTGCATTTGATCTCAGATTATATTTTTGCTGTTCACTAGTTTGCAGAACAACCTCTTTCTCCCACTCCTGACTGTCTTGTTCCTGTAGAAAATATTCTTCATAAGCAGCCAATGTTAAAAACGCAGCACTGCCTTTATCTTCCATGCAGTGAATTTCATCCTCATCTTCAAATTGTTCCTCCTCCATGACTACATTTTGGAAAGGAGATTTAACTTTCTATTGTTCTTTTGATTCTTCTCCCCTATGAATTATTTGCAACTGTTCATTTGCTCTTCTGAATGGATTGTGATTTCTTGGAGCAAATGTGTTCTGCTGCCTTGTCTTTCTTGAATTCTGCTCAACCTTCAGCTTAGATATTTCAGCAGCCAATGACTCTATCATATTAGTCATTTTATCTAATTTAGGCTCTGAAGATGATGTAGAGGAGGTAGAAGCCTGACCTCTCTACCTCCTTCTGTCAGCTTGACTTTTGAGCTTTTATGCAGTCATAATGTTAGAATCTACTTCTAGGGCTGCATCCTGCATATCAGCTAGAGTGGTACATCTTCTTTCTCTCAATAACAGGCAGAAATCAGAGTCAAAAGCATTGGCATAAGTGATTTTTGCAGAGGTGGGGGTAGGATTTACCTCAATTTGTATCTTACTATACATATGATTGAATCTTTTATTAAAATCAGGCAATGATTCCCCATTTTCCCTCTTCAAGTTACCAAACTCAGTATGGTAATACAACATGTCTTTTTTATCTCCCCAGTGCTTCAAGAATGCATCATCTAAGGCTTCAATATCTGTTATGGATCTCTGAGGTAATTCTTTGAACCAATTCCTAGCCTCACCATCAAGGCTCTGTACAAAAACTCTCATCCATACATCATTTTCACTTATTAATATCTAAGTTATCAACATAACTATAAAAAGCTTCAAGGTGTTCTTCTACTGTCACTCCCTCTGTACCAGTAAAATTGGGCATATATTTTTGATATTCTGCCACAGGCATGGGATTTAAAGGAACATGCAAGACCAAGGGCCCATATCTAGCAACAACAATTCTTTCTATCTTCGTGGGTGCTTGCTGGCCTGCCATGATTGGGATATGTGGATGGATACTGGCAGATTGAATGGTAGGAAGTAATGTGATGGATGGAAGAGATAAAGGGATGTTTTGGACTGTATGGGAAGCTTTCTTTAGACTAAGATTCAAAGGGGAATTAGATTGATAAGGAGCTCTATTAATCTCTGCAGGTGTTTGTTCACTAGTAGCACTAGGCTCTAAGTCTTCAAATTGTGTATTTTCAACTAAAAAATCCTCATGTAGAGAAAAATAAGATTTCTTGGGCTTACCTGATCCTGATGCTCCTTTCAGTGATGCTTTCTTCGATTTGACAGTCCTCTTAGGGTTAGGCACTAGTTTAGCTAGTGATTTCTGGGGATTTCTTCGAGTATGTCTCACAAACTGAGCCAGAACTTCAATGTGGAGTCGCCAAAGGTTGGTATTCCTCCTGTGGAGTCGCCAGATAGATGATTACAACTAGAAAATGTGCCCAAACCTTGTCTATCATCAAATCTTGGAACTGTGTCATTCTCCCAGGGAAGCTGAGCTTCAATCTCCTCTCCCTGGCAACAACGCCAATTAATGTTATCACCCCAAGAAACTCTCCTAGGTTGTATCTCAGAGATGCTCGGGAACATTACAAACTGAACCAAAATGTTGGAAAATGGTGGATGAATGGAAGAAATGATGCATATTCAAGCCAGATAACCACTTCTATTGTGCTTAGCCCCAGACATGGGTGAACACCCCCAGACTACAAGGCTTTAGACCACCAATTACTCATAGTTTGAGGAATAGGTGAAGATGGAGAATACTGACCACACCAGCAGATGCACAAGACCATGTGATGGCCGACTACAACCAGTAAAGAGGTCTACAAATCTATTTCCTAATACACAGACATGATGACAACTCTCTGGCATTAAGTAAACAGAAACTTGCATAACACATTCAATAATACATACTTGATTCTAACACAGAGGTGGGTTGACGGCCCCTCTAATGCTAAACATCAATAGCACATGAAAAATGCATAATAGGCACGACCTTGAACAAAGAAGAAGTGGAAAGTGAGCAATTAACAACAAAAGAAGCTTGCATTAGCTGAAAATGAAGACCAGACGCTGCAGGTATCACAGTAGTTACATTTTCCAGAAGTTGAACTTTACATCAAAACAATATCCATCAACCCTCATTACATCTTGATTTTGGGTATATATGGAGGTTGATTACAAAAAATATCTGCTATCCTATGTGTGGAGGGGTCATAATGGACCACCAAACACATTAACTATCTGATATCGGGCTTCTGCTACCATCTGTTGCCTTAATGAACAAAATTTGACATTCTCTGGTACTTAGGTGTACTCCTCGAATAGGTGGAATGTTGCATGAATAAATGTCCATAACTGCTGAAGGCGTTTAACTGCTCGAGGCTGTACTTTCCTTCCTTGGCCGTGTTGTCTTTTGAATGAGGTAGTTGAAAATTAACCGCGCAGAGTAGTGATGGGTAGCTGATCACTGTTATCCTTTGTCCCTTGGAAGCATGGTGTAGGCCAAACACACGAAAACTGCATGGAAAATGAATGGAGGGCTGGGAATGAATGTTAGCCGTTGGATGGAACAGATAGACGACTGAGATCTTTTGGTGGGCGGAGTCGGGGAGAAACGGAGGCGCAATTGATTGTAAGCCTTCAGATCTGGTAGATGGATGGCGGAGATCAGATTACATGGGCTATCAGAAGGTATATGTGCGGGGAGATTGTAGGCCATTGGATCTCGGGCGGGGAGATCCAACGGTCATCGGACGATGAAGCTGCGTGATGATTAGCGAGCGGGAGGACGTACGTATGGGCGGTAAGTGGTTTCCCCGCACCGCTCACGGGAGGTAGGTGGTATCCGTATGCAGGGGCGCGATCCAGTCTTTGTGCGACACGTGGCGGAGGAAAACCACTTTCCCCATGGATTATCGCATGTGCAGGTTCCAGCGGCGGGAGGTGCGATTACTGTCTGATCGCAACAGGGATAATCAGATGGTGAGGATTAATCACACATGTTTATTGATTGATGTGATAGGGGAGGGCCTCAGCGGTAGCACTTTTTTGCATGTGCGTGTTATATGACCGCGGTCACATAGGTTTAACCTGGTGCCTGGGACCCAAGGGGAAAAGGGTTAATACAGGATTTAGGAAGGATTATAGAGGAAATAGAAATAACGGGGTTAAGGGAGAATAAGGAGCATGAAGGGGAAGGAGGAAATGGAGGTAGCAGGAGTTATAAGGGTATAAAGCAAATAAAGGGGGAAAGGATAAATGAACTACTCTGAGCTCCCTCCTTGTAAAGACACATGGCCACGGCAGTCATTTGGTCCTCCAAAACACACAAGTGCATAACAGAGCTAACATTTTTCATGATATACAAATACAATGGAAGATCTCAAACGATATGAACAATGAAGAACTTTATGCACCACAATGCCATGGACTAGATTCCTTACCAGGGAAATCTATCCATTGGTCTCTCATCAATTTAGGCACCGCAATGCCATAGACTAGATTGCTGACCAAGACAATCTATCCTAGTGGGAATAAGGTGGACAAAAGATTTCATCCTCTCTAGGTACCATCAAGTTTACTTTCTAACCACCAACCTAGGCGCCTAGGTGCATATCCATGGTCAGAGATCTATGACCCATGCCACCTGCCCTAATTTGGGACCTAGACATAAACACAAACTGCCAACCAAATGTCTTCCTAGGCAATGCTTCACTTGCAAAGCCTAAAAGAAATCTCTTCCACATTCTTATCATCAATACAATCCACAATATATACCAAACCAAGCAGGCTCCTTAGATATTCAAACTTCTTATTAGGAAGATCCTTAGTTAGTATGTCTGCTACCTATTCATCTGTCGAGACATACTTCAACTTCAAGGTCCCATCCTTTACCAATTTACTAATAAAGTGGAACTTATTTTTGATATGTTTAATTCTAGCATGAAATAAGAGATCTCCTGACATCTTGATACAACTTTGATTGTCATAATTAATCACAGTATGACCCAGAGACTTCTCGAACAAATTTGTCAGAAGCTTCCTTAACCAAACAACCTCCTTTCCTACTTCACATGTAACCACATATTATGCCTCAACGCTACTAAAAGCAACGAGATATTTCTTCCCACTCATCCATGAGATCATAATAACTTCCAGACTAAAACATCCTTCGGTAGTGCTCCTTCCATCAGTCTCACCGCCACCCCAATCAGAGTCTGTGAATCCAATTAGCTTGACTTCCTTACTATCATACTTTAGGCAGTGATGTATAGTGCCACGGAGATACCTCAATATATGTTTGGCAGCTATCCAGTGATCACGACGAGGTTCCAAATGAAATTGAATAAGAATGTTTACTATAAAACATACATCTAGCCTAGTATTTACCAGATGCATAAGGGAACCCACCAACTGTTGATAGGAGGTAGGATCTACGAGACTAGAGTCAGTGCCCCTCAATTTCTTGAGATTGGTGATCATAGGAGTATTCATCGGCTTGGAATCCATCATCCTGAATTTCTACAACAACTTGATGATGTACTTTTCTTGCCTCGAATTTATCTCCCCAGGTCTCTTCCATACTTCTAGACCCAGGTAATAGTGCATCAGTCCTAGATCCTTCATTTCATATTCCGTTGCCAACATATTCTTGCATTCTTGAATTCTTCACTCTACACTTGTGATGAATAGATCATCCACATATAGCAGAATAATGATAGGCTCATTTTTCATGACCTTGATGTAGAGATTCAGATCAACATAACTCTTCATGAACCCAATTCCATGTAGATATGCATCCATCCTTGCATACTATGCCCTAGGTGCTTGCTTCAAACCATATAGGGCCTTCTTAAGTCTACAAACATGAGAGTCCCTGCTATTAACTTCAAAGCCTTTGGGTTGTTCAATACACTTCCTCACCAATGGTACCATTCAGAAATGCGGTGTTCACATGCATTTGATGGATATTCGAACCCATTGTAGCAGCCATTGATACCATAGATCTAATGGTAGTGTACCTTGCTGTGGGTGAAAAGGTTTCTTAATAATTAATGCCTTCCTTTTGAGAGAAACCCCTTGCAATGAATCTTGCTTTGTACTTGTCTATACATCCATCAACAAGATGTTTTATCTTATAAATCCATTTGGTTGTGATAATCGATTTGTCACTAGGTCTAGGAACAATTTCCCAAACCCCATTCTTCATGATGGATTGATATTCTTCTTGCAATGCTTTCGTTCAAACCTATTTATGCACAACTTCCTTGAATGTAGACGGTTCAACTTCATTCAATTTCTTCATATATGCAACATAACTAGAATATCTCTTCAGTCTCTTACTTTCCCTGAATGTTCCTTTCATAGCTTCATGTCCTTCAACATCTTCTAATGTGGCTTTTAACCAATCTGACCTTTTCCTTGTGGTTGGGATGACCACTGATTGAATATGATCACTTGGTCCTTGTTCTTCTTCTTGATTTGTAGTAGGGTTTTCATGATGAACTTCTTCTTCTTCAAATATGGGAACTTCTTCATCATCAAAATCAATAGGAATATCCTTTGATTTCTTGTATGCTTGATTTTCATCGAGTATGACATCCTTGCTTACTTAAATGTGTCTTCCTTCCTTTATGTAGATTCTATATGCTTTTTAGGAGAGACTGTATCCAACGAATATTCCCTTAATACTTTTAGAGTTCAACTTCTTTCGCTTGTCCTTTGGAACATGGATGTATATTGGACTTCCAAATATTCGGAGGTGATCCACACTCAACTTATTTCCTGTGGATACTTCTTCGGGTGTTGTATTAAGTAGACTCTTATGAGGACGTCTATTTTGAATGTACACGGGTGTCATTGCTGCTTCTCCCCATAAGAATTTTGGTAGGTCTTGATCAAGGAGCATAGATCAGATGCCTTCTTCAATTAACCTATTCTTTCTTTCGACCAATCCATTTTGTTCGGGATAATAGGGAAAAATGAGCTCCCTCTTAATACATGCTTCCTTATAATATGCAATCAATTCCTTAGAAGTGTATTCCCCACCATTGTCAGACCTTAGAGTTTTTATCTTTATTTCGGTTAGGGCTTCCACTTTGGACCTAAACTTCTTGAACTTATCAAATACTTCATCTTTTGTTTTGAGAAGGTATAGCCATGTATTTATAGAATGGTGATCAATGAATGTCACATAATAAATATGATCACTAAGTTATTTTCAGACAGGGGCCCACACACATCATAATTGATGAGTTCTAATATTTATTTAGACTTAGTTTCACTTTTCAGAAATGGATTTCTTGTGTATTTTCCCAAAGAGCATCCCTTGCACACACCTTCATGATCTAACTTCATATTGGGGATACCATGAACCAATTGACTAAGAGTATGGATGACCTTGTAATGTAGATGACCATACTTCCCATGCCATAGCTCAATGGGACTAATTTTTATATGAACCAAATCTTGAGGAGGTAGTGTAATAACTCTATACAGGATTCCTTCACGAACTCCAAGAACCCTAGCTTCATTAGTGCTAGAGTATTTTCCCAAAACCAATATTTTTCCATCAACAAAAGCAACTCTTTCCTCTTTATATTATAAACAAGAAATAGAAAGAAAACTATTTTTCAAACCTGGAATATATAGAATGTTGTTGAGGTGCACGTTTGATCCATTTTCCAGCTTCAAGGATGTTGATCCTAGGCCTATAACAACATAACTTTTGTTGCCACCCAATTCCAGTGCATGAAAAGATGGCTCCTTTTATAGTGTATGAAGTTGTTTACTTTATCCTGTCATGGGTATTAATGTTCCACTATCAATGTTCCGTGCATCGTCATCTTTAAGAGAACCTGTAAGATTAACCAAGAATCCTTGACTTTTGACCTTCTTGAATAAGTAATGGATGAAATTATTGATCCAGATTCCAACATTGTTGATACCCATTATTATTTAGTTCATCAAAGAGGGAGAATTCATGCCAACAAAGTGATCTTCAACTTTTCCTGACCTTAGCTCTGAAACCATATTGGAAAATCACTTGCAAATAGATTAGGGTTTGATTCTCCTTTCTTGATTGTGAGTTATGTTGACTTCTTTTAATTCTTTATTATATAATGTTTTATCAAGAAATTTCCATATTATGTGTATATGAAGATCACAAAACAAGAGACATAAGATGTAGGCACTATGCTAGGGAACACCCCACCCCCCCCACCACCTGAGGGGAAAAACCGGTCAAAATTCTCTTCCTTTTAATAGTATTCTTTGAGACTCTTCACCCTAGAAAAATACCAAACCTTCCCTCCACACCAAGTCAGCCTCCCAAATCTTCAACCTATTTTGCAACAACTTCGACTATGTAGCATATTCTGGCATCAGGCAACAACGAAATTTGGAAGACTTCGATCTCCCAAATTAGGTCACAAAACAGAGAGAGAGAGGCACCAAAAGTTTGATTTTCTTCTTCTCCTTAGACTCCACCAAAATCAAACTTCCTTTAGCTTCCTTAGACTCACTTCGCACTTCTCCAACTTCCTTAGAGATATCGAACTAGCTTGAGATGAGATGCTCCAAATGAATTCAACTTTATTCTATTTATAGGCTTCAAGGGAGGTCGAATTGGTGTCATTAGACCATCTTAATCTCTTTAGGATGACTTGGTGTGGAGGATACATAAATTATATTTGATTCAATACTAAACCTTTTTACATGATTCAAAGTCCCAACAAGGGTCGCTTTGAATATACAATGACTCTATAAACTCAATAGTAATCCTAGGAGTCCACAATGGGGACTTTGACTAATATAATGATGGCCCAAGCATGAAACCCATGCTTTAACAAGTCATTGTTACAATAATAAAAATTCTTTTGTTTATTATTTTGACAAGTACATTTCATGATGACTCAAATACATTAATGAAGACCGAACCTAGTTATATTTTCCAACACTATTTCCCAAATATTTGACATGTCATGGCACAAGTAAACTTCAAATTTTATTGAGCTCGAGAGAGATCACATGAATGGCTTCACCTTTGTGCCATATTTTGGTTAGATATTAGATGTACAAGTGAAGTTCGGACGTGGGTAAATGCATGTTTTACCAGGGCATTGAATATACTTTGACGTGGAGCAACAAAAAATGAGATAATTATGGCTTAAGTTATGGGCCTTGAACCTTATGAATGCACCCTGTTACCCATCTAGTCATAATAGTTTGGAGCTAATAAACCTTAATGCGTTTTCCATAATGTTCAATTTCATAACCTTCGTCTTTAACTTCATGAGATTTGACCACCAGCTCGAGATTATTTTCATGGAGAAACCTTTTGGTCACATATTCTCCAAAGGAGAATCAAACACCTCATTTGCTGGCCCAATTCCCTTTATGAGGATGTGGATCACTCCAAAGTACCCTCTTTAGATGGCTCTTTTCTTTCTACATGTGCCTCCATCCATCATATTCCTTTTATCATTTTAAGATAGAGTCTCTGGAAACTAAACTTTTTTCATGCATCCTACCTATGTTTGAGGAGAAGAGCACTCCTTTGCTAGTAGTTCTGTTGAAAATACGAACATAAAAAGACAACAACAATTATGTTGTCCAATGTATTGGCCAAAAAATGTCTATGACAGTGTCCCAACACCTGTAAATAACATCATATGGGAAAATTATATATTTCCTTACATTCATCTGAATGTATTGTGTACATTAAACATGAGGCCACAAGAAAGTTTTTGCAAACAAAAATAATATGGTAGTTCTAAGAGCGTAATGAGAGAAATACAATATTTCTTCACTTATATTATTTTTTGGATGATGACAACTTTGAATATATTTTCAATTTGAACTAAGGAGACATTCTATTTTGAGGACTTGGTGTAATTTCTTTCAAGATAGAGACTAAGCCCTTTTTTGGTTTCCTTGTGGAAAGGGGAGGAGTCCGTTTTTAATTGGATAATGCCACAAATAACACTGTAGGATATACCACACCATATCTATACCAACATAACTAGAAGACAAAAGTGTGAAAGTAATATGAGGTATGGAGGTGTGAATTACAAGAATGGGGTGAGGCGAGATATTTTAGTTGAGCTATAATAAGAAATTTTGATGAAAATTTACTCAACACCAGGTTGAAAGTGGCTTAGTTGCGGATGAGAATATCATCTATACATGAATGCAAAAGGAGGTGAATCTTAGTAGCTTTCAGAACAAGGAAGAGAAAGAAATTACCAAACTCTTCCACATAAAGATACAGGTTAAGAAGGAAAAGATTTATGCTCTGTTTGACTTAAGATCTAAGGAAAATATCATTGCAATAGAGTTAGTCAATAGATTGGGATTAGAAGTTCATGATCATCCAAGCCCATATCCATTATGATGGTGAATAAGGAGGCAAAGCTAAAAGTAACATTATAGTGCAAAACTAGAATTCCTATCAATGTTGATTTTATAGATGAAGTAAAAGTAGATGTAGTTCCCCTTGATGTATGCGGAGTGGTGTTTGAAAGTCCCTACATGCATAATCGAGATTCAATCTTCATGCAGAGAGAAAACCAGTACTGGATCGTCAAGGATGGAAAATCCTTCAACATCAATGCGCAAAAAGGATAGTAAAAAATTTAATTGGTAAGTGCCAACCAAGCCAAGAGATTGATTAGTTCTAGTAAAAAATATGTTTTACTATTTTTAAGAGAAAATCATTATGTACAAGAGTTAGTAAGAGGCAAGACGTCCTTGGAGGGGTGTACCAATAAACAAAAAAACAATTGGAAGATTCACTACAAGCATAAGGGATGTGTTGTGGGAGCCTAAAGGGTTACCACCCATGAGGGAAGTAGAGCATGAGATCCATCTATTGCTGGAATCGCCATTACCAAACATTGGGTTGTACAGGTAGTCTATTATAGAAGTAAGTGAGATGAAGAAACAATTGCAACGACTAAAGGAACATGGTTTCATTCTACCAAGTACATCACCATGTGGGTCACCCATCATAATTATGCCAAATAAGGATGAGATTTGGTGAATGTGTATAGATTACAAGGAATTGAACAAAATTATGCTCAATAACAACTACCCCCTACATAGAATAGATGATCTGCTGGATCATTTTCAGCAAGTGAAATACTTCAACAAGTTGGACTTAAAGTTTGGATACCACTAGGTTTTAGTTAAAGAAGAAGATATGGAAGAGTGCCTTCAAAAATAGGAAAGATTTGTATGAGTGGTTAGTCATTCCATTTTGCCTTTGTAATGTAGCAAATATATTTATGAGGTTAATGAATGAGATATTGCACCCTTTCGTAGATTCATTTTTTGTTGCCTATGTGGATGATATATTGGTATACAATGATACTTGTGTGGAGCAGATCTCACATTTGACATTGGTGATGGATTTATTAAAGAAGCACCAACTACTAGAAAATATCAAGAAGTGAGTTTTCACTATAGCCTTTGGTGTATCTTGGGTATGTGATAGGTGGAAGAGTGTTGAAAATAGATTTTTCCAAGATGGAGGCAATCTTGAAATGGCCAGTGCCTGCTAATTTTTCTAAAACTCTGAGTTTATTTGGGGTAGAAAAATACCAGTGGAAATTCTAAGCCTCAATTTGAGCAATAGAAGTGCCACTCCATTCCATAGTAGCAAGTGGAAAGAGTTTCTAGCGGGGAAAGGGTCAACAAAGGACCTTTGAGGAGCTAAAGAAGAAGATCAGTCAAGCACCAGTTTTGGAATTATTGAACTAGCAGAAACCCCTCGAAGTGGAGACAAACTTGAGTAGGTATGCTATGGGAGAAATCTTGATGCAGAGATGAGGGCATTTATGCTACCATTATGAAGTATTTCATGGGTCATTTCTTAATGACTCCTCCATCGAACAGGAGCTCTATCCCCTAGTGCAAGCAATGAAGAAGTGGATGTAGAAATTCTGAATAATAAACATGTATTCACAGAGATTATCCCGATTATACACTATTGCGGAATACATGCATAACATAACCTCCTCTACGTTGATCATCAATTAAGCGAAATTCAGAAACAATCACATGCAGACATTGAAGCATCAATCACACATATCAACACAGTATGTAACCCGGGGAAAGCATACAGCTGAAAACCCCACACTATCTGGATATTATAATGATTGAGAACATGTAACAATACATAGTACAATACTCCTCACAAGTACTCAGTACTATCTCCACCTGTTACACACAAAACTAGCTTAGATCCAAACAAGTCATAGGTTCAAATCTCCTCCGCTGCTTTGCCTGCCTCCATTGCAGAATCCTGCAAGAGAATCACCTGAGCACAAGCTAAAATTGCCTTGATATTGGCCCACACTGCGCCGTCCTCATTGGCATTACTCAATCCATGCATGTGCAAATCTCATGCACAACTGATAGTCAAAACTCACCCTTTCACTTACCTCTAACACCTGTCTCTGTTGAACTGTCCATGCACTGAGTTAACTGATGTATTCTTTAGTTTCTTTATGAGTTAATAACTAGTGAATTAATTAATATTTAATTCACACAACTCATCACTAGTGTATTCTTTAGTTAGACTAAATACAACTAGTTCAACTAAGTCAAACTGAACACAACTCCATCAACTCCACATCCAACTCCGCAGAACTCACATGCATGAGTTCTAACTGAAGTCCTCCATGCAATAGCTCAACTAACACATAAGAAACCACGTGATTCCTTTTTTCAGCTGCATGTGCCACATCCTTAGCTCGAACTGAAGTGCTCCAAGAGAATAAGATAATGTTTAGAGTCCAAATATTACTAAGGGCTAATAATATTTGACTGTTTCTATTTTTAGCCTGGCAGTCTAAAAATAGACTCTGATCACTCCGCTGTGAACCAAAGATAGAAGTCCATCTATTTTTCCCAACATGACCAATCATCCATAAACAACATCCTGCAACTCATAGATCATGATCCATATGTCTAAAAATAGACATAGTCTAAAAATAGACTTTGCGCCAAAAATACCCTGCGGGCCCACTTAGTGAAGGTGACTCCTTTCCACTAAGATCCATCATCTTGTTGCATTTTCAACACTCCCTCTCAACAAGATATGGATTATCAGCAACCCCTATCCTGCAACTCTGGAATGTTCTGCATGCAACACATTTGCCCAGTCCACTTGCTCCAACAACACTTGGAACAAAAAACACTCCCAACTGACCACTTTGATGGGCTAGGAACATACTCTGATTCCGAAACTCTACCTGCTATTGACAAGTTCTCCCTCTCTAACATCTGCGCTACTGTAACATCTCCATGCATCTCACACCATTGCACACCTCTCTGTGCCACCTAGCACTGTGCAAAACACTTGTGCCTCTCGCATTGTTGCAGCCTGCTAGCTATGCGCTGTCCTGGGATTCCCTACATTGTCGCTTTCTCTGCCGCTCCATCCGCATCTGTCTCTACCCAATCGGTCAATTCCTTCTACTCCACATCGGGGCTCCCGTAGCAAGGTCTCATCTAAGAGGTTGGGTACCTCAAGGATCTTGCCCCTCCTCCTTGGGATGATCAATCCACATCACCCCACCTCCTACCTGGAGGTGTGGCTGCATGTGATCCCTCAGCCCACCTGGCTCGAAGTTTCCCCCTATTGGAGGTCTCTGCATGAGTAGATGTCTCTACTCGATCTCCTCTTAGCTTCCCTTGTTGTGGCTGCTCCACAACCTCCTGAAGCTGCAGCACCAATCGTGGCTCCTCCACAATCGTTTGAGACTTCTTTTGGCTCTGCATGTTGAGAGGTAATATACGCTCCCTCTCAACCACCAAGTCTCCATCAATTGCCTCACTGCTCATGGATTTGCATGCATCTTGAACCTCAAGAGCATACAGGTTCTTGACCCGTGAACCAATCTGCTTCACCTGTCTAGTGATGATGTGTCTAAGGAAAACCTTTCCCTTACTGAAGGTTACATCACAACCTCTGTCTTCCAGCATCGCGATCGAAACCAAGTTTCTCTTCAGTCCTGGTACATACTTGACATCGGTCAAGGTAAGGTGAGCTCCATTCCCTCTGAAAAATAACCGTGCCTACACCTAAGACACTATACTTCTCATCATTACCCATCACTATGAGTATCTGGAGATCTTTCTCCTCCAAAGTACTGAAAAAACTCTTGTCACCAGTCATGTGGAAAGAAGCTCCACTGTCAAGAAACCAACCACTTCCCACCATGGATGAAACCATGTGGTGAGTTCCAGTATTGCAGCAATAATGCTGCAACTCCTGGAACTCCCTTCTTTAATTTTATCAACCCTGTAGTTCGTAACAAACTTGGAAGCGACAGTGCTGTATGCACAAGTACTAGCTCTTGCCGCAGCTGTCACTTGATCAGCTGGCACAAGTCCGCTAGGAGCTTAAGCCAACTTCTATGAGCTCTTAGAAGAAGCTTTTTAACTGATGGATGAAAGCTAACTCAAAGGAGGCTAATCTACTTGCAGAAAGAAACTGAAAGCGGAAAGGAAATGAAAACCCTAGCAAACCCTAATTTTACCAGCTAGCCCTACTGATGCAAGAAAGAGGATGCAAGCTACTGAAAGAGATGCCATTGACTTATAGGAAGTGTTGTTGGGAAAAGTATCTATTCAGAACGCCCCTATCCCACTCTAAGGTGTGACAGTGCCTTAGCAACAAACAAGGAAAACTACTTGAGTATTCTTCTTTATGAAATGTAAACGAAGAGGAAGGATACACTAACCTGTGTCTTGCGCTAGTTTGTTGATCCAATTGCTCCTCTCTTCAATAGCTCCCAGCTCCCTGCTCCCTTACCGGCCCAGCTTCACCAAATTCCTGCAAGATCATAGAAGAGAGAAACTACACGAAGATATAGATTTACATTCATAAAAAGCTTAGGATCAGATTAAGCTAAACATGCAAATATAACAAAACATCATTGATACACAACATGTAGGAGAAACTCAAATAGTTTTATTGATATGATAAGAAAGTCCAAGAGGAGATACAACCAAGTGAGTCCCGATCCAGCATCTACCTCCCAACAAAGGAATCCCTTCCTCACCTCCAACAAAGCATAAATCACACAATGTACTAATCTCAATCTCAAACCAACAACAATTCTCTGCAAAGTACAAAATTCCAGCCTCTAGATCTCTGGGATGAGGGATCCATATATAGATGTAAGCAGAGAGGATGAGCCAGCTTATGTTTTGACTTGTGGCTTCTCTCTGTCAGTTCTTGCTTCCACTTGGAGACTGAGAGCCTCTTACTCATCACTTGGTCGAATTCAGTGAGGCAAGTGTCATTGGAGAAGATTCTGGAAGCTTCCATTGTCTCTCCACCTCGTTGAATGACTCTGCCACTTGTCATTTCCCGCTCAACGCACCTGGGTAGTGCATTCAAGTGCGTTGCAACGCACCTAGCCAGTGTATTTGGGTGCTTTGCAACGCAGGCAGCTAGTGGAGCATCTGAATTGATCCTGATTTGACTGTTTCTGAGTAGCTTTTGGTGGAGAACTTCTGGGAGAAGCTGCCACTGGTTGACCTTGTTCCTTTAGGGGCAGGAACAACACTTTTAGGGACTTTGGATCCCTCGGATTATGGACATTTCATGCTCAAAGCTGTAAGGCACAAAAATGTCTATAACAATTGCCCCCTAAAGTATGAGGCCGTTTATCGGGTGAAATGCTTTATTAGGAGGATCCGAAGTTATTTCAATGCTGGGAGGAGACCTGTAATAAGATACAATACAATACATTATTTTCATACTGTTTTCATGATCTAGCTGAGGCGGGCATTCCCATGCTCAGCTTTATAAATTCATTTTTATGTACATAGGACAGACAATCGTCTGATGGTAGACTGATGATTCTGATGAAAAAATCATCCTTTTGGTAGGATGATTATCTATTATGCAGTGCTGTACATGTCAATGTCTTTATTTTTCCTGAATATATATCACAGCTCGGATGGATGAAACTAGATCCGGGGTCTTCAATCTCGTCCGATCTTCACTCTAAGTACAAGTCGATCCATGTGAGAAATGTTTTGAAGTCGAACATGGAAAGACATCGCTTGATTACCAGCCAATGATGTAAACTGTTAACAAGCGCGAGAGGAATCACCGATAATGGTAATGACCCTCAAGGTACTACAGTACAATTCACGTGGTGTGAATAAAGGACTTGGCGTCGAACACCACGCAAAATCTTTCGGTCGAAGGTCATTGATGTATACCTGTCGCCGGAAGTGAGAAACTTGCCATTGAGGCATGCAAGCTTCAAAGTACTGAAGGGGGTGTTCCTAGATCCACTTCTTGGATAATGAGCTGATGTTGAAAAGAAGCGATCCGTCAAAGGAGGGCCTTAATGTATCCCACATCAGTGACACGGAACGGAGAAAATGATTTTGATGGAGGTGAAAACGATCTGATGATATATGGTTCAGGGTGGCGGTCATGAAAGAATGAAGTATAATGTATGGCAGTGGATGGGACACAGGTGACTTCTCTGGATGACTTCTCTTGAACATATTGGCGACACTTATATGATGGATTGGTAGCATTTACCCCAAAGGTGGATGGTATGGCGAGACCATGGTGATGTGACTGGTGAATGAAATAACCCAACCCGACTCAGGCATGGAGTGGAAGTGTCATGTTCAAGAGTGACTTGCTACCAATAAAGGTTCTTTGAGTTTCTTCCCAAATTTTCCCCAGTCATTGCTGACCAGTACCTCTTTATTTTTGTCAAGCTTGAGGAGGATAACATATGCTTGTTCTATAATTTTCCCTTCGGGCAAACCCATCGCTATGTTTTAACGAGCCTAGCGATAGTGAAACTCGTTCTCGTCTAAAGACAAGTTTGTCGCTATTAATCTTTTTAACGAGTCTAACGACAAAGATAACTCGGTCCTTTTCATTTTTAGAGAGTCTGAAAAGGTACGTAAAGTTAACTCTGGAGTTCCTTTTTCGTCATCTAATCCCTTAAGTCCGAAAAAGTATAAAACAATACAGAAGGGATGAATTTTCGATAGTTTTAACGAGTCGAACAAAACAAGCGCTCGATCTTTTTGTGCAATAATCCCTCAGGTCCAAAAAGATTAAAATCTAGAGGAGGGATAGCTCTTCCTGTCGCTTTAACGAGCTGGAAGGCCAAAACTCGGCAATCTTTTCATATTTTACGAGTCAGATGAAAAGAGCTTAAAGAAGACTCGTCTTTTGAGGAACGAGTGATAAAATGGGTAGCAGCTGATTCCAGGTAAGGGTTGGAATTTTCCAATCACGGCAGTGTCACAAGGATGGCTAGTGAAATCACTCTTCGCAGCTGTTCCTCAAAATGGGTAAACAATCAAATGGAGGTGAATGATCGGCCAATGGAAAAGTCGAGGTGACGGTTCAAACACGACCAGGGATTTAATGGCTGATAATGTTACATTCACGGTGGTTATTTACCGGAGGATAGTTCATTTTTTAACGAGCTTAAACGTGGGTTGAAACACTTGCTCGATCTTATGTTTATTTTTTAACGAGCATGAACTATGCGCTAAAACTGCTCGATCTTATGTTTATTTTTTAACGAGCATGAACTATGTGCTAAAACTACTCGATTATCCAGTCATATGATAAGAATGTCTCATGTAAGATGCCATTTTTTATGGAGCTTGCGCCTTACAAAGCTATGCCCCGCATCCTTTCTTTATGCAAGTTCGGAAACGACTAATCCTACGAGTTTAAAGGGTTAGAAGTCCTAAAAATTTAAAAAATAAATAGCCGCCCCTTGCTTGCACTCCAAAAGGTTTGCATGCCCCCAGGTATAAAGTACGATTTCAAGGTTACCCCTCAATTTGCAGGTAAAACATTTGTTCTACCAGGAAAGGCCTACCTCTTTCAGGTTACCAAATATTGTCTCATTCTCGCAGCAAACAAAACACTTCTTCGGCGATGTCTACCGAGATAGACAAAGGTGAGTGACAACGAGCGCCAAACACATAAATTTGACAAAAGAATCTTATTCCAGAACAACCCCTCTTCCAATCACGGATGGGGTACGGACTAGTCATATTCTCCCGCGGAAACCTACCCTATACCCAAAGTTTTCCTGCCGAAGCAGACCAGGGCACATGCCCCCTGGGTTCCAGTCATATCCCTCCGAATTACTCGCGCTCATCGGGAGGACGGACCGTGGGTTGAGACATTTCTTGCGTGAAGAGACCATTTAGGGATGGTATATGACTATTTGCGATGCGTGATCCGGGAAATGAAAGCTGGTCCACGAGCTTGACCACTCTTCCTTCGTGCGGAAAACACATTACTCTAAAGAGTGAGGAGACGATGGCTCCCATGCAATAAATATAGTCTTGTCCAAGGAGTAGGTTATAATCCAAGGGTCCTTGAACGACCATCACGTTCATTTGAACGGTCTTCCCTTTCAATGTCATGGGAACATTGGGGAGGATCCCTAAAGGTCGACTAGTTCCTTTATCAAAGCCTGTCAGATTTCTCATCTCAGGCAAAAGCGATGGCGAACCAAGCACTTTCCAAGCAGTAGAGGAAAGGATACTCACAGAAGCCCCCTCATCTATGATGGTACCAACCATGACTATTCTATATATTTGAATGATAATTCGGAATGGTATGCTTGCTGGCAAACGGGGTCTGCCTAGTTGGTTCCAGTCGAAGGATACAACTAGGTTGCTTGGTGGTGGGACCGAGTAGATGGCCGAGTACGGCTCCGACGAACTTCCTTCCTGCGATAAAGGAATGGGTAGGTTGCCCCCGTGTTCGTCGGAGTCTGTGTTGATGAAGAGAATTTGGACGGTGTCATCCTTATTCTCCTCAGTGACTGTATCATTCGAAGATAAAACCTCTGAAGGCAAGACCGGGTCAACTGCCGCCTCGAACTTTTGACTTTCGTCGGGTATGGATTCAACTGGTTCATCTTCAATGACCGACGCTTCAGCTGACCACTTGAGCGGGCCAGCTGGATTCTCAACTAACGAAGGACTCCGCAAGAGTTTTTTATATCTAGGAAGAAGTCATAACGGTGAAACCGGACGATCATCCAAAACTCTTTTAGCTTCGTCTAAGAAGGGACAACGGTGGATGGCGTGATCGCCTTCGTACAGTCTACAGGGAGATCTAGCTCTCCCTTTTTGTCCCGGGACTTCACTTTCGCTAGTTGACGGTGTGCTTTCAACATGGCTATCAGAGGTTGACGCCACCAGATTGTGCAAACGGGGAGACCAGTCCCTTAGTATCCGAGGGATGCAGGGACAATCTCTGTGAAAGTGGTCTCCCTTGCAAATGACACATGGCGATTTATGGCTGGTCAGTGCAGTGTGTGGATTTTCGTTAGACGACACTCGTTTGCCCCCAGTCGCTTTTGGCTCCTTCTTCTTCTTCTTTTCCTTCTTCTCCTTAGGAACTTGACTTTTGGCTTTGCCAGCCCCATCAAGCGAAGAGGAAGGAGGAGAGGAAGAATTAGAAGAAGTAGAAGGTTGGTGGGTAACTCTGGACTGGTCTAACTGCTGATTCGACTGTTCAGGAATAGTGGTGTTCTGAACGACATTGGTTGAGAAGAGCCAGACTGGCAAGCCAATTGTCAGTCCTGGAAGCGACAATGTGGCCATATGGGGCGCACCAACATCTCCCCAAGAGGAGAAGGGACTAGGATTTCCACCAAGGGGAATTCCTTGGTTGGTAGGCTCCATTTTCTCAACCTAAAGATCAACGCAGGAAAAAGGGTATGAATATTCCGTTTAAAATAAATTTTAATGACGCTTGGACACAACTTGCTTTTTCAATTTTAAAGAGTCGAGAAAAAGCAAAAGATGACTCTAATCTCCTTCGATTTTTAATGAGCCTAAAGTGACAAGTGCTCAGATGGACCTTTTCCGTTAAGGAGTCTGAAAAGGAACGAAAGGGACTGCTTTGGAGTTCTAGGTGGAGGGTGTGCCAAACCAATCGCAAAACCGCAGAATACTTTTTAGGGTACGGGCGGTCAATCTTCCCAAATGCTGTGTTCAGTGCATTGCGATCAGTAGGGCGGCCGACACGGCTTCCTATGGATAAAGGTTTTATGCCTATAGGGGTCTCCCAATATATACTCGACAGTACGTGGGAGCACAATCCGTACTGGAACTTATCGTCTCTCAGGAGGAATCACCCAACCATCAGTGAGGCCGACAGTCACCAGGTTTTACGACGCCGTAACACGTCTCTAGCCTAGACCTCTATGTTGTGCGTTAAGTTCCAATGCGTTGTTAAGTTCATTCAATTTATTTTAGGTTGATCTTTCTTAGAAGTTTTCCTTTTTGGATCACCACGAGATGTAGATGAAATTCCTAAATGCAGTCTAAAGATGATAAGCAAGCTTTTATCTCTTTTCAACAATGAAAATCCTAGCTACAAGGGGAAAAGAAAGACACAATCTTTTCTCAAAGAGCATAGAGCACACTATAAATGCGCTTTTCCTAAATCAAACCATACAAACTGTCAAAATGCAAATGCACTTGTGCATGTATTTGTTTTCACTTTCTTAATATTGATGCCTAAAAAGAAAGTTGTTGTACAAATTTGAATTCGATTTCAAGTGAAAACACAAACAAGTTTCTTTTTGAAATCAAAAAGACGATTACGACACTTTATGATTTTGAAGTAAACACTTGTTTCGACACTAGAAATTCACAAATTCAAACCAAAAGACAAAAGTAAAAGCGCAATCAACTGTCAACAGCAAACACACTTACTCCTAAGATCAAAACGACACTTACGACAGGTCTAGATCTAAGGGCGACAATATGACTAGTTTACTTTTGTAATGGGAAACTGCAAATGATGTAGCAAATACACAAAAACAAATACAGTTTCTTTTATACAACTGAGGCGGAATTAAGGCAAAGAAAAGGGGTTTTCAAATAGGTACACACACTGATAACAGACTGCAAAAAACTGAGATAAAACTGAACAAAATGAAGCAAAGAACCACAGCTGCACAGGGCAAAGGCTGATCAGCGCACCTGTTGCACAGAGAAACTGAATTGCAGTGCAGGTAGCCCTCTCGGGACCTACGTTGAAATGCAGAACCTCTTCACAGAGCCTGCGCTGAAGCAGAAACGAGAATTTTCTCTGGGTTCTGGGTCACGGTTTGCAGTTTAATCTATGGTTTTTGGCCGGATAAAAGCTATCAATAAGGTACAATTAGAAGGATGATTTAAAGGAGGACTAAGAGCTATCACAAAGGGCAGTTAGAGCATTTGTGGATCAGCTGTTCAGATCATAAACAGGCCTAGTGAATGGACTAGAGTAGCAGATCTCTACTTTGCATTTGTAAATGGCAAATGCAGTTCAATTCGCCACTCCTAAGTTTATGAGAAGAACAACAATAGAAACACAAATAAACTAACTAGATACGATCCCCAGTGGAGTCGCCAATTTGTTGTTGGGAAAAGTATCTATTCAGAACGCCCCTATCCCACTCTAAGGTGTGACAGTGCCTTAGCAACAAACAAGGAAAACTACTTGAGTATTCTTCTTTATGAAATGTAAACGAAGAGGAAGGATAAACTAACCTGTGTCTTGCACTAGTTTGTTGATCCAATTGCTCCTCTCTTCAATACCTCCCAGCTCCCTGCTCCCTTACCGGCCCAGCTTCACCAAATTCCTGCAAGATCACAAAAGAGAGAAACTACACGAAGATATAGATTTACATTCATAAAAAGCTTAGGATCAGATTAAGCTAAACATGCAAATATAACAAAACATCATTGATACACAGCATGTAGGAGAAACTCAAATAGTTTTATTGATATGATAATAAAGTCCAAGAGGAGATACAACTAAGTGAGTCCCGATCCAGCATCTACCTCCCAGCAAAGGAATCCCTTCCTCACCTCCAACAAAGCATAAATCACCCAATGTACTAATCTCAATCTCAAACCAACAGCAATTCTCTGCAAAGTACAAAATTCCAGCCTTTGGATCTCTGGGATGAGGGATCCATATATAGATGTAAGCAGAGAGGATGAGCCAGCTTATGTTTTGACTTGTGGCTTCTCTCTGTCAGTTCTTGCTTCCACTTGGAGACTGAGAGCCTCTTACTCATCACTTGGTCGAATTCAATGAGGCAAGTATCATTGGAGAAGATTCTGGAAGCTTCCATTGTCTCTCCACCTCGTTGAATGACTCTGCCACTTGTCATTTCCCGCTCAACGCACCTAGGTAGTGCATTCAAGTGTGTTGCAACGCACCTAGCCAGTGTATTTGGGTGCTTTGCAACGCAGGCAGCTAGTGGAGCATCTGAATTGATCCTGATTTGACTGTTTCTGAGTAGTTTTTGGTGGAGAACTTCTGGGAGAAGCTGTCATTGGTTGACCTTGTTCCTTTAGGGGTAGGAACAACAATTTTAGGGACTTTGGATCCCTCGGATTATGGACATTTCATGCTCAAAGCTGTAAGGAACAAAAATGTCTATAACAGGAAGGTAAAATGCGTGTGTCTAAGCTACTTCTACAGTAACATCTGAAAAGAAACATCTTTTTTTATTTTTGAATAAGTTGTCAGAATTATCATGCATGCGATTTGACTGTTTTTGACTGTGCAGAGGTGGATTGGTGAGAGGAAATGCTTGGAAGAGGCCGGGAAGGTTCAAAGAGGGCCTAAGGGGTCCCTAACACCCTTCCAGAGAGTTTCACAGAGTTTGGCTATCAAGAAACCTCATTCGTGAGCTTCTACAAGAAGTCTGCAGGGGTTCTACAGGATGTTCTGGAATTTCTACAAGATGTTCTGTGATTTTCTACAGGATGTTCAGAAATGGGATTTTGGAGCATGGATGGAGGGAAAAAGGTGGAGAAATGAGTATGGAGGTGAAATAGGGGTGTAGGGGAGTTCAAGACTTGGAGGATGGAGTTGAGGAGTGGCGCAGATGGTGATATTTGTTCAAGGAGGGATGAAACAATGTTGCACAAGAAGATGAGGATCATGGAAAAGTAAGCGAATGAGGAAAATGTAAGGTAAGAGTTCTAAGTGAAGGATGAAGCAGGTAGGTTGGATGGAGTATGGGCAGATAAAGAAGGGTAACAGGTACTCTGCAAGTGGTTTTTCAAACTGAACAAACAAACACTTATAAAACCTATGACCTAGTTACTTTACTCTATTCTGACCTAAGTAACAGCAAAAGGAAATGAATAGCAATTTATTCGAAATGAAATGCGTGAAATAACTTATGCAACTAAGCAATCATCAACTGAAGCATTTAAACACTACTAATATGAGCATCTGCAAATGAGGATTCCAACACTAAGAATTGCATGACAAAGCAAAACAACGTTTTTGTTGGCAGCAATGTCACCTTTGTCCCAGCTCACGATCCCACTGAGGGAGAGGTGAGATCAGAGGTGCTTGATGGCATTTTTCTAGAGATATTCCCTATTACTAATCTGTCAACTAAATCTAAACATGAAAAGCTACTTTAACCATAAAAAGCAAACTAAATAACAAACCAAGATTTAAATCTAAATAGCAGATTTTATTCTAAGAATGCAGAAAAGACACATGAAATTAAACAAAGGAGATACTGGGCACTTGAGATGGGCCCAACCCCAAGATCTACAACCTCCTAAGAGAGATTTAGAGCTGGTGCAAATCTGGATTCATCTTTATTGAGGAAGAAAAGAAGAGTTACATCAAAAACTGTCCACAAGGGAAAGCTTGAAAACGTGCTGAAATCCAAAGCTAATCTACTGACTAAAATCGAACTAAAAACTAGCTACCTATAGCCTACAAAGTGACTAACTACTGGCTAACCCAAATGAGGCCCTAAGCCTTCTTATTTATACAAATTGAGGACCCCAACAGCCCTCCTAAAATTTAGGAACTCGGCTGCCAAAACTTGTAGTTAACAATACTTTTACTAGCACTTGCTCGGCTGCCCTTGTGATAATTGATTTGGTGGCCCTTGAACTCTGAGCTGATGGTGGAGAATTCGAGGTAAGGGCCCATAAATGAAGGGGACACCTTCCTACAAATCATCTCCCTTGTTCTCCCACGAATTTGGCTGCCAAGTGCTCATTAAAACCTTTGATTTTGTCTCCAAATTGACCGAAAAGACTACACAAAGCACACATTAGACTTGTTGGCATAATGACTAACCCAATTCACTCTATTAGAATAAATATAATAAAAAACATGCAATAAACTAATGAGAATGGTGGATTAAGTCAAATTAGGAGGTTGAATGAGCCCATATAATTATCCATTTTTGGGGCTCATCATCACCCCCCTACTGAAAGTGTTGCTCATCCTCTGAGTAACTGATCTATCTCCTCATCTTTGATGGCCCTGGTGGCTTCCCTATCATGCCAAGCTTCTGAAGTGATTTCCTCTTCTTGGTCATGAAACCATGCTTTTCTCTCTGCTTCTTCCCACTGCCTGTGCTCCTTTTCCTAGAGAATTCTCAGCTTCCTGTAGAACTGTCTCAACATCCTGTAGAGAGCTCTTTGTGTCCAACATTTTCATTCTTTCTCTCCAGGTGGATGTCTACGGGCTTCCCCGTTCATAGGTGATGGATGCCTTTGAGGGGGGACCCTTCCCTTGGTGTGGTAGGGGTGTCGACAATGGTGATTGGTACTTTGGACGATGGTTGCGGTCTGCCAGTCTTTACCCTCACGTTCCTTCTTGTCTTAAAATACAGTGAGGGCTCCCTCTTTTGCTTCTCCTTCTGCTTGGGATATGTGTTTAGTGTGGCCAACACAGTTGCTGCCTCCCTAGCTAAAATCTCGGGCGATTTCTCCTTTTGTTGCCCTTTCCCCAAACTTCCTGTAGAAAGTCCTGTAGTGGCCGTTTTCTGGCTTCCTGTAGAAATAGTCTGCTGGCTTCCTATAGAACCAGTTTTCCCTGATTTGGCTTGCTTGGCTGGGGGTGCCTTCTCTTTGACTTGTGTTGTGGTTGCCTTGGGTGTGCCCTTACTTTTTCAATTGTGTTCTCCCATTATGAATCCTCATTGCATGGTGGAATTGCTCTTTTTATGTTTTAATCAGAAAAGGAAATGCTCAGGAAAACAATAGTCAATCACTAAAACAGAGGACAATTGAGTTTGGTGTTTTCTGAACCCAGGGAGGAGTTTCTCTTATGTTCCTCACATTACCAGATAGCAATAATTCCCTTGTTTCTGTCACCCAGAATTCGACTGTCGGTTTATTGAAAGGACAATGTTGTTTTTGCAGAACTGAGCATAAGGGCACAAATTCTCTTCTCAACACATAGATACATATGTAAATTCAGGTTTTCATACACACAGGGTGGCCTCTATTGCAGCATATATCTTCTTTACTTTTAAAGATGATGAGGAGAGTTCGGAGTGCAGAGAAAGAACTTGGGCAAATACAGTGAAATATGCAGGCAATCTTTCATATTTTGTTGAATACACAGGTAGACTGTTACTCTCATTTTTCAATTCAATGCCGTGTTCAATTCACCATTTTGTACCAACAAATCATGCACAATGAAGTTTCCTCGATCCTACCTCGTTTGGAGCTTGAAATTCACCAAAAATCCCAGGTTTTCTTTCTGCATGGCTATTTTCTGTGTTTCCTGTAGAAGACTTCCTGTAGAAACGCCTGTAGAGTGCCCCTGCGCCTCTGAGCGAGCCTGATACGCAACAGAATCTTGAAGACAGGTAGAGAAACTGGTGGAGGATGACTAGTTAATCATTTTGTGCATACTTCAGTTGAGGATGTGGCAAGTGCAGATGAACAACAGTTTGTGAGTTTCAGTCGAGCCTTCTTTAATTGCTGCGTGATTTGTGGTGAGGTGGCAAAAACATTTGCTGTCTTTATTCGAACTGCAGTGATGTTATGGACTGTATGTTCTCTTCTATCTGTTAATCATTTGATGTCCTGTGCGCTGGAGTTCAACACGTCTACCACTACCTGTGTTTTTTCAAATTTCACGTGAACGACCATACACGTATGCTGCATGATTTTTGCCTGGATGAGTGCAATCGAATCTGGCTAGCTTCCTGGCTGAATCCCACCATATCATTCGTTCATGTAGTGCTTAGATTAGATTCATGCAATAGAGGAATGAGATTTAGTCACATACCTGGAAGGCAAATATGGCTGCCGTGAGGTGCTGTGGCCTTTCATTTGCTGCATGCATTGGCTTCTATGGTTGCATGAGGGTTTGGTGGTTGATTCATGGATATTTTTTTTCTTGTGCAGGTATCCTCTAGCCGGATCGATGCTATAGGAGCTGGCTTCACGTTCATATCTGCACCCTCAAGCTGCTGCTGCTGAATTTTCACAGGACCAAAACTTGTTTTCGCCATTGCTCCCGAACGATAGATCGGATCGATCTAAAACTTGCTGAGCATGTTCCTATCATCATTATGCACCTCCCATAGCAAAATTGTGATCAATGGATGCACAGATTTCGAGAAAAATGGAAAATGGCTGAAGATTTTAGAGATCAATTTCTCGGAAAACGTGCATCAGAATCGGCTGAAATTGCTTGGGTAGGTTACTATCTCCCATATGCATCTCCCCATGAAATAAGTTTTGAAATGGATCCATGGATATGGAGAAAATGCAAAAATGGCTGACGATGATGGAGGCAGATTTCTTGGAAACCGTGCACCGGAATTGGATGAAATTGCTCGGGCATGTTGCCGTCATCCATATACAACTCCCCCTGTAACAGTTTTGCAAATGGATGCACGGTTTTCAAGCTAGGGAAGAAACAAATTCTGTTCTATGTATTTTTTCTTCAAAGCATTCTGCAAGTTTTTGCATGGAAAGAAAAACTGAGCTTGGTATGTGATGCAGGCATGGAGATGATGGAAGAGGAGTTTGAAGATTGCAGGAGGACTTCTGAACCCTTGAGGAAGCTATCATGTTCGAAAAACCACCTTTTTGAAATCCATTTCTAGCTTCCTATAGAAATCCTGTAATTTCTACAGGAACTTCCTGTAGAACACACAGTTTTGAGGAAAGAAACACAATGAGATGGAAAAAATGATGGAGAAGGGTGAGGGATGGAAACATGGATGCTTGCAGGCCTCATGGATAGATTCTCGGCCTTCAGGTCCTCTTCAGAGATCAATTTTGGCTCGTTTTTAGGCTTCCTGCAGAAGACACAGAACTTCCTGTAGAAGACACAGAACTTCCTGTAGAAGGCACATAACTTCCTTTGTCTTTGTTTTGAGCAGTCCTCCTGACCTGCAATGTCCTTCTTGCAACCTGCAATTATTCAATGGAAATTAGCTTTATTTTTCTTTTCTTTTTCTCTCTTTTTTTTTTTTTGAAAAACAACTAGGGCGCCTCATGGAGGTTTTCACGCTAATTGCCTGCCCTGGGCGCCTCCAAGGGAGGTTTTCACCCAGGGATATTATTATCTTTTTCTCTTTTCTCTTCTTTCCAACCCATTTACCGCCTCATGGAGGTTTTCAATCAATGAGCCAATCTAAGGCGCCTCTGAGGAGGTTTTCACTTAGATTTTTATTTTCATCTTATTTTTATTTTTTTATTTTTCTTTTACCTACCCTACCCTACTTGAAAAACAAAATTCTTTCCAAGTATAAGAATACTTCCAATGGAGCCATGTGCACATCGAGATTAGAGATAAAATGATGTGGTGGCTTGAGATGCATGCGTTGATAGCTATCCGGCTTTTAGAGACCCAATGATTTGACTTTGAAGGGATCAAACATAACCGAGGAAGAGAGTACTGCTGCAACTTAGTGACTGTCTGAAACCATATTTCAATATAGCTCTGATATCCTTGGTCCTTTTGTTGATCTAGATCATTCTTCATATCTTCTTCTATCATGACCTTCTCATCTTCCTCTTTTTGTTGATTTTTCTTTTGAGTACATGGAGGATTTGATGGTAACCATGAGGGAGCTTTCTCGATCTCCGATTCTGATATCTTCTCTTCATCAAGTGCAACCCATGGTTCTTTGATCTCCTCTTTTGAATCTTCTTTTGCCTTTGGTCCTTCAATGTTGTCAATATAATCTCTGCTTTGCAACACTCTTCCTGAGCTATGGTGAAGATCATTGAGCTCAAGAGGAGTCATTTGGACATGTTGTGTCTCAACATTGCAATTGTGTTGAGCTACTCCAATGGACAGGTTTGGAAATGGTGGTATGGGTAGCTGAGTGGGGGCGTATATTTGAGATGGATGTGGATGGGGTTGTGGTTGGGCAGGTGGTGGAGGCAAATGAGCGGGATGAGAGTTGTATTGGGGCCTCCACCCTTGATGAGGTGCATTCCACTGAGGCTGTGGCTGAGCATAAGAGTGAAACGAATGAGCAGCTGGTTAGGCATAATATTGAGGAGGATATGACCAAGGAGGAGGTGTAGACCAGGAAGGATGAGTAGGGGGACCCAAAGAAGGCATGGAAGTGGCTTGATAGGGGTTATAATAGGTTTGAGATGTCTCTTTCATTCCCTCCTGGTAAGTTCTGGGTCCATGTGGCCTCCTTTGGTTCATATAATAGAGTGATTCAGTGGCTCCTTTGGCTTTCTGATATGCAGCTTTAAGTCCAGGCAAGGAAGGGAACTGATTCGTAGGATGGTGTTCTTCACAGACGAAACACAATTCTAGGGAGTGCATTGGACATTCGTCCCTAGGATGCTTCCTAGTGCACCTAGGACAAAAGATGGCCAAAGCCCTCTTGGCTTCCTCTTGCTTCCTTTGGATCCGCAAGGTATCCAGTTGTATGGTAAGAAACTGCTTCATATCACTCTTGAAATCTTCCATCTGATTTGAAAATTCATTTTTGGATAAGGTATTGCTCCCAACGTTTCTGCTTGTAGCCATTTGCTCTGGAGGAATGTTTTCTTCTTCTTCTTCCCTTGAGGTTCTTCAAATATGTCTTGCTGTCCACCTAAGGGTTCCTTAGTCACAACCATCAAAGAAGAGAGAAGGTTGGCTGTGTGAAGTAGTGGGGGTGTTGTGCAATCATTTTTCTAAATTATCTATACTCCTACAAGGCATGAAAGTAAATCCTTTTGGTTGATTTTTGCTTTTTTCTTCTTGTACCTACAAAAACTAAAATAGATTGAACTGCAACTAACTATCTTGCTGAAATGAAAATGCGGAATTGAAATGAAAGCAGGAAAGGACTAATCTATTTTGCTCAAATGAAATTGCAGGAATGAAATTCTAGGCTACGCTTGCGGAACTAAAATGCTAATGTACGCTTGCAGAAATGAAATTGCGGAATTGAAATGCTAATCTATGAAAGCGGGAAATGCTAATCTACTTTTGCAGAAACAAAATTGCATAATGGAAATGAAATAAACTACTTAGCAGAAGGTTGTAGTGGAAAATAGAAGAAAAGCAGCAATCACCAATACTTTGACGCTTCCTCGGCAACGATGCCAAAAAGAGTGGTGAGCTCCAGTATTGCAGCAATAATGCTGCAACTCCTGGAACTCCCTTCTTTAATTTTATCAACCCGATAGTTCATAACAAACTTGGAAGCGACAGTGTTGTATGCACAAGTACTAGCTCTTGCCGCAGCTGTCACTTGATCAGCTGGCACAAGTCCGCTAGGAGCTTAAGCCAACTTCTATGAGCTCTTAGAATAAGCTTTTTAACTGATGGATGAAAGCTAACTCAAAGGAGGCTAATCTACTTGCAGAAAGAAACTGAAAGCAGAAAGGAAATGCAAACCCTAGCAAACCCTAATTTTACCAGCTAGCCCTACTGATGCAAGAAAGAGGATGCAAGCTACTGAAAGAGATGCCATTGACTTCTAGGAAGGTAAAATGCATGTGTCTAAGCTACTTCTACAGTAACATTTGAAAAGAAACATCTTTTTGTATTTTTGAATAAGTTGTCAGAATTATCATGCATGCGGTTTGACTATTTTTTACTGTGCAGAGGTGGATTGGCGAGAGGAAATGCTTGGAAGAGGTCGGGAAGGTTCATAGAGGGCCTAAGGGGTCCCTAACACCCTTCCAAAGAGTTTCACAGAGTTTTGCTATCAAGAAACCTCATTCGTGAGGTTCTACAGGAAGTCTGCAGGGGTTCTACAGGATGTACTAGAATTTCTATAGGATGTTCTGTGATTTTCTACAGGATGTTCAGAAATGGGATTTTCTACATAACATTAGAGCGGTAAATGCATGGATAACAGAATAGGCAGTTGTAGAAGAAACATCAAATTTGGAGATTCACCAAAATTGGAAAATCCCAATTAAATTCTGCAAAATGCTAGAATGAGAAAAATAAGCAGAAAAATTCATAGATTTAGCCTAGAACTATAGATCAAATATTTTGAATTTAAGAGGGCATACAAAAATTATATTGGATTGAATAGAAAAGAGGAAAAGAATAATAAATCCAAGCAACATATATGAAGGAAAGTTAATCAAAGTTCAATCCAAAAATATCAGTCTAGAATTCTTTAAAATATGAATTCAAGTAGCAAAGTTCATGTGTTGCAAGAGTGTGTGTGTGTGGATGAGAGTTGTTGGCGCAACATGATGCATAATGGTGATATGCATCAAGGTTGAATTAGAGACCAATCTTGGTATCTGAAAGGTGTTTTAGAGATGCAAAGAAGTGCATTGGTGATTAGTGATTGATGCTTCTGGTATGTATGGTTGGTGATTTGATCAATTAGGAGATTTGTTCAGTATTGTCAAATTGCTGAAGGTGATGGTGGTTTTATTAGTAATTAGAGATTACTAAGTGTTTGTATGGTGGCTTTGGTGAGTAGTTGCAGTAAGAAAAGTTTTTTCGTTTACGACACAAGTGGCCTATTGGTTCTAGTTTGAAAATGGATGAAAGATGAATCAACAAGGCTGGCAAGTGGTAGCTTGTAGATCAAGGGTAGTAGTTCCTTCCAGTGGGTGCTAGTAAATGTTTAGGGGCAAGATTCCCTTCCAGTGAGTGTTGGTAAATGAGAAGGGGAAACAATCCCTTTCAATATTGACTGATAAATGAGCAGGGGCAAGAGTCCCTTTTAGTAGAGACTGATAAATGAGCAAGGGAAACCGTCCCTTTTAGTAAAGACTAACATACGATCAAGGATAGAAGTTTCTTTTAGTAGCAATTGATAAGCCTATAAGTAGTAGCTTGTGGGGCAATGATGTAAACAAGTTTAATATTGTAATAAATTGAATTTTGGTGTCTTATATATATGTTTCTCATGTTCTTGATGATGATTATGTTATGATTGAGTTGTATTGTTGATCCATGAACAACTGTTAAAGTAATTAAAAAGTATACTTTGTGAAAAAATGTATAATTTGGACACACTACTGATTCACCCCCACTCTTAGTAGTCTCTTGGTTTCCATTGTTTCTAATAATTGGTGTCAAAGCAAGGTTCCTTTGGGATCGGTTTAATAGTTGGAAGGAATATTAGGGATAATGGAGAACCAGGATTGGATTAACTTGGATGGAGTTCCATTTTTGAATGGCTCAAATTATACAACTTGGAAGGTAAATATGAGAATCTACTTGCAAGATATTGATCTTGATGTATGGCTATCTATGGAGGATGGAGAGATAGATAATAAGTTTGATAAAAAATCTAGGAATGAAATCATAAGAGGGTTGCTAAGTCAAATATTGAGAAAGTAATCTATTTTAAGACTGCCAAGAAGATATGGGATAAACTACAGTCCATCTATGAGGTAGAAATGCAAGCTACATGTGATGTCAAGAGGTTTTCCCATGAGTATGAAGCAATTAAAGATTCAAAGATATTTGAAGATCATGAATTAGAGGATGATTCTTTTATATCAAGAGGCCAAATCACTGATCAACACTCAGAGAAGGTGAAATCTATAAGTAGGTTGTTGTTTTTTTGTTATTGTAGAACAATAGTCCATTTATCTTCAAATTGGTTGACTACAAGTACTAGTGAAAGTGAGAGTTTCTCATCAAGTTTTAGTGAAGAAAGGACCACCTTGATAGTAAATGAAGACATTGACAATGTCAAGAAGAAAATGGCTCCACTTGCTAGTGAAGAGGAAGAAATGACATCTCATATGTTAGTAAAACAATTCCTACAGTCATCAAGGGAACAAACCCTTGAACAAGATGTCAGTGAAATTGACTTGTTGTGAATCTAGTTGCTCCTCTATTGATTTGGAGGATCTTGAAGAAAATATCCATTTGAAGAGGCAAATCATATCAACTCTTGAAGAGATCAAGAATTCAAATCCAATAATATGGACTTGGAAGAGGAGAACAAGACATTAAAGGAGAAGTTGTTGAATATTCAAAAGCATGCAGAGAGTTTTGAAATGTTGAAGACATTCAAATGAGCCATTGTTCCTGTGAGGTTGAGACATTATTGGAAAATGATAGTGACCCCACAACAACATTAAAGGGATCCATGAATTTGGTTAAAGGAAGATTTGACAACAATGCAGTGGCAGAGAAAAGAATGCAACATCAAGGAGATAAAGGGACTTCCAGCAATCAAGATAAAGGTATGCAACCCTCATATGCTTTTATTGTAATAATGCATGGAAATTTTCCTGAAAGTGTCCATAGAGTAAATAGAATGTGAACAAATAAAAGTGGAATGTGCTATTTCAGCCACAAGCATGAGTTTCTAAGATAAATTCAAACAACCAAGTACAAAGAGCCTTTTACCCTTAAAGGAAATATTTCCAATGGCCCAAAAACACTAGGAGAATGAGAATCAATCCAAGAAATTGGACAAGCAAATTTTTTGGTAAGTATAACAATTCCTTTGTCCCCTTATTGAATAATGTAAAATGCTACAGGTGTAAGAATTATGGGCACAAAATAGCTACATGCAAATTTGGCTAGAAATCCTCTTTTTAGAATGCTGCAATCCGAGGCATGGATTATGATGATATCCAACAAGGACAACTGCACAAGAGCTATTTTAGTACTAATAAGAAAGACAGATCAAATGGAGCATGGAGGAAACACAACAAAATGTTTGGTTTTGAAGATAATCAACAAAGAGTTAGCATATAAGAGTTTTAAATTCCTGTGGTTAATCTCTCTTATATAACCTGCAACAGGCGACAACTCAAATCAGAAAAAAGAAGCAATATCAACCTTGACAGTCCTCCAATGCAATATAGTGAGAAATAAGCAAAATATGTAAATTGAAAATTGGCTCTAACTGATGCTAAAAGAAGGAATTATAAGTGGTTTGTATACTCATGCAATGGCAAAAATTCACCCAGTCCGGCAAACAAACACAAGGAATCAACTCATATCCATATGTGGAAGAAAAAGGAAGATAATCTACTCAGGGGGAGTAGATCCCTTGTTCCTGTTCATTAAAAATAAGAGGGTGGCTTCAAGGGAAGCCAAAAAAGTCAGATTTAAGGAGAAGAAAGGAACATGCCAATGAATGCATCTGAAGGATAAAGGGAAGTATGCCATTTTATGTTGATTGTTGAGTAGTGTGGTTGATTGAATGTTGTTGTCAAATCAGATTGGTAGACCAAGTATATATAGATGGTGATGATCTGTTTACTGCTGAAGTTTATTTAGCAAGTATTGTTTACATATTCCTAATGCAAAGAGGGAGCATGGCCATAGGGGGAGTATACTCAAGTCAAGATTTGAGTATCAAATTATTCATTGATAGTTGGTATCAATAGTTTGCTACAAGAAAAAGGCTAATGAGTTTATGCTGTAGTGCCATTATAAGCAGAAATTGGTATTAGGCATCAATTTTTTTGGTGAAAGAAGCATGATTAGAGGATGAGAACACTGCTATCAAGTGCTCAAAAATTTATATCAGTGGCATCAAGTCGACAATTTGCATTAGTTCAACAATTGGTATTAAAGGTATTGTCAATTCGTGTTTACTGTTGTTAGACTCTTTGTCAGATATGGTGTTCATGTTGTAAATATGAGATTGTAAGTCCATGTGTTTGTGAGTAAGTCCTGATGATTATTTTTCATGATGAGTCAAAGGTATCATGGTGAGAATGCTGTCATCAGAAGTCTGCCAGGTGAAATACAAGTTGAGCTAATTGTCTACACATGCATTGGTGAGAGTCCCTCTATGTTTTTCAAGTAAACACCTCTAAGTGTTGTGGTTTTTTGTTCATCAGTTGAAAATTTATGGTGTTGAATAGGAAATGTTTTTCTTGTTATTAGATGTCAGATGTATGTGTCTACGAAGACAGTGTTATGAATTTAATCCTAGCTGAGACTCATAACAACATGAATTATTTCTCATGGGTCAACTGCACAAGCATGTGTTGTTTTAACAAGAGATCCCTCTCGCCTACTTGAGGCAGAGATTGGGAGTAATTAGTCCTCTCCCTTCAACTCAATCATAGGAAAAAGATGAAGCTGCTTGGATCAAATTGGAGGTACCTGAGGTTTTCATCTTAAGAATAAGTAGTTGACAGGTCCATAGGATCTAAAGATTGAGGGAGATTGTTGACATGGGGAGTATGTTAGTATCTTTTCCATTGATGTCAAAGGGGGAGAAATTGCTAATTAAACAAAAGATGGTAAATAACCTCATACAAAGAGGAAAAAGGGCCTCAAGAAAATCATAGAAAGAAGCATCAAAGAAGAGAAGTACACTTATCTTTGATTGATCATTAGTGAATCATTGGTGATGATGTTTTTTTTTTTTAATCTTGGTGTTGCCATGAATGCCAAAGGGGGAGATTATTGGAAATATGTTGTCATTGATGGAAAAGGAAAAGGTAAAGGAAATGGTAAAGATTGGCAAAGGAAAGTAATGGAAACTAAAAATGCATTGGTAAATATGTTATCATTAATGGAAAAGGTAAAGGCAAAGGCAATGGAAAAGGCAGCAAAGGAAAAGCATATGAAGATCAAAACGGTAGTAGTAATGGTGCAGATACTTTAGAGATATTTATTGTGTAGCAGGTCATCTCAGATACATGTGAAACCCACTCAGATGGATAGAGATTTGAAAAATATTTCTTGTGGTATACAAAATATTTCTTGTGGATTGATAGATCCCACCCTACGGTAATACCCCGACCCAAATTGATAGAGTGCTCAAATGGATAGAATAGGATGATGCATGCAACAAGGTTAAACTTCAAACAAGTCCATCAATGGTTTAGACACAACATGTCCCCCACTGGTTCATTAGAGGAATTGTGCAGGGATCCATAGGTTAACAATTAACAGGTAAGGGGGGTTGCGCAATGGGTGGTATTCCTTAGGATTCCAATCAAATATTAATGAAGGATATTAATTGCGCACCCCCCCCCCCCCACCCCCCACCTCTAAAACCACAAACACCCTAAGAGGTGTCACACAAAGAATAGGAAATTTTTTTAACTAGTCGAGAAATGTGGTAATAGGAGACTGGCATTGGTTTGGAGGAAAGTTACGTAGAGAAAAGGAAATGGTCGGGACCCTTCAAATCTTATAAAGGAAATCAGTGAAAAACCAGGTCGCAAGACCCTTTCTCTATTCTCTGATAAAGTATAGGTGGCAACATATTAGTGGTTAGAGGATGATGCTAGCATGACATGGCGTCTGACACATGATAGGCAATTTTGTCATTTCGGGAACCCAAATGGCCCACATTTGAGTGACACGTGGACAACTCAGAGGATGAAACTTGGCATAGGTTATGTTAGTATGACATCATACTACTAGTTAGAGCCCGACAAGGTGTTTAGGTTCACAAAGTGGAAGCACTGGGCAACAAGAGATGGGACATGTCGAAATTAACAGTCAGGAAACCAACGATCAATGAAAAAGCAATGAGTACACCCCATGGTACAAATCAACCTGTAAGCTATAGCCCGAAGGTTTATAAGGAGGCACAAATGAATGGTGGTTATCTTGGTGTGCTGGGAGGCAAGTGCCGGGACACAGAGGAAGAGCACGAACCAATGAGAAGCAAAGGCAAGTGGTTCCTATGGGACACGTCGACTTGACAACATGATCTTGAGTGTTTATAAAGGGACACAAGTTTAAAAGCACCATGATAGAAGGGCTAAAAGCTAAGTGCCAGGAACAAGTTATGTGTTGTAGCAGAAAACAAGGGCACAAAGGTTTATAAGGGAAATAAGCCCTTGAAGGCCTTAAACAGGCTAAGCGCTTGAAGGCTTGAGCCAGTGGTCACAAAACCTGGTCACATGGCGAGAAAATAGGTAAAGGTGCCAATAAAAGGATCTAAAGGAAAAATCGATGGAATTGGCAACAATTGTGGCTAAAATTAAAAGGGGCCTGTGGAATTTTATTTTGGAAGTGCAATTTGGCAACAACATATTAAAGTGCCTTGGGAATATGCATGGAAGATATGACTCGACAACTTGATTTAGTGGTATTGCGATGTATTCACATGGATAAACAATCGAAAATATTTGGAGTTGGAAATTAATCCAAACATAACAACAAAGTGGTAAATGCATGGAAATCAAAATAAATAGTTAAGAGGAAGTTATAGTCGAAACGACAAATATGGATATTCACCAAAATTGGAAAGTCCCAATTAAATTATGTAAAATGCCAAAATGAGTAAAATAAGCAGAAAAAATTAGATATTGAGTCAAGAAGTGCAGATCAAAGACTGGGAAGTGAAGAGAACATACAAAAGATTGGATTGAATAAGACAAAGTTAAAAAATAAGAAATCCATGTAGCAGATATGAAGGCAATTTAACCAAAGTTCAATTCAAAAATATGAGTCTAG
Source organism: Pinus tabuliformis (assembly GCA_031772625.1). NCBI lineage: Eukaryota > Viridiplantae > Streptophyta > Pinopsida > Pinales > Pinaceae > Pinus > Pinus tabuliformis. Next base: position 1,022,089,358 of record CM062805.1, read on the forward strand.
AATTCTTTAAAAGCAAAATTCCGCAACAAAGTTCATGTGTTGCAAGTGTGTGTGTGTGTGGATGATATCCGTTGGTGCAACAGGATGCATAATGGTGATATTCATCAAGGGTGAATGAGAGACCAATATTGGTATTTGAAAGGTGTTTTAGAGATGCAAAGAAGTGCATTGGTGATTGATGCTGCTGGTATGTATGGTTGGTGATTTGTTCAATAATGTGAAATTGATGAAGGCGATGGTGGTTTTATCGGTAATCATATATTGATAAAATTGTTCTATGGTGGCTTTGGTGAGAAGTTGTAGTAAAATTTTTTTTTTTTTTTTGTGACAGAAGTGGCCTATTGGTTCTAGTTTGAAAATGGATGAAATATGGATCAACAAGATTGGAAAGTGGTAGCATTTAGATAAGGGGTAGTAGCTACTTCTAGTGGGTGTTGGTAAATTCTCAAGGGCAAGATTCCCTTCCAATGAGTGCTGGTAAAAGAGTAGGGGTAGAAATGCCTTTCAGTGTTGACTGATAAATGAGCAGGGAAACAATCCCTTTCAACAGAGACTGATAAACGACCAGGGGCAACAATTCCTTTCAATGAATAGTGATAAATGAGTAGGGATAGAAGTTCCTTTCAGTAGCAGCTGATAAACCTACAAGTAGTAGATTGTGGGATAATTATGTAATCAAGTTGATGCTTGTAATAAATTGAAGATTGATGTCTTGTGTATATGTTTCTCATGTGATTAATGATGATTATGTTATGATTGAGTTGCGTTGCTAATCCATGAACAATTTCTAAAGTAATTAAAAAGTATAATTTGTGAAAAATTGTATAATTTGTGAAAAATTGTATAATTTGGCAACACTACTGATTCACCCCCCAACAGTGTCTTGGTTTCCATTTCTAAAAATTGGTATTAGAGCAAGGTTCCTTCAACACCAGGGAAAACCAGGATTAGATTACTTCAGATGGAGGTTCATTTTTGAATGGCTCAAATTATACAACTTGGAAGGTAAGGATGAAGATTCATGAATATTGAAGATAAAACAACAAGGAGAGAAGCTTGGAATTACCACATCATCATGAAGTTCCATGTTATCATTTCCAAGTTATGGCTTGTACAAGTATCAACATAATGTCATATGTGTCAATGTGTATTTCCACATCATTTGTGGATGCAATTATTGTGTTCTCAAAAAATGAAAAAATACAAAGAGGTGGAAGTCCAAGAATCATTTTTGATGCATGTCTCGTCAATGTTGCAAGACTATTGTTTCGATGTTTGGTATATGTTATGATAATATGTACTAAATAAATTAAACTACTTCATTGACTTTGATGCTCACCTTGTTGAATGTGTGTTGTATTTTCTTTAATGATAGTTGTGTCTATGTGAACTACTTCACTAGATAACTAATGAATATTTCCTTTCTCTAGTATGCCTCTCTTAGGATAGTACTATTATTTTCCTTCTAGAGACTCACTCTTGTATCCCCTCTTGTGAAGGCCTACTTTTACACATTTCAATTGGCATTTCACAAACTTACTTGTTTATTCAAAGGTTATGTGTATAATCTATTATTTATCCATTGAAACCAAGGAAAATATTAAGTCATGGTGGCTGGGATGATACTCTGGATGGGGCTCCTACTCCAAACGGTGTGAGGTCTAATTGGGACTTCACATTGGGGAGACCCCATGTATGTTGGTGGCATCCAAGACCATCAATGGGGACACTGATCATGTTATTGATTGGTTTGTGTTATAGGTCAAACTAGAGGGAGAGTTCTAGTTGAAACCTCTACGCATCCTAGAATGGAGGAAGCTCATGCTCCAAAATCGAGCAATCGAGCAAGTCAAAGTGTAGTGGAAAAACTTTGGGCCCAAGAAAACCATGCGGGAAATGGATGACTATATGAAGGAAATATATTATTCCTTATTTCCTGAGTAAAGAAAATATAATATATTTGAAATGTTGTACAAAGTTGTGTATATAAAGCTCCCTAAAGAACAATGCTTGGTTTGAAGAATGTTTTATTGTATATGGTTCTTAAACACTAAGGATGGTGTCCCACCAAAGGGGGAGGCTATTGTGATAATCCTTAAGTAATTATTTATCTCAATTTAAATAATTGTAACTATGTTAAATTGGCTGGGAAAGGGGAATAGATTCCATTGCTTCAGGTAGGAGATTGCTTGAGGAATTGATTACTTTAGTGACAGACATGGTTTAGATGAAGTGATCTTAAATGGGATGAAAATGAAATAAGTTTGACTAAGAAGAAAAGGATAGGCCTAATTGTTATTAGGCTATAACATCAAGCAAATAAGGACACAAATTTAATAGAGCAGTAGGGGCTGCACTATCCAAGGAGGAGGCTACATGGAACCTTATGAAGAGGCTGGCAATTGACCATTGAAGAACACAAGGAAATATGAACCAAGGGAAATTGAAGATTCTATAGAGGGGAATACACTCTTCGACACACACATGCACACATTAAATATGCATACAGAAGCAACAAGAGAGTGAAAAAACAGAAGAGAAGGAACATTGATTCCTATCACTAAGTTTTGATCTTTGGATCAGAACACCAGTGGAAGAATCCTCTGGCACAAGGTTTGGTGGGTAAAAAGCATGAGAGAGAGAGAGAAGTGGCTTGCTTGTTAGTATGAATAAACCACTAGAATATAGTGGCTTAATGAACATGTCGGATTGGAAGGATTCACTCCGATGCTCGTGAGGGCTAAAAGAACCACCAAGAGTTTCCTTGGGATAAAACTTTGGTGCTTGACTTATCGATGAACCACTTGGAGAGTGATTTATTTAGAATCGACTGCTTAACCATTGCTGAACCTTCCTTGTTGTGGCTCTCTTCTCTTATAGAGTGAGATAAATTTCTCTACGCTATGGTATCCTGACAAAAAGTGATTATGCCGGAAATGATTGAATGATCATGTGGGTAGTTGGTGGATGAAGGCAGTGTGGCATAATGGCATTCTTGTTTTAGTTTTTTTGTTGGTTAAAAACCCACAAAATAAATCCACCTCAAGCATTGGAATCTGGATCAGGGGTGAAAATTGCAAGAAAGATTTGACTGTAGCTTGTCTATGGTTGGGTGGAGAGTTAGAGTCCCAATCTCAATTTCCAAGACTTTTAAAGGTAAGTATAATCTTATGTATGTGCTTGTGACTGATATACTATCTTTATTATTGAATCAAGATAATGTCATGCTAATGTGGAGGAATGATGGCTCTTGCATATGTTAGTGATATAAATGTTGTTTGGGTTATAGGCCTAAAGTGATGTTAAATATAATGCTCAAATGTGTATCATGCATGTGAATCGAGTTGGGAATTAGATTCTTGTCTACCTATGGAATGTTGATTACTTGAGGGAAATTTGGGCATGGTATGAATTCTTTTTTACTTTTAGAAGTTATTTACATATTTATTAATAGCATAAGAGAATAGTGGATCTTTGAGTTAAAATGGGTTTGAATTTTGTCTATTATCAACCTTAGAGGCCTGCATACTTTTGAGTTATTATAAGCTTGTAATTTGTTTACAGATCCTTAGTGATTATGAAGGGTAAAATGCCTATTCTATTCACTATATCACTTATGGAACTAGATAATAAGCCTTGTTCCATTATTCTCAAGCTCAAGAAGGATAACATTAATGTGTATGTAGGTTACATACATGTATTTATGCATACACAAATGTTTTATTCATAGGTGCTTCTGTCACCTAGTTGTGGTATTGAATCCCGTTTATATTTGCGAAAATAAAGACTATGGAAAGGGGAAGGAATTCACATAAAAACATGGGGAAATAATCCCTTCATATATGATAACCATCACATGGCTTAAGCCTCCTTTCCTTGTTCCTCAACGAAGTTCTCTTCAATGGAACCTTTCCATTGTGGCATATAGTCCCAATGTTTTTAACTTCAACACTACTATGATTTGTTTTGCATCACATGTGACCAAGACTCGTGATCGTGATCCTCTAGGACACATCATCCCGGTTTCACTACTCCTTCAAGTGCTGGGATAGATCAACTGTCATATGGTCAATCTTGGTGGTCCCTATTGGGAATTTTTATTCCACCTTCACGTAATCTCTGAGCCTTGTCAACCTGTGTTGTTCCTTGTAGTGTGCCCTTATTCCTTCTGGGAGATATATTCTTATGAAAAAGAAAGTTCACCTCTCCATCATGTAACGATCTACTAACACATGTTTATGTATGTCACCCTAGAATGTTGTTAAGGCTTCCATGTCCCTCTACAAGTCCACCTCTTCTTGATCCTTGTCATCCCGGTAGGTTGGGATGAAGAACATAAAAGTAATGCTTAAGATTGAAGTCTCAGGGTGAGGTATCAAGGGTGGCCCATATCCATGCATAATAATCAAACATACATACATGCATACACACACACACACATATTTGTGTGTGTTGTAAGTTTCCCTTTAGCCTTGTGAGCAGTCGAGAAGGGTCAACCCGTGACCTAAAGTATGAATGAGTTGCTAGATGACATGTGGCTTAAGAATTGGATAGCCAAAAGGGATCCACATGGATGCCATGTGGCATTATTATATTGTGATACCCTTTAATTGGCCAGGGATCAAAATGGCCATACTGGTTGATTCGAGAGTCGGATTGGGAAAGTTTTTATATCACTAGAATCGTCTCAAAAATACAGATGCACTAGATTCATTTATTTTTGGTTTCAAAAGGGTAGAAGAAAGCGAAAAATTTAGACCCCATTTACATAATGTGACTATGGGAGTCAGGTCATCCTAGTAACTACCTCCTACTAACCTTATTTTGGGCAGTGAATAGTAGGGGGTTACAAGTTTATTGACAATGAGGAAGGGACATGACTACTTATTCGTGGTAGTTGACATGTTCAAAGAGATGTTTGTTTTGATGCCCTGTAAAAATACCATCAGTTTACAAGAGGCAAAAAACTTGTTATTTGGACAAGTCTAGGTGCACTTTGGGATACAAAGGAGCATTGTTTCAGATAGGGACATGATATTTCTAAGTGCATTTTGAACTACATTGTAGGAGAATATGGACACATGAAGTGGTATACAACATTCCATCCATAGACAAATGGGTTGACCAAAGTAGTCAACATAAATTTGGTGCACCTTTTGTGGGTTACAATAAGAATTGTTTAAAGACAAAGGATTAAAATCTAGTATATATACAACACTCTTACAACAGAGTAGTCCACACTTCTACATGTAAGTCCCCATTTGAAAATTGTTTTGGATATTTTCCATCATCACATTGGATATTTAATATGGGCAATACAGAGGAGTAAGGAAGGATATTATGAAGGATGCCTTAAGGGTTGAAAAATTTGTTAAGAAGATCAGGAAAATCCACAAATAAGTACAAGAGACATTGCAGAAGTCATAGGAAAACTTTAAGGCCAGGCATTATCAACACAAAATAGAGAATTTTTTCAAGGTTGGAGACAAAGCATGGTTACAGTTGAACAAGGAGACACTACAAATTTGTGGTAAGAAAATCAAGGCCCTACAATAGGGTCCCTTTGAGATACTAGAAAATATGGGAGATAACACCTACATATTCAGTCCACCCCCATACATGTTAATTTAATCAATTGTGAATGTGGTGAATCTAAAGCTCTATGAGCCTTCCATGCTAGATAAGGAAGAGGAACAAGTGTAAAGGTTTTGGCACCAAATGCTACAGGAAAATTTGACAAAAGATACAATTTTTGAGAAGAGGTATAGAATTGTAAGACAGGGGTAGCATAACCTTTGGTACTTTGGGTTGAGAGGAAAACTTCCATAAAAATCTAAATGGTACAATCAAGAAAAGGTGGAGGAAAAATTTCCTCATCTCATTCAATAGAAGTTTTTGGGGATCAAAAGCCTCCCAAAATGGGGAGGTGTGATCTAGATTGGATAATGGTATTGTTTGTCATGCATCTTGATTATTTTAGAGTGGAAAAAGTGGAGGATACTCATGTGATTATTTTTATTCGTGGGACCTAGTTTGGAAAATTGGGGTTTGAAACCTTCCAAGATCCTTTTGAGGAAAAATATAAGGTTTTTTGGGGTGTAAAACTTTTCGACTTTAGTGAAACACCTTTTTTTCATATTCTACACACAAAGACCTTTCCGCTGGTGTAAGAATCACCTCAATCGAAGTCTATATGAAAAATTTATGCCACTCAGAAGTTGACCACGTTGTTTTGTCCACCATAATTTGAGAGGATGCCACATCAACCCTGATTACTGATGGAAAAGGGGCTAACCACGTGATCATGATGAAGAATACTCTATAATATTCCATATTATAACTCTAGTTAAGAGTTGAGGGAGTTATAATTAACCATTAGTAGGCTATCGGGTTGTGTTACATAAAAGCCACTAGGAGGAAAAGGGGTTCCATTCTTTTTGAGTGTGTCTTGTTTCATATATGAGAAGAGTAGGCGAGAGGGACATGGAGAGAACACACAAAGAGGATTTATGCACTATAGTAGCCCATGGGCCACAAACCATAATTCTTCTTACTCACAACCATTTTATATTCCTAGAAAGATGGCAAAGAGACCTCACCTTCTAGTTGGGTTTATCCCATTAGGGTTTCTTAGGATATATCTTGTGTCAAATGTGGTTCATGAGTTTTTATTTCATTGATCTCTATTTGCATAAATTTTAATTTTCATGCATATGGAATAAACAATCATTTAAAGATCAATAATCTAAAGAGACATAAAACATAATAGTGTATATTTCATATTTTTAAGTTTAATTTATCAGATCTATTTTGATGAAATGTCCAATGGAATATCCACAGAAGTTTATGGGTCATCACATAATGGTATAGGCTTCACCTTGATTATTAGAAGTGATTCCTAGGATCCAATCATATTATAAGTTATAGTCCATTTGGGGTTAGTGAGTTGTTTATTTGGCTCCTAGCTCTACTTCTAGGTATGACTCTAGTCTTGGGAGGCTTGGTTCACTTGTTCAAGAAAATCATATGCCTACAAGTTGAATCTCAACAATATTTATATCTAAAATCTTCACTTATAATTCATTCCTATCTTGAATATGCAAGTCTTTCACATTATCAAGCTTGGAGATAGTTTATCTTGGTAGTTGATGAAGGTCAAGTTCAATTCTATCCTATCTTTTCTTCTTGAGTGAGATCCTTGCAATTAGGCCATCACACAAAAACTCCAGAAGTGGATGCGAAGACCACTATCTCTTGCTAGGATCAATTTCTTATTGACATGGAAACTATTGTCTATTTGTGCACATGTTTTCATAACGTTCCATATTTGTAGAAATGTCATCAAGTGCCAATATTTTGTGTGCAACACAATCCTTATGGATTATCTAGGCTCCATTTACCAACCATTACTCTAATTGTGCGTTCATCAGTAAGTTGTTTCATCCACTATTGAGTTATCATTCAGTTGTGATGAACGAAACATCATCCCATGCTTTACATCCTCCTTTTATACATATTTCTTCCATTGAACAATTATTTTTTCATTGGTGAGGATAAGATATTTTCTTTATATACATTTGTGGGAACTTTTTGCTGTTTGGGTTACCAAAGTAGGCAACTCTTCATCTCCATTGGGCTTCACTTTCCCAACTATTTTGTTAGCTATGCGATTTTTGGGTGAATCTTTATATGAAGTTTCCAACACTTTGCTTCCCTTTTCCTATAAACTTAAAATGGATTTTTTTTTGGCACTACATGGACTTATTGACATCCTTATTTTCTAAAAATATCTATAAGTTTTTTTTTTAATATTCAAGTCGATTTTTATAATCCCTTCATAGAAACAACTTGGATTGTGGTACGTGGAAAATTTTTATTAGAAAGATGCCTTAATATGTCCTTTCTTCTTAAAAAGTAAACATACCTTGCATACTAACAATTGGAAATGAGATGGACTTTCATCCTAAAAAATATTACAAATAAGGAAGATCATTCCTCATGCTTGCCACTTTGTCTTCTTCTTCTTGTTCCAGTTGACTAGCTTGCCTCTTTTTATGCGTGTTGTTCCAGATTGTGTCTTTACACTTTCCTCATATCTACTATTTTCCGATATTCTATAAGAAGGATGAACTGGTGGTGTGCTATTACCCTAATTCATAGCTTCTATCTATTCTAATGAGAAATTTTCTCCATGCCATTTTTCTTCACGAATGTGATCTTGGTTTCCGTGGCTTTTTCCTATCTTCCATAAAACTTAGGCCTTTATGATTGACCCTAAATTTATCTACAATGAGGCTTAGGATGCATTTTAATATCTTTTCCATATTTTTTCCATTATATATAAACCATCTCAATAATTTCAAAACAATTCCTTTGGATTTCTTTCCAAATTAATTAAAAGGCTATAGAACAAGTTTTGGAAAAATGAACTTACCATGCTTGATTGAAACATTGTGTTGGCTTCTACAATGGTAATGGAAGATAGATTTTATTTCTTGGTTTCTTTGGAAGATGCTTGTAGTTTTACTAATTCTTCTTGCTTCTTGCACAACTCTTGATACAAATAAGTCATCATTTGAGCAATATTTTCCTTATCAACTATTCATATGGATGGCCTTCTCTCCCAATCGTTTCCTAACATTCCATAACCAAAGTGATGGGGTCTTGGAATTCATCAAGATGATTATTTAGAAATGGTAGTGGTTTTATAGAGACATTAAGGTAATTTTCTAATTTTTATATCCTTTGATCAATCCATTGTACCTATTCCTTCAAGTGTCGGTTCTCTTCTTAAAGATGCACATTTGTTCATTGCACATGTTCCAACGTTTCTCTAAAAGTTCTAGTAGCTACACCATGGGAAAGGGGATTATAGCCCACTCACTTTCACCAACATAGATGCCTTGCAAGATTTGCCTTATTTTCTCTTTCCTCAATCCTTGTCAATGATATTTTCCTCTTTTATAACTACAAGGCCTCTATTCTCTATGTAATTATGAGTTTGAACCACTTTCCAACGTTGGTAAGGATTGTTTAGATGTCTTGTGCTCTAGTGTAACCTGCAAAAAAAAACCAACTATAAATGTAACAACAGTCACGACTATAAGTTTTAAGGACCTTTATATTAATAATCAAATAATAATTCAAACACTGAATCTACCTCCATCCATTAACAAACTGATAAGAGTGGACTAGTTTATGAATAGCTCACTACTTGGGTTCCTTGGTTCTAATGTCAAAATAAATGATAAAAATTAGAGGCAATTTTATCTTTTTTTGGTGTAGCCATGAAACTCCAACATTCCCCATATTGCAATTAGATTTATGAATTTTTTTATTAGCTAGAAGGAATGGTTTTCATGGCAATTAACTTTTACTATGCCTACAAACTATTACGTTGAGTTGTAATTCCATCACTATAATTACTTATTGGTTCAAAACAATTTGTAAGTATTTAGTTTAAGGAGTTCATTGTTCGAATGAAAGCCCAATAATCATAATTTCCATCTAGGGGAAAATCATGCTATTTGAGTGGACTTGGGCTATAAGAACTAAGCTAATTAGGTTTAGCGAACACCAATGAGGATGTAAGAAGAAGAAATCATAACTAGATTATGAAGTCAATACTTAATTAACTATGTAAAAATCATCAATCATTCACTCTACAAGAATCTCTTAATCCAAAAATTGTATAGAAATTTTAAACACACATAGAAGATCTACCATTTTTCTCAAAGTAAGAAACTTATCTCTCTTATATTTTCTTTTAAGGCTTTCATATTTTATTTTTTTAATCATAGGAGGCAAGCTAATGACATGGCTAATGATTTCTCTTGGACTAGCCCTACATGTACGTGCAATGCTCTTAATTGAAATACAACTTAGAAACCACCCACACATATCTATATTTACATATAGACATTAGAGAGAGAACAACATAGATATGTAACACTTTACCCACCATAGTTTCTTTTGAATAGTAGTTAAAATAAAGATGCATCTATAGGGAGATTCCATAAGTGACATGGTAATCAACTTGTATGCACGAGACAAAGGAGTATTTTCCAAGAATTGGGAAAGGAATGTAATGCAAGTATTTTGTTTCAATGCCTAAATTAACCAAGGAATTGAAACCACATATGAATTAACTTCACAAAATAAGTACTAGAATGAGAACCCATATCAAAGTGAAACTATCTAAGGAAATGCCCGATCCTCTACGTACCTAGAAGACTTGCGAAACTCATGTATATGGCCCATGTGACCTACATACAACCTATATGACCTACTGACAACCTTAACCAATTTGTTGGGCATTGGAATTTTTTTTCTAGAGGATATACAACCCTAGGCTTAAGAAACTACACATTTTCAGTTGTAGGATACCAATTAGAAATATTCAAAGTAAGAGTTAAATTATTATCAATATATATTTTATAATAAAACAAAACAAGAAATACAACTATAATATGAGCCACAATAAGACATATTTATTAATGTATTAGCACCATAACTCAACTCTTCGAGGGAGAAAACTCCAATAGATTATATCTTATATTACAATTGATTCCGTAACACATCTGTCACGATTCTATTGCCTCTATATTATACTACTATTTCTAAGAAAATTCTAGAGAAGGAATTTCCTAGTAGGTGGAATATTCTAGTAAAGCTTCTTACAATTTGTGTTCACACTACTAAGGCCTTATTTACTAATGATGGGATTCATTACATAACAATACATATTATTCTATATACTTTCAGGATTAGGGAGGTTGGGACCCTAACATTCCCTCCTCCTTAAAGGACAGTCATGGCTTCAGATGAGGAAATTGATGCAAAATGGGATCTTTCTCTCTTGTGGTATCTTTTGGCTATGTATTCTTCCACTAGATTAAAACTTCCTAAATTATTTGTTGGGAGAGCTAATTCTCGTGTTGGCAAAGGATGGATTATATATGCAACAAATGGAATATTCTTTGTCTAATTCAAGAAAATTATTTTGAACATGGTACTTGGATCCAATCACTTTCTTAAAACAAGAGACATGAAAAAATTCATGGATCTTAGGTGGATTTGGATAGATAATTCATAATCCATTGGCCAAATTAATTTGATTGTATAGGGTCCATAAAACATTGGAGCAATATTTTGGTGGTGGTCTTCTTTGAGGGAAGTTTTATTACCTGGTTGTAGAATACGGAAGACGTGATCCCTTTTAGTAAATAACATTTATAATAATGATGATCAATTTTTTGCTTCATTTTATTTTAAGCCATGACTGAATTATTTTCAAGAGTGTGTAGTGTTGTGGTTCCTAGAGAAAACGTCCATGTTGAGGAGAAGGATAGTGCCTAGGACATCTTAATATGTCTTAAAGATAAATATGTTTTTCTCAAGAGTTAGATATAAAATGACTAAATCTGGTTTAATTACCCTACTCAGAGGAAAGCTCAATTTATACACAAACATTATGTCACTCCAAAGAGTTAATACTTAGTCCTAGTGGCCTACACACATAGAATGAAGTTTCATTGATTGTTGTAGTATAGGTGAAAGAGGAAATCTAAGAAAAGAGACTGAATGTAGAGGGCTGAACACATAATCCTATGCAATAAATCACAATAGAGTAATGGATTAAAATGAAGAGAAGAAATGCATAAATCATGGAGCACATTTTAAGGCCTTCAATACCACACATTATAGGTACCATTTTCCATAACCTAACTTAGGTAAATTTGTAACTTAAGATTGAATCCAACAACCACAATTACACAATTTATGAGAGGAATGAAACACATATGAAATAATAAACATAGATAGAAACAAATACTACATAACTTAATGCTTGGAATCATCAGGAAACTTCTTCGTTAATATTCAAAATGATAAACATTTCATATATCAAAACTTGCAAAATTTGCGTAGAATTTACAGCCTTTGGAACATAAAAATTGAACCCATACTAATGTTTCTTTCCTCCCTTTTATAGGGAGGATCAAAACAAGGACAGTTATAGAAATATATTGTAATTATACAACTGTCTAAACCCCTCAGTTGTGTGAGAGTGGAACTAGTTTATCTGTCCTAATTATTACATAACATATTTGATTCTCTTCTTGAAAATAAAATATTTAGAAAAATTTCAGAAATGACATGAAAATTCCATGATTCTTGGATCAATATATATTTATTGCTAACATCTTTGACCTCTTGAGGTGGACCCAGGATCCACTGTCCAAACCTGTGGTGGATTGATGAATTGATCACATTTTCCCCACAATGCTGGTCTAATGAAGGAGTGCGAAAGAAAGTATTGTAGGCTATGTTCAGATTTGTAAGCTTGGTGTAATTTGGCTTGGTAGTGAATAATGTCTTCACCAACCAAAGTAGCTGGAAATCTCTTTGCAGATAGTTGACTATAGTACTGCATTTGAGAGTGCCGGTATTTTCATGAGAAGAGTCTATTTTACCCTTGGATTCAACTAATAGCTGCTCATACTGCTCCGATGGAAGTAGTTTCCCTTGGAAGTCCCAACTACTAGGTAACCCTACCCTGGTTCTTTGATCAATATTTAAATTGAATGTAGCTACCACTTTTGCTAAATCATTTAAACACTCCTTAGCTTTAGCCCTCATTGCTTCTTTTTGAATCATTTTAGTAACCTCAACATTGGCCCCTGTCTTGTCTATGATATCCATGGCTTTGAGGTCATTAGCTGATTTCTCATTGAGATATCTGATAAAATTTTCTGCAGTCTTGGCATGTTTAGGATCTTCATTTTTGGGTGATAGGATGAAGAATTCAATATCCTTGACTTCAACCTTTTGTTCCACAACTAAGTTTATATGCTCCCATATTCTCTTTACGTCAGAAATGATATCATCCTAGATTATTTTCCTAGATTCAATGAGGGGTATGTTTCCTTTTAGCCTATTCTTTAGTGAATTGATTTCGTCTTGTGCCACTTGATATTTATTGTTGGTTTGTTCCACATTTTCCTGGGTGGACTCGATTTGTTTCTTATTGTTTTAAAGCATGTTGGTGTTGTCAAAGTCAATCTCTATTTTCTTGAGCTCGCTCTTCGATAGTTGCAAATGAGTGAGGGCCTTTGTCAACTTACTTGTATGGTTTTGTGGATTATTTGGCACAATCACAACATAAATGCGAGAATCAATTTTCTACTAAAGTTCTATAACTTTTAGTCTGAGGGCCACCACCTCATTATTTATCTCTATCAACTCCTTGGCTAGAATTTCCTTCTCTCTTTCTACCTGGGCCAACTCCTTTGTCTGTACCTCTGATGCATACATTTTAAGTTTCCACCTCAATGATTGGATCTCCGATTATGAGCCTTGAATAATGGCATCTACGGAAACTTTTTCACTAGGGTCTACCCTCGATTTAATAATCAACTCCTTGAAAACTTCATTTTGCAAATGAAGGGATCTTGAATTAGCATTTTCCTATTTTATTTTAATGGTAAATTTCTCTAATAGCTTCTCAGCCTCGTTGATATTTAAGGCCCCCTTACATAGTTAACTATAAATCATCTCTCCTTCCTGCCTGTGAAAATTTATTTTACCCTATAAGGGGACACTTGGCATGTCCAACGATATATCTACAGTCCTTAATTGTGGTCCAGATGGTAGGGACTGCATTAAAGGATAATACAATGAGAATTTCATCTGATTCATTTCCAAGTGCATGGCAACTAATAACTTGGTATGATATGGGACCAAGTGAGTTGCTATCTGTGATAACATTTCCTCCCTAATATTCTTTTCCCCTGATGTCATCTATTCTTCCTCCCATTTAGGGTCTTCTGCTGATGTGCTCCACAAAGAGCCAGAAATATCTACCTCAATGGAACTGGAAACTTGGCTGGTCCAGATTCCTCTTGGTAAATTTTACCTTAATCTCTTCATTGTCCTACTATTAGAGTATTGAATTTTTAGTTGATGGTGCATCCTCCATTACTGTATCTCCAACGTCATCTACATTTCTCTTTTGAGTCCTCTCCTTTATGGCTGATGTATCAATCTCCATCTTTGTATTAATAGGCCAAGAATCTATATTACCCTTCCATTCTATCCTAGGTTTGGATTCATGCTCATAAGCAGATGCATTTATTTCTCTCCTTCTTTTTGATATTACACCATGGGGATCATAATTTCAAACTTCTCCTATCTCAAAGTTAAATTCCTTTATCATTTATTCTAATTGCTAGAAGGCTTGTCTGTAATTCACAACAAAGGGAACCACAATTGTTGGAAGCTTGAACATGTAACCTTTCTTGGCAGGGACAGAGTGGACTTGGTAAGAATTTAAGCTCTACCTAATGAAATATAAAGTAAATATCCTGATGGGAATGAATACTGGTAATTGATAAGGAGGGAGCTCAAACCCATAGACCTTGATTTCAGTGTAGTCTACAAATAAGAACTAATAACCTACCATTGTATCTTTTCTAAGCTATAGGATCTCTCTGTTGAGGCAATACTCTAGGGGGAGGGACATTGTTGATTATTTTATATGCATTAGACATGCAATTGGAAATTGTTGGGCACCGGATCCCCCCACAACATGTTTTTGGGGCCTAAAGCCTGAGTTTTGGTCAGTGTAATGTAAAGAATCCGTGAAGTACGGATGCTGAGCATGAAATTCTAGGATGAGTCATAGGGTTGTCCGCCCTAAAAATTTTAAAATAATGTAAAGTTGTGTCGGCCTACCCATGGTCCGCGGACCATGGGATTGTATAAATAGAGTGAGGCTCTAAGTGTAAAGGTAGTTTTTGGCAAGAAAGTAATAGATAGATGCGAAGGCATGGTTAGAGGATAGAAGTGGATCTGAAGCGTATTGGGTCGTAGTAGTAGGAAGAGGCTCTGCAGCTGAGTGTGTAGAGGCCTAGTAGAGTCCGCAGCTGAGTGCACAGACCCATGCAGCTGAGTGTGCAGGGCGGAGTCAGGTTTGTATTGAACTGAACTTGAAAAGGATTAATAAAGATGAGTTGTTGGGCTGTGTTATATTCTTTCCACGACTAATGCACATAGTTAACCAGGGGGTTAGAAGGGGGTCGAAGCCCCCCCTTGTTGCATCGATTGCGTAGCGGGGGGAGCCACAGGGGGTTTTAGGGGTATAGGTAACCCCACTCTATGGGGTTCGGGGTAGCGCCTCAGAAATTTTTGGCTTTGGATCCTATGTTAGGTTGGGCGGACCTACCTAGGGTTTTGTGCATGATTTTCACACATGGTTTTGGACGCGATGGTTTTCGGTCCATGGTTTTGGACGCGATGGTTTTTGGTCCATGGTATTGGATGCTTCGGCATGTATAAATATGTATTGTAACATTGAAAGGAACATAATGAAAAATCAAGCTGGTAGTCCTGATTTTGGGATCTAGGGGAAAATCTCTGTGTATATGTGTTTTATGTGTTATGCTCTCACATTGTTTATTTTCTGTGTTTTAGAATTCATATGTAGGTAATTTCTGTACGAGGTTAAAACCTACATTTGGTATCAGAGCTATTTTGGCTTCAAGGGGATGCCTTTGTTGCTGAGGGGTTTCACTCGGGCTTTTGGTAGACCCTGTTCATTGGGAGATCTGCGAGATCGATGCTAGTGGTGAAAGAAGATGGCGAGCAGTGGAAAGATAGAGATTGAGAAATTTAATGGTCAGAGTTTTGAGTTGTGGAAACTTAAGATGGAGGATCTGTTGGTGGATAAAGATTAGTGAATCGCGGTAGATCCTGGTACTAAACCAACGGGAATGTCCAATGAAGAATGGAAGAAGTTGGATCAGAAGGCAAAGTGCACAATACGATTGTGTGTCTCAGATTCAGTATTGCTGAATGTATCAGGGGAAGCTACAATGAAGGCTTTGTGGGACAAGTTAGGGACTTTGTACCAATCTAAGTCTTTGGTGAATAAAATATTTCGACGGAAAAGTTGTATAACCTGAGGATGAAACATGGAGACTCGGTGACAGAGCGACTGAACACATTTAATACTGTGGTAAGTCAGCTAGCATCTGTTGATATTAAAATTTCAGATGAAGATAAGTGCATCAGTTTGTTGTGTTCTTTAGCAGATTCGTGGGATAGTATGGTTATTGCAATAGGTAGCAATGCAACTGCCTTGCAGTTCGATGAAATAGTCTCATCCTTGCTCACGGGGGAGATGAGACGGAAAAATATGGAGATCAAAAATGGTGATGCCTTGTCTGTACAAGGATGGTCGCAGAACAAAAACAAAAATAAGTCATCGAGTGGGAGATCTAAATCTAGAGGGAGATCTAAATCTCCAGGAAAACTTGTAAAGGTGGTGTGCTGGAAATGCGGAAAGGAAGGGCACTACAAAAGGGACTGTAAATCTAAAGCTCCTGATAAAGGAAAGGGATATGATGACGCTCCTTCTGCAGAGGCGAAAACCACCTCAGATGAAGGTGGGGATGTGTACTTGGCTTCTTCAAGTACACATGTAGATCATGAGGCATGGTTGATTGACTCAGGTGCATCCTTTCACTTCACTCCCCATAGAGAGTGGTTCTGCGAGTATGAGAAATACGATGGGGGTGATGTCTTCTTAGGGGATGATAGGAAGGTTTGAATCATTGGTCGCGGAAAAGTAAAGTTGAAGTTGCAAGGTGGAAGGGTTAGAACACTTGTGGGTGTTCTTCATATTCCTGCATTGGTCATAAATTTGATTTCTATAAGCAAGTTGGATGATGCAGGTGTAAAAACAGTGTTCGAGAAGGATACTTGCAAGATGGTTCGGGGAGAACTCGTATTGATGTGGGGAGTTCGGATTAGAACTCTATACAAGCTGCAAGGTAGCATGGTTGTTGATGGGTTCAATAGTTCTGTGGTTCCTAAAAGTGGAGCAGAAAATCTAGTGGTCTCTAGAGAGAAGACCATGCTGTGGCATCAAAGCCTTGGACATATTGGAGAGAAGGGCCTTCGAATACTTCATGGTAAAGGTATGGTAGAAGGTATGAGTAATAGCTCTCTGGATTTTGATTTCTATGAAAATTGTGTATATGGGAAGTAGAATCGGGTGAGTTTCCCCTCTGGTGGTAAGAGGACGAAACATATATTAGAGCTTGTGCATAGTGATGTGTTTGGACCTGTGAAGGTTCCATCATTGGGTAAGTCTGTGTACTATGTATCATTTATAGATGACTTCTCAAGGAATACATGGATATATTTCCTTAAGAAGAAATCTGGAGTCTTTGATAGGTTTAAAGAATTCAAGGCTCTTGTGGAAAACCAGATAGAGAAGAAGATAAAGGTGATGAGGATAGATAATGGTGGAGAGTTTTGCAGTAAGGAATTTGAAGAATTCTGTAAGAAGTGTGGTATAGCACGACAAAAGACTACTCCATATACACCTCAGAAAAATGGAGTTGCAGAAAGAATGAACAAGATGTTGATGGAAAGGGCAAGAAGCATGGTCAGTGGTGCCAGGTTAGGACAGGAATTCTGGGAAGAGGTGGTGGAGACAACATGTTACCTGGTCAACAAATCACCTTCATCAACATTGGAGGATGCATATTTATTGGGTATAAGGATGGTTTAAAGGGTTATAAGCTTTGGAACCCAGTAGCAAGGAAGGTTGTGTACAACTGAGATGTGGTGTTCAGAGAGGTGAAAGATGTTATTAAACATGAAGTCCAACCAAAGGAACCTGAGAAGATAGAGTTTGAGCTAAAGGAGGAAGAATCAGACTCTACAATAGAGGAGGAATCAGAAGATGAAGAGCCACAAACTCCGGGTGTGAGAATATCAGTTCGAGAAAGAAGGCAGCCAGAATGGTATAGTCCATATGCTTTTTGTTCAAATTTTGCTTTATCTATTACTGATGATGATCCCTAAACTGTGAAGGAAGCAGTAGATTCAGAGGATGGAAAACTATGGAAAGAGGCCATGGTTGATGAAATGGCATCTTTGCACAAAAATGAGGCTTGGGATCTGGTGGAGTTTCCGGTTGGAAGGAATCCCATTGACAGCAAATGGGTGTTCAAGTGTTCAAGAAGACAAATGCAGAAGGAAAGGTGGAGAAATACAAAGCGCGGTTGGTAGTAAAAGGTTATTCCCAGGTGTTGGGAATTGATTTTGGTGATATTTTTTCTCCTGTTGCCAAGGTATCTTCTATTAGATTAATTTTATATGTTGTTGCTGCTTTTGATTTTGAGGTAGAACAGATGGATGTGAAGAAAACTTTTCTTCACGGGGATCTGGAAGAGGAGATCTACATGAAGCAACCTGAAGGTTTTGCAGTGAAGGGTAAGAAAGAAATGGTATGCAAGTTAAAGAAGTCTCTGTATGGTTTAAAACAGTCACCAAGGATGTGGTATAAGAAATTTGATACATTTATACGGGGACTTGGCTTCACCAGAAGCAAAGTAGATCACTATGTGTATTTTAAATTAATTGGTGACCATGTTATTTATTTTGTCTTGTATGTGGATGATATGTTGCTGGTTTGAAATGACAAAGAAATTATCTAGGATTTGAAGACCCAATTGTCCTCCAAATTCGACATGAAAGATCTTGGTGCTGCAAACTATATTTTGGGCATGGAAATTAAAAGAGATCGGGAAAAGAGGAAGCTCTGGTTAAACCAGAGGAAGTATGTCGAGACAATATTGCAGAGGTTTAATATGCAGGATAGTAAATCAGTGAAAGTTCCTATTCCTGTAGGTGTAAAGTTATCTGCTGAACAGTGTCCCAAGACACAAGAAGAGGAAGAGGATATGTCCCATGTTCCATATGAAAGTGCAGTCGGTAACCTGATGTATGTGATGGTTTGTACTAGACCAGACATTGCACATGTAATGTGAGTATTGAGTAGGTTTATGTCAAAACCAGAGAAGGAGCATTGGACATCAGTGAAGCGGGTTTTTAGGTATTTGGGTGGCACTAGTGATTATGGTTTGTGTTACCAAGGAAGACCAGGATTGGATAGAGTTTTGGATATCCATGGCTTTGTTGATGCAGACTGGGCTAGAGATCTGGATTAGAGAATATCTACAAGTGGGTATGTGTTTAACCTATTTGGAGGTGCAGTCAGTTGGATGAGTAAGAAACAATTTGTAGTGGCACCATCAACTATAGAGGCAGAATACATGGCAGCCACTCATGCAAGCAAGGAATAAGTTTGGTTGCAGAGATTGTGTTTAAGTATGGGGTTAGTATAGGGAGCTATAAGGATAGACTGTGACAACCAAAGTGCAATTTTCTTGGCAAAGAACCCTACTTACCATTCAAAGACAAAGCACATTGATGTTCAGTATCACTTTGTGAGGGATATGATAGAAGACAAAAAGTTGTTGCTGGTAAAGGTGGACATTTTGAAGAATACTGTAGATGCATTGACAAAATCTGTGAGCTCTGAGAAGTTCTCTTGGTGTAGATAAAAAATGGTTGTTGCAGGGCTGGATAAATGACTAAGCTCTTTTTTGGCCCCCTGTGGAAAGAAAACAACGAGTGGGAGAATGTTTGGTTGTGCTATATTATTTCCATGACTAGCCCACGTAGTTAACCGGGGGGTTAGAAGGGGGGTGGAGCCCCCCCTTGTTGTGCCGATTGTGTAGCGGGGGGAGTCACAGGGGGTTTGAGGGGTGCAGGTAACCCCCCTCTATGGGGTCTAGGGCAGTGCCATGGAAAATTTTGGTTTTGGACCCTATGTTAGGCTGGGCGGAGCTACTTATGGTTTTGTGCATGATTTTCGCACATGGTTTTTGATGTGATGGTTTTCGGTCCATGGTTTTGGACGCAATGGTTTTTGTTCCATGGTATTGGATGCTTCAACATGTATAAATATGTATTGTAACATTGAAAGGAACATAATGAAAAATCAAGCTGGTAGTCCCGGTTTTGGAATCCAAGGGAAAATCTCTGTGTATATGTGTTTTGTGTGTTATGCTCTCGCATTGTTTATTTTCTGTGTTTAGAATTTGTATGCAGGGAATTTCTATATGGAGTTAAAACCTACACGAGTTTGATTCGAAATATTGTGCATATATTTCATGGATCTGTATTTTGATGTTATGCGTTAATTGTATCTATTTATTTATATGCACACACTTGATAAACATTGGTATGAATTATTATGTATGAAAAAATTCTAAGTAATTAGCGAACAAAACCTAATTAAGAAAGACTTGGGTAATTAACACTAGTTGTGTTGCGGCTAGAGCTGTGTGAAGGACGCAAGGGGTTCGCTGGTGCGCGTAGCCCAGTAAGTGCGGAGGTTTTAATCACGTCTCTTTTGCCCCATATCAGACATCCCTAAGGTGCGAAAACCTAGTTCCAACACCCTCCCATACTACTTTGGGTGAGACCTTAGTCCGCGCTTCGCAGACTGTTGCCGAAAGGGCTAGTAGTACCAGGATTTGCTTGGCTAAGTCACTTCTGAATCTGGGTCAGGCCCCACGCAGCCAACAAATGGTTCCGTTGTTGGGACTGAGATCTGCCTAAGGGATGTCTAATGTCTTGCCACTGGAATCGAACAAAGAAGGAAATTGAAGAGTGGTGGGACAAGAAGATTCACAAGTTCGCGACAGAGGAAAATAGAATGCCACAAGTATCTAAGAAAAAGTGGCTGGATCACTAGGTGTATATGGAAATCCATGAAATTTTCTTTGCATCATTTCCTTCTGAACTATATGAGTGGATCGTGAGGCTAGCTGATAGCCAGGGAAGGTGTAGGCTCGACCAACCGATAGTGTGGACTCCGGAATTAGTACGCAGACTAGAGGCATCTGAAGATAAGATCACATGAGCTGTGGACCATGGGCTCAACCAGATAATAGGGGGATTTATCACTGAGTTTGCGGTAGACACGACCATGATTTACAACGAAGCAGAATGATTCTTCCTCAAAGGACTGCGAGGTAAGTATATTAAGTCTTTAAATACTTGGATTAAGATGCTATTGTGTGAAAAGAGGGTCATGCGAATACATTAATGTTTTGGACAACGCGGAGCGGAAAGATCTACAAAAGCAATGAAGAATTAGGAAACAGTCCCTTAATTTCACCTTCGCGAGAGAGCAAGGAAGAGCTCGCTAAGGTCTCTCTGAGAAGCGCGGTCAGTTTGATAAGGCAGTGCATTCCACAGTTAGCACCTCCACCCACGCCACCACCAGATTCACCTCCCTCACTTCCATTTCCACCCACTCCATTTACACCACCTCCACTGTTCAGTATCGCGAGCGCGATCAAACTACCAGTATTTAGAGGGGTAGGGAATGAAGTTCTGGAACAATTCTGGTTCATGGTAAGAGAAGTATGGGAAGTGCAAGGTGTCACAAATGACAATATTAAGAAGGCTACATTAGTGAGCGCGCTGCAGGATTGCACATTGACATGGTATATCAAGCACTCCAATGACCACCCAAACATAGGGATAACAGAGATCTAGAATGCATTGAACAGAGAATTTAGCCGGTCGAAATCAGAGACACAATCAATCATCGGGTTTAAAGAGATTGCGATGCTTCCAGGCGAGACCCCTTGGTATCTAGACCAAAGGCTGAAGAGTATGATCCGCGAGGTCAATATGACACTAATGGATGCACGACATCACGTATGGTTCATGGCATCTCTAACACCGCACTTGAGGACGACGCTGTCACAACAAAAACTTTCCACCTAGGCCGAAGCATTCGAGATGGAGATGAGGTTGCATGAAACCTTGATACAAGACCCTGGGTTGGGATTTCAACAAATCCATGCGCAACTACAAAATCCATGCCTGGAAATGCAAAGTTTGAAGCAAGATAGGGCACTGCAGCCAGGGGCACACGAGGAACTGTGGTGCATAAAATGCAAGGGCCTGGGCCATGACAAGGATCATTGTCCAGTGTTTGCAAACTATTTGGCAGGAGGGGGGCCAATACCATTGAGACCAGAGGCACAGGCAGGGCCGAGTGTGACACCCATGTTATGGTGCGTGATCTGTCAGATAGGAGGAAAACATAAGATGCATAATTGTTATTTATTGCAGAAGTATACACAGACTCCCCAGCAGTTGTTTTGAAATTTCTGTAGGTCGATAGGCCACGACGAGTGCACTTGTCGCAACTACGAGCTAATGATGGATCAGACCCTAGCCCATAGGATGTAGATAGAAGCGCAAGCCCTTGACCTCGCTATAGGGATGGCGCACGCTGGATTTTAGGGACGAGGTCGAGGACGAGGAGGAATGGGACCAAGAAGGGGCCACAGACAGTTAATTTGTTACAATTGTGGAGGAACAGGGCACTATGCCCGCGATTGTACCAACCCGACGAGGATATCCTATTCGTACTGTGCTCAATTTGATCATGAAACAATAGATTGTCCTACGTTGATCACACATATGCACGAAAAAGGGGTATTCCAGCCTCCTCCAACTCAGAATATATAAATGATGAGGTCTGAACTGCGCGAAGAAGACCCAAACGTGAACATGATGCTCAGAAGTGGTGCGACCACGGGGGAGGATAAGGGGAAGTAGCCTGAGGAAGATACATGGGTTCGCAAGGCTCCTACAAAGGAACCTGAGTTTGACTTAGAATGCACAAAGGAGATGTTCATGGAAGCTAAGAAGAGCTTCGCGGAGGACTCCACTTTAGGTAATAAGGATCAACTAGAGCCAGGAATGGATCCTTCAATGCTCACTACCTTTCTGGAGACATGCATGAAACTACTGCGCGACAACAAGGTAGTTAAGGGACTACACGAGCTGATCACTAGGTGCGCGGGGTTAGGAGAACCACGCGTAGTCCAGAAATTGGGAAAGCATGCATTGTGTACCGGGAGAGAAATGAGATTGACTGCATAGATTGATGAGTATGAAATGGATTAGGTAATCCTAGATCTAGGTTCGGACATGAATGTGTTACCGAAGAAAATATGGGAATGCATGGGTAGGCTTGCATTACAGTGGTCCCCTATTTAATTACAAATGGCAAACCAACAGAAGATTTTTCCCATGGGGAGGTTGCAAGGAGTAACAGTTGATATTGAAGGCAGAAGCACACAGACGAATTTTGAAGTGATAGAGATTGTTGATGACAACAATCCCTATCCCACGCTGTTAGGAATAAGCTGGGCCACTGATATGAATAGAGTCATCAACCTGAAGAAGTGGAAGATGATATTCGAGAAAAAGTCATTACGCGTAGTAGTCCCACTGGACCCAGCCGAAGGAGTGCACTACACTGAACTAGTGCGTGACGATGAGAGTGATGATGAGCTAGATTGTATTTACAAGATAATTGCGTGAGACCAGGATTGGGTGAATCTGATTGCAGATGGGAGAATATCGTGGGAGCATGAAAGCATCTGCACTTTGGACTAAGACGAAGAAGTAGAGAGCTGGCAGAATTGGTTGAATGAAGTGACAACGCTGAATTACAACATTATGATTAGATCACTGCGTTGCATAGCAATAGAGGCCTAAGAGCTGCTGACAAATGATGGATTGACAACAGTGGATGAATTCTTGAGAAAATTTGAAAGCATAGTACTGGAACAACAACGGTTCGATGCGTTGAAGTGTGCACTGCATGCAACACCTACGTGCTGGTGGGGAACACACCAAGGAAGTTTTGAGGATTGGTGTGGATGTGGAAGGATGATGCGCCTATGATTTGGGAAATTCCAGCTACGGTTAGAAGACAAATACGATGGACGAGATGACCTACGCACGCACTTCGCAAAATGGGCCAAGGCCTATGCGGAAGAACCGCAACCTGAATGGGTACATTTATTCTACCATACCGTGGATATCATACCCATGAACTGGTATACTGAGACAGAACCCTGACATGGTACAAGCGAATGGGATGTCTTACATGAGGAATTTTTTTAACATTCACATTTGAAGACTGGTGGTCGGATACTGTTGATGACGCGCTACAAGAAGTAAGAGATGCCATATTCAAAATACCATAGGAGCCACTGGAAATGCTTCAACCAGGATGGGTGACCCAACTAAGCAGCGCCCTATAATGTTATAATGTGGAGGTAGAGGAGGATGATGATGACCCTTGAAATATTAATATTCCAGAAAAAGAAGGCTGTCGCAAGGTTCGAGGACCATCAATTAAGGATCTTGACATCACCGCACAACAAAAAACAAAGCAGGTAAACATTGGCACAAAAGGAGAGCCGAAGTATGCGACGCTCGGGGAATATTGGGACGATGCTATGGTAGATAAGGTCACCGAGTTACTCTGTGAATATCAAGACTTGTTCCTGACCAAAATCAAAGACTTAAAGGGGTTCATTGGCAACTTAGGGACGATGAAGATCACTTTGAAACCGGACGCAAAGCCAGTTAAGCAACAACCTTACCACTTGAATCCAAAGTATAAAGAAAAGGTCTGCGACAAATTAGACAAAATACTCGCAGTCTGAATTATCGAACCAGTGGAAGAATCTGACTGGGTGAGTCCTATGGTAGTGTAGGAGAAAAAATAGAAGGGCGAAATAAGAATATGCGTGGACCTCAGGAAGCTTAATGACACCTATGTTCATGATCCATTCCTGACACCATTCACAGACGAAGTATTGGAGAATTTTGGCGGTTAGGAAGCTTACTCATTCACGGATGGCTTCTCAGGGTACCATGAGATCAAGATCGCACCGGAAGGTAGGAGAAAAGCAACCTTCACGACATAATGGGGTTGCTTTCAATACACCGTTATGCCCTTTGGACTGAAGAACGCGCCAGTGATATTTTCGCGCATAGTGGTGACCGCATTCAAGGAATACATCCATAAGTTCTTGGAGGTCTATCTGGATGATTGGACTATTTTTGGGTTAGTTAAACACCATGTAGCGAGCTTACATTTGATGTTGGATACTTGCCGCTGACACCATATTACGTTGAACCTTAAAAAGTGCACGTTCCTCGTTCCCTTTGGAAACCTGCTAGGCCATGTGGTCTGCAAACAAGGCTTGATGGTGGACCCTGTGAAGATTGCTATTATTCTGAATCTGGAAGCACCACGAAGTGTTAAACAACTACGCACTATTTTGGGGCACACTGGTTACTATCAAAAATTTATCAAGAGCTATGCCCAAATAATAGCACCAATGGAAAAACTATTGAAAAAGGATGCTACATATTATTAGAATGATGATTGTATGAATATTTTGGATGTTCTCAAAGAGAAACTTGCATCCGCTCCCATCTTGGTCTTCCCAAAATGGGATGTGGAATTTCATGTACATGTTGATGCGTCGTGTATTGCGCTGGGAGCTATACTCACGTAGGAAGGCGCAAAGGTGTGGATCACCTAATTGTGTTCGCGAGTCCGCAACTGTCCAAAGCTGAAAAGAACTACTCTACTACTGAGTGTGAAGGGTTGGCAATGGTATATGCGCTCTAGAAATGCCGACACTATTTACTTGGCGGACACTTCAAGATGTATACCGATCATTCCATGTTGAAATACCTGGTGAACAAGCCTGTGTGGGGGGGGGGGCGCATATGCAGATGGATTTTGTTGTTTCAAGAATATGACTTTGAGGTCATCATCAAGCCAGGATGCCTAAATGTAGGACCAAATCACTTATCACGAATTGAGACAGGAGAGAAGCCAACAAATTTGGAGGAGGGACTACCTGATGCACAACTCTTTGCAGAGCGCGTCGCAGATGACCATTTCGAAGATATAATCCATTTTTTAACTACATGGACTGCACCGAAGGAGTGCTCAGTCCAACAGAAGAAGGAATTGGTGGTGCGCGCGGCAGACTTTTTTGTCATCATGGGGCACCTTTACAAAATGGGAAATGATGAGATATTGCGAAGATATGTACCTGAATTTGAACGAGGACAGATCCTCGCAAAAGCACATGGGGGTGTTGTAGGAGGACACTATGCAGGATGCGTGACTACACAAAAGATTCTTCATGTTGGGCTATGGTGGCCAACCCTGCACCAAGATTCGAAAGCACACTATCGAGCCTGCGACATATGTTAAAGGATTGGAAAACCATCACAAAGGGACGAGATGCCACTCAATCCACAAATGACACTGCAGCCGTTCGAAAAATGGGCAATTGACTTTATGGAGCCGATCAAACCTCAGGGAAAGACGGGTGCACGCTACACCATCACCACGATGGAGTACCTAACTCGATGGGCGGAAGCATAACCAGTTAAGGACTGCACGACCACTACGACTGCAAAGTTTTTGTTCGACAACGTGTTGACACGATTTTGTTGCTCGAGAATCTTAATGAGTGACTGTGGAACACACTTCTTGAATGAAACCATCAACACGCTCACCGAGGAGTTCCAGGTGTATCATTAGAAAAGTACACCATATCACCCACAAGCTAATGGGATAGTAGAAGAATTCAAAAAAATATTGGAGACTGCATTGACCAAAGTATGTAACATGGAAAGAAACGAATGGGACCTGTGCATACCTGCCATATTATGGGCATACAGAACCACATGCAAAAAATTGACGGGTCAGACACATTTCCGGTTAGTGTGTGGCGCGGAAGCTGTCATGCCGATGGAATACATTGTACCTAGTTTGTGAATAGCAGCAATTACAGGCATGTTAGATCACAAAGCCTTGGAAGAGAGGCTCATGCAATTAGAAGAACTTGAGAAAGGATGAGCTCTAGCAGGATTCCATCAGCAGGTACAAAAACAGCGTGATAAATCCTGGCACGACCGCCATATCAAGTTGCACACCTTCAAGGTAAATGATTTAGTGCTGTTATATGACAGCAAGTTTGAATTTTTTTTTGGAAAATTCAGAATGCATTGGTTGGGACCATATGTGGTAAAAGACGTCACAGACGGAGGCGCG
Organism: Pinus tabuliformis; assembly: GCA_031772625.1. Taxonomy (NCBI): domain Eukaryota; kingdom Viridiplantae; phylum Streptophyta; class Pinopsida; order Pinales; family Pinaceae; genus Pinus; species Pinus tabuliformis. The sequence continues at coordinate 1,022,116,188 of CM062805.1, forward strand.
GTCCAGCTAGCCAAACTTAATGGAGAACTCTTCCTAGGAAAAGTAAATGGCAGTTACCTGAAGTCCTACACGGGTGGGCCGGCTATCTGACTGACCAACCAAAGCACCGTCTTCATGACTTGGGAAGTCGAACAGGGGTGTGGGACTATAAACACAAGTACTAGAAGCTGACGCCAAAAAAGAGAGTCAAGTTAGATGCAGATGATTCAAAAGCTGAAATGGAGCAGATCCAGTAGACAATAGAATGATGCGCTGCGGACCTTCGCGCAGCATAGGCACAGTTGGATGGAATTTGCGCAAAGATCGCCACACCAGCAGAGTGACTCGGGACGAGTCACGATGATTATGTTGGGGGCCTGTTGGGCAATGTATCCCCCCACAACATGTTTTTGGGGCCTAAAGCCCGAATTTTGGTCAATGTAATGTAAAGACTCTGCAAAGTATGAACACAGAGCACGAAAGTTGAGGATGAGTCATAGGGTTGTCTGCCCTAAAAATTGTGAAATAATGTAAAGTTGTGTCGGCCTACCCATGGTTTGCGGACCATGGGATTGTATAAATAGAGCGAGGCTTTAAGTGTAAAGGTAGTTTTTGGCAAGCAAGTAATAGATAAATGTGAAGGCATGGTTAGAGGATAGAAGTGGATCTGAAGTGTATTGGGTCATAGTAGTAGGAAGAGGCTCTGCAGCTGAGTGTGTAGAGGCCTAGTAGAGTCTGCAACTGAGTGTGCAGACCCTTGCAGCTGAGTGCGCAAGGTGGAGTCGGGTCTATATTGAACTGAACTTGAAAAGGATTATTAATAAATATGAGTTTGATTCGGCATATTGTGCATCTATTTCATGGATTTGTATTTTGATGTTATGTGTTAATTGTATTTATTTATTTATATGCGTGCACTTGATAAACATTGGTATGAATGCTTATGTATGAAAACCTTCTAAGTAATTAGCAAATAGAACCTAATTAAGAATGACTTGGGTAATTAACACTGGTCGCGATGCAGCCAGAGCTACGCGAAGGATGCAAGGGGCTCACTGGTGCGCGTAGCCCAGTAAGCACGGAGGTTGAATCATGTCCCTATCGCCCCATATCAGACATCCCCAGGGTGTAGAAACCTGGTTCCAGAACCCTCCCATACTACTTCGGGTGAGACCTCAGTCTGCGGAGCCAAAAGGGCCAGTAGTACCAATATTTTCTTGGCTAAATCACTTCTGAACCTGGGTCAGGCCCCACACAGCCAACATAAACGAATTGGGAAAATCCCTCATTACTAGGTTTATTATTCAGGGCACTGTCCCATTCAACCACACATTTTCTTTGTTTATTGGAGTCTATAATTCTTAAGACTAGGCATTCAAATTCCTCCACATAAGTATATAACAAAAGGTAGACCAGTGTGGAGTATTACTTGAAATAAGAGGTAAGGTAATATTGGTTGAATTGAAACTTTATGGCTTCAGTGAGGAATTAAGGTATGCCAAGAATGATGCTAGTCTTCATCATGGTGTGTAAGAACCCTAGGGCTACCTTAGTGACATTGGCAGTCTCATCCTTTCCTAGTAACAACCAAAATGGTGGCTAAGATGGGATGTACAACTTTGGGGAACAGGGTGATGGGGGATGTCTTTGAACTTTTGGACAATTTGGCATTCAGAGCTGAAATATACTAGGATAGGGCTTGTCTTTGTACAATTGAGAGTCCATTGTAGCTGGAAATGAGGGTGGTATAAATGAACTTCTCTTGGTTTGGGGATGTGGGGTAGATAAAAGAATTCTAAATCAATTCTAGGGTAGCTTATAGAATCTTCTCCCCTACGCACGAGAAACATAAATTATTCTCCTTAACATAGGTGCTCATATGCCAAGATATAAATTATGGGAAGGGATAGATCATTGGAACAATAAAGTAGTATAACCCTGATTTGATGACTCGAAAAGGGTCTTCCTTATTCAGGTAGCTACCATACAAGTCGAAGCAGAGGTATGATAGGTGTTGGGACACATAGGGTCATGAATTTATGCCTCTATGTCCATGAGGTGCTCGGTGTGGCCCGAGGATTTCGCCTCCTAGGACTTGGGGGTTTTAGGTATAGATTTCTACATTTTAATCATGATATTAACATTATAAGGACAATAGATTATGAGTTACCTATTGAATGAAGATGGTCAGACGCCATGAGTGCGAGGAGGACTTTGGGTTGGAATGAAGGTCGAATGAACGACATTTTCCAGGGGAAATCTGCATAAAACAGAGTAATTCCGATGGTAATAGTCACTTTACGAAGGGGCGTTAGTGGGAAAAGTTAGGGGTTGACGTGGCATGACATGCGACATGATTGGGTTGGAAGAGGCGTGAGAGGGGGATGATTTTCTCTACAGTGGTGCATGATTACTTGCTGATGTTGCTGCTCTGCTAGCATGACCGGTGGCTTGCATGGTCCTGACCCTTAGATGGGGTGCCTGGATGTGTTCAAGAACGGGGTTCAACCCCCCGGAATTAATCCAACTGTCGGTCTGCCTCGCTTTCCTTTTTGAACTTAAATTTTCGGGGGTGAGATCTGGTTTAATTGTCACATTCATTACCCCACTGAAGTCCCACCAGGAGTGGGCCACTTGGGATGGACTGTTGACACCTAATCTTTGGGATTAGGTAAATCCATGTAAATATTGTAAATAGAAAAATAAAGGGAATTGTAATATGAAGATAGATTGGGAGATGAAAGCCAATAGTCTCCCTCTCCATGTATATATCCATGTTCTATACTAATGCAAAAAAAAAATTCATTCAGAGTTACTCCTAGCCTGACCTGGTATCAGATCGAACCCCCATTTTTAGCATTTTCTTCCTAGTAACTCCTACATTCTCTACCATATTCTTTATTTCTTTGTTCTTTGTCCTATGTTGAATGAATTACTGCTATGCACTGTTTGTTCCTATAAATTGTGTAAAGTATGGGTGAGTTTGGAAACCTTACATCCTGTGTTGAATGGAACATTGGTCGAGCATTGATTTGAGTGCGTTAAGATCCTTTTGAAGACAATGCTTGATTGCTGCTATGCTAAATGTGTGCCCTCGGCTCTCGTTGAATACTACATTGAATTTATGGCTATATGGTGTAAGTGGTATGTGATGGTCACTTCTTCTCTGTGAGATAAATTTCTGCTACGTTCAAATCTACGCTGGTTAAGGACTACAAAGGGTTATTTCAGTGTGTTGAATAGTCTATGCAATGGAGCGTTGAATTTGTTATGATGCATATGATATTTCCTGAATGATTTTGTCTGGTACATTGGTTGTTATGGTTACATGTATAGTATGTTGATGTTGTGTTAAAACAAAAAAAAATTGGGTTGATGTTGCATTGAAAAGGCTAGAGTCCATACATGTGTTGAAGTTTTATGTTGCATTGAAAAGGCCAAAGTCCATACATCCATTAAAGTTATTTTATGGATGTGTTGAATAGCCTTTTTTAAAGGCCATGGATTGGTTTCTTTTTTAAAGCCATGAAAATCATTGGTCATTTTGGTGCTAGTATAAAAATCATTGAGTTTTTTTTGGGTCATATTATATAATGGATATAAGAAGGTTATGATCCATGGACATGTAAAGTATGAATGAACATATATTTTGATATGATGGCATATATATCATACAAAGTGATATGAGTTATTATGAATGGTGAGCCACAAAAAAAAGCTTCATGTGATACCATTAAAAGCTTTGATTTTTATATATTAAATCAATTTCTTATCTAAACAAGAAGGCAAAAAAAATAGCAAGGCAATAATTATTTTGGAAATCGAAAGCACATAGTCCCTTTTGATGATGCATTCACTCATCTCCATAGTGGGAGTAGTTCTCACTGGTAAAGAGAACTACCATGAGTGGTCTAGGAAGATAAAACACACCCTTATTTTTAATGAGCTTCGGAAAGTAATTTGTGAAGGAGAAGGAGATAATGGATCTGACAATCCTAATTTAGATAAGGAGCTTTCCATTTGGGAAAATAAGAACAACAAGACATATGCCTTGACTGCAATGTCCGTAAATGAAGAGGTGAGTTGCCATATTTTTCCATTTTCAAATGATTTTTAAGCCTTATATAAGTTGAAGGAATTTTATGACTCACACTCGGAACTTGAAGTTGTTCAATTGATGATCAAGTTTTGCAATATTGAGTTGAAAAATGATGACCCTCTTGCCTTAGCATCAAAAGTAATATCTATTATGCATGACATAAAAGCCACTGGTGTTGAAATAGATATTCCTGTCATAGCTTATGTCAAGGCACCATATCCCACTTATTTACATTATCTTGAGTCATTGCAAGCAAGTGGAAAACTTAAGGAGATTTCCTTTGAATCCCTTTAGAAGAAATTTGCTGAAAGAGAGAAGGAGTTTGGGAAGAAGATAACTCCTTAATATTTTGAAGAAGCTGTGTGCCTTGAACAAAAAGAGAAGAATAATGCAATTTTTTTTTTGAGGAAGAGGTGGCCAAAGAGAAAGAGGAAGGAGGAATTTGAGAGGCAGGGGGGCAAACATTTCCAAGGAGAAATGTCTGATCTTCATTGCATACGATGTAATGGAGATGGACATGATGCATCCACATGTAAGTTGCCTTGGGATAGAATCAAGCAGGAAAGAAAAGAAGAAAAGGGTAAAACACCTTGTAAAGGGAAAGCAAAAGCACCTGAGTCCACTCATTATGTTGTGGCACATTGCAACATTAGAGTAACTAATGAAATTCAATGCTTCACTTGATTCATGGAAATATGCTTGGTTTCTTGATTCAGGAGCAACTTGCCACATGAATTTCAGAAGAAATTTCTTTGACGAATTCATTGATAGTGTTGATGGAGCAATCTATTTTGCAAAAAAGTCAAAACTTAAGCCATCAGGGCTTGGTATCATCAGGATAAAACTTCCTTATCTTCCATATTTTCTTCTACATGACGTTCTACACCTCACAAAGTTGAGGAGAAAGTTGTTGTCTTTGGCCCATAGATGCCAACAAGGACACTCCATTCATAGATTTGATGGCAAGGTTGAGGTTAGAGCATCAAACCACTCACTTGCCATGACTGGGATAGTGTTGGAAATAATATTGAGAGGGGGGTGAATCAGTATTATCAGATCAATAATTTAATTTCCCAAACAGATTTATATACACTACTTCAACTAAGTGAACTAGCGTGTACACGCAACTGTACTTAAAGCAACCAACGTATATGCAGAGAACTTTTGATTTAGATTGTTTATCATGTATTGAACTTTAACCAGTATATAAGAGATTTATTAGACAGTGCAGTAAAAGTAGAATAAAGCATCACACATAAGCAACACACATGAACACCAAGATATAAGGTGGAATCCCAATGTGGGCAAAAACCACCTACTGCTATCGTCTCTGTCTTCTTTTAATAATAAGAAAATATGTTTACAATATTGTACTGGTGCAGACTCATACCAATACGCAGGCACCCACCTGCAGAAGGCTACAACCTTCTCTCGTTCTCTAGCTACTACTGGAAGAGAGTTACAACCCCCTAGTTCTTGTACTAGCCAATATGTTTACTAGTACGTAGGTGCCAGCCTATATAAAACTCCACTCTTCTACCAGGGACCTCAACACCATAATCTGAAGGCCATGTTTCATTCAATTTTCATACTGGACCCATCAACAACATCATAACTGCAATACAATCATCAAGTACATCTGCATCAACCAATCACTGAAACTCAATCATCATAACGACAACTGAATTTGATCATTTAGAACACTGTCACCAGAATACAGTCACTAGAACCCAAAGGAGAACCCAGAACTCTGCAACAGCAAACAAAAAAAACTGAAACATACTTCATAAGGTATACACTACTTCCATGTTTTGAACCAGCATGGATATGCGCTTTTATCAAAACCAACCAATGTACACATCTGTAAATATTAATTCATAATTTTGCAGCTATTCCAGACTTCAGTTATACCCAAATCATAAAATTTACAGAATAACACATGCGTCAGTATTCAGATCTAGATTATACATGATCAAACCATATAATGATAATTCATTTCAAGCCTTAAGGTCCCCGATCCATCATTAGATCTTATCCCTCATCAACTGCTAAGGTTCATCCTTGGTTCAGATCAAGCAAAGCACCATAAGCCAATAACCTGCATACTAGATCTCACACTTCATCAAATATTTGATACTTGCACACTTTAGCCTAATGATCTTCTCCTCCTTATATAGTTTTAGGCCTTTCTCAATACCATGGATCAAAACCACTTAGGACTAATACCTTGGACCAAATACCTAGGGTCAATACCTCAGACCAAATACCTTGGACCAATACCATGGATCAAAATACCTTGGATTGAATACCTCGGACCAAAAACTTAGTTTTCCAACATATACACACTTTTCCTTCTGTGAAAGTTCATGTGTACGTATACGCTACTTGTGTACAGTGAACCTATGTGTATACGCAGCTTGGTCAAGGTGAACCTACGTATACCTCTCTTTCTTCATTCTTTGTAGTCTGATCTATAATTCTTTGCTGTTGACATGTTGCAGTGTGATCTTTCATTTGAGTGAGTTGCCATCAAGGACAACACCTATATCATAATGCTTCAATTGATTCATGGAAATATGCTTGGTTTCTTGATTCAGGAGCAACTTGCCACATGAATTCCAGAAGAGTTTTCTTTGAAGAATTCATTGATAGTGTTGATGGAGCAATCTATTTTGCAAAAAAGTCAAAATTGAAGCCATCGGGGCTTGGTACCATCAGGATAAAACTTCCTTATCTTCCAGATTTTCTTCTACATGATGTTCTATACCTCACAGAGTTGAGGAGAAACTTGTTGTCTTTGGTCCACAGACGCCAACAAGGACACTCCATTCATAGATTTGATGGCAAGGTTGAGGTTAGAAAAGCATCAAACCACTCACTTGCCATGACTGGGATAGAAGAAGAAAGACGTACGAGGCTATAAGGAACCTCTACTCGAGCACATAACTTTTTATATATTTCTCACTATGATGAAGGTACATTTACATCAAGTATTTTATGGTATGCTAGATTTGGACACTTGAACTATGAAAACCTTCGTATTTTGAAGAAAAATGTTGCTATTGGTTTGCTAACTATTGATGAGCCCTAGTATTGCACCAAGGATGTTGCAACTCCCAAGGACTTCTCAACTTAAATTATCAACCCAGGGTTCATAAAAACTTAGAGGTGTTAGTGCTATATGCACAACAGGTTAGGTTCTACTCATGTCACCCTCAGTCATGAGATCAAATCAAGGTGTTTAGAGACCACTCCTATATCTAACTACATAGAGAAAAACACGTCACAATTGTAAGGAGATGAACATGATTCTACCTATAGAAGTGAAAGTGTCATTCATTCAATGTAAATGTTGAATTGAAATTGCATGGAAGGAAAAAGGATAGTCTAGTTGCAGAATTAAACCATGCTATTCTATTTTCATACATAATCAATTTAATAAACTACTTGCATGAATAATCTATCTATTTCCAAGTTTCTTGAAAATGATAAATTCAACCTTCGACACAATTATGAAAAAAATGCTAATTCTAGTTCTATTTGCCGTCTTATGTTTGCAATGAGGAGACGATGGGTATGGAGTGGTCTTATAATTCTCCCTGATCATGAAATCAAGGCCTATGGGACATTATTCAACTTTGATACCCAAGGATAAAAATATGGAGCGAATCTGGTTGAAGAAAACAGTGTTATAGGTTTGTGACATGAAGTGACACAGGAGGCCCTGTATTGCTACAAGAGGCCCTGTTTTGCTATAGGAGGGGGTCCTTGAGAATTTTGAGGAAATGAATAATGTCTTTAAGGTAGAATAAGGTGGATGAAGATAGAATAATGTGAATGAAGGGTGTGGGAGCCCCTTAGCCAATATTAGTACCCCTTAGAGGTCTATCTTGTACCAAAGTTTGTGCCCACAGTGTCCTCCATTTACCCTGGTAGAGTAATCTAGGTGGTAGAGTTTGGAGGCAACGTGAGGTTTTTAGGAGGGAGATGGAGTGGCCTAGGTGGATTTAGAAAGGTGTTCCCACCCGTATAGGTCAACACAATCCCTGCAAACTAGTCAAACACATATCTGAAATAACCACTATTATAGCTAAGTAAATTAACATGGAAAATATGTGTTTAATTTTATTAAATTATACTCTACCCTACAACACAACTAAAATTGAAAAACCAATGTTGCTAACTTCTAAGTTGCAGAAAACAAACATGCAGAATGATTTCAGTCCAATACTTAACAATTTCTAAGAAATCATAAACACATATTTTTGGGTTATTATTGTAGATCTTCCAATCACTCTTCCCATAAGAGGTGATAGGAAAGCATGCAACTAAAAGTTCTTATGATATAATACCTACCGAAACAAAAAATAATTTCAATGAATTGAACAAGAACAAGGAACAAATACAAGAGAGGGAGTAAAGCCTCTGGGTTGGGCCCAAACCCAAGGGTTTAAGCCCTCCAAAACTAACTTAGATGCTAGTGAAATTCTCATTAATAGAAAATAAGAGTCACATACATCATATGAAGGATGAGAATAACAATGTCAAGCACTAGGCTCTCAATAGCTACTCCTAACTGCAACAAAAATTCGAATACTAATGAGCCTTTTGGCTGGTTTATTTATACAAAAAGTAGCTGAGGGAAGCTCCCTTGAAAAAATGAGTGATTCCCTCCAAAAGGCTGCTAGTGAATTCGAGCTATTGGTGAGGAATCTTTGACCTAGAACTGATTTAGGGAGTTAATGCAGTGGACAAGCCCCCAACATTCCCTCTAGATATCTCCAATTAACCCTTGCATAGTAAATATCTCCAAAAATGCTCCCTTTTCCTGCATATTAATCACATTGGGCCATAAAATACGAAAATCACCCTTTAGTCTTCCTACTAGGCATATTATAGTTAAAAATTCAAATTAATGTGAGAAAAGGAGAGTTTTAAGGGCTGGAGGATAGCACAATGGGTCTCAAAATATACCTATTGATGGTGTTAGTCCTTACAATCTCCTAGGCTGAAAAGGAAATCGATAAGGGTAACCTCAAACCACTTCATCTCAGTAGCTATCCCTACTGAGCATGAGAGGGATCTCTCTAAGTCTCTTATCAGTGATATGAATTTAAAGAAAATGAATTTTAGGCTAGATATGTGTATTTGTTTGTGAAAATTTGGTTTTTTAAGGATTTGCTGAACTTAGGGTTTGGAGCCACAAGTAGGTCTAGGCTGTGGGAATGCAGGAGCAAAAATAAGGAGCTAGATGTAAGAAGCCATGGTGTAACTTGAGCATTTGTCAATGTAGTATATAGGATATAGTGTGGAAGAAACTAATGAGCATAAGTAAACATGATTTCATTAGCTTAGGAAGACAAAACACATAACCATGAAAACCAGATAACAAAGATTGAAAAACAAGAATTCTGAGTATTTTATCACAAGGAATTCATAGAAAGAGGAGATATAATGTAGAGAAATATGTTTAGACCATGAGAAAACAAAAAGAATGAAGTACAAGCACCATGAACTCACTCAGCTAGAGTTCCTTGAAAATAGCTGCAACCTGTATCTGTATTAGCTTAAAGATGATTACAATGCAAGCCTCCTCCACAAAAAGTTCAACACTCTTCTCCTGAAGTGAAATAGTACTTATAGACTCCCCTAGACCACTTTCTCGCCTTCAAGAGTCGAATTACTTGGTGGAGGAACTGAATCCAAGATTCTCTCAACCAACAAGTGAGAGTGAGAAGGTGCAACACAAACACCTCATGAAGAGTTTGATTAGGAGTTTGCTTCTTTTATGAGGCTTAATAAACATAAAAAACAACCTATGATATACATTTATTCATGCCTACATCACCTAGCCTCTTAACTTGTGCCATTACATAGAGAATATTTACTTTGACCAATTCAGACTAGAAACTAGAAATTTTACACTGTGAAATTTTACATTTAAAAACACAAAAAGTGCAGAAGCGTAGCGCCAACTTTGAGCTGATTTTGAGGTGCCTTCTAGGGGTCAAAATGAAACTTTGAGAGAATGGTCAACTAGCCCTTCAAGTCTAGTTTCCAGAACAATTTGAATTTCTAAATTTGTGGAAGACCTTCAAAAATCCATTCTCCTAAGGTCGCTCCAGAAGCGCAACACCTGTCAAAAAATGGTCCAGAATACTAGTTTTTTGCCACTTTTTTGCACTTTTCTCCCAAACTAAGCCGCCTCTGCAAAATCTAGGAAAATGGGTTTTTATAAGATGCTAAGACCTTTCCAAAAATGTAAACCTTTCCTCAAATGGATGCCTGAGGAAAAAACGCAGCGCGCTTCTGGAAAGGCCAAATTTATGAATTTAGACCAAAATTTTCAAAAAAAATCAAAATGCTTAGAATTAGCTCAAAACCGGAGGGAAAGTGTAAAAATGAGTTTATTATAGCTTCATGGATGCTTCAGCAAGCATCTCCAAGTTTTCGTCATCCTTTTGATCTTTTTTGGTCTCCTTGAGCTTGTTTTTAAGTTGTTTCACTTTGACATTAGCGATCATGTTTTGAGCTTGATAATGATGCGCCATGTGTCTGAGAATTTGATTATCTTTGTTTGCCTTTGTTAAGGGATAAATTCCCCTAGGGTCTTAGGTTGATACCATAGCATATCAGAGGTCCTTGGAGGATGAAATTGTATCTATTCTAGCTGTAGGAGGGGGAAGATCAAACGTACCCATCAATCAAGAGTACATCTCGACTCCTAGATTCTCAGTAGGCAAACGGGGATTATCCACTAAAGGAACAGTAGAGTTCAAAGTTGCTTGAGGATCAACTAGAGAGTAGTCCAATTTATCAACCTTAACAATTTTCCCTTCATGAGGAAAGCAAATGACACGAAACAGAGTTGAAACAACAACATCCATTTTGTATACCCAGTTCCTTCCTAAGAGGAGATTGTAGTCCAGGTTAGCATCAATGACTTCTAATTCAATATTAATGACCTTTCCTCCAACACATATAGGAAAGGCTGGGATAAGGCTTGTGAGGATGACCATCAAACGCTGTCAAGAGGGTAGGTGAAGGGACAACCGAAGGCGATCCAATGGCCTTCCAACATGACATAGACATGACACACGTGGAAGCTCCATCATCTATAACTGTCCAAAAAATATTAGTTTTCTGGTAGGTAGACTTTATCTCGAAAGCCATATGATGAGGAAGTCTCTTTTTGACATTATGCATATCAAAAGTGAGAGCTAAAGAATTATTTGGATCCACTGCCTCCATTGCCGACAGTGAGGCACTTCTTTGAGCAGGACACGACTGGAGCACCTCTAAAGCAGACATAGCACATGGACTCTACGCTAGATCCTCAACAATGGAGTAATTCTGGGCTGCCCTAATATTAGGGTTGATAGTCGCGCGTTTAGCGGAACCTTTCGGTACCCATGGTATAGTCTCGACAGAGGGTCGCTTAATATGAAGTGGGTTGGTAGTTTAGGGAACTGTTTTATCCTTGGAAGTTTCGCCTTCACCATAATCGCGTGGCCCTGTGGCCACATTAACATGAGAACCCATCATGAAAACATTTGATGATTTGTCCCCTTCCTGGTTGCCCCCTGCAGAGGTACCAGGGTTTGAATTCGCGCCAGCAAGTAGTTGCTGCCCTTGGGAAAAAGGGTTGGTTAACATAGCTTGAGAACTAGAAGTCCCTTACTGCCCTAACAATCACTGAGCATCTTGAATCTTTGGGCAGAGATGAGTAAAATGGTCTCCACTGCATAAATTGCATGGAAACTTGACTTTCTTTTTAGACTCACTTCCACCACCACTAGCATTATTGCCAGGATTATTTGCATCAGTCTTCTCATCTTGACTATTTTTCTTACCTCGTCCTTTCTTCTTCCCATTGGAATTTTGATTTCCTTTGGGGTTAGTGGATTGGACGGCATTAACTGAAGAGGGTTGGGAAGATGAAGGGTTAGACGTTGTGACTTGGTTGTTAGAAGCAGTTTGTAAAGACAACTACTACAGTTGACTAAACAGGTTCACCGCATTTGTGTCTACTGATCCAACGATACCATCTGTGTGGGGACCTGGCTTCGACTTGGATATATCAACCTTAGTCCCGGGAGCATCCAGAAAGATTTTTTTGTAGAATCCCAGACTAAGAATAAATCAACTCTAATTGCTGGGCTCTAAAAATAGCTTGCTCCTCAGAATAGACTCCAGATAGGGAGACATCCTTAGAGATTTCAGGTTGTAAAGATTTCAAAAACCATTCGAGATGGTATTTCGGAGGAATGTTGGCTTTAATAAGCCTCTTTCTCTGTCTCCATTCCTGAATGTGGTCAGAAATGTGAGTTGCCGTGTCCTGATGGAAATTGGCCAGAAGTTCAGTTCCGGCATCATAACGGACGGGCAACTGGAAATGATTTAAGAAAATATTAGCTAAGTCGGCGAAAGATGTAAAGCTGCCCCCTCGCAACTCTATATACCACTTGGCCACATTACCAGTCAAGGTGCGTTGAAAAAGTCTCAACCTAATCGAGTCATCAATAAAGGAGTTTGATGAGCACCAAAAATGGAATGTGGTTACGTGGTCGCCTGGGTCTTTGCCACCCTTCCCCTTAAACTTTGGAATGTCCAAAGGGAGTTTGGTTGGGACCAGAGGCAAGGCCAGATTGTATTTGATTGGATCGTTTGTTAATTTCGTGAGATCTGACAAGTTCAACGTTGCCAAAAAGGGAAGCCTAGGAGGACCTTGGGGATTCCACCCAGACTGGGCGGAGTTCCCAAAGTTCTGAAAAGATGGGCTTGGATTTTGGGAGGCACCAGGCTGCTTGAAGTAACCCGCAGAACCAGTTGAACCAAAAGGCAAACCTTGTGATCCAAAAAATCTCGGAGTTTGACCAACTCCGGCCGAAAAACCTCCATAACCGGTGAAGCTTCCTCCTAAAGGATTATAAGGAGTCGATAACCCCTGATAAGGATTCCAAGCAGAGGCTAAGGGATGAATACTTCGAAATTAACTAACTGTGGAGTACGGCCTATTCCTTTGTTGGCTGAAAAACGGATTCCCAGTTCCCATGCCACTAACCATAGGGTTAGTCCAACCTTGAAAGGGATTACTACTTTGTCCTGAGGCGGAAAAAAGGCATAGATCCTATCGTCGGGTTGGAATGTGGTATATGACCACTCCCAAAAGGGAAACCCTGAAATGAAGCCGATCCACCCATCATGGATGTGGAGGCACTAGATGGAACTGATGGAATACCCTGTGAATGGGTGCCAAATGGGAAGAATCCAGTACTAAAAGCATTGGCTTGGGAATTTCCACTCTTAGAAGGAATGGAGGTAGACCCAACTAACGATGTGCTAGCAAAAGACCCAAATAAAGATGCAGATGGGATGGAGATAGTTCCTCCCCCTTGTACTGATGTTGAAGTCTGCATAGTTGTAGCACTTGTGGTAGAAACCATGCTTCCAGTAGTAGCCATTGATGGTAAGTGCGTAATATGACTTGGAATTGACGGTTTATGCATCAGAGACCAACATATTGTAATACTTCTGGATAACTAGAAGGTAAGGGAGAACTTGGAGCCGCTAACGACTCTTGAAATTCTTCTACTTCTATGTTATCTTCCGATTGAAAGAGAACTCGAGAAAGAATTGGAGTGTTCCTCTCTTGTTCCGGGGAAGTACCAGGCTTGTTTTAAACACTAATGTCCCTGTGAGGAGGATCAATCCCCGATGCGTCAGCTTCCATGGGATGAAACCCATTGGCAGCATTACCCCTATGCCTTCTAGGAGAAGGCTCTAAACTTGGTGTTGAAATACCACGAAGTCTTCGAGACCGTCTGGGTGATCGGTCAGCCACTTTGAATTTTTTATTAAGTTCTAGCTAAAGACTCAAGAAAAAATGAAAGCTAGGCCAACTATGAGCACAAAGCACACACTAAAAAGTCCCTAAAAGATATCAGCCAGTCAAACAACTTTCGAGTATTTCCACTACGGGTGATGACGACCGGACACCAAAATATAAGAAAGTGGAGTAAGGGGCCTTCTGAAGATAGTCTGGGATAATGACGGCCCAGTTCGACCAGCGAAGGTAATAGGGGAAGTTACGCTGACCTCCTAACAACAGCCTGCGCCGGTGCAAGCCCCCAAGCTTCGCAAGGGTGCCCTCCAATAGTACCGTTGAGAGTGATACAACGTCGACCTCAGGTGCCACGGGATTCCCCTCCACAGCCACCTACGTAGATCCCTAGGAGTAGAAACTAAGGTTACCAACTCGTATCAGAAGCCAGGCAGAACAGTCTTGAGGTTATATCCGACAAGTAGGAGAGGGGGTATCTCTCTTCCTTATCTTCAAAAACCCTCGTGCTTAACTCCCAGATCCGGAGCTTTCCTGGTCTCCCTAACACTATTGGATTTTCACTCACTATTTAGACTCCTATGTTTGACAGTTTAAATGGCCTTGGAGAGTTTTCTCTCCACTCGCCTAATCCAAGGCCCTAAAATATCCTAAAACTTGTTGGTGTGTCTAACTTGACAATTATGAAAAGTTCTAGTATATTTTAATTAGTGCTTGTTTTTAAATGGGTTGTTCTTAAGTCAAGGGATAAGCGGAAATGAAACTTGTGGTGTTTTGACGCAAAAGAAATTAATAAAAACCAAACTATATGCAAATGCACTCGTTTTGTTCTTCGATGAAAGAAATTTCTACTAGGTTCAGAGGAACTTCAAAGAAAGAAACAAAATTTTCTTTTCTTTTCTTTTACTCAAGCTTCACACTCACAAAAGCTAACAAAACTATGGATGTCCTAAAAATATGTGCAAATTTATTCTAATGCAATGAGTACATGCTGATGCAAGACTTAAGACTACTCTAAATCAAGAAATGAAAGTAACTTGTTTATCAGTATGATTTGCCACTTAAAACGTTTAGATGGAATAGGAGTTGCTAATGCTCATTTTCGTCTCTACACTAAAAGCAAGTTTCAAGACAAACAATAATGCACTTTCATTCACTAAAAGAAACTAAATCAAAACAAAGTTCAAGAAAGCAAAACCAAGTTTTTCAAGAAGTTTTGTTCAAAAGCAAAAGCGAAAGCTTCTTTTCAAAAGTGCTCTCAACAAGACTGAAACTTTACGATTGAAAAATCAGCAACAAAACACTTTGCAAGATAACAACACAAAATGGATGAAAACTCAACAAAAAAATGTGTT
The DNA here is from genome assembly GCA_031772625.1 of Pinus tabuliformis. Classification (NCBI taxonomy): domain Eukaryota; kingdom Viridiplantae; phylum Streptophyta; class Pinopsida; order Pinales; family Pinaceae; genus Pinus; species Pinus tabuliformis. The sequence goes on from CM062805.1 coordinate 1,022,131,462, forward strand.
TCGAGATGCTCTTAACAATCAAAAGCAGCAATAAGAGCTTGGCAACAAAGACCAAAAGATCAAAAAGACAATTTTCAAGAAAGCGTCAATCAACAACTTTCGGAAAGCAAGAAAAGTAGATGGTCATAAAAATGTAGTTTCGACTAGAAAACAAAAAGGTCGCCAAAACAAGATTTGACACAAAGATTGAGATCAATCTTCCTGCCCTGAGGAATCAGAGCAGTCAAGATTCCTAACAAGAAATCTTGCATGCTTAAACAAAAACGATGACACTTGCAAAAACAAATAAGACCAAAACTTTCCATAATCAGAGAGAATTTGAAATCAGATACTTGCTGTAAAACTAAAGACTGACACAGAAAAGTAACTTTTTAGTAATGAATCAAACCAGCAGACAAACCTTCAGAAACAATTTTTTTTGAAAAATCTTGAAAATTACAAGATATATGCGATTGTGTTAGTGCACAGCTACGTGTATACGTGACTCATGCGTATACGTAGGTTTACTTAAGGAAACATGCGTATATATGCTTCTGTAAATTGGAAAAACAACGCATATAAAAGATTTCAAGAAAAAACCAAAAACAGTATGAAGAAACTGATCAAACTTACAATTCAAGTTCCTACAGGAATAGACTACACTGTAACAGCAAGAAAACAGACAGTTGAGCCCTGATTGGCTTGAATAAGCCTAAACTAGGAACAACAATATTGTTTTCCCTAGTGGAGTCGCCAATTTTGTTAAGCGGTAAATTCCCCTAGGGTCTTGGGTTGATACCCTAGCAGATCAGAGGTTATTTACAGAGAGAAACACACATTCCATACAGCCATGATGCTAATATAAACAAACTGTACAAAAAAGGGGTGCACCTGAGGGTCCTTCGTTTGAGAAGATCCAGTTAGGGTCCAAACCCTCTTTGAGTTCCTTTTAGTCCTTCAACCTGCAAAACAAACAATTCCTAAAAGTACAATAGTATATTGACCAAGCATCATAAAGAAATCATCTTCATAACATAAGGAAAGGTAGTTAGTTATACAATTAAAAACAACCATTCACATATGAATTATAACATTGACATCATGAAAATGAAGAAGATTTATATCAGGGACAAGACAAGTGTTTCTTTTATTATAAATAACTAAAGTACAAAAAGGAATGATTTCACTTGATTTGTCCTTTCGCAGGCTCCAAGGGGAATTGTCCTCCGGATTCGTCCATTCTCAAGCCTTCAACAAACTCCTTCCATGGCTTACTCCATGATCTCTCAAATAGAAAGACATCATCACACAAGGAAGCAAGGATTTCCTGTAAATGGGGGAAGTGCTGGAAGCACAAAGATCTTTAGACTTGGTTAGGGAAAATCTCAGCAGAGTGCTCTTTCTCTCTATTGTCTCCTCCCTTAGGCCTTCCCATTGAAGCCTTTTTATACTTCTCCCAAATTAGTTTTTTAGTTGGGAATTCGTTGGGAACAGTTGGGCCATGGGCACTAATAGGTAATTAGCAGGTAAAAACTGCGATCTCCACCCGAAATTAAGGAGTTTTATTTTTTTTTAAAGTGTTTTAAGACATATACGCGGGTTGGGTATACACAGACCCACGTACACATGCATTTAGCTCAGGGCAATGTCACGTATAGGGAGTAAAACATTGTTTTTTTGAATATTTGGACTAGGTATGGAAGAAGGAGTTGCCCTAGGCCATGAGTGCAGCATCAAAAACATCAAGAGTGAGGTTTGGAGCTATAACAACCTTCTCCAATATCTTCTCTAAATTTTCATTTACCCTGTTGAGCCAATATTATTTATCTTGATGTACCTCTAGGGCAATTCTTTCTTCTAGGTCAAGGTCTTCATTAAGTAATATTTTTTTTTTTTCCTCTTGCAAAGCTTCCTTGAGACCTCTGGTTCTTGGCCTTTTCCTTTTCCCTTTCACCTGTGAGGCTTCAGGCTCGCTTGATGTCACAACCTCCTTACCTTTGCCAATTTTGTAAATTAGCTTAGTTTTTTCCTTTTCTAAGATCAACTCTTTTGCTTTTAGTTGACTGTTTTCTTGTTCAAGGAATGATATAATGTACTTTTCCCTTTCCATATTTATTGCTAGATCCTTGATTTGGCAGTCCTTGTCCCTGATATTCTGTCTCATAGTTGAAGTCTCATCTTCCTCTTATAAATCAATAATCTCTAATTCATGGTCGACTCTCTTCTTATCCTTTACTGCCGATTCCTGCTTTGTCGATGAAGAAGGCTTGGCCCCTTTCTCTTTGTGAGAAGAAAACACAAGCCTATGCCCTTTCTTATACACTTTGGTCACCTCTGGCCTAGGTAGCTGAATCTTCTTTGTTGTTTTGCTAGATGACCCCATCCTTGTTTGTTGTTTTGGTGCGCTTGGGGACTGAGATGTTGCATTTTCCTCATGCCATTTTAAAGATGTTTCTAAAAAGGATTTCCAAGCCATACCCCTTTCTGCCAACTGATGAAGGAAAATGGTTTTGATGAGATTGTTATGAAACAAGCTTGAAGAATGCTCTTTGTCCTTCAATTGTATCTTCTCAGACATTTTTGAAATACTCTTGAATAAGTAATTGCACATGTTGAGTGGCTTTTGAGATGTGAAGTGCATCAAGAGGAAAATATGATAGGCATACAACCTTGAGAATCTACCTTTACAGGTAAAAAACCTCATGATGGTATTCATTAAAGGGGCATACTTCTCAAGGAAATATCTGAAAGGCATAAGGTGAGTATGTGTATCTCTGTATGGAGTCTTTAAGAAGGGTTTGTAGTTTTCAAGATCTAGACTCATTCCCTTGAACTAGTATTCGCCATTGTCTCGTAAACTAGTTGCTAGTGAGATGGAGGCCATTGAGAAGCTAAACTCAATACCAGCAATGACATCAATCTCTCCTTTCAAAAGTGTAGCTACCCAATCTATCAGCTGCTCATAAAACCCTGCTTCACTTACTATTTTACAAAATTCCAAATAGTAAACATCCTCACAGCATTGTTTGATGAAATGATAGGAGTTGATTTGGTTGCAATCTGATGGTTCATATATGAGAATCCTCCCTCCTTTGTGTTATCTCTTTCTTTCTGGTGAAGATTCAATCTCCATGATGACACAAAGTCCTAGCAGCAAGAAGTGAAAATAGATGTGAGGTGAGAATGAAAATGAAGTGATATGTGAGAGATTTTGACAAAATGATGGGAGGGGTTTTGTGAAAGATGAGATGGCTTTGAAAAACTGATGGAAATTAGTGAGGAAAATAGTGAACAAATGTAGCTGCTGATAAGTGAGACCAAGAAAGTTTATGATGATATTTGCCCAAAATAACTCTATGAATGAGTTAGGGTTTTGGTTTTGTTTTTTTAGTGTTTAAACTTTGTTTGGAGGTGGGTGGACTGGTCAAAATGACTCACCATACATGTGTGCAGGTGTAGAATGTCAATTTACATGTTTTGGAGATGAAAAGTTATGATGACCATTTCTACCCTAGTATTTCCCATGGAACTTTTGCTACAAACCCTAGCTTGAGAAATTTTTGACATGGAATGCAAATGGGAAAGAAAATATAGAGGGAAATGATGTACTTACTTCTTCCTTAGCCTTAGAAAGTAATTTGACCGAGTTTGAAAGAAAAAATTTTGAATTTTGGGAAAATTTGGGTGAGTTTCGGGTACTCTGTCCTGCGCGCAACACAGTTCTCCTACGCGCATCACAGTTCACCTATGTGCAATGCCTGCAATTTTTGGCCAATTTCTCCTAGGGAAAGAGGTTTTTTTCTTTTTTAGGTGAGTGAGCTCAGTGATGAGGAGTGAATGAGACATGAATGAAAAAGTTTTGAGTCTTTTTGAGTTTATATAGGGGTAATTTCTTCACTTTTTCAAAAAGAGAAAAGAAACTAATCCTCCTTTGTGAACTGATTTCACTTTTTTTTAAAGGCAGATTTTACCTTTACCATTGCAAATGTGCTTTTTTGCATCTCCTGAGTGCTAGTGCTTCCTTCTTCTGAAACTTTTGATGTCATGAAAATGTGAATAAATCATGTTTCAATTCTTCAACTGTTTGCTTTGTCATGTTTGACTTATTTCTGGTTTTTTTTTATGGAAATGGTGGACCTTGGGGACCCTTGTGACCTAATGGATGACCTAAGACCTAATGGAATGATGATGATGACTTGACCCATTTTCATGGTGTATGATAAGCAACCAACATGAGTGAAATTTCAAACAATGACTCCATCTTGGACTGGCCATACAATGACCAAATTTGTTGTGTAAACCTAGTAACAAAAAATTTTTGATGATGAAAGACTGAAAAGATCATGGTAAAAGATTTTTTTTGATCCAGGTGACAGGCTAACAAGACTGACACTAATAGATGGGACCCATCAAATATTACTAGGAAACTTAAACAATGTGATGCTTGTATCTTAGGAAATCACAACAAACAATCTTTTCATGATTCTCATTCCAGTGCACATAGAAAACTTGAACTCATTCATTTTGATTTATCTGGTCCAATGCATGTTCCTTCCACAAATGGTAATAAATATATGATGAAATTTTGACTACACCAAAATGTGTTTGGTTTATTTATTGAAGAATAAATCTGAATCTTTTGATACATTCAAGAAATTTCATGCATGGATTGAAAATGATGCACAATATCATATTCACTCTATTTGTACTGATAATGGAAAATAATACACTTAAAATGAATTTTAAAACTATATTTGCCAACATGGGATCAAACATCAGACAATCGTGCCCTATAATCCCCAACAAAACAGAGTAGCTGAAAGAATGAATAAGACAATCTTAAATATGGTATGTTCTGTTAGCGCTTGAAATTTCACCTAGGCTGAGATAGACAAATCTCAAGGCTACATCAAACCATTACACCTCGTAGCTAGCCCTACGAGGAAGGAGAAGGCTCTCTCCGGTCAGACTCAAGGTATTTTCTCAATGGGGTGAGCAGACCAATTAGGATCAAAGATATTAGGCTAGTAAACTGATGAGGAGGGTTGATTTAAAGTTTTTTGGGGTTTTTGGTGGCAATTAGAGGGAGTGCAATTCAGGGTGTGGGGATTGAGCTCAGTTTTTGCAGGTGGGTCTTTGGGGCAAGGAAGGAGTTTGTGCTGATGCCTTAAGCTGAGATGGATGATCAAGGAAGAAAGAGAGGGAGCTAAAGAGGGCAAACAATGACTTTGAATCCTCTTTAGACAGTGGAAAACATAAATATTAAACAAAATTGAAAGCTGAGCATGGCATGCATGAATTCAAACTTTATCACTTCTTTTGTTTAATTAGCAGCAATAGAATAAGATATGGAACACATAAACACACTTACAATGACAAGTAGGAAACACACCATCAACACAATAATCCACAAGAATCCACAATGATGTCTGCAAAACCTTGGCCTTCCTTTTCCTCAAATTGCAGAGATACAAGTAAAATATACAATAGAGCTTCTCCCTCAAGAGTCCAACCATGAAAATGAGTAAGAGAAGGCATAATATAGATCATCTAACTCCTTTCCCCACCTCTAGGGGTCGAGCTCAGCTTCCGAGGAGCAGTTTGAACTAATTCTAAACTGAGCACTAGATAATAGGCAGTCAAAACAACTTGCCTCTAAAACTTAGGTAACCCATCCATGCATTTAATATTCACTATTTACATCAAGGAAACTTCTAGAAGTGTTAAAGGAGAGTAAATGTATCCATGTGCCATGAAAATTACCCAACAATCCATCATTTACATACATCAAAAGTCAACCAAAGTAAAAACAGTGTTTTGCAGGCCGAAATAGTCAAAATGGTGAAATTTCCCTGAGTGGTCGCGCCCCTCCCTTGGAGTGGTCGCGCACATTGGCAGCTGTTTTTGAGGGCCTTCCTGGTGTCCAAATCAGGTGCAAGATAGCTTGTTGGAAAGGTCTATGAGTCTACTTTCCAACCCCACTGGAATTTCTGAATTTGGAGTTGATTTGACCCCTCAAAAGTCATTTCTCCCAAGGCAGCTTTCTGCAACTCAAAAAAGGGGTAGAAAGTCAAAATTTGCATGTATTTTGAGCTTTTGGAAGTCCAAATCTCCATAAAATTTGAAGTCCATCCATAGGAAAGTGTATTTTTGCATGAAAATTCCAAAAATGTAGATTTTTCCCCGTTCTGAGCTGTCCCCATGAGTGGTCGCGCGCGGGGTGAGACCACTCCAATGGCCAAAACCTGTAAAATTCTCAAAAATGCCAAAAATGCCTCAAAGCTCTCAAAATTTCTTGAGTTTGCTGCCAGGAGGAGGCTAATGAGTATCATGGTGAGTAAGAGAGGCCTCAGCCAAGATACGGAGCGGGTTGGTCTTCTTCCTCCTCTTGCGGGCCTCGGACAACTTCCTTTGGAGTATCTTCATTTTTGCCTTGCAAACATGCATTCTCGCCCAATAATGAGTTTTCATATTCCGTAGCAGCCTTTTGTCTTGGTTGGCTTTCTCCAACAGTTTCTCCAAGCGAGCATTTGCCTGAATGAGCAAAGACTCCCTGTCAGCAGGCAATGGGTCCCCGGGCCTCCTACGGTTCAAACCTTGATTACCGCGGATCCTCCATAGCTCATCAAGTTCTTTCTCCGCCTCTAATTATCTGCTGCGCTGCTCCAGATAAGTGATGGTCCATTGAGCCATTTCAAGCTTCTGCTGCAACACGAGGTTCTCCTCCTCTCTCTGTTTGATAAGCTCATAAAAATCTGAAGAAGGAGAGTGAGCGTCAAGGTCAATGAAATCATGATGTGTATCGCCAGCTCTCTCATCCTCAACCATGGGCTGATTGCCTTCCCGTAATGCCTCTGCTGATGAAGAATGTGAGGCCCCTTCCACCTGGTGTGGAGATAACACTCGCTGATCTGAAGAAGATGACGAGACCCCTTCCACCTGCTGTGGAGAAAATACTCGTCGAGCTGCTGCAAATAAGGTCCTATGACCCCTCTGATATGTAAGCTGCGGTGGGGAAGCAACATGTCTCGGAACAATAATCTCGGGCTGGTGTGATGGACCTCCCGCCTCATGAATGGCCTCTGGCTCTGGTTGTGGCTGTGGTGGCACTGTAAAGAACTCATGAGAAATGAAGTCTGCCCATGGAATGCCCCACTGACTCAACTGATGGGAAACAATGAGCTGGATGAGACCATGATGGCACAAACTCCTATGCTGCTGAGCTGGGGATTGCCTCTGAAACATGGACACCATCCTCTGAATGTCCTGGAAGAAGTAAACCGGGATGTTCATCATCCTCACTCGGGTAAAGTGCATCAACAGGCGAATGTGACAAGCAAAGACTCGTGAAAACCTTCCCTCACATGTGAAGTAATGCATGATAAGCCGCATGATCGGAGCATACTCCTCTCGGAGGAATCTGAAAGGAAAGTTCCCTGACAAGTGATGTACGAATGCTGGCCTTACATATGGCTCAAAATAAACAAAATCCAGCCATTTGCGCTTTGGCCACACCTCACCCACATTGGGTATCCCGGTAGCCTCTGAAATCATCTCAGGAGAAAACACAAAATTCACCCCTGCAAGAGTAACCTGCCCATCATGAAGGCGCAAAAAAAATAGCCGGGCCAACTCCCTGTGGTGCTGAATCTGGGCAAGCCTCTCGCAAAACTGGAAACATGACATGTACTGGAAACAAGTTACTGCCAATGGGCAAGCCTGTAATTCTGCTAAAGATGTGGGCTCTTCTCTGCTATGATGACCACCTTTTCCACCCCTACGAGGCCTCTGCTGTGCCTCAACCTCCGTAGAAGAAGACCGGTCATCACCTTGCTCATTAGTTTCAGTGGTTGACATGGTGTTATTGAGCAAGGTGGAGAAAATAGACAAAGTTGACTGCTGCCCTGCCTGCAAAATGCTGAGAAGTATGCTGTTTTCAAGGGGAAAAAATCATGAGGGAAATGTTAGGGGAGGGACTTTTTCATAAGGAATGGGAAAATATATAAAAACAGGGAACTTTTAAGGAATAATTCACAAAATGTCAAACATGTTATCTCATCTCTCATCATCGAGAAATCATTTGCAAAGAAATATCTTTATTAGGGAAGACATGTAATAAGGTCACCAAGGGAAAGGACAATACATTTTTCAACAGGGGGTAAGGGGTAGCATGTAATACAGGAGATGGGGCAGCACTGATTACTAGCATCAACATATAGCTCTTTTTTGATGCTAAGGGGAAATAAGGAATTAATTTACATTTGTCATAAGGGGAGGAGGGCTTTACTTAACAAATTCAAAAGAGAAAGGAGATGCATTGCATCAAGGGCACTAGGGGGATAGAAGGGAAAAGGATGCGTAGGGTTTGGTTTTGGAGACACAGCAACATTCTTTTGCAAACAGTATTTCAGAGAAGCATGTCCTTTAATAAATATGTACAGCTGTATTTGCTTTATTTTTGCTTTGAATAACACAGCCTTCTTTTCACTGTATTTGTGAGGACTATGCACAACAATAAGTTTCTTTTGTTCTTGCAATGGCTTGGCTACACATAGTAATCTTTTCCTCTGTTTTTTGTCTTTTTTGTTTTATTATTTTTACCATTGCAATTGCTCTTTCCTTTTACACATCACTATTTTGATTCTTGCTGTGTTTTTATATATATATATTTTTATAATATTGCTGTGGGGAAGGAATTAGGGTTTAAGGGATGCATATGAGAGGGATTAGGGTTTTAGGTATAGGGAATGGGGAATTGATATTCATTGCAAATGTGATGAGATAGAGACACATTATGACAATTGTAAATCTAATAGGAGTAATGGAGGGAATAAAGAGGAATTAAAAACCTTGAAAGCAAACACCAACCTTAGCAAAATTGCCTACATGAACAAACAATCACTAAACCTATTTCTCTTCATATTTTTGATGATAAAAATGCATGAACACAAGCTCATCATCCATGTTTCAAACATTCAATACATTAGAGAGGCCTACCTCGAGCAATTAGCAAACCAAAACGCGATTTGAGTGGATTTAGGAAGGTTCTGTGAGTGGGAGCCCGAGTGGTCGCGCGCAGGCTCCGAGTGGTCGCGCACACCCCGAGTGGTCGCACGCGTTAGAAATTTGAATTGTGGAGGAGGCGCCGAGTGGTCGCGCACCTCGCGCACCAGAAATCTCCTTAATTTTTCTGCAATTCGCCCTCTTTCTCTCTTTCCGCCCTCTTGCTCTTCTTTGCTAGCTCATAGAGGCATAATGAAGATGTTTAGAGGGAAATTTACCTCTTGTAGGTTCAAATTGAAAAAATTAATTTACAAAACCCACTCTCTAATGTTCTATTTTGACATTCACTTTTAACACTGCTTTTTGAGTTGCTTTGTCTTGAATTTAGCTTTTGAGGCGCTTTAACTTCATTCTTTTTGCAGGTTGACCATCTGATGGACTCTGGCGAGGAGACCAGGGTTATTGCCGGCATTTTGAAGACTTTTGAAATTTTCCTTATTTTTTACAAATATTACATGACCTTGGGTTTAAAAACAGGGTTTTTAAATCCAAGGTATAAATGAGCTGTACCTGATGAAAAATATCAATGGAACATATGTACATACCTCCTTCTGGCTTGCTGGGCACTCATGGACCTTTGACTCATGACCTTGCAGTGATTTTTGACCAAAACCCTAGACCTAAGACTTGGGACTTCAAGACAAAACAAAACAAGTATGACACAAGCTTAATACCTGACATGACCTGATCCAGCAAAGCCAAGAAGGGGACAAGGACCAGCTCCTCCATCAGTTTTATGGCATGCCTAACGGGATGCAAAACTGACACTGATGAGACACCTACCTATGCATATGCAAAGAGCTTTTGATCACCGATGGAGGGCTCAAGACCGACACTAACATGTTCCATGATGTTTTTGTTGGAAATAATACTGAGAGGGGGTGAATCAGTATTACCAAATCAATAACTTTTTCATTTCATACTCAGATTTATATATGCTAATTCAATGAAGGTAACTCGCGTGTACATGCAACTGTGTTTAAAGCAACCAGTGTATATCCAGCAAACTTATGATTCAGTTAATTCATCATATGTTGATCTTTAATCAGTGCATCAGTACTTCATTAACCATATAAATAGTAACCATGTGTAGTAATAAAAAAATAAACCATCGCACATAAGCAACACACATGAACACCAAAAATTAAGGTGGAAACCCAATGCAGGACAAAAAGCACTAGCTGCTGTCTTCTTTTAATATAAGAAAAACCTGTTTACAATCTTGTACATGTGCGGACTCATTCCAGTACGTAGGCGCCCACCTACAGAAGGCTACAACCTTCTCTCATTCTCTAGCTTCTACTGGAAGGGAGCTACAACCCCCTAGCTCTTGTACTATCCAATCCATTTACTAGTACGTAGGCGTCGGACTACAGAAGGCTCCAATCTTCACTCGTTTTCCAGTTGCTACTGGAATTGATCTCCAACCCCCTGAGTCTTGTACTAGCCGATCCATTTACTAGTACGTAGGCGTTGACCTACAGAAGGCTCCAACCTTCACTCGTCTTCCAATTGCTACTGGAAGGGAGCTCCAACCCCCCGGCTCTTGTACTGGCCAATATGTTACCAGTATGTAGGCACCGACCTACAGAAGGATACTACCTTCTCTCTTCCTCTGGGGGCCATGTTTCATTAATTTTTAGACTGGATACTCCTGGAACACAGCACCACAATCTGAAGGCCTCATTTCATCAAATTTTCATACTAGACCCATCAGTAACATTGAAGCTCAAAATCAATCACCACTGCAACACAACCAATCACATGAAAACCCATCATCACTGAAGCAAATCACATTCAATCAATCTGAAGACTAAGAACACTGTCACTAGAACACAGAGCATAACCCAAAACTCTGCAACAACAACTAGAACCAACTTCAACTTCAAACATCATATTTCATAATGTATACACTACTTTGATATGCTGAACCTGCTTGTATACACGGTTTTATCAAAGCGAACCAATATACATATCTGTAAATATTAACTTAAAACTTCATAACTATTCCAGACTTCAGTCATACCTAGATCAAAACATTTACAGAATAAAACATGCATTAGTATTCACATATAGACTATCCATGATCAAACCACATAATGATAATTCATTTAAGGTCTTATGATCCTGATCCAACATTAGATCTCATCCATCATCATCCACTTAGATGCATCCTTAGTTTAGATCAAGCAAAGCATCAGAAACCCATAACATGCATATTTTGTTTTGATCTAACTCTTCATAAGATATTCATTACTTGCACACATTGGCCTAGTGATCTTCTCCTCCTTATATATTTTTAGGCCTTTCTCAATACCTCAGACCAAAACCACTTAGGACTCGTGGTATTCTTGGGCGGGATCAAATAGTCATTACTCCGCTCAATATTGTGGGCTAATACCATGGTATTGACCCCTGGTATTGTCTCCTCTTGAATTTCCTTGATTTTCCAACTTGTACGCACTTTTCCTCTTATGAGAGTGCGTGTATACGTATACACTCTTTTGTTCTGTTGACCTGCGTGTACACGCTACTTGGACAAAGTGAACTAGCGTATACTTCTTAAACCACTCTCTTTCTTCAATCTTTGTAATCCTTTGCTGTTAACTTGTTGCACTGTGAACTATCATCTATGTGAGTTGCCATCAAGGACACCATCTATATCATAATGTCAACAATCTCACACTTTGGACTTGATGGAAACAACAACACCAAGACACTCTCCCCCTTTGACATCAAGGGAAAAGGGAGGACCAAGACATTCTCCCCATTTGACATCAAGAGAAAAGGGAGGACCAAGACATTCTCCCCCTTTGATATACATTATGTTGTCCATGCTCCCCCTGAGCACATGTTGAGTCTGCAAATATATTTTTCAAAAGAATAAAATGACTCTATAACTCAACTAAGTGAGTATGACTTCCCTAAGACCAATGACTCATACATACATCAATCACACAACCAAGTGGGGATACACCAAATGTTTATACATGACAGAAATAACAATTATTACATCATCCTTCCCATGCATAGTGGGGTTACAAATTAGGTCTTTTAATGACCTTTACATCAAATGATATACATGACATTTATAACAAAGACCAACAATCCAAACAATACCATGATAGTCACCAGCAGCTATCATACACCATATATGATCTGCACCATCAACATCTGTCAGCAACATCAAGATCAACAACCTGTATATGTCCATCATCAAAAGAGTCACCTGAATCAAAACAACTATGTGGATCAAGCAATATAATTTTCATCATGTACCAAGGTCTTCTAATATAATTGCCAACAATGCATTATTAGAAACATATGATCCCCCTGAACCTGTGCCAACTGTTCACTATCAGGTCTGATTATTGGATTTGTTAGTAAGAATCATCAAGGCATCATCATCAACCAATTATTCATCAACTTATTAACAACTTATGAGGGCCCAAAACACTTCCACATATCATCAACAAACTGTAACCATCATCATTCAGAACATAATATATAATTGATAATTAAATGAACCATATCAGACCCCTTTTTCCCAAGTCTTTCCCTCTACTTTTTCCTCAAACCAACATATACGTGAACATATATGCGACTGTGCAGCTTCGAACTAGCGTATATACATGACTTCTCTTCATGATAACTGCATATCAGATTTAGAACACTGAAGTTTCACACTTTTAGCTCCCCCTGAGTTTGTATACTATGCTATGCCACATCTTTCTAGATGTACTTCCTTCTTCTTCCATACCTTGGAGTGTGATGATGTTTTATCCTTTTGGTATGTTGGCTAAAATTTGCTCCTACATTCTTTTGCTATGTGCCCAAACTTGTTACAAGCATAACATCTTATATGTTTCATATTCCCTCTATAGCAGTCAAAGGCTTTGTGACCAAACATATTGCAAGAAAAATAATATCCCTTAAAGTACCTGGAAGCCAATGATCTTTCTGTGTGATAGTCTTGAACCATTCTACTTCTGCATCTCGCTACAACATGTCCAAAATTATGACATATAAAACATTCAACATTATTCATCAGAGGAAATAACCAACTATCACTTCCATAGTTAGGATTAAAATATTTTCTTTGAAGACTTTCTTTCCTTGGTTGTTGATGGGGTTGAATTCTCATCTCTTTGTTGAGCATTTCAGATTTTGCGTTAGAGTTCCTTGCCTCATCTTGAGAGCTAGATTCACCCTCAACAGATTCATGAAATCAAGACTAGTTTTGATGGTAGGAGAACTTTGACTACTAAGAATATTATCCAAAATCTTAGTACTATCTTGAAATCGTAACAGTTTATCTTTTTCTTCTAATTTACCTTTTAAGATATTTACCTCAACCTGATATTGTTCTTCCTTTTCAAGATATTGCTTCTTCATGATTTCTTCAACCTTTCTTCCTTCTTCCACTTGTTGCCTTAATTTGAGAATCTCATTTTCTTGTTCTTCATTTGCTTTAGGTAGTTCTTCATTCTACTTATTTGTATTTTCAAGATCTCCCCTTAGAGAGAGGATCTTAGCTTCAAGACTTTCATAGTAACTGGATCTATCTTTAAGTATCTTGATTGTTGTGCTCTTTTCATTTACTTCATTTCTTAATAATGTCACTTCATGCTGCAACTTTTGACATTGATCTATCTTTTCCTTGTACTACTTCCTTACTTTGTTTCCTTCCTCCAACTGAGCTTTTAATCTGGTAAATTCTTCTTTGAAGGAACACTCCCTTTTGTTAAATAGATCTTGTTGATCTCTAATTTTATCAGTGCGTCTTTTAGCTTTTTCCTCTATATTTCTTTCATTATCACTTTCAATATCTTCAACATTGCATGAACAGAGAAAAGTATCACTACAAGACCACAAATTTGTACCTGATACTTATTTTTCTTGTTCATCTTCAATCTGAGGTGATTCTGGATTTGAATACTTTCTTCCACCTAATGGCCAATTGTCTCTCCTGCTATCATTGTTCCTTTGAGTTGTCTTCTTCTTCTGAGGTGCTGTCTTCTTTAGCTTCTTTCCCATTGTTTCTATGGATCTCCTTCAAGCAATCAAGCTTCTACCAAAGGACCTGCTCTGATACCAATTGTTGGAAATAATACTGAGAGAAAGGGGGGGGGGGGGGTGAATTAGTATTATCAGATCAATAACATTTTCATTTCATACTCAGATTTATATACGCTACTTCAATGAAGGTAACTTGCATGTACATGCAACTATTTTTAAAGCAACTAGCGTATATCCAACAAACTTATGATTTAGTTAATTCAACATATACTAATCTTTAATTAGTGCATCAATGCTTCATTAACCATATAAATAGTAACCATGTGCAGTAATAGCAGAATAAACCATCACACATAAGCAACACATATGAACACAAAGAATTAAAGAGGTAATCCAATACGGGACAAAAACCACCTGCTGCTGTCTTCTTTTAATATAAGAAAAACCTGTTTACAATCTTGTATTGGTGCAGACTCATACCAGTATGCAGGCACCCACCTGTAGAAGGCTGCAACCTTCTCTCGTTCTCCAACTTCTACTGGAAGGGAGCTACAACCCCCTAGTTCTTGTACTAGCCTATCTGTTTACTAGTACGTAGGTGCTGACCTATAGAAGGCTCCAAACTTCACTCGTTTTCTAGCTGCTACTAGAAGGGAGCTCCAACCCCTGGCTCTTGTACTAGCTGGTCCATTTACTAGTACGTAGGCGCCGACTTACAAAAGGCTCCAACCTTCACTCGTTTTCCAGTCGCTACTCGAAGGGAGCTCCAACCCCTTGGCTCTTGTACTGGCCGATATGTTTACCAATACATAGGCACTGATCTACAGAAGGCTACAACCTTCTCTCTTCCTCCAGGGACCATGTTTCATTAATTTTTAGACTGGATACTCCTGGAACACAACACCACAATCTGAAGGCCTCGTTTCATCAAATTTTCATATTAGACCCATTAGCAACATTGAAGCTCAAAATCAATCACCACTACAATACAACCAATCAATTGAAAACCCATCATCATTGAAGCAAATCACATTCAATCAATCTGAAATTCAGAACACTGTCACCAGAACACAGAGCAGAACCCAGAACTCTACAACAACAACTAGAACCAACTGCAACTTCAAACATCATATTTCATAATGTATACGCTACTTTGATGTGCCGAACCGATGTGTAGACATGCTCTTATCAAAGTGAACCATCATATAGATCTACAAATACCAACTTAAAACTTCACAACTATTCCAAAATTCAGTCATACCCAGATCATACATTTACAGAATAAAACATGCATTAGTATTCAAATCTAGACTATCCATGATCAAACCACATAATGATATTTCATTGTAGGTCTTATGATCCTGATCCGACATTAGATCTCATCCATCATCATCCACTTAGGTGCATCTTTAGTTCAGATCAAGCAAAGCATCAGAAACCCATAACATGCATATTTGTTTTTGATCTAACTCTTCATAAGATATTCATTACTTGCACGCATTGGCCTAATGATCTTCTCCTCCTTATATAGTTTTAGGCCTTTCTCAATACCTCAGACCAAAACCACTTAGGACTCGTGGTATTCTTGGGCGGGATCAAATATTCGTTACTCCGCTCAATATTGTGGGATAATACCATGGTATTGACCCCTGATATTGTCTCCTCTTAAATTTCCTTGATTTTCCAACCTGTACGCGCTTTTCCTCTTGCGAGAGTGCATGCATATGTATACACTCTTTTTGTTCTGTGGACCTATGTGTACATGCTACTGGACAAAGTGAACCAGTGTATACTTCTTAAACCACTCTCTTTCTTCAATCTCTGTAATCCTTTGCTATTAACGTGTTGCACTGTGCACTGTCATCTATGTGAGTTTCCATCAAGGACAACACCTGTATCATAATGCCAAAATTTTTTCAAGAATGTTAACCTGATTTTTTGGGTTGATGTAGTTCTGTTGGCTTGAGGGGGCCTGACCTAGGTTCAGCGTTAATTAGCCAAACAAATCCCTACACTACTGGCCCTTTCAACATCAACCCGTGGAGCGCAGACTGAAGTCTCACCCGAAGCAGTATGGGGGGATGCTAAAACCAAGTTTCCACACCGTTGAGATGGTTGTGATGTTGTTGATTTCTTCTATCCCTACCTCCGCACAGGTGATCTCACTCCAGGGCTTGTCGGACGAACCCTCTGTTGGGGCTTAGGTACTTTCACGCTGCTATGGCAGTGAGTAGAACAGATTCCTTAATTATCCTAAGTGTTTCACTTATCTTATTAGCTGATCTTAGTTATCTTCACGTAAATAGATGTTCTTACTTGTGTTCACTTATCCAACACATTTACATATGTTCGCGCATCATATAAGCATTATAAGTGAAATTCATACCCAATATAACAAGATGCATAAACATGAAGTAAAGATGCAGGAATTGTAGAATACTTCTATTTATTGATAATTCTGGATAATTATAGACTCGACCCGCCCTGCGCACTTAGCTACAGGGGTCTGCGCACTTATCTATGGACTTCTACTCTAGGCCCCTGTGCACTCAGCTACAGAGCTTCTACCTATGCTACAACCTGAGACTTAGACTTCCTCCCCTAATCTATGACTTTCTTACATGTTTGATATCTCTCTTTCTACTTAGCCTTAGCTCTTTTTATACAATCCCATGGTTCGCAGACCATGGGTAGATCTTCTATAGCCAACATTACATTTCCAAAATAAGGGCAGACAACCCTATGACTCTTTAACACCTACGTGCTCCACGAACACAAAATGCGGAGTCTTTACACTTGGATTACAAAATTTGACCAAAATATGGGATTTTAGCCCCAAAATTTTCCTTGGGGGATCCTGTGCCCAACAGGTCCCCAACACAAACATCGTGACTCGCCCTCGAGTCACTTTGCAGGCATGGAGATATTAGCGCGAAGACCTCCCAACATCGTTTGGATTTCTTTAGATTCTTCCTCATCGGCCTCCAGGTTAATGGCCTTCCCCTTTTACTGCAAAGTGATCTTGGTCCTCTGTGGGTTTCTTGGTGAGACGCGCATTGGGATCATATTATTCTTATTCTTCTTTAGTCTTGGTGTTCTGGGTGATCTAGGGACCTAAACTATCACTTCAACACTTTCTGGGCTTCTACTACTGCAATTTCCTGTGTGGCTTCCTTGGGTGTTGACATCATTCTATTCAGGAGGTCCTGCATTTCTTTTGAAAATCTCTCAAACGTTGAAATTTCTCTCAAAGCCTCAAAATTCGTAAGGTCCATACACACCTGATAGCGCAACAACTAAATTTTCAAAATTCCAAGTGCTTTTCACTGGACAACCACTTGTAATTTATAGGGCTTTTTGAATTAAAATTTGATCGTTCCCCCCACATTCGGCCCATTAATGCTAGATTGGCGGTAAATTTTCAAGAATCTAATCCATAAATTTCACCTTAAATGCCTGCTGCCCGCTCCATTTGGCCACAAATCGACCATAAAATAGTGACTTTAACAATCACTTTCTGGTGGACCTGTGCATTATTTACACGAGTGGCGCAGTTGACTTCGCGCTGTCATGGACCCTGTGACACTTCGCTGCTTCACGCAAGCCTTAAATCGTGCAGCTTCCCAACCCAGGTAGTGTAGTTTATAGTCCCGCGCCTCCTTTCAATTGCCTGGAGTGCTAAGACTGTGCTTCTGTCACATAGTTAGATGGCCAGGCCACCTGTGTATGGCTTCAATCAACTGCCATTCACCTTTCTTGGGAAGGGATCTCCATTCAACTTAACCAACTAGACCATGCCATCATCGATAATCTCCTTAATAACATAGGGCCCCAACCAATGCATTCTGAATTTCCCTGGAAATTTATCAAACTTACTATCATACAACAACACCAAGTCATTCACCTTAAAGGTGCGCAACTTAATATGTCGGTCATGCCATGCTTTTTCATGCTGCTTTTGGACCTGCTGGTGAAATCCAACTAAAAATCTCTCTTCTTCAAGCTCATCCAACTGTGCGAGCCTCTCTTCCAGGGCTCCATGAGCTATCATACCCATGAGCACCACTATGCACAAACTAGGCATGATGTATTCCATATGCATTACAACTTCCACACCATAGACAAGCCTAAAAGGGGTTTGTCCTGTCAGCGTTTTTCATGTTATCCAATAAGCCCACAATACTGCAGGTATACGTAGGTCCCAATCACTTCGCTGAGCATTGAAAACCTTGGTCAGCATGTTTTCAAGCACTTTGTTGAATGCCTCCACTATCCCGTTAGCCTGTGGGTGATAAGGAGTACCCTTTTGGTGATATACCTGAAATTCTTTTGTCAGCGTGCTAATCGTTTCGTTTAGAAAGTGCATACCCCGATCACTCATCAAAATCTTTGGACATCCAAATCATGTCAAGACATGCTCAAATAGGAACTTTGCAACTGTCACGCTTGTGCAATCCTTCACAGACTGTGCTTCTGCCCAAGGAGTCAAGTACTCTGTCGTAGTGATAATGTACCTCGCGCCTGTCTTCCCTTGTGGCTGAATGGGTCCTACAAAATCCATTTCCCACTTCTTGAAAGGTTGCAACGTCATTTGTGGATTCACATGCATTTCATCCCTCTGCAATGGCCTGCGTGTTCACTGACATACATCACACACCTTGCAATATGCTTTTGAATCCTGATGAAGGGTTGTCCAACACAACCCTGCGCGTAGAACCTTCTACGCGGTTTCTCTCCCTGCATAACGTCCTCCTGTTGTTACAGGGAGAAGTGTCTATTTAGAACTGCTCTATCCCACTAAGGTGTGACAACTGCCTTAGAAACAAACAAAGAAAAACTACTTTTGTATTTCCTTTATGAATTATAGATAGAGAGGAATAGAAAGAACCAACCTGTGTCTTGCGCTAATCCTTTGATCCAATCCCTCTCTTCTTTGATAGTCTCCAGCTACCTGCTCCCTTGCATGCCCAACTTCACAAAGTACCTGTAGGATCACAGAAGAAGAGCACTATACAAAGACATGGATCTATATTCATAAACAACTTGGGATCATATTTAAGTTAACCATACAAATGTAACAAGAATCAATGATACAAAAGCATGGAGGAGAACTCAAATAGTTTTTATTGATAAACAAGAAAAGATCCAGGAGGAATTACAACCAGTGGTTCTGACCCAGCATCAACCTCCCAGCAAAGAAGCCCCTCTTCACCTCAAACAAAGCATAAATCACCCAACAATATGATGTTTGTCTCTAGAAACCAACAACAATTCCTTACAATATGCAAAATTCCAGCCTCTGGATCTCTGGGATGAGGGATCCATATATAGATATCTGTAAGGAGGATGAGTCAGCTTGTGATTTGATTAGTGTCTTCTCTCTGTCAGTTCTTGCTTCCACTTGGAGACTGAGGGCCTCTTACTCATCCTTGGTCGAATTCAGTGAGGCAAGTGTCACAGGAGAAGATTCTGGAAGCTTCCATTGCCTCTCCACCTTGCGGAATGACATTGCCATTTGTCATTTCTCGCCCATCGCACCCTACAGAAGGGAGTTTTGAAATGCAACGCACCCTCACAGTGCATTTGGGTGAGATGCAATGCACCTAGCCAGTGGAGCAGCTGCAATGATCCTGTTTTGACCAATTCTGAGCAGTTTCTAGTGGAGAACTTCTGGGAGAAACTGTAATCTATTGACCTTGTTCTTTTAGGGGTTAGAACAACACGTTTAGGGACTTAGGAGCCCTTGGTTTATGGACATTTCATGCTTGGAGTTGTAGGGCACAAAAATGTCTATAAAAGTTCCCCCCTAAAGTATGAGGCCGTTAACCTTTTGGTGTCGGGTGAAATGCTTTATTATGAGGATCCGAAGTTCTTTCAATGCTGGGAGGAGACCTGTAATAAGATACAATACAATACATTATCTTCATACTGTTTTCATGATCTAGCTGAGGCGAGCATTCCCATGCTCAGCTTTATAAATTCATTTTCATGTACATAGGACAGACAATCGTCTGAGTGTAGACTGATGATTTTGATAGAGCCATCATCCTTTTGGTAGGATGATTATCTGTGCTGCAATGCTCTACATTTAATGTCTTTATTTCCCTGAATATATATCGCAGCCCGGATGGATGAAACTAGATCCGGGGTCTTCAATCTTGTCCAATCTTCACTCGAAGTACAAGTCGATCCATGTGAGAAATGTTCTGAAGTCGAACATGGAAAGACATCACTTGATTACCAGTCAATGATGTAAACTGTTAACAAGTGCGAGAGGAATCACCGATAATGATAATGACCCTCAAGGTACTGCAGTACAATTCACGTGGTGTGAATAAAGGACTTGGCGTCGAACACCACGCAAAATCTTTCGGTCGAAGGCCATTGATGTAAACCTGTCGCCGGAAATGAGAAACTTGCCATTGAGGCATGCAAGCTTCAAAGTATTGAATGGGGTGTTCCTAGATCAACTTCTTGGATAATGAGTTGATGTCGACAAGAAGTGATCCGTCACAAGAGGGCCTTAATGAATCCCACATCAATGACACGGAACGGAGCAAATGATTTTGATGGAGGTGAAAACGATATGGTGATATAAGGTTCAGGGTGGCGGACATGAAAGAATGGAGTATAATGTATGGTAGTGGGTGAGACACAGGTGACTTCTCTGGATGAATTCTCTTGAACATATCGGTTACACTGATGTGATGGATTGGTAGCATTAACCCCAAATGTGGATAGTATGGCGTGAACATGGTGATGTGACTGGTGAATGAAACAACCCAACCCGACTCGGACACGGAGTGGAAGTGTCATGTTCAAGAGCGACTTGCTACCAACAAAGTTTCTTTGAGTTTTCTTCCCAATTTTTCCCCAGTCATTGCTGACCAGTACCTCTTTATTTTTGTCAAGCTTGAGGAGGACAACATATGCTTGTTCTATAATTTTCCCTTCGGGCAAACCCATCGCTATGTTTTAACGAGCCTAGCGATAGTGAAATTCGTTCTTGTCTAAAGACAAGTTTGTCGCTATTAATCTTTTTACGAGTTTAACAACAAAGATAACTCGGTCCTTTTCAATTTTAGAGAGTCTGAAAAGGAACGTAAAGGTAACTCCAAAATTCCTTTTTCGTCATCTAATCCCTTAAGTCCGAAAAAGTATAAAACAATACAGAAGGGATGAATTTTCGATAGTTTTAACGAGCCGAACAAAACAAGCGCTCGATCTTTTTGTGTAATAATCCCTCAGGTCTAAAAAGATTAAAATCTAGAGGAGGGATAGCACTTCCTGTCCCTTTAACGAGCTAGAGAGGCCAATGGCTCGGCAATCTTTTCATATTTTACGAGTCAGTTGAAAAGAGCTTAAAGGAGACTCGTCTTTTGAGGAGCGAGTGATAAAACGGGTAGCAGCTGATTCCAGGTAAGGTTTGGAATTTTCCAATCACGACAGTGTCACAAGGATGGCTAGTGAAATCACTCTTCGCAGCTGTTCCTCAAAATGGGTAAACAATCAAATGGAGGTGAATGATCGGCCAATGAAAAGTGGAGGTGACGGTGCAAACATGACCAAGGCTTTAACGGCTGAAGTACTACATTCACGATGGTTATTTACCGGGGAATAGTTCATTTTTTAATGAGCTTAAACGCAGGTGGAAACATTTGCTCATGTCTTATGTTTATTTTTTAACGAGCTTGAACTATGTGCTAAAACTACTCGATGCGGGTTTATTTTTTAACGAGCTTGAACCCTGCAGTAACACTGCTCATGGCGGGTTTATTTTTTAATGAGCTTGAACCCTGCAGTAACACTGCTCGTGATAAGTTTGCATGCCCCCAGCATAATAACGCAAATCGAGGTGCATGCCCCCCAAGCTTCATTGCATTCAACTCGGTGGTTGGAATGAAGGTTTACCTTTGAGATTTGGAAAGGGGATTTGTTTCATTTTTTAATGAGGTTGACACAATAAAAGAACTATCCTCATGACTCCTTGTTTCATTTTTTAACGAGGTCGACACGAGATAAGAACCATCCTCGAAATCCACCATATTTACAGTATTTGATAGAAAATCAAAACTGATGGATGATTAAGGTTGCTGGAACTATCTTCCTTACAATTCGGAAGATGGGAGCGATGGTGGTAATATTCCCATGGTGCCTCTCCTATCATCATTGATTGAATGATTCCTTCGTCTGTAGAATGTACATGTGACCAAGGATCTGAAGAGGTGCCATATTCCTTAGACCTATCTATCCAAACACTCAATGAGCATTGATTTGGGTTTGCCCCCGAAGCCAAGAAAATCGATTGCTACAATATTTCTAAAATGGCGATGATCCATGCTGACAAAATGTTTAGGAACCTTCTGAATCCATTAGATATAGAAGATTTCATATTGTAGGTTTCCACTGTGGCCACTTCCGCCAGATTACTTTGAGGCGGTAGGGAAAAAGTACCCATTAAGGCAGGGTCTTTTAGGAGGCCTACTCCAATATTTTGAAGCGAGTGATTGCTTCCATGGATCATTGGAATGCTTCCCGTAACTTGTGAACTTTTGGGGAGAAATGTTTGTTGGTTGACGATTGTAATTCTTCCTTGGAAGGGAAATGCAATCTTCCTGAAGTAGGTCAACACAACTGTGGCCATGGCATATATCCAAGGCCTTCCCAGTAGGATTTTGTAATCAAGGTTTCCGTCGATTACTTCAACATCAATTTCTACTGTTTTGCCCCCCAGTTCAACTTGCAAGTTACTTAAAATCCCGTATGGAGTGTATGATCGTCCATCAAATGCTTTTAACGTCGTTGATGATCTCGACAAGGGTGGTGAGCCTAAATTTTTCCAGCAGCTCATCGACATAATACATGTAGATTCCCCCTCATCAATAATTGTTCGATGAACAGTTTTGTTGAGGGCTTTCACTTGAATAAGGAAAGCTAGTTGAGCTGGTAACTGAGGGTCATATCCTTTATGATCAAAGGCCACAAGATTGGAATCCATTGGGTCAACCCCACCTATTGCTGATAATAAAGCTTGCTTTTGGGAGGGGCATTTTTGCGGTACCTCAAGTGTCGACATAGCGAACGGTGATTGGGCCAGGTCCTCTATTATATTATAATTTTGTGCTACTTTTGCACGAGGATTAAATGTCGATTTGTGTACTACTCCCTTTGGCGACTTTATCATTGGTTCAGGAATGACGGGTGGCACAACTTCGGTCAAAGTTGTTGTCGAACTACTAGGTTGTTCATTAGCCTTGTTATTCGACAGCTGTGGATTCCCGTAATCTTTATTCCTTGTCAAAGCTTCATTTTGCTGCTTTGAGATAGACAACATAAGCACTTGGGATCGGGAAGCATTTTGATTAGCAACCAGTTTGGTTCCCAGGTTTGGAAATGGATCAGTCAATACTGCTGAGGTTTTTGAACTCTTAAAAAGTTTCTTAACTTCAGCTTTATGTGGAGAATCTCTTGTCCGATGATCCTCATCGCATATATGACACCCCGCAGGGGGTTTCCTTTGCCCAGAAGGGTCTGCAGAAGGTTTTCCAGGAGATGATTCATCCTGCTTCTTTTTCTTCCCTTTCTTTTTCTTCTTGCCCCCTGGTTTCTTCAGTTGTTTGCCCTTGTCGGTCGACACGGCATTTACTTCCGAGGCAAGAAGTTCCTCTTTTGCATTTTGACCGGAAATCTTACGGGCCTTTTTAGATGTAGCCTTTGTTGATTTCGTGTCTGTTGCGCCAATCACGCCATCGCCAACATGAGAGTCATTGTTTGATTTAGGAGGAGGAGGGACTGAGAATTCCGGTCTAGGAGCATCAGGTATTTTATCGTAGAGCGTGCCGGACTGAGTGTAAATCAAGTCCAAATATTGCGCACGAGCGATAACTTGCTCTTCGGTGACGACTCCCCCTTTTGCCACATCTTCTGTGATGGAAGGCAATAATGACTTAATAAACCATTCAGCTAAAAGCTGATCGGGAACATACGTTTTCACCATTCTACGATGACGTCGCCACTCATGTATATGATCAGATATGTGAGTGGCCGTTGTTTGTTTGAAATTGGTAAGAAGTTCCATTCCCGTTTCGTACCTTATCGGTAACTGAAAATGGGTTAAAAAGGTTGTGGCTAGGGTACTGAAGTTGTCAAACGAAGCTTTGGGTAACTCGATATACCATTTTGCTGTCAGACCAGTTAACGTCCTCTAAAAAAGGCGAAGCCTAATCGAATCATAGTTTAGGGTGTTTGATGAACACCACAGATGAAATGTCATCACATGATTCGACGGGTCTTCACCCGGATTTCCATTAAATTTAGGAATATCTGATGGAAGTTTATTCGGAATCGCTGGCCACCAAGGGGCATAAGCAATTGGATCATTCGTCAGCCAGTTTAGATCTGGTAATTCTAGAGTTGCTACAAAGGGAAACTATTGATTCAGGTTAGGCGAAGCATACCCAGGATAAGATGGAATCGCCTGAGCAGTGGGTCTTTGCATACCAGCATAATGTATTTGATGCTGGCAACTTTGACAAGGTTGATGGGCATAACCATTATAATATGGTTGTTGATAACCGCTTTGGAAATGCGGTTGCCCATTACTTACAAAGAATTGTTGCTCAGGTCCTTGATATGATTGTTGGAATCACGGTTGTTGAGATTGATCCAGCCATGGTTGTTGGACCATTTTCTGTTGCCCAATACTGGATGATTGACCAAGATGAGGAGTCATAGTACCTGTTTGAGTTTGAGTCACTCCAGATAAGGAGGCACTGACCTGAGGTTGCGATTGAGTCGTTGAGGCAAGAGGTTGTTGTATTGCAACCTGAGAAACTTGGGGTTTACATACAACAGGTAGCGCTTGTACTTGCGACGTAGTCACCATAGCAGGTATAATGGGAATATTCGACACAAGGTGGACTGGTTGCATTGAATATACAACCCTTGGTTGCTGAGGCAGTATTGGTACCCAACCACTGGATGTAATTCCAGTTTGACCTGAACTTTGTTGTAAACTCCCGTATGGTTGTTCTCTGGGAGGGAACAATGAAAAGGCATATTACCCTCCATATGGTGGAAATCCAGTACTTAAAGGGTAGATTGGCCTTTGAAGACACATTGGATCAATTTGTTGAGTTTCAACATAAGAAATACCAGATGATAATCCGAATGAAGAAATAGGAACTGACCATGTCGTCGAAACAGTCCCTGATTGGACTCCGGCTTGTTGTTGATAACTTGCCAGGACAGATGGTATACCATCGAACATCGTTGGAGTAGCAGTAGGAGGCTCTGCCATTGTTGTGTCGGATGACATAGCCCTGGATGTCGACGGTTGTTCAGACATATCTAGTCTATCCAAAAGATTTGCTAGCGATTCTACAAGAACTTGCGATGAAGGGAGACTAACTTCTAAGACCAATGAGGGAAAAGTGGCGTTATTTCGATTAAAATAAATTTTAGACGCTTTGACACAACTTGTTTTTTCAATTTTTAAGAGTCGAGAAAAAACAAAAGATGACTCTAGTCTCCTTCGATTTTTAATGAGCCTGAAGTGACAAGTGCTCAGATGGACCTTTTCCGTTAAGGAGTCTGAAAAGGAACGAAAGGGACTGCTCTGGAAATCTAGGTAGAGGGATTACCAAACCAATCGGAAAACTGCAAAATACTTTTTACGGTACGGCAGTCAATCTTCCCGAATGCTGTGTTCAGTGCATTGCGATCGATAGGGCGGTAGACACGGCTTCCTATGGATAAAGGATTTAAGCCTATAGGGGTCTCCCAAAATATACTCGACGGTACGTGGGAGCACAAGTCCGTACTGGCACTTATTCTCTCAAAGTGGAGGAATCACCCAACCATCAGTGAGGACAACAGTTACCAGGCTTTACGACGCTGGAATACGTCTCTAGCCTAGACCTCTAAATGTTGTGCGTTAAGTTCCAAAGCGTTTTTAGATTCATTGAATTTATTTTAAGTTGATGTTGTTTATGAAGTTTGCCTTTCGGGTTCACCACTAGATGTAGATGTAATTCCTAAACTGCAATCTAAGATGATAAACAAACTTTTTATCTCCTTTATGCAATGAAAATCCTAGCTACTAGGGAAAAGAAAGACATAATATTTTCACAAAGAGCAAAGAGCACACTCTAAATGCACTTTCCTAAGTCAAGCCAATCAGACTGTCTATATGCAAATGCACATGCATGTATTTGTTTTCGACTTTCTTAATATATGGATGTTAAAAAGAAAGTTGATGCACAAATCTGAATTTCTTTTCAAGCGACAAATATAAACAAGTTTCTTTTCGAAATCAAAAAATGGAGACGATCACAACACCTTATGATTTTGGAATGAATACTAGTTCTAAACACTAGAAAATTACAAATTCAGACCAAAAGCAATAGTAACAGGATAATCGACCATTAACAACAATCAAACTCTTTCCTACGATTGAAATCGACACTTGTGACAGTTTCAAATCAAAGGACGACAGTACGATTACACTACTTTTGCAAAGGAGAACTGTAAATGACTCAACAAACACACAAAAACATCTACAGTTCTTTTGTACAAAGGAGGCAGAATAACAACAAGGAAAAGAGGTTTCAAACAGACATATACTGATCACAGGCAGCAAAATTCAGAGATAGAACTGGAAAGAATGAAGCACAAGAACCACAGCTGCACAGAGCTAGTCTGATCAGCGCACCTGTAACACAGAGAATCTGAAATGCAGCGCAGGTTGCCCCTTTGGGAAGTGCGCTGAAATTCAGGATCTCTGAACAGTACCTGCACTGGGCCAGAAACGAGACTCTGTCCGGGTTCTGGGTCACAGTTTGCAGTTCAGTCCTTGGTTTTTCGCCGAGTAAAAAGCAATCAGTAATGCAACAATCAGGGGTAGATCTAAGGAGGATCTAAGAGCTATCACAAGGGCAATCAGATAGTTTGTGAATCAGCTGTTTAAATCATAAACAGATCCAGTGAATGGATTGAAGCAGCAGTTATCTACTTTGAATTTGTTATGGAAAATGCAGTTCAAAAGCTACTTATAAGTTTGTGAAACAAACAACAAAGAATGATACACAAACAAACTAATTAGACAATCCCCAGCGGAGTCGCCATTTTGTTACAGGGAAAAGTGTCTATTTAGAACTGCTCTATCCCACTAAGGTGTGACAGCTTCCTTAGAAACAAACAGAGAAAAACTACTTTTGTATTTCCTTTATGAATTATAGATAGAGAGGAATAGAAAGAACCAACCTGTGTCTTGCGCTAATCCTTTGATCCAATCCCTCTCTTCTTTGATAGTCTCCAGCCACCTGCTCCCTTGCATGCCCAACTTCACAAAGTACCTGTAAGATCATAGAAGAAGAGCACTATACAAAGACATGGATCTATATTCATAAACAACTTAGGATCAGATTTAAGTTAACCATACAAATGTAACAAGCATCAATGATACAAAATCATGGAGGAGAACTCAGATAGTTTTTATTGATAAACAAGAAAAGATCCAGGAGGAGTTACAACCAGTGGTTCTGACCCAGCATCAACCTCCCAGCAAAGAAGCCCCTCTTCACCTCAAACAAAGCATAAATCACCCAACAATCTGATGTTTGTCTCTAGAAACCAACAACAATTCCTTACAATATGCAAAATTCCAGCCTCTGGATCTCTGGGATGAGGGATCCATATATAGATATCTGTAAGGAGGATGAGTCAACTTGTGATTTGATTAGTGTCTTCTCTCTGTCAGTTCTTGCTTCCACTTGGAGACTGAGGGCCTCTTACTCATCCTTGGTCGAATTCAGTGAGGCAAGTGTCACAGGAGAAGATTTTGGAAGCTTCCATTGCCTCTCCACCTCACAGAATGACACTACCATTTGTCATTTCTCGCCCATCGCACCCTACAGAAGGGAGTTTTGAAATGCAACGCACCCTCACAGTGAATTTTGGTGAGATGCAACGCACCTAGCCAGTGGAGCAGCTGCAATGATCCTGTTTTGACCAATTCTGAGCAGTTTCTGGTGGAGAACTTCTGGGAGAAGCTGTAATCTGTTGACCTTGTTCTTTTAGGGGTTAGAACAACACTTTTAGGGACTTAGGAGCCCTTGGTTTTGTAGAAATTTTGAATAATATGACACATATTCACAGAGATTATCCTGATCATACAATTATAAGCGGAACATTTATAATACATAATCTCCTCTACGTTGATCAAGAATATAGCAGCATCAATAACAATAAAACATCAAGAGCATTCACACATTAACACAGTTTGTATCACGGGGAAAGCATCTCGCTAAAAACCCCACACTATCTGTATATTAATGATTGAGTCATGTAACATTACATAGCATAATACTTCTCACAAGTATCTCCACCTCTGTTACACACAATACAGCTCAGATCTGATCTCCAAATCTCTTCCACTGCTTGCCTGCCTCCACTGCTCAATACCTGCTCAAGAACTGATGAGAATTGCTTCCCAAACTCGATTTTCACCTGCAAAATAGTCACTCACTCTTTGTGGACGTGAGCAAAGGCTAAAATGCGGGCCAAATACGTGAGCAAACTCATTGGCATACTCAATCCTTTGATTGTGCAAGATCTGGTGCACAACTATAGTCACAACTGATAGCAATCTGATTCTCTACCACCTGTCCCTGTTGAACTGAACATGCACTGACATGCAACTGAGTTAACTGATGTATTCTTTAGTTGTATTATGAGTTAATAATTAATTTAACAACTCATCATTAGTCTATCTGCAGTTAGACTAACTACAACCAGTTTAACTAAGTTAAACTGAACACAACTCCATCAACTGTACCTCCAGTCCACTAAACTCAACTCACTTGAGTTCTAACTGAAGTCATGCATGCAACAACTCAACTGACTCATAAGAAAAACGAATTTCCTTCTGACAGCTGCATGTGCCACTTCCGTAGCTCAAACTGAAGTGCTCCAAGAGAATAAGATTAAGTTTATAGTCCAAATATTATTGTGAGATAATAATATTTGACTTTTCTATTTTTGACAGCCAGTCTAAAAATAGACTTTGATCACTCACACCGTGATCACTCACACTTTCATCAAAAATAGAAGTCCATCTATTTTTCCCAACTTGATCAATCATCCATAAACATAGACATGATCCATATGTCTAAAAATAGACATAGTCTAAAAATAGACTTGCGCCAAAAATAGCCTGCGGGCCCACTTAGTGAAGGCGACTCTTTTCACTAAGCTCCATCATCTTGTTGCATTCTCAACAAGCATTTCTTGTTGCACACTTTTCAACAGGTTTATGGACATTTCATGCTTGGAGTTGTAGGGCACAAAAATATCTATAACACCCGTGGAGCCCCCATGAGCATCCGCGAGGATACTGCTTCTCTCAAACTTTAGTACATATATTCGCAATATCTCATCAATCCCCATTTTGTATAGATGCCCAGTAATGACAAAGAAATCTGCCGTGCGCACCACTAATTCCTTCTTTTGATGGACAGATTAGCCTTCTGGTGTGGTTCTTGTTATTAGGAAGTTTATTATATCCTCAAAATGTCCATCTGCGACACGCACAACAAAGAGTTGTGTGTCAGGTAATCCTTCCTCCAAATTAGTGGGTTCCTCCCCTGTCTCGATGTGTGACAGGTGGCTAAGCCCCGCGTTCAATCATCTAGGCTTCACAACAACTTCAAAATCATACACTTGGAACAATAAGAGCCATCTGCAAATTCGCCCCCCCCCCCCCTCCAACATAGGCTTATTGATGAGGTACTTCAGTGCGGGGAACAGGTGCACCCACTCAGGTTGGGGCTTTTCTCCATAAGCTTGCGTCCATTTAGCCATATGCATGTGCATATCATTTTTCCCATCGTACTTGTCTGTTAGTCGCATCTTAGGCTTCCCAAATCGTGCTCTCACCATTCTCCTACATCTGCGCCAATCATCAAAGCTTCCTTTGTGTGTACCCCACCATCTTGCAAGCGTAGTGCGTAGAGCCCAGTCCAAGGCCTGGAAGCGTTGCTTTTCTGGCACCTCTCTTTCAGATGCATCCAAAAAGGTATCTACCTCATTTAGACCATCATAAATAGGCAGATTTCTTACTTCTAACAATACACAGTGCAACGACTGGGTCATTATGTTGCAATTCAACGTAGTTACTTCGTGTAACTGATTATTCCAACGTTCTATGTCTTCTTCGGAGTCCGAAGTGCAGGAACTCTCACAATCCCACATAATCCGTCCATTCATGGTGGGATTCACCCAGTCTTGGTCTCGTGCTATTATCTTATAGATGTAGTCTAGATCATCATCACTCTCATAATCACAAACTGGTTCTGTATAGCGCGATCCCTTAGCAAGATCGAGGGGTATTATTACACACAGTGACTTTTTTTGAAAGATCATCTTTCGTTTCTTTAAATTGATTACCTCGTTCATATCAGTAGCCCAGTCAATTCCCAGGAGTGTAGGGTAGGGATTGTTGTTATCCACAATCTCTATTACTTCAAAATCTTCCAGCGTGCTCGCTCCCTCAATATCCACGGTCAGCCTTTGCAGCCATCTCATGGGGATGATTTTTTGCTCATTTGCCATCCTTAGCTGAATTGGAGACCATTGCAGTGCAGGTCTCCCCATTCACTCCCATGTCTATTTCGGTAGAGCATTCGCATCTGACCCCAAATCCAAAATGACTTGATCCATTTCGTATTCTCCGATTTGCGCGGTGAGTCTCATTTCACACCCCATCCTTGTCTTCTGCTTACTGATATTTCAGACCATGCGTGGTTCATCTAGTGCAGTCCAACCACATCTATTGATGAGTTCTTATAACCCTTTCACATCCTTACTATCACACAGTAACTTCATACATGTTTCCAAGAAAGTTGTGAGCATAGAGGGGGTCATTTCCGGCTTAGGCTTATGCTTGCTTCCTGAGGTGGAGGCCTCAACGAAGCTCTTCTTAACTTCCATGAAGGTTTCGTGAGTGCTTTCCAAATCGAACTCAACCTCTTTCATCAGAGCTTTGCGAACCCATGTACTATCTTCTCGCTGTTTTCCCTTGTCATCCCTTGTTGTGATCCCACTCCTGAGCACTATATTTACATTCGGATCTTCCTCGCGCGGCTCAAACCTCATCATCTGAAGGTTCTGAGTCGGTGGAGGTGGTAGTGCCCCTTTGTCTCATATCCTAGTTATCAGTGTAAGACAATTTTCTATTTCATGATTAAACAATGTGCAATAGTTGCATGACAGACGCGTTGGATTAGTGCAATCGCAGGCATAGTGTCATGGTCCTCTGAAATTGTAGCAAATCAAATGTCCTTGACCTCTTCCAGGTCCTCCCCTACCTCCGCCACGTTTGCACCCCTGAAATCCTATTTGCGCCAACCCTACATTCTGGTCAAGGGGCTGCATTTTGGCCTGAACCCTATAGGCGGGAGTTCTGTCCATCATTAATTCATAGCTCCCGCAAGTACGCTCATCATGCCCTACTGACCTACAAAAGTTTCAGAACAACTATTGCGGTGTTTGTACATACTTCTGTAGCAGGTGACAACTATCCGTGGCATGTTTTCTGGCTATTTGACAGATAGTGCACCATAATGCAGGCCCCACGCTAGGTCCTGCTTGAGGTTTCAGCCTTAGAGGCATCGGTTCTCCCCCTGTAAGGTAATTCACAAATATTGGGCAATGGACTTTGTCATGACCCTGAATCTTGCATTTCAAGCACCATACCTCCTCGCATACCTCTAGTCGAACCATCCTGTCCTACTTCAGACTTTGCATCTCTAAGCACAGATTCTGCAGCTGCATGTGGATCTGCTGAACTTCTAGATTAGGATCTTGCATCGGAGTCTCATGGAAATCTCCAAGGCCTTTGCCTGAGTTGTTATCTTCTACTGTGAAATCACGCTCCTTAAGTGGGGTAGTAGCAAAGCCACAAACCACTCGTGATGCTGTCCATCTGTCAAATTCATATTGGCTTTACGGATTTGACACTTCAATCTTTGATCCAATTCCCAAGGTTTCTCGCCTGGTTGCATCACGATCTCTTTGAATCCCACGATTGACTATGCCTCAGATTTAGGCCTGCTAAATTCCTTATTTAGTGTTGTTTGGATGTCAACCACTCCAGCATTCGGGTTATCGTTAGAGTACTTAATATACCAGGTTAGCACATGATCTTGCAGAGCATTAACTAATGTCGCCTTCTTTATGTGATCGTCTATAACACCTTGAGATTCCCATACAACCCTTACAATGAACCAGAATTGGTCTGGGTCCTTATTTCATAAGCCTTTGAGCAAAGGAAACTTCATTGTGTTTCCATATTGAACCGCGATGGAGGTGGAGGTGGTACGGGTGAAGTTGGAGGCGATGGTGACAAAGTCAAAGGTGGTGTGGGTAGAGGTGGTATTCGCGGAATCCTTGTCTTATCAACTGAATAGCGCTTCACGGAGAAACCTTCGCTCTCGATTCTTCGTCCCTTCATGGAGGTGAAATCAAGGGGCTATAATGGACCTTGATTTCCTTCTTTTCTGTAACTTTTTCCACTTCACGTAGTCCTGAACATCAAGGTAGCTGCATAACTCTTTTTTCACACAACAACATTTTAATCCAAGTATTCAAAGATTTTACGTACTTACCTCGCGGTCCTTTGAAAAAGCATCGCTCTACCTCGCTATAGCTAACTGAGGTGTCGACCGTGAATTCAACAACAAATCCTCCTACGACACAATTGAGCTAATGATTGATAGCGCGCGAGATCTTATCCTTTGATGCTTCCAACCTTCGCACTAGCTCTAGGGTCCACACAATAGGACTGTCTAGTTTCCACCTCCCTTGGCTATTTTCTAGCTTCACGATCCACTTGCATAGCTCAACTAGAAAGGAGGCGAAAAATATTTTGTGGATCTCTGTATACAGGTACCAGTCTAGCCACTGTTCTTTTGTTAGTTGCGGATTTCTATTTTCTTGCGCCCTGAACTCGTGGATCCTTCTGTCTAGCTAACCTTCGATTTCTTTCTTAGTTGGATTCCAGTGATTCGACATCACACATCTCTTATGCAGATTCTGATCCCGACAATGGAACTATTTGTTGGCTTGAGGGGACTTGACCTAGGTTTAACGTTAATTAGCCAAACAAATCCCTACACTACTAGCCCTTTCGGCATCAGCCCGCGGAACACGTACTGAAGTCTCACTTGAAGCAGTATGGGGGGATGCTAGAACCAATTTACCACACCCTTGAGATGTTCGTGATGTCGTTGATCTCTTCTATCCCTGCCTTCACGCAGGTGATCTCGCTCTAGGGATTTTAAGACAAACCCTCTATTCTGGCCTTTAATAGCTTCGCGAAAGTATGTGATCAACCTTTGTGCAACCCTAATCTGGGGCTTAGGTACTTTCGCGTTACTATGGTAGCGAATCACACAGATTCCTTAATTATCCTAAGTGTTTCACTTATCTTATTAGCCGATCTTAGTTATCTTCGTGTAAATAGATGTTCTTACTTGTGTTCACTTAACCAACACATTTACATATGTTTGGGCATCATATAAGCATTATAAGTGAAATTCATACCCAATATAAAAAGATGCATAAACAAGAAGTAAAGACGCAGGAATTGTAGAATACTTCTCTTTATTGATAATTCTAGATAATTACAGACTCGACCTGCTTTGCACACTCAGCTGTAGGGGTCCATGCACTCAGCTACGGACTTTTACTCTAAGCCTCTGCGCACTCAGCTGCAGAGCCTCTACGTATGCTACGAACCAAGACTTAAACTTCCTGCCCTAAGCTATGAATTTCTTACATGTTCAATATCTCTCTTTCTACTTAGAGCTTAGCACTTTTTATACAATCCCATGGTCGACGGACCATGGGTAGATCTTCTATAACAGACATTACATTTCCAAAATAAGGGTGGACAACCCTATGACTCTTTAATGCCTATGCGCTCTGCGACCACAAAATGCAGAGTCTTTACACTTGGATTACAAAATTTGACCAAAATATGGGCTTTTAGCCCCAAAACTGCCCTTGGGGGATCCCACTCCCAACAAGTTCTATGTGCTGTGTATATAAATAATAGGTGTGAATCTCATGCTATAAAAAACAAGACTCCATATGAAATGTGGTATGGCCACATTCCTTCAGTGAGGCATCTCAGGGTTTTTGGTTCCACCTGTTATGCCTTGATAGCTAAGGAATAGAGAAACAAACTTGATGCAAGGAGTCACAAATGCATCTTCTTGAGGTACTCAAATACCTAAAAATAATACTGTCTCTATGATGAAGTGAATAAAAAGTTTATA
This sequence comes from Pinus tabuliformis, assembly GCA_031772625.1. Taxonomy (NCBI): domain Eukaryota; kingdom Viridiplantae; phylum Streptophyta; class Pinopsida; order Pinales; family Pinaceae; genus Pinus; species Pinus tabuliformis. The sequence continues at coordinate 1,022,165,862 of CM062805.1, forward strand.
ATATCTAGAGGTGTGATATTTCTTGAATCTTCCAAGATTGACAATGTTGTTGAGTGACAACTTGATTGCTTGGATACATCCAAACATGCAAATAGTTTTGAAGATTTTGATAATGAGATTCCACATCTTGAAGGGGGGATCCCTATAATGGATCAATCTATGGAAAATCCTTCTGAAACACTCTCTCCCTTGCATGAATATCTAGCCACTGATGACACTTTGATTGATCTGATTGACAAAATTGGGAGACTAAATCTTGATTCTGGCCCATCTCGGTCAACTAAGAAGCCTGGGCCATCTTAGAAAGGTCCTCCAAAATGGATGAAAACGACACTTGAAAGTGTTCATCCCGATGAGGTTGAAAAGAAATGAACAAAAAGATCTGTTAGACAAAATTGAGGCAATGTATACAATCCCGATTCACCAGTTGATATGGATGCTTCTTATGATTGTGCACTGAACTTGTCTACATATTTTGAACCAACTTCATTCAAATAAGATGCTTCTCATGATGAATGGAAAGAAGTGATGTAGAAAGAATATGATACTTTGATAAATAATTGAACCTGGAAGCTGGTTGATCCTCCATTAGGAACTAAACCAATTAGATGTGAGTGGGTCTTCAAGAACAAGTATAAAGCAGATGGCTCACTTGACAAGTACAAATCCAAGCTTATGGAAAAGGTTTTGCACAGAAGGAAGGGACCAATTATGAGGAGACATTTTCCCCCATAAGAAAATGGGCAACCCTCTGGACACTCTTTGCCTTGGCTACTCAGAACAATTGGAAAGTTCATCAAATGGATATAAAATTTGCTTTCTTGAATGGATATTTGAAAGAGAATGTTTTTATGTCCCAACCAAAATGATTTGTTGCAAAGGGTTAGGAACACAAGTATGCAAACTTATATAATCCTTGTATGGTTTCAAGCAAGCACCGTGAGCCTGGTATAAGAAATTGACTAAGCATCTTCTGAAACTCAATTTCAAAGATTATCATCTTGATGATGCAACTTTGTTTGTAAAGAAAGTCAGGAAAACATTCGTATATATTGTGGTGTATGTGGATGATATTTTGATGACAGGGATCAATGAGAAATTTATTGCATCCATAAAGAAAGTACTGAGGAAAGGTTTTGAAACGAAAGATTTGGGCTATGTTCACTACTATCTTGGTATTGAAGTAACCAAACATCTGAAGTTTATATTCCTCTTTTAAAATAAGTACATTGGAGATATGTTGAACAAATTTGGCATCATTGAGTGCAATCCTTTGGCTAGTCTAATGGAACAAAACTTAAATCTCACATCCACTGAAGGAAAAGAATTTGAGGATGCAACAAAGTACATAAAATCCATAGGAAGTCTCAACTACTTGACTACTACCAGACCAAATATTTCATTTGCTGTTGGAATCCTCTCTAGGTTTATGGAAAAGCCTTGTGAGGGTCATTGGTCTGCTACAAAAAGAGCTCTAAAGTAATTGAAGGGAACTCAATACTTTGGACTCAAGTATACACAGGTGGGTGACTTTAGCTTGATTGGATACTCTTATTCAAATTTTGATGGAGATAAAGAAACTGGGATACCTACTTCAGGTTATGTTATGAATCGTGGATCAAGAGTTGTCTCTTGGAGGTCACACAAACAATCAGTTCCAGCAGATTCCAGAACTAAGGCAAAATATGTGGCAACAATTGGAGAAACAAAGGAAATTGTGTGGCTTTGGAAGAGGTGCATTCAAATCCTCTTTTGATTGACAATACTTCTACAATAAAGTTGGCCAAGAACCCAAAGTTCCATGATCGAACCAACTTGCACAATAATACAAAATATCATCTAATGTTACATCATGTTGAGGCCAAGCATTTCCACCTATGACATTATTCCATAAATGAGTAGATTGTAGACATCTTCACCAAAGTGCTTGGAAGGGAAAAATTTGAAAGATTCAGAATGATTCTTGGACTCACTAACATCCCTTCAGATTAAGGGGGGGAATGTTGCACCTAATCTTTGGGATTAGGTAAATCCATGTAATTAGCGAAATAAATAGAATTGGAAGATGAAGATACGTTGGGATATGAAACCCAATAGTCTCCCTCTCCATGTATATATATATGTCCTATCCTAATGCAAAACAACAATTCATTTAGAGTTACTCATAGATTGACATGGATGATGATCCTACTGAAAAGTGTTCATTATTTAAACCTTTGATGCAAAATGCAGGGGGAAGGCCCACATTCCACCGCCCATTCTCCCTTTCCTCCTTTTTCTTTTTCTTTTTTAATATTCTTGTCTCCCTATACATGAAACAAACCTCCTATGCAACATGAATACTAATAGAAAAATGAGAATGATACGACATTGGCTCCAATTGGGGATAATGTATTGCTAGTAAGGCATTGCGAACTTCCAAATTAGTGCCTCCAACTTGGGCATGGAGTCAAACTATATATATATATATATATATATATATATATATATATATATATATATAACTGAAAAACAAACAAAAGAGTCTGGTTTATACAATGGCTCACCGGTATTTACAATGAAAGTGGATAAATTTATTCAGTGCTAGAAGTAGTGCTTGAAGTACTTCCCATTCACAGGCATCTCAAACACCTCACCATTAATATTTTCCAATAGAAAGGTATTAGTCCCCTTGGCTTCAGTTATCCTGAAGGGTCCAAACCACAAAGGGTCAAATTTCCTATGCTTGCCTTTATCCTCTATCCTGGCATCCCATATAAGTACAAGGTCTCTTGGTAGAAATTTTTTTCCATTAGCTTTTTTCCCAAACAAAGATTTCATCTTGTCCTAGTACTTGATTAGATTTTGAGTCACTAGCTCTTTGTTTTCTTACAATTTTACTAGATGATGAATCCTCCTGGTCAAGGAATTAGGCTTCTCCTCTGCATCCTTGATCCATTTTGCCAGAGGCATAGCAAATTGAGTGGGAAAAAGTGTTGAAGTCCCATATACTAGCTCAAATGGAGACGTACCAATTGATCTCTTGGTAGTGAATCTATTTGCCCACAATGTAAAATTAAGTTCAGAATCCCAATTCTTCTGGTTTTGTGCTATGATCTTCTTAAGAATTCTGACCAAAGTCTTGTTGGATGATTCTTCCAATCCATTTCCTTATGGATAATAAGTGGTGGAATGCCACAAAATGATGTAATAATTCTGAAAAGAACTGATAAACTTGGTAGACTTAAACACTAGAGCATTATCAATAATTATTTTCCTCGGACAACTAAACCTGGCTAAGATGTTTTCTTCCATGAAATTGATGATTACTGTGTCTATTTCATTACTGTAAGGGACCGCTTCTACCAACTTGGTGAAATAGCATGTTGCTGTAAGAATCCACTTATGCTGCCCTTTGGATGGTGGGTGAATCTTCATAGTAAAATCTATCCCCCATTGTCTAAATGGCTCTTTCACAAAAACATGGATTAAAGGAAGGGCTGGTAGTTTCTGTTTTTCAGCAAAGATCTGTCACTCTTTGCAAGCCTTCACCTAATCATGCACAATGCTAAACAACTTAGGCCAATAGAATCTAACCTTCAAAATTGTATGAGATGTTTATTTCTAGCTGTAGTGTCCTCCACAAACACAACCGTGAAACCCGTTTATTATTTTGGGGACTTCTCCTTCAACTAGAAAACGTAGCAAAACTCCCACAGGGTCTTTCCAATACAACTAACCATTTCAGATGACAATTTTTTGTGCTTGCAATCTCAAAGCCCTGTACCTAGCTTTGCCAAACTTAGGTGGTAATTCCAAAAAAAAGAAATAATGGATAATAAATTTATACCACTCAGAAGTCAAATATTTTGTTGCAATTTTCTGTGCTCCATTTATATTTTCCTATTTATCTTGCTTTTCTGAGTCTGAATTTTTAGCTAGCAAGTTTATCCTTAATGCTTGGAAATTTGATTCTAACAAGATATTAGCCAATCCCTATCCTTTTATTAGTTTTGTGGGCTTAATATCCATGTAATACTCCTAGATTTTGGCTATCAATTTGCCTCTCTTTCCTTCATTTTCTCCCTATGTGAGAATGTCCTTAACAATAGTTATAGGGACATAGGTAGTTATCCTAGACTACAAAATGTAGGTTCGGAAAACCTTCAAGGCCGTGACCAAAACATAAGTCTATTTTTCCAAAATATCATTTTTTAGTTCTGCATCCTTCAATACTTTGCTAAAAATGCAACTTGTCGTTCATTCTCTTCTTCATTTTTCTGAAATAAGGAAACCACAACAAAGTTGGGAGATGCAAATGAAAAAATAAGGAAAGGCTTTTGATAACGAGGGCTACCCAAAAATGGGGCTTCTCCAAAATCGTTTTTGATTATGGCAAATGTTTCTCTTGCTTTTGTAGTCCATTTAACTTCTCTGTCCTTCTTCAACATATCTGTGATTTATTTCACAATATTAGCATAGTTGGGAAAAAACCTCCTTAATAAATTTATCCTGCCTAAGAAAACTTGTATTTCTTTTTTGATCCTCAGTAAATGGATGCTACTAATCGCTTCTACCCTTTTGGTGGTAATCTTCACTCCTTCTCTTGAGACTATATGCCCCAATAATTTTCCTTCTCTGAGGGAAAATTGAGACTTCTTTCGGTTCAGGGACAAGCAATACTTCTTGTATTTTTTCAATGCATGTTGCGGGTGTTACAAGTGTTCCTTATTGGACTTTGAGAAAACTGTTATTTCATCTAGGTAAATTATTAGAAATTTATCCTTCTCCCTAACAAAAGTGATATCCATTTCCCTCTGAAAAGTGGCACCAACATTAATGAGGCCAAAAGGCACTCTAACATACATGAATGTTCCCTAAGGTGTGGTGAAGGTAGTCCTCTTATGATCTTTAGGATGCACAACAATCTGATTATATCTAGAGAACCCATAAATCATGGACAACATTGATGACCCCACCCTCTTTTGTAAAATATAATCCATATTTGGAAAAGTGTAGTTATCCTTCAAAGAGGCCTCGTTTAGATTCCTGAAATCTACACACAATATGATCTCTCCATTTTTCTTCCTGATAGGAACTATATTTACCACCCAATCTGAGTATCTTAGAGGCACAATGATCTTATCTTGGAGCTTGTTCTTGACTTCTTTCTCTATCAAGAGGAGAAGCATGGGATTGATTTTCCTAAGATTTTGTTTATGAGGTTTAACTCCTATTTTCAAATGAATTTTGTGATGAATGATGCCAATATCATATGTTTTTAAATCATCATAGGACAAGGAAAAAATATCAGCATACTCTTTGAACAAATCAAGATACCTTTGTTTTTACTTTTCTGGGATCCCCCTGGCCAAATTAACTAGTTTAGGTTGGTCTTATGTGCCATTTTTATAGTCCTCTATATCTTCCTCATTCTCCTTCTTGGCTAGTTTGACTACCACATCATTAACATCAAATAATGTTTCCAATGGGACCAACCCCTTTGGGATTATGTTTCCCTTGAACTGTAATTTTTTTTGCCTGACCATAGATTCCTCCAAAGGCACATGCTACTTATATCCTTCAAATTCCTCTATATCTTCACCTTCCTGGTCTATTACAAAGTTAGAAAATTCTCCAATTACCTCCATAAAACATTTAATATGATCTTCATCTTTAAATATCTACCAATATTTCACATTGTCTAACACTGAGGGTCTATGCCTAATATCAAATTCATAACTGAGCAGGGGATGCTGTGGTGGTTAGAAAAGGCTCGCTACTGTTGCCAGGGAATCAACCATTATTTTTTGTTCTCTGGGAAGAAATTGAATGTTAAATGCCCAAAATAATTTCTCAATCAGGTCCCACACCTCATTCCTGTAGGGTATTATCTTGGGGTGTTTAGTTTGGAACTAATTCTTAATTTATTTATAACCAACTAAAAATCTCCAAAAACTATCAAACATTCAATTTTTAGATTTCTAGCACCTTGCAGGACCAAAATCAATGCTTCATATTTTAAAATATTATTTGTAGTGTCAAATTTTAATTTATATGAGAGAGGGATGAGGTTACCTTTTGGAGGTATCAACAACATACTTGCTCCATTTCCTTCCTTAGAGTAGGCCCCATATAAATATAATTTCCAAATAATCTTTCGTTTCTGGCTTATTCACTTGTGAGGGAATTTCCACTTTGGATTCCTCCATAGTTTTATCATCCATTTCAAATAACAGACATGAAAGATATTCTTCTTGGCCATGCACCAGAGAATTATTGGAATTATCTAGCATAGTGGCAATTTTTACAAATATGGATTCTCTGTACCTTATGCTCTTCTTCACCAAACACTAGAATAGTGGCATATGTGAGATCAAGTTTGATGGATCCATCAAGTTTCATTTCCCATGATCTAGAAAGAAGAATACCAAATCTCATAGGAATTTCTGCAACCACAATATCCATTACCACACTTTTCACAGGGATTTGAGCCAAATTAATCACCGAGTCCTTGATCATCCCAAGGAATTTTACCTTTTTGGAATGAAAGGAGTATAAGTCCTTATATGGATTTGTTATTTGTAGCCCAAATATTTCATGATATACAAAAGAATTAAATATGAGAAGCCCCCGAATCAAGCATACAATTATGCAACAACAGGTCATGAATCACCAATGTAACATAGAATGAAGGAATATTTCTCTTCTACATGTGGGAAAAACATAACCACATGCCTATCTTCCTGTAAATTCAAACTATATTATGTTGGGGTTACATGAGACACATCGATAAAATTAGAAATTTGTCTTTTATAGGCAGGTTGTTTCAACAATTCAGTTAAGGGAACAAATATCTTCACTTTCTCCAACTCCATTTGTAAACTAAACATAGATACTTTCCTTTTAATTTTTATTTGGTCAACTATTTCTTTATATCCTTGATGCACTAGGTGGGTTTGCACATGTTGCTTCTCTATATTTGTAGATTCGAGCTTAGAATGAGTGGGATGGGAGGTTTCTACTTTGGTGGTTGGATCAAACCTTACAGGTTGTTTTCCTTTATCAGTTTGGGGGTGGCAGGTTGGGCAGGTTCTTAATTTTGGTCTTGTGTTCGAGATCTTTTTCTAGACCTAAAATCATATCTCCTATGCAACTCTGCTTGCTTGAAATATGAAAACTGATTGTAGTAAGAATATATTTCTTCTTTATCCAAAGGAACATCTGGATCATCCTCCTCTCCTCCCTATGCTTCTATTTCATGCTCCTCTTCTGATAAAGTTGAGTATTGATTTTCCTGAACATCAAGTGCATCTTCAATTCCTTCCTCAAGGTCATCTTCTATATACAAGGGAGGTTGTATTTGGTCTTGTTGGTCTTTTCTTTCTCTTTGCATGAGTTGCAATGGAGGTCTCCTATATTGGGGATTGAATTTTTTGTTGGGACCTTGTTGTATTTGTTTAGGAGGGTTTTTTCTTTCCAATTCTAACTTCACTAGCTTGTTTGAGAGGTTTCTGATCAACTTATTCATCTCATCCAACTTCTAGTATCGAATGTCCTTTGTTTGACTAGAGAAACTGACTTCCTCATTCCCCTTTCTCTTATCACTATGTTATACTTTTCCCTTTGAATTTCCTACTTATGCAAAATTTTCTTCTACCTCCAGAGCATCAGCTTGGATTTGGTCCAGTGTGAGGGATTTCCTTTCTCTTAGAGTAAAACCAAAGTCTAATTCAAAGGCTCCAGAAAACACCACCTTAGATGCTACTTGTGGGGGTTTAACATCAAGAGGAAAACTGTTATAAAATTTGACAAATATTTTTATAAATTCAGTGACATATTCATTTGGTATTTTCTTTATCGCATTAAATTCAATTAGAAAGTATCCATGGTATTTCTTCTCGCCCCATTTCTGCATAAAGATGTTCTCCAATTCCTCCCAAGTGCTGATTTAATTGTTAGGCAAGGTCTTGAACCATTTTCTAGCCGCCTCATCTCAAGGCTAAATGAATAATATTAGCACCACATCTAGATGTTCAACGTTGAGGTTTTTTTCAAATGCACAAAATATTTCAATATGTTTCTGGGCTGTAATATAATATTCCTTAGTGAATCTAGGCAAAAGTTTGAGATAGTCTTGAGGCATTGCATTCACAGGCTGCTATAGATTCAAAGGGGAATATCTATTGAGAAAAAATCCAGGGACAACCTTATTTTGTAAGGGATGTTGAAGAATATTTACTACAGGGCCTGGTTAAGGGCCAGGGTGGACAAAAACTGTTGAAATTGGGTGCAAAATAGTTGTGGAAGCTTGAGATGTGATGGGAATGAGAATGCATTTAATTTCTTCAACTTCAGGGAAGGATTGAAATGTGAAAGGATCATATTTGGCAGAAATTTATTCAGAATTGGTTTTGAAAAGTAAAAACCGGGGGGGGGGGGGAACGTTCCTCTGAGAAGTTAAAACCCCTAGATGAGGTTTTAGGATAATTTATCACATCTCTCTAAGAACTAGAAGCTGGAATTTCTGGGAAAGAACCAACTGCATCTGGAGTTTCGGGGTCCTTTATTTCTAGATTCTGCTAGAGATAATTATTTATGGTTTAAAGACAGGGGGATTTTTCTTCTGTAAAGTATCTGAATGAGTGTGAGGCCTCCTAAAAGCTAGGATTATAGTATGAAAATCCCCTTAGGTGAGAGATCTCAACCCACAATTCCTTTGCTCACCATACAAAGGAATGCACAAATTTATACCCAGGAAAATATTCTAATTCGTTCCCCGTAAACAATGCCCAAATATGTTGTGGTTCCTAGAGACAACCTTTAGGTTGAGGAGAAGGTTAGTGCCTAGGAAATCATAATGTGCCTTATAGATAAATCTGTTTTTCTCAAGAGTTAGATATAAAATGAATAAATCTGGTTCAATTTCTCTACTCAGAGGGAAGTTCAATTTATACACATAAAATATGTCACTCCAAAGAGTGAATGCTTAGTCCTTGTGGCCTACACAAAAATAATTCAATTTCATTGATTGTTGTAGCATAGGTGAAAAAGGAAATATAAGAAAAGTGACTGAGTGCAGAGGGTTGAACACAAAATCCTATGCACTATAATGGATTAAACTAAAGAGATGAAATGCATAAATGATGGAGCGCATTTTAAGCCCTTCAATCCGACACATTACAGGTACCATTTTCCATAACCTAACTTAGGTAAATCTGTAACTTAACATTGAATCCAACAACTACAATTACACAATTTATGAGAGGAAAGAAACACATATGCAATAATAAACAAAGATAGAAACACATATGCACATCTCAATGCTTGGAATCACTAGGAAAATTCTTCATTAATATTCAAAATGATATACATTTCATAGATCCAAAACTTGAAAAATTTGGAGAGCATTTACAAACTCTGGAAAAGAAAAATCGAATCCTTACTAATGAGTATTCCCTCCCTTTTATAGGGATAATCAAAACAAGGACAACTGCAAAAATATCTTGTATTATTATAATTGTTTAAACGACTCAGCTTTGTGCGTGTGCATCTAGTTTAGTTATCATAATTATTATATAACAAATTTGATTCTCTTCTTCAAAATAAAATATTTACAAAAATTTCAAAAATGACATGAAAATGTCATGATTCATGGATCAACATATCGTTATCGCTGACTTCTTTGACCTCTTGAGGTGGACCTAAGCTCCCCTATATAAACGTATGGTGGATTGATGAACTGATCACATTTTTTCCACAATTATAGGTCTGGCGAAGGAGTGAGAAATAAAGTATTGTAGGCTATCTTTAGATTTTTAGGTTCGGTGTAATTTGGCTTGGCAGTGAACAAGGTCTTCACCAGCCAAAGTAGCTGGAAATCCCTCTACAGATAGTTGAATATAGTCTTCCCTTGAGAGTGGAAACATTTTCATGAGAATAGTGTAATTTACTCTTGTATTCAACTAATATCTACTCATAATGATCCCATCGAAGTAGGTTCCCTTGGAAGTCACGAAAACTAGGTAACCTTGCCCTGATTCTTTGATCAAAATTTGGATTGAATGCACCTACCACTTTTGCTAAATCATTTAAACACTCCTTAGCTTTAAACCTCACTGCTTCTTTTTGAATCATTTTAGTAACCTAAATAATTTCCCTTGTACTATCTATGATATCCATGTATTTTAGGTCATTGGCTGATTTCTCATTGAGATATCCGATAAAATTTTCTGCAGACCTGACATTTTAAACATCTTCATTTTTTGGTGATAGGATGAAAAATTCAGTATCCTTGACTGTTGCCTTTTTTCTGCAACTAAGTCCATATGATTCCATATGTTATTTACCTAGGAATGATATCATCCCATATTATTTTCCTAGCTTCAATAAGGTAAATTTTTCCTTTCAGCCTATTTTTCAATGCTTTGATTTCATCTTGTGCCACTTGATATTTATTGTTGATTTGTTCCACACTTTCCTGGGTGGACTCGACTTGTTTCTCTTTTTTTGCAAGCATGTACTTGGTGTTGTCCAAGTCAATATGTATTTTCTTGATCTAGCTCTCTGATTGTTGCAAATCAATGAGGGCCTTAGTCAACTACTCTGTAGGGTTTTGTGGATTGTCTAGCAAAATCACAACACAAATGTGAGAATCAATTTTCTGTTGAAGTTCTGTAACTTTCAGTCTGAGGGCCACCACCTCATTATTTCTCTATATCAACTCCTTTGCCATGATTTCCTTCTCACTTTATACCTAGGCTAACTCCTTTGTCTGTACATTTTCTGATGAAGGCATTTTAAGATGCTGCCTCAATCATTGGATCTCAGATTTTGAGCCTTGAATAATGGAATCTATGACATGTTTTTCATTTGGGTCTTCCCCTAGTTTAATAATCAACTCCTTGAAGCCTTCATTATGCAAATGAAGGGCTCTTGAATTAGCCTTTTCCTATTTTATTGTAGTGGCATATTTCTCCAATAACTTATCACCTTGATGATAGTCAAGGCTCCCTTGCTTAGTTCACTATAAATCATCTCTCCTCCCTACTTGTGAAAATTTATTTTATCCTGCAAGGGGACACTAGCCATATCCAATTGTAGATATACAATCCCTAATTGTGGTCCAGATGGGAGGGACTGTGATGAAGGATGATATAATGAGAATCTCATATGATTCCTTTCCAAGTCCATGGGAGCTAACAACCTGGTCTGATATGGGACTGAGTGAGATGCTAGGTTTGATAGCATTTCCTCCATGATATTCATGTTTTTATCTTCTGTCATATGTTCTTCCTCCCATATAAGGTCTGCTATTGATGTACTCCCAAAAGATCCAATAATAACTACCTCAGTGGAATTGGAGCTAGCAACTTGTTGAGGATTTTCCAAGAGCACTTGGAAACCTCGCTAGTCCAGATTCCTCTTGGTTAGTTTGAACTCAATATCTTCATCATTCTACTCTTGAATTTTTCATTTTTAGTTGATGGTGCATCCTCAATTACTGTATCTATAGATTCATATACATTTATCTTCTCAGTCTTCTCCTTTGTGGCTAGTGTCTCAGTCTCCATCTCTATATTAATAAGCTAAGAATCTAGATTAGCCTCCATTTAGCTTAGGTTTGGATTCATACTCATAAGAAGATGCATTTATTTCTCTCCTTATTTTTGATATAACACCATGGGGATCATAATTCCAAACTAATCCTATATCAAAGTTAAATTTATTTAGCATTTATTCTACTTGCTGGAAGGTTTTTCTAGAATTCACAACAAAGGGGCCCACAATTCTTTGAAGCTTGAACATGTAACCTTTTTTGGAAGGGACAAAGAGGATTTGGTAAGAATTTAAGCTCTACCTAATTAACTCTAAAGAAAATATCCTCATGGGAATGAATACATGTAATTGATAAGGAGGGAGCTCAGACCCCAAAACCCTGGTTTCAATGTAGTATTCAACAAGAACCAATCACCTACCATTGTATCTTTGCTAAACTGTAGGATATCTCTCTGTTGAGGAAAGAGTCTATGGGGAGGGACATTGTTGATTATTTTATATGCAGTAGACATGAAAGTGGAAATGAAATGGGAAAATCTCTCATTACTGGGTTTCTTCTTTAGGGCACTATCCTAGTCAACCACATATTTTCTTTGTTTATTGGAGTCTATAATTATTAAGCCTAGGTATTCAAATTCCTCCACATTAGTATACAAGAAAAGGTATACCAGTGTGGAGTAGTACCTAAAATAAGAAGTAAGGTAAAAGTGGTTGAATTGAAACTTTATGGCTTCATCCAGGAATGAAGGTATGTCAAGGATGATTGCAGGATTCATCATGGTGTGTAAGAACCCTAGGGCTACCTTAGTGACACTGACAGTCTCATCCTCTCCTAGTAACAAAAAAAATGGTGCCTAAGATGGGTTGTACAAATTCTAAGAATAGGGAGATGTGGAATGTCTTTGAACTTATGGACAATTGGGTGTTCAGAGTTGAAATTTGCTAGAATATGGTTTTTCTTTCTATGACTGAGAGTCCATTATAGTTGGAAACGGGGTGGTATTAGTGAACTTCTCTTGGTTTTGGGATTCGTAGTAGATAAAAGCATTCTAGATCAATTCTGGGGTAAGTTCTAGAATCTTCTTCCTTGTGCAAGAGAAACAATAATTCTTCTCCTTCACATAGGTCGTCATAAGCTAGGATACAAACTCTAGGAAGGGATAGACCACTGGCACAATCAGGTAGTATAACCCTAATTTGATGACTCTAAAAGGGTATTCCTTGTTCATGTAGCTACCATACAGGTCGAAGCAAAGGTCTGATAGGTGTTGGGGGTAGAAAGGGTCATGAATTTATGCCTTTATGTCCATGAGGTGCTTGGTGTGGCTTGAGGGTCTTTGCCTCCTGGGACTTGGGGTTTTAGGTGCATAATTATTCATTTTAATCCTGATATTAATGTTATGAGGAAAAGAGATTATGGGTTACCTGTTGAAAGAAGACAGTGATACGCCGTGGGTGTGATGAGGACTCAACACTACATTGCAGGTCGAATGAATGAAGTTTTCAAGGGAAAAACTGCATAAAAAAGAGGAATTCAAATGTTAACTGTCACTTTACAGAGGGGGGTGGGCGGGAAAATTTAGGGGCTGATGTGGCATGACACACGACATGATTGGGTTGATGAGGTGTGAGAGGGGGGTGATTTTCTCTACAGTGGTGCACACTTTCTTGTTGATGTTGCTTCTATGTTGACATGATGGGTGGCATGCATGGTACCCACTCTCCTGCCGGGTGCCTAGATGGGTTGAGGAATGGGGTTCTGCCCCTTGGATTAATCCTAGTTGTAGATATACCCCACTTACCTTTTTGACCTTGAATTTTTTGGGGTAAGCGCTAGCTTAATTTCCACACTCGTTACCCTGCTGAAGTCCCATTGGGGGCGAGCGACTTCGGGATGGATGACTATACGCATGATAAGTGTTCATTATTTAGCCCTTTGATGTGAAATGTGGGGGGAAGGCTCACATTCCATTGCTCGTTCTCTCTTTTCTCCTTTTGATTTTTGATTTTTAATCTTCTTCTCTCCCTGTACATAAAACAAGCCTCCTTTGCAATGTGAATACTAATAGAAAAAGAAAAGGATACAACATGTAGAATGTTATCTTAAGAAATAATGGTTTTTTCAACCTCTAGTACCTTGGAGACACCTAGTAGGTAAGAAAATACCAATAGGGGATTTTGATCATATACTACCTCAAAAGGAGTGATAAAAAGTGGCATTGCAATAAGTTGTATTGTAACACCATTCAGATTGGGGAAACTACTAAACCCATTGAGACGGTCAAGCACTTCAAATAGGCTTCCAAGGATTTATAGAAAAAGTTTGTTTGACCATCACAACGGGGATGATAGGTAGCGTTAAGATGCAATTGGATTCCCTAGAGCCTAACTATAGGTTACTAGTGAAGGTTGGGTAATGGTTTGAGACAATAGATTGGGCCATACCATGTAGTTTGAAGATATTTTTCATGAATACATGAGCCACTGTGGAATATTTGAAGGGGTGTTGGAGGGACATAAATGAGAATGTTTAGAGAGTCTATCGACCAAAACCATGATGACAATTTTATTTCTAGATTTTGGTAATCCAATGATTAATTCCATAAATATGTTTTTTTATACAACAATTGGAATAAGGAGAGGTTGTAGGCTCCTAGAAGTTTCATTATTCTCCCTTGTTGCATTGGAAAACATCACATTTAGCCACAAAAGTGAAGATGTCCTTTTCCTCTCCTTCCCCAAAAAATGAAAATTTGTTTTTCTCATATGTTTTGTGAAATTCATAATGATCTATTATTTGTGAGGCATGGAGCTTAGAGAGCATGATGGATTTAAAATTGGACAAGTTTTATCAAATACAAGTGGCCTTTATTGTGGAAATCTTCTTTTTTACATGTGTATCTAGGAGATGCATGAGAATCATGTTGCAATTGTTGGATCCACCTAGAGTTCTTGGAATCTTGGAACCGTTAATGGAAAACTACATTCAACCAATATGATACAATGAAGGAGAGTAAAAATAGGGACCCTTCCTCTTCATATTTCCTAGAAAAATATTCAACTACCACATTCTCTTTTCTCTTCTTATAAATTATCACATAATCATAGAAAAACATATTTGTAACCCATTTTTGTTTCTTGGGAGATGAAATCCTCTACTCCAAAAATTATTTGAGGCCATGATGATCAATTTTGACTTGGAAACATTTCCCTAAATTAGGGTGTCATATGTTCACCACATGCAAATTGACAAATATTTATTTTTCATATGTTGATTACACCAAGTGTTGCTTAGAAAGTGTTTACTAGTAAAGGCATATGGTTTACCTTCTTGCATGAGAGTTGGACCAATGAATTTCCTTGAGGCTTTAGATTCCAAAAAAAAATTCATAGTAAGTCAATATTAGAGTGGTACACATATAATATTTCAAATCTTGGAAGCGTTTATCTACAATCACATTCCCACTAAAAGTTTTTTTCTTAAGGTAATGAGTGGAACTGCAATTTTTCCATGGTTTTGAATGAAGTTGTGATAGTATCCAATTAACACAAGGATTTTTCGTAATATTTTAAGAGTATTAGGATGGAGTTAATCTTTCATAGCTTCAATTTTATTGGGATCCATTGAGACACATCCTTACTAACAATATGGCCTAAGTATTCCACTTTTGAGACCTCAAAGTCATGTTTGGACCTCTTGAGAAATACTTGATGATGGGAAAGTAGTTTAAGAATTGATCCACATGGGTAAGGTAGCCTTGCTGAGTTTTACTATAAATGAGGGTGTCATAAAAAATATAAGGACACAATATTGTAAAATGGTCAAAAGTATAATTCATGATACTTTGGAAGTTATATGGTGCAATGCATAGGTCAAAGGACATTTAGAAGAACTCATAATGGAATTCATGAGCATGAAAGTTAATTTTAGGAATATTAGTGTCCATATGAATTTAATGATAGCCAAAATGAGGATCAAGTTTGGTAAAAAATTGTTCCCTAGTAAGTTCCTCTAAAAGGTCATTAATGATAATAATGGGAACTTTATCCTTAAAGATGATTTTGTTGAGAGAAAAAAACTTGGGGCACATGTGCCAAGTACCTTATTTTTTAAGTACCATGACAATGGGATATGAATAAGGGATGGTACTAGGGTGGATGGAACCTATGGCTAACAATTCTTAAACAATTTTTTCAATCTCATTTTTTGGAATAGGTGGGGATAATGATGAACATTGGGTGGGATACCACTAGGCATAAGTGGAATAGAGTGATCATGGGCACCACAGGAAGGTGGGAGGTCTTGGAGAATGCCAAAAACTAAGTGGTGTTTGGATAAGAGAAGCTACAATTTGGGAGAAATGGTTTTAGAAGGAAACTCAAATGCTTGAATAACATGGAACTTGGAATAATACTAGAATGACACTTTTTGAAGAGAATTTTTATATGGTGGGAATTACCAATCTCTGGAAAACCTATGGTGATGCCTAAACCTCTGTAATTTCATGTCTAAGTCCTTGAAATCCATGGATATGGGACCTAGAGTGCATAACCATTCATCATCGAGAATAATTTCACAACCCCCATTTCAATGAGAAATATGTGGGATTTCAATCAATATTAATTTTTTTGAAGGCACACATTTTCATAATGAACCCTACATTTCATGTAACCACCATTAACATTCATGATATGAAGGTTATTGACTACATGGATATAGCAATGGGTTTTTCACTCCACTCTATAGTGAATAAAGTTATGGGTGCTTCCACTATCAACATGGATAATGAAGTTTCAATAATTGATATAGCCAATTAGTTTAATAGTTTGGGGTGCCAAAATTATAGTTAGATCATGTAGAGATACTAGGGGTTCCACATTGGGTTGTTTAATGGGAGGAATGCAATAATATGCCCGAGGATGTGATTATAGGGTGGAAATATCACTATCATATTTAGAAATAACCTTACTGTCATCATAAAAAATGACCATACAAATTTCATGCTCCTTACACTTTTTCCCTAGAAAATATTGTTCATCACAAATATAACAAAGGTGCTTATGTTGTCATTTGTCTCATTTTTCACCATTTCTATTTTGTGTATCTTCAAGGGAATAAAGGGAAGGGTAGGGTTGATGGTGTAGGGATAGGGACGAAGGATGTTTTTATTTTTCATTTGAGTAGTTACTATCTATTATGCTTCCTTGGTTTTGTGAGTGGATGCAAGCCAGGTCTTATGGTCATCCATTAAAATGTAAGAACACATGTCATCTTTGATACCACTATAAAACATTCATAGAATAAGATGTCTAACATCTTCCAGTGCAAAAATTTAGTTTCTCAAAAGTATTTATATAGTATTCAAATGTACCTAATTATTTAAACTTGGTCAAACAACCCAAATTATGTCTATGTCAAAATGTTCATCAATATTGATAGTATGTTTAGTCCAAGAAATGTAACCATAATGGGAATTCTTATACCATTGGGACCATTTCTAGTGCTTAGGATCTAAAAAGATCATACTTACACACAATTCCATTAAGACATTAGTATTTCCATGTAATAATAAATAATGTTCCATTTGGGTTACCAACCAATGAGGTTAGAACCATCAAATTTATTCAGATCTACTTTAGAAAGGTATGAATCTTAATCATAGGAGTTAGAATGAAGTACCATGGAATGGGATGATTCAACTCCCTCTTGTGTAAAGGTTATTATGGGGAGTTAGGACCCTTGAATTGATCAATAAGGGATCACTTAGAACTGATGGTAGCAAGTGTAGAATTAATTGCATTAAAATTTTAATTGGTTTGATCACGAACCTCTTTGAATTGGGTCTGCAAGTGTGCATAGGATTCTTCGAAGGAATCAATGTGGTTTTGGTTAGGTTTCCATCAAGATTGGGTAAAAATTAAGAGGGTGATGGGAGGGTAGAGCTAGTTATAGGTGAGATATAAAATGGTGTAAGGTCTACATAAAAAGGATTACTAGAGAGTTGTACATATGTGACCAATGAGATGTTTTAGACTAGGGGAGATATGAAAGAAGTAATAGGTTAGGTGGGTCCACACAAAAAGAGTTCTTATTAAAGAGGGGTACCATTGCAATCACCATGATGCGAGGAATATATTGATATAGGTCCCAAATAAGGGTGCTAGTTGGACCAATTTATACTAATTATTTTTATTTTACTCTCGTGGAGTTATACTCCTATATAAATAATATTGCATTGGAAGAACTCCCAAATTTTAAATGTTGAAGATTATGTAGGAATTTTGTAGTTTGGTTGCAAGAATTAGGGTTTTCAAGGACTAAATGTGTAAAATTTTATCACCATTTTTGGATTGGCAATAAAGAATAAGGTTTTGAAGAGTCCTAACAAAAAGGTATTTTCCTGTGCCATATCTCTCCAACTTGTGGTGTCCAACAATATTTATACCCAATATCTTAGTGATCTAACTAACGAGAATCGACCATACCCTTAGCCATACTACATGATTACCTAAGTACATGATAGTATTCTTCCTGAGTGTTGTTCTTAGACCCGTAATAGAATCTAGGTGGTTGAGTGATTGATCTATGATTCATTTATGGATACCTATAGGAATTTTGATATACCCAAAGGCACATGGGAGTGAAATTACATGTTTTTATAACCTTTTTTCCCACTTTGAGTTAGTGATAGGAACCTAATTCATCATCAAAGTTGGTGACAATGATGCATACTTCATCCACTTTGATTAGCCATCTTTTCTAGGGAAGTCACTCCTGTAACACTTTCATCTTCTATATGTTCACTACTAGATAATGTATAGCATGGAAACATAATACCCTAGTTTCCTTTAAGAAAGGAGTGACTATGGTAAAAGTTTCTAGAGTTTTCCCTTCCCAAGGAGATCAAATCAACTTAATTATGTATTAGTTATACAGGGGTTAATTATTATAGAATTTTATTAACTTCTCAATCCCCTAGGTGTCTAGATACACCCTCTCAAAGGATGGGAAAAACCTATATAAAATGACCTTGTTAGGATGGAGAGAAAGTATAACTCAGTTATGTTGGTATAATTCTACCAGACTTCTATTGTATGTGAGAGTATCACTGTCTTGTTATAAGCCGAAGGATGGTTTCTTTCCAAGGATTGAGGAGGGGTCATCAATATCCCAAGGTAAATTATATTTCTATTTTGAATTAATAGAAGCATTGGTGATTTATTTCCCATATATGTTTTTTGTTGCTTATATGTGTATGGTTTATATTTGTGTCTTTACGTGTTGACCTACCCTCCATGGAGGAGAAATATTTTGTTTGTTCATTTGTGATTGTGTGCAGGGGATTAGGTCTAATAGAGAGAGGAGCATGATCTTTGAGTGGAAGTGGGATCTTCAGAGTTGTATTCAAGGTTCTTGGTCTTCACTAACCTGTGAGGGATGAGGTGCACATCCTTTATAGTCTCATTATATAGATATATTGCATGTTTTTTTTTAATATTGAGATTTCACAAAATTTTCACGATAGTTTGATGGATCAAAGGGAATGATCCATGGAGAAAAAACTCCTTTCCTCTTGATAATTTATTGAGAAAATACATGTATAGGTGTTGTTTGACATGGTACTATTCAAAGGGGTACATGGGTTACAAGGGTTTCCAACCATGTGAAACCTCCTATAGTTCTTGCATGTGTGCTTTCCCTACCACAATTTTACCTTCTTAATGACCTGTCTCTATGTTCTTTATAGATGATAGAACATGTCTCTAGCCTAAAAGAAAAAAAAAATGTTGAGGAAATTTCTCTAATACCACTTGTAAGATACCAATTATAAATATTTAGAGAAATAGCAAAAATATTATCTAGATATATTACAAAAGGAAACAAAATAGTGAACACAAACACAATGAAAAAATGAGCCAAAATAAGACACCCTTATTCATATGGAAGAACTATTCACTTGCCTATTTGAGGAGGAAACCTCTAATAAAACAAATCTTATATTACAGTTGATTCCATAAAATATTTTTGACACTGTTTCTACCTCTATATGTACTACATCTATCTCTGAAGAAAATTCTAGAGAATGAACTTTCCAGTAGGTGGAACCTTCTAGTAAACCTTCTTACAATAGTTGTGTTCACACTAGTACATAGACCTTATTTACTAATGATGGCCTTAATTACATAAAAATACATAATATTCTATTTACTTAAGGGGTTAGCAAGGTTAAGACCCTAACATTAGCTATCAACAACTTCAACATGACTAAATTTTTAAACTTCGTATACATAATTAGAAACTAAATTAGTCATTGAAATAACTAGTTTCTAATGACGATAGATGTTACAATTCAACGAGAATAGATATAAGTGATTTCAAAGTTGTTGTTTATCATAGAGTGATCATATAAAATAAATTTTTGAGTGAAAATAATGTATTACAATGATATTTCTTCGTCATTGTAATCAATCTAATTACTAAAATCATTTTAAAAATAAAGATACACCAGCAAATCAAACACAAAAATTACCATAACTGTAGAGAAATTCCATCACATAAAATACCAAATGTCACTTGGGGAAACTTGAAGGAAAAAGCCTTAGCATACAATAGTTGTTCATTTTCCATTTTGGTAGTCTCTAGTTATAATGCATCTCATGCCAGCTTGTGCATCCTCCCTATTGGTGATCATGAAGATTCTTTTTGAGATCCATGATTAAAGAAGATATTGGAGGGATGGGGGGTAATAGGCATGCTAAGAGACTAAGCTTTTAATTCCCATTCCTCTATTTTTTATCCCCTAATTTTGGTTTTTGTTTTACTTAACTTTTGTTTCCCCCACTTTTTCTCATTAATTTATAACATTTTCATTATCCTTTATGTTTTATATAACCTTCATTACTTGTTAAATTACACTTGTAGGTATTGAATGCTCTAACCATTCACTTGTTCATATCCATTTTAGATCAAAAATTCCTATTCAAAGTATTTTGGGTCTTCAAAATATTAGAGAAAACCAATTTGAATATATTTACCTTCTTTTTAATTCTTTGAAACAAGGTCTACCTCTATACCCTAGCTACAAGTTTAATTCTAGCTTTGGATTTCGATTTAGTAATTGATTTTGGCCTACTTGAGCTTGCAATGCAAAATTCTACAAATTGGCTCTCATCTTTGAGCAATTATTAAATATTAAATCTTTACTAATAATTCATTCCCATCTTTTAATGATATCTAGGTAGCTATGGCATATCACAACTCCACAAGAGTAAGTTTGGACTACTGTCTCATGTTAGGATTAATTATTTATTAACATGAAAAAACCCTATACTACTACACATGTTTGCATAATAATCCATCTCTATAGTAATTCCAATTGAATGACAATATTTTCTATATAACACAATACTTATGAATTATTAGGATTTTGTTTACCAATTAACTACTCCAATTTTTTTTTCTCATCGATGAGTAAGATCATATGTTGGTGATTCATTCCTCAACCAAGTTGTAATAAATGAAATTCCATCCAATTATTGAGATCCATTTAACAATTTATTGCTTCATTAGTGGAATTGAGCTCTTTTGTTGTTGCACATTTGTGGACAATTTCAACTCCTTGGGATTCCAAAGAAGGGAACTCTTCATCTCCTTTAGGTTTTATTTTAGACACTTCTCTTAGTTTTGTGGTTTATGGGGTTCTATATCTAGATGAAGTCACCAACACTTCTTTTTGTAATGCCACTTAACTTGTATTATTGGAAAAATTCCCGGCATTACATGCTATTCTTGACATGTTTTTTCTAGGTGTCTATATGTTTTTGGTTGTATTAGAGAAACTTTCTTACCATTCTTCTCTGAAAATAAATTTTCTTGTGGCATGTGGCTTACTTCTCTTGACAATATGCCTCAAGATGAAATTTCTTCTTACAGAATGAACATATCTCTAAATATGAATAGCTGACAATGCTATGGTTGTTCTACCTGCAACAATGGTAAACAAGGTATGTCTTTCTTGATGCATATCTCTTAGTATTTTTATTCTTTTTGTAGCTTATTGGTCTTCCATTTCTTCTTAGTGTTGATGCAAGTTGATTTAATATACTTTCCACACCATTTACCTCCTACAATATACCATAATAAGGATACATGTATGGTGTGCTTCCACCCTCACTCATTATTTCTCTTTATTTTAAGGAGCATGGTAATTCCTCTATGTATTTTACCTTCATAAATTTGATTTTGTTTTTCATGGTCTTTTCCTCTCTGCCATCAAAACCTAGGCCTTCATGCTTGACTTCTATCTTAGCTACAATGAGATGTAGGAATTTTCTTCTCTTTCCTATCCCTTGTCCATCATAGCCCATCTACCTTAAAAATTTCAAGCCAATGCATTTGCTATGTTTTTCAAATTCTTTGAAAGGTTCTTGAGAAAGGTATGAAAAATATGAGCTTTCCATGTTTGACTTTGTCATGGTGCTAACTTCTACAATGGTAATGGAAGGTGGCTTTGATTCCTTGGTCTCTTGGATAGTGTTTGTCACTTTGGAAATGGTTCTTCCTTCTCTAAGAGATATTGGTGCAACTAAGCTATCATTTGCATGAGCCCATCCTCCTAACGATCCATATGGATGACCATTTTTCACATTTACATAATTTTCACTTCTCTTGTGCCAATTTATCATAACCATAGTGAGAAAATATTAGCATGCATTAAGTTTCTTTTTTTAGAAATGGAAACTGTTTTGTAAAAGCCTCAAAGTCGTTTTATAATTATGTCCTCCTTTGATTCAAACCATTATACTTATTCCTTTAATTTCCAGTTCTCTTTTTGAAGCTACACATTGGCGACTTGCATGTCTTCCAACCTCTCTCTTGATTTTAACATGCTAATCCTACATTCTCCTCAAAGTTCTAGCAACTGCATCATCATTAAGGATTCCATTATTCTAATAAAGAGAATTATAGTATACTCCCTTCCCCAACATGGATAACTTGCAGAATTAACCTTCCATTCTCTATCCTTAATTTTGTACCATGATATCTACCACATTTATAATTGCAAGACCTCTATTCTCTATGCAATTCTAAGTGCAAAATGCTTTGTAACATTGATCTGTTTTGGTGAGATGTTGGTGAGATGGCTTGTGCTCGAATGTTATTGAAACATAAAAAATAGTTAACAATACAATGTTGGTTGGAATTTAAGTTTAAAGACCTTAATCACCAACCAAACATTCAAGAAATGTTGTTACTTTCATGCATCAACAAGCTAAAAATAATGGCTTAGTTTGAGAATAGTTCACTACTTTGGTTCCTTGGTTGTAAGGTCAAAGTCAATGCCAAAAATTTCATACAATTTCCCCTTTATCGTTTCTAGAGGTGTATCCAAAACACTCCAATGTTCTCCATATTGTGACTAAATTTATGACAAAATTGTATGTTAGCTAGAAGGAATGGTTTTGATGCTAATCAACCACTATTGTGACTAAACCATTACACTGAACTGTAACGCCATGAATGTAGTTACTTCTCGGCCCAAAATAGAGTTCAAATGCTTATTTTATAGAGTGCATTACCCAATTTGAATCCCAACAATCACACTTTCCATCCATGGAATCACCATGCTATTTGACTGGACATTGCCTATGAAAATTGAGTTATTCCAATGCTATTGGTTTAGTGAACACCAACGAAAATACAAGAAGAAATTATAATTGGTTTATTAACTCAATAATTTGTTGATTTTGGAAAACTCAATGATACTTACACTCTATAAGAATCTCTTGGCATAACTATCATATAAATATTTGAACATGCACAATCTCTACCATTTGCTTCAAGCAAGAAATGTATCTTTCATATATTTTGCTTTTAGGATTTCATATCTTATTTTTATACATCTCAAAGTTAGGTTATATTGTTTTTGTTTCTCGTCAAAAAGTTTGATTTTTAATTAGTTTTGAAATTTTTGCATAAATTCTGTTTAAGTTTATTAAGGTTTTGAGAAAAATAAATATTAAGTTGAATATTTTGAAAATAAAAAATTAATATTGAAATTTTTGAAATTTGAATTACTATTTTCTAATTGATTCATTTCCATGAAATGAATAATTTTGTGGGGTTTAAAATTGAATTGTCACAATTTTTATTTATTTAAAAAATAAAAAATAGAAAAAAATCACCATACCACTAGATGGTATAACAATTAATAATAGTACACCTATCCAATCTGAATATTTATGAGAATATTATTGTCTATTCAAAATCAACTGACAATTTGTGTGTCATTAATTGTCTTGGGGAGGAGGTGTCAAAGTAGTCCTCGTCTTGTGATGTCATGAATAGGACAGAGCGTCATGCCAACTGACTTGGTCTAAATTGGTTAACCTCAGTGGGTCTCAAACAATAAAATAATCATGAGATAGTTGAGAGGCAAGGCAATAATTCATTATTTTACAAATAATTGGATATGGGTAGCGGAAAACCATTTCTACTTAGAGGTTTGACTCTCTCATGGCCGGTCATGGCAAGTAACCAATATATACAATGCTATAGGGCCATTAATACGCAAGGGTAGTATATGCTACCCTTTAGATTTAAGCAAGTACATTATCCAATGGGTGGCATATATTACCCTCACGCATTAATGACCCTATAACATTGTATATTCCCAAACATAGAGGCATTGCAGACAAACATTGACAGATAATATATTCCTATTATAAATGACATTAAAGATGATGCATATTGGTTTTTAAAATCTAGAGCAAAAGTGATTTATTGGTTTTTCACATAAAATTATTGAGAAAATATACATGAATTTTATGAATTAAAAGTTTAAAGTCGTTATTTAATATTTTTATTTTTAATTAAAATAATAAGATTTTTATTTTATTTAAAAAACAAACAACTTGACACAATTAATAGAATGATAATTTAGTTGTTTTATAAATTTAAATACATATAATTTAATTTTTTAAATGTTAAATGGTTGGTAAGATATATATCAACTACATTTTCAAATAGGAAGTTTGTTTCATATCAATTTTTACAAGGAAACTATATAATTTTATTGTCTCATTGTATATATACTTAGAATTTAAAGTGATTTAAGTATTTAATCAAAATGAATTTATAAAAGTAGATGTTGGTTTGAAAATATATTTATTGATTATATTTTTTAAAAATAATTATTAAAAAAAATTAAAAGAAAAACCACAATTTTGAAAGATTTTATTGTTTCTTTCTTTGTGTTAAATATCTTGAATTAAATATGTTGAAAATCAATTTTGAATTGAGATTTAATTTTGTACTAAAAATTTCCATTTAAATAGGAGTAAAATATAATATTTCATAGTAACATATGGTTTATGGAAGCCAATGAATTATATATTAATGGATGAAATTTAGATTTTGATTTAAAAGAGAAATTCCTTTATTTGTCTATGTACAAATTAGATTGCCTCACCTTTTCTTAATCATTGGGATTTTGAAATCTTTGAAAAAATAAATAATAACCTAGAGATATCTATAAATAAAATCAATTTCACATTTGTCCTTTATAAGCAATAAAGATTCAAATCAATGACTAGATTCATGTGTAAGCACTAGACTACAAGAAACTTTTAGTAAATGACATAAAGAAAGAAACATATAGAATGATGAAGCAACTTACTTGACATTTAAAACATGTTTAACTAATGATAAAAATTTAGAAACAATTATTTCAAAGTTAGAATGTGACATGATTCTCATAGCCTCATATATATTCAAACTTGACACTTCGTAATTAATCTAAGTTTTAACAAACATCACACATATAATTAATGGATAATTTAGTGTACAATGCTATAAAGATATGTGATTTGGTTAAACTTTATTTAATTTTAATAATGAGTGTCTAAAAATGTTGTTGTAACTTTGTCATCTATTCCACTTCACACCATTCTTTGAATATATGGTAGCTATTGTTAAAAATGTTGCAAAATCAATGTTCTAAGAACAATTTAACATGCATTGTATATATACTTTTGTAAAAACCTTAAGAATGAAAATAGATCTAAATTTAATATATAAGATCTCAAGAATTATATATTTACTTGTTTTTTGCTATCACATATAATCATACATGTGTCATATTATCTTACCCTTCACTAGCATTAAAATATCATAATGTGATACATTACAATGTCATGAGATAAATAAATTGAATATAAATAATAAAAGTTAATTAATTCTAAAAAGAAATATAAATTATAAAATTTGTACTTTGTAATAACCATATATTATAAATCCGCTATATATTTTTGCACCTTGTAGTAATTATATACAAACCCTACCTAAAAGAACCATAAAACAAGTGTAATATGCACCATTGCTCCTTAGTACCTGCAGTCAAAACCGAAGACATGAGATGCCCCACAGAGCCAGTAGTGAGCATAAGTCAAGAGATGCCAAAATTAGTGGAACCCTTAAAGCTATTTCCATTATATTGTTTTTCATGTAAACATTTGATTATTACTTCTAAACTTTTACAAATAAATGGTGGTATTCGTTGGGTGGGGTGCATATTGTGCACAACTTTGAATATTTTATTACCTCTATTCTTGATTGATAACTTATGAAGAATTTTTCAAAATTATGCAACCTAACCTTCTTCATGCTCAATCAATTCATAAAACCTCTTTCATAAATGAAAATCTGATATGTTTAACATTTACCATTCTTTCATATTAGATGTAATTTAATTTTACTTTCTATATCTCATTGCTTATTTTCGTTCAAAAATATTTAATCACATTTTTTATATTAATATTTTATATTTTTGTTTGTTAGGTATTGTGAGTCTTAAGATCACTGGTAAGCCTATTCTATAACTTGAGTAACCAAGATTCGGGGGCTTCTAAGCCTTCACAATTACCCAGGATCACAATTGGCATGAGCCACATCAACCCTTATCATGACTGTATTTTTATCCATGGGGTTCGAACTAATAACCTTTTCACCACATAGTGCCTTAACATAACACCCTGTCACTATCTATTCTAGTACACCCATGATCATGTAGGTGACCACTTTAATTTATTGAATGTTCCACAATTTTTTAATATAGTAACTCTGTATTATACTACCCTATAATTATTCTTATGGTGATTATTCTACTATCAATTTCTTTTTGCATACGAGGTAGGTACTAAGCAGCAACACTGCATATTGCACTTGTTTAATCATAAGCGTCAAGGCAATAATATGGCCAAATATTACTCAACCGACACTACATGTAACTACTCTACTTTTAAGTAAAATAGAAATTGACGATACTTATACATATGTATATTTAAATCTATACAAGTGAAGGAACAATATGAACATATCCAAGGAAACATCCTACCTTCTAAGCACCCAAAAGACACCTACATACTATGCATATGGCTTGCATACGACCTATAAAACTTCCACATGACATCCATCAATTTGTTAGTTTCTAGAATTGGTTTGCTAGAAAGTGTACAACCTCATGCTTAGGAAAATACAAATGATTTAGCTACCAACAATTTGAACATGATTGAATTTATAAATTCTATATATAATTCATAGAGAAATGAAAAAATTCCCATCACCATGATTGAACATTAAGTGCTCCCTCCTTGGAAAATCCAAAACAAAAATCCATTTGAGAGTCCATTTACAAGAATATATAGGAGAATTTATTAGAGAATTGAGGAGTAATAAAAAGAACAAGATTCTTATTCCTTTTATTTATCTTATTATCATTTTTTGATTTGTTTAAATATTCTATTTTTCAATTTTGTCAATATAATATTAAACACTATTAAAAATTAAATTCATATATATATAAAATGAGAAAGTCCATTTTCTTTTAACATATCTTATTCTTAACGATGACAGATAATTTTACTTAATTAATTAATTATTCAAAATATTAATTATTATTATTTTTTTATAAAGTTTAATATTATGAGTGGACACTCCATTTATTATAATGAAAAATTAAACTTAATGTTTGAAATGGAATAGAACTAGATAATAATTGTGGAAAGAGTAACCATTTGAGAAGGGAAAATATTACCCTTTAATCGAAGTAGAAGAGTTTAAGTAAATAAATGGAAATGATTAATTTAAAAATAATTATTAATAACTAGCGAAACATAAATCGATTATAAAATTTGAATTGATTACATGTTATTTAAAATTATATAATTAAGAATTTTCTTTTTCCAATACCATTTATTTTGACTAATTTTCTATTTTTTTTTTCTATAGAACTGGCTTATTTTTATTTTTTTTAGAAATGATTTATCCATATTTTATAGTATAAAATGATTTTAATTTAAAAATCTCTAAAATTTTATAAAGAATAAATTAAATAATTAGAAATTTGAATATTTTTATAAAAATATTACTAATTTTACATTTTGCATATTAGGGTCTAACAATATTAGTGGAGGTTACTATACTTTAAATAAATCCTCATCCTTAAAATTTTCTGGGAGACTCCCAAAGTAATGAAGAGAATAACTTAATAAAAGAAGTAATAAGAATTAACTAAAGAGGATAAGAAGCAATAAAGTGTGAGGGGCTAGGGAAGAAAAGAATGTTACTATGCGAAAATGAACAAGATCGAAAAAACAAAAAAAAAATTGGACCAAGGTGGCTTAGTGATTGAGGCAAGGAATATTGAGTTTTCAGGACTAGCTAAGTTCATAACCATCTTTGCTATTAGAAATATCTAGGTGTTTTTCAAATTAATGTGCTATTTGGATTTAAAGGAATGATTGACAATGGCATATTTAGACATGCAATTGTAGGTTTGAATGACATGCTAGTTCGGAAAATGCATGAATTTCCATAGGAGTAAGGGATTTGGTAAATTCTTGAACCTAACATAGGGTCTAACTTATCTTTAGTAGCCAAGAGTTTTGGAGGGATTAAAGAGGGCTTTGATATTCCTTTTTCCTATAAATTTTGAGACATGACTGATGCTTCATTGGATATAGGGTAGAGAAATGAGATTTTTCAGGTGGTGAGGAATGGACTGGCACACTAAGTAAAATGCTTCATTGATTTAGGAGATGGAGTAACCATTGGACACAAGGGCCTCTATCAAATGAGATATTTCCTTCTCTTGGAACTAAGGATACAAGATAATTGAATAGCTTGAGTAATGAGAGTTTTTTAGCACAACATAGTTTTGGGTTGGATGATGATAGGATCAAGCATGTAAGCATTGATTTGTATGGCTCTTTTCCCTATAAACTTTGTGGGAAAGGGCCATTAAGAAGAGAGGGTATAAGAAAATTAAGGAAGGGAAGAAAATTGCCATTTTATGTATCCATAGTAAATTGAATATAGGGGAAAAGGGTATTAATATGGATGAAAAAAAGAGATGAGGGGGTCATGAACATGAGACTAAGATACCATTGAAAAATGGATACCAACATTTAGGTTTGATATATAAAGAGTTTAAGGCCAAGGTCTTAAAATGTCCCATGAAAATGTTGGCAACCACTCGAGATAATGAAGATCCCATGGTTGTACCTTCTGTTTGTGTGTAACAAGTTCTTTAAAGGTGAAGGATGTAGAGTCAAGACATATTTCAAAGAGATTAAGGGTTTCGGGGTCAAAAAGTTTAGAGATCAAGAAAATAGCTTTAGGAATGAGAATTTCAGTGGATAAAAAAACATGATGTCTTCATCATCGAAGTGAAGATTCCTTGTTTTTTAAATAAAATTTGAGGAGTCCTTCAACTCTTCGAAGAAGGATGGAATTTAAAAATTGAAGTTTGTTAGCTAGGAAGAAAATGAGGGCATGATTAAGTACTCCAAAGGGGATTTCAAATATTTTGGTGTTATAATTATAAGAAATGAGAAGTGGGCCTATGCATGAAGCTAGGTTACACTTTTTGGCAAGTGAGGGTGCGTTTTGGGTGAAAATCAACAACAACTTGAACGATCCATTTTAAGTACTTGATCGAGCAATGTTTGAGCCCTCGATTGAGCTGTTTAAGGACTTAAGGATAGCTCGATCAAGCGTTAAAACAAACCCCTCGATCCAGCTCCTATGTAACCCGGGGTTATCTAGGAGCTTGATCAAGCTAGTGGCTTGATCAAGAAATGGGCTTGATCGAGCCATGTTTTTGAAATTTCACGCCAATAAAACTTAGGTGCGAAATTTAAAAAAGTGGCTCAATCCATCCTTAAAGCTTGATCGGACCTTAAAGCTAGATCGAGCTATAGGCTAGATTGAGCCTTTGTTTAACCATGTTAAGGGCTTGATTGAGGGTTTCTTAAGCCCTCGATTGAGCTAAGAAATTTTATCTCAAGCACTTGATCGAGCTGCTGAGGGCCTAAAAAATAGAGTTTTAACTCCCCTTCTGTAGATTTCTCTGCAACACCATTTTGTACCCTAACAGAGTTAAGGCAGAAAGTGTCCTTGTGTGGTGGAGTTGATCATGTTGGATTCGTGAAGGAATCCTCTATCCAATGGCATATGAATTTGACATTTTCGAATTCATATGATATTTTTCATTTAATATCTTTTAAGAATAATGTTTGAATTTTTTTTGGACAATTTGAAAGGGGTTGAATAAAAATCAATAACATAAAATATACAAAACGAAATATTTCAAAAAATACCATTATATTGGTTTACGAGTCCTCTTGAAAAGCGTGCTCTTGGTTTTTGAATTTATTTAAATAGTTGAAAAAAATCTTACGTGTTCACATGTCTGTAAAATGCAATTGAAATATTAATTCACCAACTTCGAAAAAAATACAATTTTGCATAAAAAAATTAATTTTTAATATGCATAACTTATCTTTATGTAGATTATGCTCATGTATAATTTTTTTAAAAATTACACATTTTAAATTAAGTTAATCTAAGTTATTTTAGACAAAGTTATTTTACACATTCGCAAGGACAAACATTTCATTTAATGGAAGATTGACACATTATAAGGACACTAATTTTTTAGCGAAAAATATCATTAAGAGAACATAATTATACACAAATTGTCTTTTTTACCTAAAAGTGTAACCCATCTTCCTGCATTCACCCAATTTTTTTAAGATTAAATTTAGATAACATAATTTTATAATATTGTTAATTAAATTAATTAAATAATAATGTATAATAACAATAACATTTCATTTTATTTTATTAAAATTATTATCAAAACTAAATTAAATTGAAATTCACTATGCCAAGTGATTATATTTAGTTTTAAAGACTTGGAACGATTTCCACATTGTTATGGGATTTCTTAGACTTCATGTGTGATAGATTCTTGAAAAAAATAAATAAACATCTAAATGTTAAAATTTAATTTTACTAGATTATTGATTAAGTATTCAAAACATATTTTACCTCGTTATTTAATTCTTGCAAACAAAAACAATAGTACTTTCGTTCTCATACAATTTTTTTATTATTGAAAATAAGATTAACTCAGACAAATATATAAAGCACACATAAAAACCAGACACAAAATAGGGCGGAAAAAGGCTTCAGCCTCATGGCTTCCTCAGGTATTCTTACTCTCATTCTCATTCAAAAATAATTGAATATAATGTTACAAATAAATAGATGAGAGATAGTGTTCTCAAGATAGTGCGTGCTATCTTAGACACTTTTGGTTGAGATAATTTCTCCTTTGGTTGAGATAATTTCTCACCAGACACATACCAATATAGGAGTTACCTAAACTAACTCCTATCTTAGAGGAACAACCCAAGAGCTAGGCACAAATTCCTAACTTGGAATATTTAATTAATTAATTCATTTTTGGATTTATTATTGTTTTATAAGAGAGGCTAACATTCCCCCCTTCAATTATAAATCCAAAATAAGAACAAGGAACCATCTTCCAAGTTCTCATGTTGATCCTAAAAAATATTGCCTGAAAAAACCGCCAAATCTGGATGATGAAGAAACTGCAATATGAAGAGTCTGAGTCAGCTGCATGACTGATTCATCTCGGAAGGACGCTTGACAACTCCATCATGTGCCAAGCCGCAAAAGGATCCAACTGTCCTTTGCTTGAAAACAACATCTGGTGTCCACTGACACAATTTGATGAACGCTCACTGGCGTATTTGCTGATGATGATCGCCCACTGGCTGAAGATGTTGAAAAACAACTCAATGTTGCTTTTGCTATGATGAAAGTTGCTCATTGCTGCTTTGGATTTTGATCGCCCACTGGAAAATTTGCTGATGCTCACTGCTGATGATAAATGCCCACTGGCTGCTTCGCTGATGTTGTCGAGACTTTCAGTCTGACAACCACTTGTCAATTTTATTGACATTTCCCCCCCCTTTGTCAGCTGAAAGGAGAGGCAATCTTCTCCAAAATATATTTGAACTCCCCCCCTTCAGGTGTAGGAGAGTTTCACTATTGTACTCCCTCATTCAACTGCATGAGAGTACCATCATCGGTTCATTGCTGGCTGCACTATGTGTGATTGTAGTCGGTTGTAGAATTGAGACAATCTTTTGACTGTGGATGACCATTCCCAAGGATCGATCCATTCATAATGTATCTTCAATCTGATTGATTTTTGTTGGTTGTGACATTTTTCTGAGGAATGATTGGGCTTGCCACAATGGCGACAAGGATGAAGATCAAAACACTGATATTCCATATGACCAGTTCTTTGACAATGAGAACATTTAGGTTGGACATTAACTTCAGGTTGCATGCAATTCTGTTTGTCTGCAACTTTCTCAGAACCTGCTGAGGTGTGTTGTGCAAGAAATCCTGCACTGATGAACTTAATTAGCTTGGAATAATCTGGGATATGTAAGTTGGTGTCATCAGTGACATATCCTAAGCCTCGTCGATTCTTGTTATTTTGAATCTCTTCCCAGGGCTTGATGATGGGTTTGGAAGAACTTTGAATTTGATCATGAACAACTTCGACACTTGAAGTTGTTTGGATGAGTGATTTGGAATCAACATCTTTATCTTCATCTGTATGGTTGAATGACTTGGAAGAAGCACTCTTTTGTTGCAGCTCATCTCTTTGTAGTTGTGACTCTAGTTGAAGAAACTCAATGGTTTCATGTGTTTGTTGTAGATGCCATGAAAGATCAACAATAGTTTCTTTGCTGATGTGCACCATGTCTTCATCACTGGAGATGATCAAAATGTGAAGAATGTGTAACCACTAAATATGTGGCGCCATCTGAACTTGCTCACCTGAAATCAGGCTCTCCTGCTATGGGACTTGAATGGCATGCTCACTAGATTTGTTGCTTATTTCACTTGCTGGGAACACTTGCTAGAGTTGTAGAACGTTCTTGCTTAAACTCTGGAATTCACACTTGCATGATGACGATTGTGTTTGCATGAATGCTCACTTGCCTTACTTGATGACTTTACGCTCACTTGAAGGAATAGCCACGCTCGCTTGATGTCGATCTCAACTTGCTGGTTTGGTTTCTTTGATGGTTGCTGTAATGAACTTCAATCTGGCTCGCTTGAAGGTTTGAACTTTGTACTATTTTGACGCAAATTTCTTGAATGAATACTCACGCTCGCTTGCAGGAGATGTGAACTTGTTGCTTGTTTGTGTTAGAGTTAAAATTCGCGCATTCACTTGATTCTGCTTAAAGGAAGGCTGTCGAACACTTTCGAAAATGCACCCAAAAAACGCTTAATGATTTTAATGAGTCACTACAATGAATTAAATTTGACTCAATTCAAGACTTGGGTGTCGGTTTCAACCGAGAATGCACCCTTACAATTCAATGTAATTTGAGTTGATTACAAGTTCAATAATGTTGATGTAGACTGTGCTCTAAAATGTTGAAGTTTACAGATTCATTAAATTGAATGTAGTGATGTAGACTTTGCTTTGAAACGCTGGAGTTTGCAGATTCATGAACTTGATTGTACTGAGTGAAATTATTTGTTAAGGTAGAATGCCGATGTTGAAAACTTTGATTATTTGTTGTAGTGACACAAATGCATGTGTTGAGCTTAATGTTAAACACACATGGACAGCAAACAATATGAAAGATAAATCAGTGAGTGCAATTTTTATTAACAAAGGATGTACATTTATAGTACAATACGTGACTCTTGGGATTCAGATCCCAAGGTCTCTTGGACTGCTTAGTCTTTTCGGCTTCCACACTAACCCTTTAGGATTAGGTGTCCAACATTCCCCCCCTTAATCCGAAGGGTTATGTATGAGTCCAAGAAGAGAGCTGTAATACAAAATGTGCAAAAAATGCATGGCAGCACTAGGCTGAATGTGCTCTATGAAATGTTGGTAAAAAAGGGCGGTGGTTTAAGGATGACCACCAACACTGGAATGCTTAGTGCAGTTCCCGGAACTCTTCCAAAACTGGCAAGAAACTGAAGTTTTCTGCTAGAGGAAGTGATCCTATTGTTTCAAATAGGGAAACCTTCAACCATAAGAGGAGGTCTCACCCCGCATAAAAGGTAAAACTTCAACCTGAAAAGGGAAGTCTCAACCTGTGATGGTTTAAGGATAACCAACAACTCTGGAATGCTTAATGCAATTCCTGGAACTCTTCCAAAACCGGCAAGAAGCTGGTGTCTTCTGCTAGAGGAAGTGTTCTCAATCTGTTCACGGGCGTCTTTGTCTCTGGCTACAACTCTGAAACTGGTGTGGCAGGTTGTGGCTCAGGCTCGCTTGATGTGACTTTGAAGCTTGTAGATGATCATCATTTCCCCCCCTGTCAGGTACAAGGTGAGAAGATGGAGAAAACTCAACTGCAAGACTGTTCAATATTCTGGAACAAGTTCTGACATGTGTTTGGAATATCTTCTTGGCTGTTGATGCCCATTGCCAAGAAGCGATCCATCCAAGATGAATCTTTGTTCTTGCAGGACGTTTGTTTCTGAAGCATCTGTGTGAAGAATGACTGGTTTTATGACAGTGCTCACATGGATGAAGATCAAAACAGTGATCTTTCAAATGGCCAACTCGGTCACAGTGTTGGCATTTCACGATCTGTTGTTTTTGTTGTTGTTGTTGCTGTGGAAGAGGGGCAGAATCTGGAACAGCTGAAGCTGATCTGTCATGAGGAGCAGGTGAACTGTCATAAATAAATCCAGCACTTTGAAACTGAATGGGCTTTGAGTAGTCTGGAATATGAAAGGACAAGTCCTTGTCATATCCAAGACCAGTTCTGTGCTTGTTGTGGACAAGCTGTTACCAAGGTCTGATGATGGGCTTGGGAAGTGCAGATTGAGTTTCTGCATCTGCATGTTCAACTGCTGCTTTATCGGGTACTGGATCTGAATGAACTTGAACAATATTGACTTGCTGTTTATGGGAGTCTGCTTCATTGTTCTGAACAGAAACAGGTTCAGAATGACTCCTTATTTTTAATTCTTCTTGCTGTAGCTGTGTTTCAAGCTGCAAAAAATCAATATTCTCTTGTACATTATACAAACAGGTTCTAATATCAACTAGAGAAGCTTTGCTTATTCTCACTGTATCATGATCTGAGGAATGTATGAGAGTTTTTAAGAACTCTAATATTTCAGTGATTCGAGGCATATTCTTCATTGTCAAAATATTATGACTCAATGAGTAAAAGTAACACCATTCACAGAAAAATCCTTTGTAAATGTGCAGCAAATGAATCAAGGAACAGAAACTATAATGAGTTTTAAATACAGTTTCACAACTGGGGCAGCAGCAATTGCAAACTTGCTTGGAACCTTCAAGTACTCCTTCAGAAATGATGGTTAACAAAACTCCAATAATTATAACACTGTCATGGACAGGACTTGAATACTCATATGCTTTGACAGGGGTACCAATTAATATTCTTTGATCTTGCCACTAGTTTGCTTCAGCATTGGAGATACCAGATTTCTGCTTCTCGCTGGTCCAATCTATTGGCTGGAATGGCTGGAAATTTAGTGAGCTCAACCTGTAGCAGAGTCGGTTTACAGAGTCAAAGTCATTCGGTCTTCTGCACGGAGATCAACGCACAGACCAGCTTATGCACAGTCTCACAGTGAGCAACAATGTATAAAGTCCAACAGTTTATTACAAGAAAGAAAGAGATGTTTTCCGTATACAGTGAAAAACGTTTGACAAATAAATTCCCACTGAGAACTGAGAAGGTAGACTTTATAAAAATAGAACAAGAAGTTCAATCGCTGAGCATGAAGTGTATGATGCAGTGATATTGAAGACACTGTAATACACCAATGTAATACACCAGAACAGTGCAAAAGAATATAGCCACAATTACGATTTCCCAGGAAGACTATAGGACACTTCAATATCAAAGAATCCAGAATGCTGCACCAAAGAGATAAAAAAACTCGCAAATCATTATGATAAACATTTGGATTTGCTTTACAGAAAAAAATCCTCTTCACTGATCTGTTATGTAAATATCAAACAACACTGAAAGCCGACTGAATTGTTGATGAAACATGCGAAGCAATAGTCCGAGATGCAAAACACACAACACAGCGTTTTGTTTCGTGTATATCACAGCAATAGTGAGCATATACCATGTCACGATTTTAACAAATCCACATCACATTTTCTCAATCACATTACCTCGGCTATAAGAGGTCTTTCTCCGCTGCGGGATTGATTCGTTGCGCCTCTACAAGTCAAACGGAAAGGGCTTTGTGCACAGGAATCACCATATCCGTGATGCCTAAACCATTAGAGGAATTGTGGCCGCATCTTGTCTCAATTACCAACATATATATATATATATATATATATATATATATATATATTGAATCAATGACAGCAACCTTGGAAGAAAGTTGTTGACACGCAGATCACTGACTAGTCAGTTGGAGAAGAAGCAGTCACCTATAAATTCCACGCCTCGGAAATTGAAAAGCTCGTCACACGACTATGCAGCTGCTACACAATTTTACTATGGCTTGCAGGCGTATATATGTGAGCGCACCGGGATTGGACATATAGATCTTTGCTCCTCAAACCTTCTAAATCGATACTCCCTTAGAGCCTATGCGCACAACACATCTATATATCTAATTTACACACCTCCGCGACAATTCTTTATTATTGGCGCTCCCATGAATCCTTTAAATACACATATAATTACTGGACTTACCTACACAGCCTGTATGTATCCATTGTATACATACGCGTCCATGGTGGAGTTTGAATCAACTGCTCTTCCAATTCTTGCGATCACTGGGACAACTATTTCTGCTTTCTGACTTGGGCGGACTACAGGTCTAGTTGAGCTCGATGGAACTCCAATAGGCGGCCTTTTTGGCACAGCTGTAGTTACCATGGGAATGCTTCGTACTGCAGCATACGTTTTGACTCTGCTTCACCAGATCCACATAATAAACTCTGCTTCTAATCAGCGAACACTGTTTTTTTTTTTTTTTTATCTGCTGATATTATTTGTTGAAAGTAAGCTGCAAGCTTGTACAGGGAACAGCAGGAGTATGTGTTCTATGGCCTTGTTCACTTTTTTTGTTGCATAACTTGCATGCTTGTAGCGCCCATGAAGTTTTCGGTGCTGTCCACTGACTCATTGAATGATTTACGCTAGATATATGCCGAATAGTTACTATAGCAGCCAATTTTCATTGCAGAAACTAACCTGGATGCTTAGGTTAGCATGTTCTCCATGAGATTTGAACCCTCTACAAGATAATCAAAGAAGTACTTTTCAGCAGCTCAGTTAAACCTTGGTGACCTTGGGTACAAGAGTGGCATTATATAATTGTATGCTGCTCTATAAAAGTCATGGACAGGACAACTTTACACAGAAGTCTTCTATCTTAACGTTTGCTTTAAAGAACCGAACTAATTTAACTTCTGGTGAGAAATTATCAGAAAGGACCAGCCAAAAGTCATTGAACGTCAATAATTTTGATGGGAACAAGCGCAGAGCAGGAAAGAAGTTGGCGCAACGACAACATGGTCAGCGCTGTCTGGTAAACTGCAAGGAGAATCCAAGAAGGTTGCACCAGGAGACCAGAAATCCGCAACAATACTCAGTAGAATGGATTAAATTTTGTTTTCATGGCAACCCGCCGCAACAATTCTTTGTCAGGGAGCGTTCACCAATTCAGCCGCGTATGGAGTCACGTCGGAGGTGTAACGGTTGGCAGATTATACCAAAAACGGATGCGCAGAGAATTGTCAGAGGAAGAGCATATTATGGCAGTAAAGTTGTTACTCAAGACCGAGGGACCAAGGTAACGTATATACCATCAACGGACAAGCGTTACAAATTTTGGGGCATCAGAGAAGAATATGAAACCGACATAAAAACGCATTAAACACAGTTCTAACAAATGCAGTCATATGGCAGAAATGAGCAGCGCATCATTAAACACAGTTTTGTCAAGGAATAATGATAAATCCCAGGTGGTGCAGCGCTTTTAAATGGTGCTTATATGGACAGAGAACGCAGGTCTCATAACGGCTTGGACAGATGCGTTATATGGCAGAGGCAGTGGCAGCATGTCAGGAGCGCTGGAAAAGAATATGGCAGAGGGCCAGGACTGACATGCACATAACATGCCACAGAAAAACAAGTGGCTCTGATACCATGTTAAACACACATGGACAGCAAACAATATGAAAGAT
The DNA here is from genome assembly GCA_031772625.1 of Pinus tabuliformis. Taxonomy (NCBI): domain Eukaryota; kingdom Viridiplantae; phylum Streptophyta; class Pinopsida; order Pinales; family Pinaceae; genus Pinus; species Pinus tabuliformis. Next base: position 1,022,204,021 of record CM062805.1, read on the forward strand.
AAATCAGTGAGTGCAATTTTTATTAACAAAGGATGTACATTTATAGTACAATACGTGACTCTTGGGATTCAGATCCCAAGGTCTCTTGGACTGCTTAGTCTTTTCGGCTTCCACACTAACCCTTTAGGATTAGGTGTCCAACACTTAATTATCCTTCCTTGCAACTATTTCGTTACAGGTGTTGTGCTTGCTTGCATTGAACTTTATGTGTGTTAAATGAGATCTTTTATGTGTCAAAACTAGACACAAATAAAAAAACAACAACATGAAGCACGCACCATCATTAGCACACACTTCGTGTACCTAAGATCCCCTTATTCAATTTCGGGCTGATCTAGGACACAATCACCACAAAAACGATATCTTTATTAAACTTTGGACTACATAATTGCTCAACTTCATAACATCTTCATGGAATCAGAGTTCTAGAACTTTTTGAAAGAAAAAAATGTCTTCAAAAAACTACCTGCACTCACTCACTCTCAAAATCTCTCTCAAAGTAAAATATTACTTTGGCTTACAAAAAATAATTTCTCTCAAAGAAATCCACTTATCACTCCAAATACAAAATCACTTCTTATGTCACACTCCAAAAACCTTATTACTTCACATCTTATCGCTCCATTAAAAAACTTCATTGAATGTGCTAAGACTCCTTTATGACTTTCATATTCTCCAGATTTGAGATATATTGTGGACAACTTGCATTAACAAGTATACTTTTTAAAAGAATTAACACAAATAACAAAACCTTTATGTTGTGAGTCTCCAATGTACCTCTGCCTTGTGGATTCGAATCAATGATTTTTAGTTGGAATAACTAATATCAATGGGAAAATCAAACTTTTCACTCCAATTTCTTCTTGATGTTCATGTGGCAGAAACTCCTTCAACGCAGCAATGTGAAGAGCCACACAGGGATCATTCAACTGAAATATTCATGCTGTCACGATTTTCACCTTCAATCACAAGAACCAGAATCTGTAGCCTTGGTCTCTAGCAGATCCATCCAGTCTTTTCTTTCATTTTCAATCAAATGCGCAAAGCTATATATCACATACAAGGAATGAAATTCAATGTGGATTTTAAATATGGGTAGTGAAATTTATTGCACAACAGTCTGCCAGCCTTCGAATCTCGTCGCCAGACAAATTTTGGTGGTGGCGATGAGGAAATCAATTTCTTGGACCGTATTTCAGGCGACACAATGGTTTTCTTATCTCACAACCGCAGAATTGGGGCATCCGACATTCGGTAATTGACACACTGACAGTTCACTCTGGCCCTTGAAACAACTTGCCCTCGAGGTCTTTCTAAACTTGGAGCTGGAAGCAAAGCTGGCTCTTTTTTTCTCACTTTAAAATTTCAAATCTAAAAATTTAACTTTGGAAATTATCTCTGAATTTCGTCATCTGTGGGAAAATACCAATTCTAGATTTTAACTCAGTTAAGGGCTCTCCTTTTGCTTCCAAATATGCGCCTTCAATAATGGATCCACCAATATTCAACTAACCCCAATGCAGATTATGTTCTGAATCATTCCAAGCACAACACCTCAGAAGGAAAACCATCAACTACCATCCAACTGGTGATCTCACTTCTTTATTTATTACGGTGGGCATAATTCTCTACCGAACGCATCTTCAAAACTCTTCTTTCTAGCGATTTACCTTCACATGCAGATCATATGGCCCTCATTTGATTTGGCAATGATGGAATCTTAGGCATATTACCGATGTTCTATTACAACTATAAACAAACTGTAACCTAGTGACAAATATTTAACTGTCATAAATCTCGAACGCAGTATCAAACGAGGCCAAAAAGAGAGAAAAATTCACCATCCCGCGGCTTTAAAATACTGAACACATATTTAAAGCAATTCAATAAAACAATTCAAGAAGAAGTTCAATTGTTGACCTTGTTCTATTTGTGATATGATCCAAGCTCTAATTCCTTCATGCAGGTTACCATGATCCAAGCTTCTTTGACGCACACAGCTACTCATGCAATTGCCCAATGATGGTGAATCTGGACCAGTCCTCAAGCAATAAGAAAATAAATTGATCTGAACTTTGGTGGCTTTGATACCACATATTGAAAAAAGATATTAACTCAGACAAATATATAAAGCACACATAAAAACCAGACACAAAATATGGGCAGAAAAAGGCTTCAGCCTCATGGCTTCCTCAAGTATTCTTACTCTCATTCTCATTAAAAAATAATTGAATATAGTGTTACAAATAAATATATGAGAGACAATGTTCTCAAGATAGTGCGTGCTATCTTAGACACTTTTGGTTGAGATAATTTCTCCTTTGGTTGAGATAATTTCTCACCAGACACACACCAATATAGGAGTTACCTAAACTAACTAACTCCGCTTTGTTAAGCTGGGCATAATATTGATCGGATCAATTATGAATATTTCACCATTACCAAGCACGAGCTTCTCGTGGACACAATCGTTTTAGAACGGGTGACACTTTACACAATTTAGAAACTGTGAGCTGCTGCAGATACTTGGTTCTTTAATTAATGTTGGGAAGCTAAATTCTAATGAGAAGAAACCAAGAAGGGTTAATTAATTAGCTTTACATGATATTGATCATTATCACTACCCAAAACAAAAACAAATTACAAAAGAAGTGGCATGGCAAAAAGTGGAACTTTACTTTTTCCAGAGTTTTGAATAAACATGGGACAATATCCAGTTAAAACAAGGAATTTTCTTAAGCTCTTAAGAGTCTTAGGATTAGGTCATTATTTCATAACTTTAATTTTCTTGGGATCCACTTAGACACATCTTTACTAACAATATTCGTCAAAGTCATCTTTGGACCTTTTGAAAAAGAGTTTTGAACAAATATAGGATAATATCTAGTTAAAACAAGGATTTTTCTTAAGCTCTTAAGAGTCTTAGGATGAGTTCAATATTTCATAGCTTTAATTTTCTTGGGATCAACTTAGACACATCTTTACTAATAATATTGGTCAAAGTCATCTTTGGACCTTTTGAAAATGAGTTGATGTGGTTGGAAATAATACTGAGAGGGGGGTGAATCAATATTAGTAAAGTCATTAATCTTTTTTCTTTCATACTCAAATTTATATACGCTACTTCTATGTGGGTAACCCGCATGTACACGCAACTGTGTTTAAGGAAACAAGCGTATATCCAACAAACTAATGATTCAATGAATTCATCTTATGTTGATCTTTAATCTGTGTATAAATACTTTCTTAAACATTAAATAGTAACCATATGCAGTTAATAACAGAGTGAACCATCACACATAAGCAACACACATGAACACCAAGATTTAAGGTAGAAATGCAATGTGCATGAAAACCACCTGTGGCTATCGTCTCTGTCTTCTTTTAATAATAAGAAAATCCGTTTACAACATTGTACTGGTGCAGACTCATACCAGTATGCAGGCTTCTACCTGCAGAAGGTTACTACTTTCTCTCTCCAGCTTCTACTAGAAGGGAGCTACAACCCCCTAGCTCTTCTACTAGCGGATATGTTTACTAGTACGTAGGCACCGACTTATAGAAGGCTGCAACCTTCTCTCTTCTTCCAGGGACCATTTTTCATAAATTTTCAGACTGGATGCTCTTGGTACACAACAATACACATGAAGGCCTCGTTTCATCTAATTTTCATACTGGACCCATTATCAACATTGCATCTCAAAATCAATCACCACTGCACTACAACCATTAAATACATCTGCATTAACCAATCATTGAAACTCAATCATACATCTCTGAATCACCCATAACTGAATCACTGAAAGCCCATTGACACTGAAGAAATCACAATCAATCAATCTGAACATTCAGTATACTATCATCAAAATGCAGTCACCAGAACATAGAGCAGAACCCAGAATTTTGCAACAACAGTCGGATCCACTTGTAACTTCAAATATCATAGTACAAAATGTATACGCTACTTAGATGTGTTGAACTAGTGTGTATACGCGCTTTTATCAAAGCCAACCAGCGTATATGTCAATAAATATTAATTCATAATTTTGCAGCTATTCCAGACTTCAATCATACCCATCATAACATTTACAGAACGACACATGTGTCCGTATTCAGATTTAGAATAAACATGATCAAACCATATAAAGATAGTTCATTTCAAGCCTTAAGATCCCGATCCATTATTAGATCTTATCCTCCATCAATCGCTAAGGTTCCTCCTTGATTCAGATCAAACAAAGCACCATAAGCTGATAACCTGCATATTGGATCTCAAACTTCATTAGATACTCAATACTTGCACCCTTGGCCTAATGATCTTTTCCTCCTTTTATAGTTTTAGGCTTTTCTCAATACCATGGACCAAAACCACTTAGGACCAATACCTTGGACCAAATACCTAGGGCCAATACCTCGGACCAGATACCTTGGACCAATATCATGGATCAAGATACCATGGACCAAATACCACAGACCAAAAGCTTAGTTTTCCAAGGTATACGTGCTTTTCCTTCTGTGAAAGTGCATGTGTATGTTATACGCTCCTTTTGTTCTGTTGACTTGCGTGTATATGCAGCTTGGTCAAGGTGAACCTACGTATACCTCTCTTTCTTCATTCTGTGAAGTCTGATCTGTAATTCTTTGTTGTTGTCATGCTCTACTATGATCTTTCATTTGAGTGAGTTGCCTTCTAAACCAATTCTTTGAAACTACCCTGCATTTCATCACGTCTGAAAACACAACTGTCATGCATTCTATCACATCTGATATCTCTTCTATAGATTCATCTAGTTACCATATACGTGTGAGTTGTTTTGCTATAAGTGGGTTTCCATCAAGTACAACACATGCATCATAATGCCAACAGATACTGGGAAAGTAGCTGATCCAAGTTTTGTTATCATAAATGAGGGTCTCATAAAAAGATAAGAAAAACTAATTTAAAAAAGGTCAAAAGTTATGATTCATGATACTTTGGAAGGTATATGATGCATTATATAGGCCAAAGGGCATGGCCAATATTTATAATGAATTTCTTTAGTATGAAAGGAAGTGTTAGGATTATCAGTATTTTTCATACAAATTTGGTGATAGTTGGAATAAAGATCAGGGTATTTTTTAAGGATTTAAATATTATGTCTATTTATAGTATTATAGGTGACTGTTTTGGTTTCAAAGGTCATACATATAGAATGTAGGTGAATATTCAATAAAAAAACATGTAATTTACTATTAAAATTGGCAAAATTTTAGTGAATATCATCCATTTAATCATATCTATGTAAAAAATAAGTACTTTTTAAAACCAAATTGGTGAATATTTTTTAAAGAAAATGTCGAAAAAATAGCCAGTTATTGAAATTTCGCCCCTAAAATTTTCCATGATGAAGATCAAGTTTGGTAAAAAGATTGGTCCCACATAAGTTCATCCAAAAAGCCATTAATGGTAGGAATAGGAAATTTGTCCTTATAAGAAGATTTTTTTGAGAGCATAAAACTCAGGGAACATGTGCCAAGTACCTTATTTTTTAAGTACCATGAAATTGGGATATGAATAAGGGATGGTACTAGGTTGTATGTCACCTATGGGTAACAATTCTTGAACAATTTTTTCAATATCATTTTTTTGAGTGAATAGGTGGGGATAATGGTGAACATTCTGTGGGAGACTACTACACATGAGTGGCATAAAGTGATAATGGGAACCATGGGAAAGTAGGAGGCCTTGGGGTATGTAAAAAATTGATTGGTATTTGGATAAGAGAAACTACATGATCCAGGTAGATATCGATGGCCATGCACCTATTACACTTGAACCCCCACCACTGTTTCTTTCAATTTCCTTAATTGTACACAATTTACTATTTTTGGCAGTTTTTGGGGTCCTAAAATTCCAAAGCCATTTTGAGGCCCTAAACGATGCTTTTTTGGAAAATGGGAGAATCCATGGTTAACAGCAAGGGTTTGTAGTTGAAAGTTGTAGTCTTTAGATAGACCTTTCTAACGAGGTATCATATGCATGAAAGGGAGATCGTCTGCCGAAGTTACGACCCCAAGAAGTTGATGTACCAATTTACCCCAACGGAGCCCACATACTTTTGATGCTTCATATCCTAGGATTAGGTTTTTGGGTGTTTAGGGTTTTACATTGTTTCTCAATAATAAATAGGCCTCTAAGCTTCAATGTAACAAAGTTTATAAGGCATGTAGCCGCCACATCTCTTCTAAGAGATAAAATACCATCACCCGAACTAGTTTATTTCCATTTTGCATGTAACAATTTTTAGTACATTGCTATTAATGAATTAAATTTCTCTTTTCACTATAGCTCTGTGTTTCTATTTATATATGTATTTCATTTAGTTCCCCCATAAATCCAGATCAGTGGTATCAAAGCGATCTGCTCTTTCTGTGTTTTTTTGTGCAAGTCCCCAACGAGGTTGGGGTATAAGGAGTTGGGACTTTATTGGTTGAACCCTTGCAAGACTGTCCCCGCTGGAACCAAAAACTGCCAATGGGGGAAGAAAAGAAAGATGAGGGAGCAGGAGATAATATCAAACTACTACTCGTATAAGCCCTCGAGAGACAAAAGAATGAGATGATGGACAACTTTACCCAGATATTTCAGCGAATGCCAACAGGGGACACATCTTCATCTAGTAGTCATTTCGGAGGTGCCGCCCCGTTCAAGGTACAAGTTAATTTTAACATCCCTATATTTGGAGGTCAAATAGACACAGATGTCGTAGATAAATAGTTAAATTTTGCTGGAAGGATATTTTTCGATTCATGATTTTTCTGATAGGGAAAGGATTATTTTATGCTCCTCAAAGTTGCCCCACACATTAAGGACTAGTGGGAAACCTACTGTGAGTAGAAGGATGAGAGAGAACCCTCACTATTTTCATGTGCACCTAGTTGGATTTCCTTCCGAGACGCCGTCAAGGAACAATATTATCCTATCGGGAGCTATGAAGATAAGTGCATGATATGGACCACATTGTGGTAGGGAAGGGACTGAGACAAGTCAAAGTTCACAAATATTTTTAATACCTTTCACATGAAGTTGGGTATCAAGGATTCTAAGTGGCATCTAGTACTCAAGTACCGCAGGTTTCTACACAAATACATCCAAGATGAGATGGAGTTCTTGGACAACTCCTTGCTCAATGCCGCATATCAGTATGTTGTCAAGATCGAGCAAAAATTTAAATAAAAGAAGAGAGACTTTGGATTTGCGAATTTGAAGCAAGGAAAAGGTGCCTCCAAAATGAAAAACAAAAGACAAAGCCAAGGTGGGGTGACCTAGGGCAGCCCATCAAAGCCGCAAGCAAATAATAGCACCACGAAGATGAAGAAGGACATAGGGAAGTGGTGTGAGTTCCATAAGAGCCCCACTCACAACACAAGTGAGTGTCATGCCAAGCAGTCACTAGTGGCCAAGCTAAAGGCTTCAGAGTCAAATGCATGTTTCAAATCTGAGTTAGACCTCGACAAGGGGAATGAAGAAGAGAAGCGAATTATTGATGCAGAGCCCAATCCCACCGTTGCCACCACCAAGGTCTGGAATATTGAGCCTAAAGACCCAGGAGATGGGGAGCATCTCTTTCACTCAGAGATGTGGGTGAAGGAGTCACCATTGTAGCTCATTTTCCATATCGGGAGCTAAAGGAACCTCATCTCAACATAATTCGTTAAGCCGCTAGACTTTCTGACCACACCACACCTGCAACCATACACCATATGGTGGCTCTAACAAGGAGGAGATGTCCACGTTAGCTGGTAGTGCTGCCTCCCCTACAACATTAGACCCTTCACAGATGAGGTACTATGTGACGCTGCTCCTCTTATAGTTGTGATGTATTATTAGGTCAACCATACTTGTGAGAACGTCATGTTGTGTATGAGTTTAGGCCTCGAACTATTATTATTACTTTGGAAAATAAGTTATACAATACATCAGAGGTAGCCCCACCTACCACCATATCTTTGATTCTTCTAAGTAAAGAAGTAAGATCATCTTCTAGAATAAGAAATTTGTTTTCTTTTTGATTCATCCCAATGTAAGGGGAATATCATGGCCACATCCATGGCCCTCGAGAAGGATTCCTCCATGGAGAAAAAGTAGGTGGATAAGGTCATGGAAGAATATAGGGACATCTTCTACTCACCCATAAGGGTACCCTCGCACTGTCACGTCAAGCATTCGATTGATCTAACTCATCCACATAGATCATATACCTCTTAAGGTTTTACATACACAAAGGAGTTGCAGAACGATCACCGTCAAAAGTGGTATACATATATGCAACAATTCCAACATTAAATACAAAAAGGGAAACACCAATCATGTTTCCGATTGCCTTAGTCGGACCCCAATTGTAGTAGTGACTATTTTTCTCAAATCTTGTGGCCATGAGACCTTTGGATGGCCGCAACTATGCAAAAATGATCCATAGTTCACCAACACATACTAGATGATAGTGCATGGGAAATAAGTTCTAGATTTCCACCTTTAGGTTGCATTATTACACTACCCGGGCCACCTTTGTGTTCCTTCAAGCAAGCGTGCCAAGTTGTTTTGGGAGGCGCACTATAATTGGTCACAGGATAATTATGTGTGGAGAAAACTATGGCTGTACTACAAAAGTATTTTTATTGGGTAAAAATCTGACAGGATGTTAGAAAATATGTCAGATCCTGCACTGCCTTTGCCATCACCAAGCCAACCATTAAGAAGCAAGGCATGTACACTCCTCTACCTATTCCTAGCCAACCCTAAGAATCCATATCCATGGAATATCTATATGACATCCCTTCTACCAAGCATGGTAATGACTATGTATTAGTGGTCATGGAAAATTTTTCTAAGATGGCTATATTGGTGGCCTGTAAGAAAAGTATAACAATAGAGGACACTGCCAAACTCTTCTTTGAACGAGTATGGGTACATTTTGGAATCACATAAACCATTATCGTAGGTTCCTAAGCACATTCTGGTCAAGCCTCTAGATATTATTGGACACCAAGCTTACTAAGTCAACTACATTCGATCCCCAAACCAATGGCCATACAGAGGTTGTCAATTGGATGATATTACGCATACTCTACATGTACAACTCCAAGCATCCACAAAAATAGGATGACTTCCTTATGTGTAGCATAGTTATAACAGAGCTCTCCATAGCTTGAGTGGCCACAATACCTTTCAAGTGGGTATGGGATTTCAACCATTGTGTCTGATTGATGTTTCCATGCCTCATGCAACTACACAGGCATAATCCAGACGTACACTTTGAGGTTGATAAAGAAAATAGGTTTATTGAATGCATCCAACACATTCACCAACACGTTCAAGACATCTTGGATAAGGCAAATTCCAAGTAAAATTAGTGACGTGATCGAGATTAGGTGCCACATAAGTTTTAGGTGGGCGAAAAAGTTTTGCTGCATTTGCAGGGGGAACACCTTGCTATAGGCCATTGGAAGCTCCGACCACTCTGATACATACCTTACATCATCACCAAGGCTGTGGTAGGCAATTATTTCAAGGTAAACATTCCCCTATTCCTTTGATTGGACCCAATGTTCAATGTGGACTACCTTTGACCATACTTTCCACCACTGCTGGATACCTCAGATATTGCCGAAAAACTAACACAAACAAAGTTCAACCCGGATTGCATGGAACAAGCCACAACTAATCAGATCATGGACACATAGATCAATACCCCTCGCCAAAAGAAGATCCATCTACATTCAGTTGTCAAATTTGGCCAACATGTGCACCAACATAAGTGGCTCACCATAGATCAAGTTCAATAGAAGTTTCCCCATCTCATGGAGGCACTCAATGCAATGGGGACCATCGCTTCCTAAGGGGGTGGGATTGGTCTAGGTGGATATTGATGGCCACCTGCCTATTCCACTTGGACCCCCACCATGGTTTCTTTTGGTTTACTTAATTATAACACAATTTACTATTTTTGATAGTTTTTTGGGTCCTAAATTTTCAGAGGCGTTCTGAGGCCCTAAACGATGTTTTTTTATAAAACAAGAAAATTTGTAATTTGTGGTAGGGGTTTCAGTCAAATGTTGTAGTCCTTGGATATATATTTCTAAAAAGGTATCATACACGTCAAACAAAGATCGTATGCCAAATTTACGACCGTCAGAAGTTGATGTACCAATTTACCCCAACAGGGCCCACAAACTTTTGGCGCTTCATCTCCTAGGGTTAGGTTTTTGGATGTTTAGGTTTTCCATTATTTCTCAATAATAGATAGGCCTATGAGTCTCATTTTAACAAACTTCATAAGGCATGTAGCTGCCACATCTCTTCTCAAAGATAAGCTACCATCATCCGAACTAGTTTATTTCCATTCTACATGTAATAGTTTTTAGTACTTTATTATTAATGAATTAAATTATGTTTTAGTTGTAGCTTTGCGTTTTTGGTTATATCTGTATTTCTTTTCATTCTTGAATAAATCCATATCACTACGTTTTAGGAGGAATGCTTTCGGAAGGAATCTCAAAAGATTGAATAACATGGAACTTGGAATAATGTTAGAATGATACTTTTTGAGGAGTGTTATCATATGGTGGGAATTTACAATGTTTAAAAAACCTATGGTGATGCTTATCTCACTATAGTTTAATGTGTAAGTCCTTGAAATCCATGTAGATGGGACTTACAGTACACTACCATGTTACAACCCCTCATTTCAATGGTAAACGTGTGGGATTTCAAACAATAGTAAAAAAATTGAAGGCATAATTTTTCATAGGGACCCCCACATTTCATGTAACCACCATTATCATTCATGATCTAAAATTTGTTGACTACATGGATATAGAAATGGGTCTTTTGAGCCACCCTATAATGAATAGTGTTTGGGTGTTGCCATGATCGATGAGATAATGACATTATGATGCTTAGTGTATCTAATTAGTTTAATAGTTTAGGGTGCCAAAATTCTGGTTACAACATGTAGAGAGATTAGGGATTCAAAATTGGGTTGATCAATGGGAGGAATGCTATCATATGTTTGAGGATGTGATTCTGGAGTGGAAGAATCACTATCATATTTATAAATGACCTCACTATCGTATTTATAAATGACCTAAAAAATTACCATACAAATTTTATGATCCTTACATATATGCCATAGAAACTATTTTTCATCACAATTGTAGCATTTGACTCATTTTACACTATAGTTAATTTGTGGATATTCAAGGGAAGAGAGGGAAGAGTAGGATTGATGGTGTGGATATGGGGAAGAAGGATGCTTTTTTTTTTCATTTGAGTAGTGACCACCTATTATGCTTCCTTGGTTTTGTGAGTGGTTGCAAGCCACGTATTATGGTGAACCATTAAGACGCGAGCACAAATTTCATTCTTGAGACCAATAATAATTAATGGAAGAAGGTGTCCAACATTCCTTTAGTGCAGAAAGTTAGTTTCTCAAAAGTATTGATGTTGTCTTCAATCGTACCTGATTGTTTAAGCTTGGTAAAAAAACCCAGATCATGTTTGTGTCAAAATGCTCATAAATATTGATAAGGAATTGAGTCCAGGAAATGTAACGACAGCGCAAATTCTTATACCACTAGCACCATTACCAATGATTTGCATTAAAGTGGAGAATACTGAAACACAATTTCATTAAGTCATTAGTGATGCCATGTAATAAGAAATATTATTCCATTTGAGTTACCCTGGTTATAACCATCAATTTTTTTTAGATTTACATTAGGAGTGTATATATCTTAAGCATGGAAGTTAGAATGGATTTCCATTGAATGGGATGTTTCAACTCCCTCTTGGTGTAAAGGTTGTTATGAGGAGTTAGGGCCCCTGAGTTTCACAAAGAGGGATAGATTAAAATTAATTGTAGGAATTTTATAATTAATTGTAATAAAAGTTTAATTGGTTTGATCTTGAGATTATTTGAATTGGGTCTACAAGTGTACATAGGATTCTTCCAAGGAAGTAATGCGGTTTTAGTTGTGGCTTTCCATCAAGAGTGGGTGCAAAAGTAAAAGGGTGATGGGAGGGTAGATCTAGTGATAGATGAGTATTAAAATGGGGAAAGGTCCACACAAAAAGGATTACTATAGATTTGTACATATGTGAACAATGACATGTTTTGGACTAGGGGAGATATGCAAGAAGTAATAAGATAAGCAGGTCCACAAAATAAAGTTCTTATGAAAGAGGGGGATCTATTGATATAGGTCCAAAATAAGGGTTATAGTGGGACAAATTTATAATGTTTATTTTTATTTACTCTTGTGGAGTTAGACTCCCATATAAATAATATTGCATGTACAAAATGCCCAAATTCTAAATATTGGAGATTGTGTAGGAATTTTGTAGTTTGGTTGCAGAAAGTAGGGTTTATAGGGACTAAATGTGTAAAAATTCTTCACCATTTTTAGATTGGTAGTAAAGAATAAGGGTTTGAACGGTCCTAACCACAAGGTATTTTCTTGTTCTATATATATCTAATATACTAGTGGTGTCCAACAATAGTATTGATCCAATATCTTAAGGATCTAACTAAGGAGAATCGACCATACCCTTAGCCATACTACATGATTACCCAAATATGTGAGAGTATTCTTCCTAAGTTTTGGTCTCAAATAGGTTATAGCATATAGGTGGTTGAGTGACTGATCTAAGGTCGATTTAAGGATAACTATAGGAATTTCAATATACCCAAGGCTACATGGGAGTGGAATTCCATGTATAGGTGTTGCTTGACATGGTACTATTCAAAAGGGTACTAAAACGGGTTGCAAGGGTTTATAACCAGGTGAAACCTCCTATAGTTCTTGCATGTGGGTTTCCCCTTCCACAATTTTACCTTGATGTCTCTATCTTCTTTATAGATGTTAGAACATGTCTCTACCCTAAACAAAAAATTCTATTTTTTTAAAGGAAAGTTATCTAATACCACTTGTAAGATACCAATTAGAAATATTTATAGCAAGAGCACAATTATTATCTATATATATTATAGAAGGATAAAAAATAATGAACACAAACACAATGACAATATGAGCCAAAACATGATACATTTATTAAAATGGAACTAATGTTCACTCGCCTCTTTGAGGGGTAACCTACAATAGAAAACATCTTATATTGCAATTGATTCCATAGGAAATATTTGACAATACTTCTATCTCTATATGCACTACTTATATCCCTTAAGAATATTCTAGAGAAAGAACTTTCTAGTAGGTGGAACCTTCTAGTAAGCCTTCTTACAATAGTTTTATTCACTACTACACATGCCTTATTTACTAATGAGTGCTCAAGGAAAATGAAATTCTAAATGAAAAAAAATGTATTATAACAAGATTTCTTCACCATGGTAATAAATCTAATTACTGAAATCATTTTAAACATACAGAAACACCAATAAATAAAACAAATGAATTAAGATAGTAATGAAGATATTCCATCACAAAAAGATACCAAATGTCACTTGGGGAAACTCAAAGGTAAAAACCTCAACATCCAGTAGTTGCTCATTTTTCATCTCGGTAGTCTCTAGCTACAATTCATCTCATGCTTCCTTGTGAATCCTCCCTATTGGCTATATCAAAGAAAAAAACCTTTGAGATTCACTCTTTAAGAAGATAGATAGGGGATGGGGGGTAATGGGCATGATAAGATACTAACATCTCAGTTTCCATTCCTCTATGTTTTTTCTCTCACATTTTCATTTTTGTTTTACTTAATCACGCTTTCCCTCACTTTTGTCTCATTATTTTTTGACATTTCATTTTCCTTTATTGTTTTATATAACCTTCATTACTTGTTAGAATACAATTACGGGTATTTCATTCCCTAACCATTCACTTCTTTTGATCCATTTTGGATCACACCTTCATATTCAAAGGATTTTGGGTCTTCCAAACATTAGAGAAAACCATTTTGAATATCCGTACCTTGTTTTCACTTATTTGAAACAAGGTTTAACTCAAGCCCCTAGCTACACATTTAATTCTAGCCTTAGATTTGGCTATAGGCATTGCTTTTGCTCTACTCGATCTTGCAATGCAAAATTTTTCACACTGACTTTGAACTTTGAAAAATTATCAAATATGAAATCTTAACTTATAATTCATTCCATATGTTTTTAATGATATCCTGGTAGCTATGGTGAAACATAACTCCCCAAGTGTAAGTGTGAACTACCCTCTCCTACTAGGATTAATTGTTTCTTAGAACGGAAGAATCTCTCTACTACTACACATGCTAGCACAATAATCCATCTCTATAGTACTTCCAACTGAATGGCAATATTTTGTGTGTAACACAATCCTTATGAATTATTAGGATTATGTTTACTAACTAGCTAACCTAATTGTTTGCTTATTGGTGAGTAAGTTCATTAGTTGGTGAGTCATTCCTCAACCAAGCTGTAATAAATGAAATTCCATCCAATTATTAAGATCCATTGAGAAACTCCTTCGTTGGTGACATTGAGCTGTTTTGTTGCTACACAATTGTGGACTCTTTGAACTCCTTGGGATGCCAACGAGGAAAATTTTAAGGATGGATATCTATTTGAAAGTTTAGAAACCTTTAATAGAAAAAATGTAAAATGTTTGATGATATTTTTGTAAAAATCTATAAAATTATGATTATATTAAATTATTCTATATAATATCTTGGTGATTTTTAAGGTAAAATAATTTCATACTATAAAACTTGGGCGAATTATTTTTAGAAAAAATGGAAATTGGCAAATATTGTTTTTTGAAAATGTATATAAAATTAGCCCACTTGCGAATATTAGCCCCTAGAATTTTCCTTAGATGTCAAAGAATAAATCTCTTCAACTCCTTTAGGATTCACATTTCACACTTCTATCTATTGTGTGCTTTATGGGGTGTTATGTTTAGATGAAATCACCAACACTTTGTTTCCTCATGCTAGTTATAGTACTAGCAAAATGTTTTGGCATTACATGGTTTGCTTGACATCCTTCCTTTTTCTAAGCATCTCTAAGTTTTTGGTTGCATTAAAGATTTTTTTTTTTATCATTCTTCTTTAAAAATATATTTTTTTGTGGCATGTGGCTCACTTCTCTTGAAAATATGCCTCAAGATGGAATTCCTTCTTACAAAGTGAACATATCTCAGAATACCAATAGTTAACAATGTTATGGCCTTTCTTCCTACAACAATGGTAAACAAGGGATGCCTTTCTTGATGCATGTACCTTTATATTCTTCTTCTTCTTGTAGTTTATTGGTTTTACATTTTTTTTAAATGCCGTTGTGAGTTCAGTTAATACACTGTCCTCACATTTTCCCTCCTACAGTCTACCACAAGAAGGATAAATTCATGTTGTGCTATCACCCTTATTCATTATTTCTCTTTCTTTTAATGAACATGGTAATTCCTATGTATTTTTCCTTCATAAATGTGATCTTATTGTTTATGGCCTTTTCCTCTCTTCCATAAAAAACTAGGCCTTCATGCTTGATTTCCAATACAAATATTGTTGAAGAATCTAGGGAAATTAGGTTTAGTATGATTCTTCTTGCCTTGATAACAATTTGTGGAGTCTTTTCTCTTTTCTTGTTAGCTTAATCTTCTTCTTCTTATTAATGCATATGTGTGTAGCTCATCAAACTACTATAAAAAACATTAAGAACAAGAACACAAGATGTTGGCTCTCTGCCAGGGCCAAAACCTCTCCTCTCTTGAGAGGAAAACCCTTCGATAAGTTTTCACTTATTGTAGATTCTTATTGATCAATGCCAAAATATAGACTCTTGACTAGGATTTCCTCCAAGCACAAGTCAATTCATTCTTGTTTTCTGCACTTGGTTCCCCATCACATAGACCTCTTCCTTTCGACACTTTGCTCCCTAGCACTTGATCCTCCCTCTTTGTTTCTAGTCTAGAGATAGACCTTCCTTGAGTGAGCCTTCTAGATCAGATGTTCCTCTTCAATCCTTTGCTCAAGTAGACTTCTTCTTTTGTTGACCAAACAAGATCCTTCTTGAGATATGGGTGTATAACTGTACTATTTTTCTGCTGCCCTAGTTTTCCCACGTGTGGAGGGTACCCTTAGTGAATTAGGGTCTTTTCACCTTCGCTAGAGAGAGAAACTTCTTCACTTGACTTGGGAGGCCTTGTAGGCCTAATATCTAGCCAAAACACTAATGAATATCGCACTAGAATGCTACTGTTGTTACATATGCAAGTTGTCCTCCTTTTCTTCACACGTGTGACTGTTTCTAGCCCTAGAAATAGTCCCCTACACTTCGACCTTCTTACTCCTTTCTTCGCTTGTCTTGGAGACCTTTAGACTTGCCTTTTGCTTTCACTTTCTCAACTTTCACCTTTAGTGATTTCAGAGCTTCATTGATGGACGTTTAGATTGAGTGGACAACCTCTATATATAGAGGACTGCCCCTCCTTTAGGCCGACTTGAGGCCGACTTGCTGCCCTTAGGCTGACTTGTCTATATCTTTATTATTTCCTTCGTTTTGCTTCATTTTGATGACGTTGCTGCATGGAGAGGACTTGGAATTTGCTTGGAGGTATTCCTTTGACCTTAATACATAAACATACAAGGTGTAACATGCCCTTAAGGTCTTCAAACTTTTCTTTTGATTCCTTGACTCACCTATAACACTTAAACATGTGCTAGACCTATTTCAATGCGCAAGAAACTCATTGACATATATTATAAAATTAATATTTATTTTCTTTAATAAGTACAAATATCAAAAGTGCATTTATGAAGATCGTATCTAGTTACATTTCTTTCAAAAAATATAATGGTGCTTAGGACTTGTCTTCACTTTC
The DNA here is from genome assembly GCA_031772625.1 of Pinus tabuliformis. NCBI lineage: Eukaryota > Viridiplantae > Streptophyta > Pinopsida > Pinales > Pinaceae > Pinus > Pinus tabuliformis. The sequence continues at coordinate 1,022,220,869 of CM062805.1, forward strand.
CTATCTCTTGTTTATCATAGCCCATCTACCTTGAAAATTTCAGACCAATTCATTTGGTATGTTTCCAAATTCTTTGAAAGCTTCTTGAGAGAGGTCTGAAACATATGAACTTTCCATGTTCGACTATGTTATGGTGTTAGATTCTATAATGGAAATGGAAGGTATCTTTTCTTCCTTGGTCTCTTGGACAATTGCTTGTATATTTGGAAATTATTCTTCCTTCTCTAATGACTCTTGGTGCAATTGAGCAATAATTTTAGTGAGCCCATCCTCCTTATATTGATCCATATGGATGAACCTTATCTCACAATTGCATAAGTTTCATTTCTCTTATGCCAATTTATCATAACCAAAATGAGGGGATATTAGCATTCATCAAGTTGATTATTTAGTAATAGAATTTGTTTTGTAAAATCCTTAAATTTATTTTCTAGCTATGTCCTCCTATGATCAAACCACTATACATATTCCTTAAATTTCCAATTCTCTTTTTGAAGCTACACATTGGTGATTTGTATGCCTTCCAACTTTTATCTCTTTAAAATTCTAATTTTACATTCTCCTCAAAGTTTTAGCATTTGCATCACCATTAAGGCTTCCACTTTATAATAAAGGGAATTATTAACTTGTAGAATTAACGTTCCATTATTTATCCTCATTTTTGTGCAATGATATGTACCTCATTTATAACCACAATACCTCTCTTCTCTATGAAATTCTAAGAGAAAAATAATTTGCAAGCTAGAAAAGAAAGAGGATATTTCAGTTGTTTAGAGTTTCTATTTGAGATATGTAAGTGTATTTGAATCTTGCAAAACAAGCATGTTCTAGTATCCAAGATCCAAGCATTAAAAATAGAGTGTAAGTTTAAAATAAGGGATTGTAGTTAGAATTGGCTAGAATTACTTATTAATTTCCTTTTATCAACATGATGAGTACTACTATAATGTATACATATATGTAGATAATTTGATGTTACGATAAGTAGAGATACTATTCTTTCCAAAAGAAGAAAAGACAGAGAAAACATAGAATTCATTTGGGGTTGAAAGAAGGCATAACAATGGTAGTAATAGATAGACAAAACTTAAATTGTGGAGGATATAATCTCTAATGAAAGATATTAGGACAAGTTTATTCCCAAGTTAAGCTCTGTGAAGATTAACTAACTGTTATGTAAAATATTGAAAAAAACTAAGGTAATGTATAAGAAGAACAAGTCTAAATAAATATTCAAATACATGATAAGGGACGGTTATAGTGGTTTAGTTACACTATTAATGGTCTAGAAAAATACCTACATGTTACAGAGAAAAATGTATACATATATTATATGCGAGAACAATAGTTTCTTTATACAAAAAATAACAAACACTGAAGTATAAAAATTAATGGAGTAAAATTACTTTAGATATAATAGAAAAATGGATGTGCAAACAACTAATATCACAATAAATCGCTAAGGGTGACCTTGGTATCCATTACATCGAGAATACGATTATAATGTACATGGGTTATTGTAACCCTTTTATAAATAGTTACATAGTAGGCATATAATCCTATAATTTACAAATTCCCATTTAGAAGTATCTTTTGGAAATTAACTTATTAATTAAATTACAAAAGGAAAACACTCAAACCTTGGTTTTCTAACTTTGATGAAATTTCATGAACATGTAGAGAAGTATCTAGGGGTTTCAGGATCACTCGACTTGAAAAGAAGAAGTCGAAGTCCCCATGAGTGTTAAGAAGGCTTCAAGTTATAATCTCAAAGGAAAAACTTTCAAAATATCATGAGAGTGTAATTACCTAAGAATACACACCAAAAATAGGTTTCACTAATATTTATTGAAGAAACAATAATCCAAATATCTGAGAAAAGAAATGAAACATATCAAAGGATATTTACTTGAAAGAGATTCACATAAACATCACGCTCTATTATAACCCCACAACAAAAATAATTATATATGAGTAAATTATGATTTTACATATACGTGTAAATTTAGAAATTTAGAAACCCTTTGAACAAACAAATTGAAGATATGATAGGGTTTAAAACCTTGTAAGAACATTATGTAGGAATCAAAGAAGAATGAACAAATTATATATATATATATATATAAACTCCTATAAGGTTAAATACCTAAGGATGTTCAAAAGAACTTTATACAACAAAATTATTATGCATAAGATATCATGACCTAACCTGTGTATCTGCTTACATGGTCGTGGTGGTAATTTAGAACAAATCGATTTTCAATTTTACTAACAACTTATGTAGGGATAGGGTTTTCAATTATCAAAACCTAGCCATGAACTTAATAAAAGAAAATTTAATGACATGTCATTAAGAAAGAGGGATAAATGAAATATATATTACCTGTGCAAGAATACAAAATTTTTAGGCATTGAAACTTGGCTAAATAATTTTTCCATAGAAGGAAACCCAAACACAATAGGGCGAAATAACCAGAGAACTCCTATGACCCTACAATGAATGATTAAGGTTTATTTTTTAATAAACAAGTACGAAAGAGAGGAAAAACCTATTAAAATAATTAAGGGTAGGGTTTGAATTGATATATGAGTGAATAATATTGTGAGGTAGTTGTAGTACTATGAGATGCGTTACAACCAGACGAAACTTGCGAATTAAACTTGAAGAAAATCATGACCGAGAAGAAACTCACAACGAAGATAAGAGGATTGTCCTGAGTATCTAGAAATATGGATAAATAATTAGTTAAATTGTTAAAAGAGAAATAAGCTATCATGATAACTAATAAGTAATTCCTATGGAACATAAGTAAAAAATCTTTCCGAATATACCTTCATTGGGACTAGTAAAGTGAGAGATTGGTTGTGGAAACCTTTGTTCAATTCCATTGAAGGTGTTAGAAATTAAATAACTGAGAAACAAAACACATAAAAGCATAAAAAAAGAGAGACACATATATACATGGTTCACACAATTTGGGCTACGTTCATAGATAAATAGCCAGTCCTTCCTTTTATATTATCTAGTAAACTGAAAGGATACAAGCTACAACAAATCTTCTATAAATTCCTCTTCACACTCACACAATCTCATCTTTTTTTCTCACACAGAATGATAAATAGCCACAATACAAGACCTCTGAATTAAGAATATAATCAGGTTCCACACCTAACATAATGATTAAGTAAGAGTAGTAAAGTCATATTTCCTCTAATAGAAAACAAGTAACTAGCGTTCTAGGGTTAAGGTAAAAGCTAACTACAGAAAGAACATAATGTTGTCTAAAGGGAAAATGAATGAATGAATTGACAAGTCGACATAAGGGATAGTCATTGAAAACAATGATAAACCCTAATAATTTTACATTTTAGATCTTCAAAGAGCTAATCTCAATTGCTGGTGCTAGGGTTCATTTGAGTCGTTTTTCCAATACAATGGAGAGAGAAATGGACATAGGTGTTTGTGCCACGTTATTAGAACAATCTAGATCACCCATAATTGTACCATACCATATGGATCCTAATAACCAAATGCAAATTTTTTATAACATGGACTTTCAAATTAATATATACAAATTTCAAGTTATGGCTAAGGTTTCATATGTATTAATATGAGGAGGCACATAATATAGTTTAAAAAATATATTTGTTGAAAGAGTTAAGGTCCTAAGAGGATAAATGGCATAAAATTTTCTATTAATGTGGAGATGTAGGAAGGAAGTAATTCCTAGTGTTATATTTAAACATAGTAATTTTCAACCATGATAATAGCTATATCATGTACCGTCTTTGGAGTTCAACATAGTAATTTTCAACAATGATAATAGCTATATCATGTACCATATTTGGAGTTCACTTGGAAGGATTTTAATAGGATGATTTAATTGAAACATAAAAATTAAGTTTAACCAAGAGATAGTGCATGGAACAATATGAATATTTAGTTAAGATATATATTACAATGAACTTTGTAGTGCATACAATGGTTGTTAGGAGAAAAACTCTAAATTCACATGATTAAGGTGTATACAAAGATAAAAAAAATATCCTAATTAAGATGTATATTCTTTCGGTAATTTTTTTGTAGTGCTAATTTGGGGTGTGTTACAAAATATGTTTATATTCCAAAATTTGGTGTAGCTTTTGAGTTATTTGAGGTTTTTCTAAATCGACTTCATGGGAGATCTTGTATCTATAAGATTTTCTATCCAAGATATTTTTACCTTGTCCAAGAAGGATAGGTTTGAGAGCCAAAAAATATTAAAATGAAAAGGTAGATTCGTAGGCTTGGTTTTGATGTCAATATTTAGATAGATGGGCTAACAATCAAAGCCTATGTAGGGAAGGATTAAGGATTATTAAAATAGATAAGTTTCCATGATATTTTCAATAATAAGGAAGCTATATAGTTTGGAAAAAATGGTACTTTTCTTTATGTTAGTTTTTCCAAGTGAAAGTTCCATTTATGGTATCTAGATACACTAGTTTTAGGACATGCAAGGTCTCTTTGAATTGATATGCCTCGTGGTAGAGACTTCAAATGCCTCCCTTTTTCTCAGAGAGGGATTTTTTCATATCAAAGTCTCCTCAAATTTTCCATGAGAGATATTTCAACATCCAACCTTGTCTCTTTAGATAACGAAGGAAGTATGATATTTTTCCAACAATGTGTAGTCCACAGATGTTTGATATATATCCCTCTTGATTTGAGCCTAAATTATGATTTTCTTATTAAAAATATATTGTTTTCCAAAAAATATGTGAGGAAAACCTCTTCATGATGCCAAGATATAGGTAGATCTTTTGCTTAACCATTTGCATCAATGGATAGGATTTGAACTCCTTTACAACATTTGGAGATAATAGATAAGACTCTTTTTGGAGAATTTTGTTTCCTAAATCACCATTATATTAGGTTCATCTTAGTGAAGACATGTATTAAGAAGCCTTTGCTTATCTAAGACATTTAGGTCAGTTATGTTCCATGAAATGATTTCCATTAAGTAGAATTGGGAGTTGAGGAAAATGCCTTAGTCATTAGAGTAATCCTACCTAAATTGGCCAAGGATTCACCTACTTCTTGTAAGAGTTGCATATTAATACACCTTCCTCTACACCTATCTTATTTGAAGGGTTTATGTTGGCCTTTATGGTTTTGAAGGTTGGTTTCAAGATTGTTGGGAGAATAGCTAGAGTGCGCCCATTCTAAGGGAAACTTGGTATTATCTTTAAGGAGCAATCTCTTTAAGACCAGGACATGATGTTTAGGAATGGAATTAGGATCGTTATTCTTCTAGTCAGATGCCATTTCTTGTAGATATAAAGAATCCAATTCCATATCCTCACCTCCATTTGGAATATCTTGAGAGAGAACCTCTGTCATCAAGATCTCATGGTTGGTAGGTGATGAGCCCCAGAAATGGGTAACTATATGGGCTCATTCTGCCTATTATTTTCATTTAATCCACCATTCTCCATAGTTTTGTGCATGTTTTTGAATATATTTATGTCAATAGAGTGAATGGGGATAGCCACTTTGCCACATAGTCTAATGAGTGTTTATTGCATATTTTTGGACAAAGACCAGGCATTTATGAGCAGATTGGCAGCCAAACTCGAGGAAATAGGGCTGAGGACTTATAGGAGGGGTGTCTCCTTCATTAATGACCCCTTCCTCGAGTTCTCCATCAGTAGCTCATAGTACAAAGGCCCACAATGATGATTCCAAGGGGCAGCCGAGCTAGTCTAGTAAAGTTGATGTTATCTTCAGTTTTAGGCAACCGAGTTCCTTAAGTTTAGGAGGACTGTTGGGAGTCCCCACGTGTATAAATAGGAAGGCTTCAAGCCTCAGTAGGTTAGCCATTTCATAAAAGATTTTCACACTTTTGTGCAGCCTTGTACTCAGCTCATTTTCGAGCTCTTTTTGAAGACAGTTTTGTAATGTAACTGCTATTTTTTGATAAATGAAGATGAATCCAGTTTTGAACCAGCAATGATCTTTACTAGAGGGCTGCAAATTTTGGGTTAGGGCCCAACCCAAGTTTCCCAGCACCTCCTTTGTGTATTTATGTGCTTTTTCTTTCATTTATGAGATAATTTCTGTTGTTTAGGTTAAATCTTGCTTTGTTAATTAGGTTGCTTTTGATGGTTAGAATAATTGTTCTCACTTCAGGTTTATTAGATAGTTTACTACAGTAACAAGAAAGATCCAAAAATTCTACCAAGAAGGCCTTGATATCCTTTCGCCCTCCTTGGGACCATGATTTGAGATCAAGGCACTATTGCTGCCACCAAAAACACTGTTCTTGCTTTCCAATGCAATTGCTAGTGTGAGATTTCGAGTTGGAGAAGTTGATATCAGTTGGATTCACATGCTTAGATCCTTTTTTATTCATTTACCATGGATTTCTCGCATAATTTTCTGTCCATAAAGTTTTGTTCAACTTTTCTCTGGTTTTAGGTTAGATTTTAGGTCAAAATATGAAAAACTCTGTTTTTCAGTTCTTGCTTGGGTTAGTTTTGAAAAGTAATTTTGCATCTCACTCGTAGAACACCCCAGCTTATCATTCCTCCATAACTCAGCTTTTACCAGTTCATCTCTTAAGATTTCCCCACTCATTCGCCTCATTTCGCCAAACTGACCTAATTCCTGCATTTTTCCACAAAGTTGCTTTCTTGACCTTTGAACAAATCCAACCATCTCCTTCATTACTGATCTTCATTGACAGAGTCCTAGACCCCTCAACACCTCCATACAGCCTTCATTCTCCTTTTCCCATCAATTTTCCACCTTCAAACCTCCAAAAACCACTTTCGGCCTCCTCATGTAGATCCTCTGCAGCCTCCTGTAAAAGTTCACGCGAGTGATTTTTCGAAGTCTGATCGCAACGGAAGTCTCCAGAAGGGTACTAGGGACTTCTTAGGACCTCTCCACACCTTTCTCACCTCTTGCAAAAGCTAAGTCCATCTCTCTTCGCCACCAAACCTCTGCACAATCACAACTAGTTAAAACACAAGCATAATAATTCCACATAAAATTGCTCAAAAGTACAAAAAGATGAATTCTTCTCATTTCTCTTCAGAAGTAGCTTGAATACATGCATTTTACCTTTTCAGTAGTTAATGGCATCCATCTTGGTAGTTTCCATCTCTTTTCTTGCAAAAGTAGGGTTAGTAGGTAAAACCAGGGTTTGCGTTTCATTTTAGTTTTCATTCTCTTTCTGCAAGAAGAATAATTGCTTTCGAGTTAGTTTTCTTTCATCACAGTTAAAATATTTTTCTGAGAACTCATAGAAGTTGGCTTAAGCTCCTAGTGAAATTGTGCTAACTAATCAAGTGACAGCCTGCAGTAAGAGCTAGTACTTGTCCATACAACAGCTTCGCTTCGAAGTTTGTTACGAACTACCGATTTGATAAAAGTAAAGTAGGGAGCCCCAGGAGTTGTAGCATTATTGTTGCAATACTGGAGCTCACCATATTTTTGGCACCATTGTCAGGGAAGCATCAAAGTATTTTGTGATTACTTCTTTTCTTCTATTTTATACTACAACATTCTGACAAATAGTTTATTTCAACAAGAGTAGAGTAGTTGTTTCATTTCAATTTTGCAAATTCATTTCAGCAAGCGTAGATTAGACATTTCCTTCTTTCATTTCAATTCTGCAATTTCATTTCAGCAAGCATAGATTAGGCATTTCCTACTTTCATTTCAATTCTACAATTTCATTTCAGCAAAATAGATTAGTCATTTTCTGCTTTCATTTCAATTCTGCAATTTCATTTCAGCAAAATAGATTAGTCATTTCCTGCTTTCATTTCAATTCTGAAATTTTCATTTTAGTAAGGTTTATTTTAGTTAGTTGCAATTTTCTATTTTATCCATTTCAATTTTTGCAGGTACAAGTAGAAAAGGAAACACAAAAATAACCCAAAAAGAGATTTCCTTTCATGCCTCGTAGGAACAGAGAAAATTCAGGAAAATTCCTACCCAAAAACCGCACCACATCACTAAGTTAGCCTTCTCTCTTCTTTGGTGGCAGTGATCTAGAAGAACCTATAGGTGAACCTCCAGATATATACGAAGATCCTATAACAAAAGAAGAGCAAGAAAACAGTCCTCTTGAGACCATGGCTGAAAACAGAAAAGTTAGAGGAAATGGGGAAAGAATAGAAGGTTCCTTTCCTATCCAAGAGACCAATGGGGACATAAAGATGAAAAACATAAGTCTCTCAACCTTACCTCACTTCCATGGATTGACCACCGAAGACCCTGATACCTTCCTGTTTGAGTTTGTTGTTCTCTGTCGAAGCAGAAGAGGAGCAGAAGTTGAAACTCTTTCCCTCTACCCTCATGGATGCAAAATTACACTGGTTCATGGGGTTACTTAGAAACAGTATCACAACTTGGGCTCAGATGCAACAATCCTTTAACAAAAAGTACCGAGACTACTGTAGGTTAAAGGACACCAAGGAAGAAATATTCTGAATGACAATGGGAAGTGATGAATCTTTAGAAGACTCTTAAGAGAGGTTTCAACTTAGTTATAAAAGGGCCAGGTGCACACTTGACCCCGAATCTCTGAAGTTGGTTCTGCTCAGAGGAGTCCCTGAAGACCTTCTAGATACCCTCCATTTGCTGGTTGGGGGAGACATTTACCAGCTACCTTATGATCATAAAGACTGTGTTTAGAAACCTTTCTAGGGCAGCCAGAAAGAGAGGTAGGGGAAGTCAACCTTGAGCCAGTACCCCCTTATCTAGTTCATCCCTTAAAAATGAACTTGAAAATTAGATGGAAGATTTCAAAAGTGAGACGAGGCAAACTATTTCCATGCAAATGGATACCTTGTGAATCCAAAGGAAGCAAGAGGAAGCCAAGAGAGCTTTGGCCATTGCACTTTGTAGAAGTGTGTTTTGTCTGTGAAGAAGACCATCCTACAAATTAGTGCCCTTCCTTACTTGGATTCAAAGCTATGTATCAAGGGGCTGAAGGAGCCACTGAACCACTCTATTTCATGAACCAAAGGAGGCCACATGGACCCAGACCTTACCAGCAGGGAATGCAAGGGACATCCCAGGCTCATTACAATCCCAATCAAGCCAATTCCATGCCTTCTTAGGTTCCCCTGCTCATCCTTCCTGGTCCACACCCCCTCCTTGGTCGTACCCATCTCAATATCATACTCAACCAGCTGCTCATTCGTTTCACTCCTATGCTCAGCCACAACCTTAGTGGAATGCACCTCATCAGGGGTGGAGGTCCCAATACAACTCTCCTCCCGCTCTTTCGCCTCCACCACCTGCTCAACCACAACCATTGCCTCCTGCTCCTCCAAGACAACCCCAAATATCTGCTCAACTGAACCCGAACCCCAATAATAGACATGCCCAAGAAGTATATTTTGGAGAAACAACATGTCCGAAATATGCTGTGGAGATTTAGGAGATCAACCTACAATATAGGAAGGTTCTCCCAGATAGCCAAACTCATCCTAAGGAGGATGAGGAAGAGAAACAGGAAAGTGAACCAAAAACCATTCCATCCTTTCCTAAGAGACTAACTGGAACCACCCAACTGAACCCAGAAGAAACTGAACTTCTGGGAGAACTAAAACAGTTATGTGTAAAAATACCACTTCTCCAAGCCATAAAAGATGTACTAATCTACAACAAGTTGATCAAGGAGAAGTGCTTCAGGAACCCAAGAAGGCACAAGAGATCTGCCCCAACTATCAATGTCATAGGACAACTGTCCGACCTGATGTTGGGGCAGGTAATCTATCCGAAATATCTAGACCCTGGGAGTCCTGTAGTTTATGTCCACAACAATGGCACCATAATCCCCCACACCTTGATTGATCTAGGGGCTGCCATTAATGTGATGACCAGGGACACTATGCTCAAACTCAACCTTTAGGGTTCCCTAAGAAAGACCTCAATAGTACTGCAGTTGGCAGACTGCTCCACCCTGACCCTTGAGGGGATTGTGGAAGATGTAATGGTCTCTATTGACTCTTGGGAGTACCTTGTTGACTTCCTAGTTCTTCAACCAAAGGCAAAACTCACTGGGTATCCTCTCATCCTAGGAAGACCTTGGTTAGATACTGCAAATTCTTACATCAGTTGTCGAGCTAGGAGCATGACCATCAAGAATGGGCATATGTCTGAACAACTAGTACTATATCCTCCTGCCCAACCTCTACTAGAACATGACTTACCTCTTTGGTTGGAAGAGGAAGATGAGGATGAAGTCTACTCCACACCATTGTGTACAGTAGATGCTACCATGGGGGGTCCACAAACGGATGATGATCTTGTTGAGAACTTGATTCAGAATCCACCCCCCAGTGTATTTCCATTAGAAGAGTTGGTGGAAGAAACCCAAGCCAATGCTTTAGTTGATCTCTGTGTGGCTGATCCGACCTCTCTCTGAGTTAAGAATGTGGAAATCAGTCCAGAAAAAACCTTGAAGATCAACTCATGTCTATCCACCTCTCACGAAAAAGAATTGTGTAGCTTGTTGAACAACCATTTGGATGATTTTGCTTGGAGCTATAAGGAGATGAAGGGAGTCCACCCTTCAGTCTATACTCATCACATTTACATTAAGGAAGATTGTAAACTAGTCAGGTAGCCTCAAAGGAGGATGAATCCAGCCCTTAAGGACATTGTCAAAGAAGAACTGCCAAAGTTGCTGGATGCAGGACTCATCTACCCCATCTCTGATAGCGAATGGGTTTCTCCTTTGGTGCTAGTGCCAAAGAAAAATGGGAAGTGGAGAATATGTGTAGATTATCGTGAAATAAACAAAGCCACCAAGAAGGACCATTTCCCTTTTCCTTTCATAGATCAAGTGTTAGATGGCCTGGCAGGGAAAAATTTCTTTTCCTTCCTAGATGGGTTTAGCGGGTACAACCAGATCCAAATCAGCCTAGAAGACCAAGATAAGACCACTTTCACTTGTCCATGGGGTACCTTTGCCTACGGGTCCTTCCTTTTGGGTTGTGTAATTCTCCTGCCACTTTTTAGAGAGTAGTACTGAGCATATTTGTTGAACTGGTTCATGATTCAGTGGAAATCTATATGGATGACTTTACCCCTTATGGTTCTAACTTCTAGGAAGCTTTGACTAACCTGAGGAAAGTTTTAGCCAAGTGTATTGAAATGAACCTATCCCTCAGTCCTGAAAAATGCGAATTCTTGAAGACGGAAGGGACCGTGCTACGTCATACAATTTCTCAGCAAGGATTACAGGAGGATTCCAACAAGATTGCTATCATCCAAAGGGTCCCACCTCCTCAAAAGGTAAGAGATGTTCAGACTTTTCTAGGCTTAGCAGGGTATTATAGAAGATTCATTAAGGATTTTAGTAAGCTAGCCTCTCCATTGTTTGGCCTTTTGGGAAAAGATACTAAGTTCATATGGACTGACAACTGTCAAGAGGCTCTGGATGCCTTGAAAGGTAAGCTGGTAACTGCCCCAATCTTGAGAGGTCCAAACTGGGCCCTATCTTTCCACATTCACACAAATGCCTCGAACAAAGCTATAGGAGTAGCCTTAGGGTAGGTTGAAGAGAAGCTGCCGTATGCCATATATTTTGTTAGTAAAAACCTGTCCAAGGTAGAATTAAACTACATTGTAACCGAAAAAGAGCTCCTAGCTGTAGTCCATTCCCTAAACAAGTTCAGACACTACATCATTGGCTATCAAACATTCGTACACACTGATCATGCTGCAATTAGGTATTTGATGAATAAACCTGATGTAAATGCTCGTATCATTAGATGGTTACTTTTATTGCAGTAATTTGACTTGACCATTATTGATAAGCCAGGTAAGGAAAATGTTGTTGCTGATTTTCTGTCTAGACTAGATCTGCCTACAGGTGAAGAAGGAATGGTGGATGATCAAATGTTAAATGAACACCTATTTTCTATTCCAGTACTCTTTCCATGGTTTACTGATATAAAAAATTATTTGGTTTCAGCACAGTTCCTGCCACACCTGTCCTCAAAAGAGAAGAGCAAGATTTTGAGGAAAAGTGCTCCATTCACCTAGATTGGGGGAAATCTTTTAAAACTTGGTCCAGATTAGATTTTGAGACGATGTGTCAGGGAGGTGGAATTTTTTGACATCTTCCTAACCTATCATGATGGGCCCTTTGGGGGCCACTTTGTAGCAAAGAGAACTACCTTCAAGATTCTGCAGCTAAGTTACTATTGGCCCACTCTTCATCAAGATGTCAGGAGATACATTAGCCAATGTGACCGATGCCAAAGGATGGGGAAACCTACTCCAAGGGATGAGATGCCCCTGCAAACTCAAGTGACTTTCGAGCCATTTGAGAGGTGGGGCATGGACTTTGTGGGTCCTATCAACCCTCCTTCAAAACATAAATCTTACATCATTGTGTGCATGGATTACCTAACAAAATGGGCAGAAACAAAGGCGATCAAGGCAGCAACAGAAGAAAAAGTAGCTGAGTTTTTGAGGGAAAATATCTTCTACAAGTTTGGCTATCCAAGAGAATTAGTCATAGATCAAGGAAGTCAGTTTACCTCCAATATGATTGAAGACCTGCTCACACATCAGAATATTAAGCACAAAACTTCCACCCCTTATCATCCACAAGCAAATGGATAGGTGGAAGTCACTAATATAGATTTGGAAGGGATTTTGACGAAGTTAGTGAGCACCAGCAGAAAATATTTGGTAGATCGATTGGTTGAGGCCACCTGGGCCTATAACACTACTTGGAAAACCACCACAGGTTTCACACCCTATGAGCTGGTCTATGGGAAGAAGGCTTTGTTGTCCATAGAATTTGAATATAATACATTAAGGATGGTAGCTCAGCTAGACCTAGACCTCAGCCATGCACAAAAAGAAAGATTGCTTCAGCTAAATGGATTGGATGAACAAAGATTGCAGGCCCTTCTCCACTCAGAGGTAGTCTAACTTCAAAGAAAAATATGGCATGACAGACACCTCAAAGAAAAACAATTCCGGCAAGGAGATTGGGTGCTGCTGTATGACTCGAGATATAAAGATTTCAAGGGCAAACCGAGGACAAGATGGATGGGACCATACACCGTAGAAAAATGCAATGACAATGGTTTGGTCCTTATTTGGACCATTGATGAAGAAGCCATCCCCATGCTCGTCAATGTGCATAGATTGAAGATCTACAGGAAGCCCCTTTCCAAGAAAGAGTTCATTGAGAATCTGGGTAAATCAGTCTTGGTAGTGGAGTAGGTCCCTGTCTCCACTCCACCCACACCTTGAGCAAAAAAAAAAAAAAGGAGAAAAAAAGAAAAAAAAAGGAAGGAATGAAAGATCCCTGAGTGAAAACCTCTTAGAGGCACCCAGGGTAGGTAGTAAGGGTGAAAACCTCCTGAAGGCACCCCAGCTGTCTCAAAAAAAAAGAAAAAGAAAAGAGAGAAAAAAAAAAACCTAACTTCTTCTGAATAAATTGCAGGTTGTAGGAGGGTCTCACAAGAAGAAAAAGACATAGCTAGACTGCATACACCCTTCATAGTCCATCCCTCCATTACCGTTATCCTTTCTCAAGCCTTGGTCTCAGTTGTTCTGAAAATTTCGCATCCTACAGGGAACTCTGTGTATTCTACAGGAGGATCCTGTAGAAACTACAGAAAGGCCAAAATCAATTTCAGAGAAGGACCTGAGGATTGGAAATTTGTCTATGAGGCCTGTGAACCTCCCTGCCACCATCCATCCACCTAGCTCTCCATTTCATCCCTGCACACCCACATTTCCACTCGTTTTTTTCTTTCCCTGCATAAGCAAATACAGAAATTCTGTTTCTTTCACTCTGTAAACACAAAAAATGATGACAAATAAAGCAACAACATTCTTACTTATTCTTACCTGATACGTTCCAGCTGCTATTTATTTTCATTCGAGACCTTCTTCAGCAGTTTTTTAGCCCTGCTCAAACATCAGCTTGAATTTCAAAAGGAGAAACAGCTATAGGAAATCTTGTAGGATTCCTGTAGCAGCTGATCCCTTTGAAAAACATACTCCAGAGACAGGGTCAGTAGCGGGGATGCATGCAACATACAAGGAGCAGAGCCTAAGCGAACCATCATTAGCATAAGCCAAAGGCCAAGCATGCAGAGCACCAGCAGCAACAACAACAAGGAAATGAAGTGCCAAAGTCCGAAGCATGCATAGCACAGCAGCGACTAAGCAGGTAAGTGCCTAAACCTATTCCTCGATTGCATGAATATTATTTCAAAACTGCATGAACTATGGGAATGGTCATGATTAAATGGAATCGATGGCCAGCTAACTGGCCACCCTCGTTTAGTTCACACACCCTCGTGGAATTCAAATGAGCCTCGTCAAATTCAAACTGTCGATCAGATACGCAGTCAGCACGTGTGGCATGTCAACTCGGGAAGAAAACATTCGGAACTGGTAGTGGTGGCGGCATATAACGGGAGTAAGGGAGGTGATGGCAGTCAGGCAACATGCAGAACCATTATGACACTAGTGTAGGACCAACGGTTCGGATAGGGATAATGTACCCATCCGGCCACCTCACCTCCTCACTGCAGATTACGCCATTAGTTAAGTACAGTGCGACCTGAGCCTCCACCACCCTTTTGTTTCATTTCCATTTACGAATTTCTCGACTGCAGTACTCACCTACCACCTTCAGAATAGTGAACTAGTCGTCTTCCGCCAGTTTTCTGCCAGTTTTGCAAAACCCTCTCGCCTATCGGGCTCTACAGGAGCACTGCTACATTCTACAGGAGCCGGAACACCGTCTACAGGAAGATTTCTACAAGAAGGGTAGAGAGCAGCTCTGCAGAAGGAAAACCTGAGATTTTTGTCAAAATTCGAGCTTGAAAAGAGGTAGGCTCAGGAAACTGCTCTACATATGATATATTTATATAAGGTGGTGGATTAAAAAACATAGTATTGGGTTGAAATAATGGAAAGTGAAGCTTAAAAGTTTGCCTGTATTTTTTTTCTGAGTTCTACACAGTTTCTCCGTTTTCTTCTCTGCATTCAAAGTCTGTCTTCTTCTTCCTCACATTCTACTGTAAAGAAAAAATATGCAACCGTAGAAACCAACCTGTGAAAAAACCGAATTTGCAAGTCTGTCTACTCTCTGAAAAAACCCTGTGTTATTTATTCTTTGTTCTGTCAAAAAAATCGTTTTTTTCAAAAACCAAGAATCAAATTCAGGATAAAAGCAGTTTGAAACAGGGGAAATATTGCAAATTGATGTTGTGAAGAGAAATCACATGGAAAATTCCCTCTCTGGTTAGAAAAATACAAAACTCAGTTGTCCCTCTGTTTCTGGTTTTGGAAATTATTGCCTCCTTCCTCACCTAAGCATCTTTAGAAACCACTAAAAACACCATGCCAGAAGGTTTCATGAGAAAGGAGCCTTTGAAATCCAAAAAATTGCATGAGAATTGATCCGAATTGGATCCATAGAATACTGTCAAAGAAACCATGACTGTATCAGGTTGGGACAAATCTCTAAAGAATCCAAAACAACAATAAAAAACACCCTGAACCAGTGGCAATGGCAGCCAATGTGGAACGACGGGGACCTTAGTCAAAGCGCGCTAACTGAGGCCTATGGAGACCACATAGGAGGTCAAAGTAGTCCCTGGGAGCCTCAGATTGGGAAACAAAGATGGTTTTTGATGCGCGATTAGAGCTTAGCACTTAGCGCTAGTCGCGCATCGCTGTGTGAACAGGGCCGTGAAGGAAAAGCCCGAGCACTTGGTCACGTGGGGGAACTGGAGGACTTGTTGATGCCCTGAAAATTGTTGTATCAACATTGGGGGATGACCACTCGGTCCGGACCTTAATACAGCTCCTTTTCTGTTTGGGATGGTGGCTCTGACTGGATATAATGGGACCAGTTTCCCAGTAATGAATAAAAGGGGGTGGATGAGTGATTGGTTTCTAATAAATGATAATGAATAGATGAATTAATCTAACAGAAAAATATAAATGACTATTCTATCCCGGGAGGCTTCTATTCTTTTAAGTGCAACTCTTGATGATCTCTGTTCATTGATAGGCATATAGATGACTCTACACAATAAACATAGATGTTCATTTACTTAATTATTACTTTGTTCAAGTAGTTGAACAAAGTGATTAACAAAACATTGTTACACTTATCCTTTTATATTACCGATACATGTATGATAAAAGAAAAGCATGATGTAAAAATCCAATAGTGGAAATTGTAAAGAATGCTGTTAAAAACACATGCATATATCTGATAATAGCAAGAGCGATCAAACAACAATTCACATAAACAGAATGAACTCAGACATAGGTAGTAGTACCATATGAGCTGCAAATCATTCCCAATATCAATCGCTATTTGAATTCCTTCTTCTGATGCAGAGATACTTTTAAACAAAGGCAATAGTGCACATTCACATAAAAGCTTCATTATCAAAATTGGAATAATTGGCCCAGTCTTTATAAAAGAATATGCCTGAAGTACAGTAGTGCAACTTTAGGTTTAAGTCATATACAAAAACTTACGACCCTTTCCAATGCATTGAAAGGGTCTATAAATACTTGACTAAAACTAACTAACTATGAAATTAAAATCCTACTTAATTGGTACAACCTGATTCAGAATATCTTCCTCACGACAATTTGGCAGTCGGCAGCATGATTCATCACTTACGTTGTTTGCCTTTAGACTTGAGTTGGCATATTGCAAGCATTGGTTCCACTTCTGGTGGTCGGTTGAGACGAGAATTGAGTTGGGCAGCATAGGTGGCATCTTGTGTATCGGGAATGATACACCCGATTGCATCTGTCAGGCACTTGAGGGCGGCTCTCTGGCTGTATGGTTTGACTAGGAACAACCAGTAGGTGTCCCAAGTCAAACTGTTAATTCCTGCGATCAATCTCCCATTTTTCTCCAGCTCTTGATAACATGATTGCTCCAATGTTTTAGCCGATAGCAATTTACCTGGGGTACATTGAGAGATCATGTTAGATAAGTAGAGAGTATCATTAATCAATTCAAACAAATTACTTGTGGTTAACTTGCATCTGGAAACTGATCTCTCTGCCTTCATTAACTGGGACTGCCATTCCATAAATAGGATCTCTTTATGTGATTCTAGGATTTTTGGCAAATTAGCTGCCTGCCCCTCATTAGTGTCTTGCCACTTAAGAAAATTGGTCAAGGTCTCATCGGCCTGCTCCAAGTCTATTCTAGCATCAACCGATTTATCACTTATTGATGGTGTTAAGTCACATAAAGGTTCTTCTTGAGCGATTTGTTGACATAACAGCCTTATTTGTGTGACCAATGCTTTGTTAATCTGTAATGCTTCGGCTCTGAACTCAGCTGGCTGCGGAAGATTCTTGGACTTTTCTATTTGGGCTGATAATTGAGCAATTTGCTCACATTTAGATTTCCCCATCTGTTCATGCACTGCTTTCAATTTTGCCAGCGCTTCCGACAGCTCCTTCTGCTTTTGAATGGCACTTGAATCAATTCTTTGTTTTTCTTCCTGCAATTGTTTATTCAATTGATTGTTTATTTGTTGCTGTGTAGACAACTGCTGTTCAAGTTGCTCTGCCTTTTGTACAAGTGCCTTCGATAACTGTACTTGTAGCGAGGTGATTGATTGGTCCTTTTCCCTTAACAGATTAGTCACTTCTGATGCCTTGTCCATGGTGGCTACCGAATAGGCTCTAGCATATTGGGGCAATTTAGTGAGGTCATCAGAAGGATCAAATTCTTCTTTCCAGACCACATTGGCTGTCACTATTTGTTCAGGGAATAGGGAAGGTTGATCAATCCTTCTCCTTTTCCGCTGTTGTTTTACTACAGCCCTGTGCTTTGGACTGTAAAAGACATCCAATGGAGGTATCTCCTCCACTTGCAAAACAATATGATCGGAAGGATCCTTAGGAATTATCTCTATTCCTGTAGAAATGGGTAGGCCGCTGGTTCCACTTGGAACCTGTTTAGATGTTGTCTCCTATGTGTCAGCCGCTTTTGATGTTTCGGCTTCCTTTGAGCTCTCAAGATTTCTTATGATTGAGTCGAATTGCTACCATTCCTGGAGCAATTTCGGGTGAATCTGGGCATCTACATTCACTTCCGTGCTGCTCTGCTCTTGTTCTTTCCTCTGTATTTCCTCTTGCTCTCTTCTCCGCACTTCTTCCTGCTCTTTTCTCTGCACTTCCTCCTACTCTTTTGTTTGGATTTCTCCAACAATTTTTGATGTAGTAGGAGGTTCCTTAGTGAGTCACTGCTCAGGCTCGCTTGATTCTGTCATCGGGGTCGTTGCTAACAGATCTAGAGGTAGGGTTTGCAACCTCTGTTCTCTAAGTCTGTTAAATTCAACTAACTCATCATCTTGATATTTCATTCTGGCTAGTGATTTAACCTGAAATAGCGACTCGGTTGAGGAGAACAGGTCATCAAACATATCATCTTTATGGTCAAATTTAGTTAGCTTTGCCTGTTCAAGTGCATTGTAGGCAACTTTGTTTGGATCAAATCGCCTATTAGGAAGAGTAGCGAGATTCAGTGCCTTAATCTTATCTGCTTCCTTCTCTGCATGTTTAAAGTCATGCAGAGCGTAGACACCGCATCTTAGAGGAAAAGGAGGCCAAACCTGCTTCTTTTTGTTCCTTAGAGTCTGTGTAACTCCTTCGGATGTAATCTGATAGGCTACCTCCCGGGCTAACAATTTATCGGGTATATACAAAGGGAGGACGTGAGGCTTGGCCTGGCTGCCGAAAACTCTTACATAGGTGAATTTTTCTTCTCCGAACCATCTCCCTATGGATGTCAAGTCAATCTCCGCTTGGTAGGAAATCTTAGGAGCAGGTTTATAAAAAATGGCATGGTGAATGGGTAACATAAAGCCATTGCAAACTTGATATAAATGGTGTTTATTGTGGGCTTTCCATAACTTCTGGTGGTATATATGAATGGGCATGGGTTCTTGTGGAGTCCATCTCCAACCAAGCACAGAAAATTCAGAATTAAAACACAGGGTGTCCAAGATGTAGGCACTATAGTAGAATGGGGGAATGAATCTTTCAGTAATGCGGGATTTGTTTCTAAATTCAAGGACTGCGGTTGCTAGCTTATCAGACAGTATATTTCCCCAGTTCATTATTTCACTATTGCATGCTGCCTCCATCAAAGGAACCATCTCTATAGTGAAGTTTGCGGAATCATGTAACCCCCACAATCTACACATCATTACCCCGACATAACAATAAGGAGAACACAAAGAATCGACAGAGTACTTACCCGAAGACTCATGCTTGTGTTTTGCTGGGTTTTGCCTCCAATCCCGAATGGGTTCTGATTCAATGTCATTTTCATTCTTGAATTTCTCCAAGAATGCCTTGTTGTACTTCTTCTCTGGTGCAGGCAAATGGTACATTTGCCTCAAATCATCAGGTTGAAATGAGCCGAAGACTCTCCCGTCCATGGTGCAAAATGTCCTGTTTGTGATTGGGATTTCTTCAATTGCCCATCTCACCACATCTGTATATGGGAGAATTTGTTCTCGGGCTGCTATCCGATGAAGATAAGAGTCGGCTAAATCCTTTAGAGTAGCATCAGACTTCCGAGTCGTGTCTGCTGTGGCTTGCACCATCGTTACCTCAGGCTCTTTGGCCTCAATCAGATTGTAGATGCTCAACTAAGTACTTTTGCCGAGTCCTAGACATGTAGTGTCGGATATCATTTTTTCTTGCTTCTGGATTGGCAATGTGTTGTCCTGTAGCTGCTGAAGCGGAAGTTGTTGCAGTTTTCTTATATTTCTTCCCCATTTGGCTTGAATTTGCTGCTTCAGAATAGCTCTGCACAGGAGAGAAAATGAACATAATGCGGAGAATTGGTAGCGCAAAACAAAGATGAACGAGATATATTAATCAATGAATAATGGTGGATTTAACTTAAGGTGGCCGCGGATACAATATCTAAAGAGATTTTAGACTTACTGTTGTTGGGAAAAGTATCCAATACGGAATGACCCTATCCCACTCTAAGGGTGATAGTTCCTTAGCAACAATCAAAGCAAAGCTATCTGAGATTACTTCTTTATGAGATGTAAGAGAGGGGAGAAAGAGATCCACTAACCGATGTCTTCCGCTAATGGTTGATCCAATCTTCTCTCTTTGCTGCTTGCCCCTAGCTCCTTGCTCTTTCACTGGCCCAGCTACACCAAGATCCTGCAAAATGGCAAGAGAGGGAAACTACAAGAAGCATACATTCATAATTGATTCAAGGATTAGAATAAATCAAATACACAAGTATAACAACACACCATTAAGACACATGCATATAGAAGAACCTCAAATGCTTTATTAATGGAAGAAGTAAGGTTCAGGAAGTGATACAACCATAAGAGGCCCAATCCAGCATCACCTTCCCAGCAGAAAGAAATCTCCTCTTCACCTCCTTCAAAGCAAATCACCCAATAGTTCTAAACTCAAACCAACAGCAATTCTTTACATTCACAAGATTCCAGCCTCCCTAGACCTCATGAGAGAGATCTATATATAGGAGTTTTGGAGAAAGGATGAGTCAGCTTGAGGCTGGCATGAAGCTGACTAGTGTCCTCTCTCACTTTAGTTCTTAAGTCCACTTGGAGGTTCTTGCTTCCACTTGGAGATTTGGAACCTCTTACTCATCACCAGTCGAATTCTCTGATCCAAGTGTCATTTTGGAAGCTTCCTGGGCATTGACACCTTGAGGAATGACTGTGCCACATGTCCAAACTCGCCCAGTGCAGGTAGCCTTCTTTTCAGTTGACATTCAACGCAGGTAGACAGTGGAGCAGTTGACATTCAGCGCAGATGCTCAGTGGAGCAGTTGACATGATCTAGAATTGCCTTGTTTTTGAGTGTTTTCAGGTGGAGAACTTTTATTCAGTGTTGTGGTTTGCTGACCTTGTTCCTCTAGGGGTAGGAACAACATGTTTAGGGACTTTGGATCCCTTAGATTATGGACATTTCATGCTTCATACTGTAAGGCACAAAAATGTCTATAACAGTTGCCCCCTAAAGTATGAGGTCGTTTATCGGGTGAAATGCTTTATCAGGAGGATCCGAAGTTCATTCAATTGCTGGGAGGTGACCTGTAATAAGATACAATACAATAAATTATTTTTCATACTGCTTTCATGATCTAGCTGAGGCGAGCATTCCCATGCTCAGCTTTATAAATACATTTTCTGTACATAGAACAGACAATCGTCTGATGGTAGACTGATAATTCTCTGCTGAAATTATCATCCTTTGAGTAGGATGATCATCTGCTGCACATGTCAATGTCTTTATTTCCTGAATATATATCGCAGCCCGGATGGATGAAACTAGATCCGGGGTCTTCAAACTCGTTCGATCTTCACTCTAAGTACAAGTGAATCCATGTGAGAATTTCTCGAAGTCGAACATGGAAAGACATCGCTTGATTACCAGTCAATGATGTAAACTGTTAACAAGTGCGAGAGGAGTCACCGATAATGATGATGACCCTCAAGGTACGACAGTACAATCCACGTCATGTGAATAAAGGACTTGGCGTCGAACACCACGTAGAATCTTTCGGTCGAAGGTCATTGATGTATACCTGTCGCCGGAAGTGAGAAACTTGCCATTGAGGCATGCAAGCTTCAAAGTACTGAAGGGGTTGTTCCTAGATCAACTCCTTGGATAATGAACTGATGTCGACAAGGAGCGATCCATCAAAGGAGGGCCTTAATGAATCCCACATCAGTGACACGGAACGGAGCTAATGATTTTAATGGAGGTGAAAACAATCTGTGAAATATGATTCAGGGTGGCGGTCATGAAAGGATGAAAGATGATGTATGGT
Source organism: Pinus tabuliformis (assembly GCA_031772625.1). NCBI lineage: Eukaryota > Viridiplantae > Streptophyta > Pinopsida > Pinales > Pinaceae > Pinus > Pinus tabuliformis. Next base: position 1,022,242,744 of record CM062805.1, read on the forward strand.
AGTGGATGGGACACGGTTGACTCTTTCTGAACAACATCTCTTGAACATATAACGACACTGATGCGATGGATCGGTAGCATTACCCCAAATGTGGATGGTTTGACGAGACCATGGTGATGAGACCGGTGAATGAAACAACCCAACCCGATGTGGTACGGAGGAAAAGTGTCATGTTCAAGAGCGACTTGCTACCATTAAAGCTTTGAGGTTCTCCCAATTTTTCCCCAGTCATTTCTGACCAGTACCTCTTTATTTCTGTCAAGCTTGAGGAGGATAACATATGCTTGTTCTATAACCTGCCCTTCGGGCAAGCCCATCGCTATGTTTTAACGAGCCTAGCGATAGGGAAACTCGTTCTCGTCTAAAGACAAGTTTGTCGCTATTTAATCATTTTAACGAGTCTAACGACAAGGAAAACTCGGTCCTTTTCATTTTTAGAGAGTCTGAAAAGGTACGTAAAGTTAACTCCAAAGGTCCTTTTTCGTCATCTAATCCCTTAAGTCCGAAAAAGTATAAAACAATACAGAAGGGATGAATATTCGATAGTTTTATCGAGCCGAACCAGACAAGCGCTCGATCTTTTTGTGCAATAATCCCTCAGGTCCAAAAAGATTAAAATCTAGAGGAGGGATAGCTCTTCCGGTCATTTTAACGAGCTGGAAGGCCAAAACTCAGCAAACTTTTCATATTTTACGAGTCAGAAGAAAAGAGCTCAAAGAAGACTCGTATTTTGAGGAACGAGTGATAAACAGGGATAGCAGCAGATTCCAGGTACAGGTTGGAATTTTCCAATCACGGCAGTGTCACAAGGATGGCTAGGTGAAATCACTCTTCGCAGCTGTTCCTCAAAATAGGTAAACAATCAAGTGGAGGTGAATGATCGGCCAAATAAAAAGTGGAGGTGACAGTGCAAACACGACCAAGGCTTTTATGGCTGATGAATTTACGGTCTCAAATGGCTATTTACCAGTATTGGGTTCATTTTTAAAGAGCTTGAATGCGCCAAAACACTGCTCAAGCTTATGTTTATTTTTTAACGAGCATGACTTCCGCGTTAAAACTGCTCAGATCTTGCGTTTATTTTTTAACGAGCATGAACTTTATGCTAAAACTGCTCGAATCTTGCGTTTATTTTTTAACGAGCATGAACTTTATGCTAAAACTGCTTGATTATACCAGCCATAAGATAAGAATGTCTCCTGTGAGATAGCTATTTTTTATGGAGCTTTATCTCACGAAGCTATGCTCCTCATCCTTTCTTTATGCAAGTTCGGAAACGGCTAACCCAAAAAATAGATAAATAACCGCTCTTAGCTTGCACTCCAAAAGGTTTGCATGCCCCCAGGTATAAAATACAATTTCAAGGCTGCCCCTCCTCCTTCTCACCTCTGCTTTTCTTTGGGTGTTCACAACTACTTGTCGTCTTGCCAGTCTAATGTTAACGATACTTGTCTTCTCGTTATTTTTAACGGGTCTTATGCGATACTTGTCTTCTCGTCAGCCCAACTTTTAATAGATTTTTCGCAAGATCGCAAGAGAACAGCTACTTGCGACAACAGAGCAGCTACTTGCGACAAGAGAAGAACACTACTCAAAGACAAAACATTGGTGTTACGGAGGGAGGCTTACCTCTTTCTGGTTACCCAAAGATTGTCTTGTTAGCAGATTAAACAAAACACTTCTTCGGCAATGCCTACCGAAATAGACAAAGGTGAATGACCCTGTTCCGTCAAACACATAACTTTGACAAAAGAATCTTATTCCAGAACAACCCATCTTCCTAGACGGATGGGATACGGACTAGTCATATTCTCCCGCGGAAACCTACCTTATACCTGAGGTTTTCTCTGCCCGAAGCAGACCAGGATGCATGCCCCCTAGGTTCCAGTCCCATCTTTCCGAATCACTCGTACTCATCGGGAAGAAGGACTGGGGGTGGAGACATTTCTTGATTGAATAGACCATTCAGGGTTGGTATGTGACTATTTGCGATGCGTGATCCTGGAAATGAAAGTTGGTCTACGAGCTTGACCATTCTTCCTTCGTGTGGAAAACACATTACTCTAAAGAGTGAGGAGACTATTGCTCCCATGCAATATATATAGTCTCGTCCAAGGAGTAGGTTATAATCCAAGGGTCCTTGAACGACCATCACGTTCATTTGAACGGCCTTCCCTTTCAATGTAATGGGCACATTGGGGAGGATCCCTAATGGTCGACTGGTTCCTTTATCGAAACCCGAGAGATTTCTTATCTCAGGCAAAAGCGCCGGGGAACCCAGTGCTTTCCAAGAAATAGAGGAAAGGATACTCACAGATGCCCCTTCATCAATGATAGTGCCAGCCATTACCATTCTGTATATTTGGACTATAATTCTGAATGGTATACTAGCTGGCAACCGGGGTCTGCCTAGTTGGTTCCAATCAAAGGACACAACCAGGTTGCTTGGCGGTGGGACCGAATACACGGCCGGATATGACCCTGACTATGTTCCTTCCTGCGATAAAGGAATGGGCGCATTGCCCTGACGCTCGTTAGAGTCTGTGTTGATGAAAAGAATCTGGATGGTGTCATCCTTATTCTCTTCAGTGAGGGTGTTTTTGAAGATGAATCTTCAGTGACGGTGTCATTTGAAGATGAAACTTCTGAAGGGAGAACCGGGTCAACTGCCGTTTCGACCTTTGGACTTTCGTCCGGTCTGGATTCAGTAGGTTCATATTCAATGACTGACGCTTCAACTGACCACTTGAGTGGGCCAGCTGTATTCTCAACCAACGAAGGACTTGGCACGAGTTTTTTGTATCCAGGAGGAAGTCTCAACGGTGAAACCGGACGATCTTCCAAAACTCTCTTCGCTTCGTCTAAGAAGGGACAACAGTGGATGGCATGATCGCCTTCACACAGTCTGCAGGGGGATCTTGCTCCCCCTCTTTGTCTTGAACCTTCACTTTCGCTGGTTGACGGTAAGCATTCAACATGGCTATCAGAGGTTGATGCTCCCGAATTGTGCAAACGAGGGGACCAGTCCCTTAGTATCTGGGGAATACAGGGACAATCTCTATGGAAGTGGTCTCCTCTACATATGACACATGGCGATTTAGGCCCGGTCTGTGCTGTGTGTGGATTTTTGTCAGATGTCTTTTGCTTGCCCCCAGTCACCTTAGGCTCCTTCTTCTTCTTCTCTCTCTTCTTCTTCTCCTTCTTCTCCATGGGAGCTTGGCTTTTGCCGGCTCTACCTTGCGAAGATGAAGGATTAGAGGAAGAGTTATAGGAAGTAGAAGGCTGGTGGGCAGCTCTAGACTGATCTAACTATTGACTCGACTGTTCAGGAACCATGGTGTTCTGAACTACATTGGTTGAGAATAGCCATATTGGCAGGCCAATTGTCAGTCCTGGAAGCGACAATGTGGCCATGTGGGGCGCACCAACTTCTCCCCAAGAGGAGAAAGGACTAGGATTTCCATCAAGGGGAATTCCTTGGTTGGTGCGTTCCATGTTCTCAACCTACAGATCAACGCAGGAATAGGAGGTGATTATGTTCCGTTTTAAAATAAATTTTATAACGACGCTTTAGACACAACTTGCTTTTTCACTTTTTAAGAGTCGAGAAAAAGCTAAAGATGAATCTAGTCTCCTTCGATGTTTTAACGAGCCCGAAGTGACAAATGCTCGGATGGAATTTTTCAGTTATAGAGTTTGAAAAAGGCCAAAAGAAACTACTCTGGAGTTCTAGGCAGAGGATGTGCCAAACTTTTCACAAAACCACAGAATACGTTTTACGGTACGGGTGGTCGATCTTCGTGAATGCTGTGTTCACTGCATTGCGATCAGTAGGGCGGCCGACACGGCTTCCTATGGATAAAGGCTTTGTTCCTATAGGGGTATCCCAATATATACGCGACGGTACATGGGAGCACAAGTCCGTATTGATACTTATCGCTTCACCGTGGAGGAATCACCCAACCACTCAACGCTAAGATATCACGTTTAACGACGCCGGAACACGTCTCTAGCTTAGACCTCTATGTGTTTGCGTTATGTTTCAAAGCGTTGTTATGTAAATTCAATTTATTTTAGGTTGATCTTGTTTAGCAGTTTTCCTTTATGGATCACCACGAGATGTATGGTACAACTCCTAAATGCAGTCTAAATATGAGAAGCAAGCTTTTTCAATCTTTTCAACTTATGAAAATCTTAACTACTGAGGGAAAAGAAAGACATCATCTTTTCACACAGATCATAGAGCACACACTAATGCACTTTTTCCTAAATCAACATGCAAGCTGTCAAAATGCACATGCACAATGCAGGTGTTTCTTTTCTCTTTCTTAATGTTGGTGTAATACAAAAAGAAAGCTGTTGTATAACTTTAAATTCAATTTCAAGTGAAAGCAAACAAGCTTTTGTCCAAAATCAAAAGACACCTTAAGATTTACTTGTTTCAACACTAGAAATACATAAATTCAAACCATATGATGAAAGCAAAAGCTCAATCAGCTACGAACAACAAACAAACTAACTCTTAAGATTAGAACGACACTTATCACAGGTCTAGATCTAAGAGGCCACAGCAAGACTAGTTCACTTTCGTTATGGGAAACTGCAAATGATGTAAGAAATACACAAAGAACAAATACAGTTTCTTTATACAACTGAGGCAGAATAGTGGCAAAGAAAGGTGGTTTCAGATAGGTACATTGACTGATAACTGGCTGCAAAAACAGGGATGAAAACAGGGCAACAGAAAGCAAGGAACCCCAGTGGCACAAGGCCTAACTGGTTCAGCGCAGGTAGAACACTGTCAGTTTGACATTCAGCGTAGGTAGCCCCTTTGGGACCTGCGATGAAATGCAGACTGCCTTCACAGTGCCTGCAATGAAGAGAGAAACTCTCGTTTCTCTTGGTTTCCGGGTTACAGATTGCTCAAAAATCAACAATTTTTGGCCAAATCAAAGCTATCAATCTAGTACATACTAAAGGATGATTCAAAGGAGGATGAAAAGCTATCACTAAGAGCTGTTCAGAGTCCTTGTGGATCAGCTCTTCAAATCATAAACATGCCCAGAAACTGAGCTAGAGTAGCTGCCCTCTACTTTGCATTTGAAAGATCCAAATGCAGTTCGATTCGGTACTCCCTGTGTTTAGGAAATGAATAGAAAAAACACAAACAACCAACAAGATATGATCCCCAGTGGAGTCGCCAATTTGTTGTTGGGAAAAGTATCCAATACGGAATGACCCTATCCCACTCTAAGGGTGATAGTTCCTTAGCAACAATCAAAGCAAAGCTATCTGAGATTAATTCTTTATGAGATGTAAGAGAGGGGAGAAAGAGATCCACTAACCGATGTCTTCCGCTAATGGTTGATCCAATCTTCTCTCTTTGCTACTTGCCCCTAGCTCCTTGCTCTTTCACTGGCCCAGCTACAACAAGATCCTGCAAAATGGCAAGAGAGGGAAACTACAAGAAACATACATTCATAATTGACTCAAGGATTAGAATAAATCAAATACACAAGTATAACAACACACCATTGAGACACATGCATATAGAAGAACCTCAAATGCTTTATTAATGGAAGAAGTAAGGTTCAGGAAGTGATACAACCATAAGAGGCCCAATCCAGCATCACCTTCCCAGCAGAAAGAAATCTCCTCTTCACCTCCTTCAAAGCAAATCACCCAATAGTTCTAAACTCAAACCAACAGCAATTCTTTACATTCACAAGATTCCAGCCTCCCTAGACCTCATGAGAGAGATCTATATATAGGAGTTTTGGAGAAAGGATGAGTCAGCTTGAGGCTGGCATGAAGCTGACTAGTGTCCTCTCTCACTTTAGTTCTTAAGTCCACTTGGAGGTTCTTGCTTCCACTTGGAGATTTGGAACCTATTACTCATCACCAGTCGAATTCTCTGATCCAAGTGTCATTTTGGAAGCTTCCTGGGCATTGACACCTTGAGGAATGACTGTGCCACATGTCCAAAATCGCCCAACGCAGGTAGCCTTCTTTGCAGTTGACATTCAATGCAGGTAGACAGTGGAGCAGTTGACATTCAGCGCAGATGCTCAGTGGAGCAGTTGACATGATCCAGAATTGCCTTGTTTTTGAGTGTTTTCAGGTGGAGAACTTTTATTCAGTGCTGTGGTTTGCTGACCTTGTTCCTCTAGGGGTAGGAACAACATGTTTAGGGACTTTGGATCCCTTAGATTATGGACATTTCATGCTTCATGCTGTAAGGCACAAAAATGTCTATAACACTTACTATTTCATTAAATGGCCGTTTAAACCTGTCAATTCTTTAAATGCTCATCATATCGTTTATTGGCTGAATGATTCATTTAAGCGCGGCTTTGATGTTTTGGAAGTTGAGCGTAAGTGAATCGCATTTGGGAAGAGAAAGGCCTTTAATACTAAATAACCATAAAATATCCCGGCTTAATCAATCTTTTTTGAAATCTGCACTTTAGCTTTATCATAATCGGCGATCGGGGGAAAGCTTAAGTTGTTATATTGGTTCCTTTCGGAATTCCCGATTGCCGATAGTGATATCGCAAATTCGCATTGGGAGTTTTGAGCGAGGGCTTTAGATGCATGCATGGTATATCCCCGATCGCCGATAGCGATATCACATCGGAGTGAAGAGGGGCCCTTTATTATGATTGCTTACCTTCCCGATATCCGATAGCCTTTTGTGCATTGTCGCGTTGGGGAAAATCAATGGGTCTTTTAAGTCATGCATCCTTTGTCATTGCGATATGCGATCTTGCGATCGCTTTATCGCAATAATAAAAGATTACTCATTCTTTATTATAAAACCGATTAAGTGATTTATCAAAAGGTTTTATAATGTTTTATTTGGTTTCGGAACTTTTTGAATAATGATAAGTTGATACCAAATTAAATGAAAAGGGACCCATTTCATATTATAGTTTTGAAAGTAAAATTTTTATGAAATGGGGGGTTGTTGTAGAGCACAACATGACCATGGGTGGAAAAGGAAAGAGCGCTAAAACACAACGGTGGGACCCGCGCTTTGGAAACCGGCGGTTTTGATACGGGCGCCCTTAAACGGTAAGAGGTTTTGGATGAGAGCGGAGTGATTCCATACATCGATCAACTTGTGGGAAGCAGAGGAGAGAGAAAACCACTGTTGATCGCGTGCTATCAGTCGAGCAAGTCAACCGTGCGAAACGTGCGTATGGCATCGGATCTAGAGGACCCAGATCGAATGGCTGAGATCGCGCCCGATGGAGGAAGCAGAATCGACGAAGGAATACGCCGTGTTTTAGAAGGATTTGGAATCCATTTGGCTGCCACTATGGAGGAAGAAAGCATCCACGACGTAACTGAAGACATGAACCAATGAAGCAGGCTGGCGCTGTTTAGAGGAGGACAAGTGGCCACTCCTTGAGTGTTCATGATGACGCCGAATAGGGAACTCCAATCGCAGCTGCAGAAGGTGAATCGACAGAGGCAAAAGAGGAACCGAATATGTCTTGGAGATGAATGGCTAAAGCCATGAACATAGATAGGATACACGGTCAAGTTAGTCGAAGTCAAGAGACAGAGAAAGGAACCAGAATCCTGAGAGGAGGACAGAACACAGAGAACAGTGAAGCAAAATCAGAAGAAGATAGAGGGCTGAGCTAACCAAAGGTGGCATCGAGTACCAGAGTGTTGAATATTCAAGCCATCCCATAGAGGAATCTATCTAGATTGAGCATCACATTTGGTTCTTTCCACTGTAGACCAAAAGGTCACAGAGTTGGTAGGAAGAAGAAGTCTGTGTACTCAAGTGGCTTGGGGAATCCAAGAACCACCCTGCCAAGCAAAACCTGCTTCAGGTGAACTCGAATTGAGTCTCTGTATTGTAATTCTATGCTTAAAGGCATAATAAAACAAGGCCACCACTGAAAGCTGGACCGGAGATGTAGCCCTGGAGAATAGGGTGAACTCCTTATTAAATTTCTTGTGTCTTTGTGATTGCTTATTGTAATTCTCTGCTGTCTTTCCCTTTTATTGTCTGTGTATTGGCAATCTAATCGATCTGTTGCTTCCATAACACAGAACACACACCAGCACATGAGTTTGTAATACCTTTGTTTAATAAATATTTAACTGATGTCACTCATAGGGTGAATATCAGATCAAGTGGTATCAGAGCTTTAGGTTGTAAGGTTAGACAAGCTTGTGTTGGTTTAGCTATGAATGCTCACAAGATCAAAGCTCAAATTAGGAGAAGGAGAGTTTGTGGAAACTAATCCTAAAATTGGGAGAGTCTATCCTCAAAAGACAATGTTAGAGGAAGTTTCTGTGGGGCCAGACCCTTAATTCATAGAGAGTTTCCTAGCTATAAAGTCTATGGTTGAAGAAATGTATAGAGACTTTAGAAAGCAAAAGGTGGAAGATTCATTAGGTTCTAAACAAGATAAATAAGAAGATGAGTCTCACTTCCATGACCACTCCAAAGGAAAGGGGAAGAGGAAAGCTTTCTCACACCTCATAATAGCCTTGTGCATAATAAGAAAGCATCTTTGATTAAGATAGATGTTAAATTTGATTTGCCTATATATGATGGAGAGATAAATGCTGAAAAATTGGACAATTGGATTAGACAGATTGATGTGTATTGTAAAGTACAGAACATAGACTCAAACAAGAGTAAGATTCAGCTGGAAAGCCTACGCCTAGGAGGCACTGCCTTGGTTTGGTGGGAAGGTAGAACCCAAGCTGATATGAAAAGACATGGCAAGACCATCTCTATCTGGAGTGAATTTGTTGCTGCAATCAAAAAGTAGTTCTATCCATTGGTCTACATGCAACAAGCCATGATGAGTTGGCAAACTCTTCGAGAGTTGAAAGGGAAAAGTGTGCAAGGGTATACTCAAGAATTCAGAAAGAGAGAATTGATGTTGGGTATCTCATTAGATTCACCAGAGACTCTTTTGAAGTACATTGGTGGTCTACACAACTACATGAGGCATACCATCCTCATGTTTAATCCCACTAGTATAGATGAGGTATCTGTACAAGCTACTCATCTAGAGGCTAGGGGAAAGAATGGCAATCCAAAAGTTGGGGGACTATCCCAACCCACTGTAAGCAAGAGCAAGGAGAAAAGAAAGCAGAAGTGGAAAGCAAGGAAGGCCAACACTGCACAAAAAGCCAAAGCTTCATGCACTCACTGTAAAAAGGAGGGGCATGATGATGAGCATTGTTGGATTCTACATCTAGAGTTGAGACCTAAGAAGTCCGAGGGCAAGAAGAAGAAGACTACTGTAGCTATTCAGAAATATTTGGGGTCAGACTCGGGAGATGAAACAACTATAGTAGTGATAGGTATAAAAGGTAAGAATTATGAAGCATCTACTAGAAATTCTGCTCAATTTGTTATTGATGAAGAAAATGAGAGAAAAAGGCATGAGCTTTTCCATATTCGAGTTATTTCCAAAAATAAAAAGATTGATACTTTGTTTGATAGTGGCTCACAAGTAAATATAATTTCTGAAGCAATTGTAAAGAAATTGGGATTAGCAACTACACCTCACAAGAAACCATACCCATTAGGATGGTTGAATGATAAAGCACAACTACAAGTGACTAGACAGTGCAAACTCAAGTTTTCTTTTGGGTCAACATTTGTAGATGAGGTTGAGTTAGACATAATTAATTTGGATATATGTGGAATTTTTTTGGGAAGTCCTTACTTGTATGATAGAAAGGCTATTTTCTATAGGGCTGAGAACAAGTATCTACTTGTTAAAGATGGAATCGAATACTTTGTAAGAGCTCATACGCTCAAGAATAATTATACTCTCATAAATTCAAGACAAATGAAAATAATGATAAATTCATGCAAACAATTCTTACTGATGGTTGTAAAGGAAAATAAACCTGATAAAACCAATGTATTTGAGGGCTATAATGATGAACAACAAGCTGATATAGAAAAGGTTGTTTCAGAGTATGATGTTTTATTTCAGGAACCTAAAGGTCTGCCACCCAAAAAGGGAATAGTACATGATATTATTTTGCGGCAAGATGTTCCATTGCTTAGCATTGGGATGTATAGGTTTTCTGCTTTAGAGAATGCTGAAATCAAGAAGTAGGTGCAGGAGTTGCTCGCGAAGGGCTTCATCAGGCCTACCACATCACCATGTGGGTCACCAATCATTTTGGTGAGAAAGAAAGATGGCTCTTGGAGAATGTGCATTGATTACCGAGCACGGAATAAGATAACAATCAAAAATCGTTATCCCCTTCCTCGCATAGATGATCTTTTAGATCAATTGAAAGAAGCTGTTTATTTCACCAAGCTTGATTTTCATAGTGGACACCATCAGGTCAAAGTTACAGAGCAAGATGCATGGAAGACTACTTTCAAAACAAAGCAAGAAATGTATGAATGGTTGGTTATGCATTTTGGCTTAACTAATGCTCCTGCTACTTTCATGAGATTAATGAATGATGTACTCAGACCTTTTCTTGATGATTTTGTTATTGTGTATTTGGATGACATTATGATTTTTAGTACAACGTGGGAATAACATTTAAAGCATGTTAAGTAGAAATTAGATGTTTTGAAAAGAGAAAAACTTTATGTTAAACTCTCAAAATCTGAATTTGGCAAAACATCTCTAAACTACTTGGGTCATATAGTAGGGGGAGGTGAATTGAAAATAGATCCCTCTAAAGTGGCAGTCATTTTGAACTAGCCTAAACCCATGTCTGCTACAGAGGTGAGAAGCTTCTTAGGAGCAGCACAATATTGGAGGAAGTTCATTTCTAACTTCTCCTCGATTGTAACTCCCTTACATGCTTTAACAGGATTGAATAAGGTGTTTCAGTGGGGAGGAAAACATCAGAAAGCCTTCAACACCTTGAAAGAGAAAATTAGTGCAACATGTGTACTAGCACTACCAGATCTACAAAGACCATTTGAGATCCAAACTGATGCCAGTGACTATGCCATGGGAGCAGTGTTGACACAACACGGTAAACCAATATGTTATCATTCTAAGACTTTTAATCCCGCAGTAGTTAACTATCCTATATATGATAAAGAATTGTATGCATTAGTTCAGAGTGTGAAAAAGTGGAAACATTACTTAATGGGAAAAGAGACAGTAATACATACTGATCATCAACCACTTCAATATCTACACTCCCAAACTAAGTTGCAGCAATCAAGACATTACATATGGATGGGGTTTCTACAACAGTTTCATTTAGTCATCAGATATAAAAAGGGCATACATAACAAGGTTGCAGACATATTATCTAGACCCATTATAAATGCATCTACCATACTTAAGCATAATTTTGTGCTACATGAAAGCTACAAAGAACAATATGATTAGGATGTGGACTTTAAAGATGTATATGCAACTTTGAGTCAAGGCAAAAGAGTAGAAGAATTGGACTATCATGTGAAGGATCGACTCTTATACCATTGTGGAAAAATCTGCATTCCACAAACTGGGAGGATAAAGATATTAGGGAAGCACACACTTTTTTGATATCAGGTCACTTTGGGGTAAGTACAATAGTTGCACAACTGCAAAGATTCTGCTATTGGCCGAAAATGAATGAGACAGTTTCTAGATATGTAAGAGGGTGTGCCATGTGTGCTAAAAGTAAGCCCAGCAATAGAAAACTAGGCTTGTACACTCCATTTCCAGTTCCTTCTCACCCTTGGGAAAGTGTTTCCTTGGATTTTGTTGGAGGTTTGCCTAAATCTAGGAAAGGTCATGATTATCTATATGTTGTTGTGGATAGGTTCAAAAAAATGTGTATTTTAATACCTTGCAGTAAACAAATTACAACTGAATAGATTACAAAATTGTTCTTTGAACATGTATGGGTTCATTTTGGATTACCCACTTCCATTGTATCTGATCGAGACACCCGATTTGTGAAAAATTTTTGGTCAAGCCTGTGGGAACTGATGGACACCAAACTGAAGAAAAGCATAACTTTTCATCCACAAACAGATGGCCAGACAAAAGTAGTAAACAGGACAGTGATCTAGTTACAGAGAGGATATTGCAGCAAACATCCTAAGCTTTGGGATGAACAGTTGTTTTATGTGTAGCATGCTTACAACAGAGCAAAACACTCTTCTACACAGAGATCTCCTTTTGAGACCTATTTTGGTTTCACACCAAGGTCTCCTTTGGATTTTGTCTTTGGTAAAGATACCATGGTTGATGGGCACAATGATGTGGACAAGGCAACTAGGTTCATTGAACATATCCAGGAGATCCGCCAGGCAGTAGAGGAACAACTGGAAAAGAGCCAAACTAAGTACAAGGCTAGGCATGATAAGCATCGGATGGAGCATAGTTTTCAAGTTGGAAACCAAGTCTAGCTATATATTAGCAAGGACTGGATGCAAGGTGAAGGTAAAAAGCTAAAGCCTATCAAGTATGGATCTCTTAGGATACTTGAGAAGGTTGGTGAAAATGCTTTTCGCCTTGATCTACCAGCTTACATGCACATCTACTTAGTCGTAAATGCAGATTGCTTGAGATTTTTTGAACCTTCAATGATTGAGAACCCTGAAGAGCAAAGTCAATTGCCTTCTATTGATGACCTGCTACCTGAATACCTCAGTGAGTTGCAGGAAGACACAATGCTGGATAGGAAGGTGAGGACAACGCGCAAGGGAGATGTTGAGTACTTCAGGATTGGGCTCAAAGGTTCAAAGCCTAGCAGCACAAAGTGGATTGAGATTGGACAAGTGAGAAAACAATACCCTCACTTAGTCGATGCTTGAAAACCAACTTTTGGTGGTCCAAAAGCTTTTTTAGTGGGAAGGTCATGATCTGAATTGGATCCATAGAAGATTTGCAAAGAAACCACGACTGTATCAAGTCGGGAAAAATCTCTAAATAATCCAAAACAACGATAAAAAACACCCTAAACCAATGGAAATGGCAGCCAACGTGGAATGACGAGGACCTCGGTCAAAGCGCGCTGACTGAGGTGCATGGAGACTGCGCATGAGGTCACAGTAGCTTCTGGGAGCCTCGGATTGGGAAACAGAGGTGGTTTTTGATGCGCGATTAGCACTGATCACGCATCGCTGGGTGAACAGGGTCGTGAAGGAAAAGCCCGAGCACTCGGTCGCATGGGGGAACCAGAGGACTGAGGGCGGAAAAGGAAAAAGCGCTAAAACACAACGACGAGACCTGCGCTCTGGAAACCAGTGGTTTTGATCCGGGCGCCCTTAAATAGTAAGAGGTTTTGGACGAGAGCGGAGCGATTCCATACATCAATCAACATGTGGCAAGTGGAGGAGATAGAAAACCGCCATTGATTGTGCGCTATCGGTCGAGCAAGTCAACCGCGTGAAACGTGCATATGGCTTCAGATCTGGAGGACCCAGATGGGACGGTTGAGATCGTTCCCAATGGAGGAAGTGAAATCGACGAAGGAATACACCATTTTTTAGAGGGATTTGGAATCCGTTTGACCACTATGGTGGAGGAAGAATGCATCCATGACATAACTGAAGAGACGAACCGATGAAGTGGGCTGGCGTTGTTTAGAGGAGGAAAAGTGGCCACTCCATGAGCATTCATGATGACGCCGAACAGGGAACTCCAAGCTCAGCTGTAGAAGGTGAATCGCCAGAGGCGGAAGAGGAACCGAGCAGGTCTTGGAGATGAATGGACAAAGCCATGAACAGAGACAGGATACATGGTCAAGTTAGTCGAAGTCGAGAGACAGAGAAAGGAACCAGAATCCTAAGAGGAGGACAGAACACAGAGAACAATGAAGCAAAAGCAGAAGAAGATAGAGGGCCGAGCTGACCAAAGGCGACATCGAGCACCAGAGAGCTTGAAGATTCAAGCCATCCCATAGAGGAATCTGTCTAGACTGAGAATTACATTTGGTTCTTTCCATTGTAGACTAGAAGGTCACAGAGTTGGTAGGAAGAAGAAGTCTATGTACTCAAGTGGCTTGGGGAATCTAAGAACCACCCTGCCAAGCAAAACCTGCTTCAGGTGAACTCACATTGAGTCCTTGTATTGTAATTCTCTGCTTAAAGGCACAATAAAAAAATCCCACCACTGAAATTTGGACCGAAGATGTAGCCCTGGAGAATAGGGTGAACTCCTTATTAAATTTCTTGTGTCTTTGTGTTTGCTTACTGTAATTCTCTATTGTATTTCCCTTTTATTGTCTGTGTATTGGCAATCTGATTGATCCGTTGCTTCAATAACATAGAACACACACTAGCACATGAGTCTGTAATACCTTTGTTTAATAAATCTTTAACTAATGTCACTCATAGGGTGAATATCAGATCAAGCACCCCGAGGTGGTGGCCCTTTTCACCAGGGCAAACTGGATGTCTTTCTTTGAGAGAATTCATGGACATGATGAGGAGGTGACTAAATAATTTTTGATGTCCTTATGAACCCATTTGAAAACACATGCTACAGTCAGTTTTAGGGGCCTGACCCTAGAGCTTACACCTGATTTTATCAGCAGAATCACAGGTCTTCCACTTAGGCTTCCTTGGAGCTAGGAGGAAAAAAATTGGGATAGGTTGCTAAGAAGACATTTTTTTCATCCCGAGGAGCATCCTGCAGAGGATAAAAATGGGGTTAGAAGGACAAGCTTACCTCCTCCATGGAGTGAAGTCAGCTACCAGATAATGAAATATATCACTTTTGAAGGGAGGTTCAGTATAATTTATGGTTATCACTTTAGGTTATTGCATGAATTGAGATATGGGATGGACTTACCTGCAGCTAGAAAACTCAGTGTCCCATATTTCCTCCTCCAGTCTTTGATAAAATGTGGCACAAATCTAATGCAGGGGTCCCAGACCAGCTGGCCCACCATGGGCTCATCAAACTGTTGGTAGAAGATTCCCTACACACATACACCATCCTGATAGCTTGGGAAATTTTCAGCAATATGTCTAGAGAAGATGACATCAAAAATTTGACTGAGGACATCAACGCATCTAGCAGTGAAGAGGGGGAGAAGAAAGAGGAAACTGAGAAGGAAATTCATGAGGAGGCACAAGATATTCAAGCAGAAGGAAAAACAGAGGAGAAACAGATAGAAGAGGGGAAACTTGACAAAACCACTATTGAACCTGAGGCAGAAAAGAAGACAGCCTCAAAAACAGAGAAGAGGAAAAAGACAAAGGCTGAGAAGAAAGAGCCCAAGAAAGCCCAGAAAAAGACTGCCACAAGCAAGGCAGGGACTCAACAAGAAAAGGAGAAAACACCACCAAAGGCAGCAGAGGAAAAAGCAAGAACAACAAACACAGGAAAAATTATAGGAGATGAAGGAGAGGAACAACAAGAAGAAACATCCCATGAAATGTTGGCAAGGGAAGCATCAACTGTGCTTGCTGCATTAAGCACTCTAGTAAAACAAAAATGAAAAAGAAAAAGGCAAACCTCTATGTATTTCAAAGCCAGAAGGAGCACCAGGATTAAGGTAGGCAAGCCCCATCCACCATCAAAAGAAAAAATTATCATTGAGGATGCACCTACTGAGAAGAAGGAGGAATCTCCCTCCAAGATCTCTATCACCTATGAGAGAGGGAGTCCCAAAACTTCCACCTGGAAGGAAAGAATCAAATTGATTGACTCCAAAGCAGTCCTACAGGAAGCTCAAACCTCTCTACAGGAGACACTGACCAAGCTAAAAGAAACTGAAAAATTAGAAGAGAAGGCAGCAGAACAGTCACAAGAGGAAGGCAAAGCCAAAAAAATACTTGAACCAGGCCCTCAGTCTAATTTAGGCTCATATTACAATCTTCTAGAAGGTGGGAAGATCATCCCACAAAAATTCACTGTGCCTCTTTTCTTTGAATTAGAAAAAGAGAGGGTCAGAACCCACACCTGGATGCAGATTTCTAAATCTAAAGGAGTTGAAGACATAGGGCACATGGAAGACAAGTTGAAAGAGTTGAGAGGTGAGTTTTCTATGGTAAGGCACATAGAGGGCATTAGAAGAGCCCAACTACAGGAAGAAAACAAATTGCTGAAAAAGCAGTTACAGGACCGGGAAACTCAAGGGGGAGACAAGTTGCCAATCTTGGAAGGGCAGTAGCAGCAAGAAGGTCCACTAGTAGATAATGAAGCAGCACAGGAACAACAACACGAGGAAGAGCCATAGACCAATGTTGAAATGCTAATGAAACAACTGCAAGAAAAAGAGTCTCAGGCAACAACTGAAGTGTAGATTTTGAAATAGCAGTTGTAGGAAAAGGAAGCCCAGATGGCCTGCATGGCCAGCTGGGCAATGGAGGCCTTGTAGTGCAGAGGACCAGCTAGATCCTATGAATTGTATCTCAAATACCAATGGCTCTAATTCTAGATTAAAACATTGGTCCAAAGGGGCACAATCCCATTCCAAAATTATAATCAGTTTGTGCATTTATGTGATAGTAGTTCTGCCGAGGATAAGGCCAAGATATCAGAATTCTACCTACACAACCTGACACTTCCTGACATGAATTTATGGGATCCAAATGCTGCATTGGGAGACCTACAGCTCATGGCTATGGCTTCTTGGTTGAGCCATGAAGAAAAGAGAGCAGTGGAAATTCAGAAGATCATGACAAAGGAGCTAAGTGATCCCCTCATGATAAGGGTAGAACCAGCAGAACCATTAGATCTCATATATGCCCACCAACACCTTGCAAGAAATCCTGAGGTTGCCCTTGACTACGTTGAAAGGCAAGCACAAACTATTTCTCACTTTGAAGATATGGAGAGACTGTTTGGCTTTAACTACCTTCATGCTTGCACAAGAAGATGGAATACATTGTCCCATAGCCTAAAGATCAGGGAGTATCACTCCCCAACCAAAATGAGGGAAGCTATGAGGAGAGTGCCCTTATATAAACAATCAATGCAAAACTTGAAATCCAACTAGATTGGTCTAAAATACAGTCCTCCACTGTTGTTAGGATTGTTGGAAGGAGTTAAGGAGGAGGAAGAATAGAAACAATGGGAGGAAGTGGATAGAAAAGAAGGTTTCCATGATAGAGAAGAAGACATCACATCAGAAGCTTGGGATGTCACGGAAGTTTTTAAAGCTATTAAAGATGAAGAATTGGATTAGTTGCTCAGAGGATGAGCAACCCATTCAGCAGGGGGGTGATGATGAGCCCCAGAAATGGGTAACTATATGGGCTCATTTTGCCTATTAATTTCATTTAATCCACCATTCTCCATAGTTTTGTGCATGTTTTTGAATATATTTATGTCAATAGAGTGAATGGGATAATAACTTTGCCACATAGTCTAATTAGTGTTTATTGGAGAGTTTTGGACATGTTTGGACAAGGACCAGGCATTTATGAGCAGATTGGCAGCCAAACTCGAGGAAAAAGGGCTGAGGACTTATAGGAGGGGTGTCTCCTTCATTAATGACCCCTTCCTTGAGTTCTGCATCAGTAGCTCGGAGTGCAAAGGCCCACAATGATGATTCCAAGGGGTAGCCGAGCTAGTCTAGTAAAGTTGCTATTATCTTCAGTTTTAGGAAGCTGAGTTCCTTAAGTTTAGGAGGACTGTTGGGAGTCCCCACGTGTATAAATAAGAAGGCTTCAAGCCTCAGTAGGTTAGCCATTTCATAGTAGATTTTCGCACTTTTGTGCAGCCTTGTACACAACTCATTTTCGAGCTCTTTTTGAAGACAGTTTTGTGATGTAACTGCTATTTTCTGATAAATGAAGATGAATCCAGTTTTGAACCAGCATTGATCTTTCCTAGAGGGCTGTAGCTATTGGGATAGGTCCCAACCCAATTTTCCCAGCACCTCCTTTGTGTATTTATATGATTTTTCTTGCATTCATGAGATAATTTCTGTTGTTTATGTTAAATCTTGCTTTGTTAATTAGGTTGCTTTTGATGGTTAGAATAATTGTTCTCACTTCAGGTTGATTAGATAGTTTTCTGAAGTAACAGAAAAAGATCCAAAAAGGCTACCAAGCAGGCCTTGATCTCCTTTCTCCCTCCTTGGGACCATGATTTGAGATCAAGGCACTATTGTTGCCACCAAAAACACTATTCTTGCTTTCTAATGCAATTGCTAGTGTGAGATTTAAAGTTGGAGAAGTTGATATCAGTTGGATTCACATGCTTAGATCCTTTCTTGTTCATTTACCATGGCTTTCTCACATAATTTTTTGTCCATAAAGTTTTGTTCAACATTTCTCTGGTTTTAGGTCAGATTTTAGGCCAAAATATGCAAACTCTATTTTTCGGTTCTTTCTTGGGCCAGTTTTGAAAAATAATTGTGTAGCTCACTCGTAGAACACCCCAGCTTATCATTCCTTCATAAATTATCCTGTACCAGTTCATCTCTTAAGATTTCCCCACTCATTTGCCTCATTTCGCCAAACTGCCCTAATTCCTGCATTTTTCCACAAAGTTGCTTTCTTGACCTTTGAACAAATCCAACCATCTCCTTCATTCCTGATCTTCATTGACAGAGTCCTAGACCCATCAACACCTCCATCCAGCCTTCATTCTCCTTTTCCCATCAGTTTTCCACCTTCAAACCTCCAAAAACCACTTTCGGCCTCCTCCTATATAACCTCCTGTAGACCCCCTGTAGCCTCCTGTAGAAGATCATGCGAGTGATTTTTCAAAGTCTGATCACAACAGAAGTCTCCAAAAGGGTGCTATGGACTTCTTAGGACCTCTCCACACCTTCCTCACCTCCTGCAAAAGCTAAATCCATCTCTCTTCACCCCCAAATCTCTACACAGTCACAACTAGTTAAAACACAAGCATAATAATTCCACATAAAATTGCTCAAAAGTACAAAAAGATGAATTCTTCTCATTTCTCTTTAGAAGTAGCTTGAATACATGCATTTTACCTTTTCAGTAGTTAATGGCATCCATCTTAGTAGTTTCCATCTCTTTTCTCGCAAAAGTAGGGTTAGTAGGTAAAACTAGGGTTTGTCAGGGTTTGTGTTTCATTTCAGTTTTCATTCTCTTTCTCAAAGAAGAATAGCCTCTTTCGAGTTAGCTTTCTTTCATCACAGTTAAAAGATTCTTCTGAGAACTCATAGAAGTTGGCTTAAGCTCCTAGCGAACTTGTGCCGGCTGATCAAGTGACAACCTGCAGTAAGAGCTAGTACTTGTGCATACAACACCATCGCTTCCAAGTTTGTTACGAACTACCGGGTTGATAAAAGTAAAGTAGGGAGCCCTAGGAGTTACAGCATTATTGTTGCAATACTGGAGCTCACAATTAGGAAAAAATGATTGGTGTAAACCATAAAGGACATAGGAGCTTATAGGTGCTGCTAAGTCCTCTTGGTGTGATCTTTGTAAAGTTGCCTCCCACCCCCTTGTCTTGATCTAGGATTATGAGAGGAATTATCTATGACTTAACTTGACCTCCATAACCTTTTATGAATATAGGGTTACAAAAGGTTCCTTTCTCAAAGGCTGCAAAATTCAAATCTGTTATCACTATTGAGTCTAACTTATTGAGAGAATTCAACAATATAATTTCATCTCAATCCAACTTTGGATTGAAATTTATTCCCAACTGAAGTTAGACCAATTACATAATTCCATGTGGAATTCATGTGAAACTCATGGGGACCAACCACATCATCAATGGTGGTTACAAGACATGCTACATCACCTTATATGGGATCCCATAATGATACCACCAATGAAATCCAGGTGATATTCAATGTTGGTTGTATCTAGTTTTGGACCCCTCCCCCCTTGTTAACTCCTGGTAGAGGAGGGGGTTTCCTAGGCTGAATAAGGACTATTGATTGGTCCTCCACCCTAATAAAATTGTTTGGATATTGCACCCAATTCAAATAGGGGATCCTCAGTGGGAGTTTTGATACTATACCCCACCATTAAACCATAATGGACCGGGGGTCCCATAATGAATGTGGGTCATTGATCTACCCACAATAGACATCATACCATTAAAATGAAATCATCTAATAAGGGGGTTGATATATTATTGGTGGTGTGGTCCTATCACTTAATGGCCCTGACATAAAAGGATTTTCCCATTAAGTTTCGGGTTTTCTATTGCCACCGCCCATTTATAGGATTCAACATTGTCAACTGCATTGATGGGTGGTAGGAGATCCGTTTAGTTGACGAGTACGATAGATGGGTATTTACCATCATCTATTATCATGACCCCATGGTTTCTTCCCATATTTGAATGTTCCTTGGATCATTAACAGTTATGAGTGGTGGGAAGTCTTGTCAGTTGACAGGCGAAAAATGGGTATTTCCCGTTATCATCTTTTCTCTCCACTTGATCCAAAGTTCGAGGCTGATATATCAAATGGTGAGATATATATGGGTTCACCCCAAGACATGTAATCTTGGAATTAGAGTCCAATGGCCCTGATCTCTAATTAATTTGTCTGCAATCCTGATAGCCCAAATATATGATGATCCATGAGTCACAATTCAAATGTATGACATTGAGCCCTTCAGATGAGGGGTGTTCACTAATCAAGGAGGGAGACTACCCAACACCAATTATTCCTACATATGGAGGCACAAGATCCTAAGGTCAAGTGAAAAAAGCTTATAAGGGGTTACCTTGAGTTTCGAAATATACACAGGTTACAATAATTATCCAGTGGAGAATGTTCTAGTCTCTTGCATTCTATTGATCTCTTGTAGGTTGGTTTAGACTTGTTCATAGAAATATGATTATTAATCAAATGATTACTATTATACAAGATCTGATATAAATAAAAGAAGAAGTGTAGACCTTATACTAAATGACATAAGTTGTCTAAGAAATCAAGCTATTACATTTATCTCAACCATAACAGTCAAACAAATTAGCACAATAATGAACTTCATAATTTAGGTATTCATTTAGTTTCACAAATACAAAATATCTTACGCTAGTCATAAACAAAGAAATAAACATCATAGCCCATAATTCAAACACATAAATGTAATAGTCTTATTTGAGTGTTTTGAGATGGATGGAAATTGAAGAAGGGAATTCCACTCTCCACCCAACCATAAATCAACCACACTATAAATCTCTCTTGTGATTGATTACCCTTGAGTTGGATCCATAGTTTGAGGAAAATCTTGTACAAGGGATATACACATCAATGGATTAGTCAAACACTCAAGAGATAGATTGCATTGTCTAGGTGGTTTCACAATTATACAAAAAGCACCATAGTGACCCACTTACTCATTGAGCATCAAAATGGAGGGCTCCATGCAAATTTCAAAGGAGTGTGTTACTCAATTTTAGAGGATTAACTCCACTTTGTAGGTGGTTTAATAGAATTTTGGCAAGCACTAGTGGTTTCACAACCAACAACATGTACCCAGTAATAAGGTGGTTTAAAAACAAATAGGCAATCACTAGTGGTTTCACATCCAACAACGATAAGCCAATGGTCCAAAATGGGGGTGGTTTAATAGAAAATAGGCAAGCATTTAATTCTTTAACAACTGTAAAGAAAGAACTATGTGGTTTTACATCCAAAAAAATAATCCCATATCCATGTAGTTTAACATAATAGGAAAGAAATTAGTGGTTTAATAGCCAACATGCAAGCACTAAGTGGTTTGAAAGAAAACAATAAGCACCTAGTTGTTTGAATTTAATATCTATTCTTGGTTAAGAGGGAAGGGTTGACTTTTATGTTTCTATATGGGATGATTTCCACAACCTTGGAAAGATCTAAGTCAAAATCGACAAAGCACATATCGGTCAATGGATTGTTATTAGGTTTCTCTAAGGATTCTTCCACCAGTTCATCAATTGACATGGAAGTAGGAGGTTGATTTTGTAAGAAGTGGTCAATAAGGTCATCTTCATATATCTACCTACTTCCCACAACATTGTCAAGTTTACAAACTGCGTAGATGGATGACTATTAAAGGTTTTATTCTTCCTCATCCTCTATCCACAAGGGTAAGTCATGCTCAATAGAGGGTTGAGTAGGGGGATATAATACAAGATGCTTTGAGAGATACCCATTCTTGATTTTCATGTTCCCATCCCTAAAACTAATGTAAGCATCAACAATGGCCAACAAAGGTCTCCCTAAGATGAGAGGCTGACCATTAAACTTGGTCTTGGGCTGGAGGACAAAGAAATATGTGGGATACTTCCAAGGGTCGATAGAGACAATCACGTTCTCAATAACTCCTTCACGTGATACTATGGATTTATATGAAAACTACAATATTGTACTGGTGTTCCTCAAATCTCCTTGGAGGTTGAGATTTCGCATGGTTTCGTTGATCATAACATTGATTGCAGCCCCAAGGTCAATCAAGGCATTAAGGACTACAATGACATTAATGTGCACATCCACTACTGGGCCACCAAGATTCAAATACTTTAGGGAGATCACACTCCCAAACATTAGATCAAATAACTTCCCAACAACATTGATAGTGGTGACATCTCTTTTTCTTCTTCTAAGCCTCTTGAAACATTCTTACCTGATAAGATTATTGTAAATGGGGAAATCTTTGATGGTGTGGAGGAGGGGTATTTTAACACATAAATTCTTCAATTCTCCCAGAAGTTCAACCTCTTTCGACGTGTGCTATCTAGGTTGGACCAACCTTTTAGGATAGGGAGGTGTATTGGATTGAGGGGTACCATCCTCATTGTATTCTTCAAGATATTTAGGTGGAGAAGGTGGGTGGGCATTTGGAATCACCTTCCCAGACCAAAGGTTGATCTCTTGGATCTCCATAGCATAAGCATGATAGATTGTTTCGCCACTATAAACTTGCTGTGCCTGCTTATTGTTTGAGTTCATATTGGGTTGGCAAGGAATTTGAGGTTTCTAGGTGGATTTTTATGAGGTAGCTGTGGTTGAGTTTGAGGAGGAATTATGGGAGGAGGCTGGGATTCCTGAGGCCTCCATCCTTGTGAAGGGTTTCTCCTTTTAGGAGGTTGACGTTGATATGGCTAGAAATGTGAGTATAAGACTAAGGAGAGGATGTGGACCATCAAGGGTACCAAGGATGGAAATGCGCATTCTAATTTCAATTGTAAGGAGGATATTGTGCACCCTGCATGCCATGTTGATATGGCTGAGGGCCTTGGGGCCTCCTTTGTTTGATGAAGTAGAGATGCTCCAAGCCATTCCCTACCCCTTGGTATACAAATTTGAAGCTTGGAAGAGAGGGACATTTTTATATTGCATGCTTTTCCTCACAGATAAAGAATAATTCTATGATGTTATGTGGGCACTCATTTCTGGGATGCCTCTTAGTGCATTTAGGGAAAAAGATAATTAGTGCCATTTCTGCTTCCTCTTGCTTCCTTTTAATTTGCACAGTGTCCACATGCAAGGAAAAAGTATGCAACATTTCACTTTTAAAGTCTTTCAATATACTCCCTATCTCATGCTTGATGGTTGAGGTGGAGGGAGAAGAGTTAACCAAACCTTGATTGGACCTTCCTTCTTTCCTTGTAGCCCTAGAATGGTTCTTGAATGCTATATTGATGTCATCATAAGTCAACTGGTAAATATATCCTGCAGACAACATATTAAGGCTCTCCATTAAATCCTCCCTAATCCCTAAAATAAGTACAATCTTGAGTGATTTAGGATCAATGATACAATTATCCATCCTATAGTTTAGTTAGAACCTTTCCTCATAGTCTTCTAAGGACTCAACTGGCCCTAGGGTCATCCTAAAGATTTCTTATTTTGTCTCCTTAGATCTAAAATATTAGCTTTACTTTTTAGTAAAGGCTTTCTGCATTTGTCCATAGGTAGTGATGCTACCTCCAGGTAGGCTCGTAAACTAGCACAAGGTTGCATCTTTGAGGGTGGATGGAAAAAACTTCAAGTTATGTTCATTAGAGGTATAATCATAGATCCTACAAACTACAAAAAACTCAAACATGAATGTGCCAGGGTAGGGAAGTGGGGCTGATATTCTTCATCTTGGCCTCCCGATTGGTTTCCCGGATAGGAAAGAACTCATTTTGTAGGTTTTCAGCCATGTTTTGGATTGGTGAAATGGGCTCTTCCTACCTTATGTGTTCTTCAAAAGGTTCAGGTTGCTCACCTAGTGGATTTTCTAACTTCGATGTGGTCATAGAGGGAAGTTCACAGTCACCAAACAAGAGTGATGGTTGACTGCTTGAAGGGGTGGGGGGTTTTGGTGGAAAATTCCCTTGATTATGCATACTCATACGAAGCATGAAATAACTATTTTTTTTTGAACTTTTTCAAGTCAAACAATGTTGATGAAAAACAAAAAATATAAATAAAGGCAACTTCTAATTAGAAACAACACCTACTTCGACACCTCCCAGGCAATGATGCCAAAAAGTGACGAGCCTCAGTATCACAACAAGGGTGTTGGGACTTCCAAGGCTACCAAATTTAATTATCAACGTGGGGTTCATGCACAATTAAGATGTGATCGTGCTATATGCACAGTAGGTAAAGTTATATTCGAGCAATGGACCAAACCAATGCATACACAGACCACTCTTTCAACTAGCTTAAGGAAGTAAATTGCATAAAAGGAGAGATATTTCTACCCTAATTGTAGGAATGGAAATATTATTCTACTTGCAAAAATGAAAATGCTACGCATTCAAATGTAAAGACTAACTCTAAGTGTTGGAATGTAAAGACCGTGTTAATTGCATAAATGAATAATACTATTCTACTCGCAAAATGTAAACCCTATGCTACTCAAAAAAATGTACATCAATACTCTAATTTCCTAATCTACTTTACATTGTTGAATCAACCTTTTTATCATTATTTTCAAAGGAAATAAGCTTTAATAACAGAGACCATGTGCATTCCATAAGAAAACCATCATTACCATTCAAATTTGGAAATTTGTCCTCTAACCCTAATTGTAGAATTGTATTTGCATAAAAGAAAAGGTAGGTCTAGAGTGGTCTTTGGTCCTCCCTAATCATGGATTCAGAGATTGGGTGTTATTATTCAAGCACAAGAGGCAAAAATAGAGTGTTTGGAGCAAATCTGGTATAGTTTGGACACACTACAAGATGCTAGAAGTCTTCTATAGGATTGCTACATGATGCTACATGATTTCCCTGTTTTGCTATAGGATTGGATACGTGAGCATCCTGAGGGTGAAAAGGTTTTCTGAAGGTGGGGAAAGGTAGATGAGGATGTATGAATTCTATATGAGGAATTTTCCAAGGTTAGCACCTCTTAGAGGCCCATACTGCATAAAATAAAATGCTCACTGTGTTCTTTAATGACCTAGAAATGTGGTTTCGGTTGCATAGTTTTGAGGGAAATGTGAGATGCAAGAAAGAGGTTGATGATGAAAAGAAAGATGTAGGACGGGTATTCCACCTTGAAATCCACTTGTGGTACTTGCATACCAACAATAAATCCCTTTCTGTACTTGAAAATAATGCCAAACTAATGATCAAATTGCAATAAAATAAACTAGATAAGAAAGGATGAGTTGAATTTTATGAAACCAAATTGGATAGGATGAGTTGAATTTTATTTCATTAAGATTCAGTCTATCTTGCAACATGCATCTAACCTACATACACGAAATATTGAATAATAATGTGATTTTAACTCCTAGATATGCATAAATAGAGTATGTAAGAGAGCAATGATATAAAGCCTAGCAATATGGAAAGGAAAATAACCACATATTTTTAGTTTGGTACTGTAGACCCTTCAACCACATATCCCACAAGAGAGGTGGTAATCAATCCTGCAAAAGAATGTTTTTGCAAGTGAAATTCTACTAAGAAAGAAGGGAATGTTGCTACTAAAAATAATGCATAAATAAAATACATAAGGAGAGACTAAATCCTCTGGGTTGGGTCATAACCCAAGGGGAATCAACCCTCTGAAAAAAACTTAGATGTGAGATAATAGTAAAATTTTCATTAACATAAAATGAAGTTCAAATAAATCATGCAAATGAAAAATGGCAGTCTCAAGCTCTTGGTTCTTAGTAGCCCACCTTTTCTCCAAAAAATTGAATCCCAGTGAGCCCTTAGGCTTGTATATTTATACAAATATGGATGAGGGTCAACCTCCTTGGAAAGAGGACTAATTCCCTCCAAAATCTTGAAAAAAGTGGATCTAGCTCCCTTAGATCCTCACAATTACTTGAGTTCATTGGCTTCTAGTAGACCTCGAGCTATTGATGAGTGATTTTAGGGATCAAGTCGAGTTGAAGGAGAGTCAATGCATGTGACAAGCCTCCTACATCTTGTCTAAATTCATCCAACGTGCCTCGACATAACAAATGCACTCGAAAATTCTCTTATTCCTACACATTAACCACATTAGGCCACAAAGTATGACAAAAATCCTTTAGTCTTCCTACTAAGCACATTATAGCCAAAAAGATGTTAATTAATGTGAGAAAAGAAGAATTTATAGGCTAGAGGATAGAAAAATGGGCCTTATAATATACCTATTGATGAGGCCCATCATCACCCCCCTCACTAAAGGTGTTGCTCAAACTTTAAGAAACTAACTCATTGTTTTATAGCTCATGCATGGAAATGGTGGCCTCTCTCACATCCCAAGGAACCTCTGATGGTGTTCCTTCTTATGGGTAGAATCCTACACTTGCCTCTATGGCTGCACAGTCCCTTTGTTCCTCTTCTTGATCTATTCTCTCTTGTAGGCACAATAGAAATTGAGGACTGAGATTTAGCCCTATCCAATTGATATTCAACCTTTGAATAATTATTTTGTAGAATGGGGTTCTCTTTAGGGAATTTCTTAACCTTTTAGGGGAGTGATATTCACTAATTTTTTGACTATGGGAAAGAGAATGCCATCTCCTTTGGCAAGTCTACAAAATCTCGTTCCCTAATAGCCTAAAAGTATCTTCAAAATGGAGGATGACTTGTTGTTATTTTTCTAGGTAGCGAGGGGCCAATTTGCGGTCTGGAGAGATAATGTTATCATTGCTTATGGTAGCCTTGGGGCTTATTAACTCTACTATGATGTAGAGGATCTCACTTGCTTCTTTGGATATAACCCTCTTTACTTTCCCAACCCTTGTTTCTTCATGGACAAGCTAAGAGGACAAGGCCATCAATTGTGCATCTCCCAACCTTGAATTGGTGTCCCAAAGGTTCACGTCTATAAGGGTCATGTTATGCATATAAAATTCAATGAATTTGGCCCTATCTTCAATGCTTACCTACTAGTAGAAGTCAATGAACTTCCTATAATATTGAAATGGTAGAGAGCCATATTATGCCAATGTCTTGATTTGAAATTGAAGTCATTGTTCTTTGAGGAAATGGCATATGATTTGGATGGTTGCATGCACTAGATGATGTCCATAGACAAACTTGCCATGGTGGAAATTTGTGCCTCCCTTGCTTGTAGCTGATCTCTTAGCCAATGGTTTTCTAATTGCAAATGCTCCCACATGATTGATTCCTTTAGCCTCAAGACAACAATTTCCTTACCCATTTGTTGCATATTTTCATCCATGAAACCCACATCATATACTTTCTTTGATTTGGAAATCTGCATCCACCTGTGAGTTCAACTTCTCTCCTTTTCTTACTCAAATAAGAGGGGAATTGCAAACTTTTTAGGTATAATTCTTCCCGCTTCAAAAAACTTGCAATAAGATCCAATATCAGGCTATGGATCAGGCTCTTTTAGTCCTTTTGTACCTTCTCCCTCCTCTTGAGGTGATGTTGTCCCTTCCTGTAGTAGTTTATCCTTATTCTGTAGCAATTATGTCCTTTCCTGTACCAGTTTTGTCCTTTCCTGGAATAGGACAATTTCCACTTGGAGTTGCTTGGATGTGACTTCCCTAGTGGTTGTCCTTCTTATAGGTGTTAGGGGCTATTTTCCCTTAGCTTTGAGGGAGGTAACGTCCTCGATCTTTCCTTTTCCTTGTCCCAATTCTCCCTCTCAGTGGATGATAGATTACTCAATTGTGATTGACACTATTAAAGGAGGTTGAGGCTTCCCTTGTTTGATCCTAGTGCTCTCCCTCCTATTTAAGTATAAGGGGCCTTTCTTGGGCTACCTCCTCTTAGGTTTGAAAGGTGTACTAAGGGCTACTAGGGTAGTAACCACCTCTTGTTCTGTATTCCCTTCTGAGAGGCTTATCTGTCGCTTTTTTTTTTCCCTTCCTCTTCCTTATTCTCTTCATATTTTTATTCTTATTCTTCAACCTCTTATTTCTCCTCTTGTTCAACTTCAGAACTAGATTTGGTGGTCTCTTCATGTTGTGTCAGAGTTTGGGATTGTGTCTCGACAATGGCCTCCCTATCTATGTCCATAAAATATGCCCATAATACAGTGCTCCTGAGGTGACTTAAGGAATTCATAACAATTATCCTTATGAGTCCATGCCGGGAAATGTACTGGTGTTTCCCTTCTCTCACCCTCTAGCTCATTTCAATCATGGACTGAAGGAGAAAATGTGGAACACTGAGCCTGCTTGGGATGGGCAACTCTATTTGGAACCTCAACTCATAGAGTAGTCTAAATTGATAGGCATACACAACACTCAACCTTCCTTCACAACATATGTACTTTAGGATTCTATAGTCTACTTCATCCCAGGGGTAAGGAAGGCTCTCACTTATAACTCCATTTTTGTCTTCAACTAGCTTCTCTTTAGGGAAGAATAATGTTTTCTTAGTTGTGATGGCCCTTGTCCTATATTCCTTGCCCCATATAACTCCTAAAGGTATGGTGGTAACTCTACTAATGAAATCTACATTCAAATTGATGGAATGTCCCCTTACAATAGTGGTGGCATTGTCTTCCCCTTGAGAATGAAGAGCCATGGAAAATTCACGGGTTGTGTCATCATCCTACCCGTTTAAATTTTCAAAGAATCCCATCCATTGGTGGCTTAGGAATATATATCTGATAGGAGGATGTTGATGTATTTTGTTAGTGTCTGTGGGATCCCTTCTATTGAAACACCCTCCCATGTTTCTTACTGCGACTTCCTCAAGTTTGTTAAATAATTTTCTGTGAAGGTTATGTTTTGAGCAGCCTAGGGTTTTAAGACATTGGTTAAAGGGTTAACACTATTCTTCTGGTTAGAGGGAAGATAATTATATGTCAAAATTCAAGTAAAATACCTCTACTTCCACCTTACCTCCACATATAAAAATTACTTTTAAAGAGAAATTCAACTCAACAGGGCTTTGCTACAGGATGTGTTTACATGCATAATTTCAACCAAATCCTTTCATTTTTTGTACCATGAAAGGTGAGGATAAAAACACTACTTACCCTTCCCTAGGCATTTTCTTCGTTATTTTGGGTGTTTGGATGAATTTTTTGTCAATTTGGACCCTCTTTCCCCTCTCAACCCGATCTTGTAGAAAATGCTCTGCAATCCTATAGCAATTTTCTGTGATCCTGTAACAACTATCTTTGATCCTATAGGACCTACTTCCGATCCTATAACACTTGCTAGCTGACCCTGTAGCTTCTTTGTAGTACCCTAGGGGACCCTTGGTCATATGTAGCTCAACCCTCGATGTCTTAGTGGGCCTCTCCCACTGTTTTGGAAATGAGATTCTCGGTACAAATGGAATCAAGTCTGTCTATTTTATTTCCTCTTGTGGTAGTGGGCTCAACACACTCGGTGAATTGGCCCCTACCATGCATTTATTTTTTTGGACCATTGACCCCCACTCGTAATTATCACCCCCTCGTTTTGAATTTTTGATGTTGCATGGAAGGTGAGTGAATTTCACTTTAACTATCTGAGGGTGGCCAAGTTCACTAGCCACCTCCAACCTATAAAATTCATCCCTCATCCATTAAAAACACTTTTGAACCATTATGCACTTAAAGGAAGAGGCGAGGAGTGTCATACCTGAGCCTACCTGGTGATGTCGAGCTGTTGTTGATGTTTGCATGCTTCTTCAGTAATCAATCTACTACACTCTAGAGGTGTTATCTTTCATGCTAGTTTTTCATGCACTGGTCCTTCTCTACACAAAAAATATTTTTCATGAATATTCTTTGATAGGTGACTCATTGAGTGAGGTCTTATAAAGCAGGTTCCTCAAGGATTGATCTGATGTTGTTGGAGGTGATTAGTGACTCTATAGTTACTCCTCAAGAGTGGTGTGGCTTCCCAAAATCTCATGGATGGTCTCTCAATGCTTTAAGATAACTAATGTTTCATTCTAGAGCTGTTAGGTGTCTTCGACTGTGGTTCTGTAAGGTTTGTGTAGGTTGTTACATGATTAAATCCTTTCCTGTAGCAGCCACGAGATCCTTCCAAAATCACAACTTTCTTCATGAAATACAATTAGAATCTCAAGTAATTCATGGTGAGCCTATTGATAGGGACTGGAAACTTTGATGGTGGTGAAAATTTGTGAAAAAGTGGTGGAAATGGAGTTTTTTTTTTTTTATGAACAAAGGTGAAGTTTTGGATGGAAAAATGGTTAAATGATGTGAATTAAAGATGATGGATATGTGGTGAACCTATCCTTTCATTCCCCCAAGAAAAAACTAAGATATGACCCATTTTCCTATGCTAATCTCAATCATGTAGAACTTCTGGTCAATCTTGTAGTAGTTTAGGACTATCTTGCAGCACTGTAGGATTGAGGCAAAATTGAGTCACATGGGTTGTTTGATGATGGAGGAATGTAGGGAGATGGATGGAGTGATGAAGGACATGTAGTAGGCTAGCTTGGGAGGTTGAAAAGTGGGATGTTGCCCCCCTGCTTCCTTTGACAGTTGTTCTTTCACCATGACTGGAACCCTGGAAAAAAACTTGTTAGCATAACTAGTGTAAGGGCTCCTTTACCTCTGTGTTGCTTCCTCCTTATCTTTCTTCTCATTTTTGTTTTTCTATTTGACTTGTAGGATGCCTCTAAAGAGGTTTTCAATCTAAAGGCTTGCCCTAGGTTCCTCAAAGGAGGTTTTCTCTTGGGGATCTATTTATTCATTTTTCTCTTCTTTGCTCTTGGGATGCCTCATGGAGTTTTCAACCCTAGAGTTGGCCTTAGGTGCCTCATGGAGGTTTTCACCTAGGTTTTTTTTGTTGTTGATCATAGGGTGAAATATATGAGGGTTGTGAGGCCCCCAATTACATTCATCTCCTTACTTATTGAACTAGTAAAATACTCTTTTGATAGAGGCTTCTTGTATAACTTTAATCGATAACCATTGACAAGAAATGGAATGCCTTCCTCATCAATTGTTCTTACTTGGACAAATCCATTCTCATAAATGTTTTCCACTAGATAGGGGACCAGTCAACTTGTCATCAATTTCCTTTTGAAATCCTTGAACCTTGAATCATACATAAGGGCCTAATCACCTTGTTGGAAGGCTCTCTCCCTAACTATTTATCATGCCATATCTTCCTCTATAGTTGGAATACCTCAGTGTGCATGAGACCTTGCAATTTGAACTCATCCAAACCATTGAGCTGGAGCAACCTTTCTTCCTGTGCTACAGTAAGGTCTAAATCCAACCTTGCAAGCCATTGGTAGTACCTGTAGACCAACAATCAATCCCTTTTTGTACTTGAAAAGAATTCAAAACTAATGATCAAATTGCAACAAAATAAACTAGATAAGAAAGGGTGAGTTGAATTTTATGAAAACAAATAGGAAAGGATGAGTTGAATTTTATTTCATTAAGAGTAAATCTATCTTTCAATGTGCATCTGACCTACATACATGAAAGCTTGAAGAATAATGCATTTTTAACTCCTAAATATCCAAAAATAGAGTATTTAAGACAATAATTATCTAAAGCCTAGCAATTTGCAAAGAAAAATAACCATATATTTTTGGCTTGCTACTATAGAATATTCAACCACACTTCCCACAAGAGAGGTGGTAATCAGGCCTGGATAACAATGGTTTTGCATGTGAACTTCTATTAAGAAAGAAGGGGATGCTGCTTCTAAAAATAATGCATAAACGAAATACACAAAGAGAGACCCAAGCCTCTAGGTTGGGCCCTAACTCAAGGGGACTTAGCCCTCTGAAAAAACTCATATGTGAGACAAAAATAAACTTTTCATTAACATAAAATGAAGTTAAAATACATGAGTAAATGAAGAATGACATTCTCAAGCTCTTGGCTCTTAGTAGCTCTCCCTTTCTCCAAAAATTCAAATCCCAGTGAGTCCTTAGGCTTGTTTATTTATACAAATATGAATGATGGGAAACATCCTTAGAAAGAGGACTGATTCCCTCCCAAATCTAAAAAAAAAGGTGGATCTAGCTCCCTTTGATCCTCACAAATACTTGAGTTCATTGGTTGCGAGTCGACCTCAAACTGTTGATGAGTGATTTTAGGGATCAAGTCGAGTTGAAGGAGAGTAAATGTAGGGGAAAATTCTACTACATAACCTCTAGATGCCTCCAATGTGCCTCTTCATAGTAAATTCACTAAAAAATGCTCTTCTTCTTGCAAATTAATAACATTAGGCCATGAAGTATGACAATCATCCTTTAGTATTCCTTGCTAAGAACATTATAGCCAAAATGATGTTAGTTAATGTGGGAAAAGAAAAATTTATAAACTGGAGGATAGAAAAATGGGCCTTATAATATACCTATTGATGGGGCCCATCAGTACATACGTGAACAATGATATGTTTTGGACTAGGAGAGATATGCAAGAAATAATAAGATAGTTGGGTCCACAAAAAAAGTTCTTATGAAAGAGGGGTACCATTGCAATCAACATGAAGTGAGAAATATATTTATATAGGTACCAAATAAGGGTTTTAGTAGGACAAATTTATAATTTGTATTTTTATTTTACTGTTGTGGAGTTATACTCCTATCAAGATAATATTTCATTAACATAATACCCAAATTCCAAATATTGAATATTGTGTAGGAATTTTGTAGTTTTATTGCAGGAAGTAGGTTTTCTAGGGACTAAATGTGTAAAATTTCATCACCATTTTGGATTGGTAGTAAAGAATAAGGATTTGAAGGGTACTAACAATATTTTCTTATATATATATATATATGTATATATATATATACACACACACACACACACACTAGTGAATAGTGTGGGAAAGATCCATAGGAGGGAAAGAATGGGCCGGAGCGAGGGTTTACAGAAAATGGCTGCCGCTACCTCAGGTTCCCCTATCACCACTGGAGCTGACAGGTCAAAGGTCTTTGTGCAGCGGTTGCAGAACAATCGAATCGGCAAAGAAGGTTATCTGCGATGGGGGATTTGGTACCCTCTTTTGGAAAATGAGAGATCTTTTGTAGATCTGGAACATGAAGCGGTGGATCGAGATTTTGGTGCACACAGGAGAACTGATGCCGTTCTTCAGATCACATTCCCCTCCCAATCTGCCGCAAACTTGACAGATCTGGCTCCCTGGGGTTGCAGCGTTGACGAATTCAAGGAAAGACGCCCGGATCTCTCTGTATTGGCGTCTCCAAAAGCATACAGGTTCACGCTGGCTCAGATCCAAGGACAAAAATCTCACAGTGACCATAATCCAGAGGTAAGGATGCGCAAACTTAAACTTAATGCATATCGAACCTCGGATCTGTATTATGATGCAGATCTTGATTTCTCTCAGTTCGAACGACCGTTGCTGAATCCAGTTTGGGTGACATTTTCCTTGATCTGGGGTACTATGAACAGATCGAGCCTTGGGCCCTTCGATCCAGTCTCGTACTGTAGATCGATCCCATTGCCGGTCAGATCTGGAAGTCCATCCACTGCTTAGAGAAGAGAAAAAGACGCGGAGTAGAATTTCAGGGATAGATCTACCAAGATCTAGAAACCTGGTAAGAGAACACAACTTTCAAGTATTTGTAAAAAACCCAGAAGGTAAATCGAAAATAATTTGGGTAAAAGAGACAGATACTGTCGAGCAAATGCAGGAAATTATAATGCAACAGTTGGGCTACCCCATCAGAACACAAAACCTGATACAAGGGGGTAGAGTGTTACAAGACACAAAATACCTTTGGGAATACAAAATTGCACCTCTGTCAACAATCATCCTCAATCTGAGGTTAAGAGGGGGTGCAACCAACAATAACACAAATTCAGACAGGACAGGAGGAAGTGGTACTGGTTCAATCGGGAAAAAACCAAACAACATTTCCTTCAAAAACGTCCTACAAGGGAAAAACATAGAAGCAGCAACACCGAACCAAACAGGTATGGATGCAAGGCCATACATTATGGAACAGCTGAACCACACCCCAAAATTCAACATAGATACACCAGAAATAGATGAGCATTGCACCATTTTTGAAAGAAAGCAATAATTTGCAGATTTAACTGCTTTTGTCCCAAACCGGCTGATCTATTTCTTTGTATCTTCACGAACTGGACAACGCACTACGAAATACATCTTTGCTCCAAGGGTTTTTTCATAGTGAAATTTCTATCAGCAATAGACAAAGACATAGTAATGTAGGAAGGACCTTGGTTCTGGGGATCCACAGGACTCTTCATCACACCATGGTTCCTAGATTTTGATGTAAACACAATGGTTGTCTCCAATATGCTAGTTTGGGTGCAACTACACAACCTCCCAATACATCTCTGGAATCATCAGGTATTAACCGGAATTGGAAATACTATTGGGCGTTACATTAAAATGGACACCCAACGAGTGGAGGAAAGAATATATACTTCCGCACGAATATGTGTGGAAGTAGACCTTAGCAAAGGCCTGCCATACCAAATTTAGCTGAAGCATAAACAGAGGAGCTAGACCCAGGTTCTAGATTATGAAAACACTGCATCTAGATGCCGAATCTGCTGACAAATAGGACACTTACAAAGTACAAGCCCAACAGTCCAAAAAGACAATCACAGAAAGAAGAAAATGGAAAAACAAGCAAAGGGATGGAAATTTCCCCCACCTCCCCCGGATGACGAGGAGGAATAAGAGATGGATTATGCAGACCCAAATGAGACCAATTAGATGAACAAAGAACCAGCTACAGAAGATACAAATCCATAGGAAAATATAGACATAGCACTTGCAAGAAAATCAGAAATGGATATGGGCAGAAATAAACGCCAACACATATTAGACACATCAGATTCTAATAAAGATAATCCACAACCTGTGTCTAAAACTGCATTAGCACTTATAAATCCCACAGTGTCACAGGGTTTTGGAGAAAGGTTGAGAAGAAAAAAGGGCGAAAAGGCTGACTTTTTACCCACCTGTGCATTAATATTTTTGCTATTTATGTTTATTTCTTGAAATCCATACACCCTGGGTGGTGTGAAAGGAACTATGCATCTTTTTGTTGGGTATACGACCAAAGTCCCACATTGACTAGAGGTGGGGAGGATCATGGGTATATAAGGATGGACAAATATCTCCATTGGTATGAGGCCTTTTGGGGTAAAGCCCAAAAACAAATCCATGAGGGCTTAGGCCCAAAGTGGACAATATCATACCATTGTGGAGATATGTGGTGTCCATAGTCCTTACAAGTGGTATCAGAGCCAAGCCCCGAAGTTAGCCAAGTGGATGAATCCTCGGAATTCCGAACGAAGGTGGTGGGCCCCGGTAATGTCACGATGGGATCCATGGATGAGCTCGGTTAGACAGGAGGTGTGCTCCAGATTCTTCATGGACATGTCCTGGTCCCAAGCTCTCGAGGCAAGTGGTGCTTCCATGTAAAGCGTGTGCTCCCAACGCATTGGAGCGGAGAATCCTAGTTGGTAGAGAGTGGACGGATGGATAATCGTTTGAGGGGAGGCTCAATGGTCCTTCATTCGAGGGGAGGATTGTTGGGTATACGACCAAAGTCCCACATTGACTAGAGGTGGGGAGGTTCATGGGTATATAAGGATGGACAAATATCTCCATTGGTATGAGGCCTTTTGGGGTAAAGCCCAAAAACAAATCCATGAGGGCTTAGGCCCAAAGTGGACAATATCATACCATTGTGGAGATATGTGGTGTCCAGAGTCCTTACACTTTTTGAGCACCTTTTTATGAAATCTGTTTATAGCATATGCCAAGAGGCATCTACAACATGTAATTTTTCAACCATAATGAAAGATTACTATTTTTATAGTGGAAAAAAAATATACACACACACTAGTGGTGTCCAACAATAATGTGGATCCAATATATTAGGGATCTAAGTAAGGAGAATAAACCATACCCTTAGCCATACTACATGATTACCTAAATACCCGAGGGTATTCTTACTAAGTGTTGGTCTCAAAGCCATTATAGAATCTAGGTGATTGAGTGACTGATCCAAGGTTGGTTTAAGGATATCTATAGGACTTTTGATATACCCAAGGCTACATGGGAGTGAAATTCCATGTATAGGTGTTGTTTGACATGGTACTATTCAAAGGGGTATTGATCCAGATCCAGATCGTTGGAGGAATGAGACCAAGGAAAGTGACTATATAATAAGATCTAAAAATTCCCCGACAAATCACCCATCCCAGTACTAATATGGCCCAAGTGTGCTTAACTACAAATTTGTCATCCAATCTAATACATTAATGTTGGGATGGTCCAAGTTGATTAATAAATGCAACTTCGAGAATGACAAAGGAATATGTCATAATATGTGAGATAAATATTGTAGAAAAGCATTATAAAAGTAATTGAGAATAAACCATTATAAAGAGTGAAATATAATATTGCAAAATATTGAGAAATAGAATTGAGAAATATTGCAGAAAAACATTATAAAGAACAAGAATATTTTATTGAATGTGAAACATAGCATAAGATTACATTAAGAAAAAAACTTCCTTTACTCCACGATGAAGTCCCATATTTATACTTTTTACATCCAGAGCCATGCCTCTCATTACATTTCAAATACCATGGTTTACAAAATCCATGGGCGAGTATTATAATTACAATGGTAAAATTGAAATCATCTTGCGATTAGATTCTCACTTTAATATTATGATGCATTTTATTTATTATCATACATCATCCATAATTTTAATAAACATTGATATAAAAATAATTTTAGTGTTAGATTTGAGACTTTTGTGATCCATAATGTTGATATAAGTCTTTTGGATTAATCACATCGCTAGGATTTGGTCGACGTTTCGAACCAACAAATGTGGTTCATCCTTCGAGGATAAAAATAATTATTAACTGAGGTAATTATTTTACACTTGGATCAATCCCTCGAGGGAAGCCTTCGTTGAATAGGAGTGCCTTTGTTGAATAGGAGCATAACTGTGGGTTTCTGGATGACCCAAAACCAAATGTTGTTGAAGATAAGGGTTTTGAGTGGTTGACCCATAACCGTGGGTTTGTGGATGACCCTTAACCATGAGGAATGAATATTCGAGGATAGAGATGCCCTTTAATTCTTGTGGGCCAACTGTGATGTGATGCTGACAGTGTGTGACCTAGATAATGGACTTCGGTGGTAAGGGTTTTGTGTGGTTACACATAACAGTGATGAACAAAGATCCGATGATAGAGATAACCTATAATAATTGTGGGAAAACTATGATGATGACATTGTGTAGCCTAGAAAATGGACTTTGGTGGCAAGGGCTTTGTGTGGTTGACCCATAATCATGCTGAGATAGTTCTTGGTAGCGTATCTTTGTTAATTCTTAACATCCAATGAGATATTATAAGGGCTTCCATGGTCTCACTCCTATGTTGTGTAGGTGCTTCCTCGAGTAACAATTTGACAGGATCTCTTGGTGGCTTATCTTTGTAAATTCTCAACATTGAATGAGATATTATAAGGGCTTCCACGGTCTCACTCCTCTATTGTGTAAGTGCTTCCTCGAGTAACAATTTGACAGGATCTCCTAATCTATCATTTTTCTTTTTGTCTGCCATTTGAGGTTGTTGAGGATAGTGAGGATGGTCTTGCAAAGGTTGCAATAGTTCAAGTATGAGCTCCTTGTACCCTGACCTCATTGTGGACATGTGTAAAAAAATAGACAATAGAAACCTCGATATGATAACACTGATTCAGATCATTGGAGGAATGAGACAAAGGAAAGTGACAAAATAATAAGAACCAAAAATTTCCTTGCAAATCACCCATGCGAGTACTACTTTGGCCTAAGCACGCTTAACTCCAAAGTTCTCATCTAATCTAATACATTAAAGTTGGTATGATCCAAGTTGTTTAATAAATGCAACTTCATGAATGACAAAGGAATATGTCATGATGTGTGAGATGAATATTGCAGAAAAGTATTATAAAAATAATTGAGAATGGAGTGAAATATTAAGGAATAGAATTGAGAAATATTGTTGAAAAAAATTATAAAGAACACAACTATTTTATTGAATGCAAAATATAGCACAAGACTACATTAAGAAAAAAAACTTGCTTTACTCCACGGTGAAGTCCCATATTTATACTTTTTATGATGATTTTTCACCGAGAGCCATGCCTCTCATTACATTTCAAATACCATGGTTTACAAAATCCATGGATGAATACCATGGGAAAAGACAATAACTTAAGATACCATGGTTAAATATAATAAATTACAATACCATGGCTAAATATCATGGTTTACAAAATCCATGGGTAAAT
This sequence comes from Pinus tabuliformis, assembly GCA_031772625.1. NCBI lineage: Eukaryota > Viridiplantae > Streptophyta > Pinopsida > Pinales > Pinaceae > Pinus > Pinus tabuliformis. Next base: position 1,022,281,263 of record CM062805.1, read on the forward strand.
ACCATGGGTGAGTATTATAATTAGGATGGTAAAATTGAAGTCATCTTGCGATTATATCCTCACTCAAGGGTTTCTAACCAGGGAAAACCTCCTATAGTTCTTGCACGTGTGCTTCACCTTCCACAGTTTTACCTTCTTAACAAGATGTCTCTGTGTTCTTTATCGATGTTAGAACATGTCTCTAGCCTAAAAGAAAATTTCTATTTTTTTTTAGGAAAGTTCTCTAATACCACTTGCAATATACCAATTAGAAATATTTAGAGAAAGAGCACAATTATTATCTAGATATATTAGAAAAGGATAAAAAATAGTGAACACAAACAAAATGGCAACATAAGCCAAAATAAGATATATTTATTAATACTGAAGAATTGTTTACTTGCCTCTTTGAAGAGGCAGTTGATTCCATAAGAAATCTTTGACAATGTTTCTATCTCTTTATGCATTACTTCTATCTCTTAAGAACATTCTAGAGAAATAACTTTCAAGTAGGTGGAACCTTCTAGTAAGCCTTCTTACAATAGTTGTTTTCACACTAAATCAATTTGCCTGTTGACCACTATTAGTTTATCATTGACCAATATAACTTATAATGTTTAACTTTGAAAAATGAATATTTATTTTTTCAATATTGTTGCAAAAAATAGATTTTAAACACTTGATTGGGCCATAAATTTGAAGGTATTATTGTAGCCTTTGCGCCATGTGGATAACTTTTCTACCATAATTTTTGGATACAATTGCAATATTTATGCCATGAATCTTATATATTTGTGGGGTGGTTTTCATTGTTAAGCTTCGCAGGAAAACCAACCAAAATTAAAACCTTTGAAAATTTGAGAAAGGATTTTTATAAAAAATAGATAGTAACAAGATGTGAATAAATATACTTACTAGGAGTTACTGCACACCATTATTTATTTGTTCTTTTGCACTTTAATAAGTGGGAGTAAAAATGTAAATGTGCAGACTTACTAGTGGTTACGGCCCACCAAAAGTTATGCAACTCCTTGCCCCTTAGTTGGCAATTATTTTTTATATTCTATATATATATTTGCATTTCCACTTAAGTGGTTGGGACTAAGCTATTGATACATTTATTTTTGTGAAAAGAGAAAATGTTTCTTGCCTCTACACATTATATTGGCTATCCCATAACTAATCTAAATGCATTGGAATAACTACATGTTAGAGTACAATTATTATTATCCATTAGGGTGAGAACATGCATTTTTAGCATTACTTTTACGTTATGTGCTTGTTGAATCAGAGACTTTCTTATTGCATAAGTTGTTAGCATATCAGAGATTCTTAAGGGTAGAACATATAATTTTTTTTGCAGAGATTATTCAAAGAATTAAAAATAAATACTTTACATTCGTAGTCTTGATATAGAGAGTGGAGCATTAGATGTTTTTCAAGATTATATGAAATATTTCAAATATACAGTTTACATTCACAATCTCAATATTATTGATCTTAAATACTCATCAACTTCTAAGTTACTGGATATTGAAATGTGTAAATACATCCACAAGTATCCAAATACACTTGGAAGTTACTCGATATTGAAATGTGTAACTACATCCACAGGTATTTAAATACACCTAGAATATGGAAGGAGTAATAGACTGAAAGCCTGGAAGCCCATGCGATACAAGAGAATGGAGGCATTTTCTTCTTTCATATTTTGCATACGGAAAATGATTCCTATATGCATTTCTATTTAGAAATTCCTTCCATGTAGATTGTGTCTATTAGATTTAGATTGTGTATTTGCAAACTTCTTCCACATAAAATTGTTTTTATTTTAAAAAATAATATTTTATTTGTTAGTATGGAGACCATTTTATTTATTTTCCAAGGAAAACATTTTATTCATTAATTAGATTAAACTAATATGATTATTTTGAGATAATTCTTGGCTAATAATCACACAATCAAAAATTAATGGTGTGATTATTTTGGAAAAACCATCTCAAAACAATATGAATCACAAAAGTTTGAACTCAGAGATAATATTATTATATGTTTTTTTGTTCATCGAAAAACATTTGCATTCAATTTATTTGAATAGACATGGCTAATGTCAATAATTGCATATGGAAGACATGAATTGGCAAACAACACTAGACGAGTTCACAGGTGCGGATCACCAGGAGCTCCTACAAGAAAATACGTCACTTTGGATTCACATTAAACTTCAATAATAAATATATACACTTAGTTAGGGATAGTAAATCAAATCCCTGAATGATAGGAACTGAATGTCCAAGAAGAGAACAATCATAACTATGTAACAATAATTACCTAATCTCCATTAATTCTAACACTCCCCCTCAATGGAGAAAGGGTTCTTAAACATACCTAACATGTCCCTAAACAAATCAAACTTCAGTCTTCCCAGAGGTTTAGTAAATATATCAGCCAGATTATCATAAGAATTACAATATTCAACACAAATCTCTTTGGACTGCACCTTCTCCCTAACAAAATGAAATTGAGTGTCTATGTTCTTAGTGTTTTTATGAAACACAGGATTGTAGGCCAGTTTGATGGAACTTTGATTATCACAATTGATAACCGTAGATTTTGTCTGTTCTTCTCCTGCATCTTAGAGAAGTTTGCGCAAGCAAATTGCCTCACATGTTGCTGCACACATAGCTTGATATTCTGCTTCTGTGAGGATAAGGCTACAGTATGCTGCTTCTTGCTGCACCAAGAGATGACCTTGAACCCAATGTTGAAGGCATAACCTGTAATTGATCTTCTATCATCTAAATTTCCCACCCAATCAGAGTCTGTATAACCTGTCAAACTAACATCAAATGAGTCAGAATACAAAATACCAAAGTCTGAAGTTCCTTGCAGATACCTCAGTACTCCTTTCACTGCAATCCAATGGTTCTCATGAGGTCGAGTCATGAACTGACTCAAAACACTCACTGCATAGGCTAGATCTAGTCTCGTTGTAGTCAAATAGATAAGACTACCAACCAACTGCTTATACAATGTTGCATCTGCATATTTCGAGCCATCATCCACCTGAAGTTTGTTGTTCTACTATAAAGGCACAAATGTAGCCTTGCACTCATCCATTTTAAATTTAGTCAACAAACTCTTAGCATACTTAGCTTGGGACAAGAAAGTTTGGTTTGAATCTCTCCAAACTTCTAGACCCAAACAATAATGCATTTCTCCAAGGTCCTTCATCTCAAATTTCTGTGATAACTACTACTTGATTTCTTCAATGGGATTGTCTACACTCTCTGTCATGATCAGATCATCTACATATAAAGAAATCAACACTATTTGTCCCTCATCATTAAACACAGTTTACAAATTGGGATCATTTTTGCTCTGTTTCTAACCATGCATGAGGAAAAATGAATCAATTTTTTCGTACCAGGATCTAGGAGCTTGCTTTAAACCATATAAATATTTCTTTAATCTACATACTAAGTGCTCTTCTCCCTTCTTACCAAACTCCTTAGGCTGCACTAAGTATACTTCTTCTTTTAAATCACCATTTAAGAAAACAGATTTAACATCTAATTGATGTATTTTCCAATGATGCTTAGTGGTTAAAGCAATAATCAATCTAATGGTATTTAGTTTTGCAACAAGGGCAAATGTTTCCTCAAAATCAATACTTTCTTTCTAGGAATACCCCTTTGCAACCAACGTTTCTTTATGCTTATCAATAGACCCATATGCTTTAAATTTAAGCTTAACTAACCATCGACAACCTATGGGTTGTTTACCATGAGGAAGTTTTACTAGATCCCAAGTATTTTTCTTAATAATAGATTCATATTCCTCTTTCATTGCTTCCTTCCATTCACAACTATTACTAGCTTCATAAAAATTAGAAGGTTCTGCAATATTTAACATACCAGTCATGAGCACACAATCCCTATATCGAGCTGGTAACTGTTTCGGCCTACTCGATCTCCTGAGCAGTGGGGGTTCAACTATTCTCCTGTGTTCTTCTCTTTATGGACTGAACTCGATTTATTCCTCTTTATCTTGCAACTACTGCGGCTGTTGTTGTTGCTATTGCTGTTGTCGACTGATTGCTGTTTCAATATCCTCATATGAAAGTAAGGGTACATGTCATTCTTCATTGTTTTGAATAGGATTTCCATCATCAACCTGTTCATGGAATGCTACATCTCTACTAATAAACACCTTGTGAGTAGAAGGATCAAACATTTTGTAAGCCTTATACTCATTGCAGTATCCAATGAAGGTACATTTAATGGCCTTTGAATCTAATTTCTTCCTTTTCTCTTTGGGAACATGCAAAAAAGCTTTACAACCAAATACTCTAAGGTCTGTATGATTGAAGCCAAACAATGATTCAAAAGGAGTTTTATAATCAAGACTTTTAGTGGGACTCCTATTCTTCAAATATATTGCAGTATTGACAACTTTTGCCCAAAAACCATTAGTTATATTCTTACCTTTCAACATACTGCAAGCACACTCCACCAGTTTTTTGTTTTTCCTCTCAGCTACTCCATTCTGCTGAGGAGTGTAAGGTGTTGTAAACTACTGCTGTATCCCATGCTCTTTGCAGTATTTGATGAAAACCCCTTTCTTGAATTCTTCGCCTTGATCTGATTGAAGAATCCTAATGAGATTTCCTAATTGATTCTCAATCATGTTTCTGAATTGCTTGAAATACTCAAAAGCATAACTCTTCTATTTAAGAAAATATACCCATGTGAATCTTGTACAATCATCAACAAAGATTAAAAAATAGTAGGCCCCACCTAACGATCTTGTTTGCATCGGGCCACATAAGTCACTGTGTACAAGTTCGATTATATCCCTCCGTTTCCTATCTTTAATAGCAGGAAATTCATCTATATGTTGTTTACCGAATGCACATGCTTCACAGTCAATATGCAACATTTTCAAAATAGGTAGACCATCTACCATACCTTTGTTCTACAACAGAAGAAGGTCACAGAAATCGATATGCCCAATTCGTTGATGCCACAAAGTTTTAGCAGACTTATCCGAGGACATCAATGCTTGCTATGGTGTACTCTTCACATCTAGTTTGTAGATTCCTCCTATACGAATACCTGTAGCAATAGGTTTCATCTAGTCCAACAAGTCTTTAATAAAACAATGAGATTTAAAGAATTCTACCTTGAGATCCTGATATGTAATCTTTGATACAAAAATCAGGTTCTTCTTAATACCAGGAACATACCACAAATCAGATATATTCCTAATCTTTCCATCAGGCAGAGTAACAAGAACATCTCCATGTCCCTTGATCTCATACCCTCTATTATCTCCAAGGTATACTTTTACTCTAGTGTTGGATTCTCTAAAATTTCTGAACCATTGCTTTTTACCTGTCATATGTGAGGAGGCTCCAGAATCTACGAACCAAATATTTGATTCATCCTCCTCAGTAGCTAAAGCAATATTATCCTTAACCATAAACAATCTGACATCCTGATTCTGATCTGCATCTGCATCAGCCAAATGACCTGTATGTCTTCTCTGCTTATACCTCTCCCCATCTGCCTTTTTCTTATGGAAAAATTTAGCAATATGGCCTATCTTACCAAAATATAAGCATTTAGGAGCAGACTCATGTTTATGTGAGGTCATACCTTGTGGTGTCCTTTTTCATGATGCGCTGCCTCTCCTGTGATCCACCACTACTTTCCCCTTTGGCTTGAACTTTGTCATCAATGCAAGATCTAGATTTTGAGGTTTGAGAGACAACCTCCCTTCCTCTTCTTGTAGCAAAATCCCAGTGAGCTCTTAAAATCCTGGAGGTTTCTCTCTTGCATTCAATCTAGTTATAAACATATGATAATCATCCATCATGCCGTTCATAGTAATCATCACCAGATCATCATTTGCCACGGTCTGATCGATATCAGTTAGTTTAACTTTAACTTCCTTTATCCGGGGTATGAATGAAGAAACAAACTCATTCTCCTCCATATTGATTGAGAGAATCTTCTTCCTAAGGTACAAGGTTCAACTGGTGTTCTTCATCTCATACATCTCTTTGAGAATTGTCCAGATGTCATTCATTGTCTTGCAATCCCGAATGTGAGGGATGATGCAATCCTTGACTGATAACTTAAGTAGCACCGTTACCTTCATCTCTCTTTTTTTCCAGTCTTGAATTGTTGTATTCTATCCACCAGTTGCAGTAGTTGGCTTGACTTCATCACCGGTGGCAATGCCATAGGCATTTTGTCCCTCAAGCAGAGTCTGGAGCTTAAATTTCCAATTTGTGTAATTGGAACCATCAAGCTTATTACTCTCATTGAGATAAGCTTCAACGATTTGATTATTCATCTTGAATGAATAAAATCTTCAACAATTTAAGAAATCCTCAAATGTTAAAAAAATACCCTGATCAGTGAGAATTTTCTTCGCAAAAAAAAATTGCCCTGAATAATACTAATTCCTCAAATTTCAATTCCAGATCTTTCAAAAAAAAGAAAAAAGATCACTCCAAAATTCTCATAAGAAATACGCACCCCCTTTCTTTTTAAAAAATAAGGAGCCCTCCAATTAACAAAAAAATCCACATAATTTTTTTTTAAAATTAAAGCTTTGAGAAAACTTCAATTAAAAAAAAATTAATTGTCTGAGGGATGATTATTTCTTCACCACCGTGGGGAGGAGGAGGAACAACAAACCTCTCACTCGACGCTGCCACAGTCACCGAGCTTCTCTCGGTCAATACACTTCCTCTACGCAAATGACAGAGCACCTGTAGTCTCGAGGCACTGCCCCTTCAATATAGAAATGTTGGGCGAACTCCTCTCTGCCTCGCGACCTTCTGAATGTTGTTGCAGCCTACGTTTACAGCTCTGTTGGCATTACTTTTTGACGTAGGTCCAATTCAAACTGCTACCACACAGGATCCTGCGCTTTCCTCCACGTAGCCAAATGATAGAGCGCTTCACCACACAAGTCCAGAGGCATGCCTGGCTGCACACATCCACCACGCAGACCTCTCACACAAAAATTGGGAGATTCAGCCTCCATGCAACTACGTAGTAAAAAATAGTGTGCAGACCCTTCCACTCTAGCAGACTAGTGGTGCGAGCTCCTTTCACTCTGACAAACTACACAACAGGCAGTGCCATCCACCACGCCCACCAGCTTCTTCACGCAGCAAGGCTGGGCTCCTTGCGTGGCAAGATTGGGGCGATCTCCCCCTTCTATAGGAAGCCTCCTCAAAAGAAAACGCAGTCCACCATTTTCCACACAGCTTCTAGGTACACGCAGCCTTTAAAAAATGAATCCAGCACAATCGTTGCAGCTATTTACCTCGGATCCGCGACTAGTCATCGAGGTACACCAAAATCCTGCGATGATACAGCAAATTAAAAATGAAGTCCCCACAAGTATCAACACAATTACTCTTCAGCTTCCCGCAACAATGTCGTGTTCGTCAACTTAGTATCCAGGCTTTTCCTTCCTACAGCTCTGATACCATGTCAACGATTGCATATGGAAGACATGAATTGGCAAACAACACTAGAGGAGCTCATAGGTGTAGATCATTAGGAGCTCCTACAAGCAAATATGTCGTTTTGACTTCACATTAAACTTTAATAATAAATAGATACACTTAGTTAGGGATAGTAAATCAAATCCCTGAATGATAGGAACTGAATGTCCAAGAAAATCACAATCATAACTACGTAACAATAATTACCTAATCTCCATTAATTATAATAGCTAACTGGGTTTATGTGATTCATATTATCAACCCAACGAGAAGTCTCCCATTTCTTGGTCAGATTGAAAAATATAGGGAAACATTTTGTTGAGAAACAACATGTATTTTGCAGATTATCCTACTCTTGGAGCTCTTAAAACTGAGGAAATTGCACATGTTATTAATGATTTTCATGTTACTTCCATAAATGCTATCATGATTGTCATTCATATTTTGACATTTAGCCACTTATTGAGCTGTTGTTACCATAATTTAGTGAAGTTTTACAAACTAATTTTATTTATTTATTTTAATTAATATTATATTTATTTTCCTCTTGTTAATATTAAATGATTGTTATATAAATAATTTTGGATTTAGAATATTATCAATGGAATTGCTTAGTTGTTATTAGTCTTTGTTAATAATGTGTATTGAATAATATTTATAACTTTTCCATTTCAATATGTTATTATGATTTTGGATACAATTTGTTTTAATATTTATTGGTAATTTATGGATATTTTGTTATTAATTAATAATTAATAATAATTAATATTACTAATTGTGATATATCCTTTGGCTATCAATTAATATTATTAATTACTGTTATCTAATATACACTAACTACTTATTTAAAATAATAATAATAGTAATAGTAATAATAATAATAATGATAATAATAATAATAATAATATATAAACATTTTTATTGCACAATAAGTTTATAAATATCTTCACATCATAACATACATTTAAGCATTTTTATATTCAAAATTCTTTGGCATGGACTATGCTACATGCAACCCTTGTTTGCTAATGATTACCTTCATTACATAACAATACATAGTATTTTGTTTCCTTTAGAGGTTAGGGAAGTTACGACCCTAACATTAGCTATCAACATATTCAACATGGCTAAATTCTTAAACTTCATATATATAATTAGAAACTAAATTAATTAATTGATATAGCTAGTTTCTAATTACTATATATCTTATGACTCTCTCTCTCTCTCTCTCTCTCTCTCTCTCTCTCTCTCTCTCTCTATATATATATATATATATATATATATATAATCATAGAGTGCTCATGTAAAATGAAATTTTGAAGAAAAATAATGTATTATAGCAAGATTTCTTCATCATGGTCATCAGTCTAATTACTGAAATAATTTTAAACATAGAAAAACACCAATAAATAAAACACAACAATTAACATAACAACGAAGAGATTCCATCACACAAATATACCAAATGTCACTTGGAAAATTCAAAGCTAAAAACCTTAACATCCAATAGTTGCTCAATTTTTGTCTTAGTAGTCTCTAGTTATAATTTATCTCATGCTTCCTTATGCGTCCTCCCTATTCGTTGTCCAAAAAAAACCTTTGAGATCCATGCTCTAAGAAGATAGATGAGGGATGGGAGTAATGGGCATGATAAAATACTAACCTCTCAATTCCCATTCCTCTATGTTTTCTCTCTCATTTTCATTTTTGTTTTACTTAATCTTTCTTTCCTTGACTTTTGTATAATTAATTTTTGACATTTTTATTTTCCTTTAAGTTTTATATGACCTTCATTACTTGTTAAATTACATTTGTAGGTATTGAGTGCTCTAGCCATTCACATTTTTATGATCCATTTTTTATCACACATTCTTATTCAAAGGATTTTGGGTGTTCAAAACATTAGATAAAACCATTTTAAAGATATAGACCTTATTTTCACTTCTTTGAAACTAGATTTAACTCTAGCCCCTCGCTACATGTTTAATTCTAGCCTCAGCTTTGGCTATAGGCATTGATTTTGCTCTACTTGATCTTGCAATGAAAAATTTTGCACAATGAGTCTCAACTTTGAACAATTATCAAATATGAAATATTTACTTATTATTCATTCCCATATTTCTTAATGATATCCTGGTAGCTATGGTATACTTGGTATGAACTACTACTAGGAACTTCTTAGAATGGAAAAATATCTCTACTACTACACGTGCTAGCAAAATAATCCATCTCTATAATTCTACCATCTAAATGACAATGTTTTGTGTGTAATACAATCCTTATGAATTATTAGGATTCTACTTACCAACTAGCTACTCCTATTGTTTGCTCATCGGTGAGTAAGTTCATCAATTGGTGATTCAGTCCTCAACCAAGTTGTAATTAATGGAATTCCATCCAATTATTGAGATACATTGAACACCTTCTTCATTGGTGACATTGATCTCTTTTGCTGCTACACATTTGTCTGCACTATCAACTCCTTGGGATGCCAAAAAAGGGAGCTCTTCATCTCCTTTAGTTTTCACATTCCACACTTCTCTCAGTTGTGTGGTTTATGGGATGTTATCTCTAGATGAAGTCACCAACACTTTGTTTCCTCATGCCAGTTATAGTACTAGCAAAAATTCTTGGCATTACATGGTCTTCTTGACATCCTTATTTTTTCTAAGAATCTCTAAGTTTTTGGTTGTATTAGAGAAAATTTCTTATCATTCTTATCTAAAAATAGATTTTCTTGTGGAATGTGGCTCATTCTCTTGAAAATATGCCTCATAATGGAATTTTTTCTTACAAAGTGAGCATATCTCAACATACCAATAGCTAACAATGTTATGGACTTTCTTCCTACAACAATGGTAAACAAGGGATGTCTTACTTGATGCATGTATCTTGCTATTCTTATTCTTCTTTTAGTTGATTACTTTTCCATTTATTCTAAGTGTTGGTGCAAGTTGAATTAATATAATTTCCTCACCATTTCCCTCCTATAATCTACCACAAGAAGGATAAACTTGTGGTGTGCTACCACCCTCATTTGTTATTTCCCTTTCTTTTAATGAACATGGTAATTCTTATGCATTTTACCTTCATAAATGTGATCTTCTTGTTCATGGACATTTCCTCTCTACCGTAAAAAACTAGGCCTTCATGCTTGATTGCCTATTCAGCTACAATGGTTCTTAGGACTTGTCTTCTCTTTCATAGAACTTGTCTATCATAGCCCACCTACCTTGAAAATTTTAAACCAATTCATTTGATATGTTTTTAAATTGTTTGAAAGGTTCTTGAGAGAAGTCTAAAAAAGATGAAATTTCCATGTCTGACTCTATTATGATGTTAGCTTCTACAATCGAAATGGAAGGTTACTTTGATTCCTTGGTCTCTTGGATAGTTTTATGCAACTAGCTCACAAAATGTAGATTTTCTTGTAGATTCACAAGCTCATGCAATGTACTAAAGCAAGAGACAAGAATCTACTTATACTCTTTATAGCAGAATCACATAAATATCAAGCAAAACAATAATCGACAAGAGGAAGAGAATCAAATACACATAACACAATAAATATACGGGGAAGGCCACATCTCAAAACCCCATTATCTGTATTTCCTATATCAGAAAATCAAGATGATATTACAATAATTGTTCTCACAAGAACAATCCCAACACTCAGTAAAATCAATCTCCAACTCACAAGAAAACTCTTGGCCAACACTTAGCCAATTCTCCTGCTCTCCAAGTCCCTATTTTGTTGCACAATTCCTATGGCTGATTAGCCCATCTTAAAGGGAAATCAATGCATCCAAAAATACATGATCCCTTGTAGGTTTAGTTCCTGATTACATGCACCATCTGTACAACTTAGAAAATTATACAACAGGTCATTCCTCCTCTACCTAAAAATAGTACACTATCCCTGCACTCTAGTCTCAACTGGGTCTTTCTCAGAATCGACATGCATGAGTTTCTGATGAGGGAATCTTCAGTTAGCTGGAGTAGCACTAATTAATACATTAGTGTATCAACTGACTGTTAACTCACAATTAGTTCCTCAAACAGTTTGGAACTAATTTAACTGGACTTAACTCAGTAAGCTGAGTTAACTAATTAAAACTCATACTTAACTCATCCTAGACCCCTATAAAATAGGGAGAACATATACATGACTTCAGAAAGACTTCCAACTTGAAATTTCTATGCTAATTAAGTTAATTAAACTTAATTAAATATTTACAAGTTGCTATGAGAATAGAATTCGATTTTAATTCACAGTTCAATTCAAGGACAAATTAAACTGGAATTTCTTGTTGCCACTTCTCAACACTACCTCTCAACAAGAAAGGGATTATCAGCTACCCCGATCCTGTCTCTGTGAAACTAGAATTTACATCTTGACAATGCCTTGTTCAAGATGTCAACATTCTTCTCCTCCATGGGAATGTAATCTAACAACATGATCCGCCTCAATACACAATATCTGAGATGATGCTATCAGATATCAATATGCTTGGATGGATCATGAAAAAATTGATTTTTAGAGAGCTTGATACAACTCTGATTATTGCATTAAATCATAGTAGGATCCATCTACTAACCAAACAAATGAACCAAAATCTTTCTCATCTAGATAGCCTCACATTCTTCCTAACTTGTAGCCATGTACTCTACCTTTGCAAAACTGAGTGCAACCGATCTCTGTTTCCTGCTATACTAAGAAACTCTTGCTGACCCAACACTAAAGATCCCTCCTAATGTTCTCCTCCTGTTGGATGGAATCCCTACCTAATCTGCATCGGTGAAGCCTTGAATCTTCATTCCCTCTGTTCATTTGTACCATAACCCAAACTTAGTAATGTCCTTGAGGTATCCCAACGCATGCTTTTCTGCCTTCCATTACAACTTGGTAGGCCTAACCATCACTTGACTAAGTTGGTTAACTGCATAGCACATATCTGGTTGTGTGTTCACCAAGTACATGAGTGAACCCACAAGCTACCTATAAACAGTAGCTTCCACTACTTCCCCTCAAGTAACATTTTCCTCCCTCCAATTACCAACTAGAGGAGTCTAAATGGGTTTACTGCTCTCCATGTGGAATCTCTCAAGTATCTCGTTGGCATACTTGCCCTGGGATACAAACAAAGCCCCATCTCCCTGCCATACCTCCATGCCAAGAAAGTAATGCATGAGCCCCATGTACTTCATCTCAAATTCTCATGCAAGGTCCTCCTTGCAATATTTGATAAAATTCTCATCACCTGTCAGTATGAGATCATCAATATATATTACAATGATCAAGAACTTACCTTCCACCACTATGTGGTACAAGTTCACATCTGCTTCAGTTTTTGTGAAGGCCAACCCAGTGAAGTAGCTATCTATCCTGGTGTACCAAGCACGGGGTGCTTGCTTCAACCCATACAACGTTCTCTTGAGTTGGCACACATGTGACTCATGATCAAAGGTTTAAAAACCTTCGGGCTGCTATATGTACGCCTCTTCCTCAATCATGCCATTGAGGAAGGTTATATTCACATCCATCTGATGGATCTTCCAACCCATCTGTGCTGAGAGTGCCAATATAGATCTGATTGACGAGTACCTTGCAACAGAAGCAAAGGTCTCATCATAGTCAATCCCCCCTACCTGTGAAAATCCATGGGCCAAAAATCTGGCCTTATGCTTCTCCACACTACCATATGCAACCTTATTTAACTTGTAAAGCCAACGAGAGCTCACTACTGACTTTTCCTCTGGTCTCGGGACCACATCACAAACATTGTTTCTAACTATGGAGTCATACTCCTCCACCATCGCATCAACCCAAACCGACTGCTACATTTATTCTTGAAAGGAAAATGGCTATGTCACAACACATGCACACATAAGAGCCATGTATCCAGTGTACCTCTAAGGCGACCTCCTCTTCATGCGCTGAGAAGCGGGTGCTCCCACATTCTCCCGTGCGTAATTTAACAATTTGTCAGCCTCTCTAGTGTGTTTTCTTCCCTCTCTAGAAGACTCTGCCTGAGTGGATGTCTCCACTCTCGGAACCTCTGCATTTGGCTGCTACACATAAATCTGAGGATCCTCAACCTTAGAGTTGAAATCTCCTCATCTGCATGTAGCTTAAGCTCCCTTTCAAGGGAAACTAGCATGGCCTTATCCTCATTGAATTTGATATCCCTACAAACCACTGTCATCTGACTGGTCAAAATGTACGCCTAATAGTTGTGAGGTGTATTAGTGTACCCCAAAAATATCCCCAACTCTTCTGTCGAGTCAAGCTTTTTCCGTGCATCTTTGGTCACATGGAAATATACCGATGACCCAAAAATCCTGAAGTGACCAACATCTGGCCTCTTACCGAAATAAGCTTCCTCTGGTGTCTTCATCTCAAGTATTTGATGTGGCATAGGTTTCTGAACATAAACCACAGTGTTTCATGCCTCAACCCATAAGTGTAGTGGTAGGCCCTGATCATGCAACATTTCCCTCACTGCCCCTAATATGCTTCTATTCTTCCTCTTAACCACCCCATTCTGTTGAGGGTTATGGGGTGCCATCAAATCTCGTTTAATCCCTTTTGCTGTACAAAAGTTCTTAAACTCATTTGAGACATACTCACCAATATTATCACTCCGTAGAGATTTAACCTTCTTTCTTGACTCTTTCTCAACCAATGCTTTAAACTCACAAAACTTTGTGAAAGTTTGATCCTTTTTTTGCATGAAAAATATCCAACATTTATGAGAATAGTCATCAACAAATATAACATAATACTTGTGTTTGGTCGTGGATGCTATCAAGAATGGTGCACACACATCTGAATGGAATCTCTCTAAAATAGACTCTACTTGACTGTCTCTGTCTCCAAAGGAAGACTTGGTGTATTTTCCCAAAGTACACCCCTTGCATGTATCAACATTCTGAAGCGTACCTTTGGGAAGACCGATAGAGATTTGGTGCAATATCTTCAAAGCCCCATGATGCAAGTGGCACAACTCACCAACGTCTTGACTCTGCATCTTTTTTGCTTTTGAACTCAAAGTAGCACACCCATCTACCTCCAGCTTATAGATATTCTTCACTGAAAACCCTATCTTCTTTACTTGACTCATGGATATGTGTCGAAGGAACGCCTTTCCTTTCGAGAAGATCACATCATAGCCTCTATCCTCAAGCATGTCAATGAATACCAAGTTCTTCTTCAGCCCAGGTACATACATAACATTCTTCAAGGTGAGTGGAGCCCCATTCTCCCTCTGAAAAGAAATATTTACCAATCCCGTAACACTATACTTCTCGTCGTCACCCATCTCGATATGCATATGGAGATCTTTCTCCTCCAAGTCACTAAATAACTCTTTGTCTCCAGTCATGTGGAATGAAGCTCCATTGTCTAAGTACCATACACTTCCCAACATTGATGAAACCATGCATGAAATGAGGGAAAAGTCCTATTCAAATTGAGAGGTCAAAGCCTCACCCTTCGCTCCTCCTGAGGACTTCTCCTTGGACTTCTTGAGTGGAAAATTTGTAGCGAAATGTCCCATCTTATGACAATGAAATAATTTAACTTTCGTCATATATTTCTTCTTGCCTCCATGATAAGAATCCGATTTGGAATGGGAAGCTTTCCCTTTCCCCTTCCTCATGTTAATCGCTAAGGCATAATTCTCTTCATCAACAGTATTTGATGAAGAGCCATCCCTGGTGTTCCTCCTGATCTCCTCCTGCATCAAATCTGACCACAACCGTTCCCAATCTTGCAGTTTCTTCTGACCATTGACAAAGTCCTAATAACTATGCAAACTCTTTGGGAGTCCTAGAAGAGAAAGACTCACCATATCCTCCTCGGAAACCATAATTCCAACACTTCCAAGTTCTTCACGACATTGAGTGAACTTGGTCAAGTATTTGGAAATAGTCTCGCGTTTCTCCATTTTGATTTTTTGAAGTTTGTCCTTCAGTACCAATTTCCTTTGGTCAATGTTATTTTGATACAAATTTCCTTGCCATGGAGACTTGAGACAATGTGGTGTCAAACTCCCTCAAGGATTATCCGCCTTGCCTTCGCCAGACACTTCTTCCATTCGGCCAAGTTCTATGCATCCGATGCTGCTAGATTGAGGACTTCTTTATCAATGAATTACTTTAAGCCATTATATTCTAGAAAAACATCCATCCTGTCCCTCTAGGCTATAAAATTCGAGCTATCTTCCAAGGCATACTGGAGCCGCAAACTACAGAACGCCATCTGCTGATCTGAAGTATGAAATGAAAATTCGAATTTTGCCTGTAACCCTGAACTCAAAAACTTCGAAATCTCCTCTAGTATACAATTGTCAGCTCTGATACCATGTAGATTTTCCCATAGATTCACAAGATCATGCAATGTACTAAAGCAAGATACAAGAATCTACTTATACTCTTTACAATGGAAGCTCATAAAGATCGAGCAAAACAATAATCGACAAGAGGAAGAGAATCAAATACACATAACACAATAAATATCCAGGGAAAGTCACAGCTCAAAACCCCACCATCTGTATTGCATATATCAAAAAATTAACATGAGATTACAATGCTTGTTCTCACAAGAACAATCCTAGCACTCAGTAAAATTAATCTCCAACTCACAAGCAAACTCTTGGCCAACACTTAGCCAATTCTCCTGCTCTCCAAGTCCCTATTTCCTTGCACAATTCCTATGTCGGATTAGCCCATCTTAAAGGGAAATCAGTGCATCTAAAACTATGCAATCCCTTCTAGGTTTAGTTCTTGATTGCATGCACCATGTGTACAACTCAAAAAATTATACAACAAATAGTACACTCTCCCTGCACTTTAGTCTCAACTTGGTATTTCTCAGTATCGAAATGCATGAGTTTCTGATGAGGGAATCTTTAGTTAACTGGAGCAGCACGAGTTAATGAATTAGTGCACCAACTCACTGTTAAATCAATATTAGTTCCTCAAACAATTTGGAACTAATTTAACTGGACTTAACTCAGTAAATTGAGTTAACTAATTACAACTCATACTTAACTCATCCTGGACCTCTATAAAATAGGGAGAACATATACATCACTTTAGAAAGAATTCCAACTCGAAATTCCTGAGCTATTTAAGTTAATTAAACTCAATTAACTATTTACAAGTTGCTATGAGAATAGAATTCGATTTTAATTCAAGGACAAATTAAATTGGAATTTCTTGTTGCCACTTCTCAACAAAAAATAGAAGAAAATATAGATCAACGACTTGAAAATTAGCCTCTTTGAGGGGGAAACCTCCTTTACATCACATAAATGAACAATTATTGGATAATACAAGTGACAAGACCTCCTTGGTATATATAGGAGTCCAAGGGGTCACAATATAATCAAAGCCTACATAAAAATAATAATGTAAGGGCACAACAATAACAATAATGGGCTTCTATGGGGCACAACAATAATAATAAGGGGGATACACTAGTCTTATAGGAACCTAACATGCCCTCTCCTTCAAAAAAGTTTTTTACTCAATGCTTGAGTAGTTTGGATACTTCTGTATAAAATTATCATCCTCCCACATAGAATCTTCAGTGGGTAAGTTCTTCAACTTAATGAGATACTTTGAAATTCATTAATTCCTTAGTTTTTAGGTTCTTGTTTCCATGACTGCTTTAGGCTCCAATATAAATTTTCCTTCTTCTTCAAGTTTTGGCAATACTATTTGTATTGGGAGTTTGTCACCTATAACCTTCTTTAAGCATGAAACATGGAAAAATGGGTGTACTCGGGCAAACACATGCAACTCTAATTCATATTCCATGGTATTGATCTTTTGCAACACTTTGTAAGGACCATAATGCATGGGTGATAATTTATTATCCTTCTCAGCTTGCTTGAGGAATATTTGTTTGTATTGTTGTAGCCTTAAAGATACCCAGCCACCTACATCAAAACTTGTTTCACTATGATGCTGATTTCCTTGTTGTTTCATTCGATTTTGTGCTAAAGTGAGGTTATCCTTTAAGAGTTGGAAGACTTGTTATTGATTCTCGATGTGCTCTTCCACTCCTTGAACCTTAGAGTTTTCTCTTAAAGATGATGTGATGGACGATGGATGATATCCATAAAGTGCTATAATGTGGTCATTTTTGCTGCAGTATGGAAGGAAGTGTTATACCACCATTCAACTAGAGGTAACCACTTGACCCATTGTTTTTGATTTGTCAAATACAAAGTAACAAAGATATCCTTGAAAACATTTGTTCACTATCTCAATTTTCCCATTAGATTGAGGATGATAAAATGAGCTATGAACTAATTGAGTACCAAGACAATAAAATAATTCCGTCCAAAAATTTCCATTGAAAATGGGATCTTTTCCACTTATAATAATCTTTGGGTTTCCATGTAGCTTTTAAATTGTTTCTATAAATGCGGTAGCAACTATATTGGCTTTAAAATTATTAGATAATGCACAAAAGTGTGCATACTTGGTAATTCTATCAACTACGACCATGATGACACTCTTTCCTTCATATTTGGGTAAACCTATGATAAAATCCATTGGGACCTCCTCCCAATGTTGGCTTGGAATGGATAAAGGTTATAACAAACCTGAGGTCTTAATTGTCTCAACTTTATTTTTTTGGCAAACCAAACATTCTGCCACAAAATTTTGAATATCAAATTTAAGGCCATTCAAAAAAAAATCCTTCTTGACCCTGTGGTAATTTTTAAAAAACCCTGAGTGCCCTCCTAAGGGGGAGGTGTGAAATTCCAAAAGAATAATTTGTTTGAGTTGGGAATTATTACAAAGATATAAGTGATCTTTGTACCGTAACGAATCATTTTTACAGATAAATGTATGAGATGTACTGGGATCTTGTTGCAACTTTTGAATGAGTGTCCACATCTACCATTCTTCCATTCGTCCCATGCTTCAATTATCCAATTAGTTTGGATAACATAAATGAAATAGAGAAATTCTTCTGCAACCTCATCCTTTCTTGAGAGTGCATCTACAACCACATTTTTCTTCCCTTTTTGTAGATGATTTCAAAGTCATAACCTAACGTCTTTGTGACCCTTTTTTTTTGCTCTTATAAAGGTAATCTTTGTTCCAAAAATTATTTAAGACTATCGTGATCCTTTTTTACCTTGAAGTGTCTTCCTATTAGGTAAGGTCATCATTTCTTTAGAGCGTTTAGCATTGCAAACATTTCATTCTAATGAATAGGTTTGTGTAAATACCTTCCCTTGATTGGATGACTCTCAAAAGCAATGGGTCTTCCTTCTTGCATTAAAACAACACCAATTCCATTTCCTGAGGCATGAGATTCTACAATAAAGGTTTTTGTGAAGTATTGTGTAGCGAAGACTGATGCTTAGCACATTTCCTCTTTAAGATGTTAAAAGTCCTTAGTTTCTTTTAGAGTCCAATAAAATTCATCTTTCTTCAATAATGTTGTTATAGGCACTGCTATTCTCCCACAATTCTTAACAAACTTGCGATAATACCTTGTCAACTCGAGAAATCCTCGAATATGCTTTAGGGTTGTGGGGATTTTCCATTCCTTAATGGATTTAATTTTGTTAGGGTCTACCTTAACACCCTCATTTGATACAATATAACCTAAATATTCCACCTCTTGTACTCCAAAGAAAAATTTGGAGACTTATGCATATAATTGTTTCTCCTTCAATAGTTTGAGTACCCTGTCAACATGTTGAACATGATCCTTCCAAGACTTGTTGTAGATTAGTATATCATCAGAAAATAGTAACACTTATTTTTTAAGGAAGGTTTTGAAAATTGAATTCATCAAACCTTGAAATGTAGAAGGTGAATTAGTAAGGCCAAAATGCATGACCAAAAATGCATAATGACCTTCATGAATTTTGGATGTTGTTTTCAGAATGTCTTATGTCTTCATTCTAATTTGATGACATCCTAAACAAAGATCCAACTTGGTTAAGTAAATTTCTCCATGTAATTCATCGAAAAGTTCATCAATGAGAGGAATGGGAAATTTATCTTTTTTAGTGAGCTTGTTGAGCTCCCTATAATCTAGACACATACGCCATGATCCATCTTTCTTGTGCACCAATACTACTGGAGAAGAGAAAGAGCTTCGACTAGGTTGAATTATACCAACCTCTAGCATTTCTGTAACCATATATTCAATTTCACTCTTTTGGGCATAGGGATATATGTAGGGCCTCATGTTTGGAGGAACACATATTGGAATCAAGTGAATGGAGTTATCATAATCAGGAATAGGTGCAAGGACTTTGAGAGTCTCAAATACCTTGGAATGATTGTCCAAGGCTTTTTGGAGATATGGAGAGATATATGATTTTGATGTTTGAATATCCAATGAGCATAATTTTGAAATTACTCCCCATTTTTCTTTCTACAAAATCCTTGTCATGCCATTAGAGCTGATTATCTTCCTTGGTTTCCCTGTGATACCCCTTAATTCAATTTCCTTTCCTTCCCAAAAAAAATTCAAGAAGAGTTCTTAAAAATTAAAAGCTATCATCCCCAAAGATTGTAACCATTGGACTCCTAGTACAACATCAACACCACCCATTGGAATGGAAAGCATTGGAATATTCAATACATATTCCCCCATTGTTAGCTTGATATTATGGCACTTTCCAAAGAAATTTATAGTTCCTCGATTTGCACCCATCACTTGACACTCTGGTGCTGGATATTGAAAGAAATTCAGTTCCTTAGCTATCTTACAATGAATAAAATTATGGGTATTACCTAAATCAATCAACATTATTACCTTTTTCTTCTTGATATATCCTTATATATTGAGATTTGAGGAGTGGTAATTCTTGCCAATGCATTACAAGATATTTCATATTCATTTCTTCTTTCTTCATGGTTGATTCCTAGTGTATATCCTTTTCTTTAGATGTTTCTTGTTCCTTTTCTTCCTCCTCTTCACATTCTGTGTAAAATAATTTATTCTCAGAACACTTATGACCATTAGTGTATTTTCTATCAGAACTATAACAAAGCCCTTTTAATATTTTTTCCTCCAATTGTTGTGGTGTCAACCTTGTAGGTTGTGGAAGGCTATGAGCAACAACACTGCCACCTTTATAGTTGTGAGTGGTAGAATTCCCTATTGCCTTTCAACTTTTCTTGCCACCCTGAATGCCTTCTCTAATGAATCAGGTTCATAAAGGTGAACCTCATGTTGGATGTTATCCTTCAAAGTCCCTATGAAGACATCGATCATATACTCCTCTAGAATATCAGTTACCTTGATATTCAATTTTTAGAAGTCCTCAATCTGCTCCACCATTGAACCCTTTTGTTTGAGATTTATCAATTAGCTAAAGAAGGTGTTTCTCTTTGTATCCTCATAACGTGCTATTGTTTCCTCCATAAAAATTGACCAAGTGACAAGTGGTTTAGAAAAAACAAATCGATCGAAACAATACAAAATTATTGGGTTCTAAATATAAAGATGTAATGCACACCTTTTATGTGTGTTTCACATAATGTAGATCAAAATATTGCTCCATCTGTAGTATCCATGTTACCAGATTCTTGACATCAAATTTCCTCATATCAATTTTTGGAATGTGGTTTGTCTTCAATCCAAAGTTAGAGTCTCTAAAATCATGATTATCATTCTGTTGACGGTGATGGACCTGCCAACATTCAGGGGATCTCCTTGGTATGAAGTCCAACTATACCTCACACCATTTGGTGTAGGAGTCCCATCTGATATGATGGCCCATTTCCCATTATCTTAAAGATATGCCTTAGCTCTTGCTTGTCAGCGCATGGGAGTGGTATACTCAGTCTTCAAACAATGAGGTTTATGTTCCTGGTGAGTAATTAGTGTCACTTGTGTCAAATTTCTTTCAATACAGAGGGAGAGGGTGAGAGTGAGTCTCAAGTGGAAAGGGACTAGTGCCAACCCTATTAGAGACACACAACACATCAGGACATGCACAACTTCCGGTGGAGTAGTCCACATGGATACGATAGTCACAAACTGTTGGGTTAGAGGGGGGTCGAAGCCCCCCCTTAGTTGCGCCGATTGCATAGGGGGGGGGTCACAGGGGGGTGGGTAGCCCCCCTCTACGGGCTCCTGCCCTGGGAAATTTTTTTTGGACCCTATATTAGGTTGGGAAGACCTACCTATGGTTTTGTGCATGATTTTCACACATGGTTTTGGATGCGATGGTTTTTGTTCCATGGTTTTTGACGTGATGGTTTTCAGTCCATGGTATTGGATGCTTCAGCATGTATAAATATGTATTGTAACATTGAAAGGAACATAATGAAAAATCAAGCTGGTAGTCCTGGTTTTGGGATCCAGGGGAAATCTCTGTGTGTATGTGTTTTATGTGTTATGCTCTCGCATTGTTTATTTTGTGTTCTAGAATCGTATGTAGGTAATTCCTATACGGGGTTAAAACCTACATTATCTTAAAGATATGCCTTAGCTCTTACTTGTCAACGCATGGGAGTGGTATACTTAGTCTTCAAACAATGAGGTTTGTGTTCGTGGTGAGTGCTTAGTGTCGCTTGTGTCAAATTTCTTTCACTACAAAGGGAGAGGGTGAGAGTGAGTCTCAAGTCGAAAGGGACCAGTTCCAAATCTGTTAGAGACACACAACACATCAAGACATGCGTAATTTTCGGCGGAGTAGTCCACATGGATGCGACAGTCACAAACACAAAGTGAATAGAAAACGCGTACAACATGTAGAGGTTTAGTCCACATGGGTGCGATGGTCGTTATAACAAGTTTACAAGAATGAATCTGTCGAGTTTCTGACGAAGTACTCCACATGAGCGAGACAACGTGAAAAACTGATACAACATATTTCCAACAACATATGCAGGGCTCCTTGGCATTGTTAAGAAAAATCATGTAGATGTCACTGGGAGGCTAGGTTGAGAAGTCTAGAGAAAAAGTGACATTATGTGGGATTTGGCTCAGTTGGGAGGTAGAATTGCGCAAATTTTCCCAAAAGCGCAGTGCGGGCAGTAGGGATGACTGGCAGTAAAAAATGCACAGATTTTCATAAGAGGCTGAGAGCGAGCTGTGAGAGCTTTTTGGCCAAAACTACATAGAACTAGGAGATAGTCATGCAGGACATGTCTGTGTTGTTTCCGGGTTGAGCGGGGTGTTAGGTAGTTGGTGGATAGTCCAAGAAAATTGAAAAAAATTTCAGGAGGAGTAGTAGGCTAACTGATGGAGGGACTGACTGACAAAACTGCACAATTTTTAGAGACAATATAGTAAAAGGCAGTGGGTCCCTGTCCCTCATGTATGCACAATTTCTCCAGTCAGCAGATGTGGCTGTCTTGATAGCTTCTATGTAAATTTTTGGAGGAGTGAAGTCTGGGGTCACTGCCCAGCCAAACTCTCTAGTTGACTAGAAGGAGGCTTGTTGGATAGGCTTGCGGGAATCATAGAATGAGATAGATTCTTGTGCAACTTATGTGCTATTCTGGGCGACAGTCATCGAGGTTGATTCTAGGATTTCGTAGTGCATACTTCCTGGTAGGAAGCCTCAATATTTGTGCAATTCTGGGGAACAATACTAAGTCATTGAGGGTCGATACTATGCAGTACAGCTCGGTAGAGGTCTGACTGATGGAGGGTGGTCCGATCGACAAAATTTCAGAAAAAATGGCTAAGTGTGTGAGTGAGTGAACTCGTGAATAAATGACGTTGCGAACACATAATCAACAAGACACCTCGAACCAACAAGACAACATGTCTCACTGTGATTGACTATGAGACTGTCTAATGGTGAGAGCGACAATTTGGATAGTCCTTCGGATGACCATGTCGACACTTGCGTGACAGTGCTTACAACATCATGTGTGAGTTTGATAGATTTTCACATAGAAAACACAACTCATACACAAACCTTCAACATCACCAGAACAAGGTCGCAAGCATGACATAGAAATCAACACGCTGAAGACAATAGCTGGTCAAAAAAGCGAAAAGGAAGAAAGACATGTATATGAAACACATGAAATTATTTTTTGGTGTTTGCACATAAGCATGTTACTAAAGACGTGATGATATTACAATGACAAGTAGTCTTGCAAATTCAACTGAGAGATGTACCTAGAAAGGTTTTATTTATTTACCATACTTACCCTCAAGATGATCATGCATCAGAGAGAGTTTGCATGAGGTCCTAACCTTTACCATCACTTAGTCTCTTAGTCCTTCTCCTTGAATCCTTAGGGTTGATCTTAACATGTCACCTTTTCTTGTAGTCACTGAGAGGTATATCAATGTAGGTTCAGTGGGCAGTGACCGTTGTGGGGATGAGGCCCTGGGAGGCCCATCTATGTAGTTTATGCATGCAAGATCGACATGAAAACTTGGGCAACACTACACAGTTTTGAGACACAAGACACTGCTGTGGGATGGGGGTCTTGCTAGGACACCTCTGCATAGTTTCTAAGTGCAGGGTAACCAGAATGCTCTGCACATTTATGGAGAGCAGTGCTGGATGGGGTCTTTGGCAGCAGGAAAGGGAGGAAGCTTGATGGTTGCAGAAGAAAAGTGAATAGTTTTGGGAGGCTAGATGAGGCTAAGTTTCTTGGGAAATTGGCTAAGTGGAAGATCAATGAAACATATGTAAACATTCATAAGAATTGATTGTGATTGTACACAAACACTTAGTGATGCAACATAGACCATCCAGAATGTATTAAAAAAAATTTTCTTGATGCAACAACCTTCATGAAAAGAGTGCGTGAATTGAGTGTGAAACATGTGTACGTGATATTATCAACTCATGCGCACATGCTTTCCATTGAAGAAAAAAAACATTCCCTTTACATGAAAAACAACAACCCCTATACCCAAAGATGACACATGCTGCATAAATATGATACTCTGAGAAACTATTAAGATCAAGGAGGGGAAGCTTGATATCACCTGCTTACCAACAAGTGACCAAGGGCGATCGATTGTAGGATCTAAGGTAGTCTCCAAAATTTGCATGCAAGCCAAAATTTTGGAGGATGGTTGTAGCCGCTACAACATTGGCGACACACTGGTAGAAATCCAACACTATGTATGGACCTTTTTTCGTGAAAAGAGAGTCTAAACCTTTTGGAAGTATTATTTGATTCCTTGATTGTGATGGCTTCTACACTAGCTTGTGTGAAAGATGTAGTCCCTGCCATTCTCTTGATCGGTCAGCACACATTCCAAGCCAAGTCAACCTAGTTGTTTCGATTGGGGATGAGGGGTATATTGATGCACAAGTAATATAACTGTCAGAGTTTAAGTATCATCTTTGGTGTTGTTGCACTACCAGTAGGCCTGGACAGTACCCCAATGAAGTCATGCAGGAACACAAGCATCGCTTCGCTACCAACGAGCCTAGTTAGTACCCCAATGGAGTTACTTGTGTCACCTCTCTATGAAGGATGCATTTATCTTCTTTCACCTTATTCATTTTTCATTTTTTCATGTTTCAAAGAACTATGCATAGGCACTTATTTATTTTAGAGGTGGAAGAGGGATCCCGACTTATTGAGAGAAGAATAGGTTGTTCCTCTAGAGAAGTATGCTATATATACCTCTAACATACTTGTTAAGGTTTCCCCCCTCACCTTACTCTAATTGACTGAGTTGAAAAGGGTTAACCCAAAGGGCCAAATAGAGTAGGCGATACTAGTTAACAGTGCAAGTGTTGTTCTTTCACCAAGACTCACTCTGAACATAACATATTTTCCATCAGGGAATTATTGACTGAAGAGAACAAGTTATTCATAAAGAGAGATGTCAACATATAACTAGATGTTGATAGATGTACAATTCCTCTCAGATTTTCCCAGCTTGTTTTGAGAGCCAAACATAGTTTCACGAGAGGCTAACCTACGGGTACAAGTAAGGAAATAAAGCAAAAAAGCAATAAGTAGAAGTAAAGTGAAAGCGAAACAAGTAAGCAAAGAAAGAAAGAAAGCAAACCAAACCAAGTAAATAAGAAAACATACATGCAAACCAGAAAGTAAACAAAATAAAGAAGAAAAGACTACTCCTACTCCTACGCTAAACAGTGCATGGACTTACTCACGCGAAGTGATATTTCTAATGCACCCATTGGTGCATTAGTTGGCCCATGTTGGTGAAGGCATGAAAAATATACATGTAAACCAGTGAACAAGAAAGATTGATCAATGAATACCAACAAGCTCCGAGTTCTAAAACATCCATATAAAACAAAAGAGCGAATGCACAAGAAATACATTTTGCGGACTTAACCTAGTGTTGTGACACACCGCGTGAAAATGATAAGTATACACACTCTCTTGACTATGAAAAACAAGAAAACATGAGAAAGAGAGACAACTTATGCCTTGAAAGTGTGCTTGCTGTGTATGGTTCCTCCAATGCATTAACAATGTGATCATGTCATTCAGTTGGAGGAAGTGAAATCTGTGTATTGGATTGATCTTCAATGCATACAGATGAGTGATGAGGAGCCTTGGGTGTTTCAAAAATTTTCTGATCGGAAGTGGAACTAACCTTAGGACAATGAGGGCCTGACATAACCATTAACTCAAGCTGAAGTGCCTTGATAGCCTGCGCTTTTTCCACTTCGTCAATAGATAAATCATCAGAGACTAGTGGCTTAGAAAGATTAACAACGAGTGAATCAACATTGTGATCAAATGAAGAAGTACATAGATCATGACAACCATGATCAGAAAATTCAGGATGTTCGTTGGCATCCTCATGACTTGATGAATCAGTAGAGTGGTTGATGAGAAACAAGGAAGTTCACCCTTTGCGTTTTCAAAAATGACAGATGACAGATGGGATATATTTTTAGAGGAAGATCTATCCTCTCCCTAAAGTAATGATAGGCTGATATCTAGTGGGTCCTGTGAATGATCGGAAGTAGAAATATCCAGAGATGAGTTTTCACGGGGAAAATCAAAAGTCGCAAAATCACAAGAGATGTCAGGATAGAGCAGATGAGGTGCATATGGAAGGGATTCATCCTTCATCATGGGTTCTTCTTTGGATTCCCACACACACTCATCATGAATGATAGTGCAGGTTGGCTGTACAACACCAATTCCGTCAAAAACTTGATCCTTGTTCACAACAAGTATGGAGTCCGGAATAGAAGAACACAAGAAAGTATAATCTGGTGGTTCAATAGAACATGGGAACAAAGGTTGAGGTAACAAGTCCACATGACAACCAATAGGATTGCAAGAAAAATCTATGTAGACATTGAGAGCAGGTCTAGTGGGAGGATGTGACAGTTCAACAGATGTGTGTGCACCTTATCCCACATCGCATTGTAGAGTTAGAGATTTTTGATGAGAAGGGGACATAAAATCACTTGTGACAATGACCTTGTCTGTCTTAGATTTAGTAGCTCTAACACTGAGGTCTTCTAGGATGTATTCAAATGATTCTAAGAATTGCGTATCTTTGAATATGTACAAAAGATAGTTAAATATTCCATCGAGGAATTCCTAATCAATTTCATCTTCAGGAAATCAGTATGCAAGATTACAATAGTGTGTGTGAAATTGTTCAATGGATTCATTAGGTGCTTTTCCGTAATTTCAGAATTTCTTTATTGAGTTCTTAATGGTCAAAATGATGGAAAGCATCATCTATATATACAATCGACTGAGTGAGAGAGTGAATAGAGTTATCGAGCAACGTGGCAGACCATAGAAGTGGGTACCCTCGAAGCGTATATGCAAACAACGAGCAGGTCATGTAATCTTCGTGTATTTTATACTTGTGACATATAACTATTAAGGCCATTCTGTGTTTAAGCCAAGCCATTCTTCCTTCACCTTCATATGTGTGTTGTGACAAGGAATTCTAGAGCTCCTCTGAGATTTCAAAGTTGTTTCCATAAGACATACACTTCAAAGGAAGAATTCTGTGGGTAGTCATGATAAGAATGCGAACATTCAAAACAGATTATGAGGACTCAGCTTGTCATCTGGTCCTCCTTCTAGCTCTAGAAATTTTGATGGTGATGAAATTGCCACAATTCAGGGGATCTCCCCATTATGAAGTCCCAACAAGACCTCACTCCGTTTGGTGTAGGAGTCCAATCTAGTATGATGGCCCGTTTGCCATTATCTTAAAGATATGCCTTATCTCTTTCTTGTCAATGCATCAGAGTGGTATAGTTAGTCTTCAAACATCGAGGTTTATGTGCCTATTTAGTGCTTAGTTGTGGTGAAGTAAAATTATGAGTGCGGACACAAACAATTCCTCTAGCTCGATAATGGGTCTAGCCACAATTTATACATTCTATGGAAGATTTCCTTAAGTTATAACCAATTAAGAGGGACTACCTCTTAGTACGCTTATCCTATTTGGTGATGACCTTTATTGCTCACTCCAACTATCTCCTGTTTCGTTCTTCGAACACCTGAAACAAGTAAACAACAGAAAACCACAACCGAGATAATAGAAAAATTTTAATTCAACCTACTTAACAAGTCAAGAAACATTAAGCCATAAACATGAGAGATGACACATTATGTAGGAAATCAATTGATAGTTTCATATATATTGAATCAAGAAGAGATTACAACCATCGTTTTGACGTTGTGTTCTCCTTCGACAAAACCAGGTTCCCACACACTTCCATTAGCATTCCATGATGGCCTAAAAAATGATAGTTTTAAGGCTCTTCCCTTTAGGCTTCAAACTAAAAAAAAAATCACACTTATCCCTCACACACCACTAGAGAGCTACAACTATGAATAGCTTGCTTCTTACTCCAAACTTAATTAGCACTAGCACACCAACATTAACACTAGCTTGTGCTTGGGAAAAATGGAGGTTTATATAGCATGAATGGATGGGAGATGGTTCCTCTTCTCATGGAAGAAGGTCTTATCTCTTGAGGTAGTTCCATCCTTATAGGGGAAAGGAGCCCAAACTGACCTCCTCGACTCCATCTAGCTCAACCATCTACCAACCTTCTGTTATGAAGCTTATAGAGTTGGAAGTTTCGACTCCTTATTTAAAAAACTTTCCAAAATAGGATCGGCATGACTAGAACAAAGCTCAGTCACTCCGGTCGGTGCTAGGGATAGTGTTAATCCCTACATATCGGCGTGATGAGGACAAGGGTAATTAGCGCTAGTCTTGTAAACTGGGAAAAACAAAAGATTTTGGGAAAATGGTGCAAAAGGGAATTGTTCTACGCATGAAGAGGGACACAGTGGGAGTTTCTTCATGAAGGGAAAGCATGTAGGGTTCACTATAGAGGTCCTTTAGGGTCAAGGAACAGGGAGTAAAGGGATAGTGACAAAATGATATGTAACAGATGCCCCCTAAAGCATGAAGGTCGAACTAGAGTGAGGGATGAAACACTTTATGAATTAGTGCAGGGAACCAGAGTCTATCGGAAAACTTGCAAGCAAGTACATATACACATACATAACTGAAAACTCTATCAAATGTTACATGAATCGTGGCATGGAGACAACCATCCAGAGAATGATCATGTAAATGGATCTAGGCATGGCCGCAACCATCCGATAAAAAGGATCATATCGAAACCAAGGTATGGTCGCAGCCATCCAATAATGAGAAGGATCATATATGATAACTCATGGTATGGTCGCAACCATCTGTCTGAGAGATGTTGGGTTGTGTTATATTCTTTCCATGACTAGCCCACGTAGTTAGCCGGGGGGTTAGAAGGGGGGCGGAGCCCCCCCTTTGTTGCACCGATTACGTAGCAGGGGGAGTCATAGGGGGTTTGAGTGGTGCAGGTAACACAAATCTATGGGTTTTGGACCCTATGTTAGGTTGGGCGGACCTACCTATGGTTTTGTGAATGATTTTCACACATGGTTTTGGACGCAATGGTTTTTTGGTCCATGGTATTGGATGCTTTGGCATGTATAAATATGTATTGTAACATTGAAAGGAATATAATGAAAAATCAAGTTGGTAGTCCTATATTTGGGATCCAGGGGAAAATCTCTATGTATATGTGTTTTATGTGTTATGCTCTTGCATTGTTTATTTTTTATGTTTTAGAATTCATATGCATGTAATTTCTGTACAGGGTTAAAACCTACATTTGGTATCAAAGCTGTTTTGGCTTCAAGGGGACACCTTTGTTACTGAGGGGTTTCGCTCAGGCCTGTGGTAGACCCTACTCAGTGGGAGATCTGCGAGATCGATTCTGGTGGTGAAAGAAGATGACGAGCAGTGGAAATATAGAGATCAAGAAATTTAATGGTCAGAGTTTTGAGTTGTGGAAACTCAAGATGGAGGATCTGTTGGTGGATAAAGATCAATGGATCATGGTAGATCCAGTTGCTAAACCAATAAGATTTTTTGATGAAGAATGGAAGAAGTTGGATCAGAAGGCAAAGAGCACAATACAATTGTGTGTCTCAGATTCAATATTGCTGAATGTATCAGGGGCAGCTACGACGAAGGCTTTGTGGGAAAAGTTAGGGACTTTGTACCAATCTAAGTCTCTGGTGAATAAACTGTTCCTACGGAAAAAGCTATATAACCTAAGGTTGAAAGATGGAGACTTGGTGACAAAGCATATGAATTCGTTTAATACTGTGGTAAGTCAGTTATTGCCTGTTGATATCAAAATTTCAGATTAAGATAAGTGCATTAGTTTGTTGTGTTCTCTACCAGATTAGTGGGATAGTCTTGTTATTGCAATAGGTAGCAATGCAACTACCTTGCAGTGTGATGAAATAGTCTTCTCCTTGTTGACAGAGGAGATAAGACGGAAAAATATGGAGAGCTAGAATGGTGATGCCTTGTTTGTATGAGGACGGTCCCAGAACAGAAAAAAAAAAAAGTCATCGAGTGGGAGATCTAAATCTACAGGAAAACCTGTAAAGGTGGTGTGCTAGAACTGCAGAAAGGAAGGGCACTACAAAAGGGACTGTAAATCTAAAGTCCTTGATAAAGGAAAGGGATTTGATGATGCTCCTTCTACAGAGGCGAAAACCACCTCAGATGAAAGTGGGGATGTGTACTTGGCTTCTTTAAGTACACATGTAGATCATGAGGCATGGTTGATTGACTCAGGTGCATCCTTTCACTTCAATCCCCATAGAGAGTGGTTCTACGAGTATGAGAAATACAATGATGGTGATTCTTCTTAGGGGATGATAGGAATGCTAGAATCGTTGGTCTTGGAAAAGTAAAGTTTAAGTTGCAAGGTGGAAGGGTTAGAACACTTTCGGGTGTTCTGCATATTCCTGCATTGGCCAGAAATCTTATTTCTGTAAGCAAGCTAGATTATGCAGGTGTAAAAACAGTGTTCAAGAAGGATACCTGCAAGATGGTTCAGGGAGCACTAGTATTGATGCGGGGAGTTCGGATGGGAACTCTGTACAAGATACAAGGTAGCACTATTATTGATGGGTGCAATAGTTTCGTGGTTCCTAAAAGTGGAACAAAAAAGCTAGTGGTATCTAAAGAGAAGACCATGTTGTGGCACCAAAGGCTTGGAAAAATTGGAGAGAAAGGCCTTCAAATACTTCATGGTAAAGATATGGTAGAAGGCATGAGTAATAGCTCTCTGGATTTTGATTTCTATGAAAATTGTGTATATGGGAAGCAGAATCGGGTGAGTTTCCCCTCTGGTGGTAAGAGGGTGAAACAAATATTAGAGCTTGTGCACAGTGATGTGTTTGGACCTGTGAAGGTTCCATCACTGGGTAAGTCTATGTACTATGTATCATTTATAGATGACTTCTCAAGGAATACATGGATATATTTCCTTAAGAAAAAATCTAAAGTCTTTGACAGGTTTAAAGAATTTAAGGCTCTGGTGGAAAACCAGAAAGAGAAAAAGATAAAGGTGCTGAGGACAGATAACGGTGGAGAGTTTCGCAGTAAGGAATTTGAATAATTCTGTAAGAAGTGTGGTATAGCATGACAGAAGAATACTCCAAATACACCTCAGCAAAATGGAGTTGCAGAAGGAATGAACAAGACGTTGATGGAAAGGGCAAGAAGCATGCTCAGTGGTACCAGGTTAGGATAGGAATTCTGGGTAGAGGGGGTGGATACTGCATGTTACCTGGTCAACAGGTCACCTTCATCAGCATTGGAGGATAAGAGGTATCGACTGGTAAGAAAACCTCTCTTTCACATATGAGGGTATTTGGATGTGATGCATATGTACATGTTTCAAAGGAGAAAAGAACCAAGCTGGATAGTAAATCTGAAAAGTGCATCTTTATTGGGTATAAGGATGGTTTAAAGGGTTATAAGCTTTGGAACCCAATAACAAGGAAGGTTGTGTAGATTCAATATGTGCTGTTCAGAGAGGTGAAAGATGTTATTAAACATGAAGTCCAGTAAAAGGAACTTGAGAAGATAGAAATTGAGCTAAAGGAGGAAGAATCAGACTCTATAGCAGAGGAGGAATCAAAAGATGAAGAGCCACAAACTGCGGGTGTGAGAAGATCAGTCCAAGAAAGAAGGTAGCCAAAAAGGTATAGTCCATCTACTTTTTGTTCAAATTTTTCTTTATCTATTACTGATGATGATCCTAGAACTGTGAAGGAAGCAATAGATTCAGAGGATGGAAAACTCTGGAAAGAGGCCATGGTTGATGAAATGGCATCTTTGCACAAAAATGAGACTTGGGATTTGGTGGAGTTGCCGGCTGGAAGGAAACCCATTGGTAGAAAATGGGTGTTCAAGAAGAAGACAAACGCAGAAAAGAAAGGTGGAGAAATACAAAGCTCAGTTGGTAGCAAAAGGTTATTCCCAGGTGCCGGGAATTGATTTTGGTGATATTTTTTCTCTTGTTGCCAAGGTAACTTCTATTATATTAATTTTATCTGTTGCTACTACTTTTGATTTTGAGGCAGAACAAATGGATGTGAAGACAACATTTCTTCATGGGGATCTGGAAGAGGAGATCTACATGAAGCAACTTGAAGGCTTTGCGGTGAAGGGTAAGAAAGAAATGGTATGCAAGTTAAAGAAGTCTCTATATGGGTTAAAATAGTCACCAAGGATGTGGTATCATAAATTTGATACCTTTATACGGGGACTTGGCTTCACCAGAAGCAAAGCAGATCACTCTATGTATTTTAAATTAATTGGTGACCGTTTTATTTATCTGGTCTTGTATGTGGATGATATGTTGCTGGTTGGAAATAACAAAGAAATTATCCAGGATTTGAAGACCCAATTGTCCTCCAAATTTGACATCAAAGATCTCAAACTATATTTTGGGCATGGAAATTAAAAGAGACTGGGAAAAGAGGAAGCTCTGGTTAAACCAGAGGAAGTATGTTGAGACAATATTGTAGAGGTTTAATATGCATGATAGTAAACCGGTGAAGGTTCCTATTCCTGTAGGTGTAAAATTATCTGTTGAATAGTGTCCCAAGACACAAGAAGAGGAAGAGGACATGTCCTGTGTTCCATATGCAAGTGTAGTCGGTAGCCTAATGTATGTGATGGTCTGTACTAGACCAGACATTGCACATACAGTGGGAGTATTGAGAAGGTTTATGTCAAAACCAGGGAAGGATCACTGGACAACAGTGAAGCGGGTTTTCAGGTATTTGCGTGGCACTAGTGATTATGGTTTGTGCTACCAAGGAAGACCAAGATTGGACATATTGTTTGATATTCGTGGCTTTGTTGATGCAGACTGGGCTAGAGATCTGGATCAGAGAAGATCTACAAGTGGGTATGTGTTTAACCTATTTGGAGGTTCAGTCAGTTGGATGAGGAAGAAACAATCTGTAGTGACACTATCAACTAAAGAGGCAGAATACATGGTAGCCACTTATGCAAGAAAGGAAGCAGTTTGGTTGCAGATATTGTGTTCAAGTATGGGGTTAGTAGAGGGAGCTATAAGGATAGGTTGTGACTGCCAAAGTGAATTTTCTTGGCAAAGAACCTTACATATCATTCAAAGGCAAAAAGGAAAAATACAGAGGCAGACCCCATTATATTTCAGGACAAGAAAAAGCACAAGAATAAAATAGGGCAAACCACAAGCAGCAACCAAAATTCCTATTGTGATTGAAGACTCCCCTACACAAAAGGAGAAAATGCCTTCCCCTAAGTCCCCTATCACCTATGTGAGAAGGCCTACTACTAGGTCAACTTCCTCCAAGGGAAAGGCAATCCTATAGGATGCACATCAAAATCTACAGGAGGCAAAAACAATCCTACAAGAGGCACAAAAATTGGAAAGGAAGGTAGGGGAGTAGAAAGAAACTAAAGAGGACCCAGAGGCTAAAGAACCTATCCCCCAACCTAACCTGGACTCCTATTACTGGTTTATTGAAGGAGGCAGGGTCATACCTCAAAAATTTTCCATCCCACTGTTCTTCGAGCTTGAGAAGGAGAGGGCCAGAACTCACCGATGGATGCAGATCACCAAATCAAAGGGGGTGGAAGACATTGGGCACATGGAAGAGAAACTCAAGGAGATGGGTAGAGAGCTAAGTGGCTTGAGGGACAGAGAAACTATAATGAGAAATCAACTAGAAATAGAAAATGCATGGTTGAGGGGACAACTACAGGAAAGAGAGAATCAATTGGCATGTATGGCCAGTCTCTCTTTGGAAGAAATCCAGTGTAGGATGCCAGCTAAATCCTATGCTCTCTACCTCAAATAACAATGGCTATAGTTTCAAATTAAGACCCTAGCATAGAGAGGCACCATGACATTTCAGGACTACAGGCAGTTTATTGATCTTTGTGATCAAAGTACAGTAGAAGATAGGGCCAAAATGGTTGATTTTTATTTGCACAACATGGCCCTCACATACATGAATGTATGGGACCCTAATGCCAAGCTAGGAGATTTACAATTAATGGCTTTGGCATCATGGATGAACCATAAGGAGTCAAGGGTCGTAGAGATGCAAATGATATTGGCAAGAGAGAAAACTGAACCTCTTCTGATCAGAGCTCAACAATCAAATCCCACGGCCCTCATCAGTACCCATAATTTGATTACAAATGATCCTCAGTTGGCACCTAGATATCTTGCTGCCCAAGGGCAAGCAATTTCACAT
Source organism: Pinus tabuliformis (assembly GCA_031772625.1). NCBI lineage: Eukaryota > Viridiplantae > Streptophyta > Pinopsida > Pinales > Pinaceae > Pinus > Pinus tabuliformis. Next base: position 1,022,315,842 of record CM062805.1, read on the forward strand.
TTTGAGGACATGTTCAGGTTGTTAGGAGATGTTAGTATACATGCTTTCTTGAGGAGATGGAACACATTTCCATACAACTTAAATATAAGAGAGTATCACTCTCCTCAAAGGTTGAGAGAGGCACTCAACAAGACACCTATGTATAAGAAATCTATGCAAAGGTTGAAGGTCAATTAGATTGACCTAAAACTCAGTCCACCACTACTCTTACGGATGCTAGAAGGGAGAAAAGAAGAAGAAGAGAAGAGGCAGTGGGAGGAGGTAGAAAATAAAGCAGGCTTCTATGAACAAGAAGAGGAGACCACAACGGAGGCATGGGATATCAGAGAGGCCACTAGAGCCATGAAGGATATGGATATTGATTAAGTTGCTAAGAGGATGAGCAACACTTTCATCAGAGGGGTGATGATGAACCTCATCATTGGGTAATTATATGGGCCTTAATTCACCTCCTAGCTTAGTCAAACCAACTTTTCTCATAACCTATTACATGTTTTTTATTATATTTTGTTTATGAGGTGAGTTAGAGTTGGATATTATACTTTCTAGACTAATATGCATTGAATACAGGATTAAAGGAGAAAATCCAAGAATTTTGGCAAAGACTAAGGTCAAAACTCAAATGGGACAAGGGAGAGGGATTGTAGGAGGTAAATCCTCCTCATTTACTACTCCTCCATTCGAATATTCCTCCATTCATCACATCAGCTCGAAGTGCAAACAACCAAATCATGAGGACTAGAAGGCAGCCAAGCAAGTGAGAGACAAAGCACCAATTTATCTCGAGTTTGGGAGCCGAGCCTCCATAATTTTAAGGAAGTCGTTGGGGACTTCAAATGTATAACTAGAGAGGCCTAGGACCTCAATAGGATTCAGATTTTTTTTGTAAAACTCTAAGCTATTTTCAAGCTGCAATACTTGTGAAAGTTCTCTTGATGTAATTTGTTGTTTTGGTAATAAGAATGAGTTTTGTTTTGAGCCAACACTGAGTTAACTCAGATGGTTAAAGCTCTTGGGTTAGGGCCCAACCCTATTAGCCAAGGCTCCTCTTTATTGTACATGTATGTTTAGTGTAGATCATAGCTTCATTATTAATTTTCTTTTTAGATTCATTTCCATTACTAGTGTAGATTAGATTGGTTGCTTAATAGTTTGCTTCCATTTGTTCCTTATTTAAAGTAGCACATTAGTAAGGAGAACAAGGATCACCACAAGGTTTTTAGAAAGTATCTCGGCCTCACTTCCTCCCTCTGGGACCATTACTTGAGGAAGGGACCCTTAAGCAGCCCCAAAAACACAGATTTCTAGTTCGTTTATGAGCTTTGGAGTTTGTTGTCTTTAATTTAGTATATGGTTAGTTTTGCAGGGTAGATTTCATTTTCATCTTTTTCATCTCCATTTTTACAGTATATCTCACTCATGCTTTCATTCCTTTCAGCAACTTTCTTCATGCATAGTATAGGTAGTTGATTCATTAATTCTACTTTTCTAGTTTATGAAAATGTATCTTGTTGCATAAATTTTTGGAAGACAGACATGTTTTATGTAGAGCAGGTGCTTTAGGAGGAGACTAAGACTTCATAGCTAGCAGCCACCTTCCACTTCATCCACCTTAGCCATCCCTTGTTTTCACCATCACCTTCACTAGTTTTTCATCATTTTTCATAGAAATTCTCCCAAACACATTGAGCGAATCTAGCCATCTATTATCTTGGATATTGACTCCTGAGTGATCCTGGACCTTCTCCCACTCCATTCCACCCATCACACACCTTTCCTAAACCTCCCATCACCTCCAAAAGCTCACATTTAGCTCTTGGTTTTATCATGTAGGTTTCCTATAATTCCTACAGGATCATCATGTAGGTTTCTAATACATCCTGTAGGTTTTCCTGAAATGGCATGTTTTGAGGCCGAATTGATAGAAAACCCCTAAGAAGTCACCAAAATCCTCCCAAGGGTCCTCCACACCATCCAACCATTTCATAACCCTTCCAGCCATCCTTAAACATCCTTAATTCACCTGCCACATCCACAAGAACGATTAGTTTGCATACTTGATTTTGCATAAAAAGACCAAAAAAGCAAAAACAGATTTAATTTAGTCTCTTTACTTACATATTAGTGTTGTTTGATGCTTCTTACTTCTGCAACATAGATAGTAGCATTTGTTTCATGTTGATTTAGCATTTCTACCTAGCTTATCTTCTTAAATGTTTAATTAGGGAATGGTGTGATTTAGCATTACATGTTGACCTTCTCCATTAATGCAGTAGAGTAACCATCTTAGAGTAGATTTACCTTTCTTCCATAGAAGAATCAAGCTTCTTCTGACTCCATAGAAGTCTGGCTTGGAACCCCAGTGGTCTCTCGCCAGCTAAACAGTGACAACAAGCAGAACCATCACTTTTACTTGCACATACAACACTGTCACATCCAAGTTTGTACGAACCTCGGGTTGATAAGTAAAGCTGGTAGCCGAGGTGTTGCAGCATCCTTACTCCAATACTGGCACTCATCAAAGAGCCATAGAAGATACACATGATATGAATAACATATAACCAGAAAAAGACCAACATGAAAGCCATGGAAACATACCCATAATATCACCAACATATTGGCAACAATATACATGAATCACAATGGAAGAATAGATCTTATTAACATATGAAGACACCAACCAAGTCGGGGACTTCCGTTTACCACCCAACTATAGATTGGGATAAAATAAATCTCTCTTTTAGCCAATCACCACCACGCCATATTCCAAGCAAGAATGTGGTATCTCATGGAATAAACCAAGACAAACTAAACCAAGGCTTCCAAAGGCAAAACCGCCTCAACTCTTAACCAATGATTCCACCTCACAGTTGGACATCATTAACATCAACCAGATCAGTCTCTACCCAAGTTGTCCAGGGCTCTAAAGAATTTTTCCAACCTGGCTTCAAGGACTAGTAATTCAAGACACCGAGGGATCCAAAGCGTTTTTTCCAACCCACATCCATAAGGAATTATGAGCATCAATCATAAAACAATCAAGTGGAAAAACCCACAACTCCATGGTTATCCAGGAAATATCAAGGCAAGGGTATAAACCACTATCAATTTAGGCAATCCTCCATGCCAATGACAACTCATAACCAAATAATCACATGCATATATCATGCATCCATAAATAAACAAGGAGATCATACATGCAACCTATTACTTGCAAATTAATATGGTTGTAGTTGTTGATCCCACTGTCCCCTTGTGCTTTCTTTCTTTCCCTTACCTTCTTTCTCCAAATCCAATGTATTCCAAAGTGCTCCAAGTATACTCTAAGTGTGCAAGAGTATGAGAGAGTGACAGGATAAAATGAGAGAGCCAAAGACTGAATTGAACTAATCCTTAGAAGACATTTTATCATTCAGACCTCTATTTTCTTCATTTTATTTCATTTTTCCTTCAATTTTACTCACATGTAAATCTCCAACCTTTCATCTCCCTTTTCTCCTATTTTCCTTTATTTCATTAAAGAAATCAAATTAATGCCTCTTTTCCTTTGCTAATTTCTTTTCCAATTCCCATAATCATTAATTAATCACAAGTGATACCCCATCACTATGTTATACCGAACATTCAACTTGGAATATGTGTCCCATGACCTTGGTCTTATTTTTTTCTTTTTTTTACATAGAAAATCAACTAGGTGTTGTTACAAACCCCTCCACCTTGGGGGAACATCATCCTTGTTGTTCAACGACACTTACAAACCAACAAAACACATGCTTCCCATGGAGGTTTATAACACATCTCGATGCAACATTTACATCATATCATACTCCTAAGACCATGACCATCATACATAAACAACATAACACTTATTGGATCTTTATAACATAGCTCTATGCAGTATTTACATACATATACATACATAGATATAACCAAAACACAACATCAAAGCATATACCAGAGTACATCCTCTCAACTAGTGAATAGAGAAGGATACATAGCCTACATCTAATCAGCCATCTCCCATGTAGCTTTTCCAGGCCCAAAGTGCTTCCACTACAATTTAACTTACTTGATTACTCCATTTCGAAGCATGAACATCTTTCGCTGCAAAATACATTGAGGTTCTAGCTGGAATTATCGTTTTGGTTCCACCTTCAATACAGACCAGTCAATCACAAGATCAACATCTTGGACACAATTATTAATCAATGACACATGGAAAACATCATGGACTTTCACTGTTAGAGGCAGTGAAAGCCTTTAGGCCACTAGCCAATCCTTCTAAGGATCTCAAAAGGCCCGCAATATTGAGGTGCCATCTTGGCACATGATTCAATCCTCAAGGATCTCTTCTTGGGCTTGATTCACAAGTACACTTGTTCCTCAACATGAAACTCCTTAAATACCTTGTGTTGATCTGCATAACTCTTAGCCTATCATGTGATGCCCTTATATTCTTCTTGATAACCTACATTTCATATTCCATCTCTACCAACATATTCATCCCAATCAACATCGTGTTAACTGGACCACTCCAACTAATAGGAGTATTAAAACTCCACCCATAAAGTGCCTCAAATGGACTCATCTTCAAATATTCTTGATACCCATTATTGTACTCAAGCTCCACCAGTGGAAGATACTCTTCCCACTTCTGCTTCTAATGCATGACATACATTCTCAACATGTCCTCTAGAATATTGTTAACCCTATATGCTTTTCCATATTTCTATAGATGATAAGTTGTACTAAAGGCCAACTCTATGCCTAAACCTACAAACAACTCTTTCCAAAACATGGAATTGAACTTGGCATCTCTTTTGGATATAATCTTCTTAGTAACACCATGTAACCTCGTTGTCTCCCTAACGAAGACCTGAGCTACCTCACTAGATTAATTTGTAGACTTCACTGGAATGAAGTGAGTTACCTTAGTCAACCTGTCAACCACAACCATGATAGAATCATGATGTCTATATGTCCTCGGTAAACCTATACTGAAATCCATGGATATGGCCTCCCATTTCCACTCTGGAATTGAAATCAGTTGTAATAAAACACTTGGATGCTTACACATTGCATTTACATGTTGAAAATCCAAACATCTCGCAACAAACTTCTTTCTTCAATTTCAGCCAATGTTATAACTTATTAACCACTGTCAATGTCTTATGATATCCCGAGTGGCCTAAATACAACTTAGCATGAAATTCCCGCAAGATAAGATTATTGACCTCATTGTTGTCTAGCATATAGATCCTATCCCTAAATCTGACCAAACCATCAATCGTGATATGATAATCCACATCCTATTCACATGTACCCTGCTATTGTAACATGTGATTAAGCTGTTGGTACCTATCATCATGTTGTCCCACATGTAAGATCTTATCCTCTAAATATGTCCCATATGAACTGTAAGATCTTATCCTCTAAGTATGTCCCATATGAACTCATAGTTGCAATGTGATTTACCTATACTCTTCTAATAAGAGCATCTGAAACCCTCTTCTCTTTACCTTTAATATACCTAATCTCAAAGTCAAACTCACTAAGCATAGCCAACCATCTAGCTTGCTAGGCATTCAGATTAGGTCGATCAAATAATTATCTCAACTTGTTGTGATCACTCATCAAAATGAACCTCTTGACAAGACGATAATGTCTCCACATATTCAATGCATGAATGATCACTACCAACTCAAGATCATGAGTCACATAAGTCTGCCCATGCTCATTCAGCTTCCTTGACTCAAAGCATACCACCTATCCCTCCTACATCATAACTCCACCAAGTCCTCTTTTGCAAGAATTTGTATATACCACAAACTCTTTATCTAGATTTGCAATCTTTAGAACTAGAGCATTTGTAACCAACTGCTTCAACTGCTCAAAATTGGTTACACATTCCTTTTTCCATTCAAACTTCCTCCCTTTTCATTGCAAGGATGTAATAGGATAGGAAATCCGTGAGAATTTCCTAATGAACCTCCTATAGTAACCTATTAACCGCATGAATGATTTAATCTCATCCACATTCCTAGGATTTTCCCAGTCCATGATAGTTATGATCTTTTCTGGGTCCACTACTGTACCTTCCTTGGAAACAACACGCCCCAAGTAATGAACTTCTGACTGAAATAAAATGAACTTACTAAGCTTGGCATGTAATTGCTGCTCTATCAATAATCTTAACATTGTTGCTAGATATTATGTATGCTCTTCCTTATTCTTAGAATATATCAATATGTCATTAAAGAAGACTATCACAAACTTGTCCAGATAAGGATGCAACACACTATTCATCAAACACATGAAAGTAGCTATAGCATTAGTCAAACTAAAGGGAACCATGAAAAACTCATAATGCCCGTATCTGGTCAAGAAAGCAGTCTTGTAGATTTCCTCTTCTTTGATGCATACCTGATGATATCCAGATCTCCTATCAATATTCGAGAAAATTGTTGCTCCCTTCAACTTATCGAACAAGCCATCAATCCATGGAAAAGGGTACATGTTATTAATCGTCACCTTATTCAATTGCTTCTAATTAATTTACAACCTAAGAGAACCATCCTTCTTCTTCACAAACAATACTGGTGCACCCCAAGGTGACACACTTGGCCTAATGTATCCCTTGTCAAGAATTTCCTTCAACTGCAACTTTAGTTCCACCAACTCTGGAGTGCTCATACTGTAAGGTGCCTTCGATGTTGGTGTTGCTCCCAACATCAACTCAATAGAAAATTCCACTTCCTTATGAGGCAGTAACTTTGAGATCTCTGCTAGCCTTTAATATTGTGGTAATCCAGTTGCTAACTGTTGATATTCAAATTCCAGATGAAGATAAGTGCATCAATTTGTTGTGTTCTCTACTAGATTCATGGGATAGTATGGTTGTTGCAATAGGTAGCAATACAACTACCTTTAAGTTTGATGAAATAGTCTCATCCTTGTTGTCGGAGGAGATGAGATGGAAAAATATGGAGGGTCAGAATGGATATGAATTTTCTATACGAGGACAGTCCCACAACAGAAACAAAAATAAGTCCTCGAGTGGGAGATATAAATCTAGAGGGAGATCTAAATCTTTAGGAAAACCTGTAAAGGTGTGCTGGAAATGCAGAAAGGAAGGACACTTCAAAAATGATTGTAGATCTAAATATCCTGAGAAAGGAAAGGGATCTGATCATGCTCTTTTTGTAGAGGCGAAAAGCACCTCAGGTGAAGGTGGGGATGTGTACTTGGCTTCTTATTCAAGTACACATGTAGATCATGAGGCATGGTTGATTAACTCAAGTGCATCCTTTCTCTTCACTCCCCATAGGGAGTGGTTCTGCAAATATGATAAATATGATGGTGGTGATGTCTTCTTAGTGGATGAAAGGAAGATTAGAATCATTAGACGTGGAAAATTCAAGTTGATGTTACAAGGTGGAAGGATTAGAACACTTCCGTGTGTTCTACATATTCCTGCATAAGCGAGAAATCTGATATTTATAAGCAAGTTGGATGATGCAGGTGTAAAAATAGTGTTCGAGAAAGATAGTTGCGATATGGTTTGAGGAGCACTGGTATTGATGCAGGGATTTCAGATTGGAACTTTGTACAAGATTTTTGGTAGCACTGTTATTGATGGGTGCAAAAGTTCTAAGGCCCCTGAAAGTGGAACAGAAAACCTTGTGGTCTCTGGAGAAAAAATGATATTATGGCATCAAAGGCTTGGACATACTGGAGACAAGGGCCTTCGAATACTTCATGGTAATGTTATGGTAGAAGGTATGTCTAGTTTGTCTCTAGATTTCGATTTCTGTGAACACTGTGTATATGGGAAGCCAAATCGAGTGACTTTCCCCTCTGGTGCTAAGAGGGTGAAAGGGATATTAGAGCTTATGCACAATGATTTGTTTGGACCTGTGGTGGTTCCATCACTAGTTAAGTATATGTAATGCGTATCATTCATATATGGCTTCTCAAGGAATACATGGCTATATTTCCTCAGGAAGAAATCTGAAGTCTTTGACAAGTTTAAAGAATTTAAGGTTCTGGTGGAAAACTAGACAGAGAAGAAGATAAAGGTGTTGAGGATAGATAACAGTGGAGAGTTCTGCAAGAAGGAATTTGAAGAGTTATGTAGGAAGCATGGTATAGAACGGAAAAATACTACTCCATACACACCTCAGAAAAATGGAGTTGTAGAAAGAAAGAATATGACAGTGATGGAAAAGGAAAGAAGCATGCTTAGTGGTGTTGGGTTAGGATAGGAATTTTGGGCAGAGGCGGTGGAGACTTTGTTAGCACCTAAATCTGCCCTAGGTTGAAGGAAGGAAAAATTCAGGGTAACCACAAACCACGCTCAGTCTGGTAGCTAGCCCGACCAGAATAGGAGAGGGCTCTCTCCGAGTCATGCTCAGTGAATAGATAAGCAAAAAACGGTCTGAGATGACTTACAGTGAAGTATTGATATTAGGCTAGTAAGTGAATAGGGATACAAGAAACAATTTTTTATGAATGACTGAGCTTCTGGGATGGTATGGGACCAACAGTCAGCAAACAACAGAGAATTTAATACAAAGGCACAGATTACTTCGTGAGGCAAGGCATGCGAAAAGTGTAGCAATTTAGTTTGAAATAATGCGGAATGGAGAGATTGTTTAGGAGAGTGAAAGGGGCATAGGAACATGAATCCTTTTCTACAGAAGAAGAACACTGAACATGAAATTTTCCCACAGGCAGAGTAATAAAATTGAATTCTACCTTATCTAACTCAGAAAATTTCACTGGAAATGAACATGAATTGAATTATGAAACATAACGAAATAAATATGAAAACATAAGAGACACATTTGCTACACTCACAACCACATGAATCTCATGAAACAAAGTCGTTGCCTTTCATTAATTCTCTGTCAAAAATATACAGTGAAGAAGCAGAGTTTCTTTCCCACAGTCTCCCAGAAGTTACAAGCCAACCAACCCTTTGCAAATGGTTTGCATACAATATATAGAATGTGCCATGAAGAGATAGAATGCCCAAGCGTTGGGGAGTTACTTGAATCATTACAAAATGGAGATGAAGAGCCAACCATCAGCTACAGGTGCAACGTTACAAACATGACAAATGGCTTGGGTGACCGTTTGCCTTCTTTCGCCGCCAATCTGGAGAGAAAATACTTTAAATGCTGCCTTAGGTGCCAAAAAACTGAAATGTAGATGAGTGGGCCCACTTGGAGAAGTCGCGAATCGAAATTTCGCGAAACAGAGGCAAATTTGGCATTTTTTCTTGTATGCATCGTGCCATTTTCTCTGTGCGCCGTGCTACTTGGGAGCCTATTTTGAGGCACTTGTAGGAGTACAAAATGCGCCCAAGTGTCCTTGTTGGAAATCCTGTCCTGTCTACTTTCTAACCCAGCTGGAATTTCTGAATTTGGTGCTCATTTGCCCCTCCAAATCTTCATTCTCCCAAGACTGCTTCCTGTGTGTCAAAATAGGGGCAGAGAGGTCATTGTTTGGGTGTTTCTGACCTCCTGGAGACTCATATCTTGCCCAAATTTCTTGTCCAAGCATCAGTAGTCGTGATTTCTCATGCTGAATCCAAAAATGCAAACCATTCTTCATTTGGAGTTCCCAATTTTTAGCGTCGCGCCAGGAGAGAAAACCTGTGTTTTGCCCAAAAATTTGTCATGTGACCAAAATTTCTCCAAATTTCTTGAAATTTGGGCTAGAGGTCCCCTATGAAGTGTTATGCTGTGCAAAGGAAGCTTCAGCCAAGATTTGAAGCCGATCTTGCTCTTGTGCCTCTTTTGCCTCTTTTGTCGCTTTGCTCAATTTTGCCTTCAAGCTCTTTATCTGGGCCCTTGCACTCATGTTTCGTGCCCTGTAATGGAAATCCATGTGTCTTAGTAAGGCAAGGTCCTTATCGGCCTTGTCCAGCAGCCTCTCCAAGTGCATGTTGACTCTCTGTAGATTAGCCTCCTGATCCTCATTGATCTCTTGCTCCAATGACGTGAGCTCAACTCTTCTTCTTTGTGCAACTTGGCGATGCTCACGAATGTTTTGTAGCTCCATAATCGCCTGCTAATCCTCTAGCTATTTGTTTCTTTGCTCTAGGTACTTCATGTTCCACTTGGCCCTCTCTAAGTCAAGGGATAAGGCCTCAATCACTGATTGTTGCTCCTGGATGATCTCTCTAAGCTCTGCATTTGTCGGTTCTGTATCTGTCTCATCATCATGAAGGAGAACAAATTCTGTCTCTCATTCACCTGATGGCTCACCTGAAGGCCCCTCATCATGGATTGGCTCGTTACCTCTGTCCTGTTCCTATGTCGTCGATGTAGGAAGCGAGGCCCCTTCCACCCCGGGTGGAGATAACACTCACTTCGCCACTGCAAACAAATGTCTACTGCCTCTCTGATAGGTGATGAATACTGGCATAGTAGCAGTCTCATGGCGCTCATACTGATGAGAAGGACCACCTATCTCATGCTCTGCCTCTGATACTACCTATGGAGCGCTGAAGAAGTCACGGGAGATGAAGTCCTCCCAAGCAATGCCCTGCAATCCCAACTGATGATCCACCAAAATCTGGACAAGAGCAAAGTGATAAACACTATTAAGCTGCTGCTGAGGGGTCTTATGCTGCATGAAATTGTTCATCCTCTCTATGTTCCTGCAAATGAAAAATGGGAGGTTCATCATCCGCACCCTGGTAAAGTGCATGAGCAACTTGATGTGATAGGCATATAGGCGAGAGAACCTCCCCTCACAACTGAAGTACTTCATGATCAATTTCATGAGCGGAGCATACTCATCTTTCAAATATCTAAATGGGAAGACTCTTGTGAGATGCCTCAATCAAACAACTGGCCTTAATGTAAGGCTCATAGTATTTCCTATCCACCTTCTTCTTCTTATGCCACTGTTCTCCAACATTTGGTATGCCTGTTGCCACTGAGATAGTTTCGGGTGTCAATGTGAAGGTGACCCCGGCCAAGATAGACTGACCTCCATGTAGGTGAAGCACAAAAAGATGGGCCAACTCATGATGAACTCTAACATTTGCCACCCTTTGACAAAATTCAAAACATGCTAGGTGCTGGAAACATGACATAGCTAGAGGGCATGCCTGCAATTCAATGAGGGTGTTTGGCTCATCTCTAACATGTTTTCCACTCCTGTGATGTCTCCTGGGGGCCTGTTATCCTGAAGCTGTATCACTGTGAGTTTCCACCTCATACTCTGATGAACCCTCATATGCCATGAATGCTGTTTATATACTGTATTAAGGCTGCCCTTTGATGATGGTGAAGCTGGGTGTTGTTTGTGATATCTGCCACCAAGGGGAACAATGAAACAAAGGGAGTATTAGGAGGGGAGTAATGTAATGGGAATAGGGGTTATAGGGAGAATTTTATTTAGGGATATGTAGGGGGGTTTGGGGATTTTGATAGGTTAGGGCTTGGGGTTTTAATAAGGTAGGGTTTTGGGTTTTTATTGACCAATAGGAGGAGGGGAAAGGGAATATGAGTTTGGTAGTGATAATAGGAAAAATGGCATAGGGGAATAAGGAAAAGTGGTAGGGCAGGAAAAATAGAGCCTTGGCATCAACATACACTTATAAAACCCTAGTATCAATGGTTTTTTGGTGTCTTCTTGTGGTTGAATTTATGAAATTTGTTGCATTCAATCATAGGCATAAAACCACCATATCACTCATAAAATTTGATGAACAAGTGATGTTTCGAGCCTACATTGCAATTGATGTGCTTCACAAACAATTTGAGGGAGTTTTGGCACGTTTCTAATGCTTTGTCTATGTGCGCCGCGTGCAAAACCCAGTGCGCCGCGCTCTGGGTGTGTGCCACGCCAATTAGGAATTTGCACTGCGGGCGGGCTCTGTGTCCACTGCGCCCTGTGTGTGCGCCACGCCCTTTCCTATATGCTCCGCGCACCTGTAATGGTCTCCAAACTTGCTCCAAACCACGCGATTGCACTCTCCATGACTTTGCAATGTTTTCCCTCTGCCTTTGATTGCACAATGACTTTGATTTTGGTGGGAATTGGAGGTCATGATTTAAATTTTGCTTTTTCAAAAAACCCACTTTCTAATGTTATGTTTGACACTTTTTCATTGACTTTAAAACAACCCTGATTTTCTCTTTTCCTCTGAATTTGGCTCAAGTGATGAAATTTTCGACACTCTTTGTAGGGATTGCTTGACAGGACATTGGCCACGAAAACCATGATTACACCTGAAGAGATCAACTGAAGACTTTTTTGAAAATTTTATCACCCATGACACTGTTTGACTTTTCTTCAAAATAGATTTTTGGAGAACAGTCAAAGTTTATCAATATGATGATGAAACTCTGTGAATCATTACTTTACAAGGGCATCACTCTGGCCTGCATGGCTTTACTGGACATATTTAAAGACCAAATTGATTTAATCGCTAGACCTAATGACCGAAAATGACTTTTGTCCATTCAAGGACCAGACCTTGACTGTCATGGACTTTGGTGCTCATTGACAAAAGACCTAAGCCAGCAGGAGCCAGACATGAGGGGAAATGACTAGCATGACCTTCTCCATCAGATCATGGCATGCCCCTAGCGGAATGCAGCTAAATGAATGGAGCGAGACACCTAAAAATGAAATGCATAAAGATTTTTGATCTCTAACGAAGGGCTGACCAGACCGACTCTAACATTGGCTCCAATGGGGGATGGTAGCTCCTTGGAGGTGCCAAGAATAGCAGATCTCTGGAAGAGCTAGACAATGCCTTCATCCATTGGGCTATGGAGTCATTTTTCGAAAAACAACACAGGACTCTGACTCATTTATGAAACTAAAATAACCAAAAATTGACTCAAACTTGACATTGAAATGACTCAAAAACTAACTTGACAAACTCAAACCAAACTGAAATAAAAATGGTATTTACAATGACAGTGGAAGCAGCATTAATAACTCAGAAATGGTACTGCTTGAGCAGCCGACCATTGATCGGCCCTCTTGGACAATCTTCCCCATTCATTTCCTTCAGAAGAAAGGCATTTTGACCCCTATATGCTGCAATCTTGAAAGGACCTTTCCAAAGATTCTCGAACTTACCGTGCTTACCTTTCTCCTCATTCCTTGCATCCCACTTCAACACCACATCATCCAACTGAAATTTATCTTCCTTTGCTTTTCTGTCGTAAATTTTCTTGATCTTCTCCTGTAATTTGGATGTGTTCTTGAAAACTTCTTCTCTTGTTTGCTTCAAGTGGACCATTTGATTCAACCTTCTCTGCACGGGATCTTCTTCACTGCCGGCCTCCTGAAGAAGTTTGACTACCAGGACAACGAGAGAGGTAGGAAATACTGTATCAACTCCATAAACAAGCTCAAATGGTGACATACCAATGGATTTTTTGTGACTGATCCGATCTGCCCAAAGCACATGGACCAACCTCTTATTCTAGCTCTTTTTATTTATTTCTAGCAGCTTCTTGATGATGTTGACCAATGATTTGTTCAAAGACTCCACCAATCCATTGCCTTGCGGATGATAGGCAGTTGAGTGACCCAAAATGATGTGATATTTATGACAAAATTCTACCATCCTTTTTGATTTGAAAGCTGCTGCATTATCGGTGATTAACTTATTCGGACAACCAAAACGAGACAAGATGTTATTTTCAAGAAATGAAATGATTACCGTATCTATAGCTTGTCTGGTGGGAGTTGCCTCAATCCATTTTGTGAAATAATCTGTCGCTGTGAGGATCCATCTATGCTGACCGGAAGAAGCGGGATGAATTTCACCAATGAAATCCAACCCCCACTGCTGGAAAGGAGCGCTCACCTCAATAGGCTTAAGTGGAAAACACTGTAACTTCTGTTTTCCTTCGAAAATATTACATTATGATAGTGCTTGACCATCTTATATACATCAGCAAACAATGTCAGCCAATAGTACCTTGCTCTCAGAATTTTATTTGCTGTTGACTTCCAAAAAAGGTGACCACCACACTCTCCTCCGTGGAAATCCTCCATGACTTTCTTTGCATCCTCTTCCACCAAACAATTTAACAAAACGTCACCGGGATCTTTCCAATACAACACAGAATTTAGAATGCAAAACTTGGCAGCTTTCAACTTGAGTGTTCTCGTTTTGTTTCTAGGCATGCCGGGTGGTGGTGAAAATTTTTTAAGCACATATATGATATCTGAATACCATGGAGAAAGAGCAAACATTTCAGATACCTGCATTGATGATGATTCTTCATTCTCATCGGACATAGCAACGATCAGGTTTATGTCCAAGGCATGCAAGTTTTATTTGGTCATTAGCTTTGTCAATCCCTGTCCTTTGACCAGCTTTGTGGGCTTTATTTCCACATCATATTCCAGCAAGGCTGCAATCCATTTGCCTCTTCTTCCTTCAGGATCGGTCTGCACTAAAACATCTTTTATAGTAGCGTTAGGTACATAGGCCAGAATATGAGAATGTAGAATATATACCCGGAAATATTTCAATGCCTTCACAAGTGCCAGGGCTTGTTTCTCAATGATGTTGTACTTTAAGGCTGCATCCTTTATAGCTCTGCTGAAGAATGAAATGGGTCTTTCATGGTCATCTCTTTTTTGCAATAATACTGCTGCCATAGTGTGCTTCGAAGCAAACGAAAACAATATGAAATCCTGAGTGTAGTCCGGGCTGATTAGAACATGAGCTGAAGAAAGAGCCAATTTGACCAAATTGAAAGATTTTATATCCTCCTCCATCCATTTCACTTGGTTTTCCTTCTTAAGCATGTTGGTCATTTCTCTTAGGTGTTCGTCAAGATTAGGTACAAATCGACATAGAAAATTCATCTTACCATTGAACGATTGTATCTCTTTTTTATTCTGGGGCAGATCGATTTGCTGAATTGCTTGCACATGTGCTGGGTCAATATGAATGCCATCCATTGAGATAATATGCCCGAGTAATTTTCCTTCCTCCAATGCGAATAAGCTCTTCTTCGGATTCAACGATAAACCATATTTTCTGCACTTTTGAAAGACAGTTTTTAGATGATGCATGTGCTCTTCATCAGATTTGGAAAACACCATCAAATCATCCAGGTACACCACCAAAAACACATCCTTCTCATTCGCAAAAGCCAAGTCCATTGCACGCTGAAATGTGGCACCTGCATTCTTTAAATCGAAAGGCATTTTGGCGTAATGAAAGGTTCCCCATGGAGTGGTGAATGCTGTTTTGTCCCGGTCATCTTGATGGACAGAAATTTGGTTATATCCAGAATATCCATCAAGTAGTGACATACGAGATGCCCCCACTACTTGCTGAAGTATATGGTCCATTTTGGGCAGTGGATAGTTGTCCTTCAATGAAACTTTATTGAGATTTACGAAATCAATGCATAAGCGGATGTCACCTGTCTTCTTTCGTACGAGCACCAAGTTAGATATTCAATCTGAAAATATGATGGGCACAATGATCCCTGATATGTACAGCCTGTTTACCTCCTTTTCAATAGATGGCAACAACTTTGGATTTATCCTTCTCAACTTCTGTCTGAATGGTTTTCACTACAACAAAACCAGCGATTTGTGCCAGATTTAGCGCCAGATTTTAGTGCATTTTTTTTGTAATTGTGATGAGCAACCTGGCGCTAAATCTGGCTCTATTGTACAATTTTTAAAGCGTCCTTTTTTGCACCTGATTTTGCATCCTTTTTCACGCTAGATTTTGCATCATTTTTTACACCAAACTATGCATCATTTTTTGCGTCAAATTTTGAACCAAGATTTGCATCTTATTTTATGACAGGTTTTGCTTCTAGTTTTGTGTCATTTTTTGCATCTATTTTTCATTCTCTTTTGCTTCCTATTTTGTGTCATTCTTTGCTTCCATTTTTGCACCATCATTTGCATCAAGTTTACACTGTATTTTGAATCCAATTTAACGTCTTTTTATGCATCCATTTTGTGTCAGTTTTTGCATCTAGTCTTACGCCAGGTTTTGTATCTAGTCTTACACTAGTTTTTGCTTCTATTTTTGCACCAGCTTTGGTGCCTATCTTTGCACCATGTGTTGAATTTGATTTAGCACCAAATTTTGCATCCATTTTTGTGCCCATTTTTGCATCTTTTTTTGGACCATTTTTTACATCCACATTTACGTTTGATTTGTCTCCATTTTTCCCATCTCATTTTTCACCATATTTTGCGTCATTTGTTTCATCCAATTTTGCATCATTTTTAACACCATCTCTTGCATCTAATGTTACATCATTTTGAGCATCCAAATTTGCATTTATATTTGCATCTTATGTTGAGTCATGTGTTGTGTCCACCTTTGCATATTATTTTGTGTCTAATGGTACATTCAATTTAGAGCCATTTTTTACGTCTACTTTTGTATTTGTTTTTTCACCAAGTTTTGCATCCAATTTTAAGCTATTTTATGCCCCTTTTGCACCATTTTTTTGTGTCTACTTGTGTCCAATGTTGCACCATTATTTACACCGACTTTTTCATCCAATTTTGCATTTTTTTGGTGTCTAGTTTTACATCGTTTTCACCATCCAAATTTGCATATTTTTTTGCCTCATTTTGTGTCCACATTTGCATATAATTTTGTGTCTGAGTTCGAGCCTAAATTTGCATGTGATTAGGAATCATTTTTTACATCCAATATGGCATCCTTGGTTTCACCTTTTTTCAGCCCCATTTTGCATCTTGTTTTATGTCTTTTCTTACATCTTTTTTTTTTCCTTTTTTGCACCCAAGTTTGCATCCCAAATTTACACCATTATTTGCATCATCATTTGGCATATTAATTTATAACATTTTTTGCTTCTTTTTAACGCTCAACTTTGCATCTTATTTTACATCTAGTTGTTGTCTTTTTTTGCATCTAATTTGGTGCCCATTTATGTGTCCTTGTTTTTTCCCAATTTGATATCCTTTTGTATGCCATGTTTTGTTCCCTTCTTTGTGTCAACTATTGCACAATTTTTCACTTCTAATTTAAAACACTTTGTATGTCAATTGTTTGCATTTTGTATTAATTCCTAGTTTAACATCCAATTTTACTTTCAATTTTGCATCCATGGTTACATCCGCATTTGACTTCTTATATAAAGTATATTTTTCTTTACATATATGACCCCCTTTATAGATTCATAGTGAAATATATGATAGTTTCTAAATATCATTAAAGCAGATATCACAATTCAAAATCATTTGTAAAGAAATTTAAGAGAAATTGACAACATCCATCCAAAAAAATAACAATGTGTCATTAACAATTTTCAAAACATGTATAAAATAGCAACATAATACTAATAAAATCAGTATTATTTTTAATCAAAACAAGTAAAATTCAAATATGATTAACAAATCAAAATATTTCATGAATATCGTTATTCTACGATAAATTAACAACATACATAAATCAAACTCATCGTATGATTACAAAATCAAAATGTCTCATTGATATAGGGTAAATTCACAACACCCATCTAAACATAACAATGTCATTCTACACAATAATTTCTTCATAAAAAACAATGCATGTGCATGCCTAGCTACCACCACCAAGATCATCCTCATGATCATCTTAACCATCCTCATTACTCTGATCCACATCATCACCAACACCGCAACTATCATCATCATCTCCTCCTTCACCACCATCATCCTCATCCTCATCCTCATCATCTCCTGATATATGTTGAACATAATTTGGATCATCGTCTTGGCAATCATTACCTATAGCATTCTGACAAAAAAAATCAATATTACATGTTAGTATTAATTACATAACACACTGCATGTTTTTGTTATACAATGTTAACCATAAAATGAGGTAAGATATAATATCTAATAGTACTAAAAAATAAAATGAAAATATGGTTTAAAAGTATATTGGAAATCCAACTAAGATTACATACCATAGAGTCCATCCAAACAACAAATTCAACCCATCTCTTTTGCTGCAACACCTCCTTTTCCAAATGATTTGGAGGTCTTCCATATTTTAGTTCCTATCAATCAGTAAATAGGGAGAAATTAGATAACAATGACTTTCTTCTAGTACAAAATTTATTAAAAAAATATCACATGTTTAATATACTTACAAAGGTTGTTATCAGTGCTTTTAAACCTTTCTGGCCACTACAATGAGTGACTTTTGTCTTGGTTAACCTCGCCTTGGATGCCTTGTCCTTAAACATAAACCAATTCAATTTATTTTCACACAAATACATGTCTAAGATACTTATAAGTATTAATACATTCTAAATAATGTTTAATGAAAAAATCAATACCTGAATGCTCTCATTGCTGGCTTTTCTTTGTGCATCCAACTTCTCATATGATTTTACAAGTTCTTTCCATACTTTAAAAGGTATGTCAATAGGTCTTTGTTTCAGTCTTTGATCTTGAGGCATTTTTTTAGTTTTTCTTGTTTGGTTAAAAATTTTGGTTAAAAAAAAACGAACAAGTAATTCAGATCAATGGCATGGGTACTCTATGGATATGTGTAAAAAAATGGCTATAAAGAAAACATCCAAAAAACATATGATCTCTCCCTTTGATGGTCACTTGGGGCATATGGTTGGAAAGGAACAACTCCATTTTCGAAAATCAAGGACAATCCTTTCTCAAAGTCCTTCCTAATATTTGCTCCAAATGTCTTAAAATGAAAAACAAAATTCAAAATTCATCCTCAAACATCTCCCTTAAATATAACGTTGGACCATAAATTCTTCACTTTTATTGTTATCGGCTCTGGAATGATTTTTCTATATGCAATTATATAATGAAATATGTGTGCACTAATGAAAAAACATTGAGTTTCATTTTTCATAATCACAAACAATGAAAAAAGAATCACACGTAACTAGCATCATTTTGGAAATTTTATATTTATTAAAAATCTTTAACATGTTTTCCTCCCATATCTCATAAAAAGGTGTGAAATTTTTTATATACTCTCCAATAAGCCTAAGGATCACATACCTTTTAAAACTTTGCATTACCATTATATGTTTCTCCTTGAAGATATATAATATGTTTCTTCTTTAACATATATATTATGTTTCACATTTCTTAATATTTGACAAAATACTAAAGTTGAAAACAGTGGTCATTGTCTCAATCATATTCCTCGTGATCTTGTTCAGCATAAAACAGTTTGGTACAAGCAAAGTAGGCATGACATTTTCTCTGGCACTCATGATATGGTTTTTCTCTATTGGTTCTATTTTACTTTACAATATTATTTAACATGACATGACAATTTTAAGGGCATTCAATCCTGTTTATATCTATTACTTGTTCAAGAGGAACACTATCAAAGCATGGATGTCCCTAGGAGGTTGAGTGTTATGCATAATAGGAGCTGAAGCTATGTTTGCTGATTTGGGTCACTTCTCAGTAAGATCCATCCAGATAGCCTTCACATGTGTAGTATTCCCATGCCTAATATTGGCTTACATGGATCAAGTTGCATATCTTATGAAGCATCCCTCTGTGGTGGAGAACGTATTCTCTGCTTCAATTCCATATGGTTTTATCTGGCCAGTCTTCGTGATAGCTAGTGTTGTTGCCATGATTGCAAGCCAGGCAATGATCTCAGCAACAATTTCATCTATTAAAATGTCCATGGCCCTAGGATGCTTTCCCAGATTGAAAATAATTCACACATCCCGACGGTTCATGGGTCAGATCTACATTCTTGTCATCAACTGGGTTCTAATGATAATGTGTGTCTTGGTATGTGATTGTTTTAAGAGCGCGGTCGAGATATCAAATGCGTATGGCATTGCAAAGGTAGAGATGATTATGGTGACTACAAGCCTAGTGACTCTTGTCATGGTTCTTATATGGGCAAAAAATATATTCCTTGCGATTGGATTTCCTGTTCTATTTGGATCAACTAAGCTAATTTATTTTTCTGCAGTTTTGATGAAAGTGGGGGAAAATGGTTGGATAAATGGTTTTTGCCACCTACTTCCTTCTTGTGATGTACATTTGGAACTATGGAAGTGTTCTGAATTATCAGGAGTTGTATATCTTGTTGGTCAAAGAGATGTCAAGGCTAGAAAGGATTCATGGTTTCCTAAGAAACTGGTTATAATCTACTTCTATGCTTTCATGAGGGCAAACTGCAGGGCAGGCCCTGCAAGCCTCAATGTACCTCACACCAATCTCTTGCAAGTTAGCATGACATATACTGTCTAACTTGAAGGTTTCCATGAATCAAACATGCTGAATGTTTTTCAAGGACCAAGTCACAACATCAATATGGTGATGGATAACAAAGATTTCCTTGAAGGTGGCAGAGATGAAGTGAATTTTAATGTGAAGTTAATAATCATAAGTTTTGTTGTCGAACAAGATCTTCATTACTTAGTCCTTGATTTTGTTTGATAGAGAATAATAGCCATTCCTACGATTAATCACTGAAATTTATGAACAAAGACACCATTCTTTTTTCAATGAAGATGATAGGTGGTATTTTATATGCATGGTTAAGCCTAAGATAAGCCATGTTTTCTACATAAGAAAGTTATATTAAGTTATATCCATGAAAATGAAAGGAAGATGACATTGCATGTTTCCTCGTATAGCTAACCATCGCTCAATAAAATTTGATGCTTCTCCACCTCATTCATTACATCATTGCTTAAGAACCTTGGATGCTTCTCCATTTTTTTTGACATCATGTATTGATTATGTTGTTGTTGGAGATTTTACACTAAGTTTTTCAACATCGAGCTTACTAGGGCTTGCACCACCGGGGTTATTAGTAAGAATCTCATGAGGTTTGCATAGCCATGATTATTAGAATCAAAATAGTAGGATTTGCACTAAAAAACAGTTCATAGAGCTTTCCTGCTGGGGAGAAAATCACAAGTTCAACTTCTGCAGTGCAGAGCACCGAGAGCTCATAAGCTTTCTTCAGCAATCCACCTACGTTTGGAAAATGTAGCCTGCCTGCTGGCGATGTTCTCAATCCTCTTCCTCTGCATCTTTCCCCTCACTATTCTTGTCTGTCCTCTTTCGTTTTTCCCTCCAAACAACCCTCTCAAATTGAGAAAGCAGAACAACTCACTCGATGAGAATCCGAATCCAATTATCGCTTCTAACAATAACCCAATACGATACCAGAAGTGATTACACAAAACCTCATTGACTCTTCATTTGTTTGGTAAAGAGCCAAGCATATACTTCTGACGAGGGTTTCCGTCTCAAGTCTAGCTCGCAGGACGTGGCTTAGTCAATTGCGAGAAAAGTTTTCCACCTACCTATCACATATGGTTTGTCACACTATATATTAAAATCAGGGACAATCCTTTCTCAGAGTGGACAATCCATTTGAATGCATTGATCAATGCTTTGTGCAATGCTGGTAGAGTGGACCATGCAAGGAACTATCTAATGGAGATGAAAAAATTTAAATCCTGATATAGTTTGCTATAGGACATTCATTGGAGGCCTATGCAAGTTGGGTATGGTGGACGAGGCAGTGAATCAACTGGCAATAATGATTAGAAAGGGTCTCTCACCCACATATGCTCTGTACTATTCACTCATCAAAGCTTGCTACAAATCAAAGAAAGTTCAAGCCGCTGCCCAGATACTGAACAAAATGCTTAGGGAACGTGTTGTTCCTAGTCATGCAAGTTTTAACTATGGCATGCATCATCTTGGGAAGGTAGGAAAAAAAATTGAGGCATAAAAAGTTCTTGAAGAAGTGATAGATTGTAAATCCTCTGTACATGTTAAAGTATACACAGAAGTAATGTTTGCTCTATTTCAGACCAGTGAAGTGGAAAAATCATTACAATTAGAAGGCAAAAGAATTAGAAGAGGTTGTGAAACTAACTTTTTGACTCTGTAAAACAGTGTTTCTCTAAGGGAAAAATTGATGAGGTATCCAAGATTTTAGAAGGCATAAACCAAAGATATCCGGTACAAGGTATTACATTATGAAAAAATTGAAATGGTCAGATTTATTGTTTTTCCAAGGAGACCACTCTTGCTTGAACCAAGAGTATTGTTAAAAAGCAATGTTGCTTAGTTGCATGAAAATTTAATTGTCCAAAATTTAATTTTGGACTCTTTGCTGGCAAAATTTCATATAAAGGTATGCCCTTTTGCCTTATAACATGATGATTTTAATGAAAATGGAGGAAGGGAATCAACTTCAGAGAATCAAATGAAGTTAAAAAATATTAGATTATCAATTATAATCCATAGGAAGGGAGGAAAATAAAGGGTATGGTTGTGCTTAGCCTAAAACGTTTGCCTCTCATTTGAGAACTTTTCAAAAACTCAACTTTATTTCTGAATCTATAAACACAACTCTAAGTTTACATCTCAATTTACAGGTAAAGATTCAGTTTAAAGCAAATCTAAAAATAAGAATAAGCAAATCCAGAACTAAGAATTTGAAGCATTATTATTGTGGCAGAGCAAGGCAACTAAAATTTGAGTGTGTGGGAACAAAGTGGGATCTAGAACATGGAAAACTCACCAAAAAAAATAGCAAATATTGTGGAAAGCGGAAAAAAGGAAAAAGAGCATCATTCCTTTGTTAATTCTCATACAGAATACAAATTAGATGCATGGTGTGAAGGAAAATGAAATTTACAAATTAGATGCATATGACCATAACATGGGATGTCCCCCAACTTTAAATTTTGCATCATGCAGACATCAGGTAGCAAGCCAAGGAGCATCTCGAGCTGTTCAGGACATTTCTGTACCTCCCCCCCCCCCCCCCCCCCCCCGACAAATCCTGAATCCTGGATATAGGAGTTGCAAATAAAGTATGGAGCTTCTTGAAAAAAAATGTTAGCAATGGGTACTAATGCTAGTTTTAACTTTAACCTGCTTGAAATGAATACTCGACAAATCCAAGTGTATCTTGAGGTAAAATTTGTTGACAATATAACAGGATGGTTTTCCTGCTGTTGATACAAATGGCTATTGCTGTTAAGCCTAATTTTAACTATGATATGTTGCCAGAAGACATGTCCCCAAAATTTGGACAAATCCCTCAGACCATAGGATGTGTTCCTCAATCCCAGGTATGCATCCTCCTACAACATGGCATAGAGCAAAATATGCTTAACATAAGTAGTCATTCACATCAATAGCAGGAAAACCATCCTGATGTGTTTCCAACAAAACATTATCTTGTGATACCCTACACACCACCATATTGGGTAAAAATGTAAAACTAGCATGTGTACCCCCAATGCCAACATTTTTTTCAAGAAGTTCCAAACCATAGCAGACAAGACTCTAGATACTAAAATGACAAGAAAAGTTTACAAAACTTGGAGAATTGTCAAGCCTGTTTCAGACTCTCAGATATCTAGTGGGCTATGCCTATCCATGAATGCACGTGAGAGACCAATAATATACAAGAAGGCAATGAAACAATCAAAAAAGCACCTACACTCAAAATTCCATTCTGGAAAGAAGGAAAAGACTCACTAAGGATACCAAGGGGTGCAAAATTCTAGATGTGAGGAATAGCAGTTACTGAGGAATACGGTTCATCTATTCTTACTGTTACAGATAATGCATTTACCAGATTGACTCAAGGTCTATTTCCTAGTGTCATGGAACACTGTGTTTTGATGATGGCTTTTGGTCTTGTTCCCATGGAACTGTAGTTGCATCTGGCTTAATCAATATGAAAGGGCTGCCCTGTGCGCGATTAGGAAGAAGTTTCCTTTCTTTCTCCTCTGGGTTATGTTTCAAAATTATAACCATCAGCTATCGGCATGTTGAAGGGATCACACACCTTTCAAGCAGAGCCCATTTTTCTGCAGGATTGTCCATAGGCATTGTTGCAGGTAACACCCCTTCATACAGAAGCTAGTTTTCCACAAAAGAATGGTGGTTGTTCAGTGACTCAGGGCCTCTCTGTGCAGTCACAAGTAGTATCAACATTATAACATATCCTTTCAGAATTCAAGTATATCTTCTCACTGGATAGCATGATTAAAATGTAGAAAAATGTTATGGAGTGTCCAAGTAGTGTAGAACAGAGAAGCAAGAAAAAATACCACAAGACAACCATAAGGTTGATAGAACCATGTTTAGGCACATTAGATATTGCTTGGTGACAGAGTCTTACACCTTTGAAAGGAATATGTGTTTCCCTACATTTCTATTGAACAAATACAAACCTGAATATGTTCTAAGGACTATCATGGAGGGAGTCGAGATGATCCACAGGACCCATAGCTGAATACACAAGGGGATTTCAATGCTGGAAATCTAGTTTATAGCATAGTAGCAAGATTTGGTCATATTGCTCTTTATTATATGGAAATTCGACAACAGTACAAAATTCAGTATGTTTTCACTGCAATGCAGATACAGAACAGTTCACTTACCTTATAATGTCTTTGATACCCATCAACATATAAGCCCCAAAAAAATAGAGCAAAAACCTCAAAAAAATAAAAATAACAGTAAGAAAACACTTAAAAATAAACTACATTGCAAAATTTTCAAAGAATAAATTGCTTTTTCTGGTTTTAGTGTGTTCTGAGGATGAAATTCTTCTAAAATATGGAACAAAACGCTTATTTTCATACTGAGAAATATAGATTTCCATATTGGAACCATGCTGCATTCCTTTATTAGGTATTTTCCATACTAAGTTGTATTTGAATACATATTCGGATTCAAATTTTGCTACTATGGTTTATAGCCATTCCTAGTTACACGTATGCTGAAATCAGGGAGGTCAAGGTAATCAGATAAATTGTCACAACAATTATGAACAAGAGGCAACCTTCCTTGAAATTCTTGAACCTCCAGTAATCAGAAAAATTGTCACAACAATTATGAACAAGAGGCAACATTCCTTAAAATTCTTGAACCCCCTACCCTTGCCTGGATTTGCTCACGGCGCCAATCAGTCCTCATGTACATGTACATCAAAATATTTATTATATAATTAACTATAAATTTGTTAACATTAAAAGGACAAATAGATCCTCTGTTCATGTAGAGATGCTCACTGACGACCATGTTGACAATGGCGATGAGAGGGAGAAACTGCCGTGATATCTAATCTTCAATATGCATATTTTAGATAATAAAGACTGACCTACTAAGTTAACCAAGTAGCCATTATACAAAGTACACATAAATGAAGCTCAAAGCTAAGAGATTTTTTTTCTCACTTTCTTTGCTTCCCACGCAAACTATTACTCGATTTCAATTTTTCTTATTAGATTCCAAAATTTAATGAAATTATCTGGCTGGGAGCATTGTTGCAGTGCATGGCTTTTGTCCACTATCTCCACTACAAATTTTGAAATGACAACAAAAAATCCATTAAGACCGGAATCTCCACACAACAGTGAAAGCAGAGTTCATTATTCAAGAACAAAGTAAAGCGAACCAAATACTCTAAGAGCAGGACATGCATGAGTCCTCCAGACCCAGATCCACTAGATTGATTGCATCATTTTTTCAGCTGGATGAAGCATCGATGACCCGGTAGATGCACCAGTCATGAGCAAAAATAACAGACGATCAGTGATTCAGAAGCACCCTTACCAAGCACAGTTGAGATCATCCAGATAATCCACAAGGCCATCTAGGTATGCTATCTTACAAAAGCTATAATTCTCAGCTTATATCTTGTAGACACTAGACAGACACCCATCACCAGGGTTCTCCCTTCCACACGTAACCCGTCAAACTTTGTAGTCCGATGAGCTTCAATAAAGTTTGCCAGGATAGAATCCAGCCTGGTTTATGGCCCTGCATACCTCTCCTTTGACGCTTAGATAAATTAGGACTTATTTATTTTCTAGGCTTCTACTATTAGTCTCTTCTTCATTGTATCAGGTTTATCTGTTATTATAACCCTTGAAAATCTGATAAGGAAATCCAAGAGATGCTTCTCCATATTTGTGAATGGCATTCTTCGTAAAACTGTTGACATAGACTAGTGCACCTAAATCTGGGGGATTTAAACTGGTTACCTACTAACACGTAACCAGAACCAGCCAGATGCTCGTCTTCATTGTATCAGGTTTATCTGTTATTCTAACCCTTGAAAATCTGATAAGGAAATCCAAGAGATGCTTCTCCATATTTGTGAATGGCATTCTTCGTAAAACTGTTGACATAGACTAGTGCACCTAAATCTGGGGGATTTAAACTGGTTACCTACTAACACGTAACCAGAACCAGCCAGATGCTCAACAACATTGGCTACAAACAATTGAGATAATCACCCCTTTGTTATTTTATCATTCGTCATTCTGTTAAATCTGAAATCTTATTTGTAGTCTCTCCTTTTCAGCGAATACCTTTAAGCACTCCAGCATCAATATATAGTTTTAGTCCCATTAACCTAATGTCCTTTCATCATTTGTGGACATTTATATAATTTATTTCTTTATTCCGAAATTCTTCTTAAAATTATTATTTCCATTTCTTTATGAACCTTCTGCTGTCGAGCAATTGGTGTTATTTTGAGAAAAATAATTTGTAAACGAAGTTTCTTGGTTAGTGAAAAGCCCGCCAAAAGTACCTCTACGCCAAGTAGATCCCTGGAAAGTGTCTATCTCTCAATGTTAGTGACATCTCAATGCATTCACCCATTCGAGAGCTTTCGTAGGCAGTCAGCGTCGTATGTAGAGCATCTAGCTCGGCGGGCCTCACAGTTTGTGAGGAAGAGTAAGCAGATCGCAGAGTATTTGCTTATTTCACTCCTTTCGGAAAACCTATAAATTTTTTAAAGTAACTGCTACTTACGAATCATAAGTTTTTTAAAATAAATTCTACTTAGTTTCAGATTTTTAGATTTTTAAGGGGTTTTACCGACCCATAAATAGAGATTCAATAAATGGAAGAGAAGCTTACTGATGGTGACATCGCCGTCGGGGCTCTGGAGCATCTTGTCCATTCCCTTGGGGCCGAGTGAGGTGCGAAGGATTCTCGCAACGGACCTAGCGGCCACAATGTTGGCCTTCTGAGCATCTAAGCCTCTGATTCAGGTCTTCTGCTCCTGCCCCTTTATTATGATAAATGGCCTCCCGTACTCATCAAATGCCAGTGCCATCCCTGCAAACAGTAACAGATTGCAGCACAGAGATTAAATCCTAAACATACAAGAGTGGCTGCTAAAAACACACTGGATTTTGAACCAGAAACCTGAAATGCGTGTACTCCTCTCTGTGTGGAAGACTGAATGTGCGGGTGGAAATCCATTGAAGTTAAAAATGGAACATACCTTGGCGCCGTCAATGGACTGAAGAACCGATCGTGGGGTTCGAGTGTCTGCTACTGGTGAAACCCTAATTCGCAAATCTCTGCAATCTCGTTTTCGCTCCCGCCCTGCGAAAAGCGAATAGATCCTCCTTCTTGTTCTAGAACGTAAACGAAGTTTGGGTTGGTAGGGGTTTTGTAAAGAAAAGTAAAGCTTTACCTTTTTTCAAAAATGCTAATTTCATAGTGAAAAACAGTAAATACATTTTTTTCTTTTCACATCACTAGTTAAGTAGCTATATAATGTTTTTGGTTCTTGGTTAGGTTGGAAAATATTTATAATAATATAATTTTATGGTTGTTGTTTAAGTTTATTAGGTGTTATTAAAACAACAAATACATTTTTTTTATTTTCACATCACTAAAGAAGTAACTATATAATGTTTTTGGTTATTGGTTAGGTTAGAAAATATTTATAATAATAATAATATAATTTTATGGTTGTTGTTTAAGTTTATTAGGTGTAATTTTTTTTAATTTCAATTTAATAATTTTAAATGGAAAAATATGATTTTAATTTGGTTGTATTGAAAATATTTATATGTTTTTACATATAAGGTGGGTGCAAACAAAGGAGAATATATAGTAATTCTATTTAATAGTTAATAACAAGTGTTGATTTCTTAAAATTATATGATAAATTTGAAAGGAGTAGGGTATGTATCTTTTTTCGGGTGAAATATATTAAAATTATTGTGTGAATGGGGTTGTAAGACCCTATATTTTCATCATGGGAAAATATAGTCCTCTCTTAGCCACTTGCATAGTTTAGATTGTCATAAGCAAAGTAGGTACATTGTCTTAAGATGTAAACATTTCATTTTAAGCAGTGTCATAATGTGGTTTCAGCGAAGCATTAAAAGATGGAATGAGCATGCACATTTGGGATGCTAGTGTTATATTCATCTTGAGGCATGATTGCACGTCTAAGAAGACTCTAACAAGGGTTGCAGAGGAGAGTTGGGGGATTGTAGTCTCACTTAGAAGTGTATACAAGCAAGTTAAGCCCTATGAGAAGTTGTGAAACAAAATTAAGGGATTTGACAAGTTGCACGAAGGCAACTTAGTAGTGGTACTAAGTGAGCAATCCTTGATTCAACTTGATACTCTCTCCTTGGCACTACCACTTTGTAAGATGGAGAAGAAATGTGAAATAGATGTGCAACCCACTAAAGAAGTTGAAGGTTGTTGTAATGTATATCGGTGGTTATGTCATGATGTGAAAGGAAGTGTTGGAACTTGGAAGGTGACCATTAGAGTAGATTTACCATGGAGTGAAAGGAGGTGCAAGGATCTGATAAGGAGGGCACTACACAAATCTAACAAGTAGGCCATATTGGGTTAGGATATTACTATTTTGGGACATCCAAAGTTGAAGGTGCATTTTATGGAGGTGCAGTCGAAGTGCTTGGGTGCGTGCCACAGCGTAAGGGTATCAACACTAGCTAGAATGTGTTCCATGAAGGAAAAAATACCACAAATTTGGGATGACTTAACCATTTGGCATTTAAGGTGTGTTATGTCCTAGTTTTGAGGAGACAATTAGAACCATCTTAGAGTGTGATGGGTTGTGCCATGGACTTAGGTCCACTTATATGGGTTGAGGTGTAAAGGTACCGTGTGAGTTGAGGAAAATGATTACAATGCTTACCTATATAAAGTGTTTATGATATAAGATTAATAAGTTTTTGTTGGAGAATGGAAGAGGAGGATAAGAAAAGAGAGGCATTAAGGTTTGTTGTAAATCAATCAAAAGGAACGAACTTGTTAATCTTATTAGCAAGATTGTTCAAGTTGTCTCTTCAATAGGAGTGAATTTTGGCTAAGACTAGGGAGTTAAGCATTGATTGGGTACTCTGGAAATCCAAGACCTAACATATCCAAGCTAGTCCATTAAATAGATTCATCTTGGGCAAGGGTTGTTAAGGCTAAGGTGCAAATATCCCCTCTGCTCAAACTATTTAACATGCAAAGTTGGATCTGATTCTTCAACTTGTCCTGACGATGAACCACACTGGTTGGTTCGAAATGCCTAAACAAATGATATATCTTGTGATTTACGCTGGAAAAATTTCTCGTAAACTACACATTAAGAAAGTTTGTGCACTCCTATATGGATAAACATGCTTATTATCTTTCATGAGTTTCATCAAATATTTAACATATTATTCATCAACTTTATTTAGATATTCATCATCTCCAATTAACAAATATACATTAAGCAAGTTCATGCACTCTTATATCGATAACATGCTTATTATTTTTCATGAGTTTCATTAAAGATTTAACATATTATTCATCAACTTTGGATTTGGCGAGGATGAATTCTAGTATATTACCAAGTGTGTTTTTTTCAATTGTAGTTCTTACTTTCATGATTAATTTGGTTGTAATTTTTACTTCCACGATTAATTTAGTCTAAGTTCTCTAGGTAGTCATTAATGATCTATTCAGTGCTATGTGGGGGTTTTACTTTTCAACAAATATGAAGTATCTATGTTACATTGGGACCTAGTGACCTTGTTGAAAAACCCTAGCAAACATCTTTGAAACCATTTACTAGCACTAGTTGAACTTGAGATATCTCAAAAACTAAAAGGAACAAATAAGGGTTGCTTTGCCAATCCACTCATAACCTAATCCACTTTGGTGTACTTATATTCTCAAAGTGAATCAAATACCAAGAATGATCTATGTCTGCTAAAACCTATAATCACATTGTTTCCCTAATAGGAACTAAAAACTTCTATACCCAGTTGTTGAACTTTTGCAACCAATTATAAACCTTCAACAAGAAGTAGTTTTCTAACGAGAATTATTGCCATATCTTCCTTGGTTTTACGAGGAAAAAGAAATAAAATTTCATTTGTTATCAAAGGTAAACCAAATTCATTATTTGCATACTTCCAAACCTAGGGTTTCGTATCCAAAGTAGATCCTAACCACATCAATGAAACAAACTTTGTTTTTATGTATCATCCAAACATTATGTACAATTACAGACTCACCTCTAATCCATTGTTTATAAAAATGTTGAATATTTTCATACATGATATACTGAACAGCTGGACAATGAAAATAGTTGTCATCGCTATTCTTCCATTTATATGCTTTTTGCAACTTATTTGAAAGAGCAATTTTGTCTCAACAATTAGACTTGTAGCATAAAGAACATGGTTAATACATATGATTAGACCAAAAACTAGTTACTACCAAAATTCAACCAAAAAAAATATTACTGCATAAAAATAGAATTAAAAACAAAAAATATAAAAACAAAAATTTCCCAAATTAAAAATAAATAAATGATAAACTTTTTTTTACCAAAATTTAGTGATTTTTTTGGTGCTAATACTAACATCACCATTACAACAAGATATTTTTCTAGTGCTAATACTGCCATTACAACAAGATATAAGAGGGATATAATGCAAAAAGTTTAATAATAATATGTATGTAGAAGATGGTCTTCAGACTGGTGAATTCATGATAATCAATGGGACTACAGTCAAAATAATTGGATGTTATTTACTTTTTTACATAGATTGTCAAAATAATTGCATAAATCGGTTTTTTTTAACCAAAATTTAACAAAAATTTTGCTAGTGCTAACATTAGAACCACCATTACAACAAGATATATTTCTAGTGTTGACAACACCATTATAGTAAGATACCTCAAGAGAGACAGAAAATCTAAAAAGTATGATAGTAATATGTATCCAGAAGATGGTATTGAAACTAGTAATTGTTCACGAATCCATAAGATTGTAAGGTCATTCTCATTATCATAATCATTGTCATCATCATCACATCCTTGTCATTGTTATTGCCATCATTACATTATCATCATAATCACCATTCATGCCATCATCATCATCATCATTATGGACATTGTTTGCAATTGTTCATAATTGTAGATGTTGTAAGAAATATCATCAACCCAAAAAATGTGATCAGTGCTAGAAAAGGGTTGTTTAGGACACATTGATATACGTAAGAGAAATAACAACTCTATTTTTGAGAGATGATCGATGATGATCATCATCACCACCATTATCATCGTCATTGTCATTTTTATCATCCCCATCATCATCATTAATGTAATTTCTATCGACATTGTTGTAATCATCATCATCATTCATGCCATTATAGTTTTTGATGATGACCTAGATGAAAATGATGATGATGACACCAAAGATAATGCTTATGATTATGACAATGACAACATCTAAAATTGGGAAGATTCGCCAACTTCATTAGCATCGTCATCATCATAATCATTGCCATCATCATCATTGTCATTGTAACCACTATCGTCTTTATCATCATAATCACAATTCATGTCATCGCCATCATCTTCATTTTCATCATTGTCAATATTATTGACATTGTCATCAATTGTTCATAATTGTCAATGCCATAAGGAATATCATCAATGCAGAAAATATGATGAGTGTTGGAAAAGGGATGCAAAAGCGAACATAGAAATGGGGGCAACAATAGAAGTAAAATTGGATGAAAAGTGGATAAAACATAAGTAGATGCACAACAACATGAAAAACCTGACACAAAAGTGGATGCAAAAGTAGATGCAGTTGTCAATGCAAACTTGGATGCAAACATGAAGGCAAAAGTGGAAGCAAACATGGGTCCAATGGTAGGTGTAAAACTTGGCACAAATTGTGGTGAAACAAATGTGGATGCAACAACGGACACAAAAGCAGATGCAAAAATGGATGAAACAAAAGTGGATGCAATAGGGGATGCAAATGTGGAAGCAAATGTGGTTGCAATGGTAAGCGCAAGATATGGTGCAACAAAAGTGGATGTAACAATAGACAAAAAATATGCAAAATAAGATGCAAAAATGGATGTAAAAGTGGAAGCAAACATTGATGCAACAGGCAAAACAAAATTGGATGCAAAAAATGGATACAATGTAAGTAGATGCAAAAGTAGATACAAAACGAGATGCAAAACCCAATGCATAAACCTGACACAAAAGTGGATGCAAAAATAGATGCAAATTTGATTCAAAAGAGGATGTGAACATGGATGCAAAGTTGGAAGCAAATGTGGATACAACAGTGAGTGCAAAACATGGTGCAAATTGTGGCATAACAAAAGTGGATGTAATGATAGATGCAAAAAAAGAATCAAAGTATGATGCAAATGAAGATGTAAAAAGGGATGCAAAAAGTGAAATTTAAAATGGGTGCAACAATGGATGCAAAATTGTGTGCAAAAGTGGATGCAATAGAAGTCGATGCAAAAGTAGATGCAAAACGAGACACAAAACTCGATGCAAATCCTGGTCCAAAATTGGATACAAAAAGGGATGCAAAAATAGATGTAGTAGTTGATGAAAACCTAGACGCAAATGAGGATGCAAACATGGATGCAAAATTATAATCAAAAGTGGGTGCAAAAGGAGGTGCCAAACTAGGCGCTAATTGTGGCACAAAAATATTAGATGCAATAGTGGGTACAATAATAGATGCAAAAGAGGATGTAAATATGGATGCAAAACAAGATGGAAAAGTGGATGCAACAAAAGTAGATGCAAAATTATATGCAAAACTAGACACAAAACTCGATGTAAAACTTGGTGCAAAAGGGATGCACAAATGGATGAAAAAATGGATGCAAAAAATGATTTAAAAAAGGATGCAAAAAAGGATGCAAAAGTCGATGCAAAAGTTGATGCAAGTGTAGGTGCAAAAAGTGGATGCAAATGAGGATGCAAAAGTATGTCAAACAAAATTAGGTGCCAAACTTGATGCAAAACCTGGAACAAAACCTGGTGTAAAGGATGACACAAAACTTGGCATAAAATTTGGTGCAAAACGTGGTGCAAAACCTATTGCAATAGCTGGTGCTAAACTTGGTGTAAGATTTGGTGCAAAACTTGATGAAAATTTTGTGTCAAGTTTTGCACCATATTTGATAATTGGATGCAAATAGCACCAAAAATGGGCTCTAGATGCAAAAAAAGAAGTAAAAAGGGACGCTAATCGCTGGTTTTATTGTAGTGTTTTGATTGGGCTTGATGGGTATAGTGTGCTGAATTATATTGGTATCATATGTCTTTAAATCAAAATAGTCCCAGGCAAACACATCTGCAAATGAAGCCAGCAAACTGATGTATTTGTCCTTGATCTTTGGCGGAAATGCTTTGGAAAATTTTACCAACTTAGGATTAGCAGTTGTTCCGATGTTGACCTCTTCTACACTCTTCTCTGTTGGCTGCAATGTTGGCTTGCGGGCTACATCATCTTGATCAAAAAGTTCTTCTAAAGGTATCAAGCCTTTAGGAATAACGTTATTCTTTAGTGGCAACACGTCCATTTTATTGATCTGTACTTCATCTGTACCATTCCCTTTACCATCGTCATTTTTTACATCTATTGAGGTTTCTTTGAACTTGCCTTTGTTTTGCAGAAAATCATTAATCTCCTCATCATCTTGAAACACTTGCCAATATCTCTGATTGTCTGTAACGGTTGGACGATGCTTGACATGGATTTCAAATTTATTGCTAGAGTTCATTGGGATCTTCAAACTACTTGCTGCCTTGGTAAGAGCATCAACAATACTATTTTGTATATGAGGCACACATGTCAAGGTGTATTCTGAAAATAATTTTAGGATGTCTAGAACTGCATTACAGTAGGCCCGCATCCTAGGATTCTTTGCTTGATACTCGCCTCTGACCTGCTTTATTACCAATTCAGAGTCGCCATATACCGAAATCCTCTTAGCATTCATCTTTCTTAAAATCTTCAGGCCAGCAATCAAAGATTCATACTCAGCTTCATTGTTTGAACACTCAAAATCCAACTTGTAAGAGCAAACCCTCACATTACTAGGCACTTTGTTTGGGATGGAGAAAGGACTGCGTACCCAAATTCCAATTCCAGCGCCATCATTTCCCACTGCTCCATCAAAATCCATGGTCCACGAATCTTCTTCCTCCTCTTGCAAGTGCTGGAAATCTGTTTGTTGTGCCTTGTTTGCTTGTTGTCCATTACTTTCAGCTGATTTCCCAACATTGTTCTACTGTTCTTGTCCTTCTTTCTTTAAAATTTCTCTGAAATTTTCTGTTATTTCCGGAATGTTATCTGCTTCAACTAATTGACTATCTATATCATTTAAACTACCTGAATAAAAAACAAAAGACTCTAGATCTGTATGTACATAGTTAATTGGATGATTTATTGGTTTCTCCTTGCTTGTGATCATGTATTTCATTTTTTGTTCCCAATACAATTTCCTCATTTGTCCAAACACCGGAATCGTTGCATAGGAGAAATCTAGCTGTAGTGTCCCTTTCAATTTCGCTACCCAATACCTGGAAAGAAGCATGCCAAACCTTGGAGGAATATCTGCTACAACCACATCCATCAAAACATTCTTCATTGGGAGCTGATCCAGACTCACAACCAAGTCTTTGATGAGTCCTATACATCTTACTCTGCTGGAATCAAATGAATAGAGATCGTGGTATTGCCGGGTGATGTCTCGACCAAGTTTATCCATGATAGCCTTGGGCATGAGATTGTGAGAGGCTCCGGAATCGAACATGGCATTGTGTAACACAAAATCATGCAATCTTAAACTGATATAAAAGGGTGTCACATCGCTATCAGGAGACTCACCATTCGATGCTGGTCCAAAAATCATTTCAAGTTGATCGTCTTCAACATTCGCCATGTCAGACATTGGGTCCAAATTCAACATCTTAGATATTTTTCCTCTATAACTGTTGTTCTTCATTATTTCAGTCAAGGGGATGGATACTTTTAATTTGGAAATCTCATTCTCTAAATTAAAAGCGGGAATATTTTCTACCTCTTTGACTGAGATTTCTTTATTTTCCTTTTCTTTTGATGCAGCATGCTGATGTGATTGTTCCGCTGACATTGATTCGCTGCTCTCCGGACCAACCACTTCTTTTCCTTTCCTTTGTGTAGCTGATGAATCATTCTTTGATGCCTCAACATCCTTCCTTTTCTGAATTGGTTTGGCCGGAACATCTCTGTTTCTAAGTGAATATCATTGCTGCTGTGCGGACAGAGCATTCATATACCCCCTTTGATACTCCTCAAATTCTTCTTGTAAAACAGTGTCACTTGCTTGAATGAAATCTGCATCTTTGTGTGTAGCTAATCTCACCGCACACTCCTATTCTTCGGTAATGTAAATAGGCAGCTCATCTAGAGTAAAGAGGTGGTTTTCTTCACCTAATACATTTCCGTCCTCATCTGACTCCGGTCCATGCACAAAATTTTGCTGCAAAGGTGTCTGTACTGGCTGTTTTGCTGTCTACTCTTGGGTGCGCTGATCTCTCTATCTTATTCTATATTGTGGTTGTTGCTGCTAGCCATGGAAGTTAGGATTTCTAACTTGTCGCTCAGGTTTGTCGAGCTTCACCCTTTCAAACATTTGCTCTACCTTTTTTATTAATTGATCCATCGAAGAAGACTCTTCCTTAACAGTGACTTTCTTTTCTGCTTTCACTCTAGCTCTCTTAGACAGCAAATTTGCTTCAACGCTGACCGCGATTTTCTACATGTCTTCCATTGTGGCCGGTTCTCTCTCTCTTAATTGGTAGGCCATGTCAGCATCAAAACCATCCGGAAATTTCATCATAGCTAGTCCCACAGGTGGCTTTAGATGATCTGGAATTTCGTTATAAACTAAACTGAATCTAACACAATAGTCTTGGACCAATTCACCAACGTTTCGTTTGATTTGCTCATATTCAGCTAGAAATTGAAGAGGATTCTTTTTCACTTCCCATTGGTTTAAAAATTGTCTTTGTAGGTCGGCCAAGGTAGCGATACTTGCCGCCGGCAAACCTCTGAACCATTTCCTCACATCACCTGCAAATGTTTGTACAAAGAGTCTCATTTCCACATTCTCCGCATCGATCTCATGAAGTTCATAGAAATCAGTGATTTTGTCCACATGTTGCTAAGCAGTAATGCTGTTAGGAGTGCCATCAAAAAACAAGATTTTTCTTTGATAATCTGCGGGCATATCATCTAGAACTTGAGGCAGAACAAGGGGTGCAAAACGGGTAGCCATCACTCTTGGTGGATTTGGCCTTGGAGGTGTTGGAGGAGTTTTCACAGTTTGTAAGGGGCTAGCAATTGGAGTTTGAGGTTGTGTCGCAATATAATTATCAATTAACCGGTTAGCTCTTTTGGTTTCTAAATCTACAAGAAATTGTGGATTGGGGACAGTATAGTCAACAACCCTTTCAGATTTAGACTCAAACAATGATATTTCAAACCACTCATCAAACTCAAGCTCTTCAAGATACTCAAAAATGTAAGGACATGAATGGGATTTGAACACGGGAGTTATGGTGCTCTCTTGATGAAGGAGTCTCAGAATCAAATTGGGGTTTTCGTAAATATGAGGAGGATCAGGGTCTGGATTGGCTCCGGTATATCGTCTCAAAGCCAGCGTGCTATTGAGAAAAATCACAGGACACAACCAACTTACTCAGCCTATCCAATCCTAAACTTATCATCCGAAAGCTTAGAATTATTAAGAAATAAGGGGATTTGATTTCAGTGTCCCCAGTATAGTCGCCACTATGTTAGCACCTAAATCTTCCCTAGGCTGAAGGAAGGAAAAATTCAGGGTAACCACAAACCACGCTCAGTCTGGTAGCTAGCCCTACCAGAACAGGAGAGGGCTCTCTCCGAGTCACGCTCAGTGAATAGATAAGCAAAAAACAGTCTAAGATGACTTACAGTGAAGTATTGATCTTAGGCTAGTAAGTGAATAGGGATACAAGAAACAATTTTTTATGAATGACTGAGCTTTTGGGATGGTATGGGACCAACGGTTAGCAAACAACAAAGAATTTAATACAAAGGCACAAATTACTTCGTGAGGCAAGGCAGGCGAAAAGTGTAGCAATTTAGTTTGAAATAACACAGACTGAAGATATTGTTTAGGAGAGTGAAAAGGGCAAAGGAACATGAATCCTTTTCAACAGAAGAAGAACACTGAACATGAAATTTTCCCACAGGCAGAGCAATAAAATTGAATTCTACCTTATCTAACTCAGAAAATTTCACTGGAAATGAACATGAATTGAATTATGAAACATAATTAAATACATATGAAAACATAAGAGACACATTTGCTACACTCAAAACCACATGATTCTCATGAAACAGAGCCGCTTCCTTTCATTAATTCTCTGTCAAAAATATACAGTGAAGAAGCAGAGTTTCTTTCCCACAGTCTCCCAGAAGTTACAAGCCAACCAACCCTTTGAAAATGGTTTGCATACAATATATAGAATGTTTCATGAAGAGATAGAACGCCCAAGCATTGCGGAGTTACTCGAATCATTACAAAATGGAGATGAAGAGCCAACCATCAGCTACAGGTGCAGCGTTACAAACATGACAAATGGCTTGGGTGATCGTTTGCCTTATTTCGCCACTTGGATAGAAGCCGATATGGAGAGAAAATACTTTAAATGCCACCTTAGCTGCCAAAAAACTGAAATGTATATGAGCGGGCCCACTTGGAGAAGTCGCGAATCGAAATTTCGCGAAACGGAGGCAAATTTGGCATTTTTTCCTGTATGCGCCATGCCATTTTTTCTGTGCGCTGCGCCACTTGGGAGCCTGCTTTGAGGCACTTGCAGGAGTCCAAAATGTGCCCAAGTGTGCTTGTTGGAAAGCCTGTCCTGTCTACTTTCTAATCCAACTAGAATTTTTGAATTTGGTGCTCATTTTCCCCTCCAAATATTCATTCTCCCAGGACTGCTTCCTGTGTGTCAAAATAGGGGTAGAGAGGTCATTTTTTGGGTGTTTTTGTCCTCCTGGAGACTCAGATCTTGCCCAAATTTCTTGTCCAAGCACCAGTAGTTGTGATTTTTCATGCTGATCCAAAAATGCAAACCATTCTTCATTTGGAGTTCCCAATTTTTAGCGCCACGCCAGGAGAAAAAACCTGTGTTTTGCGCAAAAAATTGTCATGTGACCAAAATTTCCCCAAATTTCTTGAAATTTGGACTGGAGGTCCCCTATGAAGTGCTATGCTATGCCAAGGAAGCTTCAACCAAGATTCGAAGCTGATCTTGCTCTTTTGCCTCTTTTGCCTCTTTTGTTGCTTTGCTCAATTTTGCCTCCAAGCTCTTTATCCGGGCCCTTGCACTCATGTTTCGTGCCCTGTAATGGAAAGCCATGTGTCTCAGTAAGGCAAGGTCCTTATCGGCCTTGTCCAACAGCCTCTCCAAGTGCATGTTGACTCTCTCTATATTGGCCTCCCGATCCTCATTGATCTCTTGCTCCAATTACGTGAGCTCAACTTTTCTTCTTTGTGCAACTTGGCGATGCTCACGAATGTTTTGTAGCTCCATAATTGCCTACTGATCCTCTAGCTATTTGTTTCTCTGCTCCAGGTACTTCATGTTCCACTTGGCCCTCTCCAAGTCAAGGGATAAGGCCTCAATCACTGATTGCTGCTCCTGGATGATCTCTCTAAGCTCTGCATTTGTCGGTTTTGTATCTGTCTCATCATCATGAAGGAGAACAAATTCTGTCTCTCATTCACCTGATGGCTCACCTGAAGGCCCCTCATCATGGATTGGCTCGTTACCTCTGTCCTGTTCCTATGTCGTCGATGTAGGAAGCGAGGCCCCTTCCACCCCGGGTGGAGATAACACTCACTTCGCCACTGCAAACAAATGTCTACTGTCTCTCTGATAGGTGATGAATACTGGCATAGTAGCAGTCTCATGGCGCTCATACTGATGAGAAGGACCACCTATCTCATGCTCTGCCTCTGATACTACCTGTGGAGCGCTGAAGAAGTCACGGGAGATGAAGTCCTCCCAAGCAATGCCCTGCAATCCCAACTGATGATCCACCAAAATCTGGACAAGAGCAAAGTGATAAACACTATTAAGCTGCTGCTGAGGGGTCTTATGCTGCATGAAATTGTTCATCCTCTCTATGTTCCTGCAAATGAAAAATGGGAGGTTCATCATCCGCACCCTGGTAAAGTGCATGAGCAACTTGATGTGATAGGCATATAGGCGAGAGAACCTCCCCTCACAACTGAAGTACTTCATGATCAATTTCATGAGCGGAGCATACTCATCTTTCAAATATCTGAATGGGAAGACTCTTGTGAGATGCCTCAAACAACTGGCCTTAATGTAAGGCTCATAGTATTTCCTATCCACCTTCTTCTTCTTATGCCACTGTTCTCCAACATTTGGTATGCATGTTGCCACTGAGATAGTTTCGGGTGTCAATGTGAAGGTGACCCCGGCCAAGATAGACTGACCTCCATGTAGGTGAAGCACAAAAAGACGGGCCAACTCATGATGAACTCTAACATTTGCCACCCTTTGAAAAAATTCAAAACATGCTAGGTGCTGGAAACATGACATAGCAAGAGGGCATGCCTGCAATTCAGTGAGGGTGTTTGGCTCATCCCTAACATGTTTTCCACTCCTGTGATGTCTCTTGGGGGCCTGTTCTCCTGAAGCTGTATCACTGTGAGTTTCCACCTCATACTCTGATGAACCCTCAGATGCCATGACTGCTGTTTATATACTGTATTAAGGCTGCCCTTTGATGATGGTGAAGCTGGGTGTTGTTTGTGATATCTTCCACCAAGGGGAACAATGAAACAAAGGGAGTATTAGGAGGGGAGTAATGTAATGGGAATAGGGGTTATAGGGAGAATTTTATTTAGGGATATGTAGGGGGGTTTGGGGATTTTGATAGGTTAGGGTTGGGGGTTTTAATAAGGTAGGGTTTTGGGTTTTTATTGACCAATAGGAGGAGGGGAAAGGGAATATGAGTTTGGTAGTGTTAGGGTAGTGATAATAGGGAAAATGGCATAGGGGAATAAGGAAAAGTGGTAGGGTAGGAAAAATAGAGCCTTGGCATCAACATAAACTTATACAAACCTAGCATCAATGGTTTTTTGGTGTCTTCTTGTGGTTGAATTTATGAAATTTGTTGCATTCAATAATAGGCATAAAACCACCATATCACTCATAAAATTTGATGAACAAGTGATGTTTTGAGCCTACCTTGCAATTGATGTGCTTCACAAAAAATTTGAGGGAGTTTTGGCACGTTTCTGGTGCTTTGTCTGTGTGCACCTTGCGCAAAACCCAGTGAGCCAGGCTCTGGGTGTGTTCCGTGCCAGTTAGGAATTTTCATTACGGGCGGGCTCTGTGTGCGCCGGGCCCTGTGTGTGTGCCGCGCCCCTGCCTATATGCGTCGCACGCCTATAATGGCCTCCAAACTTGCTCCAAACCACACGATTGCACTCTCCACGACTTTGCAATGTTTTCCATCTGCCTTTGATTGCACAATGACTTTGATTTTGGTGGGAATTTGTATATATAGACTTGGTGGTCATGATTTAAATTTTGCTTTTTCAAAAAACCCACTTTCTAATGTTATGTTTGACACTTTTTCACTGACTTTAAAACAACCGTGATTTTCACTTTTCCTCTAAATTTGGCTCAAGTGATGAATTTTTTTACACTCTTTGTAGAGATTGCTTGACAGAACATTTGGCCATGGAAACCATGATTACACCTGAAGAGATCAACTGAAGACTTTTTTGAAAATTTTATCACCCATGACACTGTTTGACTTTTCTTTAAAATAGAGTTTTGGAGAACAGTCAAAGTTTATCAATATGATGATGAAAATCTGTGAATCATTACTTTACAAGGGCATCACTCTGGTCTGCATGGCTTTACTGGACATATTTAAAGACCAAATTGATTTAATCCCTAGACCTAATGACCGAAAATGACTTTTGTCCATTAAAGGACCAAACCTTGACTGTCATGGACTTTGGTGATCATTGACAAAAGACCTAAGCCTGCAGGAGCCAGACATGAGGGTAAATGACTAGCATGACCTTCTCCGTCAGATCATGGCATGCCCCTAGCAAAATGTAGCTGAATGAATGGAGCAGGACACCTAAAAATGAAATGCATAAAGAGTTTTGATCTCTGACGGAGGGCTGACCAGACCGACTCTAACAGACTTCATGTTACCTAGTTAATAGATCACCTTCATCAGCGTTGGAGGATAAGTCTCCACATGAGGCATGGACTGGTAAGAAACCCTCTCTTTCACATCTGAGGGTATTTAGTTGTGATACATCTGTACATGTTCCAAAGGAGAAAATAACCAAGTATGACAATAAATTTGAAAGGTGCATCTTTATTACGTATAAGGATGGTTTAAAATGTTATAAGCTTTGGAACGCATAAACAAGGAAGGTTGTGTACAACCGAGATGTGGTGCTTAGAGAGCTGAAATATGTTATCAAACATGAACTCCTACCAAAGGAACCTAAGAAGATAGACTTTGAGCTAAAGGAGGAAGAATCGGGATTTACAACAAAAGAAGAATCAAAAGATGGAGAGCTACAAACTCTAGTTGTAAGAAGGTCAGTTTGAGAAAGAAGGCAGCAAAAAAGGTATAGTCCATTTACTTTATGTTCAAAATTTTCTTTATCTATTATTGATGATGATCCCAGAACTATCAGGGAGGCAGTAGATTCAGAGGATGGTAAAGTCTGAAAAGAGGCCATGGTTGATGAAATGGCATCTTTGGAGAACAAAGAGGCTTGGGATTTGGTGGAGTTTCCTGCTGGAAGGAAATCCATTGGAAGAAAATGGGTGTTTAAGAAGAAGATTAATACAAAAGGCCAGGGAGATAAATACAAATCTTGGTTAGAAAAAGGTTATTCCTAGGTGTCGGGAATTGGTTTTGGTGATATTTTTTCTCTTGTTTCCAAGTTAACTTCTATCATATTACTTTTATTTGTTGTTGTTTCTCTTTATTTTAGGTAGAACAGATGGATGTGAAGACAATATTTATTCACGGGGATTTGGAAGAAATGATCTACATGAAGCAACCTAAAGGATTTGTGGTGAAGGGTAAGAAACAATTGTTATGCAGGTTAAATAAGTCTATGTATGGGTTAAAACAGTCACCAAGGATGTGGTATTAAAAATTTGATACATATATATGAGGACCTTGCTTCACTATAAGCAAAGCGAATCATTGTGTGTATTTTAAATTAATTGTTGACCGTGTTATTTATTCAGTCTTTTATGTGGATGATATGTTGCTAATTGGAAATAATAAACAAATTATCTAGGAATTGAAGACCCAATATCCTCCAAATTCGACATGAAAGATATTGGTGCTGCAAACTATATTTTGGGCATGGAAACTAAACGAAATCGGACAAAGAGGAAGCTTTGATTAAGCCATAGGAAGTATGTTGAGACAATACTGCAAATGTTTAATATGCATGATAGTAAAGCAGCGAAGGTTCCTATTCCTATAGGTGTAAAGTTATCTACTGAACAGTGTCCCAAGCCACAAGAAGAGGAAGAGGACATGTGTCGTGTTCCATACACAAGTGCAGTCAGTAGCTTGATGCATGAAATGGTCTGTAATAGACCATACATTGCACATGTAGCGGGAGTATTGAGCAGGTTTATGTCAAAACCAAGGAAGGAGCATTGGACAACAGTAAAGTGGGTTTTCAAGTATTTGTGTGGCACTATTGATTATGGTATGTGCTACCAATGAAGACCATGATTGGATATAGTTTTGTACATCAGTGGCTTTGTTGATGCCGAATAGGCCGGAGATCTGGATTAGAGAAAATCTACAAGTGGGTGTGTGTTTAACCTATTTGGAGGTGTAGTTAGTTGGATGAGTAAGAGACAGTCTATTGTGGCACTTTGAACTACAAAGGCAAAATACATGGCAACCACTCATGCAAGCAAGGAAGTAGTTTGGCTGTAGAGATTGTATTCAAATATGGGGTTAGTACAACGAGCTATAAGGATAGACTATAATAGCTAGAGTGAAATTTTCTTGGTAAAGAACCCTGCTTATCATTCAAAGACAAATCACATTGATGTTTAGTATCACTTTGTGAGGGATATGGTTGAGGACAAAAAGGTGTTTCTGGTAAAGGTGGATACTTTGAAGAATACTACAGATGCATTGACAAAGTCTATGAGAACTGAGAAGTTTTCTTGGTGTAGAGAAACAATGGGTGTTGCAAGGCTTGACTAATGACTAAGCTCTCCTAGCATCCCCTATGTGGAAAGAAAACAACAAGTGGGAGAATGTTGGGTGTGTGTTATATTCTTTCCATGACTAGCCCCACATGGGAAGTTGATTGGTGGTCAGCCCCCCCTTCGTTGCACGGGACGCAGCGAGGGGGAAACAACCCTCCCTATTAGGGGGCTTGAGGGGGTTTGTAGCCCCCCTCTACGGGTTCTGAGGCAACACCCCGGGAATTTTTTTTTGGACCCTATATTAGGTGGGAGGACCTACCTATGGTTTTGTGTATGGGTTTTGTACATAATTTTAGGCATGATTGTTTTCTTCCCATGGTATCTTGTAGATCCAGTCAAGAGAACTACAATTATGTTCTAATACAGGGTTAATGGATTGGCATTTATGGATGCTTCGACATGTATATATATGTATTGTAACAGTGAAAGAAATATATTGAAAAAATTAATCTGGTAGTCCCAGTTTTGGGATCCAAGGGAAAATATTTTTGTATATATGTTTTATGTTTTATGCTCTCGCCATTGTTTATTTTCTATTTTTTAGAATTTTTATGCAAGTAATTTATGTGCAGGGTTAAAACCTACATTGAAAGTTCTACAAAATCGAAAACCTCTTCAAGACTTACGCAACATCAACATCCTTACCTTTATTGCTGGAAATGTGATCAACTGCAAATAATACACATCCTTTCCTACTAATGTGATTTTGTTGCATAGTTGTAACCATTCTTACTGATGTATGCTTCTTCTTACCCTGCAAGATTATCTTATATCCATCATCATCCAAGCACTCAATAGCCTTATCATACAAATCCACTTTCGTCCTGTGAATGTACAACCAATCCATACCCCACAACATATTGTATGATCCCAACAGAAGCACATTTAGATGCATTGATGTAGATGTATTGTTAAGTTCAAATACACAAGATCTTACCCAGTGATGAACTCTTTTCGTAGAACATGTAGCCAACTATACCAACCAAGACTCTAAATGCACTTCTTTATTCAAAAAACACATATCCACCAGGTCCGGACTAATACAACTATAGTTAGATCCATTTTCAATCAAAATAGAAACAACATGATCACAAATATTACCTTCCATCTTGATAATAGGTGTATGATTATCAGTTTTCCTATTATCTAACATTGCATAAATATGAGGACTATTATGTCCAACATCTGCAATTTTTTGTGCCTCCTGAGAATTGTATGTCTGCGGTTTGCCACCCTGATGTTGTGGACAATCTCTCCTGTGATGATCCTTGCCACAAGTCCAACACTACAAAGGCTTCCTGTCATCACCCTTGTTCTTCTCCTCATATTGAAATCCCTGTCCTCTGTCAGATGCATTGAAATTTTCGTATGGTACTGCATTCTCCTTGTCATCTATATCCTGAGGTTTTCCTCTCTTCTTAGCCCATTTTCCTTTATTCTTCTCATT
The DNA here is from genome assembly GCA_031772625.1 of Pinus tabuliformis. Lineage (NCBI taxonomy): Eukaryota > Viridiplantae > Streptophyta > Pinopsida > Pinales > Pinaceae > Pinus > Pinus tabuliformis. Next base: position 1,022,360,738 of record CM062805.1, read on the forward strand.
ACCTTTCCAATCCTACTTAGACTCAGTTTTGCATTTCGATTGCTCATAACAATGCTTCAACTTTCTGATGGCTTCCTCTAGTGATCTAGGGTCATCAAATTCAATCATGTCTTTGAATGATACTAACAACCCACTGATGAATCTATGAATATTTTCTTTCTCCTCCTTAAGATAAGGCACATATCGCAATAAATTCAATAATATACTAGAACACTCCTCATCGGTCATAGATCCCATATTCAACTCATAGAAATCATTTTCCCTATCATCGTAGTATCTTTCAAATAGATACTTCTTCCTAAAAGGGCTCTTGAACTCACTCCAAGTCAACTCATCTTCTCAAATTCCTCTAACATTCTTTACATCTTCCCACCAAATGTTTGATTTTCCTTTAAGACTAAAAGTAGTTATCCTAGCTTTCATATTCTTTGAGTAATCATGCAATCTCAAAAAATTATTCATTGCAAGAAATCAAGCTTCTACATCTTGTGATTTCTTCATTTCTCCATCAAATGTAGGAGCCTTTTCATTCTTTAACTCCTCTGGTAAGTACAGATTCTCACTCCTACTACACGGATGGTGATGATGATGACGATGTTGTCCCTCTAAACCATAACAAGAATAGAACCCATGGTCATTACCCCTCCTATCAAGTGTATCCAAGAACCTACTAGTGAGCCCTGGTATTGCACCAAGAATGTTGCAACTCCCAAGGGATCCTCAACTCAAATTATCAACCCAAGGTTCACACAAACTTAAAGGTGACAGTGATATATGCACAATAGATAAGATTCCACTCATTCCACCCTTAGTTATGACATTAGATCAAAAATTTCTCAGAGACCCTTCTTCCTATTGAATTAGAATGAAATCTTGATGATAAAGGGACAATTTGAAATTGCTTCTAGCTATGAAAATAGAAATGGCATTGACTCAACTTGTAAAAACCTTAACTAATAAATGCATGGAAAGACACAGGCTAACCTACTTGAAAACATAAAGCTATGTTATCTTGTAGAATTGATCAAATTACCTCATCTCCTTGCAGAAAGGGAACTAATTTATCTTGAATAATTCATCAAACCACCAATTAGAATTGCATGTACCATCTACCTAGTGCATATTTGCTCATAAATCAGTGACTTACTTGCATAATAAAGAAACTAACTCTACTATGTTTTTGCAGTGAAGAAAATGAAGGTTTGGAGTGGCCTAGGATATTTCTGTAATCGTAATATCACAGTTGTGGGTCATTATGCATTTATGCTGAGTCAAATTTGCAGTGGGGTTTGAAATTGAAGAAGGAAAATTCTTCTACAAGTTTGCTACAGGAGGCTTGTAATGCTACAAGTGTTGGGTGTGGAGCCTGATTATCTTCCTGATTCATAGGTCTTTGTTTCAGCCAGATGTATACCCCAGGAAGACTGTACACCCCTCCAAGTGGGTCTTTCATTAAGCAAATGATATGACAGTAGAAGTTATGTTTGATTTATGGTTTTTTTCACTAGAAAGACACCCTCGGTTTATATGAGGGAATCGTATTGCAGATGTGGGTTATTATCTGAGCGAGAAACAAAGAGAGGATACTATGTGAGAGTGAAGAGGAAATTACAACAGATCTATTGTAGGTTGTATCTCTTCATTTTGTTGGATAATATAAGGTAAGGACTAGTTGTTTCTCTGTGGATGTAGACCATATTGGGTGAACCACGTATATTTGTGTCTCTCTTATTTTATGCATTTTTTGTGTTTTTTTTTATGCAATATTTTATGCATTCCATTTCTCTGTAATATATAGTTTTTTACTAACATGTAGGCTTGTATTGCTAAAAGAGGGTATCCGAGTGGTTTTTGAAGGTGAAAGAATTGTCTTGAGAGTATGGAGAGGTGGATAGTAGTTGAAACAAATGAAAGGAGGCTGGTTTGAGTCCCTATCCAAGCTTAGGACCTCTCCGAGTCCTATCTTGCACTAGGATGAGTGCTCCCGGTGACCTAGGAAGAATGGCTTATAAAACAGGGTTTTGGGACAAAGTTTGGAAGTGGAAGGAGAAGATGAAGGAGCTTCAGATGGAATTGGTGAAGGTGCCTTTCCCTGCAAATCAAACCACTCTACAATCAATCACATGAAAAAATCCATTTATCATTAAAAAAATGAAATAACAATGATGGAAAATATGAGTTGAATTTAAATAACATCCAATTCATGGAATACCACTGATCTAATCACTAAACTGAATTCTAAGCTACAGAAATAAAATGTAAAAAGGACAACTAACACTAATCTATTTCCAAGAAATCATAAACACAATATTTTTGGGTCATGGTTTTGAATCCTTCCACTCATTCTCCCACAAGAGTGGTGATGTAGAGGCTACAACCACAGGATTTTATAGGTTAATCTCTACTGAAATGCAAGAAACTATGAACTTCTTGGAATCAAGAAGAAACATAAGTACAAGAAGAAGGACCAAATTCTCTGGGTTGGGTCCAAATCCAAGGGTATAAGCCCTCAGAGACTAACTCAGATACAACTTAAAATCCAACTTCTCATTATCAAAAATTGTAGGTCTAATACATCACATAAAATTTGAAAATAACAATGTCAATCTTGGTGCTCAATTACTACACCAAGTTGATCAAAAAGTTTGAATCTTAATGAACTCTTATTCTAGTTTATTTATACAAAAGGGCAGCTGAAGAAGCTCCCTAGAAAGTAGGAATGGTTCCCTTATTGATCTCAAAAATAGTGGATCTTGTCCCTCTTGATCTTCACTTGAACTAGGAGTCACTTAGTTGCTAAATAACTTGAACTAGTGAGAGATTATATGGTGATCCCAAGCTGAGTTTAGGGATTTAAGGAGGTGGACAAATACCCTAGATTCTCTCCTAGTTGTCTCCATTAAGCCCCTGCATAGTCATAGCCTAAAAAATGCCTCATTTTCCAGCAATTAAACAACATTAGGCCATATAGTATGACAAAAAGCTTTTTCTCCTCGTACTAAGCATAATATAACAAAAAAAGTGAATTAATGTAAGAGAAGGATAGTTTTAAGGCTGGAGGATGACATATTAATCTTCAAAATGTACCTATTGATGGGACTCATCAACGCCCCCCCTACTAAAGGTGTTGCTCATCCTCTGAGAAACTCAGTCATCCATGTGTATATCTTTCATGGCCCTAGTGGCCTCCCTGACGTCCTAAGGCTCCTTAGATTGTGTGCCCTCTTAGGGGTAAAAACCTACATTCATATCTATTTATGTACATTCCTTCTACTCTCTTACTTCATCTCTTCCTTCTTATAAGCCTAACAACAAGGGTAGACTGCACTTGAGTCCTATCCACCTGTTTTTCATCCTCTGCATGATACCCTTGTATAATGGTGCTCTCTCCAAGGTATTCCTTAGCCTTTTAGGAGAGTGATATTCTTTTATCTGTAGACTATGGGGCAAGGCATGTCATCCGACTTTTTGTTCCCAATGACCTGAATGTGTCTTAAAAGTGTAGAATGGCTTGCTCCTGGGTAGCAATTTATTTGGGTGCTAAAGAAGCATCATTGAAGATGAGGCCATGATTTATAATTACAACCTTTGGGCTCACTAGCTCTGCCCTGATAGACAATGGTTCCTTTTCCTCATTTTCCATTACCCTTTTCACTTCCTCATCTCGTGTCTCCTCATGAATAATCCAGGATGCTAAAGCCATCAGCTACAAATCTCGCAATATTGAATTAGGATCCCAAAAATTCATATTTGTCAAAGTGAGGCTGTGCATGTAAAATTAAGCCAAATTTTCTCTATCTTCCATGGTATTTTGGTTGCAAAATTCGATGAACTATTTGCAGTCCTAAAATTGCATAGATGCATAATGTACCAAAGTTTTTATTTGGAACTGCAACCACTATTCTATGAGAAAGAGGGTATAAGATTTTGATGGTTTTCTGCATTGGAGTGCTTCAATGGAGAGACTTTCCATGGTGGCAAGTTGTGCTTCTTTCTTCTACAACCTCTCTCTCAACCTCATGTTTTCTGCGTGTAGTTTATCCTTTATTATAGAATCTCTCATTCTCAACTCAATTAATTCCTTTCTCATATCAATGACCTTTTCTTCCATGAGGCATACATCCTCTACGTTCTTTGTTTTAGCAATTTTCATCCACCTGTGGGTTCTACCTCTCTCTATCTCCAGCTCATAAAGGAGTGGGATTGCAAATTTTTCAGGGATAATCCTCCCTCCTTCAATGAATTTTTAACTATAGCTCAAGCTAGGTTGTAGACTAGGTTCTTGGAGCTCTTGTAGGTCTTTACCACCAGTCTTTGAGGTGGTGTCTTCCTCTTGTGAGTCTTTCTTAGGCTCTTATAACTTCCCCTGTCCTACTTGTAGAAGACTTTGCCCCTCCTGTAGAAAAATTTGTCTCTCCTGTAACAAACCCTGATCCTCCTGTAGCTTCTCTTTTTCATCTTCCTCAAAGGCATATTGTGTCCTTGGCTTCTTGAAGGTGACATACGTAGTGGTAGGACAAATCATAGGTGCTATGGGTGACTTTGTTTTGGTTTTAGGAGGAGTGACCTCCTCAATTTTCCCTCACTATGTCCTATTTCTTCCTTTTTTCTTGGTGACTCGTCAATAATTATAGGAACCCTTGTAGGATTTTGTGGCTTCCCTTGTATAATTCTAGTGCTCTTCTTGGTTATGAAGTACATATGCCTTGGTCTTGATTTATTCCTCTTAGGCTTGATAGGAGTGTCCAATGTAGATAATTTTATAGCTACTTCCTATTCAGTGTCTTCTTCTCCTTGAGGTCGAAAAGTCTTCTCAGGGCTTATTATTTCTCCTCCTCCTCTTCTCCTTTCATCTATGCTTCTCCTTCCTCTGTCTCTTCTACCTCTTTCTCCTCTGTCTTATCTCCTTCTTCTTCCTCTATTTTTCCTTATTTTATTCCAACACTAGACGCTGGAGTCTCTCCTAGTGTGAGGGTTTTTGTTTCTATGAAAGTCTCCCTATCCATGTCTACAAATTTGTTCCATATGAAAGGGATTCTCAAGTGGTTCAGAGCATCTTCCACTATCAATTTGGTGAGGCCATGGTGAGCTAAATGTTGGTCTTTTCCTTCCCTTACCTTCTAACTCATCTCCATGATTGACTACAGAAGGAAATGAGGGACACTAAGTCTTTGAGAAAGGGGTAATTCTTCCTTGAATATCAGCCCTTGGAGCAGTGTAAAGTGGTAGGCATAAACCACACTTAATCTCCCTTCAAAAAATATGTATTTAATGATATGGTAAGCTACCTCATCCCAAGGCTAAGGCATAATTTCTCTTCTCACTCCATTCTTTTGTTCTATAGACTTCTCTTTTGAAAGGAAGAAGTTTTTCCTAGTTGTGACACTTGCTTGTCTTCTTTGCTCCATCTAATTCCTAGAGGCAAGGTGGTCACTCTACTAATAGTTTCAATACTGAGAGAGATGGCCAACCCTCTGAAAACAATTATGGCACTATCTTCCCCTTAAGAGTGCAATTTCATGCAAAATTCATGGCAATATCATCATCATAACCCTTTAGTAAATCAAAGAAACCTAACCATTGGTGGTTTCTGAAGATGTCAACTACATGAGGGTGTTGATAATTTCTCCTAGTGTCTAAGGGTTCCCTTCTATTAAATCCTCCCCCCATTTATTCTCTATTACTACTTGGTTCTATGTAGGTGTGGAATTCAAAAAATTCAAGAAGATAGTGGCATAAAAAGTGGTGAAACAGTGGCGCAGTGCTTGGTAATAGTGAGGAAGAAGGGTGCTTGAATTGATATCAACCAAACTATTTTCTTTTATATTAACCACAACAACTTCCAAAAGGATCCCCTACTAATCAATTGACTTCTATAGGCTCTTAATTTCAAGTAGACTGCCCATGAAATTAGGTGTAGAAACAAAGGAGGGTATCACTTACTTCTTATCAGAGCAATTATGGGTGTATATGAAGGTTTTGAGACAGTATCGAGCCACTATGACTCCTTTTCCTCCTCTCAACTCCTCTTGTAGCTCCTCTCGACCCTCCTATATCAATTGCATGCTTGCTTGTAGCTTTCTCCTATAGCAATGCGATGGTAGGGTTTGAAACTCCTCATTGGCATTCTAGGCTACTCGATTCACTAGGTAGTCCTTCCTCCACTAGTTTTTGGAATGAGTGATGGTGAAAATGAAGTCGAGCCAATGCATAATATCCTTTTTTGGTTAAAATATTGGAGTGTTATAGTGACTTGGAATTAACATGATTTTCCTCTTTTGGATCATTGTCCCCACTAATTGTAATCATCTATCCCTCCTCATGATTATCACCCCACTCTTTGAGGACACCACTTCGTTTTGAGTTGACATCTCCATGTTGAATGGGTCACTTAAATCACACTTGAGTTTACTAGTCCAAGGTGGCAAAGTTAACTGGTCACCTCCAGCCTATTAAAACACCTTTTCTCACTTAAAACACATTTTTGTCATTTTCATGCAGAGGGAGGAGGTTAGGGTTGCCATACCTGAGCCTACCTATGGATTGAACTGCTATAGAGGTTTGCAAGCTAGAGCTAGACGATACATCATTATGATCAAGGGAGTTGACCTCCTTGACTTAGTTCATGTGCATGTCTTCATTTTTTATGCTACCTTGACAATCGTTGTTGTTCTTTGTTTGCAAGTCTCTTCTGATATCCAAATGGTTGTTGTTGTTGGAAAGCCTCCCTGAGAACAAGGTGTCTCTTCATAGCTACAAACAAAGCTTCATCATCCTGTTGGAAATAATACTGAGAGGGGGGTGAATCAGTATTATCAAGTTCTTTTAATAAATCTTCCTTATTTATTCTTTGAATTATTTTTGCATGTCAGTACCATAAAATAATGAGCATGAACAAAGAAAACAGATAGTCACACCAAAGAACACAAGATGTAAGGTGGAAACCCAATGTGGGTGAAAACCACCTGCTGCAATATGTCTCTATCTTATTTTAATAAGAAACTCCTTTTACAATGATTTTGTACCGGTGCAGTCCTTTACCAGTACGCAGGCTACAATCTGCAGAGAGCTACAACTCTCTCTTTCGTTTTCCAGTCTCTCCTGGAAGGGAGCTACAACCCCCTACTTCTTTTCTTTCAAGGACCACTTTTCATAAATTTTCATACTGGATCCAAGAACATCAAAAACCCATCAACTACACTTGCATCATCAATCTCTGATTTCACCAAAGCCAACCCGCATACAGATCTGCAAATATTTCCTTATAACTTTGCAGTTGTTCCATCAGACATACCCAGATCATAACATGTGTAAAATAAAACATGCATCAATAATTCAGACCCAGATTATTAGATTTATAGATCAAACGTATGCCACATATCACAGATCAAAATCATATTGAGATACCACTATTCCAGCCTTAAGATTTTGACCCATCAATAGAACTTATCCTTCTCCTTACGCTCAGGTTCCTTCTTCATTCATATCCACATCTGCACCAAAACCCAATCACAGTATTCCAGATCTAGCACTTTATCAAATATTCGATAATTCAGAAGATGCTTTGCCAAATGATCTCCTTCCTCTTTTATAGTCTTAGGCCTTTCACAATACCACGGGCCAAAACCATAGGATCAAAAAACTGTTGGACTAATACCATGAACCAACCATGAAATTACGTGAGATCAACACTTTTGGATGCAGTACCACGGGCCAAAACCATAGGATCAAAAAACTGTCGAACTAATACCATGAACCAACCATGAAATTGTGTGAGATCAACACTTTTGACGAGGTACCATGGTCCAAAACCATAGGTTCAAATACTAAGGACTAACTACCATGGACCAAAGGTAAGTTCTCCAACATATACGCGCTTTTCCTTGCATGAAAGTGTGTACCATGGTCCAAAACCATAGGTTCAAATACCAAGGACTAACTACCATGGACCAAAGGTAAGTTCTCCAACATATACGCGCTTTTCCTCATAGGTTCAAATACCAAGGACTAACTACCATGGACCAAAGGTAAGTTCTCCAACATATACGTGCTTTTCCTCATAGGTTCAAATACCAAGGACTAACTACCATGGACCAAAGGTAAGTTCTCCAACATATATGCGCTTTTCCTTGCATGAAAGTGCGTGAACTTTTTCTCTACATGAAATAAACTTTTCTCTGCATAAAAGTGCGTGAACTTTTCTCTACATGAAATAAACTTTTCTCTGCATAAAAGTGCGTGAACTTTTCTCTACATGAAATAAACTTTTCTCTGCATATAAGTGCGTGAACTTTTCTCTACACTATAATTTATTATCTGAGATGAGTGGGTTGCCATCAAGTACAACATATGTATCATAATGCCAACACATCCCTCCTAGTAGTGGAAAAAAACATAATAGTAGTGATTACTATGTGGCTGTACAGGCTACTATAGGAGGAGTTTAAATTTCTTCTTGTAGCTAAGAAAATTGACCGGGCAGTAGGGTCGTGGGAATCAATGAGAGGTTCTACATATGCTCCAATTTAAGATCCTATAAAGACTTGATAGATCTTTAATTTGAGGTTCCTCACTCGATCCGTGGAACGTATCAAATCTTTCACATATAAGTTCATTATGAGATGAGCCCAATCATCTCACAATGATATAAAATCATTTCGGACAGATCTATTGCCGAGTAGAGATCTATTTGTAACGGGGCGGCTCAAGATCAGCCTCATGAAAACCTTATATTCCCTGAGGAGGTCCTACCCCGTGGAAACGCTCTTTAATGGAACTATAGCTTTAGCTGGTCTTGATCAAGAAACCACTGGTTTCGCAGGCTTGTACTAGGTACCACGTTCAAAGGGAGAAGAAATATGCCTATTTTGTGGGGTTATCCCCCTCCTATAAGTAAGGGTCGCCATCCTTCCTCGCCCGACCCAATAAGGGCGAGGTGCGAACGACCAGAGGGAGAGGGCCCCCCCATCTATCAACGAATGATTTTGCAAAATAGATACAAATGGATTACTGCCATGTAGTAATATCTCCGAAAGAGTATCTAAAAGCATATTTTCAATATATTTACACCATGCAGAGGTAAAAAACCAGGGCATATATGTTTTGAACAAATCCCATTTTGTTTTAATCCCCTTGTAGTCTTTAGTTTGCATGAGGGAGATGATGATGATCTATGAGGATAAGGTTAGAGTCATGGAGGAGTAGTGTAGACACTATAGAAATAGAAAATGGTAGTTTCTATTTTTTTTCTTAAGGTAAGATAGAGTGGAGAATTTTGAGCAATGTTTTGGTGAAATGAGTGAATGGATGATAGATGGTTGATGGAAAAGTCCTAGAAGGACCTTCTTTATCATTTCTCAGAGTCCAAATTTTCTTTTGGATTTTTTCCTCCTCGAATCTCCCTCATGTAGGTTCATAGGCTCCTCTTGTAGCATTATAGGACCTTCCTATAGCAATACAAGTCCTTCATGTAGCATCATAGAGAGGAGGTGAATTTTGGATTTCTTGATGATGGGATGGTGGAGAGAGATAGTACTATGAATGGAGAGGATGGATATGAGGTGTATGGATAGAGGAAGGGATGATAGCTTGTAGTTCTTGGCATGTAGCCATGAAATCAACCACTATGCACAACTCTGCAAAACAAAACAAAGGTTAGCAAATATGACATAAGCTTCTTCCTTATTCTCTTTTCTTTTATCTCTCCTTTTTCTTTAATTTTTTTCTATTTTTCTTGAGACACACAAGCTGCCTAAGATAAGGTTTTCAACTTGCATGCCTACCCTAGGTGTCTTAAGGTAGGTTTTCACCTAGGGATATCTATTATTTTTTCCTTCTTTTTTTTCTCATTAGCTGAATAAGAGAGGTTTTCAACCTATTGTGGCCACCAACAACCCCCCTCCTTATTTAGTATTAGCAATAACACTATGTAATTGGGGACCCTTAGTCAAAAAATTCAAAAAATCAATTAGTGCTCATATATGTCACTCCTTAAGAAATATCGCATCGCGCAGAGAATGATAGGGAATTTTCTTATGAGTCAAAATGATGAAATGCGAGATGGCGATGCGAACTCCATCGCATGGCATGCACTAAGAAACACGCACGTTGGAACACCTTAAAGATCGCCGATATGAGATATCGCATATCGCATCTCGCAAAATTGCATGGAGGACACATAACGATTAAGCGATCGCGCGATCTGCGATCCCTGCGATATCGCGATCAAGCAACCTTGCGATAGCACAGCACGATGAAATTGCGGTAATGCGATACTGCGATGCAGACCGCAGAAACATTCCATCGCAGATTTTCCTGGCTCAATATTCAAGAAAAAGTTTTCCATAAACCAAGAAATGGTTCCGCGCTTTAATGGTAATTAATGAGTTATATGCCAGTTGTTAATAAAATATGGTTTTGTGTTGTTCGAAGAGCCAGTTCACTTCAAGTGGCGTGTTTTTGCATATCCGTAGCATTTAAAAATTTCCTGTCATTATTTATTATCATTACTCTCTCCTCACTTGTGAACTGCAGGAACGAAAAACAAAAGTTACACAAAGCAGTGTGCAGGAAGCTATGAGGAAAAAGGGTAGAGCTCCAATGTTCAAAGACAGAGAAAAGATGCCCTCATAAACAGATACTGCATGGAACAGAGCCGCAGATTCACAGAATGCTGTTGAGCCATCCATTACAGATCTTTCATATACATAAATGGTTGAATGAGTACTGAACGATGCTGATATCAACAGGGAGTTTATTGCTCAGAGTCAAGAGCTCACGAGGCCATTATTTTTACAAATTTTGAAGCTTTATACCCGATAAAGATGAAGAGGCGCAAAAGGCGAAAAACGCATCAGAGAAGCCCAGATCAAAGAACGGAGGCAGTTTCCGATGCGCGATTAGCGCCTAGCGCTAATCGCACATCGCTGAGAAAATTGCTTGAGAAGGAAAGCCTCTAACTGCTCAGTCACCTGTAAGCCCGAAAAATGCAAAAAAGCAGTGGTAAAAAAAAACAAATTGGAAACAGAAAGTTAAAGAAAAGGCAGAAGCAATCCAAAGGGTTAACCAAGCTAAACTGAGATTATTACTGGGCATACGCGGTAAAGCCACATAGTCAGAAGATGACTCTTGAGTATATCATCGATTTTGCTGAGAAGATGGTGCCAGCTCTTACCAATTCTATTTTCTTAGCTCAACCAAAAGCGGAAGACAGTCAGCCGACTCTACCCAGGCAAATACTGAATGCTTGCAACGTTAAGGAGCAAATGCATAAATAGTTAGATATTAGATTTAATGTTTAGAAATATTTTTGTTTTATTTTTTCTTAGAAAAAGTGCAGTCATTTAAACCGTATCCTGAATCTATGTAATTAAGTTATTTAGTTAGTAGTATTTAAACCCTTCTCATGCATTTAGAGAGGGGTCCAGAAATTTATCAAAAACTTGTCCTCAGAACATGCACTTTTGCACCCTTAGAGGAGGTTTTGGTGAATGAATGGAACAGGATTTGTTGATGTTTGCATTTGATATCCGCTACTGATGTTGCACTTCTGTACTCTTAGTGGATGTTAGAGAAAAGAGAGATAAATCATTGTCGCTTGAAGCTCATGAGTAGGACTAGTCATAAATGGTACTTTTATCTCTTGATCATTTCTGCTTATGTGTTAAAGTGATATACAGTTTTTAGTTGTTTATGTATTATTGCATGAATGCCTGAGTTATCATTTGGCACTTTTGTACGGTGATAGCTATTTATTTATGCTTAATGTATGAATAGCTCATTATGCAATATGTTTTTCACAACTGTTTCGTCTAACTTCTTATGCGAAGTGGTTCATCCTTATTGATTTCCTTTCTCATAATAGCTGAATGATCTTTATTACCAGTTGTTATTTGAAATCTTTTTAGATTGCATAATATAAGAATTATATCCCGGGTTAGTATAGACTTAGATGTTGTTGCTTATTAGACTACAATAGCATAGCATTATATTAAATTTATAATTAGAATATCTTAATTAGGAACTGTTAGATCAGGAACATCAAATTCTACACACACACATTCATATATTGGGAAACTGGTCCCATATCCCCAGTCGGACCCGCTATACCAAATGGATAAGGAGCTGCCAACCAAGGTCCGGACCGGGCGGGTATCCCCCTTGTTGTAGACCCGATTTTCGGGGCTTCAACATATTTGGCGCTAGAAGGAGGGCCTAAACTATGAATGGCAAGTAAATCTAAATCTGAATACCATTCTGAGAGTAAATCGCCCTCACCATCTCCCCCGACTTCTCCATTACACTTAAATCCAGAGTTAGAAGTCGCTCAAGTATCAACCGCTGCTACAAACCCTGACATTTCAGAACAATCTACCGTTGAACTTCCTGAAGTCGAAACTCTGATTCACAAACTTCAGCGATTTTCCATTTCTCCTCAAAGGTCTGATAAATCTCAAGGTAGCGTGACTTCACAATATAACCCTGCTCATCCCCTAACTAGGCTAAAGAGTGAAAAATTTGGCGTTCAGCCAACCAAATTACCTCTTCCCACCAAGAAAAGAGCAAGGAAATCACCTAAAGATTCTGACAGTGAGACTCTTTCGTCAGCATCATCCATTTCAACTTCTTCACTGCGAATTCAACTATCCACTCCGCCACTTCAGATCATCATCCATCCGTCCACTGGAACACACACAACTCTTCCTCAATCATCTACAATCGTAGTATCCTCACCTTCCTAACCACAACAATCATCTTCTGCACTTTCCACTGTTAGTAGTACAGCAATGGCCCAGTCTCCATGGAATAACCCTGGGGCAGTCTTAATGCCTACACCCTAGAGTCAAATACCGGCCCATCCTGAGAAATGGCTGCCTAAATTTAATCCCGAGGCAGGCATGCTAGCAGAAGAGCACATAAAAAACTTTATGCTATCCATTAATCTCAATGGGGTTACTAATGAAGATGCTATTGTTCGACTCTTTCCTTATACTCTGCAAGGAACAGCCGGATCATGGTATTTTTCATTACCCTCCGGATCTATCACTAGTTGGGATATCTTCTAGGAGCAATTCCTGACCAAGTTTGGTGATGACAGGTCTATGGCAACGTTAATCAACGACTTATCCAACCTTAGGGCCGAATCTAGAGAGCCTATCAAAGATTTCAATTTACATTTCAATAAAATCCTAAACAAAATTCCTACTGCTTCCCAGCCCAGCGAAGAAGTACGAAGTGAATGGTATATCACCGCTCTACCATCAAACATAGAAATCTTCGTGGACAGGGCTAATAAAACAACCTTAGCTGAAAACATGAAAGAAGCAATAGTAGTAGAGAAATGTATAATAGTCCTGGAAAAGAAATCCGCGATAGAGGAACGTAAATCCAAGAAAGTCACCTTCAAGGAAGACTCCAAGAAGAAACAAGCAAAAGATCCATTCAATTTGGAAGGATTGTAGAAATTTCTAAAGACCATGTCCAATGAAATGGTCAACATCAAAAAGCAAGTAGTAGAAACTTCTTCAAAAAATCCCTACAGAGCTTTTAAAAGAGGCCCTTCAACGGATTCACCCAATGCTATTTCAAATGCTGAATTCGAAGAAGAGGAAGAGGAAATTGCCACTGAAGGGAAAACTGATGAAGAAGAGGTTGTGGAATTACAAGGGATGTGGGATTTCATCCTCCCACAAGAAGAAGATAAAGAAGTATTCACAGTTAGCACGAAGCAAAAATCATCTTGATCCTCCCCAAACTATCCCTAAGCCAAAGAGCACAAGCTTTGCAATAAAGGATAAAGTCACAACAAAGAAAACGACATCTAAAGCGACTCAAACTATCCCAATCCAAACAGATGAATCAACTCCATCTAAAACATTGATCGTGTCGGATGAAATGGAGTACAATATTATAGAAGATATGAAAAATACTAGGGCCAACATCACCCTTTACGAACTAAGCAAGTTAAAGCATCAACAGAAGATAATGATGAAAGAATTACATGTTGTGCCAGTTGCACCTTTGCCTGCCACTGTACTTTCTCAAGCTTCTCATAACATGGGAAGACCTCCAACTAATGCGATCAATAAAATTGATCCAAATGACATCGCTCTAATTGGAGGAAGATCGAGATCTCATACTCCCCCGTTTCTCCTTACTTATGAAATTTTCAATAAAAATGTGCACAATTGTTTGGTAGATTCTGGTGCTTCATCTAATATTTTACCAAAGTCCATATGTGCCAAGTTAAACGTTCAACCACAGAAATCCACTGTGTGCATAGTTCAGCTAGATCGATCTCAATTTGAAGTGATTGGCGAACTAAATCAAGTAACCATAAGGTTGTCATCCAACCCAAAGGTATGTCAAGTTATTGACATTTTAGTTGCTGATATTCCACAATTCTATGGCTTAATTCTTAGCAGGGATTGATTAGAAAACCTTCATGGATACTTCGCAACTAACTAGTCACACATGTGGCTGCCCTACAATGGTAAACCGAATCAAATAAAAGTTGAATGAGAACTACACCAGAAATACATAGTAATGGAGCTAGAGGGGGAAAATGAACCAGTAGCATATAACAATAGCATTATTGGCAATTACTCGGTAGATTCTTTCCTCGGCAATTTCAATGCTCATGCGTCACCCTATTTAGAACACTCTGTTTTGTCCCAAGTCGAAAAATTTTCTCGAACTAATATTTCGAAATGTATCAATTTTTTAGATAGTCCTGTAAATAAATCTTTATTTTGGAAATTATTTTTTGATGGTTCTAAATCTAATGAAGGAGTAGGAGCAGGATGCCTTCTGATTAGTCCAGAAGGAGATAAAGTCATGCTAACATGCAGACTCGAATTTTATTGCACCAACAATACAGCAGAATATGAGGCTTTGGTCCAAGGTTTGTACAAAGCCATCGGGTTAGACATCAAGTATCTTCAAGTTTTTGGAGACTCTGAGATTGTGGTTAAATAGGTACGTAACACTATACATTGCTTATCAGGTAATTTAAAACATTATCAATCCTTAGTTCAAGATCTGACTGAGCATTTCATAGCATTTAATATCTCTTCAATTCCCAGACTCCAAAACGCAAGTGCAGACTTTTTGGCTAACGTAGCTTCTAAGCTTATTCCTTTGGAAGATTTTAGTCCAAATAGATTCTCAACAGAATTAATCTTTAGACCATCCATTCCTGATAACATCACAAATTGGAGAGTATTCAATGACGACCCTGATATTGTAAATTTCCTCACATCTGAAGGATCCTACTCCAATCAAATAATTGACGAAGACCAACATGATCAACAATTGCAACAAGATAGCACTAACAATGCTATACCTAAGTTGGTATTCAAGTTAGAAGACTTGTACGATTTGAAGGATCGGTTTAAAAGGTCTACCAACTCAAAACTCCAAAGTTCAACCTTGAACTATGAATTAGTAAACCTAGGAACCGATGCCAAACCACAAAACATTAATCTAGGTCTCGGCCTAGCCCCTGAAGAAAAATTAGCGTATATTCGTCTTTTGAGACAATATAAAAATGTTTTTTCCTGGAATTATGATGAGCTGAAAACATATGACACTTCCATCATCCAACATACTATTCCCATGATCAATAATGAAAAACCTGTCTAACAAAAGCTGAGAAAGATCCATCCCAATTTAGAAAATCAGATAAAAACTGAGCTCAATAGGTTATTGAAAGCCAGAATAATCTTTCCCGTCAGACATTCCAAATGGGTCTCCAATATGGTACCTGTTAGAAAGAAAAACGGAGATATTAGGATTTGCATTGACTTTCGAAACCTTAACAAGGCCTGTCAAAAAGATAATTTTCCTTTACCACCTATGGGACAGATATTGCAGGCAGTGGCGGGCTCAGAATTAATGTCTTTCTTGGATGGATTTTCAGGATACAATCAAGTGTTGGTACATCCTGATGATCAATTGAAAACCACATTCAGAACTAAATGGGGCACATATGCCTATCAAAAGATGCCATTTGGTTTGATTAATGCTGGTGCCACATTTCAAAGAGCCATGGACATCGCATTCAAAGGTTTAGTCAATAAATCTGTAGTAATTTATTTGGATGATATAACAATGTATTCCAAGAAACGAAGCGACCATCTTAAAGACTTGAAACAAATCTTTCAAAGGTGTTTAAGGTATGGAATTTCACTTAACCCAAAGAAATCTTTTTTGCATTAAGTGAAGGGAAACTTCTAGGATTCATAGTGTCAAAATCCAGTATTCACATCGATTCTGACAGAATCAAAGAGATTTCTGAAATATCCTTACCTCATAAAAGAAAATCCATGCAATCTTTCCTTGGTCAGATCAAGTTTGTAAAGATATTCGTTCTAGATTTTTCACGAATTGTATCTCCTTTGCAAGCCATGATTAAAAAGAACTCAAATTTTAAATGGGGCCAAGATGAACACGAAGCATTCAACCTAATCAAACAAGCTATTATTAATGCTCCATCGTTAGCAAATCTGAATTTTTCAGAGCCTTTTATGTTATATACATTTGCCTCAGATAGGTCATATGCTACGATACTCGCTCAAGCAAATCAAGAAAAAGCGGAAGCCCCAATTGCATTTTTCAGTTCAAATTTATAGGGCGCTGAATTAAATTATTCAGACATGGAGAAACAGGCTTATGATGTTTTCAAAGTGGTCAAATACTTCAGACCTTTCTTACTCAAAACCCATACTAAAGTTATAGTACCGTTTCCAGCGGTAAGGAATCTTCTAGTACAGAAGGATGTGGGTGAGAAAAGGGCCAATTGGGTTACTGCCTTACAGGAATATGACATTGAGATGAAACCAACAAACATTGTAAGAGGCCAAGGCTTTTGCAAAATGTTGGCTGGAGGATCACAAATTTCTGAAATTCCATCTGCAGAGGTACAAATGTGTGAGGTAAGCCTAAATGATGCAGAGTCATTATACGCTGATATCATTTATTATCTTAAGAATGGGTATTCTCCTTCACACCTCGATCATACTAAGAAAAGAGCTCTAAGGTTGAAAGCCAAACAATATCAGCTCGTAAATGATATTCTTTTTAGAATAAATTACGATTCTGTTCTTCTTAGGTGTCTTGAGAAATCTGAAGCTGAAAACGTTTTGCAGGAACTCCACGATGGGCCGGCAAGCGGACACTATGCTAGAGATGCTACTACACATAAAATCTTGCGCGTGGGATATTACTGGCCCACATTATTTAAAGACTCGCACAATTACATGAGGAAATGTCAAGTCCGCCAAACTATTGCTGGAAGACAAAAGAAGCCATCCTTGCCACTACAACGAGTTAACATTGAGCAACCTTTCAGTCAGTGGGGATTGGACATAATAGGTGAGATTGTTCCTCACTCTTCTAAGCAGCATAGATACATCCTCACAGCAATAGATTATTTTAATATGTGGGTAGAAGCAGTTCCAGTCAAGACGGCTAATGCTGAAAATATCATTGAGTTCATAGCTCAATTTATAATCACCAGGTTTGGATTGCCTTCTGCTTTAATGTTTGATAATGCATCATACTTTTCTGGAAATGAAATGACTAAATTTGCACTTAAAAGAGGATTCAAACTTAAATATTCGGCCAATTATTACCCACAAGGCAATGGGTTAGCTGAGTCCACAAATAAAAACCTAATCAGGATTATCAAAAGAACAGTGGAACAAAATCATAAAAATTGGCATAAGGCTTTGATATATGCTTTATGGGCAGACCGAATAATGCAAAAAGCTTCTATCGGCACTTCTCCCTTTAATTTTGTTTATGGGAAAGAAGTGGTTGTTGGAAATAATACTGAGAGGGGGGGGGTGAATTAGTATTATCACATCAATAAAACTTTTTCATTTCCATATTCAGATTCATATATGCTACTTCCACAACTTCTTATGATTCAGTTAGTTGATCCTTAATGAGTGCATTAGAACATTATCAACCATATTAACAGTAAACAGGTGCAGTAAAATAGAACAGATCATCACACATAAGCCACACACATGAACACCATGATATAAGGTGGAAACCCAATGTGGGAGAAAACCACCTACTGCAAGTCATCTCAATCTTCTTCTTAATAAGAAAATCCTTTTACAATATTTATGTACTGGTGCAGTCTTATACCAGTACGCAGGCTTCTACCTGCAGAGAGCTACAACCCTCTCTCGTTCTCCAGTCTCTCCTAGAAGGGAGCTACAACCCCCATAGTTATTGTACTAGCCAATCCATTTACTAGTACGCAGGCTGCTACCTGCTACAATGCTCCAAAGTTTTCAACTGCTACTGGAAGGGAGCTACTACCCCCTTAGCTTTTGTACTAGCTAAGATACTAGTACGTAGGTGCAGGCCTACAATCTTCTCTCCTCCAGGTACCACGTTTCATACATTTTCAGACTGGATATTCCTGAAGCACAACACATAATCTGAAAGGCCACGTTTCATCCAATTTTCATACTGGACCCATTAATATCATTGAAGCACATAATCAATCAATCTTCTGAATCACCCAAACACTAGATCAATACGGATAATATATGTGTTAGCACCCAGATCTAGTCCATCAGATCACACAAATATGAGTCATTATGATCCTGATCCAATATTAGTTCTCATCCATCAATACTGAAGCTAAACACAATCAACCAAACAGGATATGCAGAATACTGACACCTTTAAACTGTCATCAGAACCCATCAACAACCAGAACCACCTGTGACTTCAAATATCATAGCTCAAATTGTATACGCTACTACAATGAACCAAACCTGCATATATACGCGCTTACACCAAAGCCAACCCATGTACAGATCTATACATATTCAAACATGACTTGCAGCGATTTCAAACTTAAGTTATACCCAGTTCAGATCATTTTTCAATATATAGATCTAGAATAAGCATAATCAAATATATAGAGATAGTTCATTTCAAACCATTTGATCCCGATCTATCCTTAGATCTTGTTCTCCATCAACCGGTGAGATCCCTCTTTAGCTCAGATCCAGATCTGCACCATAACCCAATCACAGTATTCCAGATCTAGCACTTTATCAGATATTCAATAATTCGGATGATGCTTTGCCAAATGATCTCCTTCCTCTTTTATAGCCTTAGTCCTTTCTCAATACCACGGTCCAAAACCATAGGATCAAAAAACTGTTGGACTAATACCATGAACCAACCATGAAAGTGCGTGAGATCAACACTTTTGGATGCAATACCACGGACCAAAACCATAGGATCAAAAACTGTCGGACTAATACCATGAACCAACCATGAAAGTGCGTGAGATCAACACTTTTGGATGCAATACCACAGGCCAAAACCATAGGATCAAAAACTGTCGGACTAATACCATGAACCAACCATGAAAGTGTGTGAACTTTTCTCTTGCATGAAAGTGCGTAAACTTTTCTCTACATGAAATAAACTTTTCTCTGCATAAAAGTGCGTGAACATTTCTCTACATGAAATAAACTCTTCTCTGCATAAAAGTGCGTGAACTTTTCTCTACATGAAATAAAATTTTCTCTGCATAAAAGTGCGTGAACTTTTCTCTACATGGAATAAACGTTTCTCTGCATAAAAGTGCGTGAACTTTTCTCTGTATAAAAGTGCGTGAACTTTTCTCTACATCGAATAAACTTTTCTCTGCATAAAAGTGCGTGAACTTTTCTCTACATGGAATAAACATTTCTCTGCATAAAAGTGCGTGAACTTTTCTCTACATGGAATAAACTTTTTTTCTGCATAAAAGTGCGTGAACGTTTCTCTACATGAAGGAAACTTTGTTGCACTATAATTTATCAAATAAATTTGCTGCACTATAATTTATCATTTGTGTGATTTGCCATCAAGGACAACACTTGTCTCATAATGCCAACAATCTTCCCCTTTGGACTTGTCATACTGAGAATTGTCATCTGATATCTCTTCTGTAGATTCATCTAGATATATATAAGTGAGTTGATCTTCTATGAGTTGTTTGCCATCAAGTACAACACATGCATCATAATGCCAACAGTGGTTCTTCCGACTCATTTAGCAATTCCCTCTTTGTCTCTAGTTCAATACATTGATGAAGTACCTACTTCCTCCTTACAGCTAAGACAAATGGAAATAATCAAATTAGAAGAACAACGAGAACAGGCTAAGAAAACGCATGCTCATCATCAAGCACTAGTAAAATCCTCTTTTGATTCAAACATAATGACCAGAAAATATTTTCAAATGGGAGACTTAGTTTTAAAATGGGACAAGGCTCATGAAGAGAAAGGAAAACATACAAAATTTCAAAGAATGTGGCTTGGTCCTTTTCAAATTGTAGAAGTCATAGGTCCATCAACGTTTGTGTTACAGGATTTAGCAGGTAAAAGAGACTCTTTGCCTGTGAACGGACAAATTCTCAAGAAATATTTTCCATAGAAGATTATTCTTCTATTTTTTGTAGAGTAGTTATTTTTCTTTTCATAATAAAACCAGTTGTGAGTAGTTACATTAGGCATTTACGAAAAAGACACCAATTCTCTTTCAGATTTTGAACTTTTCGCTTGTATAAATAGCAAATCTTTTGGAAAACTGATCTTTATTATTGATAGATATAGTTAAAGACTCTAGCCCAGATATGATACTAGTTTCAACTTCAAAAAGTTTGATGAAAACAACCTTTAGTGAAAAAATTGTTTTATCTCAGTACAATGAAAGGTATCAATAACAAAATAAAATTCTTTGTAGAACATCTGTTTCCAAAAACTCTATTATTGTCGTCCAGAGCTATCTTAAGGAAACAATGACTTCCTCCCTGCTAAGGAAATCACAGATTTCAGAGGAACAACCCAAGGATAGACTTTATCTTGAAGAATAAGAGGTCTCATCACAAGCTGGCTTATCATAATCACAGATATTATAACTTGCCGACTTTGCTAATACTGTACACCACAACAGGGCAATGACTTAAGATTATTGCAATCAAAAGACAAGGGGTCTCATCACGAGCCAGCTTGTTCAGCAAAGTTATAAATCAAGTGAATGACTGTGTCATAATTTGGCTACCAAACCAAGACATTGTTCTTTAAGAGTAAAAAAGAAAATCAAAGCAATAAGTGTGGATATGGATTTTCCTTTGAAAGTTGTAGGCTGCCTTAAGTAGGATACATGATCATTGCTGGGTAACAGGTAACCCTGTCGAGGCTATAAACGCTTGTTGGCAGCAGAGGCTCTACCTACAACAAATGAGCATATTTAAAACTGGTTTACAGAGAAGACTTTGTTTTATCTTTACAATACCAAGTTATGACTGATGTAAATACAAGGACTAGCCTGAGGAAGCAAATAATCAAATTTGAAAATAGTTGAAACAAAATATCATTGAGAGGTTAGAGCATAATGTACTTTATCTTTCCATAATAAAGTTTAAATTTCTGAAAAAATTTCTATTTTGGAAGCTTAGAAAATTCAATAGAAAAATAGAGATAACTGGTTCTTCCAAGTGAATCGCCAATTGTTGTGGCCACCAACAACCCGCCTCCTTATTTAGTATTATCAATAACACTATGTAAGTGGGGACCCTTAGTCAAAAATTCAAAAAATCAATTAGTGCTCATATATGTCACTCCTTAAGAAATATCGAATCGCGCAGAGAATGATAGGGCATTTTCTTATGAGTCAAAATGATGAAATGTGAGATTGCGACACGAACTCCATCGCATCGCATGCATTAAGAAACACTCACGTTGGAAAACCTTAAAAATCGCCGATAGGCGATATCGCATATTGCATCTCGCAAAATTGCATGGAGGGCACATAACGATTAAGCGATAGCGCGATCTACGATCCTTGCAATATCGTGATCAAGCAACCTTGCGATAGCACAACACGATGAAATTGCAGTAATGCGATACAGCAAAATGCGATACCGCGATGCATATCACAGAAACATTCCATCGCAGATTTTCCTGGCTCAATATTCAAGAAAACGTTTTCCATAAACCAAGAACTGGTTACGCGCTTTAATGATAATTAATGAGTTATATGCCAGTTGTTAATAAAATATGGTTTTGTGTTGTTCGAGGAGCCAGTTCACGTCAGGTGGCGTGTTTTTTCATATCGTAGCATTTAAAGCTTTCCTATCATTATTTATTATCATTACTCTCTCCTCACTTGTGAACTGCAGGAACGAAAAATAAAAGCTACACAAATCAGTTTGCAGGAAGCTATGAGGAAAAAGGGTAGAGCTCCAATGTTCAGAGACAGAGAAAAGATGCCCTCATAAACAGATACCGCATGCAATAGAGCCGCAGATTCACAGAATGTTGCTGAGCCATCCATTACAGATCTTTCATATACAGCCATGGTTGAATGAGTACTGAACGATGCTGATATCAACAGGCAGTTTAATGCTCAGAGTCAAGAGCTCACGAGGCCATTATTTTTACAAATTTTGAAGCTTTATACCCGATAAAGATGAAGAGGCGCAAAAGGCGAAAAACGCATCAGAGAAGCCCGGATCAAAGAACAGAGGCAGTTTTCGATGCACGATTAGTGCCTAGCGCTAATCGCGCATCGCTAAGAAAATTGCTCGAGAAGGAAAGCCTCTAACTACTCAGTCACCTGTAAGCCCGAAAAATGCAAAAAAGCAATGGTAAAAAAAAACAAACTAGAAACAGAAAGTTAAAGAAAAGGCAGAAGCAATCCAAAGGGTTAACCAATTTGAACTGAGATTATAACTGGGCATACACGGTAAAGCCACATAGTTAGAAGATAACTCTCGAGTATATCATCGATTTTGCTGAGAAGATGGTGCCAGCTCTTACCAATTCTGTTTGCTTAGCTCAACCAAAAGTGGAAGACAGTCAGTCGACTCTACCCAGGCAAATATTGAATGCTTGCAACGTTAAGGAGCAAATGCAGAAATAGTTAGATATTAGATTTAATTTTTAGAAATAGTTTTGTTTTATATTTTCTTAGAAAAAGGGCGGTCATTTAAACTGTATCCTGAATATTTGTAATTAAGTTATTTAGTTAGTAGTATTTAAACGCTTCTCATGCATTTAGAGAAGGGTCCAGAAATTTATCAAAAACTTTTCCTCAAAACATGCACTTTTTCACCCTTAGAGGAGGTTTTGGTGAATGAATGGAACAGGATTTGTTGATGTTTGCATTTGATATCTGCTACTGATGTTGCACTTCTATACTCTTAGTGGATGTTAGAGCAAAGATAGATAAATCATTGTCGCTTGAAGCTCATGAGTAGGACTAGTCATAAATGGTACTTTTATCTCTTGACCATTTTTGCTTATGTGTTAAAGTGGTATACAGTTTTTAGTTGTTTATGTATTATTGCATGAATGCCTGAGTTATCATTTGGCATTTTTGTACGATGATAGCTAGTTATTTATGCTTAATGTATGAATAGCTCATTATGCGATATGTTTTTCACAACTGTTTCGTCTAACTTTTTATGCGAAGTGGTTCATCCTTATTGATTTCCTTTCTCATAATAGTTGAATGATCTTTATTACCAGTTTTTATTTGAAATCTTTTTGGATCGCATAATAGAAGAATTACATCCAGGGTTAGTATAGACTTAGATGTTGCTGCTTATTATATTACAATAGCATAGCATTAGATTAAATTTAGAATTAGAATATCTTAATTAGGAACTGTTAGATCAGGAACATCAAATTCTACACACACACACACTCATAGATTGGGAAACTAGTCCCATATCCCCAGTCGGACCTGCTATACCAAACGGATAAGCAGCTGCCAACCAAGGTCCGGACTGGGTGGGTATCCCCCTTGTTGTAGACCCGATTTCTGGGGCTTCAACACAACCTTAGAGTTGGCCTCAAATGCCTCATAGAGGTTTTCATCTAGGCCTTTTATTTTATTTTTTATATTTTTTTTAAATTTACAGGAGTTGTGTGGACCATAAACTATGAAACTCCCATTCATATTCAATTCTTTGTTAACTAAACTGATAAATTCCACCTTGGATAGAGGTCTTCTATATAACTTCAACCTGTAGCAATTTATGAGAAATGGAATGCCTTCCTCATCAATGGTTCTGATTTGGACAGATCCACTTTCATGACACTTTCCCACTAGGTATGGGCCCAATCATCTTTTCATTAGATTCCCTTTAAAATATTTTAACCTAGAATCATATAAAAAATGCCAATCCCCTTCTTGAAAAGTATTTTCCTTGATATGCTTGTCATGCTAGACCTTCCATGCCAGTTGTATGACTTCAGTGTGTAAGAGAGCTTGCATTATGAAACTCATCTAATCCATTCAGTTGAAGCAACCTTTCTTGATGTGTTGTGGTGACATCTAAGTCCAACTAAGATGTCATTCTCAAAGTGTTATATTCAAACTCAATAGAAAGCAGAGATTTCTCCCCATAAACCAAATCATATGGAGTGAATCCAGTGGTTGTTTTCCAAGTGGTATTGTAGGCCCAAGTGGCCTCTGCTAGTCTCTCTGCCCAATCTTTCCCGCTTCTAGTAACAACCTTGGTGAGGATGTTCTCCAATGCTATGTTTGTGACCTCTACTTGTCCATTTTATTGAGGATGATAGGCAGTGGATGGCTTGTGCTTGATATGGTGTTGCCTCATGATATCCTCAATCAAATTGGCTGTGAATTATGCTCCTTGATCAGTGAATACCTCCCTTATATACCCAAACTTGTAGAAGATGTTTTTTCTTAAAAATTCTGCCATTTTTTTCTCAGTTGTTGCTTTGACTGCCTTTGTTTCAACCCACTTTGTCAAGTAATCAGTGCACACAATGATGTAATTTTTCTACCCTCATGGTGGATCAATTAGTCTAATGAAATCCATGCCCCACTTGTCAAATGGATTTAAGGCCACTTGAGGTTGTAGGGGAATTTCATCCCTAGGTGTTGGTTTTCCTATTCTTTGGCACTGATCACATCTAATGGTATATCTCCTTGCATCTTGATGTAACGTGGGCTAATAGTAACCAACCTGTAAAAATTTAAAGGTGGTCCTTTTTGCAGCAAAATGACCTCCACAAAGACCATGATGACATGCTGAGAGGATGTCAAATACCTCCTCCTCTCTTACATATCTCCTCAAGATTTGATCTAGTCCCAATCTAAAAAGATTGCCCTTAATCCAAGTGAAATGAGAGCTTTTCCTTAGAATCTTACTTTACTCCCTGGATGATAGATTAGGAGGGAACCTTCCAGCGACGAAGTAGTGTTCTATGTCAACAAACCAAGGATAAATCACCGAGATGGAAAAGAGGTTCTCATCTGGTAGTTGATCATCCACCATCTCTTCATTATCTGCAGGCAAGGTTAACCTGGACAAAAAAAAAATCAACCACATATTTTTTGCCTAGTTTTTCAATAATAGTTAAATCAAATTGTTGTAACAATAAAAACCACCTAATTATACTAGAATTAACATTAGGATTGTTCATCAAATATTTATTGGATGCATGATCAGTATGAACAAAAGTTTGGTACCCATTGATATAGTTCCTAAATTGTTTAAAGAATGTACTACAACTAAGAGCTATTTTTCAGTGAAAATGTAATTCAGCTCAGCTTTAGACAAATTCTTACTAATGAAGTAAATAGAATAATGAAACTTATCCTCTATTTGTCCCAAGCCACCCCCCCAACAACTTTATCTGATGCATTAGTATGGATATGGAAAGGCAATGCCCAATTGGGACCTCTTAGGAGGGGCGCAATGGTCAACTTTTATTTCAACACTTCAAGGGCCTCTTGACAACTATTGGTCCAACAAAAATTTGAAACATTGGCCAGTAAACCAAACAAAGGTGAAGCCGATTTACTAAAGTCTTGTATGAATATCCTATAATACATTGTTAGTCCCAAGAAGCTCCTAGCATTCCTTTTCTTCTAAGAGGTAGGGACCCTTTTGATGATGGAAATTTTGTCTAGGTCAACCTATATCCCCTCCTTGGATATGGAATGGCCAAGGAAATTCCCCTCATTCATCAAGAACTCATATTTCTCAGGACTTAGAGAGAGATTCATTTCAATGTTTTTTTTCAAAACCTTGCACAGATTGGAGAGAGCTTCATGGAATTCACATCCATAAGGAGTGAAATCATCCATGTATATGTCAACAGAATCATGAACCAATTCAAGAAAAATACTCAAACCTAGCCTCTAAAAAGTCGCAGGGGCATTGCATAAACAAAATTGAAGAACTCTATAAGAAAAGGTACCCCAAGGACATGTGAATGTGATCTTGTCTTGGTCTTCAGGGCTAATATGGGTTTGATTGTATCCACTAAATCCATCCAAGAAGGAGAATAATTTCTTCCCTATAAGGCCATCTAGGACTTGGTCAATGAATAGCAAGGGAAAATGGTGCTTCTTTGTAGCATTGTTGAGTTCCCAGTAGTCCACACATATTCTCCACTTCCCAGTCTTCTTAGGAACTAACACAATGGGTGACACCCACTCACCATCTGAAATGATGTATATGAACCCTGCATCTAGTAGTTTTTGAAGTTCTTCTTTCACAATGTCCTTAAGAGTTGGTTTCATCCTCCTATGGGGTTGGCACATAGGCTTGCATACCTCCTAGAGGTAAATATGGTGAGTACATACCGAGGGATGCACACCTTTCATTTCATTATAGTCCCAAGCAAAAGCATCCAGGTGTTGCCTCAACACTTTGCACAATTGTTCTTCATATCTGGCTTAGAGGAAAGGGTTGATATTTAAGGTTATGGATGGGCCAAACTCTACAATATTGACATGGTTTGGACTTGAGTCAATAGGGCATAAGTCATCCCAAGGATTACTCTCAAATTATTTCATCAACTCATCAATTGGTATGGGAGTGGGAGGTTGATTCTGAAGGATATGGTCAATGAGATCATCTTCATTAGGTTTCCCCCCTCCTGTAATGATGTCTAGAGTGCATATTGGGTGGGGGGTGGTGTGATATAGTTCATCTTCTTCCTCCTCTTCTAGCCACAAGGGTAAGTCATGCTCAATAGAAGGCTGAGTAGGAGGATATAATACCAATTATTTAGACAAATGTCCATTCTTAATGGCCATGTTCCCAACCCTACAAATAATGTAAGCATCAACAGTGGCTAACCATGGCATTTCGAAGATGAGAGAATAACCATTAAACTTGGTTTTTAGCTGGAGAACGAAGAAATCAGTGGGATACTCCCAAGATTCAATGGAAACCATAACATCTTCAACAACTCCCTCAGGAGCTACTATGGATCTGTCTGTAAGTTGCAGCACTATGGTGGTCTTTCTCAAATCCCCTTGGAGGTTTAGCTTTAGCATGGTTTCCTTAGTCATCACATTTATTGCAGCCCCAAGATCAATCAAGGTGTTAGGGACTATAAGGCCATCAATGTGCACATCTACTACAGGGCTTCCAGGGTCTAGATATTTTGGGAATATCACCCTCCCAAGCATCAAATTAGATAATTGCCCAACAACATTTATGGTGGGGGTGTCTCTTTTTCTCCTCCCAATATTTTTGAAACATTTCTCCTTTATGATCTTATTATAGATGGGGACATCCTTAATAGCCTAGAGAAGGGGTATTTAACACACAAATTCTTCAATTCTCCAAGAAGTTCAACCACTTTTGTTGTGTGCTAGCTAGGGTGGATCAACCTCTCAGGAAAAGGAGGTGGATTTACTTGAGGAACACTCTCTTCCTTCTCTTCTTCAAGCTGTTTAGGTGGAGAAGGTGGGTGATTATATGGAAGCCCTCTCCCAGACTGAAGGTTGATCTCCTAGATTTCCATAGTGTAAGTAGGATAAGATGTCTCTCCATTGTAGACCTATTGTGCTTGCTTGTTGTTTAGGCTCGGATTTGGTTGAGCAGGAATTTGATGTTGCTTAGGCAGAGTAGGATGAGTGATTTGTGGCTGAGGTTGGGGTGGAGGTAGTAAAGAAGGAGGCTACTTGACTTGAGGCTTCCACCCTTGTGATGGGTTACCCCATTGAGAAGATTGGGGTGGATATGGCTGAAAAGGATGGTTAATAGGTTGACGAGGATATAGAGGAGCATAAGTCCAACAAGGAGGTGTGGACCAGGATGAGTGATTGGAAGAGTACCAAGGTTGCAAGGGTGTATTCATACTTGGATTACAATAAGAGTAGTGTGCACATTTCATGCCTTGTTGAGCTGGTCAAGGTCCTTGAGGTCTTCTTTGATTGATGAAACATAGTTGCTCTGACCCCCCTTCTGCTCCTTGATATACAAATTTTAGTCCTGGCAAAGAAGGGCACTTATCTATTGCATGATTTTATTCATAGACTAGGAAAACCTCTATGACATCTAATGGGCACTCATTCCTAGGATGTCTTTTGGTGCATCTAGGGCAGAAAATAGCTAGTGATCTTTCTACTTCCTCCTGCTTTATTTTGATTTTCATGGCATCCATTTGTAGTGCAAAGGTATGCAACATTTCACTCTTTGAAAACCTCCAACATATTACCTATCTCATTCTTAATGGATGTTGTGGAGGGAGAGGAACTGGCCAAGCCTTGACTAGCCCTACCCTTCTTCCTAGCATCCCTAGAGTGGTTCTTAAATATAGTTTTAATTTAATCATAGGATAACTTATAGATATCTCTTCCAGACAACATGTTGATGGTTTCCAACATGTATTCCTTAATCCCTCGAAGAAGAACTAGTTTGAGTGATTAGTGATCAAGGGTGCAGTTGGCCCTGCTATAACTGATTTAAAATATCTCCTCATAGTCTTCTAGGGATTAATCAAGTCCAAGAGTCATCCTAAAGATTTCTTCCTTAGTTTCTTTGGACCTACAGTAGTACTTATACTTGTTATTGAAGGCTTGTTGCATTTGGGCCCAGGCTGTGATGCTACCCCTAGGCAAACCCATAAACCAAAGAAAAGATGCATTTTTAAGGGTAGAGGGGAAAAACTTCAACTTGTCCTCATCAGGTTCATAGTCATGTGTCCTACAGACAACAACAAATTCAAACATGAAGGTATCAGGATCCTTAGAGGTTAATCCATGGAAGTGTGGAAGGGCAGTATGGCTTATGTTCTTGATTCTAGCCTCTCCATTGGTCTCTCTGATAGGGAAAACCTCATTGTCCCTATTTTCATCCATAGTTTGGGTAAGTGAAGGGGGTTCTTCTTCTTCCCCAATATGTTATTTAAAAATTTCAGGTTTCTCAATTAGAGGCTCTTCTAACTCCCCTGTAGTCGAAGAGGGAAGCTCACACTCATAGAAGAAGAGTGAATATTTATTGTTTGAGGGTGTGGGGGGTTTTTCGTAAGAATTTTCATTCACTATCCCTACTCCTACAAGGCATGACTTTTTTTTTTTTTTTTACTTCTTCAAAAATTGTATGAAAAATAGCAAACAAAGAAGAAACAACATCTACTTAGTACCTCCCCAGCAATAGCACTAAAAAGTGATGAGACCTAGTATTGCACCAATAATGTTGCAACTTCCATGGGCTCCTCAACTCAAATTATCAACCTGAATTTTGTCCAAACTTCAAGGTGAAAGTGCTATATGCATAACAGAGAGGATTCCACTCATGCCACCCTCAGTTATGACATCATATCAAAAGGCTCCCAGCCACCCTTCCTCCTATTGAATTAGAATGAAAGCTTGTTGATAAAGGGACAATTGGAAATTTCTTCTAGCTATGAAAATAGAAATTCCATTGACTCAACTTGTAAAAACTTAACTAATCAATTCATGGAAGGACAAAGGATAACCTACTTGCATAAATAAAGCTATGTTATCTTGAAAAATTCATCAAATGACCTCATATACTTGGAGAAAGGGAACTAATTTATCTTGCATAATTCATCAAACTACCAATCAGAACTGCATGTACCATCTACCTAGTGCATACTTGCACATAAATCAATAACCTACTTAAATGATAAAGAAACTAACTCTAATCTATTTGCAATGAAGAAAATGAAGGTTTGGAGTGGTCTAAGAGCTTTCCCTGATCATAATATCACAACTCGGGGTCATTTTGCATTTATGCTAAGTCAAAGTTATAGTGGGGTTCAAAACTGAAGAAGGAAAATGTTGATACAGGTTTGCTATAGTCGATTGCTACCAGAGGCCTGTAATGCTACAAGAGGGCATCTGAGTGGTTTTTGAAGTTGAAAACGTTGTCTTGAGGGTATGGAGGTGGATAGTAGTTTAAAAAATGAAGAAAGGTTGGTTTGAGCCCCTGGCCAAGATCAGGACTTCTTCGAGGCATTTCTTGCACTAGGATGAATTCTCTTGGTGACCTAAGCAGAATGGCTTATAAAACAGGGTTTTGGGATAGAGTTTGGAAGTGGAAGGAGAATATGAAGGAGATTAGGATGGAAGTGGTGAAGGTGTCCTTCCCTACAGGTCAACCATCCTTGCAATCAATCACATGCATGCATCTATTTATATTTAACAAATTAAATAACTTATGATGGAAAATATGAGTTGAATTTAAATAACATCTAATTCATGCAATACCACTAATCTAATCACTAAACTGACTTCTAAGCTACAGAAAGAAAATTTAAAACAGGACAACTAACACTAATCTATTTCCAAGAAATCATAAACACAATCTTTTTGGGTTGTGGTTGTGAATCCTTCCACTCATTCTCCCATAGGAGAGATGATGTAAAGGTTTCAACAATAGGATTTTATAGCTTAAACTCTACTGTAAGAAACTATGAAATTCTTGAAATCAAGATGAAACATAAGTACAAGAAGAGGGACCAAAGCCTCAAGGTTGGGCCCAAACCCAAGGGTATCAACACTCTGAAACTAATTCGGATGCAACTTAAAATCCAAATTCTCATTATCAAAAAGTGCAGGTCTAATACATCACATAAATTTGCAAATAACAATGTCAAGCTTGGATATCAATAGCTACACCTATCTAAACAAAAACTTCAAATCCTAATGATCTCTTCTTCTAGTTTATTTATACAAAAGGGAAGCTTAAGCATCTCCCTTGAAAGTAGGAATAGTTTCCTCCTTGATCTCGAAAATGTTGGATCTTGTCCCTCTTGATCTTCACTTGGACAAGGAGTCACTTGGCTTCCAATGAACTCGAACTGGTGAGAGATGATATGGTGATCTTAAGCCATGTTTATGGAGTTAAGGAGATGCACAAACCCCCTAGATTATCTCCTAATTGTCTCCATTAATCCCCTACATAGTATTAGCCTAGAAAATGCCTCATTTTCCTAATATTGAACCACATTAGGCCACATACTACGACAAACACCTTTTTCTCCTCTTATTAATCATAATATAACAAAAAATGTGAATTAATGTAAAAGAAGGTCATTTTTAAGGTTGGAGGATGGCATATTAATCTTCAAAATATACCTATTGATAGGACTCATCACCATGTTGTTCCTCTGATCTGTAGGGAGAATCATGTGAACTGTAGTCCACCATTTTTCTTGTCATATTAATATTCTACTTCCTACAAACATACCATGTCAGATAAATAAAATATAACCATGATCAAACATACCTCATTCAAGTTTAGAGACGCTATCTCATTTGCAAAATCAATCTAGATTAGCATGATACATGTATATAAATAATCATATCAATATATAGACATCATGCATGATAACGTTGACTGCATACAACAACCTCATGCATTAAAACCATAACCATGATAATGCATGCATAACTACCATATAGACGTTGACATGCATTTATCACAAACACATTGCACCCATCCAATCCAACTGCTTGAACGTGGGAGCTATGATACCAATGTGTAACCACCCCTCCCACATTTAACCAATTTCACTAGTCTGCCAAGGTAAACATGATATGAAGAGTTATTATGACATGACCCAACCTCCTAGATCTAGTTAAGGAAATGGGGATGATAAACTAATTACCAACTGACAACTCACCTAATCCCTCAAGGCTATAGGACACTTAGGGCCCAATAACCATCCCAGGTGACCAAACCATGAGTTAGGGATCCTTTTCACACACATTAACTCCCAACTGCATGCATGACAAGGCCTTCATGCAGTTATAGGCCTCCAACCACAAGCACAAGCCTCCTTGGGTGTGGTTGTGACCCAAATTTTCTAGTTCAGAGGGTGTGGTCCCAAGATTTGAGCCTAAATTCCAAGCCAAGCTCTAGAAAACTGTCCAGAACATCTTAAGAATTATCATAATCCTTAATGACATGAAAACAAGGTTAAACATACAAACTTGAAGGAAAATTTTGACCTATACTGCCTAGAACATAACATACATTTCGTCAAACATATGGAAAACATGTAAACTATAGGTCATGAATGCATATTTGATCATAAAAGTCTGAGATTCATCTGATAAACACCTAGAAGGCCCTATGCCCTCTCCATGTAGCCTCAACAACACTTGTTAGTACATACGTTCATGAATTGATCAATAGCTAAACAATTCATGACCAGAGCCATAGACGATACACATCATATGAAGAACATATAACTAGAAAATAACTAACATATAAGCCATGGAAACCCGGCCATAATATCACCAACATATTACCAAAAATATACATGAATCAAAATGGAATAATATATCTTATTAACATACGAAGATACCAACCAAGTCAGGGACTTCCATGTACCACTCAATGATAGGTTAAGTTGAACAAAATCTCTCTTTCAACCAATCACCCTCTGCCATATTTAAAGCACGAATGTGGGGTCTCATGGGATAAACAAAGACAAACAAAACCAAGGCTTCTAGAGGCCAAACCACCTCAACCATCAACCATTTATTCCACCTCATGGTTGAACATCATTAACACCAACCAGATCCATCTCTATCTAAGTTGTCAAGGGCTCTAGGAACTAATAACTCAATCCATAGCCTTTCAAGGCTCCAGATCATTTGTCCAACCTAGCTCCAGAACTAGTAACTCAACCCACCAAGGGCTCTAGAGAATTTGTACCAACCTAGGATCTAGGACTAGTAACTCAACCGAAGTTATTATAGGGCTTCCAGAGTGTTTGTTCCAACCCATAGCCATAAAGAATTATTAGCACCAATAATAAAACAATCAAGTGGAAAAACCCACAACAACATGGCTATCCAGGAAATAGCAAGGCAAGGCTAAAAACCACTTTCAATCCAGGTAATCCTCCATTCCAATGATAGATCATAACCAAATAATCACATGCATATACCATGCATCCAAATCTAATGTATGCCAAAGTGCTTCAAGAATTCTCCAAGAATAATCTAAGTTTGCAAGAGTATGAGAAATTGAATGGATAGAATAAGAGAACCAAAGACTGAACTGATAGAAGATGTGAACTGATCCTCATAAGCCTTTTTATCATTGAGGCCTATGTTTTCTTCATTTTCCTTCATTTTTTCTTCAATTTTCTTCACATGCAAATTTGTGACCTTTCATCTCCCTTTTCTCCTAGCATCTTTGCCTTTTCCAATTTCCATAACCATTAATTAATCACTAGTGATACCTCATCACTATTCTTTACCCAAGATTCAACTTGGAATGGTGTCTTGTGACCTTAGTCTTATTTATTTATTTTTATTTACATTGACAATCAACTAGAATATATTACAACCAACTTCTTGGATTTGTTGAAAGCACCAACTTGTAGCTTCTTAGATTCATGTACGCACCAACTTGTAGGAGGCACCAACCCCCAATATCTCCTTAGATATCTACTCAGATAGAAGCACCAACTCCATATTTGTAGACTCCAACCCACACCTAAAAAGGAAATCACTACTCTTTGTAAATGGTAGCCACTCTACCTATTTTTAGCTTTTCATTTGCCAACCCTCGGCTTATTGTTCCCTTCAGCAACCTTCACTCATACACAACACTAACAATAATCTATCTTCTTCTCACTTTGCACACCATGTAGTAGCACACATTTAGGTCTCACTGCTCATACACTCAACATATTAGATCTCATCCTTCTTCTTCTGCATAGGCACATTCATCCTCTCTTTATAGTGCACACACACTGAACACTTTGAGGCCAATCCCCCACTTGCACAATTGCAATAATTGGTATTGTTCCTCTATAACACAGGTAATGATGCAGTCTTTGTCAGTCACACTAACCAAGTTCATACTCTTGCATAATTCCCATACTACATAGGAGAAGATTGTTTGTTCAATATCATTACAATAGTAAGGCTCTCCATTTTTTAGTCACATCCAAATACTTGGCCACTACACTAGTACAAAATGGCTAATTAGTTACTAAAACAACGACTAAAATTTGCATATAAATGACTATTTTTTAGTCAGTGACCAGTAGTAGCTAATTTACAGTATCTTATAACATGACCAACTTTTAGTCATTTTAAACTTAGTCTTTAATTGATTGTCTCAATTTTATCATCTAGCATTATATTTAGTCATAAATTTGGTCATTAATTTAGTTATTGATTTAGTCATTAATTGCCACAGTTAATGACCAAATATACAACAAAATATATTACTATATGATCTTCTGAGAAAACCAATTAATGACCAAAATGTTGGTCATGTTATAAGATACTATAAATTAGCTACTAATAGTCATATATATGCAAATTTTAGTTGTCGTTTGAAACCAATTAATGACCAAAGAAATGTGACTAAATTTTTGTCGTGTTATAAGATATTGTAGATTCGCTACTAATAGTTGTATATATGCAAAATTTAGTTGTCATTTGTAATGAAAAATTAATCATTTGCAGTAGACATTTATATTTTCTTGGTAGTTTCATATTCATTATATAAACGGGTACTTTAGTAGTTTATATTCATTTCATTTCTTTTCATTAATAATCATTATAAACGACTAATTTAGTCGTATATTCATTTTATTTGTGTTCATCATTAATCAATATAAACTACTAATTTAGTAGTTTTAGATTGATTTTATGTGTTCATTATTAATCAACATAGATTAATTAGTATGATTTTGCGACTAAGTTAAAAAAACATCATACAATGTGAATTGGTTCATCTAATATGAAAATTCAAAATTACATATGTTAGTTAAAATACTAAACCATATCAAGTGTAACTATAAATAACTTCAGCCACAGAAATTATATTATATGAAATGTCGAGTATTACAATATGAGTTTCCAACTTAACATTGGTTGGACTACAATTTACACATGAAATGTTGTTTCATCACTATAAAAAATTATCATTGTGATGTCAAGTCATCACAGGTGAATTCGTCGACTATGAAGACTTGAACATCAGTCTCTATGTGTATGTCTTATGCGGGATATTGGCTTTAAGGGTACCACTAGACTGGTTCTCTTCTCTCTAGTGGTACCGGTTCTCTTCTCTCTCTTATTTCATTTGTCGCTCCAGTGTTAGTGTTCTCCTCTTTCTTCAAATCCTATTACTTACAATCAATACTGAGTTCCTTTTATGAAAACAAAAGAACCTAGAATGCAGAGTGTAAGACATAAAAGACGATGAACACTAGAATATAAATGAAAGTAGACTATAAAGGATTTATATTACATACAATCTTAAAGCCATTTTCCCCATAAGAGCAAGAAACTCGAACAAGTTTTCTTCAGTTGAGCGATAGTGGCTACTATGTGGCCAGATGACCTGTATAAACAAATTAAAGTCACCATATAGAAGAACACCTTAGTAACTTAGTATTCAACCTTCAAGGAAAGCTTAGGCACAATCATGCCAACTAAGTTACATGCTAAAAAGATCAAGTTGTAAATAACTTGTTAAAACAAATAATCTAAGGTGTGATGTCTAATCCTTCTCATTTTATTCGCAACAACAATTTGTTGTCTAATGCATGAACTTGATCAAGTATATAAACATGTTCTCAAATAATAACATGAAAGTAAACTTTTCTAATAATCATGAAAATCTTTCAATACAAAACAGTTAAAAGGATTTCAATCAATATCGTGTAATATTAATTTCATCTTCAAGCTTTCGTTGTTGTTTAAACATACATAATACCAAGTACTTTCAATTTCATAGTTAAAATACAAAGAAAAATCGAAATAAACGTTCAAAATACAATCAAACAATAAAGAGAGGATATCATGGAATGGACATTGCAATTATAAAAAAATTGTTTACCTGTCCATCAATATCTTATCACGCATTCCTAAAACATTTTCTTGCCCAATATAACCATGAGGTGAAAGAATCACAACATTAAAGACCATAGGAATACTTACTATAAACATTTCCAAAGTCGATGGCTGAAGTGCCTGAAGGATCTCCAACAACAAATGAATCATATCCAAGACATGATCTCTATATTTTTTCCCTTCCTTTTCCAATCACATTTCATGTAACCTTCCCACACCAGAGTCAAGTAACAATCAAATGAATTGACATTTGTTTTTATCTTTTATATGTACAAACTTTGAATATAATTTGTTTTGGTAACATATTAATTCGTATTTAAAGCCTTCCTGTAATGAGAATGCATTAATCAAGTAGAAAATCAGAAAAATTGACCTCAATGAGGTCCTTGAACAGTTTCTACAATATCAATATTTGTCTTGTTGTGATATCTTGGATAAAAAAAAAGAACATATCTGCAAATAAAAAAGCCATATATTACTTATGTTCAAACTATGTATATGGTGTATTCTTAGGTAACTTTTTAAGATGTCCCTAGACCTTTACCAAAGCAGATTGTAGCTTGGTTAAACTCTTTATCCCTTCATTCAACATCAATTTCTGCAAGATAAATGTCACATATTATTCTTTCCCATCTCTCAACATGTTAGATATGATAAATTGAAAGTCACATAAAAGCAAGAGAAAACCATTTTCTAGCCAAAACAAATAAACAAACAATGCCTCCAATAAAACTTCACACCTCAAAAATTACTATGCCACGTGCTCAGACTAATGGTGATATTATTCGAATCATCTTTATAGGTCATATTTAATACGATATTCGTATTTTTTCCATGATTTCAGTTTGGTGCTAAAAGAAATATATAAATCCAGGTTATGATTAGTGAACTTCAAGTATAATTCAAAAAAATAATGTCATTATAAGGTATGGAGAGAGAAACATCTTCATAACTAGGATTCTCTATTTGAGTTTGGTTTGAGTTGAGTTGGTATTTGAATATATAGTTTTCTCTAAAGAAGTGAAATAGAAAGATGAGAATCGAAATAACCCTTTGAATTTTTAATTAATTGATATTATATATCTCTAAAACAGCGAGGTCATCCTTCTCTGCTATTTGATAGAGATTTATTGGCATAGGATAATAATGAATTAACTATCAAACACAATGATGCAATATATTAACCAAAGGAAATAAAATGACATGGCTTTGGTATTTGTGTGCTCAAAGGAAATCCAACAATGGTTGTGTTTTCTCTTTATCGTGAAATACTATTGAAGACAAATGTTGGTTCAGAAATTGAACTCCGTTACCAATAGGAGATGGTCGCATTGGGTAAGGAAAGGATGAATTGAAGGGTTCAAGGTATAGCTCCAATACACAGTTATATTTGTCACTACAAAATATAAAGTTGTCATCATTTGCTTATCCATGTAAAAAGAAAATTGAGTTTGTATTTGTGCACTTGTGATAGTATATGAAAAAGAGAACACTAGTGGAAATCAAAGTGTGTTGTCCCATCATTCAACCTAACAGAAAACTTATATATTCAGTTGTTGACTACAATGGAAATCAAATGTAAAACCCACTCAACTTGATCTTTACATGGCATAGTCATAATGAACTACTACAATAGCAGCATGCTAACTCAGAAACAAGAGATGATAAAAAAGAATAATGGAACATTATTTCCTACCACATAATTGCCATGAATAAAATTTCCACGGTATTCATCCAAAAAATGAGAAGAACTTATGGAAAAAGAACATATCATTAGTGTTTTGTACCCTCTTTAACACATGTAGCCTAGGGAAGTAGAGGAGGCCAAATGTAGCAGGATTCCAATTGTGTGCGATATAAAAACATAAATGTGGAAAAACACGCTTGCCAATTCACAGAATCTCATTCTAAACAATAGAACATGTTGAGGATAGTAATGATGAAAATAGATCATGTATTAAGATTAAGCCTCTTATTGGTCATCAATTAGCAAGGCAGCTATTAATTTTTACTTGTAAAAACAAATGTCATAATTAGTGTAATGACTATGTGGATCTTTTTGTGAATATTTTACACTTATATTATGTCGTCCTTGTAGGAGAGAGTGATGAAAGTTATCCAGGTTTGGTCAGACTTGTTTCTTCTTTCATATTCTTATGTGAATGGACAGAGAGCTACCTTTCTTCGGTTTGGAAATTTAGGTGTCCCTCCCTTTCATTCAATATGTGGAGATGCCCCACCATTGAATGACCTTGATAGTTCTGAATCCAATCTTACAGACATAACAGATGGATCTTGTCCAAATCAAGATGTTTCTATGGTGATTGGAGAGGGAGAAACAACTCGAGAATTGTTTAGTATTCCTCTTGTGTAGCTTGAAAGATATTATAGGAAAAATGATTTATCTATTTGCGGTGGTAGGGAGGTAATGTTTTTCTGATTTCTTATCTTATAAGAAGAAGAGAATCATAAGAACCAAGATCAAGACGAGGATTTCAGGTATGGGTATAACTTTGCAATTGGAGGGAAGCATGCAAGAGAAACTGATGCTTATATACAATTGGGAGGGGGAAGGTGGAGCACGGGTGAAGAAATAAAATCCATACTTTATGATGATAAGGACTATATATCATTATCATCATCTAGGAAAAATGTTTAGGAAGAATCATCTTTACAGTCACGGGTTGAGGAACGTGAATTAGTGGATGCCTCTTGCAGTGGAACTTTACCAAAAAATGTTGGTGTCATGATGGTAGTGTCATGTGATGTGCCGCAAAAAGTTCAAAATATTCTAGGAAATGTCAAGGAAAATTTCTTTCTCTACTCCTTAACTCATGTTTCGCCCCATCCACGTTTTGATGGACCAATTATCAAGATCATAGAATGATCTTTTCTTTAATGAAGTAGTCCAAGGGCTAACAATTTAAGGGTATGATCAATTTTTTAAAAAAATGGACAGTCTTGTCTAACTTGCAAGGACTTGGGTGTCAAACTTGTTTCTGAGCCAATGTAATTCACATGTCAAAATTTTGAGTATGACTTGGGGTTGAGTTTGAATGAGATGATTTTTCTTAAAACTGTTTAGTCAAGGAAAAGAACCAAATTTAGAGTCCATTTGAATTATAATTCATGAGGCATAGTAACAGAGTTGGTGAGCTTAATAGGGCTCATCCTTGTTGTGATGTGTTACATTCGAATGGCATGAATGCATAAATTTCAAAAGGCTGAGATATGATATGAATCTTGGGAAATTTTGACCAAATAAATAACCCAAACCTGACACTTGAGATATGATATAAATCTTGGGAAAGTTTAACCAAATACATAACCCAAACCTTAAACCTAGTAGTGTGAAATCCATTGTTTGAAGTGTGGCTACTGAAGACAAATTTCTTAAATGCTTTTAAAAATTAACATACAAATAATTTATAAAAGAATAGAATTTCGTTGTCATTCAAATGTCAAATTGGATAATAATTAAAGTGATAACCCACAATGACAATCCAAAATCGACAAGGCATATTGGCAAAATGTTCAAAACTCATTGGGAACATCCTAATCCTACAGCCTACTCATCTAAAGCAACCGAGGATGTTACCTTGCTTGGGAGAAAAAGATAAATAATTAAAACTGACTATTAGAATTAGCGAAAATAATGAATGATAAACAAAATGAAAATGGGGCAAAATGTCACATACCCACTCCATGAGACTACCATCCGCTTCCATACTCAATGTTGCCCAATACTAAGCAGGTCATTCCACTAGTGTCCACATCCTCGTATCCACAGTAGAATTCATCCTTGTATCTACATACAACCTGCATTGGTCATACCCTTCCGTAAAGAAAAAAATAAAAGAAAATGAAGCCCGAAAGCCTTTTTACTGGTCAATGGTTTAAAGATTTTGAAGCGTGTATTTAAAAGAATATTCTCATACCAATATCCTTGCTTGCTTTGAAACTCTATTCAAATACATCACTTCCTCCAAAAACTTTACATATCGTGGATCGTCATAATTCAAGTCATCAATTAAACAAAGTTCTATCATCTCTAGAGTAGGGGTGCTCTGAAGAAAGCAACCTAATACACTGATTTCCCTATCATGAAATTCAGTTATGTCTACATAAACCTGTATATACGGAGATGAGAGAGTGGGGATTTGAGATGTCGAGGTATGGGATATTTTGGAAGTTCCTACATTTCATTTCAAAACTAGAATAAGCCAAATCTACACTCATTTACTAGGTAAAATAAATAAATATTCATTGTGAACATCATGGAAAAAAAACCATGGCAGAATTTTATGGTATTTTCACATCTTATAGCATGTTAAATTTTTTAATTTATGTAGTGTATATTTTCATTAAGGAATAGATATGAAACAAAGTCGTTACTTGGTTTTGTTTCATATCTATTGGATATACTGAACCTGCAAACAGGACATAATAATGAACCAAACATAATAGTCAACCTAAGCTACATCAATATATGCTTTGTATAAAAAAAAAAATATGCTATACCTGACAACTAAATAGCAAATGCAAACATTCTTAAACATTGAAACATGTTGTTCATTGCACATGTAAAAGAAAAGCATAAATTTTGTTTTTACCAAGATAAAGTTGTCACCCGTTAACAAACATCGGATATTAGGAAGCCTCTCAAACAACAAATTGAGAAGACACATATTTCTTTAAGCAAAGGCACAAAACATATGACCAGCACCTTTAACGATTTAAAGCTCCCTGTCATCTCAATCAATATGTCCACAAAGAAATTGTATGCATTATCGAGATATGAGTCCATTTCCAGTACGGTCAAATTACTTCCACATTGCATATTCAATCTCAATATAGAGCATGAAAGCTCTTGAAACAGTATCCATTTCACTCTAAAATATTTTACCATGTATGCCCCTGCATACACATACAATACAACTTGCATTTACAATGGTTTATATTTTATCCACATACAACCTGCATTTACATTGGTTTCATTGTAAAGCATTGAAAGTAATAGTAAAATCCATACTTACATGGTTGTAGTTTGAAGAAATATGATTGAACAGGTTTTGTCCATATCTAGTAGTTGTTTGGTGCAAATTAAATGATTCCTCTACTGAGGACCACAAACTCAGGGAGTGCACAAAAGGTTGAATACTGACGATCAAATATTCTTTATGGTTTGGCTAGCCGAGTGGGGTGTCCGATCAAATTGGATGAGAATACAACTAATATTCAAAAGGGTTCATATGCAAGTGCTTTTAAATGACACTTGGAAGCTTCAACATAGTACTCAATATCATCATACAAAGGACCACCCAAAAATTGACCATCTAATCCTGTCTAAGTTTGAAGAACCAAGTCACCCTTTTCCAGAAGACCATTGCTACTGCCATTTTGAGCAATTATTTTAATGTCAACACCTGGGATTGCAGACAACATTGAACCTCAATGTAATTTCCTAGGTACCCCAAAAAAATAAGGAATAACAGGTTGGAACCCATCAGTTTTAACATAAACATGTTGACTTCTTGGATAAAACAAAGCCTTTTCAAAACTAGTTTTCTCACTAGCATTCCTTTTATCTCTCAGAACAAAGACCATTTCATCTTCAAGATTGGCCTGGTGAGTGTACTGATATACAACAATGTTTCTTGGTCTATTAGCACTTGAAACAAGTTTGGCATTATTGATCATATCTATAAATGCACCCTCCTTTTTCCATATGTCTACAATAATACTTCGAGACAACTCATTTGTTTTGGGCTAAGAACTTGAATCAGCATGTATTTCACCAGTCAGTAGATATTTTTCACCAGTCAAATATATAGGCTTATGGTTCAATACATTGAATTCTAATGAAGACATTCCAAAGAAAATGCATGAGTTCAAGAAATGAAGCATGTGCACACGAGAAGATTCTAAGTAGATTTGCTACCATCCTTTCTCAATCAACAAATTCATTGGTTCTTTGTTTGGCTGTTTGATGTAAGAAGCCATAGGATGAGTACACATAATACGAAACCAATAGCTTTTTTCGATAAACACTATCTCTGAATGATCAGAAACACCAACATTGACATCAACAACCTTTCTCTCCCTACAACACTCATCATCCCAATCTAACAAATCAGATGAAGGTCCATGTTTTACCTCAAGACACAATGCACCAGGTAGGACTTTCTCAAATATGAAGTCACTGCTCTCATTTTTTAAAATTAAAGAGTTAAGCTTCTCTGAACCTAGAGTTCAACAACCAGAGAAGTAAGTGATATAGAAACTGAGGAGTCACATCCTTCCTTTCATATTACTAATCCACGGATATCAACAAGGGCCTTTATAAATTCAATGCCAAACATTGGTCTAGTTACTGTCACATCAATATGTGATGGTGAAAATTGAAGACCAGAATCATGTTCTTTTATTGTGGTCAGTGGGGATATTCGATATTAACATGGTTGAACCTCGAAGCAGAAGTTTCCCATATCATCAATCCTCTTTAGTTGAGGCTTAACATTGTCTCGCCCATGTGTCAAGCCAACTTGACGCTTTCCATAATAGCCATTTGTCACTAATTTTAGGGAACCAAAAATATTATAATGTGTTTCTTCTATCTTTGGGATTAAAGCCATGTTTGGCACAACCATGAAATTCTCCAAACTGCTAAACTCGAAGTGATCCTTCTTAGCCTTGATTATGTAGCATGTTGATGTTGCATGATCAAGTTTGTAATATCCCTGGACATCTATTGTAGCTCTTTATCGTCCATCAACTAATATCTTAACACCTTCAAAACATACTCCTTCAGAAGTCACCACAATTCCTCCAACTGAGAAACTTGTGACCTGAAATCGCTGAGATATATTAACATGACTATGCTCAACAAGAACCTCTATAGATGGAAGTGAAACATCAAATATTGTGTTCTCACCCTTGTAGAATGGTAACAGCCTTTATTTTCCACATGGAATAAAATTAAAAGCAAATTTTGTTGGCATTATGATTCAGGTTTGGCGCTATGGCACAGGTGTTGTCCTTGATGGCAACTCACTCAAGTGGAAAATTACTGTTCAGCTCTCAAAATGATAGAAATGAGATACCCGCAGGTGTGCTTAACAAAAGTTGCGGACCCGCAGGTGCCCCGAACAAGAAGTGCGGACATACCCACAGGTGCTCCGAACAAAAGGTGCGGGCGTCAAATTCACTCACTTCAATGCAGAGAAGCGCGCGCACGTGGGAATTTTTATGATTGATCCATGGTATTTAGTCCGAAGTACATGATCTTATGGTTTTGGTCCATGGTATAGCATCTAAATTATTGAACCCCAGTTTTGGGTCCCTTGTATTGGTTTTCTATGGTTTTGATCCATGGTTTGAGTAAGGGCTTTCCTATAAAAAGGAAAGGAGATCATTTGGGTAGACACTTGTGAAAATTGAATATCTTAAGATCTGAAATTTTGGGTGATCAGTTTGAAAAGCTAGATCTAAATGAAGGTGAAAACTGTAAATTGTAAGGCGGATCTATTGATAGGTCATGATCTCTTTGGCGCATGATCAGATATGTGGATCTGACAGTCTGTGGCACATTTGAGGATTGATAATTTGGCTCTATTCGGAGGTCCGCAGGCGATCCACAGTGCAGGTGCGGAGGTACGTAGTGTAGCAGAAGGCGCAGGTGTGGAGGTACGCAGCGCAACAAAAGGCGCAGTGCGGAGGTATGCAACGCAGTAGAAGG
The DNA here is from genome assembly GCA_031772625.1 of Pinus tabuliformis. Lineage (NCBI taxonomy): Eukaryota > Viridiplantae > Streptophyta > Pinopsida > Pinales > Pinaceae > Pinus > Pinus tabuliformis. Next base: position 1,022,404,638 of record CM062805.1, read on the forward strand.
CGCAGGTGCGGAGGTACACAGCACATCAGAAGGCACAGGTGCGGAGGTATGAAGCACAGTAGAAGGCACGGGTGCGGAGGTATGCAGCGCAGTAGAAGGCGCATGTGTAGAGGTACGCAGCGCAGAAGACGGATCAGGCGCGGAGGTGCGCTGTCAGGTAGACAGTGTAGGTGCGAAGCTGCGCAGTCTAGACACAGAAGAACTGCAGATATTCACAGGTTTCTATTCGTGAAGTTGCGGACTTTTCTTGAAATATTTGTTGGCTACCTTTTGTCTATTGGTGCAGAGTTCTGGGTTTAGATTACTTGTATTGCTTTTCTGGTTACTGCATTCTGAGAGGCTATTGGATGATTCATTAGTTGATAGTAAAAGGAGATTGGTTGATTCACATGTACTTGATGATTATTTGATGTTCATGGATCCAGTCTGAAAATTAATGAAACGTGGTCCTTGGAAGAAAAGAAGTAGGTCAGCACCTACATACTAGTAACTCAGCTAGTACAAGAGCTAATGGGGTTGTAGCTCCCTTCCAGGAGAGACTGGAAAACGAGAGAGGGTTGTAGCTCTCTGCAGGTTGCAGCCTGTGTACTAGTAAAGGACTGCACCAGTACAGAATCATTGTAATAGAATTTTCTAATTGAAAGAAGATAGAGACACATTGCAGCAGGTGGTTTTCACCCACATTGGGTTTCCACCTTATATCTGGTGTTCTTTGGTGTGACTGTCTGTTTTTCTTGTTCCTGTTCATTATTATATGGTACTGACATTCAAATTGATGGTCAACATCTAAAGAATAAATTAAATTATAAATCCAGAAGGAATATTGAAAAGAATTTGATAATATTGATTCACCCCCCCCTCAGTATTATTTCCAACAATTGGTTTCAGAGCAGGTCCTTCAGAAGAAGCTTGATCGTTTGAAGGAAGATCTATCATCATGAGCAACTACGACGGGGAAGCATCGATCAGGCCACCAATTTTTCATGGGACAAACTTCGTATATTGGAAGGTAAGAGTCACTGCCTATCTTCAATCTCTTGGTACAGAAGTCTGGGATATCATAGATACAGGGTACACCTTTCCGTTAGCAACACCTACAAATCCAGCTGGTAAGAAGCAATATGAAACAAATGCAAAGGCTGTTAATACTCTATTAGGATGTCTATCTCAATCAGAATTCGTCAAGGTTATGCAGTATAAATCCGCAAAAGAAATATGGGACAAGATTGTTCTGAGCTATGAAGGAGATAAACAGGTAAAACAAGCAAAACTTCAAACCCTCAGAATTCAGTATGAAAATCTCAGAATGCATAATGATGAAAGTGTGGCTAACTATTTCCTTCGTGTACATGAGATTGTTAATTGTATGAAAATCTTGGGTGAAGAAGTAAAAGTGGTTGTTGTGGTTGAAAAGGTTCTAAGATCCTTGTCCCCTAAATTTGAATCTAAAGTTTCTGCTATAGAAGAAAAAGAGAATCTACGAAACCTCACTATGTCACAGCTGCACGGAATTCTAACCACTTACGAAATGAGGAAAGGAGGACCATCAGACAAAACAGAAGTTGCTTTCAAGGTTTCAGGCAAAGGAGATTACTATGAGTCAGGACATCTATCATAAGAAGACAAAGAATCAAATTTTGTCAAGGACCTTCAACGGGGTGCTGGAAGATTCAAAGGTAAGTTACCTTTCAAATGCTTTGCTTGCGGAAGAGTCGGTCACTGTGCTGCAAAGTGTCCACATAAAGACAAGCTTGATAAAGGTAAGGAACCTGTCAGATGGAACAAGAAACAGAATGTAAATAAGAAAATTTATTACACTCGTGAAGACAGTGATGGACTTTCAAATAGTGACGAAGATGAACAAGGTAACAATTATAGACTCTTAATGGCTTTTGAATATGATGATTTTATGATGCTATAGATGAAGAAGGTCTTTATGAAGAAATTTCTAGACTCAAATATGTTTAGAAGAGAAGAATGTGATCATTGATACTCTTCAATTCCAACTTGCTGAAAAGGAAAAACTTCATGAAAAGTTAGAATGTGAAATTGTTGGTCTTAGAAAAGAGATTGAGAAAACAAAAGCTCTTAATCTTAGATTTGTTAAAGGAATGGAAACTCTAGATGAGATTATCAATGTACATCATTCTCCACTAATCAAGATAGGTCTAGGGTATAATGAAGAAGCATCTCAAGCGCAACAACCATCCACCTCCAAAAGTTATCTTGATGCAACAAGGAGGAGTGAGCAAAGGTCAAATAAAAATCACGAGGTAAATCAGGGACAATTTACCTCAAGAATGAAAAAAAACTACCAGGTAAATCAGGGGCTATCCACCTTAAGGATGAACAAAAGCTACAACTAGCCACAGGTAAAATCTTCCCAATTTGCCTCAAGAATGGATGTCAGTAGAAAATACAATCGGTTGGTTGATAGATTTGATAATCGTAGGAGTTTATTCAATGGCCAATGTTTTTCTTGTCATAACTTTGGTCACAAATCAGCTCAGTGTGTTGCCTATAAGACAATCATGACTAGAGAAGCTCAAAAACAAAGGAGCATGTCTGGGATCGTGAAAAGAACCTACAATAGCTTTTCTGCTCTTGAAAATGAAATAGAATGCTCTATTTGTAACAACTTCGATCATGAAGATTCTGAATGCAGGAGCAGGTTTTGGCAGACAACTCAGAAGGAGCAAGCCTCAAGTGTCAAAACATGGAGAATGAAGGAACCACAACTAGAGAGATGTGGTATAGCTTTATATGCAGAAGGGCAAGAAAATCAATGGTACATTGACAGTGGCTGTTCGAAACACATGACAGGTGATAAGGAAAAACTCTAGTCATATAGTGCCTTAGAGAAGGAGAAGAAGGTATCTTTTGGAAATGACACCCCTGCGCTCATAAAAGGTAATGGTTCTGTTCAGTTGAAAGAAAAGGTCAAAGCTGGAAATGTTATGTATGTTGATGGGTTAAAGCATAATTTATTGAGTGTTAGTCAGATGTGTGATCAAGGAACGGAGGTAATATTTCGATCAAATGGATGTAGTGTTCGTGATCTTGATAGAGGAAAAACAGTGATCAAATGCGTAAGGACTCCAAATAATTTATACATATTCAAAGAAGGACAACATCAATGCTATCTAAGAAAGAACGATGAACACTGGTTATGGCACAAAAGATTGGGGCATCTTAGCTTCTCACAGATAAGGAAAGCATGTAAATACCAGGCAGTTCGTGGTCTTCCAAACATCAAAATTCCAGACAATACAATTTGCAAATCATGTCAGTTTGGTAAGCAAACCAGAACTAACTTCCCTGAGAAGGAAGGATCAACTAGCAGGCCACTTGAACTTGTCCATACTGATGTATGTGGCCCATCTAGGAAAATGTCACCTCAAGGAGAAGAATATTTCATATTATTCATTGACGACTTTTCCAGGATGTGTTGGATAGGACTTATGAAGCACAAATATGAAGCCTTTGAAAAGTTCAAATCATTCAAAGCCTTGGTGGAGAATGAATCAGATCACAAAATCAAATGCCTCAGGTCTGATAGAGGTGGGGAGTTTACCTCGAATGAATTTTTTGACTTTTGTGAAGAACATGGAATAAGAAGGGAATTCTCTACAGCTAGGACTCCTCAGCAAAATGGAGTGGTAGAAAGGATGAATAGAATGGTTCAAAAAATGGCTCGTGCTATGCTTGATGAGTCTGGAACTCCCGCAACCTTCTGGGGTGAAGCCGCATTTGCTGCAGTTTTTATTCTCAACAAGACAAATATTCGGGTGAACAGCACTCAAACTCCTCATGAGCTCTGGTATGGTGAGACTCCTTCCGTAAAACATTTCAAAATTTTTGGAAGCAAATGCTATATTAAAAATAATGATGAAAATCTTGGCAAGTTTGAACCTAGAGCAGATGAAGGCATTCTCCTTGGTTATTCTCCTCACAACAAAGCATACAAATGTTACAATAAAAGGCTTGGAAGAATTGTCGACAGCATTGATGTAGTGGTGGATGAAAAAGAAAACACTCCCAGGCAGGTAAGATCTGAAGACTTCGAAGATGATGAGGACTATCCATCACCATCAAATCAGATTCATGATGAAGAAGAAACCCATGAGGCACCAGAGGAACAGATAAGGATAGAAGAAAAGACTCCATCCAGGTATGTTCAAAAGAATCATCCAGAATCTCAAATTTTGGGGCAAAAGGAGGCAGGCATACAAACAAGAAGAACAATTGCAGAAGCTTCAAGCTATTTGGCATTACTCTCCTCCACTGAACCACAAAATGTAAGAGAGGCATGCAAAGATGAATGTTGGGTCAAGGCAATGGATGAAGAACTTGAGCAGATCGAAAAGAACAACACTTGGGAGTTGGTTCCTAGACCAAAAGATAAGAATGTCATAGGGACAAAATGGATCTTCAAAAACAAGTTGAATGAAAATGGGGAAGTAATTAGAAACAAGGCCAGACTTGTTTGTAAAGGGTATGCTCAACAAGAAGGAATAGACTTTGAAGAAAATTTTGCTCCCGCTGCAAGACTTGAGGCCATCAGAATGTTCCTTGCTCTCTCTAGCTTTCAGAAGTTCAAAGTATTTCAAATGGATGTGAAATCAGCCTTTCTGAGTGGAGACTTAGAAGAAGAAGTGTACATTGAGCAACCAGATGGTTTCATCCTTGGGAATGATCCAAATCTTGTATGCAGAATAAAAAAGGCCCTCTATGGTCTCAAACAGGCTCCAAGGGCTTGGTACTATCGGTTGGACAAATACCTTCATCAACAAGGTTTTTCAAAAGGATCAGCAGATAACAATCTTTATATAAAAATTGAAAATGACAAGTTGCTAATACTTGTTGTGTATGTAGATGATATTATCTTTGGCAGTAAGGAAGAAGCTATGAGTCAAAACTTTGCCTTTGTAATGAAGAAAGAATTTGAAATGTCTTTTCTTGGAGAGCTGACATATTTTCTTGGTCTACAAATCCAAAAAAATGAAGGCAGTATCTTTTTATCTCAAACCAAGTACCTCAAGTAGATCTTGAAGAAATATGGCATGGAAGATTCGAAACCAGTATGTACCCCTATGGTTACAGGATGCAGCCTCAGTGCAAATAATGAATCAGCAGCAGTGCATCAACCAACCTATAGATCCATGGTTGGAAGTCTGCTTTATTTAACAGGTACCCGACCAGACATCATGCATGCAGTGGGAATAGTTGGAAGATTTCAAGCAAATCCAAAGGAAACTCATCTTCAGGCAGCTAAGAGAATCTTCAAGTACCTTCAAGGAACTCAAAACTATGGCTTATGGTATCCTAGAGATAAACACAAAATGAATTTAAAATATAAAGAGGTTTACGAATAGCAAAAAAAAGAGCTATGGTAAATAAATAAAAATATAAATAAACCAAAAGTATGGTAAATAAATAAGACTTTTTTTATATTTAATCCAAAGGTATGGTAAATAATTTCTTTTTTAAATGAACTATAGGTATGGTAAATAAATAAAACCTATTTTTATCTTTTTTTTTGATAGGTAAGTACCCATAGGGGATTTGAACCAGTGAGAGTGCCATAACAGTGCACCCATTCACCGTCAATCCAAAGCCCCGTGGGATTTTATCTTTACTCCATTAACCTCTTTATATTTATGAAAACTCAAAAAATAGTTTACCATGGGCCAATTACCATATTTATATAAGAGGTATAAATATGTATGGTAAATAAATAAAAAAATATGAAATAAGATTAGAAATCAACGTCTAATTATATACCAAGCCTATGGGCCAAATACCATTGTAAATAAAAGAAATATGATAAATAAATAAAAATACAAATAAACAAGAGGTATGGTAAATAAATAAAACCTCTTTTTATATTTGCTACATAAACCTCTTTACATTTACTAACACTCAAAAAATAGGTTTTATTTAGGTGAAGCCTATGGACAAAATACCATGGGCCAAATTATTATTAATACCATGCAAAAAATACTTTAACCATAATATTAATATTAAAAGATTATTATTATTATTATTAAATCTAATATTCATATTAATATATCATAATATTTATATTATTAAATATAATAACTTTATTTTAATACAATATTAAATTTGTTATATTATAATATATATTAATACATCATGATATATACTAACTCTATATATATGGGAGTAAGAACAAAGACATAAAGTTATAGAGGTGGTGAGATAGGGGGAGTGACAAGGGAGAGAAGGAGATAAACTGAAGGAGATGGGAGAGGAGGAATAAAAAGAGATAGAGGTAGAGAAGGGTAAAAGAGGGAGAGGGATACACAAATATTGAGGGGGTAGAGATAGAAGAGTGGGAGGGAGATAGTGAGAGGATTGGAGGGCAGAGAGAGAGAGAGAGAGAGAGAGAGGGGAAGAGAGATAAACGTAGGAGAGAAAGGGTGAAATAGGAAGGATGAGAGAGAGGAGGAGAGAGGGAGGGATAGAGATATGGAGTTGGAGGGGGAGAGAGGGAGGGAAGAAGAAAGACATACAGAGTGATAAGTGGAGAGAGAGAGGGACTGACAAGGGAAAGATGAAGAGCAAGAGTGTATGTTTAGGGGTGAGATAAAGAGATATATAAGGAGAGATAGAGAGAAGTGGGTAGAGAAGGAGACAAAAGGAGAGAGGGAGGGATATAGTAACATATGTAGAGAGAGAGAGAGAGATGGGGGAAGAGATAGGATTGGAGGGAAAAGAGAGAGAGATAGAGAGAGTGAGAGAGTGAGAGAGAGGAAGAGTGAGAGATAATACTTGAGAGAGAGAAGGAGAGTGATGGGGTAAGAGAGAGGATTAGAGGGAAGAGAGAGAGAGAGAGAGAGAGAGAGAGAGAGAGAGAGAGAGATGGAGGAGGAGGGAGGGATAGGTAGATAGATTGAATAAATAGAGTGTATGTTTGGTGGTGATATAGAGAGGCAAATGGAGATAGAGATATAGATGGAAAGTGAAGAGAGGAAAGAGGAGAGAGATGGAGAGAGGGAGGAAGGGACAAAGAGATTGATGGATATGAAGTGAAATAGCATGTGTGTTAGGGGGGTCGAGATAGAGATGGAGGGATATATAGATATATATGGGGGGGTGGGGGGGGGGGAGGGAAGAATATTTCTTGCACTAGATACATTGATTTCAGTGTAGATGGTGATTTCTAATCCAATTTGATTTCTTGCACTAGATGCATTGATTTTAGTGTAGATGTTGATTTCTAATGATATTTGATTGCTTTCACTAGATGCATTAATTTCAATGTAGATGATTTCTAATCCTATTTGATTGCTTGCACTAAATGCATTGATTTCAATGTAGATGGTGATTTCTATTCCTATTTGATTTCTTGCACTAGATGCATTGATTTCAATGTAGATGTTGATTTCTAATAATGTTTGATTGCTTGCACTAGATGCATTGATTTCAGTGTAGATGGTGATTTCTAAAATTATTTAATTGCTTGCACTAAATGCATTGATTTCAATGTAGATGGTGATTTCTAATCTTATTTGATTGCTTGCACTATATGCATTGATTTCAGTGTAGATGTTGCTTTATAATCATATTTGCTTACTTGTACTAGTGCATTAATTTCAGTGTAGATGTTGGTTTATAATCCAATTTTCTTACATGCACTAGATGAATCGATTTGAGTGTAAATTTTGATTTATAATCTTATTTTATTGCTTTCATTAGATGCAGTGATTTTAGTGTAAATGTTGTTTCCTAATATTATTTAATTGCTTGCATTAGATTCATTAATTTGAGTGAAAATGTTGATTTCTGTTTTGATGTAATTGGATGTATGATGGTACATTAATTTTCAAGTGATTGGATTAACATTGTGCATTGATTTCAGTGTAAGCACAAAAAATTATTGACAATGTACATCGATGTTTGTGTTATAGTAATTCAACCTATTAATATTGGAGAGAAGGAGAGACAAGGAATGATGTTTACTACAATAGATTGAGCTAAATATTTAAATGGTTTATGGTTTAACCTATCCTTTTCATATAATCGATATGAAAATATTATAATCAATATGAAAAGATGACAAAAGTAAAAAGGGTGACAATAAGAATAATAGAAGAAATTAGTTTTAGATTAACCACAATGAAGTCTATTTGTAATTGACTAGATTCTTATTTTTCACATTTTCTATCATTCAACACTATTACGTTGTCCCTTTACATTCAAAATTTATATTTCATCATTTTTCATCATTAAAGTTATTATCATCACAACAAACTGAGGCAACTTAGCAAATTTAAAATTAAAATATACAAATTAATATGAGACATATTAATGTTAGATGAATTTACGTATTATTGCTAAAATTAATCATATGTTCGTTATATTTTCTTTGACCGCACATGACTGAAACCAACCCAGATTCGTCTCAACTCTAGATTTATCAAACACTGAGAGCGATGAAATCTCTCGAGGTACAAACCTTTCCTCAAGTTTTGCACTCAAAAAAGAGGTTTTCACCTCAAGAGATGTGATCCCTCTCGTCACTTGATAGATCCGGAGTTACGATGGAACTAGGCTGGCTTTATTTTAAAATTCAGGAAATTACAAATATTTTTGAAAGTAACTTTTCATTAAAATAATAATTCTTTACTTTCAATTACATAAATTGATATAAAACTAGCTTGGATTTATCTTAATTTTAGATGTTGATTTTGGATTTACCAAGGGGAGAGGGGATCAAATCTCTTTTCACTTTAAAAAATGTTTGTATATGAAGAGATTTTATGCCTATGACACTTGGTAAATTAGGAGTAATATGATTGAATTATTAATTATAATTATAATTATTAATTTTATATTTCACTTTACTTATTTTTGATTTTATAATTTACCCCAACTTTATTTTTCTTAACATTTTCACATTAAATTTTATTTTACGGAGTTTCCTCAAATTAGATGTTAAAATTGATTTTCAAATAAAATAAATTGGCTATATTTTTTAATATTAAAAGTTATTTTTAATTTGCCCCATGGTGTAGATTAGTTGATGATAGAATGGGTTGTTAAGGCATTTATTATGATGTTATTGGTTTAAACTTTGATTAGCTCAGTGTGCCACGTGTGAGGCAATGTGGGTACACTTGGAGGTGATTGTGGTAGTGGATAGAATCGATCCTTAAGTAAAATCATGCTATAGTTGTCTATTCTCTCATATATAAAAAGAATAACAATAATATTAATAATCTTATTTTTTAATTTTATTGAATTAATTATTTATCAAAATTAGATGTTATTAAAAGCACATGATTTTATTGGAAGTAGTTTAGGTGATGGAAATAAAGGAAACTAATTTTCTTGTAAGAATTTTCTAAATTGTATCTCCACTCAAACACTCTCATAGAAAAAAAAAGTATTGACCCCACCTATCAAGCAAGCCACCCAACGTCACCTTGGTGGTCTTCTTTCACTCTGTAGACTACAAGAAGGATATCCTTATCTAGGGGGAATCCTTAAATATCGAGCAAAGCTAGGTCATTGAGTAATGAAAGGAAGTTACTTAACGAAGACTAGTGATTTGACACTACTCACTCTCAAAGTAAAAAGTTAGGGATAAGTGTGCGAATAGTCAAACAAACGATGAATTATTAACAAATTTTGAATGATTTTAATTACACAACTATACTTATTCATGCAACGAAATTATACTTGAAAAATGAAAGATAAAGCTTTATCAATTAACCATTTAGCATGAGATGTTAGTGAAGCATACATACAATGGCACAATAAAAATAGAAAATGAATCATAAGTTGTCTATACAAGTAAGGCATTAGATCATTCATTCATCCTATTCATGAGAATTGGAGATTGAGAGTTCATTATCATCATCAAGAGACCATTCCACAATTAAAAGATCATACACCAACAATATTAACTATGTTTGGGACAATGAAGAGTTATGTGTTTGCAATGATAAATAAAGGAAACATTCAAACTTGTCATTGTTACTAAGGACAATGAAGACAACAAAGTTGAATGTGGATAAATTACACGTTTGTAACATTCAAATTTCATCCAATTATCAGCATGAAATTTGCATGAAGGAAATTTGGTAGTGGTACTAAGTGAACATTCTTTGATCAAAGTTCATACCCTCTCCTTAGCAATACCACTTTGCAAGACGAAGAAGAAATGTGAAATATATGTGCAACCCACTAAATAAGTTGGAAAGGTTGTTGCAACATATATAGGTGGTCATGTCGTGTTGCAAAAGTAGGTGTTTTTCCCACTCCCATTTTTGATAATTTTTCAACCTTTGAATTTGATTCCCTGTGAATGTGATCAAATGATATGACCCTAAAGATTCTAATAAGATCCATAATTTCAACCATCCTTTGATCCAATAAAGAAGTGTACAAGGAAGTATAACCTTTCACCCAATCTAAAACAACCTTTGAATCCCCTATGAATTGTAAGTTTAGATTGTTGAAGTAGCACAATTAAAATGACTAACATAAACGACTAATTCATATTATTGTAGATTTTGTTAGGTAGTCATATTTTTTTCCTAGACTAAACTAGTCATTTATGTTTGTCATTTTTAGTTGGGTCTCTTAATATTGGTAATTTTTGGTAGTATTTTACTTGGAAAAATTGTGGTGACTAATGTTTTTAGTCACCTAATCACTAATTTCACCATTTTCTACTAGTGTTGTAGCAACATCAAACTCTAAAATGGACACCTAAGGGATTCTCTATACTAAGAATTAATTCTCAGTCAAAATGTACACTACAACAAGCCTTTACATGCATATTAATTGCACACATAACTCATGTTGTACTCTAAGCGTGGCTCTCTTGGGCTATGATTAGATCTTCTACACCCAACCATATTTTTCATTTAATTTTTCATATCATGCAAGGAATATTAGAGGTGGCATTTTTGTTCAAGATAGAATCCATTAATTCACTTTTTACATCATTTTCCTTCAATCTCTTGATCCAGAATTCTCGACAATTGCCATTGACTCCAATTCTCAACTTTGGTTACCAAACACCTACCTTATCCAATTAAGGCCAATAGCTCATTTATCCATTGCCACCAATTCTTTCGAATATAGTTTCCGACTCATTCCATGCCTTTAAACTTGTTCCCACAGTTCTTCAAGATCGACCCTTAGTTCTTAAACAACTGTCGACCCGTTCAATGCTCTGTTATCCACAAGTGTGGCACAACACAACATATGGTACACTTTCTAAATATGGAGACTTTGTATCAAAATTTTCAACCCTTTCAAGCCTCATATGTATGCAACCCTTATACCGATAGCTTGCAGTGCTTTGCATATATCCCAAAGTCCTTTAAACTCTTTCATGCTATGTTTTTCATTTAAAATAACCCAATGGCCCACAATCACTTAACATGAGAAAACGCCACAAAACCATGACCTAAGTGTGCCTTCCATCATTTGAAAAAATTGTTAATTTTCGATAAAGTCTCCATCTTTGAGGCCTTGTTATCCCACCTAATTTCCGAACATGCCTTTGTTTTCCTCCAGCATAAGCCTTCTGAGTGTATGTGTTGTAATGGGTTTTCCAGACACCTTTTTCATTAGTATTATGCTCTTTCGTAACCATCACCACATCCAAGCACCTAGTCATCATGGAGCTTCCTCTCTACACTCTTTTAAAACCTTCTATGATCATAATCTTGGTATGATATGTCCTGGTGGGACCAAGGTCACACGCTTGGACCAACAACAAACCTATCAGGATGAGGTGTACACCATGCCATCTACCAACATGTCTTAGTGCTTAGTTGGCCTGGAGACTCAACATGTGTGTCGTTATAATCCTTCTAAGGTAGCACATCCAAGATGATGTCATTCTTATGTCAAAAACCCCATGTGGCACATCCTTAGTGGTGACACTTGTCACCTATATTTGGTCTATTTGACCTTGAAATGTTGAATATTTCACCACGTGTCCTTTGTGCCATACTGTGACATCATGTGTTCTTACATCATTTTGATTTCATCTACCACATGTCCTCCTAGAGAGGGAGAGAGAAAGGGGTATCGGGCCTTGGTTTGGTGACCACTTTTTTTATAAAAATTTTGAGGGTCCTAGACAATTATTTAACACTATGTCACTCTATCGCGTTAGTATGGTGCTTAAGCCATCCTATGCCTTTTAAACTCATGTTGCACCTTTGCTCTCGAGGGAACTACCTCTCAGGTTGATATCATCCTCAGCTTGCATCATCCCTGGATTCAACTCTTATGCACCATTTGAAACCATTCGGGGTACCTCCACCAAGATGATGTGGCTCTAGGGCCTCCCACTATAGTACTTCTGCCAATATAAACTTGTGTCACTTCTATCATAACCATGTTTGCCCAGTATTTTGGTTAGTTTTTCTACTAAGAGGCTCTACCATGTTTTGCAACACCGCCAAAGTAAATTTCCACTAAAGGGTTATTTACCAATATAACACTGCAGTGTTGACTTTGACAGGCACCCGACTTTGACTAGAAATAACTTTTGATACAAGAAACCCTTTGTGGACTTAAATATACCATTGGAAAGATATTTTTGAGTACTATCCAACTATGCCACTTGTAGGAGCATATTAAATAATTACCTAAGGAAAAAACTTCTTCAAATCATGGGCCAACAAACCTTCATAAATATAGGATTTTATAACTTCTTTGCATATCCTGCTACTATGATGGTTTTTTATCAAATATTGTAGAAACCATGGAACTCCCCCTAATCTTGACACACCATGCACATTAATGCTAGCCCAATTTCCTTCACTACTAGCTTAGTTAACCTCAATGCTAGCCTGGTTGACATTAATGCCAACACACTTGCTACCACTAGCCAACTTAGCAATGCGAACTGTCCAACAATCTCCCACTTTGGCATTGATGAAAACACAACACTTCACCATATTGATGACCATACCTTTCATATTTCTCTCCCTACATGAGACACCAATGGCTTTCTCTACCCTGCATTGGCCATCATATCTTACTCTCCCCCTTTGACATTAATGGAAAAGGGATGCAAGCTAATTCTTCTCCCCCTTTTAATTAATGTCTAAGGTTCAGGCTACTGATATGCATTCTACTCTTGAAACTCCTCTTCAATGCCTAATATCTTCTTGATGGACCACTTGAAGTTTTCCATCGAAGCTTAGCTACAATTATCATGGGAAAAGGCACCTGCAAAACCAAACATTAGAAAAACAAGTCCTTGTGCCTTCCTGCAATTGTTGTTGATTTATAAATTGCACATATGTGATATGATCCCCCTGAACATATAGTTCTTATTTTTTGAATAATCCTCCAGTGTTGAACACCCTAGGGTTGTTGGATAAATACTTTATCTTCCAATGCATATTTTGTACCAATTAAAAATAAATTGATGCTAATGAAAACGGTGTATGGTATTGTTGATGTTGTAAATACCATAGATAATAATGCATTTTGGATATTTGTTAACTATTGTTGCTTCAAAGTCTATGCTCATCCCTTCTGGGCATTCTGATCAACTCTACTCTCCATGAGATCATGCTACTCCGGATAGGGTTTGTTGCTTAAATGATACCAATTGCACCAAAAAGTTTATACAAATTGGACAATGTACTAGGAAAACTCTTATGATTCCGACTCAAAAATAAATTCTCACTTACACAAAAAGGTTACTCCACATGAACCAAAGACCACCAATTAATAGATCAATACCAATTGAAAGTTATGGAACATGTAAAACTAGTACCAATTATATTCATGAACACATGATTGCTAGGCATAATCAAATTCGAAACCTTAAATGAAATAAGGGTATTTCACCCAAGAGGCAAACCTTTCATTTCCTGGTAAATCACCCCTTTCTGAGGCTAATTATTGTTGTTTGCTACTACTACTAAAGCAGCTCCCTCTGAGCCAATTCTCTCTCTCTCTCTCCCTTTTCTAATCTCTTTGCATCTACTTCTTTGCTTCAGCTTAGGAACTGGTCGTGCGGTCCTAACTTAAATTTCATGACTCTTTTCATTCCACACTTGTAATATAGCTCCTTCTCTTCTCACAACATAAAGTGTTGTTTTGTACCCCCCTATAACCATGTTGGCTGCATTTTCCTTTTGCTTACTCCTGTAATGCTGATATATTTGAAATAACCCAATCTATTCTTGTAATCAACCATGGGACTCAATATTACCTCCAAAGTTCAAATGCATCTCTCTTATTATTCTTTTCTAGCTGCCTACATCTAACTTATTTGCCTCACTTAAGGGAATTCTCTTCTTTCAGTGAAGATAAACTAAGGATCTACTCTCCCTGAGCATATTATCTTCCTTTACTTTCCAAAACTTGTTAGGCTAAGTGTTGGGTCCCTATAATACTAGTGATTACCCCATTACTATTGTATTTATACCCCTTATTAACATTGTTGTGCCCCTATTGCCCCCATATTGTTATTAATGTGCCCCATAGAATCCCTCTATTGTTAATTTTGTGGCTTTATATTATTATTGTTAGGTCGGATGGATTATATTGTGACTCCTTAGACTCCTATATATAGAAAGGAGGTTTTGTAATTTGAATCATCAAAGAATTGTTCATTTATGTAATGTAAAGGAGGTTTCCCTCTTGAAGAGGCTGAATTCTAAGGCGTTGATCTATCTTTTCTTGAGTTGGTTTCATAACATTTGGTATCAGAGCTTTGGATTCTAGGGTTTCGCTGCTCCAAACAGGTCATCGTGGAAGTTTCACTATAACTTGTTTTCTGCAACGTTTCAGAAGTTGCAAAAAAAACCCATTTGAGAAGAAATCACGCTGAACCTTGGGTCCAAACTTCAGACCTTTTTGCACTATATTTGCGGAGATATGATCTGAGGAAGTTGGTCTTTTTGCAGACTCCTGAATTACATTCCAAACAGGTGACCTGGGGAAAATCGTCATAACTTTCTCTCTGGGGATCAGATTGAAATTTCATCAGAAGGTACAGAAAGAGGACTGGTTGTAGTTTCTTGTATGCATTTTTCAGATCCAAAGGTTGAAACAGTGACTCGTGGCACGTCGTACAAGTTCGCTCTACTGAACTAGTCTATAATCAAGTCACTGTGGGAGATTTCACATAACTCTTCCTTGGAGAATCCAATTTGGGTCAGACTTGTGGCATTAGAAAGAGGACACAAATAGCTACTGTAGGTCACAAATTCAGAACTAGATGATCGGAAAGTACAGAGACACATTAGAGGCAATATCGAGCTCCTACAAAGTGAAAAAAGGTGTGTAGATTTTCTTAAATTTTTGCTTAAGCTTGGTTTGAAAATTTATTTTGAAGGAATTCAAAGGGCATAATAGAGCATTATTATCAGTAACTGATGCCCCGAGGAAAGAAAATGCAAACACCTAGTAAGGAACATGAAAGCTCTAGCATGACTCATGAAGAAGAAGAAGAAATGCTATATGATATATCAAAATTACAAGAACAAGTGCAACAAGTGTCACTTGCACAAAAAGCAATAGAATCTAAGATGGATGGTTTAAGGAAAGATTTAGAAGCTAAGATGGATGCTTTAAGAAAGGTGTAGAAGCTAAGATGGAATGTTTAAAGAAAGGCGTAGAAGCTAAAATTGATGGCATGGATGATAAGATGGAAGAATTGAAGATAAATATGAATAAGTTGCTACAAGAAATGGTCACTAAGGGTGAAAGGGTACTAAAGGAAACTCATGATGAGAACAAAAGAAATGTTAATCATGATTCCATAGACTCTAATGTTGGATTGAAGACTCACCATATTCCAAAAATCGATATGAGGAAGTTTGATGGCAAGGATCCCGCCACATGGATATTACAGATGGAGCAATTCTTCGATCTCAATAATGTGCAAAACACACAAAAGGTACGTATGGCAACTTTATATTTGGAACCAAATCAGTTTGTATGGTGTCAATGGCTTTGCTCTCGTAAACAATTTATCACTTGGGCAATTTTTACGGAAGAATTGATAGCACATTATGAGGATACAAAAAGCAACACTTTTTTTAGCCAATTGATAAGTCTCAAACAAAAGGGTTCAATAATGGAGCACATTGAGGAGTTCCAAAAATTGAACATAAGGGTAAAAGATATTCCAGAGGAGAATAGGATTGATGTGTTCATAGGGTCTTTAGAGGATAATATCCAACATGATGTTCGCCTTTGGGAACCTGATTCATTAGAGAAGGCATTCAGGTTAGCAAGAAAAATGGAAAGCAAAATTATGGCAACCAGGAAGCATACCACTCACAACTATAAAGACGGAAGTGTTGTTGCCCCTAGTCTTCCAAAACCTATAAGGTTGACACCACAACAATTGGAAGAAAAAATAGCAAAAGGGATTTGTTATAGTTGTGATAGCAAATACACTAAAGGTCATAAGTGTGCTGAGAAGAAATTATTCTACATATATTGTGAAGAGGAAGAAGAAAAGGAGCAAGAAATGTCAAAAGAAGAGGATATACTCCAGGAACAAAGCCTAGATGAAGAACAAATAAATCCGACCATATCTTGTAATGCATTGGCGGGAATTACCACTCCTCAAACCATCAAAATAGAAGGACAAATCAAGAAGAAAAAGGTAATAGTGTTGATTGATTCAGGAAGCACCCATAATTTTATTCATTGTAAGGTAGCAAAAGAATTGAATTTCTTCCTATATCCAACACCAGAGTGTCAAGTGATGATTGCAAATGGAGGAACAATAAATTGCTCTGGAAAGTGCCATAATATCAAGCTATCCATGGGAGAATATGTATTGACTAGCCCAATGCTTTCCATTCCAATGGGATGTGCTGATGTTGTATTAGGAGTCCAATGGCTACAATCCTTGGGTACAATAGCTTTTAATTTTCAAGAACTTTTCATCAAATTTTCTATGGAAGGAAAGGAAGTTGAATTAAGGGGTATTGCAGGGAAACCAGGAAAGATAATCAGCTCTAATGGTATGACAAAGCTTCTAAAAAAGGAGCAAAGAGGTGTAATTGCACAATTATGTTCGCTAGATGTTTCCACATCGGAATCATCTATTTCTCCAGATCTCCAAAAAGTCCTGGACAATCATTCCAAGGTATTTGAGACTCCCAAAGGTCTCCCACCTATGCGTGATCATGATCATGCTATTCATCTGATTCCAGGAAGTGTTCCTCCAAACATCAGGCCGTATAGATATCCCTATATCCAAAAGAGTGAAATTGAACGTATGGTTGCAGAAATGCTAGAGGCTGGTATAATTCAACCGAGTCAAAGCTCTTTCTCTGCTCTAGTAGTATTGGTGCACAAGAAGGATGGATCATGGCCATGTGTCCGAATTATAGGGAGCTCAACAAGCTCACTATTAAAGATAAGTTCCCCATTCCTGTCATTGATGAATTACTGGATGAATTGCATGGATCAATTTACTTCACCAAGTTGGATCTTTGTTCAGGATATCATCAAATCAGAATGAAGACTGAAGACATTCTGAAAACAACGTTTAGAACTCATGAGGGTCATTATGAATTTTTGGTCATGCCTTTTGGCCTTACCAATGCACCTTCAACATTTCAAGGTTTGATGAATTCAATTTTCAAACCATTCCTTCGAAAATTTGTGTTAGTATTTTTTGATGATATACTAATCTACAACAAGTCTTGGAAGGATCATGTTGAACATGTTGACAGGGTGCTACAACTATTGGAGGAGAAACAATTATATGCAAAAAGATCCAAATGTTTCTTTGGAGTCCAGGAGGTGGAATATCTGGGTCATATTGTATCTCATGAAGGAGTTAAGGTAGACCCTAGCAAAATTAAAGCCATTAAGGAATGTAAAATCCCCACATCCATAAAGCATCTCTGAGGATTTCTTAGGTTGACAGGGTCTTATCGCAAGTTTGTTAAGAATTATGGGAGAATAGCAGCACCTCTAACAACATTATTGAAGAAAGATGCATTTTCATGGACTCCAAAAGCAACAAAGGCCTTTGAACATCTTAAAGAGGCAATGTGCCAAGCACCGATATTAGCTACACCGGACTTCACAAAAACCTTTATTGTGGAATGTGATGCTTCAGGAAATGGAATTGGTGCTGTTCTAATGCAAGATGAAAGACCCATTTCTTTTGAAAGTTGTCCAATCAAGGGAAAGCTTTTAAGCAAAGCTATTTATGAGAAGGAAATGTTGGCAATACTCCATGCACTTAAGAAATGGCGACCCTACCTAATGGGAAGCCACTTCAAGGTAAAAACGGATCATGATAGCCTTAAATACTTTTTATAACAAAGATTATCCTCTGAAGAGCAACAAAAGTGGGTCACAAAGATGTTGGGTTATGACTTTGAAATCATCTACAAAAAAGGGAAGCAAAATGTGGTGGCAAATGCACTCTCAAGAAAGGATGAGGATGTGGAAGCATTGTTGTGCGCCATTTCTATTATCCAACCAGATTGGATAAACGAAGCAAGGGAGGAATGGAAGAATGACGAAGAAGTGTGGGCACTTATTTGAAAGTTACAACAAGATTCCAGTACGTCTGATACATTTAGCTGGCAAAATGATTCGTTATGGTACAAAGATCGCTTATACCTCTGTAAGAATTCCCAGCTAAAACAAAAGATTCTTATGGAATTGCACACTTCTCCCTTAGGAGGGCACTCAGGATTTTTAAAAACTTACCACAGGGTTAAGAAGGAATTTTTTTGGGATGGCCTTAAATCAGATATTCAAAAGTTTGTGGCGGAATGTTTGGTTTGCCAACAAAATAAAGTTGAAACAATTAAGACACCGGGTCTATTACAACCTTTATCCATTCCAAGCCAACATTGGGAGGAGGTTTCAATGGATTTTATCACAGGTTTACCCAAGTCTGAGGGAAAGAGTGTCATCATGGTGGTAATTGATAGACTTACCAAGTATGCACACTTTTGTGCATTATCACATCCAGTTAAATCCAGTACAGTTTCTACTGCATTTATGGAAACAATTCAAAAGCTACATGGAAACCCAAAGATTATTGTAAGTGACAGAGATCCCATTTTCACTGGAAATTTTTGGACAAAATTATTTTCTTGTCTTGGTACTCAGTTAGCTCATAGCTCATCTTATCATCCTCAATTTGATGGGAAAATTGAGATAGTAAACAAATGTTTGGAAGGATATCTTCGTTGCTTTGTATATGATAAACAGACACAATGGGTCAAATGGTTGCCTCTGGCTGAATGGTGGTATAACACTTCCTTCCATACAGCAACAAAAATGACCCCATATATGGCACTTTATGGGTATCAACCACCATCCATCACATCATATTTAAGAGAAAATTCTAAGGTTCAGGCAGTGGAACATCACATCGAACATCAACAACAAGTCCTCCAACTCTTAAAGGATAACCTCGTGTTGGCATAGAATAGAATGAAACAACAGGCAAATCAACATTGCAGTGAAAGAAGTTTTGATGTAGGTGATTGGTTATTCCTACGGCTACAACCATATAAGAAAATGTCCCTCAAGCAAGCTAAGAAGGATAATAAATTATCACCAAAGTATTATGGTCCGTACAAGGTGTTGCAAAAGATTGGTACTATGGCATACAAATTGGAGCTTCCTGCAGCTTCTCGATTACACCCAGTTTTCCATGTTTCATGTTTAAAGAAAGTTATAGGCAACAAGCTCCCAGTTCAAACAATATTTCCAGAACTTGAGAGGGAAGGAAAAATTATATTGGAACCAGAAGCAGTCACAGAAACCAGAACTCGACAGCTACGAAATCGATCAATTTCAGAGTATCTTATCAAGTGGAAGAACTTATCCGCTGAAGATTCCACATGGGAGGATGAGAATTTTATGTAGAAGTATCCAGAACTACTCAAGCATTGAGGATAACACTTTTTTGAAGGAGAGGGGCATGTTGGGTCCCTATAATACTAGTGATTACCCCATTACTATTGTAGTTATACCCCTTATTAATATTGTTGTGCCCCTATTGCCCCCATATTTTTATTATTGTGCCCCATAGAATCCATCTATTGTTATTTTTGTGGCTTTATATTATTATTGTTAGGTCAGCTGGATTATATTGTGACTCCTTAGACTCCTATATATAGAAAGGAGGTTTTGTCATTTGAATCATCAAATAATTGTTCATTTATGTAATGTAAAGGAGGTTGCCCCCTTGAAGAGGCTGAATTATAAGGTGTTGATCTATATTTTCTTGAGCTGATTTCATAACACTAAGTCCTAACAAGAACATTGTTTTCTAGATTCTTCCTTCCCCTTGTTTGGACTTTCTATTGGCTTCACAAGGCTAGAGGGAACTTATCCTTGCTTTCTTCTTTCCTCACCCATTCCTTCTTTTTGTTGTTTTTCCTCTTTGTCTCCAAGGAAGGATTAAGTGGGTTTCTTCTCCCTTTCCTTACCTAAGGCTTGCACTTACTGCAACAAGCACTTACAAAGGGTTTTACCATTGGAATATGAGAATCATCCTGTTTATATTTCTCTGGTTTTTCTTCAAGGAAGAACAAACTCATTCATGATTTACTCTTCCATTTTTGGGCATGCACCCTTTACGCAAAGTGATTAAGGCAAACTCAGCTACCTCTACTCCTCCATTTCTTCTCATCCTCAATGGCCATGTTGCCATATTCACATGCATGTTTTAACGGGAATTCCTTATCTTCTCATATCTTTAGCCTGTTGCCTTGTGCCCAAATTTTCCACAGAAGTAGCATCAACATGGTGATGAGGCTCATCAATAGGTACATCATAAGGGTCATAATGCCATCCTCCATATTTAGAACTATCTCTTTCTCACATTTATTTACAATTTTTGTTATATTATGCTTAGCGAGAGGGGTAAAAGATGTTTTACTGTTTCATGTGGCCTAATATGGTTTAAATGCAGGAAATGGGGTAATTTTGAGATGATTTCAATGCGGGCGCTCTGAGTAGACAAAAGGGAGAGATTCTAAGAGTCTGTCCACCTCCTTAACTCCCTCAATAAGCCAAAATCATGACTTTCTCTCTCATTAGCTTGAGGTCATTGGAAGGCAAGCAGGATGAGGTCATTAGAAGCCAAGCAAGTGCAGTTAAAGAAGATTTAGATCCACCATTCTTGAGTTTTAGGAGATAGCCATTCCTATTTTCTAGGGAGTTTTTGGTAGCTACCCTCTTGTATAAATAAACATGCCAAATAGCTCATTAGGATTCGAACTTTGTTTTTAGCTAAGAGGCTATTGAGCTCAAGCACTTGATACTATTATTTTTGACTGATTATGTGATGTATTTGACATTGATGCAATGATAATGAGAAGTTTCTTATTGATCCATCACTAAGTTAGTTTTAAAGGGTTGAGGCTCTTGGGTTTGGGATCAACCCTAGTGGCTTAGGTCCCTCTTATGTATTTGTATTTCTTTTTTAGCTTAGAATGTTTATTATTTTTTTCATTTCATTAGAACATAACCCCTCAAAAATATTGTGATTGCAACCTCTATCTCATCTCTCTCATGGGAGCATGAATGGAAGAATCTACAATCACAACCCAAAAATGCTATGTTTATGATTTCTTGGAAGAAGGTCTATGTTAGTCATTTTGTTTTGCATTTGCTTTTTGTAGATTAGAAGTTGATTTTTTGACTAGATCAGAGTCCTTGGCATAGATTAGATGGTATTTAAATTCAAATCATCTTTTCCATGATTGGTAATTTATTTTGTCCATGATAAAAGAGTATGTGCATATGATGTTGCAGGGCTATTTGGATTTGCAGGCAAGGGGCCTTTCACCATCTCAATCGAGGACTTCTTCACCCACTTTGATGAATCCCAAAATTTTGTTCTTGAGCTCATTCCCTTAGGTCACTATGAGCATCCCTCTTATTCCAAAACATGCCTTCCTGAGGTGTTGAGATTTGCTAGGGGTGTTGGCCACCTTTCATCCATATACCACAACCTCCATCCACCTTGTCATCCCTTGATCTCATCATTTCTACCTTCCAAACCCTCTCAACAGCCTTCCCGTAGCATTACAGGCCTTCCTATAGCATGCTTGTAGCACGCTGTTTTACCCCTATTTTGACCAATGCTGCAAGTTTGACCTGTTTTAGGAGTAGGTTGACCCCCAACTTGGACTCCATGATTAAGGGCATCACCTAGGCCATTCCAACCATCCTTTTCCTTCACTGCAAGATAGAATAACATTAGTTTCTTTATCACAGATTTAGCAAAAGTAGAACATTGATTTATATGCAAGTGTGAATTAGATAGATGATTCATGAAATATTGAGTTATGACTTGGTAGGATAATTTCTTGTTTACAAGTGGATTTGATAGATAGATGGTTCATTTCAAAATAGTGTAGTTCCATTTCTGTAAGTAGTATAGCTCTTATGTTCTTTCATGAATTGATTTAGTAGCATTTACAAGTTGATAACATCTACAAGTTGAGGTTTAAAAAGAATTTATGTTTTGGTCATTAGAGATAGCTTCTGCACTGCACCTTCAGTAGTTAATTTCCTTTTGCTTCAGTAGAAAGAATGGTCTTGGAGCACTATTGATCACATGTCCTAGTTGAGGGTGGCATGAGTAGAATCCCATCTACTATGTATATAGCACTGTCACCTAGAAGTTTGTACGAACCCAGGGTTGATAAATAGAGTTGAGGAGCCCTTGGAAGTTACAACACTCTTGGTGCAATACCAGGGCTTACCACATGGTACAGGAATGGGACAAAAAAATTAATATACTTGACAATGCTCCAGTCAAAACTTCTATTAGTGCCAACATGTTTTAACCTTAGCACTTTGTGTATTTTGGGTCATTGTTACCCATCATACTTTGTTTTCTTGCAATACACCTACATTATATGAATTTATGACCCAAAATATTGCAAGAAAACAAGTGACCATGGAACCAACTTCCATACCTAGGAATATTTCACCCTTGATGATCATGTTCTTAAGAAATAATGGAATTTTTTTGGTTCTTCATTCGCTTATTGTGGTCATTTGGATTTCCACTTCGATAAATCCTATGTTCTTGTTGCCTCCTCTAGTTATTCATTTCTTCTCCTATCCTTTGCAACCATTTATTAAAGCTATCAATTACTTTCCTTTGTTGTTGTTGTTGCTCTTGTTATTGTTTTCTAACAATCATTTTTTCTTTGTTGATGTTGGAATTCTTAGTTGCCTCCTCTAAGTCTTGTATCGATATGACTACTTCATAATGCAGTCTGTCACAGTGACATTCTCTTTCACCGACTCTAATTTGTCATCCTTCCATTCAATTTGTT
This sequence comes from Pinus tabuliformis, assembly GCA_031772625.1. NCBI lineage: Eukaryota > Viridiplantae > Streptophyta > Pinopsida > Pinales > Pinaceae > Pinus > Pinus tabuliformis. The sequence continues at coordinate 1,022,427,956 of CM062805.1, forward strand.
GAATTCCTCTTGTTGACCATTTAGATCAACAATTATTTTTCTCAAATTATCATTCTCAAGCTCACACTCCTACAACCGGTCCTTTTTTTTATATTTTATTCTAAAAGCTTATTGATCTCTTTTAGAGCAGAGATGAACTTCCTCCTTAAATAGATCCTTTAATCTAGATCCCTCTCTTCACTATCAGTGGTGCTAAGTGAGAAACCACAACGAACTATATTCCTCTCTGTGTCTATGTAATCTTCCACAAGTCTAAGGAGTATCCCTTCTTCATCACTACTAGGGATGCCCTTATTATCTTCATGGAGAGTTACTTACTCTTCTTCAATGGTACCCTCATTCGCTATTGATAAAATTTTCAGTCGAACTTCATAACAACTGCTAGATGAACATTTATCCTTTTCTTCCAATAATGCATATGAACAATTATAAGATAAATGACCACTTTCTTTTCATTTATCACATATCAATAGCATACCTTCTAAACATCTTGGCCTCTCATCCAAGTTTTATTCTTCACCTTTGGAGTGAAGATCAACAGATTTCACATTTGAAGGAATATCTTAAAATTTTAGAGCATCTTTCCTTTACGATGCCTTCATCCTGTTTCTCCTTCTTCTCTTATCTCCAGTAGCAGCATTTACAGGGTTTGATTCACTGTTTGAGCGACAAGTTTCTTTGTCCTTCTCTTGAGCCTCATTGATATCTCCTCCATATATACATTGCAATGTGTACAAAATTTTCTTTGTTGTCTCACAATGTTTCACTTCATCATCATCTGACTTCGATAGCCCTTTCATGATGATCATTTTGGCCTTTATATTGAACTCATTATTTTCTCCATATTCTACAGAAAACCAAATATCTTCAATAACCACCATTAAATGTTCTCCCATTCTAATCTTCCAAATCTCATAGTCTGCTCCATCAGAAATGGTACTCCTCTTGATGTTAACCAAATTTGATTAGCCAATGTTTCCTTTTGATCAACCTTCAAGCAATTAAGTTGTTCCTAAAGGAACCAGACTCTGATGTCAATTGCTGGAAACAATGTTTAATACAAAGAGGGGTGGGTTAAATCAATATTAACGATAATTTAACTTTTATTCCAATTTATATTCAACATTCAAACTTGGCAACCATCATGTGATAAATCACCAAAAAATCATAACAGTAGCAAGTAACCTCAACACATAAACTTACGCAACAAGGCCATGAGCAGCATACACATAGAACATGGAGAATTTAACATGGAAACCCTTCTAGTAGAAAAACCACCAAAGTTTTGTTTGTATTATGATGTAAATATGAGATCCTACTCTATTACATCAACATTTTTTGAGCACCTACTCACAGGAAGCACCAAATCTCTTCATTGTAGAAACTTGATCAGCTTACCAGAAGCACCAACTGAAGCACCAGATCCTTAGATTTGTTGCAAGAACCAACTTGCAGATTCTTGGATTTATGCAAGCTCCAACTTGCAGGAGGCACCAAACCCTAAGCTCTTCTTAGATATCCACTCAGATGGAAGCACCAACTCCCTGAGTGTAGGCTCCAACCCATACTCAATAAGGAACTCACTACTCTCTATAAATCAAAGCCGATCTTCTTGTTTTCAGCTTTGCATTTTCCATCCCTCACCCCTCTTTTACCTTTTCACTCATACAAAACACTCACAAAATTTTGTCTTCTTCTCACTTTTCACACCCTACAAAATCACACATTCAACACTCAACCCTCATACAGTTAGCATATCAAATATTAGACTTCTTCTTTTTCACAAGCACACTCAGCCCCTCTCTACAATGCACACTCACTAAACACTCTGCTACCAATCCCCCACTTAAACAATTGCAATCCTTGGTTTTGTTCCTCTGTAACATAGGGAAATATGTAGTCTCTGTCAATCACATTGCCCAAGTGTGTACTCCTGCATGGCTTGCCCTACTCCATAGGAAAAGACTGCTTCAATCTCATACCTACAACAATGCTCTCCATTCTATTGTACTCCTGCCATCCAGGGTACTCCTGCTAGGATGATGTGGCTATGGGGCCTCCTGCTTTAGTAATTATGATAATATAGACTATTTTTATTGTTATCAGAGCCACGTTTTCCTAGTCCTTTGGATAATTATTCTTCTAAGAGGTGTTAGAGAATTATATATTACAGAGTGATGGAACACATAAAATATTGTAGAAATATAAAAACAGAAAACGCATAAAACAAGAGACACATAAATATATGTGGTTCACCCAGTTTGGGCTATGTCCACAAGAAACAACCAGTCCTTCTTTTTATATTATCCAGTGAACTGAAGAGATACAACCAACAACAGATCCGCTGTAATTCCCTCTTTGCTCTCAATCTCCTCTCTCTTCCTCACTCAGAATATAGATACCTATAGATGCAATACAATTCCCTCATATATAGCGAGGGGTTTCCCTCTAGGGCAAAAAACCCTAAATTAAACATAACTTCTACTGTCAGATCTCCGCCTAATGAATGGCCCAGATTGACTACGAAATTACAACATTTTACAAGGCAATTTTACATCTATTCTTAGCTTCAAGGGCGCTGCCCCTGGTCCCCCTGCTAGGGGGGGCTCCTAAAGGTCGCAGTCGCCCCCCCCGGACCCCCCCTGTCGTGAATATTTTACGGGCAGAATTGCCACCCCATTATGAACTGGGGTCCAATGCGGCGATACCTTTGAATACAGAAGATAATCAGGCTCCACACCCAACAATCTCCCACTTGGAGACTGAATATAGAAACTCCATTGCTGCTTCATTTGCTGGACAATGACTCCACTTTGGACCTGGTTGTTTCTCATCTTCTTCATCATACTTGAAGACCAATTGAAACTGAGAAAATTCTCAGTTTCTCCCTGGTTACAAATTTTTTTAACATATCTGTAGGATTCTGGCTAGTGTGTATCTTTTCCAACTTCAACTGTCCATCTTCCAATGTTGACCGTATGAAATGGTACTTGAGTTGTATATGTTTAGTCTTGGAATGAAATGCAGAGTTCTTTGCAAGATGTATGGCACTCTGTATGTCACCGTATAACTTGCCCGACTCCTGCTTCTTACCCAATTCCTCCAGAAACCTTTGTAACCAAATCATTTCTTTACTAACCTCTATAGCAGCAACATACTCTGCTTCTATTGTTGAGAGTGCAACAACACTTTGTAGTTTTGAGACCCAACTGGCAGTTGTTCCACCTACAGTAAACACATGCCCTGTTGTGCTTCTCCTGTTATCTTTATCACCCTCCATATCTACATCAACATATCCTTGTAGAGCAATGTTTGAACCACCAAAGCATAATGCTTGATTTTTGGTACCTCTCAAATACCTAAGAATCCACTTCACCACCATCGAATGTTCTTTTCCTGGATTGTTCATGTACCTGCTTACAACTCCCACTGCATGTGCAATATTAGGCCTTGTATAGACCATTGCATACATTAAACTTCCAACTGCTGATGCATATGGAACTTTAGACATATGAGCCATTTCTTCCTGAGTCTTGAGACACTCCTCCTTACTTCATTTGAAATGGCTAGCCAAAGGTATACTAACTGGTTTTGCATTCTACATATTAAACCTTTTCTACACCTTTTCTATGTACTCACTTTGAGACAATGTTAATTTGTGATTCTTCCTGTCTTTATTTATTCTCATACCAAGGATTTGTTTTGCAGCACCCAAATCCTTAATTACAAATGAGTTTGCCAATTTTATTTTGAGTGAATTTATTTCTTGCATGTTAGAACCTGCAACAAGCATGTCATCTACATACAATAACAATATAATATAGCTACCATCATTTTGCCTTTTGAGATAAACACAATGATCATAGTGACATCTAGTATAACCTTGTTCAGACATAAACCTGTCAAATTTTAGATACCACAGCATTGGAGCCTGTTTTAAGCCATAAGGGCTCTTCTTCAACCTGCACACTAGTTTCTCCTTCCCTTTTACATCATATCCTTGTGGCTGCTGCATATATATCTCTTCCTCCAAATCCCCATGGAGAAAGGTTGTCTTTACATCTAACTACTCAAGATGAAAATCTTCAGTTGCTACTAGACTTAAAATAGTTCTGATTAAAGTCATTTTAACAATAGGAGAAAATATCTCATCAAAGTCTATACCCTTTTTCTGTGCAAACCCTTTCACCACAAGTCTCGCTTTATACCTTTTTCTACCTCCATCTTCTTCCTTCAACTTGTAAACCCATTTATTCTGCAATGTTTTTTTACCTGCAGGAAACCTAACTAAGTCCCAAGTCTGGTTATGTGTTAAGGAGTCCATCTCTTCTTTCATGGCTTGCTCTCACTTCTTCTTGGTTTCTACTTGCACTTCTTCTTCATAACATGCTGGTTCACCAGAATCAGTCAACAATACATAATATCATGAAGGAGAGTATCGTTCAGGGGGTCTACTTATCCTGGTAGATCTTCTAACACCACTTTCAGGTGTCTAAGGTGCTTGTTGCTGTTGTGGTTGTTGTTCTAGCTATTGATCATTATGATTTTCAGGCACCATCACTTTTCCTGTGATCTCATCAAGAACTGTGTATTCTCTATTTTCTTTTTCCTATTTCTTTTCCTGCAGTTGATCCTTATACAAAACATTTTCATTAAAAATGACATCTCTACTCCTAATGATTTTGTGTTTTTCATAATCATAAAAGCGATAACCAAAATCATTAACACCATATCTAATAAAGGTAAATTTCTTTGATTTTTCCTCAAGCTTTGTTCTATTTTCTTTATTAATGTGGACAAAGGCTTCACAACCAAAAGTCTTTAAAAAAGAGTATTTTACCTTTTTACCTATCCATGCCTCCTCTGGAATACCACCATCCAAGGAACCTAAAGGCCCTCTATTTATTAGATAAACAATAGTATCTACAGAATCTGCCCAAAATTGTAAAGGCAATCCTGCATGTAATCTCATGCATCTTGCACGCTCCATGATTATCATGTTCATCCTTTGGACACACCATTTACTTGTGGTGTTCCTAGAACTGTCTTCTCTCTACGAATTCCATTCTCTAAACAATACCTATCAAACTCTTTGCTGCAATATTCACTTCCATTGTTTGATCTGAGACACTTCAACCTTTTTCCTATCTCATTTTCAACCAAAGCTTTCCATTTCTTGAAAGTATCAAATACATCAGATTTATTTCGAATACAATAAATCTAGGTTTTTTTGGTTGCATCATCAATAAAAGTCACATAATAATGACAACCACCAAGAGATGATACATGAGTAGGTCCCCATACATCTGTATGCACAAGCTCTAATTTTTCGCTCTTCTTATCTTTCCCAACTCTAAGGAATCTGACTCTCTTCTATTTTCCATAAACATAATTCTCACAGAATTTTAAATCAACATGCTTCAAACCTAGAAACAAATTTCTTAAGTGAAGAATCTGCATCCCCTTCTCACTCATGTGCCCGAGCCTATGATGCCACAATGTTGTATCTTCTCCTGTAGAGGTTAGAGCATTAATAGAATTAGAAATACCATTGCATAAATACAATGTACCAACCTTTCCTCCTTTTGCTATTACTAGGGATCCTTTAGTGACCTTCCAAGTTTTATCTGTGAAAGTAGTTACACAACCTTCACCTCCCAACTACCCTGTTGAAATCAGATTTTTCTTCAGATTTGGAACATGCCTTACCTCGTTCAATAGCCATTGATTTCCATTTTGCTGTTTTATGAAAACTGTACCCATTCCAATGATTTTACAAGGTTTATCATCACCCAATCGAACCTATCCAAAATCTCCTTGAACATAATCATAAAAATGTTTCCTATCAGGTGTGGCATGGAATGAGGCCCCTGAATCTACCACCCAGGCATCAATAATATTTTCTAATGAAATAATCAAAGCATCTTGCAACACATCACCTGTTACATTCACTTCATGATTATTTTCTTGCTGCACATCTCCTTCTTTTCCCTTTTGAGACTTGCAGTCTTTCTTCAGGTGTCCTTTCTTCCCGCATTTCTAGCACACTATCCCCAATCTGGACTTGGATCTGCCTTTTCTTGACTTACTGTGATATCTAGGGCTCTTTCCTCTTTCCATTTTTCTTCCCCTAGTCTCTGCAGTCAAAGCATTACCTGATGTCTCACCGGAGCTTTTCCGTCGCATTTCCTCGCTAAGGATTGCACTAAAAACATCATCAAACTTTAAAGTACTAGATCCAAAGACAGACTTACTAATGGCCATAATTAAACCATTCCAACTTTCTGGCAATGAGCACATAAATAACAGAGCCCTAACTTCATCATCAAAAGTTACCCCTACAGAACTTAACTGACTGGTAACTGTATTAAACTCATTTAAATGATCAGCAACAGATCCACCTTCTGACATCTTCATATTAAATAAACGCTTCATAAGAAATACCTTATTTGAGGCTAAGGGTTTTTCATATAGTTTGGCCAATGTCGACATTAAACCCTATGTTGTCGTTTCCTTTGAAATATTAAACGTTACCGATGCCACTAGGCACAACCGTATTGTTCCAAGTGCTTTTCTGTCGAGAATATCCCATTCTGTGTCTGTCATACTTGTCGGCTTCTTTGTCTTTCCACTCAATGGTTGGTACAGATCTCTCTGGTACAAATAATCTTCCATCTGCATCTTCCACAGCTGGTAGTTTTGGCCGTTAAATTTTTCGACCCTAAACCTACCATCTTCCGCCATTGCTCCCACTCGAACCAGGAACCCTTCTCTCCTGTGAGTTTATTAGCCAAAAAAAAGCCTTAGGCTCTGATACCAGTTGTTAGAGAATTATATATTACAGAGAAATGGAACACATAAAATATTAGAGAAATATAAACACAGAAAACACATAAAACAAGAGGGAAACAAATATACATGGTTCACCTAGTTTGGGCTACGTCCATGGAGAAACAACAAGTCCTTATTTTTATATTGTCCAGCAAACTGAAGAGATACAACCTACAGCAAATCTGTTGTAATTCCCTCTTCACTCTCAATCTCCTCTCTCTTTTTTATAGCTCCAAATATCACTCTTTGGGTTTGTGATGCTGCACTCATGGCCCAGGGCAACCCCTCCTTCCAGACCTGGTCCAAAATTTAAAAAACAATGTTTTATTCCCTATATGCGACATTGCCATGAGCTAAACGCGTGTGTACGCAGGGTTTTGTATACCCAACCCGCGTATATGTCTTAAAACACTTAAAAAAATTAAATCTCCTTAATTTCATGTGGAGATCATGGGTTTTACCTGCTGATCACCTATTAGTGCCCGTGGCCCAACTGTTCCCAACGAATTCCAAACTAAAAAACTACTTTGGGAGAAGTATAAAAAGGCTTCAATGGGAAGGCCTAAGGGAGGAGAGAGAGAGAGAAATGTTACTATGCTGAGATTTCCCTGACCAGGTCTGAAGATCCTAGTGCCTCCTGCACTTCCCCCATTTACAGGAAACCCTTGTTTCCTTGTGTGATGATGTCTATCTACTACTTGAGATATCATGGAGTAAGTCATGGAAGGAGTTTGTTAAAGGCTTGAGACTGGACGAATCTGGAGGACGGTTCCGCTTGGAACCTGTAAAAGGACGAATCAGGTGAAATTATTCCTTTCTGTACTTTATTTGTCTATAATAAAAGAAACACTTGTCTTTGTTCCTGATATAAATCTTCTTCATGTTTATGATATCTATGTTATGATTCATCTATGAATGGTTGTTTAATTGCATAACTAACTACCTTTCAATATATTATGAAGATTATTTCTTTATGATGTTTAGCCCATATAATGTTGTACTTTCTTGAATTGGTTGTTTTGCAGGTTGAAGGAGCAAAAGGAACTTCAAGAGGGTTTGGACCCTGGAAGGATCTTCTCAAACGAAGGACCCCCAGGTATGCCCCTTATCATATAGTTTTCTTATATTAGCATTATGGCTGTATGGAATGTGTGTTTCTCTGTATAGACAACCTTTGATCTGCTAGGGTATCAACCCAAGACCCTAGGGGAATTTGTCCCTTAACACTCTTCCTCACTCAAAATATAGATACCTATAGACGTAATACAATTCCCTCATATATAGCGAGGGGTTGCCTTCTAGGGAAAAAAAAACCTAAATTAAATATAACTTCTATCGTCAGATCTCTGCCTACTGAACAACCCAGATTGACTACGAAATTACAACATTTTACAAGGATATTTTACATCTATTCTTAGCTTCGGGGGTAGCCAAGGGGGGCTGCCAAATGTTGCATCCACCCCCCCAAGACCTCCCCTGCAGCGAATCTTTTACGGGTGACGTTGCCACCCCATTACGAACTGGGGTCCAATGCGGCGATACTTTTTAATACAGAAGATAATCAAGCTCCACACCCAATAAGAGGCTCCACCATGTTTAGCAACATCGTGAAACTAAATTTCCACTAAAGGGTCCTTTACAAATATAGCACTACAAATTTGACTTTGAGGGGCACCTGACTTTGACTGGAAATAACTTTTGATTTAGGAAGACATTTGCAGACTTCAATATACCATTGGAAATATCTTTATGAGAAGTATCCAACTAGGCCACTTCAAAGAGCATTTGAGTTGATCATTTGAGACATTAAATTCTTCAAATCCTAGGCCAAAAAACTATTATACTTATAATATTTTATAGCTTCATTTCCCTTAGGGAAAAAAACACTTTCTTTTGCATTAAATATCTAGATTTTGTCAAACTGCTTTAGGCACTTAAAATTTATTCAAAATTGTAAATATATTATTTTAGTCACACGAAGAATTTTTTTTGCAGATCATCTCATTTGTGGTTATGAGAATTTTAAATAAGTAGTAGAATCGCATGAATGTTTTCCAATGCTCTTATGGGTTTACATGCATGAAATCATTTTATATCTCTTTGATATCTAGACCATACTTTATTTATTTTATCTATTGAATATGGTTTGAAAGTGTCCCATCATGATATGTGGATGGCTAAATCCAATGGAATGAATCTTAAGAATGCATTTATTTCTATATCATCATTTATTTGTATGTTTTGAGAACACTTGGTCCACTCTTAGGTGCATCTATTGAATGTTTACATTTTGATATTTAAATTGTTTTGAGTATTTTAGTGTGTTTGAAAAGAAGAGCACCACCTCTATAAAAACATAGAGGGAACCTAAAGATAGACCCTAGGAGGTTGATTATTTTCCATAACATAAAAAGAAATCAACACTTTATAAGCACCTAAATTAATCTCAAAGTCCTTTACTAGCTTACCCACATTCTGTTTCAACTCGAATTCCATTTCTACATGTCTATAATCATGTTGTTCTATTCGTAGGTTTTTAATATTATGTAATGTAGTATGTGAAATAAAAGACTCAATAACACTAAGGCATATTAAAATTACAAAAAAAATTATCAATTTTACCTATAGTCTCCAGAAAAATGGATTGATGTTAATCTTAGTGGTTGTTCATTGCTACATGAATATGTTGGGTGTTTCCTAGATATCCAACTATAGTTTTTTTCTATGTTTGGTTAGATTTCCCCTGTAACTAAGGAAAATCCCTATCATGTGTGTACCTCCAATGGTCGAACACCCCCCTCTTGGTAGCTTGGCTCCCACTACCGATATAATCCAAAATGTTGTGCTAGAAGATATTGAGATGTTGTGTGATATTGTTTCCCCGAACATAATTCTTGTGTCTAATTAGATTGATGTGTTTCCAATTAATATTGTTGCACTAGCATTCAATATGATAACCTCTATGTTCCTAATGATCATATTTGGTTATAAAGCATTCATCCAATCTATATATCCTTACAAGCCATACTACTTCCATTAAATATCAATGCACCTACTTTTCTCGAAAATCCTATACTAATAGATCTTAGTGCCTTCCTTTAACCACCAATTAGAATCTCCTCGTCAGTAACAATAGTTCTTTGAACTACCTCATGCAAAGTGTGAAGCATAAAGATCCTCAACTTTTCCTAGATGTTTAGTTAAGACCATATTAAATGCTAGTTATGATCATAGGTAATATATATTGGATTTTTGGGCTTCCTATATTTATTTTGGTGGTAATGTAATCAAACTCTATGAACAACAATAAAGTTCATACACTTAAGAAATATTTAATGTTCATATTTAATCCGAGTTTGAAGGTCGAATGTATGGTAACGTGGCAATTTCCCCAATGCTTGATCCTGGGATAATTAAGGGATTATCGAAGGTATGTTCGTAAGAATTATGTTGCTAGTCCATGGTAAAATATGGTTAGCATTCTCCACATCTCAATGCTATGTGACAATTGTATATTATGAGGAACTCAAATTTAAGTTGGATGGATACTCGACTTAGATATATATATATATATATTGCATGTTGGAGATTCACGTTAACTGTATGATGCACAAAATCACTCTCGCACTATACTAGATATAGTAGAGATGCAATTTTATTAATTAGAGATGTGGATACAATTTGCAAATCGGATGCAAATTTGTTTTAAACCCATCTGAGGAATACACTTTACTAATAGTTCAAGGTATTTTTCATTAATTATTATCACGAAACTATATGAATTACAATTTAAGGGTTTGGTAGATGATCACTCTGGCCTCTCATTTAACCAACATATGGGAAAGAACATTTACATGTTTGATAGAATAAGTGGCATAACCTTGACTCCTTTTAATTACAAAATGACAGTTGGAATATAGTTGCATACAAATTATTAACTTGGTAATAGAAAGATTTAATGTAATATTAAAGTTAACTGAAATTTTTCCATGTTGAAATTTATATGTCAGAGAATGTTAAGGATGCTCTGTACTTAAGACTCGGACTAAATCTCTTATTACAAGGCGTTTTGATATGATATATTCACCCATGGGGTTCCAAAATGAAAATGATACACAAGCTGCATCAATATTGTATATTGAAATATGATAAGTTTACTAATTGGTTTTTCAGATGTATTTGTTGCATAGTTTATATCAATGCTGTAGATGTATTTCCGATTTTACATTGCAAAACTTTATGGCAAAGTGCGACAACTAAAGCCTAATATACAAATTAAAATTAAACGATACATCTACAAAAAAACAAGAACAACAATTGAAATCAATAATATTATTATTTAGAACTCCAGATCGTATTCATTAAGGAGATCGGAAACTTTCCCCCTTTTTGCTTGGTCTAACAAATTCATTACATTCTTATTTATATTTATATAAGGAAATATTAGAATTTTTAAGAGATAATTCCTCTTCTAGATTTTTGAAAGAAGTCGAGAAAAAAACTTCTTGATTTTAGGAACGTATCATAACATTTTTCTAAATAAACAATTTTTTTTCTCTTTTAATTACATATTGTTTCTAGACTTTTTACATAATCTACAACATATTTAATATGTAATAATAAAAATCCCTCTAAATATAATTGTTAGCCATTAATGCTTTTTCTTTAGCTTATTAACTTACGGGTTAAGTTTGGTTTACCATAACAGTGAATAGTTTTCTCTGTGCCATTAATTGATAATTTAATTTCGACATTTTTTCTAAAATTCATCATATAATTAACAATTCGATTAATTATTAAAATTATTCATCCATAACATTTTTAATTACTAAAATATTCATAACCATTCGATCCCTATTCATAATTTTCAATATTGAATAACTCAACATAGCAAGCAACTTATTACAACATATGTATAGCTAGAATTTATCTAATTATCGTAGAGACTAAATAATAATTTCGTATTTCACTCAAGAATAATTATACTTCTAAATTCTCATAATTTCACAATATAATAATAATTTGAATAATTAAATTATCATTCACCACAAGAATGTATGAAGTTAGGAGGCTTTCTTGCAATCTCGAATAACCTTCCAATAGAAAGTGAATCAATGTTTCTTGTGAACTTATGAATTCTTTATTGTCTTATTGAAAGTCACCAATTTATCAGTGAACCTTCTTTCTTTTTCTTTCGTAATTCTCTTTCTTCATAAATACCTTAATTGTAATAAAACCATAATATATATAAATAAATAAATAAATAAATAAATAAATAAATAAATAAATAAATAAAGAAGAGCATCACCAAACTTTAAATATTTTCACTCTACACAATCTCCACACATCAAGCTCACAACAATACTCAAGCTAGTCACTCCATATATATTTTTACATTACCAAAATTATTCTCAATTAAGGTGCATAAAAAGTAAGTCTCCCTTAATTTGATCTTCTTTTATGGGATGTGTCAAGTTTTGACCATTTCAATATCTTATATTATTTATGAGGACTTTTCTCTCTCACTCACATGTTTTCTAACTTTACGTGTGTTATCACTCGATTCCTTTTCACATTCCACAATTTCGGTGTTTCTTTTTTCTTTAACCTAAGTTAAGTATTAAGTGTCAAATCATGTTTATAACCCCCTTTTGTCTCTAAGTTCAATTTTTTTTAATTAGAGATACCAATCTATGCTTCTTTCATATTGAGGATTTTCAGGAATATATTTTCCCTATTATTAATTAGATTATATTTATTTTATTACACCCTTCAGTGTTAGTATTTCAATCAAAAGTTTTACTTTTATTTTTTTTGGTTTAATTAGAATATCTTCCTCGTATGTTTAATAATAGCTAGAGTATTTAGTTAATTTATGTTATTTCATTTCATTTTTCTTGATTATGGTATCTATATATTATCATCATTTTTTTTTTCCTAAATTATTTAGAATTAACAAATTCACTAATTAAATTTCCATTCGCCTATTTACATTTAACTTAAGTATTTCATTATTTATCTTGAATATCAATTATCTTTCTATTTTTTCAATAGTAAAGGTTTCAAGTTATTTATTTTCTTCAAGAATTATCTCGTGTAATTCCGAGGGTGCCACAACACTTTAAGTATTTGAGAGTAGTTGTGAGAAACATCAATGCAATGATATAGACAACCATTAAATCCATGGTTTTCTTTGTTATGAGACTAATGATGAATGAAGGTTAATGTATCCACCTTAATGTGCACCTGCCTTTATTTATACCTTGTGAGTGACCAAGTCTATGTCCACCCTTATGGCATCTGCATGCAACTTCAAGGTGAAAGTATTGCACTTTCCAACCCAACACATGGCCTAAGTGCTAGTGAATTAAATAAGAGATGTTGTTCCACCCCTACAAGAAAGATCCAACTTTCTCCATGTAGCCCCATTACACATAATTACGTCATTCAACAAACACATACCTTGTGTCTGCATCTACTATACATGTGATAAGTGTTCTATAAACATATTTATCATTGATCATTCAAATTCATCAATAACTTTAGTCATTAATGAAACCAAAGTCCTACTCAATCGTGTGCATATATGACATCATGTCACTTACCCCACTTAAAAAATTATCAATAACATTAGAAAATTATTAATAACATTTGATCATGAAAGATTAAACATCATAAACTATATGTATTACAAATTCTTCAATATAAGAAATATCAAATCTAATATCAAAGCCCATCAATTTAATTTATCATGATACTCAATAATAAACATACCAAATATCATCGAAGAAAATATCTAAATCATCAGTATCTAATGTCCTCAAAAAATAATGTAACAATCATAGTATCATCTCAAAGTTAAAGTAAATTGAAATGGCTATCACAATATCAAAATAGGATGAGGCACTACACATGTTACAATTTATTTTACAATTTTCAAGGAAATTGAATTGTATTTAAATCGAATATGTTATTTTTTTCATGCTACTTATTTGTTCTATGACATGCATATTAGTCTTTGAGCATAACGTATGGAGATGATGAAGAAAAAAATTTAATATCTATCTTAAGAGAATAAACATATCTTAAGAGAAAGAGGTTTTAAATTTTGGAATTGGAAAACAATTTTGAATTCTAGAAATTTTTGTATTACAAGGGAGACTTGCTCAAAAGGATAAATAATAAAAAAACTGTATTAAGTGAAATATGTTTCAATTAGTATTATTTTTGTGGTAGCTTATATTTCTAATAATTTTTCTTTTATATTCATTTATTAATTGGAATATAATATATTATTTCACACATATGGTAATGAAAGTGGTTTGAAAGAATAAAGGAGATTGACATCTTTTTTTTTTGTAATCTTGGTATATCTTTTCTTTCCATTATAATATAAATAAGTTACAACCACATAAAAATAAGTTAGGCGGTCTCAACTTTACCATCGTCAAACCAAGTCTGTTGACCACCTAACCACATGATAAGCCATCTATTAGAAAAAAATACTGAGTCTATCTATCCAAGCTATATAAGTTTGATTATCATGTCCACATCCATACTCTTTTTTCCTACACCTACATATGACTGTAAATTAGAAATTAAAAGCTATCCGCATAAAGACTAATAAAAAATAACTGAAAGCAAGCATTATATTCATCCTTCTCAGTGGAGGAAAATTCGACTAGGGCTAGATATTTAGCACTCAATCCTAGTAGCTTTGTCTATGATAACAGAGAAGGGAAGTGTCTCTCCATGCACCCAAGGCATCCTTCTTGTTTTTTCATTTGAAATTGCAGCTTTTGAAAATCTTGTTTATAATTAAGGAAATCTTGAACAATAGTCGCCATGATCACCAAGATTTCCTTCATGGCCTTTCCCAGGAAAATTTTCATCATCTAGTATAGATACAGGGTCTTTTTAAATTGAGTCACTTATGCTCTAGTGTGACCAGGATCCAGAATCAGGAGTCTCGATTCCTCCATTTCGACTTAATTAGCACTCACCTAGTAGTTTAATTCCTCCTCCCATTCTTCTATCAACCTTATGATCTCATTGTTGGTGCCTTCCCTGTATTTTGTGGCTGCTTCATTTGTAAGGTTAGCCACTGGCATTCTGCCACATCGCTTGCCTGAGGAGCTTGGTTCATCCTCCAAATCAATCACCCGAGGTCTCTTGCCTTGGCCCTTACCTTTCTCCGTTCTACCCATTGCCACACTGTCTCGGTGCTTACCTGCAAAATCCTATGGAAATGCGGAAACTAGCCTCGATATTCTTCGTGCTTGAGAAGGATTACCGTGCTGAGGACCTTATATGGAAACAAAACACCTGAATTTCCACAACATTATGTTTTTTTTCCATCACCCACAAGCTCTACCATTCCACAAAGTTTGCCACCCTAACTTGGCTTGCATTCACTACCCTGTTATAGACATATTTGGGCACTGCAACCGCAATCATACATGTCCATAAACCAAGGGATTCTAAGTCCCTAAAAGTGTTGTTTCATACCCTAAAGGAGCAAGGTCAGTTGATTACATCATTTCCGAAAAGTTCTCCCTGAAAAACTGCTCAGAACTGGTCAAAACTGGATCATCTCACTTGCTCCATGGTCAGGGTGTGATGCATCTCACCTACTACACATGGGAGGTGCGATGCATACTGAAAATTCCTTCTATAGGGTGCGATGAGCGAGAATAGACAAGTGGCAGAGATAGTTTGCTAAGTGGATGATCAAGGAATCTTCTAGAAACTTCTCTTTGACACTTGCCTCTCAGAATTCGCCCAGGGATGAGTAAGAGATCAATGAAATCTCCAATTGGAACCAAGAACTATCAGTGGAATGACACTAATCAAAAACCCAGAGCTGACTTACACCTCCGCAAATATCTATATATGGATCCCTCATCTTAGAGATCCAAAGGCAAGGGGTTGGAATTTGGTAACTTGCAAAGAGGTGCTGCTAGTTTCTCTCTGAAGACATTGTTGGGTGATCTTGCTTTTTGTGAGGTGAAGAGGGCTTTCAAGCTGGGAGGATGGCGCTGGGTCAGACCAAGTGGTTGTAATCCTCTCTTCTATGACTTTTACTGATAAAGCTATTTGAGTTTTCCTCCATATTCTTGTGTATCTCTGAATATTATGTTTGTTATATGCATTTGTATGGCCAATATATATCTGATCCTATATTGTTTACAGTGAAAGATCTCTATGCTTTGATGGTATTATGCTGCTGTGAATCTATAGGTGCTCTTTGAAGCTGGACAAGTAAGGAAGCAGTGGCGAGATTCTGTCAAAGGGGAAAGGAAACAAGCAAGGAGCCAAGCGGAAGACTGAGGTTGGTACTCTCTGCTTCTTTCCCATCTCTCTCTCGTAAAGGAAAAACAAGTGACTTTAATCTGTTTGTTTCTAAGATAGCTACCCGTCTTAGTGGGACTAGCAGATCTGCATAGACACTAGATTTCCCGATTACAAAATGGCGACTCTGCTGGGGAGCGATTAGTTTGATTTCTTGTCTCTATTTGTTTGATTCATAAACCACAGACAGAGCCTGAAGTCAAGCCAGCTAGCCTTCGAACTGTGTTTTCTATGCAAGTGCAAAGTAGATCAACGCTGCTTCAGTCAATCTCCAGGTTTGTTTATGAACAGAACAATTAACTTGCGAACATCCTAAGTGCCCTAGAGGTAGCTTGAGTAACCTCATTAGATCATCCCTATACTTTGTAGTTACTGACTATCATTTGCTCGACCTAAATCCCTGGACTAAATTGCAAACTGTGACCAAAAACCAAGTTGAAGTCCCGTTCCTTGACCATCGTGCCCTCTCCTTTAGTAAATCTGGATGCATCGCACCTCCCGTGTGTAGTAGGTGGGATGCATCCCTGTTTCCCTGTGTTACAAGTGCGATGATCAAACAAGACTAGATCTGGGATGAAACCCCCTTCTTTGCAGCATCCAACCTCTATTGTACAAAGAATTGTGAATGTTTTTATGTATTGTGCACCATTTACAGTTCTCTTTTACAAAATAGTAGCTTAATCGAATTGTCCTTTTTTTATTTGGAAGTGTCGCAAGTGTCGTTTTCAGTCAAAGAAAAGAATCCTACTATTCTTGATAGTCGATTGTACTGGAAGTCTTGTATTTGATCTGAATTTATAAGTATTTCAAGTGTCGAAAGCAGTTTTCAATTCAAAATCGCAAAGAGTCGTCTTGTCTCCTTTTCGTTTTTTGAAAAGAAAATTGTTAGTACTGTCGCTTTGAAGGAAGGAATAATTTATATTTGTACTTAGCATTCTTTTGTCATTCACACATTAAGAAAGCAAAAAACAAATACATGCATGTGCATTTTCATTTAGACTGCTTGTTGATTGTGATTTACGACAATGCATCTAGTGTGTTCTATCTGCTCTATGTTGAAAGGATTTCAATTCTCTTTCCTTAGTAGCTAGGATTTTCATTGCAGAAAGAAGATTAAACAACTGTTTATCATCTTAGATTACATTTTAGGAATTGTATATCTACATCACGCGGTGAACCTGAAAGGCAAATTTCTTAAGAAAGATCAACTGTAAAATAAATTCAATGAAAAAAAAAAACGCTTTGGAACCTAATGCACAACATCTAGAAGTCTAGGCTAGAGATGTATTCCGGCATCGTAAAGCCTGGTAGCTGTCGCTTTCACCATAGGTTGGTTGATTCCTCCTCTTTGAGATGACAAGTGCCAGTACGGACTTGTGCTCCCACGTACCGTCGAGTATATATTGGGAGACCATAATAGCCTATATCCTTTATCCTTAGGAAGCCGTGTCTGGCGCCCTATCGATCGCAATGCACTAAACACAGCATTCAGGAAGATTGATTGTCGTACCGTAAAAAGTATTCTACAGTTTTGCGATTGGTTTGGTAATCCCTCTGTCTAGATTTCCAGAGCAGTCTCTTTCATTCCTTTTTAGACTCCTTAAAGGAAAAGGTCCATCTGAGAACTTGTCACTTCAAGCTC
Organism: Pinus tabuliformis; assembly: GCA_031772625.1. Classification (NCBI taxonomy): domain Eukaryota; kingdom Viridiplantae; phylum Streptophyta; class Pinopsida; order Pinales; family Pinaceae; genus Pinus; species Pinus tabuliformis. The sequence continues at coordinate 1,022,445,780 of CM062805.1, forward strand.
ATTAAAAATTGAAGGCAACTAGAGTCATCTTTAGCTTTTTCTGGACTCTTAAAAAGTGAAAAAGTAAGTTGTGTCAAAGCGTCTAAAATTCATTTAATACGGAATAACATTTTCCCCTCTTATTTTGAGTTGATCAAATAATCCGCAATCGTGGAAGAAAGTCAATCAAAACCTCGTCGTTCGCAGAGACTGACGAGTCAACCATCTTTGACTCCGGAAACCAAACCATTCCAGGTCAAGCGAACTCATTTAACTGGATCAAAGTCTCCTGGTTTGTTTGAAACTTGTGTTTTAACATCCTCTAAGACTCTAGTTACTCCAACCATTTCTAGTATCCTTGTCTCTACAGAAGAAGTTCCGCAGTTACAAGAGGACATTAGAACTGATCCTAGTGTAACAATAAACACTTCTATTCCTGAACCAACTCCATCCAGGGTTGATTCAGAAGGTGTTACCCCTCCAACATATATCGTTGCAGAATCTATACCTTCTTCGGCACCAGAAATATTTTACGGACCTGACGGTCTGCCTCTTCCACCTGGATTGATTGATATAGAAGATATTACGGAGGATCTTCCATCCAGTACTCCATCGCATTTTGGGACTGAGATCCACCTATATCCTTCTACTTCAGAAGTTAATACCCCTTCATTGCAAGTTCCTGTAGAAGCAATGGGAAGTCTTTTGGATAGACTCAATATGTCTGGACAACCATCAACATCTAGGACTGTCTCATCCAATACAGCGGTAGCAGAACCTCCTGCCACCACTCCAACGATGTTCACTGGTATACCATCTGTCCCAACTAGCTCTCAACCGCTAGAAGGAGTCCACCCAAGGACTATTTCGACAGTATGGTCTGTTCCCGTTTTTTCATCCGGAATAGTATCTGGAATCTCTTATGTTGAATCTCAACAAATTTATCCTTCACAACATCAATTTGGGCAGTCTAGTCTCCAAACGCCAATCATTCCCTTGAGCACTGGATTGCCGCCATATGAGAGTTCGCAACCGAATTCGGGTCAAATTGGAATCACATCCAACGGTTGGGTGCCAATACTGCCTCAACAACCAAGAGTTGTATACTCAATGCAACCGATTCTCCCTGTGTCAAACATCCCCGCTACACCAGCTGTTGTGACAGTGTCGCAAGTACAAGCATTTCCTGTTATATGCCAACCTCAAGTTTCTCAGGTCATTATACAACAGCCTCTTATCTCTGCGACACAACTGCAATTACCAGTTAGTGGCTCCTTAACTGGAGCGACTCAGACTCAAATGGGTACTATTACCCCTCATCTTGGTCAAATGTCCAGTATTGGGCAACAGCAAATGGTTTCACAACCATGGTTGATGCAATATCAACAACCGCAATTCCAACAAGCTTACCAAGGACCTGAGCAGCAAAAATTTGCAGGTAATGAGCAGTTGTATATTCAAAATGGTTATAAACAATGGTCTCAAATTGGTTATGCCCAACCACCTTATCAAAGTTATTAGCATCAAATGCATTATGCTGGTATGAAAATACCCACTGCTCAGGCGATCCCATCTTATCCTAGGTACGCTTCGCCGAAGTTGAATCAACAGTTACCCTTCATGGTGACTCTAGAGTTACCAGATCTAAATTGGCTAACGAACGATCCAATCGCTTATGCCCCTTGGTGGCCAGCAATTCCTCATAAACTTCTGTCATATATTCCTAAATTTAATGGAAATCTGGATGAAGACCCGTCGAATCATGTGATGACCTTTCATCTGTGGTGTTCATCCAACGCTCTCAATGATGATTCAATTCAGCTTCGCCTTTTTCAGCGAAATTTAACTGGTCTAGTAGCAAAATGGTATATCGAGTTGCCTAGAGCTTCATTTGATAACTTCAGCACCCTTGCCACAACCTTTTTTAACCCATTTTCAATTACCAATAAGGTATGAAATAGGAACAGAGCTTCTTACCAATTTCAAGCAAACGACAGCCACTCACATATTCAATCATATTCATGAATGGCGACGTCATCGTAGAAAGGTGAAAACATATGTTCCTGATCAGCTGCTAGCTGAATGGTTTATTAAGTCATTGTTACCTTATATTACAGAAGATGTGGCAAAGGGAGGGGTCGTCATTGAAGAGCAAGTTATTGCTCGTGTGTAATATCTAGACTTGATCTATACTCAGTCTGGAATGCTCTACGACAAGATCCCCGATGCTCCCAGACCGGATTTTTCCATTCCTCCTCCTCCTAAATCAAACAAAGACTCTCACGGCGGCGACGGCATGATAGGTACGATGAGCACAAAATCAAAAAAGGCTACATCTAAGAAAGGCCGTAAGATTTCTGATAAAAATGCAAATGAAGAAATTCTAGCCTCGGAGGTTAATGCCATGTTGAATGACAAAGGCAAAGAACCAAAGTAACCAGGGGGCAAGAAGAAAGGGAAGAGAAAAAAGAAGAAACAGGATGATTCGTCTCCTGAAAAATCTTCTGCAAATCCTTCTCAGCAAAAGAAACCCACTCAGCCATGCCTCATATGTGATGAGGATCATTGGACGGGAGATTGTCCATATAAAGCCGAAGTTAAGAAATTCTTTAAGAATTCAAAAACCTCAGCAGTATTGACTGATTCGTTTCCAAACCCAGGAACCAATCTAGTTGCTAGTGACAATGCTTCCCCATCCCAAGTGCTTACGTTGTCCATTTCAAAACAGAAAAATGATGTTTTGATATCGACAAGGAATAAAGATTATGGGAATCCACAGTTGTTGAACAACAAGGCTACTGATCAACCTAGTAGTTCGACAACAACTTCGACCGAAGTTGTGCCAACCATCATTCCTGAGCTAACGATAAAACACCAAAGGGAGTTATACACAAATCGACATTTAATCCTCGCGCCAGAGTGGCACAGAATTATAATATAGTAGAGGACCTAGCCCAATCGTCGTTTGCTATGTCGACACTTGAGGTACTGCAAATTTCCCCTCCCAAAAGCAAGCTTTATTATCAGCAATAGGAGGGATTGACCCAGAGGATTCCAATCTTGTGGCCTTTAATCATAAATGATATGACCCACAGTTACCAGCTCAGCTCGCTTTCATCATTCAAGTGAAAGCCCTCAACAAAACTATCCATCGAACAATTATTGATGAGGGGGAATCTACATGCATTATGTCAATGAGTTGCTGGAAAACTTTAGGCTCACCACCATTGTCGCGATCATCGACAATGTTAAAAGCCTTTGATGGATGAAGATACATGTAGTGCCCACTCTAGTTTCCTGACCCTAATACGACATTATCTTAGACACTCTATTCTTCGAGGACCTCAGATTGAGGATATGGACCCATGACACTATTATTAGCGATTTAGATATTCATGGTTGTGATGTTATGAATGCTTTCCATTGATATTATGGTTGCATGAATGGTTATGTATCTTATCTATCAGCATTCTGATGATTGCAATATTAAATAGTTAAGTTGGTCTCTATTTGAAATTATGACGAGGGTAGTAAAGAATATGTATGCGCTCTACTAAAAGCATAATGAGGATAAATTTTATGGATAGGTATATTTCTACGATGTTACGATGTTGATAGCTTAATGAATAGGTATGTTTCCATTGATGATTATTGATGATAGCCATGAGGGATGTGTCCCCTATGTTACCTACTTCCTTTAGTTCAAACTTACAATGGACAATGATGTGAATGACCAGGAATTGTTAATGATGCTATTATGATAATTGACTAACATTGAGAAACCTTGTTACTGATGATTATTGAGTATGGCAGGAAACCATCAGAGGCACTCGCATATGACATGTCGATGACACCTGGTTTGATGAAAATTTATATTACTTTATCTTTGAAAGTCTAAGTCAATCTTGGAATCTGCCATATATGTTTAACTATATTCAGATGATATATTAATGGTTGCAGGCACAGATTAGTTGCTTGACCGAATGACTCACATATGGGTGATGGGGTTGTACAAGTGGATGGAACTACATGGGAGGGGTGGGACAGAGTCCCTGATCTCACCCACTAGCACTCCCGCCGTGACTTGGGCTGGAAGGGTTGAAGCACCTTCGCCTTGAAGATCATGATGCCATGAGGGCAGGTTCCAAAGTTGAGTCGCTCATGAGGACTTTACCCGGGGGCGCGCATCAAGGTGGATTCCTTGATCCCTGACACCATTAGTCACACTATAGCAGGCAACATAAGAGATGATAGTGGTCTATGACGTTGCACTATATTTTCCCCTCGTAATCACTGGATGCTTGAAGGGCAAGTGGTGTGGCACCCTTGGAACTTCAGGGGAATTTCTTGAAGGGCACGACCAACTTGGCACCCTTGGCATCACAAATAAAATATTAGGTGTGGCACCCTTGGAACTTCTAGGGAAGTTCTTGAAGGGCACAACCAAACTGGCACCCTTGACATCACAAATAAACTATTAGGTGTGGCACCCTTGGAACTTCTAGGGAAGTTCTTGAAGGGCACAACCAAATTGGCACCCTTGACATCACAAATAAACTATTAGGTGTGGCACCCTTGGAACTTCTAGGGAAGTTCTTGAAGGGCACAACCAAACTTGGCATCCTTGGAATCATTAAAAATAAATAATAATAAATAAATATAAGCAAGGAATGAAAACTAGGTAAATTTACATCAAGGGTAAATGATGATTAGAAACCAATGTAATTAAATCAAAAATAAAACTTGGAATAAGGAGGATCATAGGAAGAATTAAAATAGAGTACCTTAAAAACTCTACCCTTCCCATTTTGGAAAATACTAGGAAGATTATGTGGTTTAATTAGGAAAAAGGGGAAAGACAAACATAATGGTAAGGATAAAGATTAATCCTAAACTAATTTAAACCTAATTAAGAAAAGGGGAAGGTGAATTAAAATGAGAATAATAAATTAAATTTAGAGAAATGTAGAGAAGCTCCATGTGTCAACAACCAACATAGAATATCCATCTAGGAGATAACCTGAGTTAAATTAGGGAGTAGATTGGGGATAAAATCTTGACTCATTAATTGACTTCAAGTAATGAACACAAATTAAGGAATAAAAGGGGGGAATAAATAGACAACTAGGAGAAGAAATAGGAATCTTGTTGAGGTGAGGAAAATATTAGTTTTAAATAAAAATTTAAGTAAATAATTTTGGGAGACCCTTGATGTGAGAATGACACATGGGTGGGTGAATAATCAAGTTATTGAATTATAAAAAAATAATTAATTATGCATGACATGACAAGTGTCACCTATGAGGACTCCTATAAAAGAAGGGGCAATCCATGGGAGAAGGGACTTTTGGGAACCCTATTGTTGGATGGATGAGATGTTGTGAGAGCAGTGATTACGAAGCTATAGTGAGTTTGGTGAGGTAGAGGATTTAGAGAGGGGACTCTTGAGCCAAGGTGTGCTCTCCTCTACTAGCTAGTGCTTGTCTCCATTGTACAACCCCATTGCAGCTCGGGGGTCCGCGGGGAAGAAGAGTACCCAAGGAGTAGGCTGGGAGGTTAACCGGTGAGTCTTCGCATTCGATCAAGTGCGTCATCATTCACTCGCGGAGGTGACCAGCTACAAGGGAATACCAGCAACAACAGAGCAAGCGGAGTCTCGCCTTCTGGTGAACGGTACATATGTATTTCATTACTATTGATCTTAGTTAAAGGTATGAAAATGTTATGGTATGTTTCCTGAAATGAGTGGTAGGAATGTGTGTGCTAAATAAATTTGAATTTCAATGCATTTCTTTTCTGGTTGTCATTGTTGTTTAAAAAAAAAAAAAAAAAAATGTACATAGGCTCAATGTGGTCCTTACACTTGGTATCAGAGCTATGTTGAACCCTTGAGGCCTATGGGCCCATGCATGTATGGCTAGTTTTGTTAAATAATATGATGAAAATCTCTAACTAATGTGACGAACTCCGACCTCCTCCTTTGTTTATCCCTTGCAATTTCGTCTGGCGGGGAATTTTAAAAAAATCTTTGCTCACAAATTCATCAATTTTAGTTGTTGCCCTGTTTTTTTTTCTTTGAAATTCTATCCGCCGAGAAAATCTAAAACATCTCTGTTTAAATTTCATGAATCTGGTCCTTACACTTGTTAAACTAATCTGTGTCGTTTACCATCTAGAGTGTGCTCGGCCGGGGTGTGCAAATGGCTTTGACGCAGTGTGAACCTTTTCCCTTCTATCTCAACACCGCCGCCGACGCCTTCCGACCAGTTCACTGACCATGATGTCGTGGCCCCTGTTGTAATAGATTCTGCAGAGCCTGCCCAGGTCTGGATAAATTATGGCATGTCTCTTCACCACCTCGATGGGAGACTGATGCGTCCCGTTCATGCAGGCCTTCCATTCCTCCTTGAGTTTCCCCCTTCGGACCCTCTTTGTAGTCAAACTCACTCTCGTACTCTGTCATGGCTGCAACGTTAGGCAGTGACTGAGCTATGCATCCATGAAAATGTATCCTGACCCTGCATCCACAAAAGCATGAAAGAATCCCTATAGCTGATCAGCCGCTCCATGAGTGCATTGATTCTTGCAGCCTCCCTGAGTGCATTGATTCTTGCAGCCTCACTGAATGCATTGATTCTTGCACCAGTGCATCCTTACTCAGCTGGCCTAAAATTAAAATTTAACTCCCAGACTTCGGCTCTTTCATTTCCGTTAGAGAGAATTGAATTAAATTGGTGAGCAGGCGAGGTGAGGCGAAGGATTTTATAAACGGCGCGGAGCGGATGGCTTTATAGTCGAAAAAGCTTTTCTCTGTCAATTCTTTCCCTCAGGCCCTTCCACCATACTTACTTACGCTCCCACCCTGCAAACCAACGGCGTTTATCATTCGGCTAGCTTACACGTGAGAAAATGTATTTATCGGGCGTGTGTGTTTTCTTGGTTATCTCATCAATCACTTTCTCACGGTAAATTACAATTTACTCTTAGGTCTTCAAACACCCTTGAACACTCGCCACAGTAAATTACAATTTACACACCGCATAGCGATATCAATATTGGGATATCAATGTTTACATTTTAATCCAATGGTGAACATTCCAGCAAATTATTACTGGGTGCTTATTTATCACCATTTTTAAGAATGCTTGTACATTTACTGAGACCATCACTGCATATTTCCTGAGATTATCACTGTGTAATTACGAAGATCAGCACTCTTGCTACGAAGTCTATCTCTGAAACTGCACCGAGATACTCTATTATGATTATGCCTTTGCAATTATATCTACGTTACGGTCATGAACTCATTGTGTCATGATTATAACTGCGTCCAGAACGTGAGACAAGGTGTGTTTGCTAAGATCCTTATCATCATACTTACGCCTTGACTGTGACTATTCTTATAGAGTATTCTCAGTGTGTATCCCTTCATTGTTGAAGATACCGAGACCATGACTTCATCTTGTAAGTATGCCGAGACAGAGACACTGTGATTATAGTTATGCCGAGAGTGTAATATAACAGGTGTCAAGACTGTAGTAGGATCATTGTGATCCTCCATCATGAATGATTACGCTGAGACTGCAACTTGTGCCACTGCAAATATCCACGAAATTTCAGAGACCTCAAAATAGTGTCCTCCTGTAATACGAATTACAGACTCCTGCACCCATCGAATTAATTCAGAATGTCTGAGTTTCTCCTCTATACTGTACCCATGAAAATCACAAAGGAATCCGATTTTCCTGTCTCTGTTTTGCGCAGACCCTCACTGGATATATATAGTGGTTTTGTCTCTATAATTAGCCAACTTGATCAAGTGAACTGTTGTGTAAGACGACATGGCTTCTATTTAATTCTATTTAATGCCTGTACATTTTTCGTTTCTAAGAATGTTTGTACCGGGTGTTGCTTTGTAAAATGACTGAAGTAACCCTCTGTATTCTTGTGGCAATTGGCTCTTCCTCCCAGTTGACATCACTTGCTCCAGTCTTCGAAGCTATTTTTTTTTGGTTTCAACTAATGAATATTTTATTTTTTATTTTTACTCCACCTGAGCGCATACATTTTAATGGACCTACGAATTGTGCAGTTGTGCAATCTACGTTTCTTCAGCTATTTGAGTTTTCGTGGCATCACACTTAGTTTAGGATTTTGTTCACATGAGTACCACGATTCATGAAGATGTTGGTTCGGCTGTGCTATATTGGTAGATTGTTCGCAGTCGACCACAAAAAACCCAATTTGGATTTTCCGCACAACCCGCATTTGTTCTTTACATATTTCTTCGAAGGAGTTTGGCGTTCTCCATCTCAGTCTCACTTTGAAAAAGGCAAAAACAAACAACCGATGAGTGGAGGAGTCTCCTGATACATGAAAGTCGTACATCTCAAAGACGTCTCCGAAGAAGGAACAATGCAGTTCAGATATTTCAGAACATAGAGTTTACAGCAGACCTTAAGTATGGGGAGATGGGTACTCCCCTTGCAGGTAAGGAATCACAATCGGCTCTCTGTTTTTCATTTTGCCTCATTTTCTACTCACACCCAAAACCCCAGCTATTCAGAATCAGACCTGGAGAAAGCCACTGCAATTGTATTAGAAAACAAGGGCAAGTCCCTGTTTTCAGGACTGGAACAGTCTGGAATCCGTTGGTCGCCCCCATTAGTAGAAAAAGTTCTTAAAAACATATGGAATGATGGAACCCAAGCTTTACAATTCTTCAATTGGGTGGGGAAGCAAAAGAGTTTCAAGCATAGTCCAGATGCTTATAATTACATGATTGATATTCTAGGTAGAATGAAAGACTACCGAACTCTGTGGCATTTGATGTCCAATATGCAGAGGGAGGGTTGCCCCGTAACACCCAAAACATTTGCTATTATAATAGAAAGGTATATTGCAGCAGGGAGAGAGGATAAGGCAACGAGGGTGTTTTTTTTTCAATGCCTGAATATGGTTGCCCACCTGATTTACCTGCATTCAATGCTTTTCTGGATTCCTTATGTAAAGCAAAAAGGGTTTTAAGGGCTGATAGGATTTTTAGGGATTTAAAGTATAGGTTTCGTCCAGATAGCATTACCTATAATACCCTTGCCAACGGCTGGTGTATGGTGAAGAACATTCCCATGGCGCAAAGGGTTTTGAAGGAAATGGTTGACAAGGGATTTGAACCCACACCTGTGACCTACAATACCCTCCTCCATGGTTTTTTCATTACTGGTCAGGTGAAGGAGGCATGGTTGTTTTATAAGGAGATTAAGCGCAGAGGATTTTCACCGAATGTTGTGACCTATACGACAATAATATATGGAATTGGGATGGCTGGCAAGGTCGAGAAAGCGAAAAAGATCTTCGATAATATGATTGAGAATGACTGCCTTCCTAATGTCGCAACTTATAATGCGATGATTCAGGTGCTTTGCAGGAAAAAGTCTGTGACAGATGCATTTGAAGTCTTTGATGAGATGCTTAGGAGGGGATATTTTCCCAATTTGACTACTTACAATATACTGATCAGAGGGCTTTGCCATTCTAAACAAATGGAGAGAGCTTTGGAGTTCAAGAATGAGATGGAAGAGAATGGTTGTCACCCCGATGTTCGGACCTTCAACATTATTATTGGATATTTTTGTGATCTAGGTCAAATTGAAAGAGCTCTCAGCACCTTGAAGGACATGGGAGCTGGACCCTGTCTTCCCAATCTAGACACTTACAACATTCTCTTGAGTGCTCTGTGTGCTACACGAAAGTCAGATGGTCTACTGGAAGCTGGAAAGCTGCTGCAGGAAATGGTACAAAAGGGTTTTATTCCTCAGCGTTTTGTGTATAACCGTGTTATTAATGGACTTTTTCTAACCGGAAGTCAAGAGTTTGCAAAAGAACTTCTAAGAGCCCAGAGCCAGAGTGGGCGTCTTCCAAAACAGATTCGTATGTAGAGGAAATGCTAATTGTATTGCACCCTCATTTATATTCTCAGCCTAGATATTTTCTCAGTTCAGGTTGTACAAACGGTATTCATGTGGGCCGGTACTCTTATATATGCTTTTAATGAACTTTGAGAAAGAAGGAAACCAAAAGAACACTATCTTTGCATGAAGCTTTAACCCTAACCAACTTGCAAGAAAGTCATTTTCAAGAGAGTATGAAGGATAGCTGTTTATAGGCCAATTCACATGAGATTGGCCTTTGCTGGTAAAAGGCAGACGAATGTCCTCAGATCAGCAAAAGAAAAATGGCACGAGAATTATCAAATTTTAATTCCCATGTGCATTTGATAGGCAACCCAATGAAGCAGTCCAATTTAATCATGGACTACAGGCAGGGAGGGAGTTGGAACCAGAGGTCTTTATTGAGTTACTAGGCCTACATATCTAGGCTCTCTGGAGTGCACCTCAATAGTAGACAACCCTCCTTTGCCTCTGTGTTGTAGTGGAAACCATCAGAGGCACTCGCATATGACAGGGGTTCATAAAAGTAATAATAAGCATTATAAAAATATTTGATAAAAAAGTTCAAGGCATATCTTAAACAGTTTCTATAGTTTCAATTCAATTTTCCAATTTCCTGACATTAGCCATCTTACTGGCTTTCTTTTTAAGGAATTCTTGAACATGTATCTCTTTGTATTCTGGGTTTACCAGTTATATGGTGACGTAGAACTCTCAGTTGTCACAATTAATTCTTACATATATTGTTTCTCTGCTTTATTGGCAAAGAAAAATAAATTTGTTGAAGAGTATTCAGAAGCCTTTTCCATTCATTAAAACATGGAACATGTAATCATATACATTCGACATTTTCCATTCATTAAAATTGGGTAAATCTAGATATTTAAAATATCTTTCTTCGATATTTGTATTTCAATTTTCTTTGCAACGATTTTCCATTTCAATTGCATTTACAATTTTATGGATTCTGTGCGGTTGGTCGAGTATTTTGGTCTGTAAATTATTTGATATTTTAATGTTTTCGAGCAGGTTGTTTTGCCATGGAGAATTTAAGTGAGATATATTGAAGGTATTATTTTAATTGAAATAAAATTTCCAATAAAAATTTACAATGTAATTCTAATTATTTTAGTTTCTATTAAGTATTCAACTTTCTTGACTTATTGTGATTTTTCTCTTGACGTTTAGCTTGCTCATTTTGGTTCATTATAAATTGATACAATAAAAAGTAATCTAATATATAAACTTAAATCATAATAGTGGTAATAGCACTATATTTATTCTTGAAACTTCTATAAAGAATTTATCAAATTTATAATGGAATAAACCCCTTGCTGGAAGATGAAGTTTGATTCCAAGAGTTCAACCTTATTTAATATTTATTTTATCCAACAAAAAAGAATGATCCAGCAAAGAGTGATTATGTTCATGCAATGTCTAAATAGATCTTATTGTTTATCAATGGTAAAGGATTAACTGAGACTAATTCCAATTAGAACAATTGAAAATGGACCAGAACAACAAGAAGCAACATAGGAGCATATTACAATCATGATAATATTATACATTGTAATATTTATGATTTATATATTAATCTGTGTTTTGGCTCTTTCAAAATGGTCCACCATAGGCAACAGATTTTCAATTATATCACCTTGAATGTTAGATGCCAAACTTAGTCGTTCTTTCTCTGCTCTCTTCCTGTAATCTCACAAGGAGTTTGAGCTTCTCCTTGTTTGATTTAATTGACTTCTTTGTTCAATGTTTTGTAATGTACAAGAAAACTTTGCCTTTATGACTTTTTGGATTCTTTGCTAGTTCTTAATGCAGAAATAGAGCTATAGTATTGGTTTATGGTTATCTGGAGCACCATACTTCTACCAATGCCATTCGATACAGTCAATGATCATTTTAGACATGGGTTTCTCTCTATTGTTTTACATTCTGTGCATATCTTTGACTTCAATCCATATAGTTTTTAGTTCTGCTTGGAATCAAGCAAAGACTGGTAAATGATGTCTGCCTGCCATCTTTGGTCACTAGTGAAACTTGCTATATGCTTTGTCTTCCATTAGCTTGGATGGCCAAACTGCGAGAATATGCATTCCTCATCACCAGGAAATTAAGAGCCTTAATAGTCACAACACCTTTAAAGATTGCAACAATATTGCACTCCTTATCATTAGATTCAGTAGGATCAAATGAAGATAGGCCCCAGATAGCCTCACTCGCTTACCCTAGTGAAAGGAAGTAGGGTAGCTGGGTTTGAAGGGATGAAGGTTTGGACTACTCATTCATTGCAAGTGATGATTACATTCTATGTAGTTAACATCTTTTTATCTCTAGATAGTGTGTACCATTAGGTATCCACTAGAAAGGAGTGGTATGCATTTATTTTAAAGTGCAAATGGTAGTTGTACAGCATTGAACTTTCAGAACATGGATCATGAAGGTAAATCAAGTCTCTAAGAAGGTGTAGTAGGCATTGTTAGGTCCCCCTAGCAAGCAGTGGCATATGTTTATTTTCAAAGTGCAAATTGTAGTTCATAACAAAATTGAAGATTTAAAGGTGGATTACGTCATAGGTGAAATATCAAACAATAATTAACACAATTATTATTGACCATTACAAATATTGAAGTCCAAGCTTAAGGTGGGTAGTTCCTCCTATGAAAAAGGCATAGGCATCCCCTATGAATTTGAGTTAATACAAAATTATTGCTATCTTAAGTGCATGATTTAATGAATAAAACTAGAGAGATTTCTCCTAAAATAGCCAATTTGTAAATTGAAGGAAGGTGGGTGTGATTAATTGTTGCTTTAATTAGTTGTGATTTTGATTATGATGATTTTGTTGGAAAAGTTTATGTATGGAACTTCCTTTAACTATTAATTTTAATAATACCTATAATGTATGTTTTGTACCTTTATACAAAAAGTGGGTTGCAATGTTCCCCAGTTATAGTCCTTCAGTTATAACGGAATTCGTGTCATAGATACCTTGGGAAAATTTTAACCTGCCCACCAGAAGGTTAGCAAGAGTTTCAGAAAGGATTCTTAGAATATGTGTCGTCGTTTTTCCTTTATGTTCTAAGGACTTCGGGACGAAGTCCATTGTTAAGAGGGGGTGTATGTAGTGCCCACTCTAGTTTCCTGACCCTAATACGACATTATCTTAGACACTCTATTCTTCGAGGACCTCAGATTGAGGATCTGGACCCATGACACTATTATTAGCGATTGAGATATTCATGGTTGTGAAGTTATGAATGCTTTCCATTGATATTATGGTAGCATGAATGGTTATGTATCTTATCTATCAGCATTCTGATGATTGCAATATTAAATAGTTAAGTTGGTCTCTATTTGAAATTATGACGAGGGTAGTAAAGAATATGTATGCGCTCTACTAAAAGCATAATGAGGATAAATTTTATGGATAGGTATATTTCTACAATGTTACGATGTTGATAGCTTAATGAATAGGTATGTTTCCATTGATGATTATTGATGATAGCCATGAGGGATGTGTCCCCTATGTTACCTACTTCCTTTAGTTCAGACTTACAATGGACAATGATGTGAATGACCAAGAATTGTTAATGATGCTATTATGATAATTGACTAACATTGAGAAACCTTGTTACTGATGATTATTGAGTATGGCAGGAAACCATCAAAGGCACTCGCATATGACATGTCGATGACACCTGGTTTGATGAAAATTTATATTACTTTATCTTTGAAAGTCTAAGTCAATCTTGGAATCTGCCATATATGTTTAACTATATTCAGATGATATATTAATGGTTGCAGGCACAGATTAGTTGCTTGACCGAATGACTCACATATGTGTGATGGAGTTGTACAAGTGGATGGAACTACATGGGAGGGGTGGGACAGAGTCCCTGATCTCACCCACTAGCACTCCCGCCGTGACTTGGGCTGGAAGGGTTGAAGCACCTTCACCTTGAAGATCACGATGCCATGAGGGCAGGTTCCAAAGTTGGGTCGCTTATGAGGACTTTACCTGGGGGCGCGCATCAAGGCAGATTCCTTGATCCCCGACACCATTAGTCTCACTATAGCAGGCAACATAAGAGATGATAGTGGTCTATGACGTTGCACTATATTTTCCCCTCGTAATCACTGGATGCTTGAAGGGCAAGTGGTGTGGCACCCTTGGAACTTCAGGGGAATTTCTTGAAGGGCACGACCAACTTGGCACCCTTCGCATCACAAATAAACTATTAGGTGTGGCACCCTTGGAGCTTCTAGGGAAGTTCTTGAAGGCCACAACCAAACTGGCACCCTTGACATCACAAATAAACTATTAGGTGTGGCACCCTTGGAACTTCTAGGGAAGTTCTTGAAGGGCACAACCAAACTGGCACCCTTGACATCACAAATAAACTATTAGGTGTGGCACCCTTGGAACTTCTAGGGAAGTTCTTGAAGGGCACAACCAAACTTGGCATCCTTGGAATCATTAAAAATAAATAATAATAAATAAATATAAGCAAGGAATGAAAACTAGGTAAATTTACATCAAGGGTAAATGATGATTAGAAACCAATGTAATTAAATCAAAAATAAAACTTGGAATAAGGAGGATCATAGGAAGAATTAAAATAGAGTACCTTAAAAACTCTACCCTTCCCATTTTGGAAAATACTAGGAAGATTATGTGGTTTAATTAGGAAAAAGGGGAAAGACAAACATAATGGTAAGGATAAAGATTAATCCTAAACTAATTTAAACCTAATTAAGAAAAGGGGAAGGTGAATTAAAATGAGAATAATAAATTAAATTTAGAGAAATGTAGAGAAGCTCCATGTGTCAACAACCAACATAAGAATATCCATCTAGGAGATAACCTGAGTTAAATTAGGGAGTAGATTGGGGATAAAATCTTGACTCATTAATTGACTTCAAGTAATGAACACAAATTAAGGAATAAAAGGGGGGAATAAAGAGACAACTAGGAGAAGAAATAGGAATCTTGTTGAGGTGAGGAAAATATTAGTTTTAAATAAAAATTTAAGTAAATAATTTTGGGAGACCCTTGATGTGAGAATGACACATGGGTGGGTGAATAATCAAGCTATTGAATTATAAAAAAATAATTAATTATGCATGACATGACAAGTGTCACCTATGAGGACTCCTATAAAAGAAGGGGCAAGCCATGGGAGAAGGGACTTTTGGGAACCCTATTGTTGGATGGATGAGATGTTGTGAGAGCAATGATTACGAAGCTATAGTGAGTTTGGTGAGGTAGAGGATTTAGAGAGGGGACTCTTGAGCCAAGGTGTGCTCTCCTCTACTAGCTAGTGCTCGTCTCCATTGTACAACCCCATTGCAGCTCGGGGGTCCGCTGGGAAGAAGAGTACCCAAGGAGTAGGCTGGGAGGTTAACTGGTGAGTCTTCGCATTCAGATCAAGTGCGTCATCATTCACTCGCGGAGGTGACCAGCTACAAGGGAATACCAGCAACAGAAGAGCAAGCAGAGTCTCGCCTTCTGGTGAACGGTACATATGTATTTCATTACTATTGATCTTAGTTAAAGGTATGAAAATGTTATGGTATGTTTCCTGAAATGAGTGGCAGGAATGTGTGTGCTAAATAAATTTGAATTTCAATGCGTTTCTTTTCTGGTTGTCATTGTTGTTTTAAAAAAAAAAAAAATGTACATAGACTCAATGTGGTCCTTACAATACACTCCATACGAGATTTTAAGTACTTGCAAGTCGAACTTGGGGTCAAAATAGTAGAAATTGATGTGGAAGTTATCGATGGAAACCTCGATTACAACATCCTACTGGGAAGGCCCTGGATTTATGCTATGGCTGTTGTTGTGTCAACATACTTCAGAAAGATTGCATTTCCTTTCCAAGGAGGAATTACAATCGTCGACCAACAAACCTTCCTCCCCAACAGTTCACAAGTTACTGGAAGCATTCCAATGATCCATGAAAGCCCTCATTCGCTTCAAAATATCGGAGTATGCCTCCTGAAAGACCCTACTTTAATGGGTACTTTCACCCTACCGCCTCCGAGTAATCTGGCGGAAGTGGCCATGGTGGAAACCTGCAATATGATATCTTCTATATCTAAAAGATTCAGAAGATTCCCGAACATTTTGTCAGCATGGATCATCTCCATTGTAGAAATATTGTAGCAATCAATTTTCTTGGCCTGGGGGGCAAACCCAAATCAACGCTCATCGAGTGTTTGGATAGATAGGTCTAAGGAATATGGCACCTCTTCAGATCCTTGGTCGCATGTACATTCTACAGACAAAGGAATCATTCAGTCAATGATGATAGGAGAGGCACCATGGGAAGATTACCACCATCGTTCCCATCTTCCGGATCACCACGAAGATTATTCCAACAACCTTAATCATCCTTCAGTTTTTGATTTTCTATCAAATACTATAAATACAGTGGATTATGAGGATAGTTATTTTACTCGTTCAACCTCATTAAAAAATGAAACAACTCCCTTTCCAAATCGATTCTTTGATTACGACCTTGTAAAATCCAAGTCGAGTCTTTCAAAGATTTCGAAGGTAAACCTTCATTCCAACCACCGCGTTGAATGCAATGAAGCTTGGGGGGCATGCACCTCGATTTGCATCATTATGTTGGGGGCATGCGAACTTATAACAAGCATAGTTTCTCATTTCAAGCTTGTGTAAACATGAAACCGAATCTGAGCATATGTTGTCGCATGGTTCAAGCTCATTAAAAAATGAATCAGGCCACGAGTAGTTTTACACGAAGTTCAAGCTCGTTAAAAATTAAACCTACCAATGAGCATATGTTCCACCAGAGTTTAAGCTCATTAAAAAATGAACCCATCTCCGGTAAATAACCATTGTGAATGCATTATCATCAGCGTTTAACCTTGGTCGTGTTTTGACCATCACCTCCACTCTGTTGTTGCCGATCATTCGCCTCCATTTGATTGTTTACCCCTTTTGAGGAACAACTGTGACAAGTGATCCTATTAGCCACCTTTTCACATTGTCGTGATTAGAAAGTTCCAAACCTTACCTGGAACCAGTTGCTATCTAAAAACATCACTCGTTCCTCAAAAACCGAGTCTCCTTTAAGCTCTTTTCATCTGACATGTAAAATATGAAAATATTGCCAAGCGATTGGCCTCTCCAGCTTGTTAAAGTGATTGGAAGTGCTATCCCTTCTCTAGATTTTAATATTTTTGGACCTGAGGGATTATTACACAAAAAGATCGAGCGTTTGTCTTGTTCGGCTCGTTAAAACTATCGAAAAGTCATCCCTTTCGCATTTTTTATACTTTTTCGGACTTAAGGGATTATGTTACAAAAAAGGAATATTGGAGTCTTCTTTCCATCTCTTTTCAGACTCTCTAAAATTGAAAAGGACTGAGTTATCCTTGTCATTAAACTCGTTAAAACAATAGCGACAAACTTGTCCATTCAAACAAGAGTGAGTTTCACTGTTTCTAGGCTCGTTAAAACATAGCGACGGGTTTGCCCGAAGGGAAAATTATAGAACAAGCATATGTTATCATCCTCAAGCTTGACAAAAATAAAGAGGTACTGGTCAGAAATGACTAGGGAAAATTGGGAAGAAAACTTGAAGAAACTTTATTGGTAGCAGGTCACTCTTGAACATGACACTTTCACTCCATCACCATGATTGAGTCGGGTTGGGTTATTCCGTTCACCGGTCATATCACCATTGGTCCACCGTACCATCCACTTTTGAGGTTAACTCTACCAATCCATTTCAGTGTCGCCGATATGTTCAAGAGAAGTCGCTAAGAGAATTCACCTACCCAGCTTGTGTCTCATCCGCTACAATACCTTCACGCTTCATTCTTTCATGACCGCCATCCTAAACCTTGTATCATCAGATCATTTTCACATCTACAAGATCATTTTCTCCGTTCGTGTCATAGATGTGGGATCCATTAGTGCCCTCCTATGACAGGTCACTTCCTGTCGACATCAGCTCATTATCCAAGAAACTGACCTAGGGACAACCCTTCCAGTACTTTGAAGCTTGCATGCCTCAATGGCAAGTTTCTCACTTCCAGCAACAGGTTTACACTAATGGCCTTCGATCGAAAGATTTTTCGTGGTGTTCGACATCAACTCATGTATTCACACCACGTGAATTGCACTGCAGTACCTTGAGGGTCATCATCATCATAAATGATTCCTCTCACATCTGTTAACATCTTACATCATTGGCTGGTAATCAGGCGATGTCCTTCCATGTTCGACATCAAAACATCTTTTCACATGGATCGAGTTGTAATTTTGGGCGAAGATTGAATGAGTTTTGAAGACCCCGGATCTAGTTTCATCCATCTAGGCTATGATATAATTAGGAAAATAAAGACATCAAATGTACATCATTGTTGCACAGATAATCATCCAAATTAAGGGATGATGGCTTTACCAGAATCACCAGTCTGCACACAGACAGTTGTCTATCCTATGCACATGAAAATGAATTTATCAAGCTGAGCATGGGAATGCCGACCTCAGCTAGATCATGAAAATATTATGAAGATAATGTATTGTATTGTATCTTATTACAGGTCACCTTCTAGTGCGAAAAAACTCGAATCCTCATTATAAAGCATTTCACCTGACATCAAAAAGGATTTACGACCTCATACTTTAGGGGGCAACAATTATAGACATATTTGGGCACTGCAACCCCAATCATACATGTCCATAAACCAAGGGCTTCTAAGTCCCTAAAAGTGTTGTTTCATACCCTAAAGGAGCAAGGTCAGCTGATTACATCATTTCTGAGAAGTTCTCCTTGAAAACTGCTCAGAACTGGTCAAAACTGGATCATCTCACTTGCTCCATGGTCAGGGTGTGATGCATCTCACCTACTACACATGGGAGGTGTGATGCATACTGAAAAGTCATTCTATAGCGTGCGATGAGCGAGAATAGACAAGTGGCAGAGACAGTTTGCTAAGTGGATGATCAAGGAATCTTTTAGAAACTTCTCTTTGACACTTGCCTCTCAGAATTCGCCCAGGGATGAGTAAGAGATCAATGAAATCTCCAAGTGGAACCAAAAACTATCAGTGGAATGACACTAATCAAAAACCCAGACTTGACTCACACCTCCGCAAATATCTATATATGGATCCCTCATCTTAGAGATCCAAAGGCAAGGGGTTGGAATTTGGTAATTTGCAAAGAGGTGCTGCTAGTTTCTCTCTGAAGACATTGTTGGGTGATCTTGCTTTGTGTGAGGTGAAGAGGGCTTTCAAGTTGGGAGGATGGCACTGGGTCAGACCAAGTGGTTGTAATCCTCTCTTCTATGACTTTTACTAATAAAGCTATTTGAGTTTTCCTCCATATTCTTGTGTATCTCTGAATATTATGTTTGTTATATGCATTTGTATGGCCAATATATATCTGATCCTATATTGTTTACAGTGAAAGATCTCTATGCTTTGATGGTATTATGTTGTTGTGAATCTACAGGTGCTCTTTGAAGCTGGACAAGTAAGGAAGCAGTGGCGAGATTCTGTCAAAGGGGAAAGGAAACAAGCAAGGAGCCAAGCGGAAGACTGAGGTTGGTACTCTCTGCTTCTTTCCCATCTCTCTCTCGTAAAGGAAAAACAAGTGACTTTAATCTGTTTGTTTCTAAGATAGCTACCCATCTTAGTGGGACTAGCAGCTCTGCATAGACACTAGATTTCCCGATAACATAGCCCCCCAGTTTCAATTGCATAACAACTGAATTTAAAGATCATACCCAGCATGTCCATTCCCCGCACCCTGGTACAAATCCCTTTGCTCCAGTTCACACCTTGTCGTAACCATTGCCTTGTAGACGCTTCAACCTAGGCCTTGGGTGTGAGGCCTCAATTGCCAGCCAACCACAGACCATGTAGCAGGGTGACCAAGACTGCTAATTTCAAGCCCCTCACCTCCACTTCCGACATTCATATGACCATTCCCCCAACCCAGGTGACATAGCACCACCTCAATAATGCCCTTACGACACTGAAACATAAGCTCTAAGCACCTAGCCCCAAGAAACAGCCAGCCATAACCCTGCTTTCCACCCAAATTTCCACTCAACCATTTGAGGCAGGTATGTCCAATACCATATTCGTGCCCATTCCCAGACGCCAAATGACCCTGCCCCTCGACAGCATCCCCACAACTCTTTCGACTCAGGTGTTGGGGCACACCCTCAAAAGCCAACTCGTCAAAACCTTTGAATCAACCACAGTGAAGATAGTGTAACAGACATTGACAATATCACATACATTAACACCATCCCAGCCCCCGACCCCTTTGTTTACAAGACAGGCTACACATAAGCATACCCCCGAACTAACACCCTTGCCCCCAAGACAGATTAGCCCCATGCGAGAGAGGAAAATCCCATAGCGGATTGACACTAAGGAGGTTCCAATGGCGTTGGGGT
Organism: Pinus tabuliformis; assembly: GCA_031772625.1. NCBI lineage: Eukaryota > Viridiplantae > Streptophyta > Pinopsida > Pinales > Pinaceae > Pinus > Pinus tabuliformis. Next base: position 1,022,466,175 of record CM062805.1, read on the forward strand.
TCCGCCACTAGATTCTCGATGCTATGCACTTCCCCCAACCCAACTTACTCCCATGCACTAGCCAATTTCCCCCATACATATCCCAATTATCAAACTAGACATAGGGGAGCATGATGGAGGGAATAAAGAACTAGTTTACATACCCGGGAGCCAGCGTTTGGAGCCGATGGAACCTTCGCCACTTTTGAAGTCGTTGCTCCACTCTCGCCTCCGGAACCTCTACATCTTCTACCCCCTTACCCTTTTCAGCGATCCAAAAACTTGCCAAAATGTCTCTAGCACCTTTCTCCATGACGATTATCTTAAACATGCCAAAGGCCCCCGCACTGATCGCCTCGAGTGTGTGGGGGGCGGTGGCATTATTCTTCCACGTGCCAATCATAAAGACTGTCTTAATGGAAAAGTTTGACAGCTTGCACCCCAATCAGGGGAAGATTGACATCCTTTTAACTTATATATTGTTATTGTATTTTAAGGTTGGCAATTTTTTAGTTTATTCAAATCATGTGTAGTTATTATGTTTTATCGCATCGAGGAAAATGAAAGTTTAAAATGTCAAAGGAAATTTGTAATAGTTTAATCAATTTTTGATTAATTTTGTTTTGATTTCAAATCTATATTTCTTCTTCTTTTTTTTGTAAATGGAAGTGACTTATCACAAGGAATGCCTTAACAATACATAAATTTAATGTGAATCCAAAGCTTTCTAAATTTAATTTCAAATCCATTTCATTTCCTTATATACGAAAATATTTTTTTTTGTAATATGTTGTATAAAAAATGGTATTTTTTAATGATGTGTAATATATTACTTATAAAAGGTATTACATGATATTCTCGTGATTTATTTTAATTTCATTATTGTGTTTATATTTAAATGAACTTTTTCCTTTTATGACATGAAATTAATTAAATATTTTTATGCTCAATTTTCTATTTATTGATGTAAGATTTTTGTTCTTGTAAAATTAATTAATTAATTATATATATATGTTATTTTTTATTTTTTTAAATGATTAATTTCTTGTAAAGTATATGTTAAAATAGATGAATAGTAATTAGTACTATTTAAATATTATAAATGGATAATTATAAATAAGTGGTAATTAAATTAATATATGTTTGTGATTATAATAGTGATTAAATTAATAATATATAATTTGAGTAGATCTAATAGTTAAGAGTATTTGTTTATTTTTAAAAGATTATAGGTTCAAATCTAAAGGGAGTAAAGTACATGTATGTGTATGTCTAGTGTTAAATCTATTTGAACATCATGTACTTTTATGTTGCTCAGTGATGTGAAGGCCTCTAGTTCAAAACATTGTGTGCAAAAATCTAGCCATGTTAAAGGTTAGTATAGCATAGCATCAGTGCGATCCCTAGGTGATTTTAATAGCTTAGATGCTTCAAGGTCCATCTATTTTTTAAACCAATGGTTGAATGTGTAATCATATCACGACTAACACAACTTAGCAAATAAAAAAATAATTAAATCAACCATAAAAATTGTGTTTTTAAAATTTTTTGAAATATTATTAGTCTTAAAAAAAATAGATTTTAATATTTTTTTTAATCTATTCAACTTCACATTTATTTAAAAAAAATAAAAAAATATTTATTTATTTCAAAATATATATATCTATATATATAAAATATATATTAAACATGATGGAATAATATAAAAAGTGTAAATAATTGATTTTTTTAACCAAATAAAACTATTTATATTGTGATATATATGTTTGTAAATATTTAACATCATGCAATAAATAAATTATTAATGTATTGTTTTTGTTTTTTAAATTAAATGGCACTGATATAATATTTAATAAATGGGATGAAGATATGTAATCTTTAAAACGCCGCAAAATCGTATTCTACTCTCCTGCCCTTTTTCATGACATGTTGCATAAAAAAAAATGGTATTTACATGATATTCTCATCATTTATTTTAATTTAATTATTGTGTTTATATTTAAATGACCTTTTTCTCTTTATCCTATTAAATTAATTAAATGTGAGTATGCTTATTTATTGATGTATGATTCTTTTGGTTGTAAAATTCATTATTTTTATATATACATGTGCTATTTTTTATTTTTTTCAAATGATAGACGTGGTTAAGTAGGTTAAAATAGATGTATAGTAATTATAAATATTTAAATATTATAAAAATGATAATTATAAAGAAATAATAATTAAATTAATATATGATTATGATTATAATATTAATTAAATTAATAATATATAATTTGAGTAAGCTTAAAAAGTAAAAAGCATGTGCTTATTTTAAGAGATTATAGGTTCAAATTTAATAGTAGAGTAGGTATGTCTATGTATAGTGTTAAATTTATATTAAAGTTTACGTGGTGTAGAATAAACATTGATTGGGTGTACTGTTAGGGTACTATGTGATGTGAAGGTCATTAGTTTGAAACTTCATGCACAAAAATCTAGTCATGTCAAGTGTTGGTATAGTCCAAAATGGGTATGATACCATGGCGATACTTAGGTGATTTTGACAGCTTAGATGTCTCTGGGTGACAATTTCTTAAGCCAAAAGTTAAGTATGTGATCATCTCAAGACTCACACAACTTAGCAAAAAAATAAATTAACTAAATTAACAATAAAAATTGTGTCTTTTAAAAAAATTGAAATATTATTTATTTTAAGAAAAAATAGATTTTAATATTTGTTTAACTAAACAACTCCACATTTATCTAAATAAATAAAATTTTGTTTATTTCCATTCATTTAATTTATAATGTAATGTTTTATTTTAATTTTTATATAAAACTAAATCTTATATTATACATGGTGTACTAATAGAGAATGTAAATAATGGATCTACTCACTTAAAATATATTTGTAAGTTTTTTAACCAAATAAAACTATTTATATTATTATATTGGGATATATATGTTTGTAAATATTAAACATGATGTAATGCAACAAATCAATTATTAATGTATTTTTTTAATTTCATTTATTAAATGGGATTGATATAATATTTAATAAATAGGATGAAGATAATGTAATGAAGAAATGAAAAATTATATTTTTCCGCCCTACTCTTTTGCAAGTGACACTTGGGATATTTTTTTGAGATCTTTGGTTTACATTGACTTTTTTTTAGAGGACATGAAAGTTCTCTTAGATAGTTGGTTCTGTTGTATATTCAAAAACCTAATCCTCTCTCGAGCATGGGAGCTTGCCTTAGGTTTCTTCCTCTGGAACCTCTAGAAGGAGCACAAACTCATAAATTTAAGTATGCAATGTAAACTTGTCCCAGTGTTAAAAGACGTGATCCGCTCGAATATTTGGGAAACTATTCTTACTCTACCATAGACCAATGATGCTTGGATAACAACATATTATGAGCACTCCATTCTACAAAATATTGATTTAAATCCTTTAATGTGATCAAGTTCTTGAACCAAACCTCATTCTTCAAGCCTCTCTAAAGAGAATGTGTTCACCCTGCCACCTTCCTCTTTTCTCAAATTAAGTTTTGATGGTTCCTCCAAAGGTAATCCTGCCTTGGCTGGAGGTGGAGGGATCTTCCGTGATGCCAACTGCCTACCTTTACGAACATATACATGGTCCCACGAGGTGGCTTCAAACAATTTAGCAAAGCTCCTAGACCTTGAAATAGGCATTCAAATTGCAGTTAGATAAGGTTATAAGCTCCTTCAAGTTCATGGTGACTCACAGGTTGTGGTTCATTGCGTGAAAAATTATGTTAGATGGTCAACCTCTTCATAAAGTGGTGCACAATTGGCACCTTCTAGAGGTGGTTTCTAATATTCAACACTTACTGCCTAAGTTTATTTATATGGTGGTTCATCATGCATGTCAAAATCCAAACTAGGTGGCAGATGAGTTGGAAAACTTGGGCTGCCATGAACTAGACTAAGTTGTGGACAAGGATTGGTTGAGTATTTCCAGCAGAAAGAATTTGCAAAATCTATGTAGGTTGATTGATGAAGATAAAATCATTCCTGAGGATAAAATCCTTAATGGGGGTGTCATTTAAGGCTTTTGAGAAGAGTGATTTCCACATCATTACCATACAGTTGAAGCGAATGGAGGACGAGTTGTCACTTATCATGGGGTGTGCCACTTCTCACACTTGTCAATCCACATGCATCACATGGAATTTACTTAGCTCAAAGGGGAGGGTTAACCTAACCCAGTTCGCTCATGATAAATGCTCGCTTGGGATAACAGTACTGGAACATCATGAAATTCAGTTATTTACAGGGAAGTATTGGATACTAGTGGAGGGATTGGTTATTAAAAGGATGGATTGTGACATATTTTACAATGAGCTCATTTATGGTTTCTTGTAATACGTAGGGAATGTGGGTTTCAATTGAGGTGCATCTCCTCACACTTGTCTTTGTTTCAACCTCACATACAGAGAGATGGGTCTTTTAAATTTTGTTATACAATGGTCATTCCTGTACTGTAATTGCATGGATACTATAGAAGGGTGGTGGACTTTTAGTTATACTTGGGGTGGAATACAAATTTTCTTGCTATCGGCTTCTTATTGGCCTTTGCATCAGGTATATCTCATCCCCGATGGGGACTACCCTTATGATCTTTTTCAATATCGGGATACTCTCATTCCTTATTTCTTGTCTATATAAATTTGGTTGTGTTGTCGTAGTGTTGGACCATTAAGCAAGGGTCCATGTTTTTTGTGTTATTCCTTTATCATATAGGTACAATGCCAACTTTTAAGTTAATGAAAGTTCTCTCTACTGCGTCGCTTCAAGGATTTGACCCAATAAGGGTTTCTTTCAACTACTTGGTTCTTGTATGTGGGGTGTGGTACCCAGGTAATTTCTTTTTTTCTTTCTGAAGGTATCCTATTGGGTTCATTTTCTTCTCTTCTTCTCTTCTAAGGTTTTTAAAATTGTAACCTTCGTGGACATTTACCCTAGCAATTATATTTCTCTTGCCTATCCCTCCCTTTTGGTTTTTTCAACGAGTTATCGACTTGGACTTTGGTTAGATGATTTGTCACTACACACCTGTCATCCTATTTTTGTTGTAACCACAACATCTTTCGTCAGGTGGGTGGATAATTATTCTTGTTGGGGTTTTGTTGTCGTTGCTACAACACCCTCCAAAATTTCATTATAATCACATTTGGAGCCTACCTTATTGTCATATCAAATGTCGCCTTGATCATCAAGTGTCGCTTTGTGTTGTTTGATATTTCTCTAGTGTTCTTGAATGTTTCAAGTGTCTTCGCATGGATTAGAATATCCTTATATGAATTTCATGATCATAACACCTTTGTTGTTGTATAACAACACTTTTGGGTCGTAGTCACACACTTCACTATTTTTACTTGGGGAATGTGCATAAAGCGGAATTTTGATGTATATTCATTGTTGATCAAGAGTCTCTAATTGTTCTTGATGAGTCATTATGTATCACATATGGTTTTGTGTCTAGAACTCATCTTGCTCACCCCTTGACCAATCATCCAGACTTAGAAAAAAATTGGTTTCATAGTGAGCCCATTAAGACCAAGATCACATGAGCGCAATTCGAAGCCGTGATGGGATATCCTTCATTGTCTAGAAGTGCACCCTACACCCTCTTGGAGAATTGCACGCACTCCAAAAGCATGAATCCCCTTCCTTGTTCGAAACTCCACCCTCCAAAATTACTAAGCCTTCCTTAAACGCAATCCTTCGACTCAAAGAAGTGCACCCTCCTTAAGCACACTGGTGCACCCCAAAGACCTGAAGCTCAATCCTTTAGTCTTCCCCTATACGTCATGCATGCTGCTAAAATTCTTGAGTGCATTGGTGCACCCCGAAGGTATGAAGCTTCAGCCTTCAGCCTTCAAGAGTGCGCCCTGTGTCCTTCCTGAGGCCTATTGACTGCATGAGCACACTTTAAAGGCACAAAGCCTCAGACTTTAGCCTTCAGGAGTGCGCCATGCACCCTCCCTCTCTCCCTTGAGTGCATAGCACACTTGGGACTCCCAAAGCCTTCACCTTCATCCTTCTTACTTGCAACATGTTCCCTGCCTTGACTGTTTTTTTCCTTTGGGTGCATGAGTGCATGCCAGAGCCTCGAAGCTCCTCCCCCATAGTCCTTTGGCCTTTCATAGTGCGCCCTGAAGCTTCTTGGATGGTTTTAAGTGCACCAAAAAGTAATAAACGTGAAAATATACATAAAACATGGTAGAGTAGGTAATCCAAAATGGATCCTAAAACCTCTAAGTCTAAGTCTTCAACAATATCAGAAAACACTATTGCAGAAGAAAAAACATGAAGAATGGCGGAAAACAGAGTAAATCGAAGGTTGAAGTATCGTTGAATCAGAGTCGTTGGATCAAACCGATCAATGGTCCAGATCAAATTGGCGATATCACATTGGCGGAGGTCATCGGGGCATATCGGTGCTAACCTTGAGTGAGTTGCGATTGTGATTCAACAATATAACATGTACCGTCGGATCGATGCACAGATCAATGGTGGAGACCCCATATATCGCATCGCAGATTTAAAAGAGAAGGACTTACCGCAGGCCAGAGACACAAGTGATATGCGATTGCGACTTATCGCATCACAATATAACAAAGGGGTGATGCCAAGAGGACTGCGGGCCTTGCGACATGCGATAAAGGTCGGACCCGATTGGGATTATGGACGTGATTTAAATATATTTGAATTCTGTTTTTTGCGGATTTATTTGTATTTCCCCGTGTATTGATGTTTGGCCACATACAATGTGATATTGCGATATTGTGATAGAATGGCAGACCCAAAAGGTTTATAAATATGGATTCATATAATTTGAGTTCTGTGGTAAATGGTATTTTAGGCGGAATTCAGGCGGTAAGTGGTATTGGAGAGGCTCCACCCAATCCCATACATTAGCCGACATGTGGCACACTACAGGAGAGAGAAAACCACTTTTTTAGGCTGGTAATCTTCATGCACATAGGCCACCCGAAATTGCTGTCAACCATTGGATTGGGAGATCATGGATCAATGGTGTATTTGCGATAGTGATCAAGCATGGACCCAAAAGGATTATGGGGCAGACTTTATATCATTTGAAGTACGAATTTGGTGTTTCGGTCGAGATTTCCTGTGTTTTTAGTGTTTTCTCAATATTTCTCCGTGTAAACATAGAAGTGTAATTTCAGGGGATTTTCACCTGTGCCCAAGATCTTTCCGTTTGTGAACGACTTCCTATGTGCCTTAAGCGTTTTGCAATGAGTGTATAACAATCGACAGGGAGATGAAGGGACAAAGGCTGGGAGGTAGAGAGCCCAAAAAGGAAGGTGAACAGACAAGACCGAGAGGCTTAAAAACCACTCAATGGCAGATATAGAGGGGAAGTAGTTGCTCAGAGATAGAGAGTTAGAGAAAATGCAACTACGAACAGTTGATCAAAGGCACTAAGAGGGAGAGTCTGTGTACTCTTTAAACTCGAGGTTTTCAAGTGAAATCCTTGTGTAATATCATTGTTGTTGTGTTATGGCTCTGCTTGAGCTCACACTTGTAATATTCTGCTCTTAAAGACATAATATAGAGGTTGACACTGAAAGTTGGACTAGGAGATGTGGCTAGGAAATCTGGTCAACTCCTTGATTATTTGTTGTGTTGATGTATGTGTCTGCTATGTTTTCTAACTACTCATTGTCTATATTATTCACAATCTGTTTTATCCGTTGCACTACGTAATATAGGCATTCCTGCACATGAGTCTGTAATACCTTAATAATGATTTAAGATCTCATTTTCAGATCAGTAGGATATTTTCAAACTAATACTTTCTCGTCATGAGTGATTGCAGAAATATGTGTTTTAGGGACCTCATGGCCAACACACACAAGGAATATCATGATAGAGGATAAACAAAGGAAGCACTAAAGAACCAAGAAAACAACTAAAACTTGATGATCGAAGCACCTTAAAGACTCCAATATTGAAGACCCTTTGGAGGGTGGAAGTGTTATGATTAGAATATGAACAAAGAACATATATAGTTGTAGCTATGTCACCACTAAAGTAGATCAATGTCATCAGTCATTGTTAATCCCAGTCATCCAAGATAGTGACATGTTTAGTTTCATCATGTGATGACGTGGAAGTCAAGATGTAATAATGTAATAATTATAAATGACAAACAAGTATAAGTCCAAAAATCATCTGTGAACTCAAGAGTCATGGAAGTCCAAAGGACATGTAATACCCAAAGTCATATGTAATTCCAAAATTCATTTGGAACTTCAAAGGTTGTAGAAGTCCAAAGGTCACTAGAAGTTAGAAAGCCAAGATTGATGAGGATATGAAAGGGTAGTCCTCAAGTTATAAATAGATCTTGATTTCTCATGTAAAGGAATTTTAACCTTGGCTTCTCCCATAAGGCATAATAGAGATAATTTTGTAGTTTTTGGGAGCAGGTAATGGCTCCAACGCTCCACTATTGGAGCAAGTGATGTTTGTTGTATTCATGCATCTTGAGACTTTTACTTAATATTTTGAAGCCTGATGGGAAACATGTTTTCATACATGGATTATGAATGTTTGTAAGATTATTTTGTGAATGTTTATGATTCATGTTTGCTTTCACCAGTACTAAGGTACTTGAACTATTTCGGTTATTTTAGTACTTATTCTATTGAGAACGTGTTGTAATGGTTGTAACAATAGACACGTCTTTATGGACTATTCCACTTGATGTTAGATGAAAAATTCTTGTTTTTGTGTGCCTTTATTAGAGTGGTATTATTACCTCTCTCTTAGAAGATCACTTTCTCCCCTCTCTGTAGTAGAAGAATCTTGATGTTCGTGCAACTGAACATTCACTAGCCACACTTGCTTGATTTTCAAAGGCACATATGTGATTCTCTCTCTTGTTGACATCCAAAGCCAAGGAAACTATTTAAGTAGATGGAAATATATCCATATTCTGGATGGCGCTCCTATCCCAAGTGGTGTGAGTTCTACTTAGGACCGCATATTAGGGAGACCCCCTTGAATGTTGGTAGGTCCAGCACTGACAAAATTTTTGGCGCTAGAAGGAGGGAAGCCAAATTTTTATGGTTGATAGCTCCACCCACCCACATCATACTTCCTCTGGACAAGGCAAACAAATTCCCAACACCACTCTAACTCATATTCCTGAAGTAGGTGGATCTTATCAACCCGATCTTGAAAAAAGTTGTGAAGTTTCTTATGAGCGCATCCTGGAAATTTTTCCTATAACACATTGCTTTATGAAGGCTATTGGATTAATCCATGGAGCACATAATATTCCTTATTTTCCAAATAAGAAAGAAATAGCTCCTACCAGGATAATGGTTTCTACAGTTTAAGATTTGGTTTTCGCTACCCTTGAAGAGTTAGTAGATTCTGTAGATAACATAGAAAAATCAAAGAAACATCCATCTTATAAGGGGGGAACGAGGGCAATGTTGTGCTTTCAAATGACATTTTCCACTAGTTAAGCAGTCTCGGAGAAGATTCCTAAGATTCTGAAGAAGAGGAGGAGTATAGAGACGATAACATGGAAGACCATGGTTTGGATAGAAAAATCAAAGAAACATCCATCTTATAAGGGGGGAATGAGCGTAATGTTGTGCTTTCAAACAAAATTTTCCATTAGTTAAGCAGTCTCAGAGAAGATTCCTAAGATTCTGAAGAAGAGGAGGAGTATAGAGACAATCACATGGAAGACCATGGTTTGGATTGGATGACTCAAGGCCCACTTTCCCTTCCGGGTATTTTATATAAGATGTCAAGACACCTGGAAAAGTTGTTAATGAAATATGACCCTGACAAGGTGATCAAACTGGAATATCATTTGGATAACTTCTACCTACACCTGCAGACACCCGAGGTACGGTATGAAAATGTTGCGCGTAGTCTCTTTCCTTGTACATTATATGGTAGAGCGACTGCTTGGTATCATATTCTTCCCACAAATTCAATTCAGAAATGGAGGTGGTTTAAAAGTTATTCCTTGAAAAGTTCATTATTGACAAAACCCCAACTATGTTATTAAAGGAGTTAGGGAATCTGAAGATGGGGGGAAAATAAAACGTCAAGGATTTTAATCAGAGGTTTAATCATGTATTGAACCAATTTCCTCTGGATGCGACACCTCATGCCTCCATCACGATCGATTACTATACTTCTTCCTTGTCAACAAGAATTTTGTAGTTTGTAAAGAGAGTTGCGAAAGAAATTTTGGCACAAAATTTTGAAGAAGCCGTCGCAGTTGAAAGGACTTGTGTATAATTGTAGTCATTGTCGACAGTGAATAAATTAATGACTACAAGGAGATAGGCAAAAGGTCTCAAGCCTCATCGAGTAAGGCCACGGATAAAGAAGCTAATGATATTGAAAGCTTGACCCGGACTATTACGACTTTGTCCAATGAGTTGGGAGAATTAAAGCAAAGGAAAAGCAAGACCATTTTCAGCAAAAAGACAACAAAATTTAAATTCTTGAGAAGGACTAACAACAACAATAACAACAAGTAATCATATGGCTAAGTCTGTACAAAGCTCGAATGTCATGCTAAATTTTGAAAGTGTGGGTATGGACCAATATTATTCTTTTCATCAAGAATATCATTCAAAATAGACATTCCCACAATGGAATCACAGCATGAACGCTATGGCTGCACACATTATTGACTCAGTACTTTCAGATAAGTAGACTGAAAAACATAAGAAAAAGAAGAACCCATTGCATCTAAAGAAATTGTGAATGTTGGATATGCAGTAAATACTTTTAGTTGTGTGTCCACTCCTGAAAAGAAAAACATTGAGGAACCACTAGTGAATGAGGCACCGAATAAGAACCAAAATAGTTGATATAAGTTGAGAAGTCAAGGGACTATTCCTAAACAAGGGTTGATGGGGAAAAATTTGAAGGAACATCTATTAAGGAAAATCACACCGCCCATCAACCAAGCTCAAAATAAGTTTGGAGAAGTTTCCACAACAAAGAACACTTTCTCCAATAGTATAACCGAGTCTACCATTCCGGAAGTGGCAAACAAAGTTACCCCTCCAGACACTTCGGCAATGCCTGTTGTGCTAGGCTATAACATCATCGAAGATATGAAGAAATCTCATGCAAATATTTCAATCTTTGAGCTTACAATGATAGCAAGCTAGTAGGAATTCTTGTCCAAACACTTTCCCAATCCTCATTAGGTGATAATGCTTCTTCTTCCCACAAGGTCTATGGTAAGTCTTCCAGTCCCCTGGAATCAATTGTTAATGCTTTAACATTAGAAGCTAATACTCATTGCCCTCTGCTTCTATTGAATTTTGAAATTTTCAATTACAATGATCAAAATTGTTTGGTTCATTTGTAAACATAATGCCATTATTAGTTGCCAAGAAAATCAATTCCAAATAGGATAAGACTAATGCACAGATTGTTTAGCTGGAAAGATCTCTTGTCCAAGCTATTGGTGAACTTATAAATGTCTTTATTTTCTTATCATTTGATCACCGAGTTCGCCAATGTATAAACATAGTGATTGTGGACATCCTGGAAGCCTACAATGTATTTCTAATTGAGACTAGTCTAGCAAAATATAGGGGTATTTTGCTACCGATTGGTCGCATTTATGGCTTCCCTAGAGGGGAAAGAATAATCAAATCCAGGTAGAATTAGAACCTTAAATGAAACAAATTGTTGTAACACCTTTCAAAGATAAAAATAAGCATGTTTCTTTTATAGACTTAATTTTTGGAAACTTCCTTTTAGAAACTAACCTTGGGTGCTACCTTGCACAACCATCACTCGTCCCACCAGATACAAAGTTGGAACTCCTTCCTTCTCCAGCTGGTGCAAATGAACTGTGTAATATAGATGTACATAATAGGTGTATTACTAGTACTAGTAGGAATAATAATGCAGGAAACAACTTAGTAGCTAGTAATTTTTGGACTCTTTATTTTGATGGTTCTAAGACACATGATGGTTCCAGAGCCAGTTGTGTTCTTAAGGACCCACATAACAAGAAGCATATCCTTTGATGTCGTCTAGAGTTTGAGTGCACTAATAATACTAAAAAATATGAAGCACTCATACTTGGATTGAAGAAATCTATAAACCTAAAGGTAGAGCTCCTAAAGGTAATTGGTGACTCAGAGGTAAATCACTCATCAGATATGAGATATTGTACACTATGTTTCACCTCACCTAAAAAACTACCAGAAGGAGGTATGAAACTTAATAAATCATTTTAAATCTTTCAATATCGTTTATGTTCCTAAAGTTAGAAATGCAGTGGAATATACTCTAGAAAATGATGTTGTTAGGATGTTGCCATTGAAAAATGGTTTTTATATTGAAATTTTATATAGACCATTTGCACCTAACAATGTCACTAATTTACACATTTTCAATGACAACCAACATATACTACACTTTATGGCGAATGTCGACGTATTCAAATATGTCTCCATAGAGGAGGATGAGCATGAGCATGCTCTACGGGAAGCATCCCAAGCACCGAAAGGAAACACTATGCCAAAAGGTGTGGTGTCCCTAGAGAAATTATATGACTTGTAGAACTGATTTAGATGACCTACTAACACAAAGATTTAGAGTTCGAGTCTTGCATCTGAAGAGGTGAAGCTTGGAACCCCACAGGATTCGAAATATGTGAACCTCGATACCTATTCCTTGTAGGAAAGACAAGAATTAATTTTCCTATTCAAGAAGTATCAGGACGTGTTCACATGGACATACGATGATTTGAAGACTTATGACACTTGTATCGTCCAACACGTAATTCCTATAAAACAAGGGGTGAAACTATTCCAGTAGAAACTACGAAAATTCCATCCAACAATGTAACCTGTCATTTAAAAGGAATCGAGAAAGTTGTTGGATGCCCATATCATTTTCAAAGTTAGACATTCCATGTGGGTTTCCAACTTGGTCCCAGTAAGAAAGAAGTCAGGTGAAATACATTTATGTGTTGATTTTCAAAATCTTAACCAGGCTTTTGACAAATATAACTATCCAGTGCCATCCATGGAGTAGATACTCAAAATAATATCTGGGTCTAAAATGTTTTCACTACTAGATGGATTTTCAAGCTATAACCAAGTGCTAATTAATAGCGGAACTAGATAGATTGAAAACTACATTTCGAACTAAATGGGGAATGTTCACCTTCAAAAGAATGCCATTCAGACTAATCAATTTCAGAGCAACTTTTCAAAGAGTGATGGACATCACTTTTCATGGCCTTATAATTCAAAGCATTGTTGTTTACTTAGATGATGTAATTGTGTCTTCAAAGAAAATTTCAAATCATGTACGTCATCTGATATAGATATTCGAGCATTGTCGAAAGTATGGGATTTCCTTGAATTTGAAGAAGAGTGTATTTGGTGTGTCTTAAGGGTTTCTACTAGGGAACATCATAACGAAGAGTGGAATCAAGATTGATCCAGAGAGGGTCAAGGCTATCACACAAATCTTGTTTCAGTAAACAAGAAATTCATTCAGTCTTCCTTAGGGAAAATTAATTTCCTCATAAAATTCATCTCTGATTACGCTCATATAGTCAATCCAATACAAGAGATGATTAAGATAGATGTAGTATACATGTGAGACAAAGGGGAGAAGGACACTTTCACTTATATTAAATAGGTTATCATCGATGCACACACACTATTTAGTCTAGATTATAGCAAATACTTCTTTCTCTATACATTCGCTTCAAATTTATCAATTATGGTTGTATTAAATTAGAAGGATGGTGAAGGAAATGAGTGGCCTATTTTTTTTTTGAGCGCTAATCTATAAGGCCTAGAGTTAAATTACCCTTCCGTTGAAAAACATGCATATGCAGTATACAAGGCAGTGAAGTATTTTAGGCCCTATTTACTTAAAGCACATACAATTGTGTTTGTACCTCATCCTGCAGTGAGAAACCTACTCGTACAACAAGAGATGGGTGAGAAGAGGGCTGATTAGATGACTTGTATTCAAGAATATGATCTGGAATTCAAGCTAGTTCATACTATAAAGGGTCATGGCTTGTGCAGACTAGAAGCCGAAGAAAAGGGCGCTCCCAAACAAGATCTTTCAAGATGGAAGCAGGAAATAGAGATGTACAATATTGATCATGTTCCTCATTGCACGTCCAGAGCACCTTGGTACGCAAATTTACGACAGTTTTTGGAATGTGGCAGTTTTCCCTCACACTTATATATCAAACAGAAAAGGGAAACTCGTTTAAAGGATCTGTCATATCAATTGGTCCATGGAGTGCATTTTTGGAAGAACCACAGAGGATTTCTATTAAGGTGCCTTGAGCCCCAATATACGATGTGGGCGACATTACAAAACACAAAGTTATGAGGGTTGGTTATTATTGGCCCACTCTTTTCAAAGATGCACACACTTATGTCTGCAAGTGCCAAACATGACAAAAATGCATCAATCACGACTAAAGTTCAACCACCCCACTACTCCCAGTAGTAGTTGAAGAACCTTTCCAATAGTGAGGCCTTGAAGTTATTGGAGAGAGTTTTCCCCACTCGTCAAAGAAACATCAATATATCCTCATAGCTACAAATACTTCACCTAGTGGTCAGAGGAAGTTCCTCTTAGACAAGTGAATGATCAGGAAGTCATTCATTTTTTGCAATACAACATCATAATCAAGTTTGGTGTTCCTAAGTCACTTGTCTCTGATAATGAAACATAATTTGCATCGTTAATACTTTATGAATTTGAATTGGAAAATGGGATTGTTTTAAAACATGCATCTAATTATTATTCACAAGGAAATGGTCTGGCTAAATCAACAAATAAAAAAATTATTTGCAGAATTAAGAGGCTTGTTTTCTCTGAGCAAAAGAACTGGCATACTACTTTGACTAATGTTCTTTAGGCCAACCATGTAACTCCAAAGCCTTCTCTAAAAACCTTGCCATACTTTCTAGTGTATGGTAAATAAGTTATATTTCCGCCAAACCTGTATCTCCCAACCTTGCAGCTCTCCCATGAGTCACAAGGAAAACCTTGCCTACTAGTTTAGAGAAGGATAGACACTTTACTTAAACTCAAGGAAGAGAGGTTCAAATCCAAAGACCAATTTTTCGTCCATAAGAGTTGTATAAAGCACTAGTTTGACAAAAAAGCCACAGGAGAAGAGAGATTTGATGTGGGCAACCTAGTTTTGAAATGGGATAAACACCATGAAGACAAAGGTAAACACACTAAGTTCCATCCATTGTGGATTGGACCATTCACAATCAAAGAGAATCTTGGCCACAATTCCTTCAAGCTGAAATGTTTGGATGGGAGGATTGACCCCCTTCCCATAAATGTCAAGACCTTAAGCATTATTTTTAGTAGTAGCTACAAGTTGCACTTCCTATAGATATTGTTTTGTGCTTTATTTTTCATTTGTTTAAGTCAGTTGTGTGTTTGTTATGTAGTCATGTCATGTCATGTTTTTTTGCCAGAAATTGTACATAAATAAGACTTGTGTGTAAAGTGCATGGCCCAAAGAGTTTGTAGTGTAATCAAAGAGAAGTGTGACAACTACAACGATTGGATTTTTGTTTATTCTCCTTCTTTATTTGGGAAAATTCCATAGGTTGAGGTAATTCCAAATGGAAAATATGATTCATCCAATAGGAGAACCTTGAGGGAACCTATTAGATTTGTGACTATGTTAGCACCTAAACTGCTCAACTTGGTATGTGTATGCTTATGTGATAACATTTTTCCAATCCAGTAGAGAATGGATAAGGGGAAAATCTAAAGTGAGCAAACCTAAATCATAGGTCTTAAGATACTTCTCTAAAGGGGAAACTTGCTCTACTATCAATAAGTCAGGATCCCTCTTTTTCCCATTAAAAATAATAAGCTCCAATGCACAGTTCTATTAAATAAATAAATAATGCGTGGAAGAAGAGAAAGGCTTCCTGCATAGGGAGGTGAAGCAAGAAACTTCACTAGGGTATTGTCCAGACTCGCTCGCAGTGAAACAATGGTTGTGTTCCTGAAGTGACTCCATTGAGGTACTATCAGGGCCTACTAGCAACAGAGCAACACTAGAGATGAAAAATATATACCTTGAATATTATTAACTTGTTGTTCACATTACTCTTTCCTGAATTGAACCGATTGTGATACGATGTATCTTTGTGTGAGTTAAACTAAATAGAGAAAAGAGAGGATGATATGTATGAAACCAGATCAAAAGGGGAAACTTGGGTAAATAAATACTTAAAGAAGGCCTGACCCTTAACTAAAAGCTATTCTTGGACAGAGAAGTTGAATTTCATCCAGTGTGTCGCTAAGTGTTGTCGTTGCTATAACACCCTCCAAAATTTCACTACATTCGCATTTTGGGGCCTACCTTATTGTCGTATCAAATGTCACCTTGGTCGTCAAGTGTTGTTATGTGTTGTTTGATATGTATCAAGTGTTCTTGAATGTTCTCAAGTTTCTTTGCATTAATTAGAATATCCTTATATTCATTTCATGGTCATAACACATTTATTATTGTAAAATGACACTTTCGGGTCGCAGTCACACACTTCATTGTTTGTACTTGGGGAATGTGCATAAATTGGCATTTTGATGTATATTCATTGTTGATCGAGCTTGTCTAATTTTTCTCGATGAGTTAGTATGTGTTGCATATGGTTTTGTGTCTAGAACTCATCTTTCTCACCCCTCGATCAATCATCCAGACTTGGACAAAATTCGGTTGCAAAATAAGCCCATTAAGGCTAAGAGCGCATGAGTGCACTCTGAATCATTGATGGGAGATCCTTCCTTGTTCAAAAGTGTGCCTTGTGCCCTCTTGCAGAGTTGGGAAAACTCCAAAGGCACGAATCACTTTCCTTGTTCTAAACTCCGCCCTCCAAAATGACTAAGCCTTCTTTGAGTGCACTCCTTCAACTCGAAGAAGTGTGCCCTCCTTGACCACATTGGCATACCCCAAAGACCCAAATCTCAATCCTTTAGCCTTCCCCTATGTTCCAGAAGCCCTAATGAACTGCTTGAGCAAACTGGGGCACCCCGAAGATACAAATCTCTAGCCTTCAACCTTCAAAAATGTGCCCTGTACCCTTCTTGAGGCCTATTGAGTGCATGAGCGCATCTTGAAGGCATGAAGCCTCATCTTTAAGCCTTTGGGAGTGCACCCTGTGCCCTCCCTCTCTCCCTTAAGCGCATAGCACACTTGGGAAGCCGGAAGCCTTCCCCTTCGTCCTTCAGACTTGTGACATATGCCTTGCATTGACTTCTTTCTTCCGTTGGGCACATGAGTGAATGCCAAAGCCTCGAAGCTCCTCCTCCTCAATCCTTCAAACTTTCGTAGTGCACCCTTCTGCCCTGAAGCTTCTTTGACCATTTTAAGCACACCAAAAAGGCATAAACAGGAAAATATACATCAAACATGGTAGAGTATGATATTTTCAAACTCATAGTTTCTCATCATGAGTGATTGCAAAAACAAGTATTCCAGGGACCTCATGGAAAGCACGCACAAGGAATATCAGGCAAAGAGGATAAACAAAGGAAGCGCGAAAAGAGCTAAGAACACACCTAAAACTTGATACTCAAATCACCCTAAATACTACAAGATTGAAGACCCTTTGGAGGGTGGAAGCACTATGATCAGAATTTGAACAAAGGAGAGACACAATGGCAGCTATGTCACCACTGAAGCACATCCATGTCATTAGTCATTGTCAGTCCTAGTCATCCAAGATAGCGACATGTCTAGTTTCATCATGTGATGATGTGGAAGTCAAGATGTAATATTGTAATCATTGTAAAGGACTAACAAGTAGAATTCCAAGATTCACATGTGAACTCAAGAGTCATGGAAGTCCAAAGGACATGTAATACCAAAAGTCATATGTAATTCCAAAATTCATTTGGAACTTCAAAGGTTGTAGGAGTCCAAAGGTCACTAGACGTTAGAAAGTCAAGAGTCATGAGGATATGAAAGGTCAATCCTCAAGTTATAAATAGATCCTCATTTCTCATGTAAAACAAACTTTTAACCTTGGTTTCTCCCATCAAATATAAGAGAGATAAGTTAGTACTTTCGGGGAGCAAGTAGTGGCTCCAATCCTCTACTATTGGAGCAAGTGATATCCATTGTATTCATGCATCTTGGTATGTTTACTTAATATTTTGAAGCTTGATGGACAACATGTTTTCATACATGGATTGTGAATGTTTGTAATACTGTTTTGTGAATGTTTATGATTCATGTATGCTTTCACTAGTACTAAGGTAGTTGAACTATTTCAGTTATTATAGTGCCTATTCTATTGAGAACAAGTTGTAATGGTTGTAACAATTGTCTCATCTTTGTGGACTATTTTGTTGGATGTTAGACGAAACATCCATGTTTATGTGTGTCTGTATTAGGGTGGTACTATTACCTCTCTCTTAGAGGCTCACTTTCTCCCCCCTCTGCAGTAGATGCACCTGCAACTGAACATTCACCAGGCACACTGGCTTTCTTTTCAAAGGCACATATGTGATTCTCTCTCTTGTTGACAGCCAAAGCCAAGGAAAATATTTAAGTAGACAACAAGCACGTCATATTCTGAATATGGATCCTATCCCAAATGGTGAGAGGTCTAATTGGGATAGCATATTGGGGAGACCCCCTTGAATGTCGCCAGGTCCAACACTATCAACAAGTTCTCTATTGGTTAAATATTTTTGTGCAAGTCTCTGGGTACATTCAACGCCTATAGTCTTTCTTGTGCCCTCTCATTTTACCTTACATAGCTCTAGGCCTATTCCTATTATCAACCAAACTCATTTTCCTTGGTTTTTATGGCTCGTCGTCAAAGAATTATGAGTCGTTGAGGTGATGCATCTAGTTCCTCCTCCTACCATCATTAATTGTTTGGTTGGGAATCTGTCGCTAATTTCTTTTATACCGTTCCTCCAGTGGTAAGGACGGAAATCCTCCTTCTTGAATCAATGGAGTTTGGGGAACAAACTTACTTCTCAAATTCAGAAGTTGGAGGTGTTTCACTAAAGTGGGTTCCAGATTTGGGTAAATTTCGGAAGCGAAAGCTCCACTTCCTACATTCTATCACAGTGCACCAACAGATGGAAACTCTCATGCATCTATCTGGTCCTCAAGGACAAGCAGGTTGACAATTATAAATTGTTCGTAGGGCAGGAGGACATAAAGTGAATCATTAGGGATATTCAATACAACCTAGATGACGTTGTCACTCGGCTTTCAAGGGAAGAAAAATATGTTGCCTCAAAATCCAGGACTGAATCAGAGGAGATCAATGAAACTCTTGGCGTCATCAATGAACCTCCACTCAATGTAGCTCCTCATGTTGCCTCTTCTCAGAGGAACTCCTCAACCCTCTCTCTTGTCATTATCTCAGACTAAGGCGACTAGCAGCACGAAAACACTAGGTCCTCTTTGTTTCTTAATTGATGGTTTCTAGCAATGGCAGTGATAGCAGGTTAAGGTGGTCTCATGGTCAATCTATATGTTCTCATTTCAAGGAAATTTAGCATTTTGGATGTTTGTTGCACTTCAATGATTTTTTCCTTTTTGCTACAGACTTACATGATGTAAAAATCCATGCTACTTTACTTAGTTTGTCAAATACACTCATGCTAGCAAATAGCTTCAAACACTCATGCTAGCAAATAGCTTCAAGGACTTATGTCTCGTAAGGATGAGAAGATACATCTAGAAGAAGCCTTTATCACATAAGGCTTTTATCACATAAGGCTTATTAGGGTGATTCAAAAAAACTTTAGTGTTTAATGTAAAGTTTTTTGATAATAAAATTGGGGTGATTCTTTAGTATTTAATGTAAACGTTTTTAATAATGGAAATCTTTTCATAAAATTAAAAAAAAACAAATAATGTAATATTTAACCTATAAAAGAAGAAGAAATTAATTTAATTTTTAAATAAAGTTTTTCTTATTTTCTCAATAATAATAAATTGTATGGTTTTCGATTTTTAAAGTCAATAATGTACAAATATGATAAAGGCTCTCTGCAGATGAATATTTCCACTTGGAGTGATCCCAAACAATATAAAAATAAAAATTAACAACACGTGAGGGAAGTCAATGTCACAAAAGATACGCTATTGAATACATGTTACAAGAAAAGCTATTGAATTGATGTTACAAAAATAAAGAGGAGCCCCAACCAGAAAGGTAGGTTCGCATGTTCAGATTCGCTCCGCTGACGTTCAACTGAGAGAGACGCTCGACGTAGTGTTTGCCAGGCACCTATTTCCAAATAATTGCGCAATTTCTTGTACTGAAATCACAATTTTTGTTGGTTAGTTAAGTTGTTTATGGGCTTAGCATATGATTACAAGTTTAATTTTGGGTTTGAGAAATTGAGATTAAGTTTTATGTTTTTACAATTACGCAGCAATCACATATTATCTAGGTCATCAGCTGTTAACTTGATTGGATTTTTACCCATAGAATTTCTAACCAATGATTATTACATCACGGAGTGATTTAACAATACACCAATAACCATCTATTCTATCTATTCTACCCCAGTAAACACTCAAATCATAACTTTTAATTGTTTACTTTTACCTATTTTTTTGCCACTTTAATCATTTGGTATGGAATCTATATAAAACTTTATATTCACATGTTTTCAAATAACTTTGTATTATTTCACTTCTAATGATTTAGAATTGTTATATTATATACATATGTCAGTGATAAATATTAGTATGTTATGCGATATGTTTTCATATTACTTTGTTTAATTTCTTAAACAAAGTAATCATTATTTAAATGTATCTCTCTATAGATAAGTAAATAATCTATGTTATTATTTGTCTGCTAGGAATAATCAAGAATCGCATTATTATGAGATCACCCGGGTTATATAGATATATCTGTATATTTTAGAGCTTATAGATTAAACCACCTATCATCTTTTTATATATTTAAAACACCCATTTATCAAATCATACTTTATTTGGAAATTTGTCCCATAATATCCAGTCGGAGCCACCATACTAAACGGATAAGGAGTTGCACTAAGGTCCGAACCGGGTGGTTATCCCCCAATGTTGGTGCTACGATTTTAGAGGCATCAACATAAGGCAATCAAAGCAGAAGACCATTTAGATAACTTCTACTTACACCTGCAGATGCTCGAGGTACGATATGCCAATGTTACATGTAGACTCTTTCCTTGTACCTTAACTACTAGAGTGACTTCTTAGTATCATATTCTTCCTGCAAATTCAATTCAAAATTGGAGGGGGGTTAAAAGGTTGTTCCTTGAAAATTTTGTTGATGACAAAACCCCAACTATGTTATTAAAGGAGTTAGGGAATCTGAATATGGGGGAAAAAGAAAAGGTCAAGGATTTTAATCAGAGGTTAAATCAAGTATTGAACCAATTTCCTCCTGATATGACACCTCATGCCTCCATCACAATTAATTACTACACTTTTGCCTCACTAACAAGCATTTTGTAGTTTGTAAAGAGAGTTGCGAAACAAAATTTGCAAAAAATTTCGAAGAAGTCGTCGTAGTTGAAAAGGAATTGTGCGAAATTAGAGTCCTTTTCAACAATGAATCATCTAATGACTCCAAGGAGATAGGAAAAAGGTCTCATGCATCATCGAGCAAGTCCAAGGATAAAGAAACTACTGATCTTGAAATCTTGACCTAGACTATCAAGGCTATGTCTAATGAGTTGGAAGAATTAAAAAAAGGACAAGCGAGACCACTGTCAGTAGCAATCCCCCAAAATTTAGCTTCTTGAGAAGGAATAACAACAACAATAACATCAACAATCAGTCAGATAAGTCTGCACAGAGCTTGAATTTCGTGCTAAATTTCATGCTAAATGTCGAAACATGAGCATGGACCAATATTGTTCTTATCATCAAGAATGTTATTCAGAAAATACATGCCCACAATGGAATCATAGAATGAACACTTTGAATACACACATTATTGACTGAGTACTTTCAGATAAGTAGACTAGGTAAATAGAAGAAAAAAAGGAACCCATTGTGGCTAAATAAATTGCGGTTGTCAAATACGCAGTTGTTGAGGAACCACCACTGAACGAGACCCCTGACTCAGAAGCAAAATAATTGATATAAACTGAGAATTCAAGGGCCTATTCCTAAACAAGAGCTGACGAGACAAAAGTTGAAGGAACATTTGTTAAGGAAAATCATACCGCCTGTCAACCAAGCTCGGAACAAGTTTGGAGATGCTACCATAACAAAGAACACTTTCGCCAGCAGTAAAACCAAGTCTACCATTCTCGAAGTGGAAAACAAATTTACCCATCTAGACACTTCGACAATGCCTATTGTGCTAGACTATAACATCGTGGAATATATGAAGAAATCCTACACAAACATTTCAATCTTTGAGCTTACAAGGATAGAAAGCTAGCATGAACTGCTTTTCCAACCACTTGCCCAGTCCTCATCAGGTGATAATTCTTCTTCTCCCCACAAGGTATTTGGTTAGTCTTTCGATCCCCTGGAATTAGTTTTTAATGTTTTAACATTATAAGCTAATACTCTTTGCCCTATGTTTCTATTAACTTTTGAAAGTGTCAATTACAATGTTCACAATTGTTTAGTCAATTCTGGTGCATCTCTAAATGTAATGCCATTATCAGTTGCCAAAAAAATCAATGCCAAATAGGATAAGACTGATGCATATATTATTCAGCTAGACAGGTCTATTGTCCAAACTATTGGTGGACTTAGAAATGTCATTACTCACTTATCATCTGATCACCAAGTTCACCACTGTATAAACATAGTGATTGTGGACATCTTGGAAGCCTATGGTATATTGCTAAGTCGAGACTAGTCTAGAAAACTACAAGGGTATTTTGCTACTGATTGGTGACATTTATGGCATCCATACAAGGGAAATAATAATCAAATCCGAGTAGAATCACAACCTTACGTGAAACACATTGTTACACCTTTCGAAGGGAAAAATGAGCTTGTTGCTTTCACAGACTTAATTTTTGGAACTACTTTCTAGAAACTGACCTTGGGTGCTACCTTGCACAACCATCACCTGTTTCACCAGATAAACATTTGGCACTCCTTCCTTATGTAGATGGTGCAAATGAAATGTGTAATATAGATGTACATAATAATAGTAATACTAGTAATAGTAGTAATAATAATGCGGGAAACAACTTAGTAGCTAGTAATTTTTCGACTCTTTATTTTGATGGTTTTAAGACACGGGATGGTTATAGAGACCTTTGTGTTCTTACGGACCCACATAACAAGAAACGTATACTTTCATGTTGTCTAGAGTTTGAGTGCACTAATAATACTGCTAAATATGAAGCACTCATACTTGGATTGAACAAAGTTATAGACCTGGAGGTAAAGCTCCTAAAGGTAACCAGTGACTCAGAGGTAGTCACTAGTTAGGTGCGAGATACTATACATTATGTTTCACCTCATCTAAAAAACTACCAACATGAGGTATGACACTTGATAAATCATTTTAAAGCTTTCAATATCATTTTTGTTCCCGGAGTTAGAAATGCAGGAAGAAGATACACTAGAAATTGTTGTTGCTAGGATGCCGCCATTGAAAAATGGTTTTTCTATTGAAATTTTATACCAACCATCTGTAACCCACAATGTCACTAATTTGTGTTTTCAGTGATGACAAACAAATACTACACTTTATGGAAAGTGTTGATGTATTCAAATATGTCACCATATAGGAGGATGAGCACGAGTAAGCTCTGCAGGAAGCATCCCAAGCACCAAAAGGAAACACTATGCCAAAATGTGTGGTGTCCCTAGAGAAATTATACGACTTGCATAATCGATTCATAGGCCCACTCATACAAAGACTCAAAGTTCGAATCTCGCGTATGAAAAAGTTAACCTTGGAACCCCACAAGATCTAAAATATGTGAACTTTGATACTTGTTGTTCCCCACAGGAACGAAAAGCATTTATTCACCTATTCAAGAAGTATCGAGATGTGTTCGCATGGACATATAATGATTTGAAGACTTATGACACTCGTATCATCCAGCACATGATTCCTATAAAATAATGGGTGAAATTGTTCCAATAGAAACTATGAAAAGTCCATCCAACACTCGAACCCCTCATTTAGAAGGAATTGCGAAAGTTGTTGGATGCTCCAATCATTTTCAAAGTTAAACATTCCATGTGGGTTTCCAACTTGGTCCCAGTAAGAAATAAGTTGGGTGAAATAAATTTATGTGTTGATTTTCATAATCTTAACCAAGATTATGACAACAATAACTATCAAGTTCCATTCATGGAGCAGATACTCCAGATAGTATCTGGATCTGAAATGTTTTCACTACTAAATGGGTTTTTGGGGTATAACCAATTGCTAGTAGTAGAACCATACAGATTGAAAACTACATTTCGGACTAAATGGGGAATGTTCGCCTTCAAATGAATTTCATTCGAACTAATCAATGCTGGAGAACCTTTTCAAAGAGTGATGGACATTGCATTTCGTGGCCTTATAGTTCAATGTTGTCATTTACATAGATGATGTAACTATCTTTTCAAAGAAAAGATTGGATCATGTACGTCATATGAGACAGATGTTCAAGAGTTGTCAAAAGTATGGGATTTCCTTGAATCCAAATAAGAGAATCTTTGGTGTGTCTGAAGGGATTCTACTAGGGAACATCATAGTGAAGAGTGGAATCAAGATTGATCCTAGAGGGTCAAGGCTATCACATAGATCCTGTTTATGGTAAACAAGAATGCCATGCAGTATTTCTTAGGGAAAGTCAATTTCCTCATAAAATTCAACTCTAATTATGCTAAGATAGTCAAACCAATACATGAGATGATCAAGAGAGATACAATATACAGATGGGAAAAACAAAGAAAGATGCTTTCGCTTAGATCAGACAAGCTATCGCGAATGCACCCACACTATTTAGTCGAGATTATGGAAAACATTGCCTTCTCTATACATTCACTTTAGATTTAACAATTGTGGTCATATTAACTTAGAAGGATAGTGAAGGAAATGAACGACCTATTTCTTTTGTGAGCGCTAGTCTACAAGGCCTAGATTTAAATTACCCTGCCATTGACAAACAAGCATATGTAGTATGCAAAGCAATGAAGTATTTTAGGCCCTATTTACTTAAAGCACATGCAACTGTATTTGTACCTCATCCAGCAACGAGAACCCTACTCGTACAATAAGAGCTGGGTGAGAAGAGGGCTAATTGGATGACCTTTCTTCAAGAATATGATATGGAATTCAAGCTAGTTCATAATATAAAGGTTCATGGCCTATGAAAACTAGAACTAGAAGCAAAAGACACTCCCAAACAAGATCTTTCAGGATGGCAGCATGAAATAGAGATGTAAAATATTGATCATGTTCCTTAGTCCACATCCACAGTGCCTTGGTTCGCAAATTTATGGAATTTTTTGCAATGTGGCACTTTTCCTCACACTTATAGATCAAATACAAAAGGTAAATTCGTTTAAAGGTCCATGGAGTGCTTTATTGAAAGCACCACAATAGAGTTCTGTGAAGGTGCCTTGAGCCCCAACATATGAAGAATGTCCTTAAGGACTTACATGATGTACCGGCAGGTGGCCACTATGTGGGCGACACTATAGCATACAAATTTATGAGAATTAGTTATTGTTGGCCCACTCTTTTCAAGTATGCACATGCTTATGTCTGTAAGTGCCAAGCTTGTAAAAAATGTGTTAGTCACAATCAATGGTAAGTCACCCCATTGCTCCCAGTAGTAGTTGAAGAACCATTCCAACAGTGGGACCTTGATGCTATCAGAGATATTTTTCCCCACTCATCAAAGAAACATCGGTATATCCTCACATCTATAGATTACTTCACCCGGTGGTTAGAGGCAATTCCTCTCAGACAAGTGAATGACCAGGAAGTCATTCATTTTTTGCAACATAACATCATAACCAGGTTTGGTGTTCCTACGTCACTTGTCTTTGATAATGCAACATACTTTTCTTCGTTAAGACTTTATGAATTGGCATTGGAAAATGGCATTGTTTTAAAACATGCATCTAATGATTATCCCTTGGGAAATGGTCTGGCTGAATCAACAAAAATAAAAATCTTATTCACATAATTAAGAAGACCATTTCCTCTGATCAGAATAATTGGCATACTACTTTGACTAATTCTCTTTGGGTCGACCTCGTAACTCCAAAGCCTTCTCTGCAAACCTCACCATACTTTCTAGTGTATGGTAAAGAGGTTATCTTGCCCCTAAACCTGTATCTCCTAACCTTTCGTCTCTCCCAGGAGTCACAAGGAAAACCTTGCCTACTAGTTTAGAGCGGGATAGACACTTTACTCAAACTCGAGGAAGAGAGGTTCAAAGAAAAACACCAATTTGTCATGCATAAAATTCATATAAAGCATTGGTTTGACAGAAAATCTGCAGGGGAAAAGAGATTTGATGTGGGTGACCTAGTTCTGAAATGAGATAAACCCCATAAAGATAGAGGTAAACAAACTAAGTTCCAACCATTGTGGATTGGACCATTCACAATCAAAGAGAGGCTCGGCTAAAATGCCTTCAAGCCAAAATCTTTGGACGGGAGGATTGACTCGCTTCTCATAAATGGCTGAGACCATAAGCATTATTTTTAGTAGTAGCTATAAGTTGCACTCCCTGTACAGATTGTTTTACACTTTCTTTTTCTTTTTTTTAAGTCATTTGTGTGTTCAATATGTAGTCATTTCATGTCATGTCTTGTTATCGATCATTGTACATAAATAAGACATGTGTGTAAAGTGCATGGCCAAAGAATTTGTAGTGAAATCAAATAGAAGTGTGACAACCACAACGCTTGGATTTTTGTTTATTATCCTTCTTTATTTGGAAAAATGCCATAGGTTGAGGCAATATGGAAAATACGATTTTTCCAATAGGAGAAACTTGAGGGAAATTATTAGATGAGTGCTTATGCTAGAACCTGAATTTCTCAACTTGGTATGCATCTGCTTATGTGATAACGCTTTTCCAATCCATTAGATAAGGGGAAAATCTAAAGCGATCAAACCTAAATTAGAGGTCTTAAAATAATTCTCTAAAGTGGAAACCTCCTCTACTCTCTATAAGTCGGGATCCCTCTTCTACCCGTTAAAAATAATACGTGTCAATGCACATTTCTATTAAATAAATAAGGGTTAAAGAAGAGAAAGGGTTCCTGCACATGGAGGTGAAGCAAGCGACTTCACGGGGGTGTTGTCCAGTCTCGATGGTAGTGAAGCAACATTTGTGCTTCTGAAGTGACTCCACCAAGGTATTGTCCAGACCTATTGGTAGTGGAACAACACCAGAGATGAAAAATCTATACATTGAATATTATAAACTCATCACGCACATTACCCTTTCCTGAATTGAACCAATTGTGATATGGTGTATCTTTGTGTGAGTTCAAACAAGTAGAAAAAAGAGAAGATGTTATGTATGAAACTGAGTCAAAAGGGGAAATTTGGGGAAATAAATACTTCCTCAAGGACTTACCCTTAACTGAAAACTATTCCTGGACATAGAAGTTGAAGTCCATCCAGTGTGTCACCAAGTGATGTTGCTGCTACAACACCCTCCAAAATCTCACTACATTTGCATTTTGGAACCTACCTTATTGTCATATCAAATGTCGCCTTGGCTGTCAAGTGTCGTTTTGTGTTGTTTGATATGTCTGAAGTGTTCTTGAATGTTCTCAAGTTTCATTACATTGATTAGAATATCCTTATGTGCATTTCATGGTCATAACACCTTTATTGTTTTAAAATGACACTTTCTAGTCGCAATCGCACACAATTCATTGTTTGTAATTGGTGAATGTGCATAAACTGGTGTTTTGATGTATATTAATTGTTGATCAAGCTTGTTTAATTGTTCTTGATGACTTAATATGTGTCGCATATGGTTTTCTGTCTAGAACTCATCTTGCTCACACCTCGATCAATCCTCTAGACTTAGACAAAATTTAGTTACAAAGTGAGCCCATTAAGGCCAAGAGCGCATGAGCACACTCCGAAGCCTTGATGGGAGATCATTTGTTGTTCAAAAGTGTGCTCCGTGCCCTATTGGAGAGTTGGGCACACTCCAAAAGCATGAATCCCCTTCCTTGTTCTGAACTACGCCCTCTAAAATGACTAAGCCTTCCTCGAGTACACTCCTTCGACTCGAAGAAGTGTTCCCTCCTTGAGGTCATTGACACACCCCGAAGACTTGAAGCTCAATCCATCAACCTTCCCATATGCGCCATGCACCCTCATGAACCGCTTGAGCACACTAGCTCACCTCGAAGGTACAAATATCAAATCTTCATCCTTCAGGAGTGCACCTTGCACCCTTCCTGAGGCCTATTGAGTGCATGAGCACACTCTAAAGGCATAAAGCCTCAACCTTCAGCCTTCGGGAGGTGTGCCTTGAACCCTCCCTCTCTCGCTTGAGCACATAGTGCATTTGGGAAGCCCAAATACTTCCCCTTCATCCTTTATACTTGCAACATGCACCCTGCCTTGACTTATTTCTTCCTTTGGACGCATGTCGAAGCCTCAAAGCTCTTCCTCCCCAATCCTTTAGCCTTTCATAGTGCACCCTTATGCCCTGAAACTTCTTTGATCATTTTAAGCGCACCAAAAAGGAATAAATAGGAAAATATACATAAAACATAGTAGAGTAAGAGATTTTCAAACTGATAGATGCTTGTCATGAGTGATTGCAGAAATAGGTATTCCAGGGACCTCATGGCAAGCACACACAAGGAGGTATGGGCAAAGAGGATAAACAAAGGAGGCACGAAAAGAAACAAGAACACACTTGAAACTTAATGATCGAAGCACCCTAAATACTCCAAGATTAAAGACCCTTTGGAGGGTGGAAACGCTATGATAAAAAGATGAACAGAGAACATATACATTGATAGCTATGTCATCATTGAAGCAGATCCATGTCAATAGTCACTGGCAGTCCTAGTCATCCAAGATAGTGACGTGTCTAGTTTCATCATGTGATGATGTGGAAGTCAAGATGTAATATTGTAATCATTGTAAAGTACAAACAAGTAGAAGTCCAAGAGTCATGTGTGAATGTAAGAGTCATGGAATTCCAAAGGACATGTAATACCAAAATCATATGTAATTCCAAAATCCATTTGGAACTTCAAAGGTTGTAGAAGTCCAAAGGTCACTGGAAGTTAGAAAGTCAAGAGTTATGAGGATATGAAAGGTCACTCCTCAAGTTATAAATAGATCCTCATTTCTCATGTAAAGGAGTTTTAACTTTGGATTCTCCCATAAGGCATAAGAGAGAAAATTTAGTACTTTTTTAGGAGCAAGTAGTGGCTCCAACGCTCCACTATTGGAGCATATGATGTTCATTGTATTCATGCATCTTGGGATGTTTACTTAATATTTTGAAGCCTGATGGCCAACACATTTTCATCTATTTATTATGAATGTTGGTAAGACTGTTATGTCAATGTTTATGATTCATGTTTTCTTTCACCAGTACTAAGGTAGTTGAACTATTTCGGTTATTTTAGTGCTTATTCTATTGAGAACATGTTGTAATGGTTGTAACAATCGTCTCGTCTTTGTGGACTATTGTGTTAGATATTAGAAGAAACATTATTGTTTATGTGTGTCTTTATTAGGGTGGTACTATTACCTCTCTCTTAGAGGCTCGTTTTCTCCACCCTCTACAGTAGAAGAACCTTGATGCACCTGCAACTAAACGTTCACTAGGACCATTTGCTTGCTTTTCGAAAGCACAAATGTGATTCTCTCTTGCTGACAGCCAAAGCCAAGGAAGATCTTCAAGTAGATGACAATCGAGTCGTATTTCAGATGGCGCTCTTATCCCAAATTTTGTGAGGTCTAATTGGGACTACATAGCGGGGGCACCCCCTTAAGTGTTGGCAGGTTCAACACTGTCAATAGGTTCTCTATTGGTCAACTATTGTCGTGCAAGTCTCTGGGTACATTCAACGTCTATAGTCTTTCTTGTGCTCTCTCCTTTTACCTTACATCGCTCTAGGCTATTCCTATTATCAACCAAACCTGTTTTCCTTGGTCTTTATGGCTCCTCAACAGATAATTTTGAGTCGTCGAGTCGATGCATCTGGTTCCTTCCCCCACTGTCATTGGTTGTTTGGTTGGGAATCAATGGCTAATTTCTTTGATACAATTCCTCCAAAGGTAAAGAGGGAAATCCTCCTTGAATCAAAGGAGTTTAGGGAATGGGCTAACTTCTCGGATTTAGAAGTTGGACCTGTTTCTTTGAAGTGGGTTCCAGATTTGGGTAAATTTTGGAAGTGAAAGCTCCACTTCCTACATTCTATCACAATGCACCAGCAGATGGAAACTCTCATGGATATGGTCCTTAGGGAGAAGCAGGTTGACAATTATAAATTTTTTGTAGGGCAGGAAGACATCAGGTGAATCCTTAGGGATATTCACTACAACCTAGATGATGTTGCCACTCAGCTTTCAAGGGCAGAAAAATATGTTGTCTCAGACTCCAACACTGAATTGAAGGAGATCAATGAAACTCTTGGCGTCGTCAACAAGCCTCCACTGAACGTAGCTCCTCCTGCTGCCTCTCCTCAGGGGAACTCCTCACCCCTCTCTCTTGTCATTATCTCATACTTAGGCAACTAGCGCCACGGTAGCGTTAGGTTCTCCTCGTTTCTTGGTTGATGGTTTCTAGCGACAATGGTGATAGCAAGTTATGGTGGTCTCGTGGTCAATTTAAATGTTCTCATTTCAAGGAAACTTAGTATTTTAGATGTTTGTTAAACTTCAAGGATTTTTTTTTTTGCTAAGCACTAACATAATATAAAAATCCATGCTATTTTACTTAATTTTTCAAATGCACTCATACTAGTAAATAGCTTCAAGGACCGATGTCTCTTAGGAATTAGAGAGTACATTTAGAAAAAACCTTTGTCCTCTAAGGCTTTGTTGGGGGATTCAGAAAATCGTTTATGTTTAATGTAAACTTTTTTTGATAATAAAAATATTTTGAAAAAGCTTAAAAAAACAAATAATGAAATTAACGTTGTGTTTAATTTTTAAACAAAGTTTTTCTTATTTTATCAATAATAATAAACTGTATTGTTTTCGATTTTTAAAATCAATGATGTACAAACATGATGAAGGCTCTCTGCAGATGAATATTTCCACTTGGAGTGATCCCAAACATCATAAAAATAAAAATTAACAACACGTGAGAGAAGTCAATGTCAGAAAAGATATATTGAATACATGTTACAAGAAAAGCTATTGAATTGATGTTACCAAAAAAGGAGGAGGCCCAACCAGAAAGGTTCGCAGCCTTGATGTTCAGATTCGCTCTGCTGACGTTCAACTGCGAGAGAGACTCGACGTAGTGTTTGCCAGGCACCTATAATTTCCAAATAATTGCGCAATTTCCTGTACTGATCATCGATTTGTTAACTCCCCACCACAAATAATGCAGATATCAGACACCATGAATAAACGCATCTAACATTTTCGTCGGTCAAAATCTAAACAAAACAAGGTGCCACCGAAATGAAATCACAATTTTTGTCTGTTGATTAAGTTGTTTATGTGCTTCACAAAGTTGTTTATGTGCTTCACATATGATTACAAAGTTGTTTATCTGCTTCACAAATGAGTACAAGTTTAATTTTTGGTTTGAGAAATTGAAATTAAGAAGTATTTAAATTTTTATAATTATCTAGGAATGACCTATTATCTAGATCATATCAACCCTTTAACCCACAGACTTTCCAACCAATAATCATCACATCATGGAATGACTTAACAGTACGGCCCATAACACTCAAATCACAACTTTTAATTGTTCACTTTTACTTATTTCTTTTGCCACTTTAATCCTTTTGTATGGAATCTCTCTAAAACGTACTGGCTTTACAGCCATGGTTGGCCACACTGCCTTTAGTTACAGCACTGCACGATCTCTGGGCCAGACTGGGTTTCAGTTATAAAGCTCAAAGTACTTTTAAAAAATTATAATATCATTAAAACGAGCACTCACAGTATGAATCTCCATATTTGGATACAAATATTAAAGTTCCCTTGCAACCAATGAAGAGTCCAGCCTAGATACTGTTCACCAGCTCTTTCTTGACCGCCATTGACCAACAGATAAGGTTGGGACTCTGAACGTTGCGTTTCTAACTGCTGGTCAAAAGTTTCAAATGGAACCTTTCCGGAATGTGTTGGCCTCTGAAATTCTGATCAGAATACTGACAGGCACAGTGTGACAATTTCACACTCGCTCAGTTTCAGAACTTTGGACCACATTGCATGCAGAGAAAATACATTTTATAATCATGACTATAGTTGGGATAAATCCAAAGTTCTTCTGTATGAAGATGGATAGTGCCGCGCAGGCATAGATACTCACGACCATCCTCATCATAATAATTTTATTTTCTTTTTCTAATTAGTAATGGGTAGGTAGTCTGCCATAGGATTGATTCCCACCATTATATTATTTTCACTACAAATTTATAAAAATTTGAGTTTCAGATTTCTTAATACACTAATGTAGATTTATTTTTACCATAAATCTAGCAAGAGCTTATAAAGATCAAATCTCTTGAAGTACAAATCTTTTTATTTTATACTGCAAAACTTCAAAAAATTGTAGTCCAGACTTCCTAGATTATGGTTAAGATATCTCTATATATATATTAAATTTCATTTTTGAATGCATAAATTGAATCAACCCCTTAAAAATCCCTTGCATACATGGAATAAAATAGTTGTAAACATGCAATTCCAACAAATATTTGTTTAATTCAAAAGTAACCCTTAATAAATGGATAAAATGTAAAATAATGATAAAAATTTAACTTTTCAATTACTTTATATAATATATAGACATTTTATTATTATTATTATTATTATTTTTATTTTAAACCCCCATATATATATATATAATTGCATTCTTGAATGAGTAAATGGATTCAAAACATGCAATTCCAAAAAATATTTATTTCATTCAAAATTAACACTTAATAAATGATCAAAATGTAAAATAATGATAAGATTTTAACTTTTCAATTACTTTATATAATATACAATCATATTATTATTATTTTAAACAATATATAATATGTAAATGGTTGACATTGAAATGTTTTATGTAGCATGAGAATTGAGATATTTTATTTATGGATTACATTGCCCACATTCTTTTTTTTTTATTCTATTAATATATTTTTAAATAGACAATATTACTTCATTTTATATATTGATTTTTTTAATTACTATTAATATTTTTTAAATATCACATATTAATTTCATATTAAGAATTGAATTAATTACCCATCTCCCTCTTATTATTATTATAAGGAAGAAATTTATTTTTTTACTTCTCGTCTTTGCATATTGAAATATTTTATTGCAATTCATATATATACATACATGTTTATGTTTTTTCTAAATTTGATATTAAAATAAATTAGTTAACATGGATATGATGGTCAAGAGATTAAAACCTTTGTTGTCGAATATGATCTCTCCTAAACAAACTGGTTTTGTTCAAGAGTGGCAAATCCTTGATGGCATCATAACCACTCAAGAAGTTGTCCACTCCCTTAAGCAGATGAAAGTGAAAGGAATGATGATAAAACTTGATCTGTCCAAATCCTATGACCGTCTCAGTTGGCCATATCTTCTTGCCATTTTGCATGATTTTGGCTTTGACCCTAGATGGATCAACTGAATCTTGTCTTTAACTTGCTTGCCAGTCATCTCAATCCTCCTCAATGGCTCCCCTATGAGAACTTTCAATCCTTCTTGGGCGATTCACCAAGGTGATCCTCTCTCCCCTTTCCTATTCATTCTAGAAGCAGAGGGGTTAGTGTGTTACATTAAGTCAAATATTCAAGCGAGAACTATAAGTGGGATATGTTTGTGGGGGAATGATCTTCTGCTCACCATAAGCAATTCGTCGATGACATTATGTTGTTTTTCTAAGCCTCCCTTCGAGAAGCCAGGGCCTTAAAAGTCATTCTCTAGGATTTCATGCAAGCCTCTGGTACATTGATTAATAATGACAAATCAAACATTTTCTTCTTCAATACCCCAACCCCTACACATGCCTTTTTAGCCAGAACCCTGGGGTTCACCATTGGGTCATTTCCTTTGAAATATCTTAGGATGCCTCTAGTCCTCAGTCGTATTCAAGCCAAATTTCATCAGTGGTCCCTTAGAGCACTTAACATAGCAGGACGTGTGGTCCTTCTTAAGGTGGTACTCCAATCGATGTCGATCTATCAGTTGTTAGGCCTTGCTACTTCAAGGTCCTCCTGCTCTAACATGGTGGACATTTTCAAGAAGTTTCTGTGGAGAGGTGCTCAGGAAGCTAAAAAATGGGCCTTGGTAGCATGGGACATCATAAAAAAATCAAAGCTCTAAGGGGGTCTTGGGCTCCGGGACCCCTTCATCCTTAATCAGGTAATGGGGGTGAAGCTATGGTGGAGATGGATACAAGGGGGATCTGATTTATGGAAGACTATATGGATGAGAAAATATCAAATTCCATCTTCTACAATAGACATCTTAAGGATTTAGAACATTCCAAAAGGGTCATCAATATGGAATCTTGTTGTGACGAACAAAGACCTTATTAGGTCGCACACCTTTTGGGAAATCAGGGATGGTAGGAAGGCGCTCTTTTGGCAGGACTCCTAGAAACAATGCCCTAAGCTCTTCAGTCGACAATATTTAGCAGACATTTTCCTATTCACCAATAGCCAGAATTGTATAGTAGTGGAGCAGTTTTGGAAGCCATCCCAAAACATGACATGGCATGAGTGGAAAGAACCTCACGACTAGCCGGATGCCCCAAATTCAATCCAATGGGGGGTGTTTAAAAAGGAGCTTGCATCGAGAAATTTAGCAACCATGGAAGGAATGAATATTTTAAGATGAGGGTATACACCACGAGGGATGTTCTCAATGAAGGAGGCCTACAAGTTAGAAACAGAGGATCATTTGGAACCTAAGAATTTGATATGGAGGAAAATATGGATAGGTAATTTTTCACTGAAAATAACATACTTCCTATGGCTGGTGTGTTGAAAAATAACTTTAACCTGGGATCAACTTCAAAAAAGGGGTATCCAATGCCCTGCAAAATTTTGCATGTGTGACTCTAATGGAGAATACATGGAGAACCTTCTCAATTCATGTCCCTTAGTGGAGTAGCTGTGGAGAAATATAGGGAAACTCTTTGGACGTCTCCATCGAGACGCAACCAACATCAAGATGTCCATAGAATTATGGAGGAAAGGAATTTTCTCTAACCCAGTCTTAAATAGGGCGTGGAATCTTTCCCTCGGCTTCCTCCTGTGGGCGATTTGGAAAGAAAGAAACAAACGAGTGTTCAAAGATAAAAGACTATCTCAGGAGGAGATATGGAAAGGTATCATCCAAAATATAAGAGAAACTATTCTAGCAGAAAAATGACACCTTGATGACTGGCAGGTAGCATCACATGAAGCCCAGATTCTTGCTAATTTAAATCTATCTCCTCAAATGCTTTCCCCAACCTCTTGGAAACCTTTAGTTCCTCCCAGATATTCACCTTCCAAATTTCGTCCCCCTCCTGAGAGCTTCCTCAAGTTGAATTTTGATGGCACGTCTAATGGAAATCCAGGGGATGCAGTGTACGGAGGGTTGTTTAGAGATTCTTATAGCCAGGCTCTCCACCTATATGCAGCAGACTGTGGCTTTGCCATTAATAATGAAGCAGAATTTAATGCAATCAAGCATGGCCTCCTCATAGCCTGAAGGGAAGGAATTAAAAAGTTGGAAATTGAGGGGGACTCCAGAATGGTTATTGAAGTCATCAAGAACTTGAATCATGGTACCCGATGGGATAATATTAGTAAAAGATGGAGGAAAACCCATCTCGTTTAGGAGATCAATGAAATACTTCCTTATTTTGATTACATTATCCCGTCCCATGTTCTCAGATCGAGTAATAAGGCAGAAACATTTTGGCCAACTGGGGCTATCAACATAAGGAGGAATCTATTGACACCCAATGGTGAAACATTCAACATCGCGAGGATTTGGAACACCTTTGTCTCATCCTAGAGCAAGATATCCCTCAGACCTAAGATCTGGAGACGGAAGGTAGCTAAGTCCCCCCCGATCAGGGTGAGATCAGGCCAAGAAATCCACCTTGGGATTCGAATGATGGATGAAGCGTCGAGAGATAATGCCAAGAGGTAGCCATCAGTCAGTCTGAGCATGCGGGAATGATGAAAAGTTAAGGCTTGAGCTCTGAGGATGATGAAGGGAAAGGGCACACAAGGGAAGAGAATTTCGCCCAAGTGTTTTGGTAGGAAGAGAATCTATCGGCGGGCATTTCCCTCCTGGGATGGTATAGTTGGTTAATGTTGTGGTGGTGGGGTTTCTCAATAGCATTGGAGAGCTCGAGGAAGAGTTGCTGCTTGTCGGCTTCTTCTGCACTATCTGACTTCATGGAAAGTGTTATCGAGTATGTTGCTTGTCTTAATTCACCTCTATCTTTGTGGCATGTCTGTCGTAGTTGGGATAATGGAAGGTATGTGAGTTGGTTTGGAATGGTTTGCTTTGGAGGTCCTCTGTATGTAGTTTCTCTACAAGAAGAATTCTATATTCAGTGTGTTGTTTCTATCCCGGTCTCAATCGTGTTTGCCATTCTCCTCTCCCACATAGGAATTTTTATCTTTTTCCAAGGGTGTTGGGGTAGGTTAGGATTCTAGAGGCCTGAAAAAGGTAGTAGCTTATTTGTGCAGTTGACTCTCCTCCAGGTTGTCTGTCAATTGTCTGGTCTGGTTCTATGAGTTCTATGGCATGGTTTGTTTAGGGCCTCGATCTGATGAGGTTCTCTTTAATGTAAACAATGTTATGGGTTGTTATTGCAACAATAAGGGATGTTTTTCCAGTTTCTCTGTGCAATGATTGTTTCACCGAGTATTTAAATGGTGGAGTGGTCCACCTGGGACGAAATTATTTGTGTTTTGGTGGCTCAACCATGACTTCTTTTTTATTTTGTTGCTCTCTAATGTTAATGTAACATGTATTTCTAATTTATGTGTCTATTTTGATTACGTGAGTAAGTCTCGGTTCAGGCTGGTTTTGGTGTACCTTCACTGGCCCAGTTGTGCTCAGTTTGAAAGCACTCTTTTTGTGATGGCTCGGGGTGCAAGTTCGTCCATTTCTAGAGGCTGTGGTAATGGTTGTTGCCAAAGGAATAACATAGATAGAGCATCACCATCCACACGAACCCTGAAGAGGAGTGGCTGGTGCACCGATGCTCAGATCATCAAAGAGGTAGTGCATGCCTATAATGTTGGAATAGGCATGTTGGAACTCCAGTTGATGTTAAGCAACTAATTACAACATGGGAGACAAAACTCAACCATCGGGAAATCAAGGAAGTTTAGGTGGAATATTGGAGGGATCTTATCCCAGACCCAAGCAACACCCATGGGCATACCACCTAGTACAAGAATATTGTTCACTTATATTGGATTATGAAGAGTCGGGTGGCCAAAGCCATTATGGCCCCTCAGATGAATGCAAGGGAGCTTGATCTGGGGCTGCAGGAAATTCAAAAGGAATTAAATTTGATCCAGGTCCAGATTCAACAAAAGAACAAGCGCCTTGACCGCATTGAGGGACACATTCTATATCTCCCCTAATCAGAACTGTCGGGTTCGAGTGCAAAGGAGCCGGCCCCTATGGAGTCTTAAGATTAATAGACGTTATCATGTTTAGCTTTGTTGGAATTTTGTTGGTTTTTACTATTATATATGTTGGCTACTATAGAATTTTATAGATATCTAAATAGATGCTGGTGGCTAGATATTCATGCCTATAAGGCCTTGCTGGACAAACTCAAAACTTTCAGATTTTGGATGACACACAATGTGTTTTTGTGGTCAACAAAACTAGTTTCCCATAGGGCAGGTTGAGACCACCGAACGTCTTTTTATGGATGTAACCTGCATTCATATTGAATGAATGAAGAAGGACCTACCCACCTTAAAAAAAAATAGTTAACATGGATATTAAAATAGTTTATTTATGTATCCAATTGAAAAATGAAAATATAAATAATATCAACCTTATTTGCTTTAATTACATTAGAATAATTTTAAAAGTTGATCTAAAATTATCTTATTTCATATGGACATGGAAATGTTTTATTTGTAACTTTATTTGTTTTAATTACATTAGAAAAAAATGTAAAAGTTGATATAAAATTATTTTACTTCATATGGAGAAGGAAATGTTTTATTTATAACTTTATTTGGTTTAATTACAATAAAAATATTTTATTTATAGCTAAGAGTGATAGCCAAATATTTTTACCATATATCCTTTGTATTGGGATATTATATTGACAACCAATAAAGCAAGCACAGATAGAGTAAGACTACATTTTATAATACTTTAAACTAACCAAATATGTATATTTTTTTAACATAATTTTTTTTAATTTAAAAGATATTTTATTTTTATTTTAAAATGGAAACATGTCAACTCTGTTAGAATAGCACTAATAGAATTATACATCTCCCTAATATAACAAGCCTTTCAATTTAATAACAGTTCATTCAATTAAATTACCCTCAAATACTATTTTTCAATTATATATTATTATTTAAATAACTATAATATTAATTTTCAAATGGTTATAAATCACCAAATAAAATGAATTGCATTGTTTATTGTATTTAGAAAACAAAGTAGAGGTTTCATAGTACAAACTCTCAATTGTTTTCCTCCTGGCGGGGTTGAAAAATCTCACACACATTTATTATTAAATTACCCTCAAATACTAATTTTCAATTTTATATTATTATTTAAATAATAATAATGTTATTTTTATATTATTATTTAAATAATAATAATGATGTTATTTTTTAAATGGTTATAAGTAGAGTTTTAGGCGTACACTCTCATTCCATAATTTCTAGCAGGGGCTCCTGTCACAAGCTTGCTCTTTCTCTGTGTCTCTTCGTATTTCTCTGATGGCCAACCCCTAATGAACCAGTGATGAACCTACTTGGATCTTTCACACTCTGGCGGACTCAACAACGGCATCCACACCTTCAAACGGCCTTAGTGTCCCTTCGATCTTTTGGCGAACTTCCTGCGAACTTGGGATGAAAGCACAGAGAAAACTACTTCCACAGCGGACTTATAAATACACAGAGGTACTCAATAGCAGAATGGCATACTCATTTTATTCCAGAATGGAGAAAATTATTACAGGATGCTCACAGAGCTTTTACAGAAATGGATTCTATACAGAGATAGACTAATCTCGCATTTACCGGACTTTTCACAGCTCAAAATTGAACAAGTTACTACCGGAGGCTACCTGGCGAGGTATAGACTCTGTCTCAGAATCAGACTTAACACCCAAACACTTGACTCTTCTAATGGTTCGGCCACTTTAGGTTCTTACCAGTGCCGAGCACACTGATACGCAGGCTTCTCAAACCAACTAAGGACTTTGAGTAATTTCTCGTGTTGCAAGCAGATCAGACTAGATGTCCGCAGATGCAGAGCAGGAGAATACTCGACTCAAACACATACAAAAACTCTCCAATTGCCGATGTCCAACAAATGAACCTTACCCTCCTTATATAGGATGAGAAGGGGGGACAAACATTACTGTTGGTCGGACAGAAATGACCTAAAGCTTAAAGAATCATTGCTTTTTCAGTCTTTATCAGAGCGACGTCCGCACAAATATTCGGGTCCATAAGGCAGACCGAATAATTGCTTTCGGGTAACGCATGAGATATAGTCTGTAAAGTAGATTCTGTCAGACATTATAGCTATCTACACAGTGGATACTTTTGTACAAAAAGCCCACGAGAAAAGACTAGATGAGAATATTTACACTGTGGAAACTTTTAAACAGTAAATCCCACGAGAACACTGGTCAAAATTAAGCCCTTGTGACTGGTACCAAATCAGAATACAGTCAGATCAGGGAATCTACCTCTTTTATAAAGCAGATCGTCACATGCCTTAGTATAGATTCTCCGGACTATCATGGGTTTACCCAGTATGATTTGATGCTGGACTTTGGTTAAGACACACCATTCTAAGTGCTCTCTCATGTATTCCTGGAGGGAATAATTTGTCATGTGGAAAGGGTCCCACTCTTTGACTGTCATTTCTCTGACTGTGCTATAGATACGATGGAAACACTCTCCTATATTATTCTCAAAACACTTATAACAGTATTTTCTTTCATAATTTTCATGATATACTGGATCCATGGCTGTTCTACTGACTCCATAATCTGTCCACCAGTTCTGAAACCATTCACATTGCAGATTCTTCTGGGATGCTGCTAGCGTACTGAATTTCAGCTTTGTATAATGGGTTTCATTTCTATCATCAACATTCAGGAAGTCCCACCAGAGCCTTTTGTATCCTGCAAAATCATAAACTGTGTCAGGGAATATTACCTTGGGATCATTTCTGGGCCAACGAGCACATGGTTGGAC
This sequence comes from Pinus tabuliformis, assembly GCA_031772625.1. Taxonomy (NCBI): domain Eukaryota; kingdom Viridiplantae; phylum Streptophyta; class Pinopsida; order Pinales; family Pinaceae; genus Pinus; species Pinus tabuliformis. The sequence continues at coordinate 1,022,506,808 of CM062805.1, forward strand.
TTGAGATTGTCCTGGCTTATCCCACAAGTCTCTGGTTCTGTAGATACAATAATAGCTTTCATAGATTCCTGTGTCGCGGCCTCCATGGTACCAAATACCGGCAATGTCATGAAAATTTGTTTCCAGGGCCCTTCTTGCGGTTCCAGCATCTGCTTTTGCTTTGTCATACATCATATCATGGATCCATTTTCTACCCTTTGGGTACACCTTTCTTTCAGGTACATAGTGCTGGAGATCAGTGTGAGGCTGTAAGTTGGCATCAAGGACTTTTGTGTTCCTTAATTGCCATGTGGGTCTCCAGTTGTCTCTGTAGGTATCCCAGTCTTGATTATCTGGAATGGTCCTCAAGACTTCTCATTTTTGGTTCTGATCCCACTCAGTAATAATCATCATGACATGTGCTGCGTTTTGTTCAAGGTATTCCCTGCTGAGGAAGTCAGGAAGACAATTTTCTTCTCCTTTGATGTGCTCTATAGAAAAATCAAAATTTGCAAAGAGCGCCTGCCATCTGGCAAACTTTGCTTCTTCTGGTTTCTTGATGTCCTTGGATAGGACTTTCTTCATTGCTGACGCATCTGTTCTGAGAAGAAAAGGCTTGTTTATTAGATATACTGCAAACTTGCTGATGCAATTCCATGCAACTTTCACTTCTCTTTCAATAACAGAATAATTTTGTTCTGCTGGGTTCCATACCCCTGAGGCAAACTGTACCACTTGTTCTTCTTTGCCGACTTTTTGTTTCAGAATCCCTCCCCAGCCAATGTCACTGGCGTCGGATTCGACTATCTTGAATGCTTCATCATCTGCTACATACAGTATAGGCAAAGACTTTACCTTTGCTTTGATTTCTTGCACTGCTCTGGTATGGGCATCTGACCATTGAGGGGGATTTTTACCAAGCCGCTTATTGAGTACTTTCCTGTCACTGGCACAGTCTTGATAAAAACTGCTTACATAATTTAGGCAGCCAAGGAACCTTTGCAGCTGTGTCTTGTCTTTTAAGATATCTGGAAATTTGTCTGCAAAGTCAATGGCATGTTGTTGCAGAGAGATTTGTCCATTAGAAATCTGGTGGCCCAAGAACTTTATAGAAGTCTGAAATACTTCTATTTTCTTTTTGCTAAGCACAAGCCCATTTTTCTTGACCAACTTCATGAAAATATTTACATGTTTGAAGTGATCATCAATATTTTTAGAAAAAATTAAAACATCATCAATATATACAAGTAGCCAATTAAAATATGGCTTAAAAATATCATCCATGACCTTTTGAAACTTTGAAGGAGCATTTTTAAGACCAAATGGCATGACATTCCATTCATAGTGTCCTGCAGGAATACTAAAAGCAGTTTTGAACTTATCTTCCTCATCAATGGCAACTTGCCAAAATCCTGCTTTTAAATCGAACTTTGAAAATATTTTGGCTCCTGCAATTCTTCTGATCAAATCTCCTTTATGTGGAATAGGATAAGTATCATCGGCCAAGACTGAATTTAGAGGCTTGTAATTTATCACAAGTCTAGGGATACCTCTAATTTGTTCAGCTCTTTTGTTTACATAGAATCCATAGCAATTCCAGGGGCTAGTGGATTCTTTGATCAATCCTCTGTTGAGCAACTGCTGAATTTCTTTTTGGCATAATTCTCTGTATTCTTGGCTCATAGGTATTGCTCTGCTTTTACAGGGCTTTCCTGTGTATCCTTCTTTATAGGGCAACTTGATGGTATGTTGCTTTCTGTGCCAAAAAGCATTTGGCTCTTCTGAACAACATTTTTCTTCCAGTTTTCCTTTCAGTTCTTGGATTCTTCTTTTGATTTGAGGTAGTTTCAGCTGTTCTTCTACTCTCGATGTTCTTTTTATATCTTTAAGATCTGATAGCAAAGTTTCTGCTTTGTCTAATTTCTGCATGGCTTGAACCATTGTAGAAACTCTTGGGGTTGAAACATAAGGAAGCTCAATTCTTTTTCTTCTACCTTTGGATGTGGGTACAGAAATAAAATAGCCAGCTCTACTTCCCTTCAACCTGGCTGAGCCATGAGGTTCTACTGCAGCTAAAAAGACATTCCCTAATATACAATCAACAGGGATGTCTGCTATGGCAAACTTCATGTATACACAATGGGTATCAAAGCATAGTGAAGCTCTAGGAATTTCATATTTGAGTTTCTTATTTCCTAGGCCTACAACTTCTCTTTCAGCAGGGACCCAATACTTTGCTGGAACATTTCTGATGTTAAGAATATTAATATCTGCACCAGAATCTAATAATGCAGTCATGAAAAATATCTGGCCTTGGATACAGATTTTTACCTTGACATGATGTTGCTGATATGTGATGGTAAATAGTCTCATATCTTGGAAGCCAAAATTTGGGTCTGACCTTCCTTCAGCAACTTGAATTTCTTGACTATAGGCTGCTGTGTTCCAGGATTCTTCTTCTTTTTCTTCTTTAATCTCCTTGCCTTTCTTAATTTCTGCAATTTGAGCTTTGATTGCAGAAATTTCTACTTTGAGTTGGTGAATTTCACCACTCACTTCTCCCAAAGTCAGGGATCTTACTTTCCCTGGTTTCTGGTGATGCATTTGGAAAGATTTAGTGTTCCTTTCATAGGATGCATCGACAAACAAAGGTTTCTTACCTAATTCTTTTGAAGCTTTGGATTTAAGCTGATCTGTGAATGCTTCTATTAGGCGGTTCTTCATGTCTCCATCCTCTATTGTCCTGATATAAGATAAAATCTTCATTTCTGCCTCTTCTTCAGCAGATGCCATTAGGACTTTTTCTTTAGGAGGTCTTGTTTCTTCTTCCTCTTCACTGGAGCTGTACACAAAATCAGAATCATCTTCATGAAAGATATGGCAAACACATTCATCTGAATTGAAACAAGAACATTCAGATGAATCAGAATCAGAATACTGGCCCATATTAACTTGAAATTCCTCCTCTGATGAAGTATTGAAAGAATCAAGAGATGATTCTTCTAATTGGTGTTGCTGGGCTGAATCTTTGATGATAAGGTTTGGGCACCTTTCTGTGACATGGGTCTTTGATTTGCATCTCAGGCAAAAGATTGGGCCTGAATGCTCTTTCTTAACCTGTTTAGCTTTTTGAGCATAAACAACTGTCTTTTTTCCCTTATTAAGCTTTGATTCTTCCCCTTGGGGACATCTTGAAGCTGTATGCCCAGTCTGGCCACACAACCAGCAAGTAATTTTGTTCCATTTTTCTTGCTTGGATGTATGCAAATGAATGTCAGAAGGAGTATAATAATGAGTTTTTGGGATATATTTGTAGTGACCCTTATTTTTATGGCTTTTATCCCTTGTAGAATACTTCCTTTTATTTTTTGGATAATTCCTTCTATTCTTGTAGAAAGTCTCTTTGAATTCTCTTTTGGCCCTTTTCCTAGACTTTCTCTTTTTGACCAATGGGTCATCTATTGTCAGTCCATATTTGCTGCAAATGGACTTTCTATCTGGTAGTTTGGACAATTTTTCCAAATACTTGTTCACCTTTGAACTAGTAAAAAGACTTACCAGTGTCTTTGTAATATGGGAATAAATTTCTCCCCATGTATAAGACTCAAAAGGCAACTGAAAAATTTCTTGCAATCTAATATAGTCAACAAATCTGGAGGGTAGAGCAGCCAGATATACTTTCTTCCAAAGAAAGTTTTTGGAATCTTTCACCTCATAGATTCGCTGCATCCAATCTCTATGAAAATCATCAAATTGAGACATCTTATGACATTTGAGGTTCATCAAGATGACCTCATGCTTGTTGGCAATTTCTGTCTCACTGCCACACCAATGTTCTAGAATCATTGATGTTAGCGCACCAATCATATTGCTTATTACAGTCCCATCAGGATTATGAATAACATCTCCTTTTTCATCCTTGAGAACTTCTGCTTCCATGGTCTCAATAAGTTTAGGAGAAGATTCAGTTTCCCACCATTTGAGAAGAGTACCTGTAAAACATTGGATGATGGTTCTGCAAGCATCTGCCTCTAATTTTCCTCTAAGACACATGATTTTATATTCAGTATAAATTAAATCAATCATCTGGCGAATTTGGCCAATGCTCATGTTGTCTATATTCCACTCTCTGTGGGAGTCAGGGAAGAAAGTATGGGCTTCAGGCAATTTTCCCTTCCCTTCAATGTCAGGAGCAGAATATCTGGAAAATCCATGTTCAAGAGGCTCATAGATTGGGAGGATTTGTGTTTCCTGGGACTTTTGTTCTTCTGTTTCTGGTTCCCTAAATAAGGAATCAATACGGATGTGTTCAGACTCATCAGTCTTTGAGGTGGTTTCTTTGGGGAACAACAGAGGGATTTTTTGTACATTTCTTATTGGATTCTCAATCTTTATATTTCTTTTCACCAAGAAAGAATTTGGAACTGGCTTCTCAACTTTTGTGATCTGCATCCTTTTAAATTTCTCATTTAAGCTAGTGAGGAGTGTCTTAGTTACATCAATATGTCCAACTAAGTTTTCTCCTATTTCATCAATCTTATTCAATGACTCCTTGGTGTAAGAACAAGTCATGCTGGAATCAAATTGTAAATTATTCAAACAAGAATTTACACTATTAAGTGAGGACTGTACAACATCTACTTGCTTCTTTACGTCTTCTTCTTTAGCCACATTCATTTCCAGACCCTTTATAGCAGTATTGGTCCAATTTAACTGTTCACTAGCCTTTTGAATTCTACCATCAATTCCTAAGGCATTATCATCTTTTTGAACCAGGGAAATGGCTTTGGCTACAATTGTATTTTCTCCCAAGATAATTCCTTTATATGGGGGAAATGTAGTAGGAGTTTCAACTGTGGATCCATCAATTGCAGTCCATCCATGCTTATCAGTCATACTGCTAGAAGTAGCACCAGTTAAAACATTTATAGGAGCAATTTTATCTTTCCATGAGTAGAAAGATATCCAAACATTATTTACTTCCATATAATGTTTCCAGTCTGTTGCTAACTTTCTTTTCTGATCTGGGGTATATCCTTGGTCAAATTCATCTGCTTGAGGATTTGTATACAAATCCCAATTCAACATTTCTTTCATCCATTTAGAGTTGATTTGTGATTTTAAGCATCCATCCATAAGTGCAAAAAACTTATGCATTTCCATGACTGCAGGCTTTTTACAGTCAGAAGGAATTTGTTTGAATCTGCATTCTGGAATCAGTTCTGATTGCTCAAGTTTCCCTAACCCATATCTCGGCTTTGCTGGTCTCATTAAGCAAATCATCTGAGTAAGCCTAGGGTCTTCTTCTTCTATTGAATGGATCATAAGGACATGATCGGAATCGGGCTCAGGCTCATGTGGGAAAGGAATATCAGAACATTTAGGATTCGGGCATGAGCTGATAGAAGTGGATGGAGGAGCAACACCAGTGCGAGGATTATGGTGCAGATGAACATTCTGTTCAGCTAGAGTAAGCAGATTTATGACATTTGTACAATCTGGACATTTTACTTCTAAAGAAGAAAAATTAACAAGCTGAGCTAATTCGAAAAGCTGTGGATGTTTACAAGAAGAAAAGGATGATGATGAACAAGCGGTGTCAACAGTGGAGGGATCTCTGTAGTACTTGGAGGATTTACAAGCAGCGTCAATCCTTCGACGATCAATAGTTGATCTGCGGGGAAAGGATATGACAACATTTGAAGCATTTTCAGTGATGTTGGCAGAAGTGATATTTCGGGGAATTTGTGGCCTGGAATGATTTACGACCCAATGTTCAGGGAATTGCAGATCTTCCCATTTGATTAATAGGTGCTCAATTTTTTGGTTTTTTGGGTCTGTTTTGACTACCACACTTGATTTGGAATCTCGACTGGGAGTATGTCGGATGGCTGGCCATAGAGTGTTGGTATGTCTAAAACAGGCTTTGGTCTGGATGGCTATATTGTTCCTCTTTTTCTTCATATCAAAACCCATGGTATGAATTTGAAGCTGTAAGATATCTTTAATAGTTTCATCAAACACATATATGGAGAAGTTCGGGAAACAATCAAAATATACAGGGCCATCAGACAAAGGGGCTACTATCCCACCGATTATAGAATCTGTATATCTATTGTGCGTTAGATCTCTAACAGTAGCAAGCACAAATGTTTCTAATCCTTTATGAACTAAAGGATTGATGCCAACCCGAATGCAACCAAGATGCAGATAATTTGTCTTTAATTTCTTTGCTTCTGCTTGTAAAGCTTGAGGATTTAGCAATGGTATAGTCTGAATACTTTCAGAGTTCTCTTGGACTTGACTGACAGACTCTTTAATGCTAATTCTGGAGGCGGAAATTAAATGGAAAGGGGCTAAATCACTATAGACTTCAGAGGGTGTTATGTCTGGTAAAGCCCATCTTGCAGAAGGCTGAGATTCCTCATAAGTAAGTTCAGCAGAATTTAATGTTCTACTTGAACTATTTTCAAACATTTCTTTAAGAGGATTTTCTTCTACATGAGAATCTTTTTCTTCAAGCTCTCGAAATGAAACAGACTTTCTGAATGACTCCATTCTTTCTTAATAGAGTATAGATCTGAGTACCAACCTTTAGAACCAGACGTTACTGGTTTTGAGTACACTCTCTCAATGGGGTTGAAAAATCTGACACACATTTATTTTGGAATGTTTTCAAATAATTTAATTATAAACTATTATTAGCAAGCTCATATAACTTACACATTAAAATATTTGTTTTTCATAAATAAATCATTCAAAACAAAACAGAAAAATTAATTAAATTACATTTTATTTAAAATAATTATTATTATTATTAATGATAAAAAGAATTAATATCTAATTTAAATATATATACATTTAAAAAAATATGACATAAGATTTTTAACTATGAAGATTCGCCTTGGATTCTTAATAGCTTTTGTTATAACACCATGGCTTCACAATATCACATGTCCGAAAAAAACTTTAACTCATTTCATATAATAAAAGGGAAAAAAACATAACTATTTGGGAAGTAAATCTCAACCTTTAATTCGTATAATTAATTTAAATTTACCTTAATTTTATATTTATTTTTTAAGCATAAATCTTTCTCAAATTATCAACATTTTTTTCTAAAATATATATATATATCTATATATATATATATATATATATATATATATATATATATATATATATTTTGCATAAAGTAAATATTGAGCAATGTATTAACTATATATTAGATATAGAAGATTTTCACATCTCTCTTCTCTCACTGCAAAACACTCTGGCATTTCATAAATAAATATGAAAGACTAAGAAGAAAATTATCATACACAGTAAAAAGACCAAAGCCATATAAAACTAGTTTGGATTGTTTGAGAATAAAAGTGTAAATAGACAAAATATTTTATGGACAAGTTCCCTAAAAGGATCTTAACGTGCTAATAATAACCATAGTAGATAATTTTTGTTCTTACATGTATATCAAAATATTTCCAAAATTTAGAATCTATGCATGTTACTATATTGAAATCGGGAGTAATAACACCCCCCTTATGATTCCTTCTTGGTTTACATTTCAACAAGACTTACAACATCTAAATTTTTATCTATGAAAATTAAAGATATCTCTTACCAATGGCTTTTTGAATATGTTAGGCAATTGATTTTTTTATTTACAAGATTCCAATTAGATTTCTCCATTGTTTACGAACTCTATATCGCAGTGATATCTCATATCAATATGTTTTCTTTTCTAATGAAATACATGGATCCTTGATAGAACTAATGCTAAGTTGTTTCCAAAATGTGCTTGAGTTGGTCGCTCTTGATTTTGTTGTAAATCAACAAATACTTTAAGTAACCAAACTACTTATCAAGTTGCTATTGTTGATACCGCATACTCCACTTCGATTAATAATATTTTAACAATGCGATGCTTCTTGTTTCCCATGAAATCAAACTTGAAATGGTCCATATTGGATCATTATATTTTCCATCCATCTTGATGCTTCCAAAGTGGAAAAAGTGGAGGAATCGGCTCAAAGGACCATTTTTACCAGTTGGTCCCAATTTGGAAGATTGGAGTTTGAAACATTCTAGAAGTAGTTTGAGACATCAAATGATGTTTTTTGGGGGTTTTAACTTTATTGGTTAAGTGTCATGTCCTTTAGTGCTACTCTACACACAAACACCTTTCTAATGGCACAAGAATTTCCTCAATCGAAGTCCCTGTGCAAAATTTATGCCACTTGGAAGTTGATATTCATCATTTGACCACCATAATTCAAGAGGATGCCATGTCAACCAGTGTTATTCATAGAAAAGGGCCTAGAAATATGATCACAATGTAGAAGAATCTAGAAGATTTCATATTATAACTCTAGTTAATAATTGAATAAGTGAAACTTAACTAGTAGTAGGATATTAGACTATGTTATATAACTAGGCCACTAGGAGAAAAAGGGTTTCCATTATTTTCGAGTGCATTTTGTTCCATAAGTGAGAAGAGTAGCTAAGAGTGGATAGGGAGAGAGTGAACATATAATTTTGTGCACTATAACAACCCACATGCTACAGGCCTCACTTATTTGTACATGCATCCATTTCCATTCAAAGAAAGAGAGCAGAGCAACCTCACCTTCTAGTCACGGGGGCTTCACTGCGGGAGAAATACCATACCACGTGGATTCATATTGGTGGATATATATTGAGGAAAAAATGACATAATATATTGGGGTAAAGGGTTTTTATATTGGCAGGTATGTAAAATGAAGCTCAAAGTTAATGGGAAAATATAAAGGGTTATAAAAAATGTTAATGAAAAAATGGATACCTACAATATCTAGTGAAATTAAGGGTTTTTTAATTAGGAAGGTGTATTGGGCTCGTATTGGTAGGAGGTTAAATAGAGTGATTTTTAGAGGTATTTTCCAATATGTAGTCAAATTAGGGGTATTGTTTAGTATTCCACGAACACATGTGATATGTCAAAGGTTCATTGAGTGAAGCCCTCGTGCTTCTAGTTGGGTATTCTCCCAAAAAAAATTCTTAGGTTATACCTTGTATCAATTTGTGGCTGGTGAATTTTATTTCACCATTCTCTATTTTCTGCATATTTTATCTTTTAAAGCGTAACACAACAATTAGAAAATCTAGAAATCTAAGGAGAAATTAACCCTCATGATGTATATTTCATATTTTCAACATAGTTTTATTAGATATGTTGTGATAGATGATCCATTGTATTATCCATTGTAGTTTAAAGATCATATTGATATCATAGTAAGTTTATTTGGGTATGTTGTGAGATGTTGTAGGGGATCTAGATTGGTTAAGCCAAAATTCATAAAATCCCATTCATGGTAAAAAAAACTATCAATAACCCTCAAGATCTCGTAGAGGAGACGTTCGTGTAAATTTAAGTACAAGTCATAGATATAAACCATAATGTGATCCTCCTCATAGCATCCATGACCAATAAATTCAAGCTATTCAAGAATATAGATGATCTAATGCATATATCATGTTAGAGGGGAAATCAACAATCTGAGAAGAATCAGATAGGGAATCTAAGAAAGAACCCAAAAAGGATCAATCCAGTTTGAGTGTGATAAACCATTCACAATCCTTTTTCAAAATGAAAGAAAATGTTGGCATTAAGCCATATCAAGATGACATTGATGCTTTGATATTAATTCACAAGTCATAGCAATTAGAAGATTATTTTAGTGTTCAATGTATAAAGGAAGAGCATAATATTTCATTTGCTTGGTTGAAATTAGAAGGCCATGCCCTGACCTAGTAGGAAAGTCGCATGAAGACCTTCAGGTTAGAGAGAGATCCTCCAATGAATAAGTGGTAGAATTTCAAAACCCTCATGAAGTCACAATTTCACCGTATGGTGTTTGTAAAGGACTGGTGGATCTAGTGGCATTACTTTAGGCATAGATGGGATTAGAGTGTATAGGAGCACACCACAAAATTTCGAAAGATGACGATAGTGTTGGGTATCTCCCCAAAGAACCTAGACGTACTCCTCAATAATCTCAAGGGTATAACATCTATTTGCAGAAGAAAGTGATGTTGTTCAAACCCATATTCATAGATAAAGATTGTGTATAGGCACAATACCTATAGAAAACAGGCTAGAAGAAAAGGAAATCAAGTGGGTCGAAGTAGAAAGAGCACTAGGAAGCTTGCAAGAAGGGAAAGAGGAAGTGGAAAGGGGGAAAGGACAAGAAGTGTATATTTTAACCCTGTACGGAAATTACCTACATACAAATTCTAAAAACATAAAATAAACATTGACGAGAGCATAAAACATAAAACAAATATACGTAAATATTTTCCCTTGGATCCCAAAACTGGGACTACTAGATTTATTTTTCATTATGTTCCTTTCAATGTTACAATACATATATATACATGTCGATGAATTCATCAATCCCAATCCATTAACCCTAGATTAGAACATAATCATAGTTCCCTTGATCAGATCTACAAAATACAATGGGAAGAAAGCCATCTACAAAACCCATGCAAAAAACCATAGGTAGGTCCCCCAACCTAATATAGGGTCCAAAACAAAATTCCTGGGACGTGCGACTAGTCATGAAAATAATACAATACACACCCAACATTCTCCCACGTGTTATTTTCTTTTCCGCATAGTGGGTCACAAGAGAGCTTAGTCATTGGTCCGTCCCTGCAACAACAATTGTTTCTCTACACCAAGAAAACTTCTCAGTGCTCACAAACTTCATCGATTCATTTGCAACATTCTTCAAAGTGTCCAACTTTACCAACAACACCTTATTGTCCTAACCCATATCCCTCGCAAAGTGATATTGAACATTAATGTGCTTTGTCTTTGAATGATAAGCACGGTTCTTTGCGAAGAAAATTGCACTTTGGTTGTTAAAGTTTATCCTTATAGATCACTATACTAACCCCATACTTGGACACAATATCTACAACCAAACTACTCCCTTTCTTGCATGAGTAGTTGCCATGTATTCTTCCTATGTAGTTGAAAGTACCACTACAGCCTGTCTCTTGCTCATCCAACTCACTGCGCCTCCAAATAGGTTAAACACATACCCACTTGTAGATCTTATCATATCCATATCTCCAGTCGAGTTTACATCAACAAAACCATGGATATCCAACACTTTGTCCAATCATGTTCTTCCTTGGTAGCATAGACCATAATCACTAGTGCCACGCAAATACCTAAAAACCCTGCTCACTGTTGTCCAATGCTCCTTCCATAGTTTTGACATAAACCTGCTCAATACTCCCACTACATGTGAAATGTCTGGTTTAGTACAAACCATTTCATACATCAGGCTACTGACTGCATTTGTGTCTGGAACACGGGACAACTCCTCTTCCTCTTCTGGTGTCTCGGGACACTTTTCAACAGATAACTTTACACCTAGAGGAATAGGAACCTTCACCAGTTTACTATCTTTCATATTAAACCTATATCGTATTGTCTCGACATACTTCCTTTGGTTTAACTAGAGCTTCTTCTTGTTCCAATCTCATTTAATTTCCATGCCCAAAATATAGTTTGCAGCACCAAGATCCTTGAGATCAAATTTAGAGGACAATTGGGTCTTCAAATCCTAGATAATTTCTTTGTCATTTCCAATCAACAACATATCATCCACATACAAGCCCAGATAAATAACATTGTCACCAATCAATTTAAAATATACACAGTGATCCACTTTTCTTTTGGTGAAGCTGAGTGCTCGTATATATGTATCAAATTTCTGATACCACATCCTTGGTGACTATTTTAACCCATACATAGACTTTTTTAACCTGCATATTAGTTCTTTCTTTCCCTTCACCATAAATCCTTGAGGGTTCTTCATGTAGATCTCTTCTTCCAAATCCCCATGAAGAAATGATGTCTTCACATCCATCTGTTCTACCTCAAAAGCAAAAGCAACAACAACAATCTAATAGAAGCTACCTTAGCAACGGGAGAAAAAAGATCACCAAAATCAATTCTCGACACTTGGGAATAAACTTCTCTACCAACTGAACTTTGTATTTATCCACCTTTCCTTCTTCATTCATCTTCTTCATAAACACCCATTTACTTCCAATGGGTTTCCTTCTAGCCAACAACTCCACCAAATCCCAAACCTCATTTTTGTCCAAAGATGTCATTTCATCAACCATGGCCTCTTTCTAGAGTTTTCCATCCTCTGAATCTACATCCTCTTTGACAGTTCTGGGTAACAGATAAAGACATTTTTTAAAGCAAATCATATGGACTATACCTTTCTAGTTTCCTTCTTTCTCGAATTTATCTTCTCACAGCTAGAGTTTGTGGCTCTTCATATTCTCATTCTTGTTATGTTGTAGAGTCTAATTCTTCCTCGTTTAGCTCAAACTCTATCTTCTCAGGTTCCTTTGATAGGACTTCATGTTTAATAACATATTTCACCTCTCTAAACACCACATCTCAGTTGTACACAACCTTCCTTGTTTCTGGGTTCCAAAGCTTATAACATTTTAAACCATCCTTATACCCAATAAACATGCACCTTTCAGATTTTCTATCCAACTTGGTTCTTTTGTCCTTTGGAACATGTACATATGCATCACATCCAAATACCTTCATATGTGAAAGAGATGGTTTCTTACCAATCCATACCTCATATAGATTATTATGCTCCAACGCTGATGAAGGTGATCTATTAACCAAGTAACTTGCACTCTCCACTGACTCTGCCCAGAATTCATGTCCTAACCCGACACCATTGAGCATGCTTCTTGCCTTTTATATCAATGTCATGTTCATTCTTTCTACAAATCCATTTTGTTGATATGTGTATGGAGTAGTATTTTTCCATGTTATACCACACTTCTTACAAAACTCTTCAAATTCCTTCTTGCAAAACTCTCCACCATTATCTATCCTCAACACCTTTATCTTCTTCTTTGTATGGTTTTCCACTAGAGCCTTAAATTCTTTAAACCTCTCAAAGACTTCGGATTTCTTCTTGAGGAAATATATCCATGTATTCCTTGAGATTTCATCTATAAATGATACATAGTACAAAGACTTACCCAGTGATGGAACCGACATAGGTCAAAATACATCACTCTGCACAAGCTCTAATATCCCTTTCACCCTCTTAGCACCATAGGGGAAACTCACCTGATTTTGCTTCACATATACACAATGTTCACAGAAATTAAAATCCAGAGATAAATTAGACATACCTTCTACCATACCATTACCATGAAGTATTTGAAGGCCCTTCTCTGCAGCATGTCCAAGCCTTTGATGCCATAGCATGGTCTTTTCACCAGAGACCACTAGATTTTATACTCCACCTTCAGTGTTTTCGGGAAAAGTGTCTATTCAGAACGACCCTATCCCACAGGGTTGTGACAGAGACCTCAGAAACAAACAAGGAAAACTACTCTTGTATTCTTCTTTATGAACTATAAACGAAGATGATTAAGATGAACCGACCTGTGTCTTGCGCTAGTTGTTCGATCCAATCTCTCTTCTCTTTGCCAGCTTCCAACGATCTGCTCCCTCACTTGCCCAGCGTCACTGAGTTCCTGCAAGTTCACAGAAGAGAGAAACTACACAAAGACATGGATTTATGTTCATAAAAAGCTTAGGATCAGATTTAAGCTAAACATACAAATATAACACACATCAGATATATAAGCATGTAGGAGAAACTCAAGTAGTTTTATTGATAAAACAAGAAGATCCAGGAGGAGTTACAACCGATGATTCCTGATCCAGCATCAGCCTCCTAGCATAGAATCCCTTCTTCACCTCCAACAAAGCATAAATCACCCAATACTCTGATATCAATCACAAAACCAACAGCAATTCTCTGCAATGTACAAAATTCCAGCCCCTGGATCTCTTGGTGAGGGATCCATATATAGATGTATGCAAAGAGGATGAGTCAGCTCATGAATTGATTAGTGGCTTCTCTCTGTCAGTTCTTGCTTCCACTTGGAGACTGAGAGCCTCTTACTCATCACCGGTCGAATTCAGTGAGGCAAGTGTCATTGGAGAAGATTCTGGAAGCTTCCATCGTCTCTCCACCTCGCGGAATGACTCTGCCACTTGTCATTTCCCGCTCAACGCACCCTGGTAGTGCATTCAAGTGCGTTGCAACGCACTTAGCCAGTGTATTTGGGTGCTTTGCAACGCAGCCAACTAGTGGAGCACTTGAAATGATCCTATTTTGACTAGTTGTGAGCAGTTTCTGGTGGAGAACTTCTGGGAGAAGCTGTAACTTGTTGACCTTGTTTCTTTAGGAGATGGAACAACACTTTTAGGGACTTAGGATCCCTTGGTTTATGGACATTTCATGCTTATAGCTGTAAGGCACAAAAATGTCTATAACAGTTGCCCCCTAAAGTATGAGGCCGTTTATCGGGTGAAATGCTTTATTAGGAGGATCCGAAGTTCTTCTGATGCTGGGGAGGAGACCTGTAATAAGATACAATACAATACAATACATTATCTTCATACTGTTTTCATGATCTAGCTGAGGCGGGAATTCCCATGCTCAGCTTTATAAATTCATTTTCATGTACATAGGACAGACAATCGTCTGATGGTAGACTGATGATTCTGACGAAGTCATCATCCTTTTGGTAGGATGATTATCTGTGCTGTAATGCTGTACATTTCAATGTCTTTATTTTTTTCTGAATATATATCGCAGCCCGGATGGATGAAACTAGATCCGGGGTCTTCAATCTCGTCCGATCTTCACTCTAAGTACAAGTCGATCCATGTGAGAAATGTTTTGAAGTCGAACATGGAAAGACATCGCTTGATTACCAGTCAATGATGTAAACTGTTAACAAGCGCGAGAGGAATCACCGATAATGATAATGACCCTCAAGGTACTGCAGTACAATTCACGTGGTGTGAATAAAGGACTTGGCGTCGAACACCACGCAAAATCTTTCGGTCGAAGGTCATTGATGTATACCTGTCGCCGGAAGTGAGAAACTTGCCATTGAGGCATGCAAGCTTCAAAGTACTGAAGGGGTGTTCCTAGATCAACTTCTTGGATAATGAGCTGATGTCGACAAGAAGCGATCCGTCAAAGGAGGGCCTTAATGAATCCCACATCAATGACACGGAACGGAGAAAATGATTTTGATGGAGGTGAAAACGATCTGATGACATACAGTTCAGGGTGGCGGTCATGAAAGAGTGAAGTATAATGTATGGTAGTGGATGGGACACGGGTGACTTCTCTGGATGACTTCTCTTGAACATGTCAGCGAAACTTATGTGATGGATCGGTAGCATTTACCCCAAATGTGGATGGTATGGCGTGACCATGGTGATGTGACCGGTGAATGAAACAACCCAACCCGACTCTGGCACGGAGTGGAAGTGTCATGTTCAAGAGCGACTTGCTACCAATAAAGTTTCCTTGAGTTTTCTTCCCAATTTTTCCCCTGTCATTTCTGACCAGTACCTCTTTATTTTTGTCAAGCTTGAGGAGGATAACATATGCTTGTTCTATAATTTGCCCTTCGGGCAAACCCATCGCTATGTTTTAACGAGCCTAGCGATAGTGAAACTCGTTCTCGTCTAAAGACAAGTTTGTCGCTATTAATCTTTTTAACGAGTCTAACGAAAAAGATAACTCGATCCTTTTCCTTTTTAGGGAGTCTGAAAAGGTACGTAAAGATAACTCCGGAATTCCTTTTTCGTCATCTAATCCCTTAAGTCCAAAAAAGTATAAAACAATACAGAAGGGATGAATTTTCGATAATTTTAACGAGCCGAACAAAACAAGCGCTCGATCTTTTTGTGCAATAATCCCTCAGGTCCAAAAAGATTAAAATCTAGAGGAGGGATAGCACTTCCGGTCGCTTTAATGAGCCGGAAGGCCAAAAATCGGCAATCTTTTCATATTTTACGAGTCAGATGAAAAGAGCTTAAACAAGACTCATCTTTTGAGGAACGAGTGATAAAATGGGTAGCAGCTGATTCCATGTAAGGTTTGGAATTTTCCAATCATGGCAGTGTCACAAGGATGGCTAGTGAAATCACTCTTCGCAGCTGTTCCTCAAAATGGGTAAACAATCAAATGGAGGTGAATGATCGGCCAATGGAAAAGTGGAGGTGACGGTGCAAACACGACCAAGGCTTTAATGGCTGAAA
Organism: Pinus tabuliformis; assembly: GCA_031772625.1. Lineage (NCBI taxonomy): Eukaryota > Viridiplantae > Streptophyta > Pinopsida > Pinales > Pinaceae > Pinus > Pinus tabuliformis. Next base: position 1,022,522,970 of record CM062805.1, read on the forward strand.
ATGCTTCATTCACGATGGTTATTTACCGGAGGATAGTTCATTTTTTTAACGAACTTAAACGCGGGTGGAAATATTTGCTCGATCTTATGTTTATTTTTTAACGAGCTTGAACTATGCGCTAGAACTGCTCGATTAGATGGTCTTGTTTTGATTTTTACCATAAACAGCTTCGTCTTTTCAAAGATAGTACTGTATTTTCAACTGCTTCATCAAACTAGTTAGAAATGAACAACATTTGCTTGAAAATGAGATTAAAACGCTAATATTTTACTTTGAACTACGTAAAAAGCAATTAAAAAGTGTTTTTACCTCTCATTTTACCATTTCATTTGAACTTGGTTTGTTGGAGCTTTGGAGGTGCCTTTTCCCCCTTGATTTTCATCAGCTGATTTCGGGAGATTCTGTGGATGATTCTCAGCGCCGTTTGGACCACGTAGGAGCTAAACCCGAGCTCTTTCATTTCATGGTTTCCTTTTTGCATTATGTGCTTCATTCTCTGCTTTTCTGAGCCCCTGGGGTTTGATGGGTTCGTTCTGCCATCAACGCACCCTAAGTACATCAAAACCTGCGCTGAATGTTGGCCAGCATGAAGGCAGTTTGACATTCAACGCAGGTGGAACACTGCTGCAGGTGCATTTGGCGCAGAAAAGGAATTTGTTGCACAGTTCTTTATGGAATTTTTACCTGTTTCTCATCAAAATCAGGATCTAATGTCCTCTCTTGTTTGTTTCTGCAGAGATATTGGAGAAAAATGACCCTTACATGGCGAGAACGAGAACATGAAGAAGAGGACATGATTGCCCTACATGATCCTGTTACAGTGAACGCGCTACGGAACTATGGCTTGCTGAAGTTCTTCCGCATCTCTAGCATCAGACAGCAGATCAACCTGCTGCATTATTTGCTCGATGCTTGGGATCCTATCAACCAAGTTTTCCAGATTAGGGGCAAATCTATCCCCTTGACTACAGTAGACATTTACTTGACTGGCTTGTCGAGGCGGGGTGCCCCCATCTCTTTGTCAGGTTCGGCCCGAGGAAGTGACTCTGTGAGAGATTATGTCCGCCAGTATTGCAGGGAAGGATCTCAGCCGAGTAAATACGGCAAGATCATCATCCGTGATGTCACTGATAGGTGCCTTAGGTCTATCCTGTTTACTTTTGGTAGGATGGCCGGTAGTGCGTCTCTTCACGTAACGAACAGATCCTATATGCAGCATGCCTTGGAATGCCTCCAACTGAAAATATTCAACTGGTGCGATGCAGTACTTCTTGTGATGAAAAGTCAGTTGAAAAAGATAAAGGACAGGAGGTTGAAGAACTTTGGGTTCGGTTCTATTTTGACCGCCTTTGCCTTGGAGAAGATACCACTGATGCAGCCGCAGTATGATGAGCCCCAATTTTTGGTACAATTTGGGCTCATTTGGCCTACTTGCTTTGCTCAAACCATTCATTTTTTATTGCTTATGCATTCATTTCTTGGTTTATTCGTGTTGTTTGTAGGAAGAAGGGTAGGCATTCTATCTACGTGACTAATACATGATGATTTCAGGTTTTTTGGCATTAAAAGGGAGCAAAGACCACGAGAAAGGAGACAAGGAGACAGTAAGGTGGCACTGCTGGTTTTTAGGAGAGGATGTCCACAGTCTTGGGGACCTTCCTCGTGATTCCCACCATAGCTCTGAGCTCCAATCAATCTCCCCACTGAGCTTAGAGGCAGCCAACTGTTCTACAGGAACAGCAGTTACAACTGTTCTACAGGATCAGCAGTTTAACCTTCAGTTGGACAGCCGAGCTCCACAAATCAAGGAAACCTGTTGGACTATCATTTTGCATAAATACTGAGGCCGTAGCCTTTGATGGGAGCTTTTTGAACTTTTGCATTACTCTTGTAATTTGGAAGTATGAGCTACAACTCGGTGTTGGTTCTTTTTGTAAGCCAGTTTTGGCATGACATCAGATTTTTGGTTATGAATAAAGGCAGGCAGATTTTGATCTCATTCTGAGTTTCTAAGGGAGCTATAGCTCTTAGGTTAGGGCCCAACCTGAGAGCTATAGATCTCCTCGGTGTTGTAATGTTATTTGCCTTTCGTTCCAGCACTTTGTTTCTTTACTTTGACATGCAATTCGAATGTACAGTCTGTTGATTTAGTTTTTTGATGAGATTGAATAGGATTAGTTTATGGTGAATTTGCTTCCAGTTGCTTAGGTTAGAAGAGGATAGTTATAACTCATTGGAGCTCCAGAAAAAGGTTGTTAGAGATCACTGCCATCTCTGTTTAGGGATTGGGGTGTAGTCCATATCAACCACCAAAAAGAAACGCAGTTCTTTTCACGTCCATGCAAGCTGCAACAGTTACTTTAAGTCGTAGATCCATCCATGCACTTTGGTCTTGATCATCACTTCTTCATTCCACTTCCATGCACGAGTTTCTTTCACAAATTGCACTGTTGTTCATTGGTTCAAAATAGCACAGTTAACATAGGTTAAAGAGTTCTCGTTTTTGACATTCATAGACAATTTGTTTCATCTACACTGCTCCACACCATTCCATTACCTTCCTCATCTTTTCAACCACACCTGAAGTCACTCAACCGACCTCTGTTCAGCTCGTTTACCTTCCAGCTCTCCCATTACTCACATAGCTCCATTTACTTAACCTTTCGTTGATCCCATCCTTCCAACCATCAACCCACTGCATGCACTCTTTCTCCATCTGACTTCTCTGCTCCTGAGCCATCACCAGTTCCATCTCCATCTCACCTATCCTCCCACACCACTCCATCACTTCACCATCTCCCAAAACTCCCACGATCGAACATCCTGTAGAATTGCACAGACTTCCTGTAGAATCCCTGAGTTTCATGTAGGATCCCCTGCAGACTTCCTGTAGAAGCCTGCAAACTCGGTTGCTGAGCATCCGAACGTGGTAGACTTCTGTGGACTGATGCTAGAGACCCTCAGGGACCTCCCCTAGCCATCCTGACTTTGCCCATGCTTTCCTTCCATTTGAACCGCTCCTGCACAGTCAAACCCTAATCAAAAGCACCATCACAATAAATCCAACCACTTAATGAAAAAATGCAAAAACATGTCTTTTCAGATGCAAGTAGCTTAGATGCATGTATTTCAGCTCACTGCAAGTAATGGCACCATTGGTAGAAGTTTCATTTACAGTTTTGCATTGTAAGGGCCTAGCTAGTCAAATTAGGGTTTCCTAGGGTTTTCATGCTTTGTTGACTTTCAGTTTCTTTCTGCAACTAGATTAGTCTCCTTTAAGTTAGCTTTCGTCCATCACTCATAAAGCTTCTTCTGTGAGCATATAGAAGTTGGCTTGAGCCCTAGCGGACTTGTGCCAGCTGACCAAGTGACAGCTGCGACAAGAGCTAGTACTTGTGCATACAGCACCGTCGCTTCCAAGTTTGTACGAACTACCGGGTTGATAAAATTAGAGATAGGAAGCTCCAGGAGTTGTAGCATTATTGCTACAATACTGGAGCCCACCATCTTTTTGGCGTCGTTGCCGGGGAAGCGTCAGAGTATTAGTAATTGTTGCTTTTCTTCTACTTTCTTACTCTTGCCTTCTGCTAAGTAGTTTACTTCATTTCCATTCTGCAAAAGTAGCATAGACATTTCCTGCTTTCATAGATTAGCATTTCCTGCTTTCATAGATTAACATTTCATGCTTTCATAGATTAGCATTTCCTTTCTGCAAGCGTAGACTAGCATTTCCATTCTTGCAATTTCATTTGAGCAAAGTAGATTAGTTCTTTCCTGCTTTTAGTTTAATTCTGCATCTTTCATAGTTAGTTGTAGATCAATCTGTTTCAGTTTTGCAGGTACCAAAAGAAAAGCAAAGCAAAAACAATCAAAAGAAAAAGAAAGTCTTTTCCATTTCATGCCTCGTAGGAACCGAGATGGATCAGGCAAATTCCTTCCAAACACCCCCACCACATCACTGAGTCACCCTTCTCTCCTCTTTGGTGACAGTGACCCAGAAGAACCTATAGGTGAACATCCTGAGATATCCAAAGATCTTATAGTAGAAGCAGAGTTAGAGACCACTCCATCTGAAGCTATGGCTGACAATAGAAGAGAAGATGAGAGAATAGAAGGTGCCTTCCCCATCCGAGAGACCAATGGAGAGATGAAAATGAAGAACATTAGCCCCTCCGCCTTACCTCACTTCCATGGGCTGACTACTGAAGATCCGGATACCTTCATGTTTGAGTTTGCTATCCTTTGTAGAACCTATGACTACACTAAAGATGAGCAAAAGCTGAAACTTTTCCCTTCCACTCTTAAGGATGCAGCATTACGCTGGTTCATGGGCTTACCTAGGAATAGTATCACCACTTGGGCTCAGATGCAGCAAGCTTTCAATACCAAGTACCTGGATTACTGTAGGTCCAAGGAAACAAAGGGGGAAATCTTTCGGATGACCATGGGAAATGATGAGTCCTTAGAGGATTATGAGGAGAGGTTCCAACTAAGCTATAAGCGGGCCAGGTGCACACTTGACCCTGAATCCCTCAAGTTGGTCCTGCTCCGAGGAGTCCCTGAAGACCTCTTAGATACCCTTCACATGTTAGCTGGGGGGGACATTTACCAACTGCCTTATGAGGACATCAAGACTGTGTTTAGAAACCACTCCAGGGCAGCTCGGAAACGAGGTAGAGGAACCCACCTCTCAACTAGTGTCCCTTTCTCCAAACATGAGCTTGCAAATCAATTAGAAGATCTTAAGAGTGAGGTGAGACAGACCATTGCCATGCAGCTTGACACATTCAGGATTCAGCAAAAGAAAGAAGAAGTTGAGAGAGCTTTGGCTGTCTTCTGCCCTAGGTGCACAAGGAGACACCCTAAGAACGAATGTCCATTGCATTCGGTTGAAGTGTGTTTCGTTTGTGAGGAGGACCATCCCACAAATTAGTGTCCAACCTTACCTGGGTTTAAAGCCATGTACCAAGGGACAGAAGCTCCCACTGAACCTCTCTATTACCTCAACCAAAGGAGGCCACAAGGATCTAGACCTTATCAGCAGGGGATGGAAGGGGCATCTCAAGCTTATTACAGCCCCAACCAATCGACTCCTATGCCTTCCTGGGGTCTCCCTGCTCATCCTTCATGGTCCATGCCTCCTCCATCGTCTTATCCACCTCAGTACCCCACTCAACCTACTTCTCATTCATATCACTCACATGCCCAGCCGTAGCCTCAATGGAATGCACCTCAGTCGGGTGGAGGCCCCAATACAACACTCCTCCTGCCATCTTGCCTCCACCACCAGTTCAACCTCAGCCATTACCTCCTGCTCCTCCAAGGCAACCTCAAATGCCTGCTCAACCGAACCCGAACCCCAACAATAGACAGGCCCAGCAGGTATACACTGGGGAAACCTCATGCCCTACCTATGCTGTGGAGATCCAGGAGATCAATCTTCGATCTGGAAAGACTCTACCAGATCACCAACCTCCTCCCCCAGAGGATGAGGAAGATAAACAGGAAAGTGAACCAAAGGCTATTCCACCCTTTCCTGAGAGACTAACAGCCACCACACAACCCAACCCAGAGGAGGATGAGCTTCTGGGTGAGCTCAAGCAGTTGCGTGTAAAAATACCACTTCTCCAAGCCATCAAGGATGTGCCAATATACAACAAACTGGTTAAGGAGAAGTGTTTCAAACACCCAGGCAGACGGAAGAAAGATGCTTCAACTATCAATGTCATAGGACAACTGTTTGACCTTATGTTAGGACAAATCATCTGCCCAAAGTACCTAGATCCTGGAAGTCCTGTAGTAGATGTTCACATCAATGGCACCATTATACCCCACACCTTGATTGATCTGGGGGCTGCCATTAATGTGATGACCAGGGATACCATGCTTAAACTTAATCTTCAGGGTTCCTTGAGGAAGACCTCAACAGTACTGCAATTAGCAGATCGCTCCACCGTGACTCCCGAAGGGATTGTGGAGGATGTCTTGGTCTCTATTGACTCTTGGGAATACCCTGCAGACTTCCTGGTTCTGCAACCAAAGGCAAAGCTTACTGGATATCCTCTCATTTTGGGAAGGCCTTGGTTAGCTACTGCAGATGCTTACATAAGTTGTCGTGCAGGAAACATGACCATCAAAAATGGTCCCATGTCCAAGCAGCTAGTCCTATAACCTCCTACCCAACCCTCCTTAGAGCATGACTTACCACTCTGGTTGGAAGAAGGAGAAGAAGACGAGGTGTACTCAACACCTCTGTGCACCTTAGATACCACTAGAAGAGACCCCCCAACCGAGGATGACTTGATTGAGACCTTGATCCAGAATCCACCTTCCAGTGCACTACCCTTAGAGAAATTGGCGGAGGATGCCCAAGCTAGCACCTTAGTGGATCTTTGTACAACCAACCCTGTTACTCCCAGAGTCAAGAATGTGGAGTTCGGCCCTGAGAAAGCATTGAAGATCAGCTCCTCCCTATCTCCTTCCCAGGAAAAGGAGCTGTGTAGTCTGTTGGCCAACCACCTAGATGCTTTTGCTTGGAGCTATAAGGAAATGAAAGGAGTCCATCCTTCGGTCTGTACCCATCATATATACATCAAAGAGGACTGTAAACCGGTTAGGCAACCTCAGAGGAGAATGAATCCAGCCCTTAAGGACATTGTCAAGGAAGAATTGCAAAAACTTTTGGATGCCGGGTTCATCTACCCCATCTCAGATAGTGAATGGGTGTCCCCTCTAGTGTTGGTTCCTAAGAAAAATGGGAAATGGAGAATCTGTGTGGACTACCGAGAACTGAACAAAGCTACCAAGAAAGACCATTTCCCTCTACCTTTCATAGATCAAGTGTTGGATGGACTGGCAGGAAAGAAGTTCTTCTCTTTCCTGGATGGGTTTAGCGGGTACAACCAAATCCAAATCAGCCCGGAAGACCAGGATAAGACCACCTTCACTTGTCCTTGGGGTACCTTTGCCTACCGAGTCCTTCCCTTTGGGCTATGCAATGCTCCTGCTACCTTCCAGAGAGCTGTCTTGAGCATCTTCTCGGAGCTGGTCCATGATGCGGTAGAAATCTATATGGATGACTTTACTCCTTATGGGGCCAACTTCCAGGAAGCATTGTCCAACCTGGGAAAAGTCCTAACCAAATGCACCGAGATGAACTTGTCCCTTAGTCCTGAAAAATGTGAATTCCTAATGACTGAAGGGACCGTGCTAGGCCATACCATTTCTTGCCAAGGGTTGCAGGTGGATCCTAACAAAATTGCTCTCATCAAGAGGGTTCCACCTCCTCAAAAGGTAAGGGATGTCCGGAGTTTCTTGGGATTAGCAGGATACTACCGGAGATTCATTAAAGATTTCAGCAAGCTAGCCTCGCCATTGTTTGGCCTATTGGCAAAAGATATGGAGTTTAATTGGACTGACGATTGTCAGAGGGCTTTAAATGAATTGAAGGACAAGTTGGTGTCAGCCCCAATCCTGAGAGGTCCAAACTGGGCCCTACCTTTCCACATCCACACTGATGCCTCGAACAAAGCCATAGGTGCAGCTTTAGGACAAGTTGAGCAAAAAATTCCATATGCCATTTACTTTGTTAGCAAAAACTTGTCCAAAGCTGAGCTGAATTACACTGTAACCAAGAAAGAATTCTTGGCTGTGGTCCATGCACTGAACAAGTTCCGACATTATATTACTGGTTACCAGACCTTTGTACATACTGACCATGCTGCAATTAGATATTTAATGAATAAACTAGATGTGAATGCTCGTATTATTAGATGGTTACTTTTATTGCAGCAGTTTGATTTGACCATTGTTGACAAATCAGGTAGAGAAAATGTTGTTGTTGACTTTTTATCTAGATTGGATTTGTTTGCAGATGAGGATGGAACAGTGGATGACTAGATGCCCGATGAACATCTATTTGCTATTTCAGTACTCTCTCCATGGTTTGCTGATATAGCAAACTATCTTGTTTCAGCACAGTTCCCTCCGCACCTATCTTCCAGAGAGAAGAGCAGAATCATCAGAAAAAGTGCCTCATTTACTTGGATCGGGGGCAATCTGTTCAAGCTTGGCCCCGATCAGATCTTAAGGCGTTGTGTAAGGGAGGAGGAAGTCTTTGATATCCTCCTCACTTGTCATGATGGGCCTTGTGGAGGACATTTTGCAGCAAAGAGAACTACCTTCAAAATTCCGCAGGCAGGCTACTATTGGCCCACACTTCATCAAGATGTCAGAAGATATGTCAGTCAGTGTGACCAATGCCAAAGAATGGGGAAATCGACCCAAAGGGATGAGATGCCTCTCCAACCTCAAGTGACTCTTGAGCCATTTGAGAAGTGGGGCATGGACTTTGTGGGCCCAATCAACCCCTCTTCGAGGCAAAGGACTTACATCATTGTGTGTACTGACTATTTGACAAAGTGGGCAGAGACCAAAGCAATCAAAGCAGCAACAGAAGAAAAGGTGGCCGAGTTTCTAAGAGAAAACATCTTCTATAAGTTTGGCTATCCAAGAGAGCTGGTCACCGATCAAGGGAGCCAGTTCACCTCCAACCTGGTTGAAGATCTACTAGCTCATCACAAGATCAAGCATAGGACTTCCACCCCTTATCACCCTCAAGCAAATGGGTAGGTGGAAGTCACCAATAGAGCATTAGAAGGGATCTTGACTAAGGTGGTGAGCAGCAGCAGAAAGGACTGGGCAGATCGCCTGGTTGAAGCCACATGGGCTTACAACACCACTTGGAAGACCACCACCGGCTTCACACCGTATGAGCTGGTCTATGGGAAGAAAGCTTTGCTGTCCATTGAGTTTGAATACAACACTTTGAGGATGGCAGCTCAGCTGGACCTAGATCTCAACCATGCACAACAAGAAAGGCTACTGCAGCTGAATGGCCTGGATGAGCACCGAATGCAGGCCCTCCTTCACTCAGAAGTGGTTCAACTTCAGAGAAAGGTGTGGCATGACCAACATCTCCATGAAAAGCAATTTCAGCCGGGAGATTGGGCCTTGTTGTATGACTCCAGATACAAAGATTTCAAGGGGAAGCTGAGAACCAGATGGCTAGGACCATATGCAGTGGAGAAATGCCATGACAATGGATCTGTCCTCATTCGAACCATTGATGAGGAAGCCATTCCCATGCTTGTCAATGGGCATCGATTGAAGATCTACAGGAAACCTCTCTCAAGACAAGAGTTCATCAAAACTATGGAGAAATCTGTATTGGTCCTAGAGAGGGGTTCTGCCTCTGCTTTTGGCATACCTTGAGGGATATATATATATATAAAAAAAAAAGAAAAAATAAATATCCTTGGGTGAAAACCTCTCTGAGGTGCCCAAGGCAGGTGGTAGGGGTGAAAACCTCATTGAGGCGCCCCTATTGTCTTTCAAAAAAAAAAAAGAAAAAAAAAAATATGTTTGAAAAAGATCCTTGAGTGAAAACCTCTCTGAGGTGCTCAGGGCAGATGGCACGGGTGAAAACCTCTTTGAGGCGCCCCTGTTATCTTTCAAAAAAAAAAAGAAAAAAAAAAGAAAAAAAAAGGAAGAAAAGCAATAAGCAAAATATGGTAAAATTGCATGCAGGTTGCAGATGTTCTATGGAGGAGAGGAAGCCCTTCAACTCAAAGCCAAGGGTCCTTATCATGCTGTCAAGAGACCTCACCAGCACCTCCTCCAAGGGTACCCATGTTTTTTCAAGGTAAGTGCAATTTTATCATGGTTTGAGCCTTCTATAGGAAGATGCAGTCTTTCTACAGGAAGATGCAGTCTTTCTACAGGAAGACACAGATTTTCTACAGGAAAGTGCAGACTTTCTACAGGAAGCCCGAACTTTCTAGAGGAAGCTCTGTGTTCTACAGGAAACTTCCTGTAGAAGTTTGGGACGGCCCAAAATTCATCTTAAAAGGAGATTTAGCGACTATGGATTGGTTTGGACGCATGCAAGCCTCTGTTGGCACCCTTGCACATTGTTGTTACCTTGCTCCACCATCCTTGTCGACATGCAACCAAGTTCCCTGCACTAACAAAGCAGATCGATGAGTTCTCGCGGGAAAAGCCATTTTCGAAGATAAACAAGTGCTGAGATCTCATACCACAGGCATCAGAAGCTCGGGGAACGTGATCGAAAGGCCAGATCCTCCATCGTGCAGCATGCACCCAAGGAGGAAGAACTGTTATGAGACACCCCGCGGGAATCCTGTAACAGTTAAACCTGCTAGAGTGGATACCATTCACAGCACCACCATCTGCAATGAAACGCGGGTGCATGCAACCAAAGCATCCATTCCATCGTCGGCAGCCTGTAACCACGAGCCTCCGGGTCTGTGTAAGTTCGCATGCAGCAGGTAGATCCACTCACCATCGTCCAAAAACTGGAAAAATCGTGTGCAGCCACGTAGGTAAGTGTCTCGACCCTTCCTTCCATCAAATCGCATGAATTTTACTTTGAATTGTTTGCACAGCGTAAAAGTGAATGGTTGAGCGGCTGTATGGCCAGTCGACTGGCCACGTCGGCTAGTTATGGTATAATTGGATGTTTGGGTGGCGGCCACGACAAAGAGAATGAACAGCACGCACGTGAGAACACTCCCGTCGGAAGCAATGAGTTTAATAGAAAAAGGCGGCGGCAAATCTGTGGGAATGGATGCGGCAGCAAGAGAATACGCAGGCGAATGATGGATGACGTCGCCCAACGGTCCGGCGGGGACAGCTCACCCCCCGCTCCACGGATTGCGCCGATTCAAAATCTAATCGGCTAGATCATGCGCATGCATTTATCAACCACCACTTCAAACTCGAGTGGCTATTCTGATCTCCTCTACACTTTGATACGTCGAGCTTTTGGCTACCAGAACGCTAGTGAAGCACACCTCGAGCGCAGGCCAACTACAGTCCTCCCCGAAATTTGCGCACTGCTCCTACAGGAACACAGTTTCTACAGGAACGCAGTCCCTACAGGAACGCAGTCTTCTACAGGGAAGCGGGTGCCTCACGAAAAAAGGTGGCCAATTAAAGAGGTAACCCTGAACTCTTCATGCAACTGGTTAGTAAGGGTGGCAAGACCATCGTCCACAGTCTGGTCATAAAGATATCGGTGAAATTGTTGTTTGCTGTGCCTATACTATCGTTCTACAGGATGTCAGTATAATTAGACTGTGTTGAATTTTGTGGATTATGTGCATGCTCTGTCTCAATAGACCAAATCTCTTTCGCATTTGCCACCTTTAGTTAAAACAACCGTGCTCATCATGCCGGGTGGGTTTATAAGACGGGAACCCACTGATTCAACCAAATTAAGGGAAAACCCGGCAGTGGTAGAGCTCTTCACCAGAGCACAATGGATGTCTTTTTGTGATAAGCTGCAAGGTTACGATGATGAAGTGGCCGAAGAATTCTTGCAGGCTCTGAGGCCGAAATCCCAGACACTGGCCACGGTGAACTTCAGAGGTCTAAGCCTCAAGCTCACCCCGCAACATATCAGTCAGATCACAGAACTTCCTATGGGTCTGCCGTGGGATAAGGAAGAAAGAAAGCTGAGCCAGCAGGGAAAGAAAGAATTCTTTCCACCTGAGGAAGAATTCTCGGAGGACAAAAATGGGGTGCGAAGAACGAGCCTGTTGCCACCATGGAATGAAGTTAGTTTGAAAATCATGAAATATATCACTTGTGAAGGCCGTTTTAGCATCGTGTATGCATATCACTTTCGGCTGCTCACTGAATTGAGGCACTGGATTGATCTTCCTGTAGAACAAAAACTGAGCATCCCTTATTTCCTATTGCAGTCTCTAATGGAGTGTGCCACAAAGCTAAAAGAGGGCATACCAGATCAGATAGCCCACCATGGGTTGATCAAGCTTCTTGTGGAGGATGCACTGCATTCATATAAGGTTCCCCTCTCATGGGAATCCTTCCGAAATTTGACAAAAGATGGAGACATTAAAATGTTGATAGAAGAAATGGGTTCCTCCAGCAGTGAGGAACAAGAAGCAGTGGCCGAGGGACAGAGAGAAGAAGTCCAGAAGACCCCGACCACAGTGCAGAAGAAAGAACAAAGAAAGAAGCATGAGGAAAAGGAGGACAAAGAAAAAGGTGGCACACCTATCCTGTCAGCAAGAGAAAAGAGGATGAAGAACAAAATGGACAAAGCTGAGGTGGTCCACATCAGCCCAAGTACCTCAACAGCACCTGCAACCAAAGCAAAAAGAAAAACTCAGGCAGGCAAGCAAGCAAAGGTGGAGACACCTATGTCTACAGGAAAGCAGAAACAGGCTTCTACAGGAAGCTCGAAAACAAAGACAAAGGCTTCTACAGGAAGCCCGAAAATCAGTGAGAAACAGGCTTCTACAGGAAGCCCAAAAACAGAGACAAGGGCTTCTGAAGGAAGCCCGAAATTTGAAAAAGGGGCTTCTACAGGGAGCCCGAAAATCATTGAGAAACAGGCTCCTACAGGAAGCCTGAAGACAGAGAAAGGGTCTTCTACAGGAAGCCCAAAATCGGGAAAGAAAGGATCTTCCACAGGAGGCCCGGAAGTGGGCAAAGCAGGGTCTTCTACAGGAAGCCCGAAATCTGAAAAGGAGGGACCCTCTACAAGGAGCTCTGAGAGAGAAAAATGCAAGAAAGAGAAGGCTGGTATTCTCGAAAAAGAGGCAGCAACGGTGCTGGCCGCCCTCAGTACACCTCCAAAGCCGAAGGAGAAGAGAGAGAGGGAGACCCCTCTACCATCTGAAGCCAGGAGAAGCAAGAGGATAAACACGGGCAAGCCACAACCTCCACCCAGCAACCAAACCATTTTAGGGGATGTCCCTACTTCACCCAGTGCAAGAACCCCCTCTAAAACATCAGCCACCCCCGAGAGGGGAAGCCCAAAAATAACTTCCTGGACACGAAAAATAGGCCAATCGCCTTCCGAAGCCCGGCTCAAGGAAATGGAAAAGGGGGAAGAAGCACCACCTTCGTCACCACCAGGGGCAGCAAAGGCAGGGCCGCCAAAAACAGGAAAGGAAGAAGCGCCACCCTCGGTAGAAAAGGCAGGGCCGCCAAAAACAGGAAAGGAAAAGCATGCTCCAGGCTCTAGTTCTCGGCCAAAGACGAGGAGCCAGAGCAAAGTTGCTCAAGGATGAGAAAATAGTTTAGCTGGGGGGTGATGATGAGCCCCAATTTTTGGTACAATTTGGGCTCATTTGGCCTACTTGCTTTGCTCAAACCATTCATTTTTTATTGCTTATGCATTCATTTCTTGGTTTATTCATGTTGTTTGTAGGAAGAAGGGTAGGCATTCTATCTACGTGACTAATACATGATGATTTCAGGTTTTTTGGCATTAAAAGGGAGCAAAGACCACGAGAAAGGAGACAAGGAGACAGTAAGGTGGCACTGCTGGTTTTTAGGAGAGGATGTCCACAGTCTTGGGGACCTTCCTCGTGATTCCCACCATAGCTCCGAGCTCCAATCAATCTCCCCACCGAGCTTAGAGGCAGCCAACTGTTCTACAGGAACAGCAGTTACAACTGTTCTACAGGATCAACAGTTTAACCTTCAGTTGGACAGCCGAGCTCCACAAATCAAGGAAACCTGTTGGACTATCATTTTGCATAAATACTGAGGCCGTAGCCTTTGATGGGAGCTTTTTGAACTTTTGCATTACTCTTGCAATTTGGAAGTACGAGCTACAGCTCGGTGTTGGTTCTTTTTGTAAGCCAGTTTTGGCATGACATCAGATTTTTGGTTATGAATAAAGGCAGGCAGATTTTGATCTCATTCTGAGTTTCTAAGGGAGCTATAGCTCTCAGGTTAGGGCCCAACCTGAGAGCAATAGATCTCCTCGGTGTTGTAATGTTATTTGCCTTTCGTTCCAGCACTTTGTTTCTTTACTTTGACATGCAATTCGAATGTACAGTCTGCTGATTTAGTTTTTTGATGAGATTGAATAGGATTAGTTTATGGTGAATTTGCTTCCAGTTGCTTAGGTTAGAAGAGGATAGTTATAACTCATTGGACCTCCAGAAAAAGGTTGTTAGAGATCACTGCCATCTCTATTTAGGGATTGGGGTGCAGTCCATATCAACCACCAAAAAGAAACACAGTTCTTTTCACGTCCATGCAAGCTGCAACAGTTACTTTAAGTCGTAGATCCATCCATGCACTTTGGTCTTGATCATCACTTCTTCATTCCACTTCCATGCACGAGTTTCTTTCACAAATTGCACTGCTATTCATTGGTTCAAAATAGCACAGTTAACATAGGTTAAAGAGTTCTCGTTTTTGACATTCATAGACAATTTGTTTCATCTACACTGCTCCACACCATTCCATTACCTTCCTCGTCTTTTCAACCACACCTGAAGTCACTCAACCGACCTCTGTTCAGCTCGTTTACCTTCCAGCTCTCCCATTACTCACATAGCTCCATTTACTTAACCTTTCGTTGATCCCATCCTTCCAGCCATCAACCCACTGCATGCACTCTTTCTCCATCTGACTTCTCTGCTCCTGAGCCATCACCAGTTCCATCTCCATCTCACCTATCCTCCCACACCACTCCATCACTTCACCATCTCCCAAAACTCCCACGATCGAACATCCTGTAGAATTGCACAGACTTCCTGTAGAATCCCTGAGTTTCCTGTAGGATCCCCTGTAGACTTCCTGTAGAAGCCTGCAAACTCGGTTGCTAAGCATCCGAACGTGGTAGACTTCTGTGGACTGATGCTAGAGACCCTCAGGGACCTCCCCTAGCCATCCTGACCTTTCCCATGCTTTCCTTCCATTCGAACCGCTCCTGCACAGTCAAACCCTAATCAAAAGCACCATCACAATAAATCCAACCACTTAATGAAAAAATGCAAAAACATGTCTTTTCAGATGCAAGTAGCTTAGATGCATGTATTTCAGCTCACTGCAAGTAATGGCACCATTGGTAGAAGTTTCATTTACAGTTTTGCATTGTAAGGGCCTAGCTAGTCAAATTAGGGTTTCCTAGGGTTTTCATGCTTTGTTGACTTTCAGTTTCTTTCTGCAACTAGATTAGTCTCCTTTAAGTTAGCTTTCGTCCATCACTCATAAAGCTTCTTCTGTGAGCATATAGAAGTTGGCTTGTGCCCTAGCGGACTTGTGCCAGCTGACCAAGTGACAGCTGCGACAAGAGCTAGTACTTGTGCATACAACACCGTCGCTTCCAAGTTTGTACAAACTACCGGGTTGATAAAATTAGAGATAGGAAGCTCCAGGAGTTGTAGCATTATTGCTACAATACTGGAGCCCACCACAGTACATTACACTTGACTTACCTTCTCCTACTGAACCACGTATGCAGAGATGGGTTGACCATATGTCTAGGCATGCTGGCCAGTCTCAGATTTCGTTTTCTGATACCTTCTTCAGGTGGTTTGATCGTCAGGAGATGGTTTATGCCGAGTATCCATATGCTGGCATGGACTTCCGGGGTGATCCAGATTTAGTACTGCCGGATGGCGAGCAGTGGGGCGCTATTGGTAAAATATTTGACCATATCACTGTTTACTGTTTTTATTTATAATGTCCTTGTGCTTTATTCTATCAAGACTTTAATCAAACTCATGTGTACATGCAGATGTTGGTCCTGTTCGTCTAGTAGTTGCCTAAGAGTGCCAGCAGTTTCCCCAGCAGGAGAGGCCGCCGGGAGGGTTATTCTTCGTGACCTTGATGTGGCCGAGACTCTCACAGCTGTGCAGGAGTAGGTTGAGAGCCTTACTCTTGGTATTCCAGATGTGAGGATCGACGAGCTACCTTTGCAGTTACAGCGGCATACTACTGGTGTGCCCAGACGATGGACTCGTCTCTTACACATGGTCGCACAGGCTGTGACTTGCTATCATGAGCATCATTAGACTAGGGTGCCCCCTAGCATTTTGAGTTTTGGGTCGTGTGACCGATTTTGTCTTGGTTACAGAACATTATGTGTAAACCATAAACAACTATATATGTATTTTTGATTTTCGGAGTTTTTATTCTGGTTGAGTTATGTGATCCACATGCAAAACATTGATGGTGTGTTTCTTTTTATAAATGTTGCAAATGTCTATCTAACACATAGTTCGCTAATGAGTCGGTTAATGTGTTTAAGTTTCTGGAAATATGCTGGTATTGAATAAGATCAAATTGTCTTTCCAAAATCTTAACCCTTAGGAACATGTGATAAATAGTTGGGTTTCAGACGGAATATATACCATTGAGTTGCAGTATTACGAGCTGTGAGTCTAGCCTGACGATTAGCCGACGTATACCATGAGTGATGGCATCAGAGAGAAGTTCTATCAACGCGCTATATTCAGCGATATTGTTTGTTGATTGACCAATACATACACCTCTGAAACTTACTAACTCGCCGCTTGGATCAAAAATGGCCCAGGTTGCAGAGGACAGGTTCCGCGAACTACGACTTGCTCCGTCGGCATATCCAACACATGGTTCCAACGGGTTTGACATCTGCAATAAATGTAAAAAAGGTGGATTATTTGACCAAAACAAACACTCTTAGCAAAAACAAAAATATAACAAAAGCATATTGGTTACTACTAGGTGTAGTAACGCTTGAGGTACAACCCATTACGGGGTTGCGCCAGTGGAATCTCGTCGTAATCCATCAACTCATAGGCTCCTTTCGCTAACACTCGTTTAACAATATAGGGGCCCATCCATAAAGAGTTAAATTTCCTTGCTCCCAATTTATCGGATTCTTGGTCGTAAAGCAGGACCAAGTCACCTTCCGAGAAGACACGGGGTTTGATATTTTTGTCGAACTGCGCCTTGACTCGTTTCTTATGGGCTTCGTTAGCCAACACGGCGTCACGACGGGTTTCATCCAATTGGATTAATTCCAAGAAACGAGCTTCTTCTTCTGAAGTTCCGGGGAGGAGGTCGATTGCGAGTTTGAGAGACGAGATTTCACACTGGACTGGTAAGACTGCTTCCAGGCCATATACCAATTGGAAGGGTGTGAACTCGGTCGCATTCCTTACCGATGTTCGGTAAGCCCACAAAGATGAGTACAGGATTGGGTGCCATCTTCTTTTGTGAACTCCGATCATCCTTTGCAGCATGCGCTTTAGGACTTTGTTGATCGCTTCAACTTGTCCGTTGGCCTGCGGATAATATGGAGTAGAGCTGTCGTGAGATAGCCCTAGTTTGGCAGCTAATTCAACCATCATGTGATTGCGAAAATGCGATCCATGATCTGTGACTATAGCCTGTGGTACGCCGAATCTGGCGACTACATGATTGAAAAAGAAAAGGGCAGCTGTTTCACCAGTATTATCTAATGTAGGCATCGCCTCGGCCCATTTGGTAAAATAGTCAACTGCGACTATAATATACCCATGTCCCCCGGTCGAGGTGGGGTTACATGTCATGAAATCGATGCCCCATTTGGCGAATGGCCCAACAGCAACTATTGGCTGTAAAGGTGCGGGTGGTCTTCTGGTTTTGCTATCAAAAATTTGACAAGCATGGCAACTTCTGACTGCGGTTATGCAATCTTTGAACATGGTTGGCCAGAAGTATCCTGCTCGTAAGATTTTTTGTGCTGTAGCATATCCAGATTGATGCCCCCCACACGCGCCTGAATGAAACTCATTCAGGGCTTTTTCGGCTTCCTCATGGGTGAGGCACTTCCTCAGAACCGTATCAATACCACGACGGTAAAGTGTATCACCGACGATCATGTAGTCTTTTGCTTGGTGTTCAGAGTGAGAGGTATTCGGCCTAAATTTTTGGGTTTGGAGATAAATGATTATGTCTCCATACCACTCATTGCTTGCGGATATCAAAAACAAACTTTCATCCACGATTGATTCTTCGGATGTTTCATCGTTGGACGACGATGGGAGATCGCATAATAATTCTGCGAAAACTAGAGCTTTCTTTGACTTGGATTTGACAAATTCCAAATCAAACTCTTGAAGGATCGCTATCCATTTTGAATATTTTCCCCCCAGCAACTGTCGCGACAATATATAAGTCATGGGGTTGCAATCTAACAGAATGGTAGTTTTCTGAAAGAGGACATAGTGTCGAAATCTTTGTATTGCTTGAACTGCTGCAAGCGCTAGTTTTTCAACATAAGAATATTTGCTTTCTGTATCATTTAAGTTCTTACTTAAATAATAAATAGGATGTTCTATTCCATCGACTTCTTGAACTAAAACCATTGCGATGGTCGTATTTGCTGCAGCCAGATACAGGTTAAAGTCTCTTTGATAATCAGGGGCATACATTAATGATGCTTTCATCAGGGAATCTTTTAAAGCATCAAAGGAAGCTTGCGCGACCTGATCCCAGTTAAAGGGTACCCCTTTTTTCAAAAGACTTGTATAACCTTTAGCAAGTTCGGCGTAATTTGGAATGAACCTCCTCAGAAAGTTTGCTTTCCCTTGGAGTTTCTGAATCTGAAGCAAATTCGAAGGTGGAGGCAAATTTATGATTGCCTGGACCTTACAAGGGTCGAGACGAATCCCATCTTTGGAGACTACAAAGCCAAGTAAACGACCAGAACTGACGCAAAATACACATTTGTGTGGATTGAGTCGTATCTTGTAGTGTCGACAACGTAGAAATATCGCTCTTAAATGCTGCGGATGATCAGTCCGCTTTCGCGAATGAGCCGGAAGGTCGTCGAGGTACGGTTGAACGATGTTCTTGATGTCATGGAAGGCATAATTCATTGCCCTCTGAAACATCGCCCCTGCGTTCTTTAAACCAAAGGGTAATTTTCGGTACGCAAATGTGCCCCACGGACAAATAAATGCAATCTTTGACTGGTCCTGTGGGCGGATATTTATTTGATTATACCCGGAGAATCCATCCATGAATGAAAAGATTTCACATCTGGCGCATTCATCAATTATCTGGTCGATAAAGGGTGTAGGGTAGTTGTCCTTTGGACAAGCTTGATTTACATCCCTATAATCGACGCACACTCTAATTGTCCCTTGTTTTTCATAACAGGGACAATATTCGATACCCAATCGGTTAGAGGAACCAGGTAGATGAAACCAGCATGGAGAAGTTTTTCGACTTCTACCTTAATGGCAGCGGCCTTCTTGGGGTGCACCTGCCGTAGCCGTTGTCTTACCGGTTTGACATCTGGATACATCTTAATTTCGTGTTCAACGATACTCGAGTCAATGCCTGGCATTTCATCATATGACCAAGCAAAGACATCTCTGAATTCGCGAAAAAGAGCGTTATATATTTCCAGTTCTGAAGGAGAACAACATTTGCCAACATAAATATTATCTACAACATTTGTTTTGGTCGAGATGTTTATGGTGATAGTCTCTTCAATGTTGGATAAGTTTCGCTCGGAATCCACCGTATTTACAGTATTTGATAGGAATTCAAAAACTGAAGGATGATAGAGGTCATTTTGAGTATCTTCTTCGTAATTTGGAAGAAGAGAACGATGGTGGGAATCATTCCATGCGCTCCTTCAACTACCATAGCTTGGAGAATTCCTTCGTCAGTGTCATGCACTTGTGACCAAGGATCTGAAGGAGTACCATATTCTCTAGACCTATCCATCCAAACACTTGATGAGCGTTGATTTGGGTTTGCCTCCCATGCCAGAAACATTGATTGCTATAATATTTCTATTGGGCTGGGGGGCAAAACCATCGCATGATCCATGTTTATATCGTTTTCTGAGATCTTTGTGGAAGATATCATGTTGTAGGTTCCTATCGACACTACTTCCGCCAGATTGATCGGAGGTGGAAGAGTGAAAGTTCCCATTAGTATAGGATCTTTTAGTAGGCCTACTCCGATATTCTGAAGCGAATGGGGGCTTCCATGGATCATGGGAATGCTTCCCATAACTTGTGAACCATTGGGGAGGAAGTTTTGTTGGTCGACGATTGTAATCCCTCCTTGAAAGGGAAATGCAATCTTTCTAAAATAGGTCGACACAACAGCTGCCATGGCATATATCCACGGTCTTCCTAGCAGGATGTTGTAATCAAGATTCCCATCGATGACTTCAACATCTATTTCTACTGTTTTCCCTCCTAGTTCAACTTTCAAGTTATTTAGGATACTGTACAGGGTATACGTCCTTCCGTCGAATTCTTTTAATGTTGTCGCAGATCGTGACAAGGTTGGAGATCCTAAAGTTTTCCAGTAGCTCATCGACATGATACATGTAGATGCCCCCTCATCCATAATCATTCGGTGAACAGTTTTGTTGAGGGCTTTCACTTGAACAAGGAAAGCTAATTGAGCTGGTAACTGAAGATCGTATCCTTTGTGGTCAAAGGATACAAGATTGGAATCCTTTGGATCAATCCCACCAATGGTTGATAACAAAGCCTGCCTTTGGGATGGGCAGTTTTGTAGTACTTCAAGAGTCGACATAGTGGATGGCGATTGGGCCAAATCTTCCACTATGTTATAATGCTGCGCCGCTCTAGCACGAGGATTAAATGTCGACTTGTGTACTACTCCCTTTGGCGGTTTTATTGTCAATTCAGGGATGGTGGGTGGTACAACTTCTGTCGAAGTTGTTGTCGAACTACTTGGTTGATCTTTATCCTTGTTGTTCGACAGCTGAGGATTCCCGTAATCTTTATTCCTTGTCGAAATCAAAGCATCATTTTGTTGTTTCGAAATCGACAACATTAGCACTTGAGACGGGGAAGCATTTCCACTTTCAACCAGATTTGTTCCTGGATTCAGAAATGGATCGGTTAACACTGCTGAGGTTTTCGAACTTTTAAAGAATCTCTTAAGCTCAGCTTTGTATGGACATTCTTTCATCCAATGATCCTCATCGCATATCATGCACCCTGAAGGGGGTTTCCTATTTCCAGGAGGGTTTGAAGAAGATTTTTCGGGAGATTGCTCATCCTGTTTCTTCTTCTTCCCTTTTCCTTTCTTCTTGCTTCCTGGTTGTTTAGTTTCTTTGCCTTTATCTGTTTATACGACATTTACTTCCGAAGCAAGAAGTCTGTCTTTTGAATTTTGACCTGAAACCTTACGGGCCTTTTTTCATGTGGCCCTTGTCGATTTCGTGTCTGTCGTGCCAATCACGCCATCTCCGGCATGAGAGTCATTGTTTGATTTAGGAGAAGGAGGAATCGAGGATTCCGGTCTAGGGGCGTCAGGTATTTTGTCGTAGAGCATGCCGGACTGAGTGTAAATCAAGTCCAGATATTGTGCACGAGCGATCACTTGCTCTTCTGTTACGACTCCCCCCTTTGCCACATCTTCAGTGATGGAAGGCAGTGATGACTTGATAAACCATTCAGCTAATAGCTGATTGGGAACGTACATTTTTACCATCCTACGACGACGTCGCCACTCATGTATATGATCAGATATGTGAGTGGCTGTTGTCTGTTTAAAGTTGGTAAGCAGTTCTGTTCCCGTTTCATACCTTATCGGTAATTGAAAATGGGTTAAAAAGGTTGTGGCTAAGGTGCTGAAGTTGTCGAACGAAGCTCTAGGAAATTCAATGTACCATTTTGCCGCTGGACCTGTTAGTGTCCTCTGAAAAAGGTGAAGCCTTATCGAATCATCATTTAAAGTGTTTGATGAACACCATAGATGAAACGTCATCACATGATTCGATGGATCTTCACCCGGATTTCCATTAAATTTAGGAATATCTGATGGAAGTTTGTGTGGAATCGCTGGCCACCAAGGGGCATAAGCAATTGGATCGTTTGTTAGCCGGTTTAAATTAGGTAACTCTAAAGTTGCCACGAATGGTAACTGTTGATTCAGGTTAGGTGAAGCATACCCAAGATATGATAGAATCGCCTGAGCAATTGGTCTTTGCATACCGGCATAATGCATTTGATGCTGATATGTTTGGTAAGGTTGGTGGACTTGACCATTATAAAATGGTTGATTTTGACCGTTTTGAATGTACGGTTGTCCACTGTTTGCAAAGATCTGTTGCTCAGCACCTTGGTATACTTGTTGGAATTTTGGTTGTTGGTATTGCACCAGCCACGGTTGTGAAGCCATGTGCTGTTGCCCGATACTAACCATTTGACCAAGTGAGGGGTAATTGTACCCGTCTGGGCCTGTGTCGCCCCACTAGTTGGCGATTGTGGTTGAGTCGCAGAGTCAATGGGCTATTGCATTACAACCTGAGAAATTTGAGGTTGACACACAACAGGCGGCACTTGAACTTGCGACACAGTCACAATAGCTGGCGTAGTGGGTATGTTCGACACAGGTACGCATTGTTGCATCGAATATACAACCCTTGGTTGTTGAGGTAGTATAGATACCCAACCACTTGAGGTAATTCCAGTATAACCTGAATGTTGTTGTGAACTCCTATATGGATATCCTCCCGGAGGTGGTAATGAAAGGGCATACTGCCCCCCATACGGTGGTAATCCAGAACTCAAGGGAATTGTTTGCCCTTGGGGACCGGACTGCCCAAATTGACCTCCAAATGGATCAATTTGTTGACACTCAACATAAGAGTTTCCGGGTATAATTCCAGATGAACAAACAGGAACGGACCAAACTGTCGAAATAGCCCCTGGATGGGCTCCTTCTAGCAGTTGTGAGCTAGTCGGGACAGATGGTATGCCGGCGAACATTGTCGGAGTGACAGCAGGGAGTTCTGCCGTCGCTGTGTCAGAAGACACAGTCCTAGACATTGACGGTTGTTCAGACATTTGTAGTCTATCCAAAAGATTACCTAACGATTCTACAGGAACTTCCGCTGGTGGTAGACTAACTTCTGATGTCGAAGGAAATAGAGTGACCCCAACTCCGAAATGTGTTGGAGTACTTGCTTGCGGATCTTCTACAATTTCCTCTATCGCAATCAGACCAGGTGGAAGGGGAAGACCGTCAGGTCCGTAAAATATTTCTGGTGCCGAAGAGGCAGTGACAGATGTTTGAAAAGTAAGACTCTCTGAACCGGTTATGGATGGAACTGGTTCAGTAACACAAGTGCTTGTTCTCAAACTAGGATCAGTATCACTGTCCTTCTGTGGCTGTTGAACTTCTTCTGTTGAGGCAGGGATTCCAGAAATGTTTGGAGTAACCGGAGTCTCTAATGTTTTTGGAACACTTGTTCTAACTTTGATTGGAGACTTGGATCTGGTTAAACGAGTCCGCTTTGTCCGTACTGGTTTCACTTCCGGAGACAAAGACGGTTGACTTGTAAGCCTCCGCGAGCGACGGGGTTTCAATTGACTTTCTTCCACAATTTCGGATTACTCGATCAACTAAAATAAAAGGGAAAGTATGTTTCCATGTTAAATGAATTTTAGACGCTTTTTCAGTTTTAAAGAGTCGAGAAAAAACAAAATATGACTCTAGTCTCCTTCGATTTTTAATGAGCCTGAAGTGACAAGTGCTCAGATGGACCTTTTCCGTTAAGGAGTCTGAAAAGGAACGAAAGGGACTGCTCTGGAGATCTAGGTAGAGGGAGTACCAAGCCAATCGCAAAACTGCAGAATACTTTTTAGGGTACGGCAGTCAATCTTCCCGAATGCTGTGTTCAGTGCATTGCGATTAGTAGGGCGGCTGACACGGCTTCCTATGGATAAAGGTTTTATGCCTATAGGGGTCTCCCAATATATACTCGACAGTACGTGGGAGCACAAATCCATACTGGCACTTATTGTCTCAAAGTGGAGGAATCACCCAACCATTAGTGAGGACAACAGTTACCAGGCTTTACGATGCCGGAACACGTCTCTAGCCTAGACCTCTAGATGTTGTGCGTTAAGTTACAAAGCGTTGTTAAGTTCATTGAATTTATTTTAGGTTGATCTTTCTTATGAAGTTTGCCTTTTGGGTTGACCACGAGATGTAGATGTAACTCCTAAAATGCAATCTAAAGATGATAAGCAAGCTTTTATCTCTTTTCAGCAATGAAAATCCTAGCTACAAGGGGAAAGAAAGACACAATCTTTTCTCAAAGAGCAAAGAGCACACTGTAAATGCACTTTTCCTAAATCAAGCCATACAAACTGTCAATATGCAAATGCACTTGTGCATGTATTTGTTTTTCACTTTCTTAATATTGATGCCTAAAAAGAAAGTTGTTGTACATCCTCTTGCGCTTGTTAACAGTTTACATCATTGACTAGTAATCAAGCGATGTCTTTCCATGTTCGACTTCAAAACAACTCTCACATGGATCGACTTGTACTTCGAGTGAAGATCGGACGAGATTGAAGACCCCGGATCTAGTTTCATCCATCCGGGCTGCGATATATATTCAGGAAAAATAAAGACATTGAAATGTACAGCATTGCAGCACAGATAATCATCCTACCAAAAGGGATGATGACTTCACTAGAATCATCAGTCTACCATCAGACGATTGTCTGTCCTATGTACATGAAAATGAATTTATAAAGCTGGGCATGGGAATGCCCGCCTCAGCTAGATCATGAAAACAGTATGAAGATAATGTATTGTATTGTATCTTATTACAGGTCTCCTCCCCAGCATCAGAAGAACTTCGGATCCTCCTAATAAAGCATTTCACCCGATAAACAGCCTCATACTTTAGGGGGCAACTGTTATAGACATTTTTGTGCCTTACAGCTATAAGCATGAAATGTCCATAAACCAAGGGATCCTAAGTCCCTAAAAGTGTTGTTCCAGCTCCTAAAGAAACAAGGTCAACAAATTACAGCTTCTCCCAGAAACTGCTCAAAACTAGTCAAAACAGGATCATTTCAAGTGCTCCACTAGCTGGCTGCATTGCAAAGCACCCAAATACACTGGCTAGGTGCATTGCAACGCACTTGAATGCACTACAAGGGTGCGTTGAGCGGGAAATGACAAGTGGCAGAGTCATTCCGCGAGGTGGAGAGACAATGGAAGCTTCCAGAATCTTCTCCAATGACACTTGCCTCACTGAATTCGACTAGTGATGAGTAAGAGGCTATCAGTCTCCAAGTGGAAGCAAGAACTGACAGAGAGAAGCCACTAATCAATTCATGAGCTGACTCATCCTCTTTGCATACATCTATATATGGATCCCTCACCAAGAGATCCAGAGGTTGGAATTTTGTACATTGCAGAGAATTGCTGTTGGTTTTGTGATTGATATCAGAGTATTGGGTGATTTATGCTTTGTTGGAGGTGAAGAAGGGATTCTATGCTGGGAGGCTGATGCTGGATCAGGAATCATCGGTTGTAACGCCTCCTGGATCTTCTTGTTTTATCAATAAAACTACTTGAGTTTCTCCTACATGCTTGTATATCTGATGTGTGTTATATTTGTATGTTTAGCTTAAATCTGATCCTAAGCTTTTTATGAACATAAATCCATGTCTTTGTGTAGTTTCTCTCTTCTGTGAACTTGCAGGAACTCAGTGACGCTGGGCAAGTGAGGGAGCAGATCGTTGGAAGCTGGCAAAGAGAAGAGAAATTGGATCGAACAACTAGCGCAAGACACAGGTAGGTTCATCTTAATCATCTTCGTTTATAGTTCATAAAGAAGAATACAAGAGTAGTTTTCCTTGTTTGTTTTTGAGGTCTCTGTCACAACCCTGTCGGCCGCCCTACTGATCGCAATGACACTTGCCTCACTGAATTCGACCAGTGATGAGTAAGAGGCTCTCAGTCTCCAAGTGGAAGCAAGAACTGATTCTGGAAGCTTCCATCGTCTTTCCACCTCGCGGAATGACTCTGCCACTTGTCATTTCCTGCTCAACACACCCTGGTAGTGCATTCAAGTGTGTTGCAACGCACCTAGCCAGTGTATTTTGGTGCTTTGCAACGCAGCCAGCTAGTGGAGCACTTGAAATGATCCTGTTTTGACTAGTTTTGAGCAGTTTCTGGTGGAGAACTTCTGGGAGAAGCTGTAACTTGTTGACCTTGTTTCTTTAGGAGCTGGAACAACACTTTTAGGGACTTAGGATCCCTTGGTTTATGGACATTTCATGCTTATAGCTGTAAGGCACAAAAATGTCTATAACATTCAGGAACCACGGAACTATTGCATCCATCAATAACATTACTTCCCAAAAGCTTGTACAGTGTTCCAATCCAAACTTGCCGCATCAATACCAGTGATCCCTGAACCATCTTGTAGGTATCTTTTTCAAACATTGTTTTTACACCTGCATCATCCATCTTGCTTACAGAAATCAGAATTTTGACCAATGCAGGAATATGAAAAACACCCAGAAGTGTTCTAATACTTCCACCTTGAAACTTTAGCTTTACTTTTCTACGTCCGATGATTCTATCCTTCCTATCATCCCCTAGAAGACATCACCACCATAATATTTCTCATACTCACAGAACCACTCCCTATGGGGAGTGAAGTGAAAGGATGCACCTGAGTCAATCAACCATTCCTCATGATCTACATGTGTACTTGAAGAAGAAGCCAAATACACATCCCCACCTTCATTTGAGGTGGTTTTCGCCTCTACGGAAGGAGCATCATCAAATCCCTTTCCTTTCTCAAGATCTTTAGATCTAATTTCATTTTTTAAGTGTCCTTCCTTTTCGCATTTCCATCACACCTTTACATGTTTTCCTGGAGATTTATATCTCCCACTAAAGGACTTAGTTTTGATTCTATTCTGGTACTTCCTGATACAGATAAGGCATCTCTAGTCTGTTCCTCCACATTTTTCTGTCTCATCTCCTCCGACAGCAAGGATGAGACTATTTCATCAGAATTCAAGGTAGTTGTATTGCTACCTATTGTAATAAAAAAGCTATCCCATGAATCTGGTAGAAAGAAAAACAAACTAGTGCTCTTATCTTCATTTGAAATTTTGATATCAACATATAACAACTCGCTTACCACAATATTAAAGGAATTCATATGCTCTATCACCGAGTCTCCACCCTTCATCCTTAGGTTATACAACTTTTTCTGTAGGAACAATTTGTTCACCAGAGACTTAGATTGGTAAAAAGTCCTAAATTGTTTCACAAAGCCTTCATTGTAGCTTCACTCGATACATTTAACAATAATAAATATGAGATACACAACTGTATTGTGTCCTTTTCTTTCAAATCCAACTTCGCCCAATATTCATCTGACATTGTCATTGGTTTAGTACTAAAATCTACCACGATCCATTGATCTTTATCCACCAATAGATCCTCCATATTGATTTTCCACAACTCAAAACTCTGACCATTAAATTTCTCAGTATCTATCTTTCCACTACTCACCATATTATTTCACTGCAAGAATCGATCCTACATATCTCCCACTGAACAGGGTCTACCATAGGCCCGAGAAAAACCCCTCAGCAGCAAAGGAATCCCCTTGAATCTGAAACAACTATGATACCAAATGTATATTTTAACCCTATACAGAAATTATCTGCATACGAATTCTCAAAACAGAAAATAAACAATGGTCAAAGCATAAAACATAAAACAAATATACACATAGATTTTCCCCTGGATCCAAAAACTAGGACTACCATATTGGTTTTTCACTATGTTCCTTTCAATGTTACAATACATATATATACATGTCGAAGGATTCATGAACCCCAATCCATTAACCCTGATTAGAACATAACCGTAGCTCCCTTGACCGGATCTACAAAATAACATGGGAAGAAAACCATCAACCCTAAAACCATGTGCAAAACCCATGCACAAAACCATAGGTAGGTCTACCCACCTAATATAGGGTCCAAAAACAATTTCACGGGGCATGCGACTAGTCGTGGAAATAATATAACACACACCGAACAAGAAGATATTATACATAACACACCAGTGCAAAGATCCTAGTAACTAACACAACCACTATGACATTAACAATCATACAGAGGAGAGGTGCTAGAAGTCACATATAGAGCTCAACCCAAAGAACAAAAATAAAAATGCTAAGAAGAAAAATATGATGGCCATAGATTCGAGTAATCAAGTGGAAATAATTTCAAATGTGGATGAGAAGATAACTCATACATCAGTGTAGAAGGAGGTGAATATGTGTAGCCTTTATCAATAGGAAAAGAACGAAAATACTAGACTCTTCCATATAAAGATACAAGTCAAGAAAATAAAGATAAATTCTATGTTTGACTTAGGATTAGAGGAAAATATCATTATAGCAGAGATGGTCATCAAGTTGGGATTGGAACACACTCAGGTTGGGATTAAGAACCATATTTGAGTCTAAGATCATGATCACAAACACACTCAAATTTCACAACACAAACACGTTACATAACGGAAAACATATAGCAATGAATCAATCTAATGGACATGACAAATTTTATCCCAAAACTTGTTATATTAGAAAATTAATACAACAAATATAGGGCTCATGTACCAAGTATCATGGCCCTTACATACAAACCTAATACAAGGAATACTAGGGCTTGGTGTCAACAACTATGATTACCAATATTCCCCTCAACATAGTACACTTGACTTACTTGCTGATGTAGTTCTCCATAGCCCTTTCAGTTCACATACCTCGAACATATCTGGAAATTCCTTTTCCAGCTCTTCTGTTGATCACTACAACTTTTGCAACTTTAGAAGGCTTTCATCTTTCATCTCCAGTCATCCAATATGCCACTATCAATCCTCCTCATTGATCCAAAATAAACTGAACATAGGTTCATTAAACGACCCCTTTGCTACCTTCCTACTCCTCCAAGATCGCCAGCTCTTAGGGTCTTCACCAAATCTTCCCTCTAGCACTGATATGCCTCCTCCAACATCACTTGTATTTGGGACTTCGATACCTTCCTTCCTATTAGTGATTTGCACCATTAAATCATTGGACTAGGGCTACAAGAATTTTCCCACTAACCATCTCCTCACTGCTCATACGATGACATGACTTAGGGATTCTTGTTAATTTCCCACATGATATTGAATGACATCTTGTATACAATGTACTTAGGGCTTCATCGATCTAACCCCTTATTAATGATATGCTCACCTGCATACACCAAACTATGGCACACTTTTAATGTTGTTAAAATTCCTTTGAACATACCTCTTTACATCACCTTCACCACTTCATGACATCCATACAAATATAACCAATTCACCATACTTATTTACACACATGCACACTCTTATGTCCAAACCTTGAGAGCATTTACTCGTCCTCACTTGGATCGGACCTCCCACAGACTTGTACGATCAATTTGATGCAAAACATCCCTCAAAACAAGGATGTTTGGCCTCCAAATTAGACATAAATTAAGGCCCATATGACCATCCTTCAACACATTAAACCTCTATTTTTGCATTAGATAACATACTTTGAGCTATAATGTCTCCATTAAGAAAGTTTAGAGATAATAGCATATTTGTGCCTAATATTATTTATTTTTGTAGAATATTGTGAGAATGTTGGGAAGATTATGAATATTTGGAAAATGAGATAATATAGGGACTTTTCCCTACTACAGGAGGACAAATATTGGATAATAAATGAATATGATATTTTGAAATTATTGCACAAATTTTGGAGCTCCAGTGATTGAGAAAATCTAGGAATGTGCTACCTATCATTTAATGCAGATTCCTAGTGTTAGGAATCAGGCCACTATTTGAGAGATTTTGGAGGGGAAAGATTCCTCCTTTCAAATAGAATTATTCGTCGTTTCTTTGTATATGTACCAATTTGAATTGGCCTTTAGAGGCATGTATTTATTAGTTTTCTTGTAGAGAAAACTTGTTATTTAGCAGCTCCATTGTAATTCCTAGTAGGGTTGTACTTGGATTGATTGAAACAATGAAGTTTGGTGCCATTTTTAGCTTATAAATATTGTTTTCCATCCTAGGACTCTGATTATACTTGTTTTTTTCCATCCCAGGATCCTCATAGTTTTATTTTACAATTTCTTTATTTCCTCTTAATGTCATTTTCATTTGCATCTCTTATTTATGCATTTACTATTCATGCTTCTTTAGTTGTAGGTTACATTGGTTAAATGATTGAATTGAGTTTTTTTGTAGGTTATTTACAAAAGGAACAAGCATGATGCAACCTTATAACAACCTTGAAAATTTATATTCATCATTGAACTACTTGGATTGGTTTACTAGTTCACAAATCTAGAATTTTTGGAATTACCTTGTAGCAAAATAGTAGTAATTTTCTTCTATTTTTTAGAACATGTTAATGAGCTTCATTTGAGTTTATTCCATTTGTATTGGGTCATTGAAAAAATTACGTTAATAACAATATTTACCCCATCTAATTTTCACTTGATTAGGTTATGCATTTGGTAGGCTAATTATCTCACTAGTTCTTGAATTTCCAGTTTTTAGAGTAATAAATTTATGTTATTTTTTAGCACGTGTTAACAGGGTAATTTTGGAGTGATTCCACATGTAATGGAGTCTCAAGACATCCTACTTAATACAAAAAAAATCCACATCCCATTGGAATTTGATTTACTTGGGAATTCAGAAAGTTATCTTGCTCCTGTAGCAAAACAGGGCCTCGTGTAGCACCTCTTGTAGCAGACTTGTAGAACTCATGTAGCACGTGTAAACTTGATCATATCTGCTCCAAAAGCTTGGTTTTTGTCCCTTAAACTTGAATAATGACCCCTCAGCTCTAAAACCATGATTGAGTAAGACCAAAAACCTCTTAATCCTTGTTTATTCCCCATTGCAATTCACCTCTGCGATTTGGATTAGTGGATAGATTCATGACTTGGAGAGCATAATAATGATTTTCATGATTACTTTATGAAGCACCTTATGAACTTTTTGAAAAAATATATCTTGAATGTAGTGATTGAATAATGTTTTCATACATCTTAAGCTATGTTTTCCATTTCCAACATTACTATTTCTATTGCATAAACTAAGCTTCCTTTTGATGTACCATTTACGCTTTGTAAATAAGTTAATGTTTACATTTATACAAATAGGATTAATATTTACATTCATGCAAAGTATAATAACATTCCCTTTCTGAAAAAGAAACTAGGATTTCCTCTCTGCAAAGGTAATTATGTTTCCTTTTTGGAAATAGAGTAACATTTCCATTTCTGCAATTAGTTTAGGCTTGGATTTCATGGAATTCACTTCATTGCATCATATCAATGAAAGAAGGAAACATTTCATGTTTCACATATAGTGTTGACACCTCTTAAGCTTGTACGAAACCCGGGTTGATAATTTAAGTTGGTGGCCTTGGGAGTTGCAACATTCTTGTTGCAATATTGAGGCTCATCACTTTTTTGGCATCATTCACAGGGAGGTGTCAAAGTATGCATTATTTTCTCATTTGTTTGATTCATTTCTTTTACTTTATGAGAAAACACACAAAAATTGCAATAGGCGTCTTTCATTTCAAAGACATAAAATTGCATTGCATTAGTGTTTTCATTTAAAAATCATAAAAACAAAAAAAATCTTCAATACCATACCCCCCACTTGATCACGTGGTGCAGAAATTTCCACATCACCATCCACTTTTATAGGTATAAGAAGAGAAGGTGATAGATAAGGTAGGAGAAATGGATGGAGATGATGACAAGGAGGAATATCCTCTTGGATTTCCCCTTTAAGATACTGAAATCAATGTTCATATAAAGAACATACCTCCATATTTCCTTCCCAACTTCTATGGTATGAAGTCAGAGGATCTGTAAGCCTTTCTCTTTGAATTTGAAACCCTTTTAGATATTATGTTTACTTACTAAACACTCAAAAATTGAGATTGTTTCCCACAACATTGAAGAACAAGATCTTAAATGGTTCATGAGTTTAGTGACTAATTCAATAAGATCGTGGAATGATATGAACATATATTTCTAGAAAAATATAGACATGGTGATCTTAAAGAATAAATATTTAAAGTGATTAAAAAAGAAGATGGGATCCTTGAGGATCTAATACATAGATTTGTGTATAATGTTAAGAGGGGAAAATTGCATCATTTAGGATTTGACACACTAAAAACCCTATTACCTAGAACAATTAGGGATGAGTGGATCGATCTCCTTAATCTCATGAGTAAAGGTGATGTATACCCATTATCATTTGAAGACATTTGTAAAACATGCAAGCGCATATGAAGAGGAAGGGAAAGAGTAAGTAAATCAACATCAAGATCGGTAAGTCAAGCTGAACTTGGAAATTTGCTTGATAACTTTAAAACATAAATTCTTAGCAATCTAAGAAACCAAGTAGAAATGTTAAGAATGAAATATGAGAAAAAATAAGATGTTTATATTTATGTTGTCCATGTAGAATCACATGCTATTAAATATTTCCCATCATTACCAAGCTTGAAGGAAGTTTACCAAGAGGGCAATGGAGCAAGTCAATCATCAAAGCAGCTATGTTATGTAGCTCCAAGAAGACTATGGCAGCCTAGTAAACCCGATATGATGAGAGAAACTAATCACAATTTCAAGATTATGCACATCCATCTCAAAGTAATTGGAGCACCCCATTTCCTTAGCAACCTTGGCCATCTCAAACCCAAAACCAATCTTGGAAACAAGGTTGTCAAGGACCTTATGGGAGAAATCCACATTATCCTCAATAATTTCCTCAATATCCTCCATACCCAACTCCATGCTATCCCTACCATCCACCTCCACCACAACCACAACCCCAACCACATCAATCTCAAATATCCACTCCCACTCAACTACATGTACCACCATTTCTAAATCCAAACAACGAAGTAACTCAACCCACTTATAATGTTGAGGTACAACACTTCCAAACAACTCCCCTTGATGAGAACTATATTCACCTTAGATCGAGAAGTATATTGCAACAAAGAGATCGCTTTGATGCCATTGAAGAACAACATCCAGAAGAAGAAGATTGAGAGGAGACCAAGGAATCATGGACCACATTTAATGAAGAACAACCACTGGAGCTCGAGAATGAAGAATTTATGTTATGCTTATCATCAGATTCTTTATGTGTTCAAAAGACTAATCAACAAAAAGAAGAATATTTGAATGTCATGGTAGAAGAGGACATAGAAAGAGATCCAAATGTGCAAGTGGACTAGGGGCATCACAACTATATTGAAATATGGTTCCAGAAAATCATTAAGTTGCAACAACACACTCTTCTTCAATAATTCCTGATCTCATCTCAGTCAAAGTATTTGGTCTCTCACATTTAGGTACATGTCAAAGAATATATTTCGAGCCTACACATGATTTTATCTGTCATCTTGATGTGCACATGGTTCCATTGGAAGTATTCTTATAATTGAAGAGATTTTGTTTTTCAAGTAGAGTAGGATAGAAAAAAAAATGGAAAAAGAAAAATAAGAGGAAAATAATAAGAGCTCAGGTGAAAACCTCTCTTTAGGCGCTTGAGATTGGCTCATTGATTGAAAACCTCCATGAGGTGGTCAATGGGTTGAAAAAAAGAAAAAAAGAGAGGGAAAAAAAAGATCCTGTGTAAAAACCTCCTTTGATGCACCTAGGCAGACATACTAGTACAAAACCTCATTGAGATAGCTAGTAGGCCTAAGAAAAAGAATGAACGAAAAGATTGCTCCATATATCTCTCTTTGATGAATGTAGGTTCTCTCCAACCTTTGCAAACAATAAGAACAATTTAGCACCAAAAGAAAAAAATTGATCAAAACCTAGTCAAACGAAGTCAAACTTTGGCTTTATACTCCTTTGTCTAGATGCTCCAATAGGACCAAGGCCACATCACTCCATCACCCTCATCCATTTCCAAAATCCACCCATAATTTCCAAGCCTTTCCCATCCATTTCCCTCCCTGTCCTAAAATGCTACAGGAAGCTTTTGTTTTGCTGCAAGAGGCCACAATACACAAGGCATAAATTGTTCTTACCATATCTCAAAAGCCATGCATCCATTGGCTAAGTTGTTTTATGTGGAGATGAATATGGATGATAGTAACATGCTTAAGGAATTTCAGTAAATTTCAGTGCACAATTTTCAATAAATTGGCCTCCATCACCTACAAACATTTTTGAATTTTTCTTGATATTCGTGAAACCATTGGCCAATATGTATTATGACGAGATGCATAAGGATGATGGAGACATGCTCACCAAATTTTAGGTCAATCCAAACTACCATTTTAGAGATATGGATAAAAAAATTATGCTACAAGAGAATTCCTGAATTGCTACAAGATTGTCGAGATTTTTTACAGGAGTAAGATTTGCTTAGAAAAATGGGTCAAAAATCATGTTTTTCCTTGGGAAATGTTAGGAGTGGTTCATCAAACCTCCTTCACCTCTCATACACTCCATTTAACCAACTTATTCTCAAGATTCAACCTATGTTCATGGAAAAAACAAAGAGACTTTGCCTTCACCCCTTCTTCACAAGATTTCACCACCATCAGAGCTTTTGTTCCTATCCCTAGGCTAACCATGATTCATCCAAGTCACTAAATGAATTTCATGAAGCAACATAAGGTTTGAATGAGGTTTTCGAGGGAACAATGTGACTGCTATAGGAGAGAGATCAGTCATGTAGCATCTTGCAGAAATCCAACAGAATGAGGAGCATAGGATTGTTGCAACTTCATACTAAATACCTGACCATCCTTGAACATTAACAAGTCCAACATTTAGTTTTGATGAAGCCACAACATCCTTTAAGAGGAAACCGATCCACTCCAATAGAGGTAAATCACGCACTGGAGGGACTTGCATGAACAAGGGAACTGTATCAGTCAAATACCTATCAAAGAGCATGATCAAGTTTTCTCAAATAAAGACTTGTGCATGAGGAAAGAATGATGAAGAGAACCTTTAGGGAATAGTTGATCAACCATTGGTTTAGCAGCAGCATGCATGCATCTATAGCAGCTCGACATCAGGTAGGCACAAGTATGCATTGTTCTTCACCTCTCCTGTTAAGCATATTATGGTTAAAATTTAGTTTTCAATGCACATGAGAGAAGGTTTTATAGGTTGAAGGTGGCCAATAAACTTGCCACCCTTGACTAGTAAGATTGTAGTTTACTCAAACACCCATGCAGTGAGGAGAAGTCAAAGTGGGGGAAATGATAATTGCGGTGAGAGGCGCTCTACAACCTATTATTGGGTGGTTGTGTTAGCGTTAGATGTGATATGTGAGATGTTAATTTTGAAATGTCAGATGTGAGATATTTTTTAAATTCATTTTTTTTATATTGTAATTTTGTTTTTTATTAATAAAATTAAGAACAATATTTTATGTAAAATAAAGTATAATATACATATCACATTAAAATATCTAACACATAAATAGTACTTATAAATTAACATCCATTTTATAATATAAATTAAAAAAATGATTGCATAAACGTCCTTAAATTTAATTAATATGCCGATAAAAATTTAATATTTACAATATAACAAGAATTTTAATCATGAATATTTAGCATGGATATTATTAACTTCTAAATAGGCTTTTTTACAATACCATGGGCCAATACCTAGAAGAAAAAGATAGAGAGAGGGAGGGAGAGAGGGAGAGGAGAGAAAAAAAGCATAATACCATGAGCTAATACCATGGTTTATCAATACTATGGGCCATCTAGGCTTTTGATTATTATGTTATGGATCTAAGCTTTTAATTATTTTGTTACAATACCATGGGCCAATACCATGGCCATTGGCTTATCAATACCACATACCCAAAAACTATAACTTATTTCAAAATCAAAATATTTTACAAATACTTTATTTCAATTTACTTTTATAACATTTTTTAATTAAATCTAAAAGAAAAAAGGTTATAATTACATTTCAGGTATATCCAAACCCACCATCATCACGACTACTAAAAATATTACCATAGAGATTAAATCGAGGTTTTAATAAATTAAAAATGAGAATACTTTTATATATATAAATGTGAAATTTATATAATATAAATAACATTATAAAGAACCAGGATAGATGAATTTTAACCAAAGATACAAGCAAAGAGAGAAAGAAAAGTGACTAATAACGATAAGGAAAGATACTGCATGATTCTTTTAGGTTTTTTATTATTGTATTTTATTTGACATGATTGATCCAGAATATAGGTTTAATATTTTACAACCAATTATGTTTTTTTTCTAATTTAGATACTTTCTTAAATAAAATACATACAATGGGATTATATTTAAGAGAGAGAGAGAGAGTGAGATGCACGGGGAATAGAGTGGGGGAGAGAGACATAGAGGTGGGATATACAGGGAGAGAGAGAAAGGAAGAAAGAGAGGAGGGGGGAGAGAGGAGGAGAGAGGGAGAGATGGATTTGGAGGGGGAAAGAGATGGAGATAATAACAAAGACATTGAGAGATAGACGTGGAGAGAGAGAGGAAGTGATAAGGGAGAGATGAAGATTGAATGAGGGAGAGAGGAGACGAGGGAATGGAGAGAAAAGGAGAGGATAGAGATAGGGAAATAAGGGAAAGAGAGAGATGGGGAGACATAGATATGGAGGGGTTGGAGAGAAAGAATGAGAGAGAGATGGAGATAGTGACAGAGTTGGAGGGTGGAGAGAGAGATGTGTGTGATGGGGTGGGGGAGACAGAGGGAAGTGATACGGAAAGGGGAAGAGAGGAATGAAAAGAGAGGGGACTTGAGAGAGAGGATAGAGAGGGGGGAGAGAGAGGTGGAACTGGAAGGGGGAGAAGACATATAGAGATGGAGGGAGGTATAAATATAGATGGAAAGGGGGAGAGGGAATAAGAGAAAGATAGAGGGAGGGAGGCAGAGGTGGAGAGAGAGAGATGGAGGAGAGAGGGAGAGGGAGAGAAGGATAGAGGGAGTGAGATAGAAACAAAATGGAAGGCTGTGAGAGAGGGAAGAATAAAGAGACACATAATGACAAATACAAGGACATAGAAGTTATATATAGAAAGTCATGAATATTTTAGTTTTTCACTAAAATAGATGCCTCGATTTTAGTGTAGTTGATTTATAATCCTATTTTATCGCTTTCACTAGATGCATTGATTTCAGTATAGATGTCTATTTCTAATCCTATTGAATACCTTATACTAGATGCATTGATTTCAGTGTAGATGTTGATTTCTACTCCTATTTGATTTCTAGCACTAGATGCATTGGTTTTAGTGTAGATATTGATTTCTAACTGTATTTGATCACTTGCACTAGATGCATTGATTTCAATGTAGATATTGATTTCTAATCCTATTTAATACCTTACAGTAGATGCATTGATTTCAATGTAGATGTTGATTTCTACTCCTATTTGGTTGCTTGCACTAGATGCATTGGTTTTAGTGTAGATATTGATTTCTACTCCTATATGGTCACTTTCACTAGATGCATTTATTTCTGTTTAGATGTTGATTTCTAATCCTATTTAATACCTTACACTAGATGCATTTATTTCAATGTAGATGTTTATTCCTACTCCTATTTGTTTTCTTGCACTGGATGCATTGGTTTTAGTGTAGATATTGATTTATAATCCTATTTGATTTCTTACAGTGGATGCATTGATTTTAGTGTAGATGTTGATTTCTAATCCTATTTGATGTTTTCACTAGAAGCATTGATTTTAGTGTATATGTTGATTTCTAATCCTATTTGATTGTTTTCACTAGATGCATTGATTTCAGTTTAGTTGTCAATTTTTGATTTGATGCAACTAGATGTATGATGTACATTAATTTCAAAGTAATTAGATTAATAGTGTGCATTGATTTCAGTGTAAACACATCTCTGCCCCCTCCATCTATATCTTTATCTCCCATTGTCTCTACTTCTTTATCTGTCTATCTTACCCCCCAAACATACACTCTCTCTCTCCCTTCCTTTTCCACTCCATCTCTCTCTCTCGATTTCCATTCTCTCCCTATCTAACACTTTTCTCTCCATATCTATATCTCTTCCTCCCTCCCTATCTTTACCTATGTCTTCTTCCCTCTCTCCCCCCTCCATCTATATCTCTATTTCACCCCCAAAACATACACACTCTCTCTCAGTGTAAGAACATAAACATTATTCATGACGTGAATTGACTTCTATGTTATAGTAATTCAACTATAAATACAATACTATAATTTTCATCCTATATAAAATGTTCACTCACCCAAAATGTCTTCTTCCTAAAATTGTAAACTATTTGTAATTGGCAACATTCTTATTATTCCCATTTTCCGACATTCAACATTGTTAATCACTTTGCATTCAAACGCAAAAATAGAAAATAACTAATAGGTGTGACAATAAGAACAGTAGTAGAAAATAGTTTCCTATTTATCACAATGAAGATTGTTTGTGATTGATTATATTCTTATTATTCACATTTTCTATCATTCAACATTGTTACATTGTCACTTTGTGCTTAAAATTTTTATTTCATCATTTTTCATCCTTCAAGTTACTAATGGTCTCTCTCATCTCAACAAACTGAGGTAACTAAGAAAAGTTAAAATTAAATTGCCCAAATTAATCTTAGACATATTTATCATATTTAAAATTATCAAAATAATTAGATGTTCAACAAATTTTGTATGATTGCACATGATTGAAACCAACCTAGATCCATCTTAACCCTAGATCTATCAAGCGTTGAGAGGGATCACATCTCTCGAGGTGAAACATCATTTTCCTCACGTTTTGAACTCAAAAAAGAGGTTTTCACCTCAAGAGATTTGATACCTCTCAACGCTTGACAGATCTGGGGTTAAGATGGATCTAGGTTGGTTACAAGTAATGAGGACCAAATCACTAAATGCATCAAGCCCACTATCACGGAAAGAAATAAAAACAATTAGAGAGGCTCATTAAGGCATCAAAGGTCAAGCTAGATGCTACCAAGGGCTTCCTAGGGTGCTACATAAGAGATACAGAGATGATTTTCAGGAGCTATAGGACCAGGCATAGATGCTACAGGAGAAATAGGGCTGCAACAGGAGAGACAGAATGTGTGCTATAGGAGAAACAAAGCTTCTACAAGAGAAAACATAGATGCTACAGGAAGGGAGAAGTTGTTGAAAAAGACCTTGGTTTTGAGGAATTTCACCCCAAAGCCCTATGATTCAAAGGAAAACATCCAAAGTAAGGGTAAATACACATTTCTCCTTGCCATATGTGAACAAGAAGCCTACAAAATTTTCATTTTTTTAGTAGAACAACTTGTGGGAAAAGTCTGATAAAAGTTTACAAATAAAAAATGAAATGTGGATGTTTCCTTTGAATTGAGCCTGATAAGAAAGGGAATTAAAATTATTTTTTGGTGAGCATGAAATCAACCCTCCTCCATGAAATATAATAAAACTTTTATTTTTGTCTCTATCTTAAAAACCCTCATTACACAAATATATCTAAAACTTGTAGCATAAATAGAGAATTACCTTGCCAACTTTCGAAAGTTTTATTAAGGCTATGAGGGGTGACTTTAACCATATAAATCCCACAACCAAGAAGAAGGAAAATAAAAAGCTAATGAAGAAGAAAAATAAGATGGGGAAGATGGATATTAGCCAAAAGAAAAACTTGAGGAAGAAGGAGGAGAGGAACAAACTGTGCTGAAAACAAAAATAGAAGTTCATAAGAAAGACCTAAATCAAGTTTTCTATGACACAAATCGCAGAACAAAGAACTCCATATCCCATTAGGAAATCTTTTAGGCCAAAAAAGAGAATAAGGCAACAAAAGGAAAGAAGGCATACACCATCAAATTAGAACTCAAACCACAATGATGAAAAGAGGCTTTCTAAGAGGTATATAATCTCTTTATAGCTTGTGTCCAAGGCCTAGAATATGTTATAGAAAGGTAAGGGGAAAAAATTAAGCATGAGGTGCAAGTTTGGTCAATATTTGATAGATTTTGTGACGTGCTATAGGATGCTACAGGTCTACTACAAGATGCTTTGTATCACATCCGAGGAAGTTTTGAGGGTTTCAAAGGTGTCCAAATGGTGGAGGAAGGTAGTAGGAGATTGGAAAAGGATGTGGAAGACCTTTCCAAACCAAAAAATATTAAATAACCCATCTTGCACAAGGGGAAAAAGGTAAGCTAATGGTCTCTAGAAAAACTATGATTTTTTATGCACAAACAATTTTGAAAAATGAGTGAAAATTGAATGAAGGTGTCAAGGGAGAGGATGTGAATGAAATAGACTTACAAGCCAATAGAGTTCAATTGAAAATAGGAAATTTATTTTTTTGTGCTTGAAGGACTGTTAAACAATCATGAAAAGAAAAACTACATTTTTTGTGCTTGTCCTTGCAGAAACTACAACCAAGATTCATAAGAGAAAGGTCTGAGGAATGTACAAGAGAGAGACCACCAAGGCTATGAGTGAGACAAAGTTAGGTCACTAAGTTGCTTAGAGGTGAGAAACACTTTCAGTAGCGGGGTATGATGGACCTCCAAATTAGACATAAGTTAAGGCCCAATATGACCATCCTTCAGGACATTAAACCTATCTTTTGCATTAGATGACATATTTTGAGCTATAATGTGTTCATTAGGAAGGTTTAGAGATAGATGCATATTTGTGCCTAATATTATTTATTTTTGTAGAATATTGTGAGAATATTGGGTAGATTATGAATATTTGGAGGATGAGACAATCTAGGTGTTGAAAATGCAAAAAGAGAAAACCTGATTTAATTTTCCCTTGAATTAAATTAGGAGAAAAACTGTAATTCCACATCACAAGACAACCTGTATGAGTTAACTAAGTTAATTTGACTTAGTTGGTTCAGTGAATTCGAGTTGAGGGTCTAACTTGATTCATGTAGAGTGTCCCCTACTTTATAGGAGCCTTGGTTGAGTTTATTTTGAGTTGTAATTAATTAATTCAATTCAACTAAGTTAAAGCCAATTAAACTAGTTCTAATTGATGGAGGAACTAGTAGGAGGTCTAATAGTGGGGTGTTTCTTCATGTTTTCAATGAATTAATTGATAATTCAAACATAAATAACTCATGCATGTCTAATATGAGATTTACCCAGTTGAGATTGGAGTATTGGGGAAGTGTACTATCAGTTGTATAATCATCTAGATTGTAAAGGTGGTGCATGTAGTTAGAGGAAGGCCTATGATGGATTGCACAATTCCAATTGAGGAATTTTCCTAATTAATAATGGCTAATTCCCATGGAAACAATGCAAGGAAATAGGGACTTGGGCAAGTA
This sequence comes from Pinus tabuliformis, assembly GCA_031772625.1. Taxonomy (NCBI): domain Eukaryota; kingdom Viridiplantae; phylum Streptophyta; class Pinopsida; order Pinales; family Pinaceae; genus Pinus; species Pinus tabuliformis. Next base: position 1,022,564,027 of record CM062805.1, read on the forward strand.
GAAAATTGGTTAAGTATAGGCCAAGGCTTGTCTAAGAAGCAGTGAGATAGATAGATATAGTGCAGAGGTTGCTCGGGATTGGGCAAAGTATTGTAATCTTCTCATATTTTCTGACTAATGAAATATACAGATAGCAGGGATGTTTAGCTGTGGATTTTCCCAAGAAATCATTGCGTAACGTGTTGATTAAATTCTTTCTCTTGTATGCTTCGTGATTTCTCTATCAATTAATTGGTTTCGCTGATGAGTAGAGTGGATTCAAGTCTTTTATTTTAGAAAATTACATAAGAAGTTTGAATCTACAAGGAATTTATACATGGTATCAGATCATAAATCACACTAGAAGAGAAAAATATGAGTTTGTCTTTGTCGGTGAAATAGAATTTGCGGAATCATTCCTTAGAGGAAGCATGATGTCATTCTATAAAGTGAGACTCAAGTATGCCCTTGAGGGTAGCTCAAATTATATTTCTTGGAAGGATAGGATGGAGGAAGTGTTGGAAGACAATGGGATGAAGGAATTCATAGACAATGATATTCATAAGCCTCCAAGAACTGATGCTCAAGATCTAGTAGAGTAGAATAAATGTGTGGAAAAGGCAAGGAGGATCATACTAAAAGGAGTTCGAGATCATATTTTCTTGAATCTCCATGGGAAGGATACACCATATGAAATGTGGTAAGCCTTGATATACTTGTTTCATAATAGCAATGACCATAGGAAGCTAGCACTGAAGGACAAGCTTCAGAAGATCAATATGGAGTAGGGTGACACAATACCATAGTACTTGAGCAGATTCACCCAATGTCGGGATGAGCTTGGGAGAGTTGGTATTATAGTTGTTGAATATGATATGGTCAACCTAGCACTTCTAGGTCTTCCCAAGAGCTTACACAACTACTAGGATTCGATAAATGGGAGGGAGCATCTACCAAAGTGGGAGTGTTTGTGGTCTGAATTCGTGCAAGAAGAAATAAGGCAAAACAACAAGGATGGAACCTCATCCATGCATGATGATGAGGAGAATTGTGCCTTGGCTAGAAAGGAAAAGAAAGGGAAAGGGAAGAAATTCCAATCAAAAGGGGATTCCAGTTAGGGTGGCAAGAAGAAGGACTTGTCAAAGATTAAATGTTTTCATTGTCATGAGTTGGGACACTATGCCACAAAGTGTCCCACACAAGAAGGTCAACAAGAAGTCCTCAGGAGGAATGGAAAGTGAAGCTATAGCTTCAAAATTCGAGTTATATTTCACCCTCATTGCATGCATGGTGACATCGGTGATGGGTAGTATGGTAAATGGATAGTGAAGCCTCATTTCATTTGATGGGAAATAGATAACTTTTCAGTGACTTGGAGGAGAAGGAACTTTATATGCACATCGAGATGAGAGATGATGGAAGGTATAGCACGACCAACATTGGTACTATTACTTTTCAGAGGGAGTATGGTTATCCTCTCACATTAAAAGATGTCATGTATGTTCCCAGTTTGAAGAAGAATTTATTTCCAATTGCTACATTGGAAGACTGTGGCTACGATGTGATATTTAGAGAAGTAAAGGCTTTCCTCCATCACATAGCCTCAGGACAAGTGAAGTGGATCAGGGTTCAGGTGAAGCACCTCTACAAATTGGATGTAGAATACTTTGTTTCCTTCAACATGAAAGTAGAGAAGGTGTAGAGTCGAGACATCGGTGAATTATGGCATAGAAGATTGGGCCATTTTCCCCATGGATCCTTGAAGATCATGCAAAATATTTCTATAGGACTTCCCAAGGGTGCACTAGAGCAGCGAGATACATGAAAAGGGTGTACATTGGGGAAGTCAACAAAGCCACTTTTCATTATAAGGACAGTCGAGCGCAGACAATCCTTGAAAGAGTTCACTCATATGTGTGTGGACCGTTCTTGACAGCCTCCATGGCCAAGCACAAGTATTATGTCACAGTTGTAGATGATTTCTCATGTAAGTGTTATATTTTCTTCAAGCATAAGAAAGACCAAACGTTCTCTAAATTTTGTGAATTTAAAGCACTTGTTGAGAAAGACACTGGAAGGAAAGTGAAGGCTCTTAGGAGTGATAAAAGTGGATAATCTGTGTCGAATGAGTTCAAGAACTTATGTGCATCAAAATGAATTCTACAGGAGTTAATAGCACCCCATAACCCACAGCAGAATGGGGTTGTTGAAAGGAAGAACAAAATTATTTTGGGAGTTGCATGGGTAATGTTACATGATCAGGGCCTACTATTGCACTTCTGGGCTAAAGCATGCAACACAATTGTATATGTGCAGAACATGAGTCCTCATCGGATTCTCGAGATGAATACACTAGAAGAAGATTTTCAGGGAAGAAACCAGATGCATCACACTTTAGGATCTTTGGTTCATCAGTTTACTATCATGTTACCAAGGATGCAAGGAAAAATCTAGAGTTGATAGCTGAGTTGGGAATATTTGTGAGGTACACTGATATACATCACAACTATCGAGTGTACCTTCCATCTCATAGGATGACAATTTTTTGTAGAGATATGAAACTTGATGAAGATAAGGCCATGAGATTTTCCCTTGAGAGGGAGCTTCAATTACATGCAAATGAGGATATTTTAGCTCCAAAGGAATAACCTCAGGATGATATACAACATCCACATGCAGAGGAGCAGAGAGTGGAAGCACCCATTCATGCAGAGACATCCAAATATGGAATGAAGCGCACCAAATAAACTGATAGATTGATGCATGATGCTAGAGAGAATGTGGGAGCACCCACATCACAACGCAGGAAGAGGATATCACTAGATTGTTACATTGGCTATATGGCTCTGATGAGCATGAGTGTAGATACTGAGCCATCCTCATTCGAGGAAGCAGCGCAACAACCAGTGTGGTTTGATGCCATGGTAGAGGAGTGTGACCCCATTATCAGGAACAATGCTTGGGAATTTTTCCCAGGTCCAGAGGATAAGTTAGTGGTAGGTTCCAGGTAGATTGACAAGGTGAAGGAAGAAATAGATGGGAGTCTCGAGAAACAAAAGGCTATATTTTTTGCCAAGGGGTTCTCTCAGCTAGAGGGAATTGATTACGAGGAGACCTTTTCTCTAGTAGCAAGGTACTCTTCAATCAGATCTATTCTAGGACTTACAGAGCAAAGGGATGGAAGATACATAAGTTGGATGTGAAGACAACCTTCCTCAATGAAGTGATTGAGGAAGAGGTGTACATAGATCAGTTGGAAGGATTTGAGACTTTCAACAGAGAGTTGCATGTGTGTAGGCTCAAGTGTGCATTGTATGGATTGAAACAAGAACCCCATACTTGGTACACTAGGATTGATAGCTATCACACTAGGTTGGGCTTCACCAAAAGTGAAGTAGATGCAAACCTTTACCATATTGTGGTTGAAGGTAAATTATTGATTATAGTATTATATGTCAATGATTAATTCTAATAGGTGATCAGGAGTTGGTTAAATCTTGCAAATAGGATCTTGCAAGAGAATTCAAGATGAAGGACCTCAGGCTCATGCATTATTTCCTTGGTATGGAAGTATGGCAAGAAGATGGAGAATCGTTTGTCTTTTAGGGAAAGTAGGCCAATGAGATACTAAAGAATTTCCACATGGAGAGTAGCAAACCCATGGAGATTCTTCTAAGAGGGAATTGGAGGAAGGAAGATGCTACTTTAGGTGAAGTGGTGGAGGCTACTATTTACAGGTAGTTTGTGGGTTCACTTATGTGCTTGGTGAACACACGATCGGACATGTGTTTTAAATTTAACTAGCTTAATCAAGCAATGGTTAAGCCATCCAAACTCTATTATAAGGTAGTTAAACATGTGTTGAGATACCTTAGAGGCACCACTTAGTTTGGTCTTTAGTATAGACGGACAGAGGGAGTGAAGCTTCAAGGCTTCATAGATGCATATTAGGTAGGGATTCCATAAGACTGGAAGAGAACATAGAGGGGAATCTCCAGTATTGGGTCAAAAACAGTTTCTTGGTACAACAGGAAGTGGATATCAGTTGCACTTAGTTCAACAAAAGTAGAGTACATGGTTGTTATTCAAACAGCTTGTGAGGCTACCTAGATGAAGAAGATCCTCGTTGGGTTATTTGTTTAGCATATGGATCCTATAGTGATTTACTTTGATAATTAGAGTTGTATCAAACTCTTTGAGAATCTAGTTTTTCATGATCGTTTAAAGCATATCGACATCCGATATCACCATATATGAGATTGCGTGCAAAGGAGAATCTTGTTATTGGAGTGCATTCCTAGAAAGGAACATGATGCAAACATATTGACTAAGGAACTATCAAGAGGAAAATTCAAGTTCCATAGAGGCAGGATCGGGGTATCTGATAATCCCTTTTTTGTTGAGAGGGAGTGTTTAAAATGCAACAAGAAAAGTCTTGATTTAATTCTCCCTTGAATTAAATTAGGAGAAAGATTGTAATTCCACATCACAAGACAATTTGTACGAGTTAAATAAGTTAATTTGACTTAGTTGGTTCAGTTAATTTGAGTTGAGGGTCTAACTTGAGTCATGTAGAGTGTATCCTACTTCATAGGAGCCCTGTTTGAGTTTATTTTTAGTTGTAATTAATTCAATTTAACTAGGTTAAAGTGAGTTAAATTAGTTCAAACTGATGGAGGAACTAGTAGGAGGTCTAATAGTGGGATGTTGTTTCATGTGTCCAACCAGTTAACTGATAATTCAACCATAAATAACTCATGCATGTCTGATCTGAGAGTTACCCAGTTGAGACTAGAGTTCAATGGAAGTGTACTATTAGTTGTATAATCATCCAAATTGTACAGATAGTGCATGAAGTTAGAGGAAGGCCTATGATGGATTGCGTAATTCCAATTGAGGAATTTCCCTAATTAATAGGGGCTAATTCCCAAGGAAAAAACACAAGGAAATAGGGAATTGGGAAAGCAAAAAATTGGTTAAGTATTGGACAAGGCTTGTCTAGGAAGTAGTGACACACATAGAGATAGTGCAGAGGTTGCTTGAGCTTGAGCGAAGCATTGTAATTTTCTCATATTTTCTGACTAATGCAATATAGAAATAGCGGGCGCTTTTAGCTATGGCTTTCCCCAAGAGATCATTGTGTAATGTGTTGATTAGATGATAAATGAATATGATATTATAAAAGTATTTCACATATTCGAGAGCTTTAGTGATTGAAAAAATCTAGGAATGTGCTCGATGTCATTTAATGCAAATTCTTAGCTTTGGGAATCAGATACGTTATTTGAGGGATTTTGGAGAGGAAAGCTTCCTCCTTTCAAGGATAATTATTCCTCATCACTTTGTATAAGTACCAATTCGAATTGGCCTCTAGACGCATGTATTTCTTAGTCTTCTTGTGGAGAAAACTTGTTATTTAGTAGCTCCACTTTCATTTCTAGCAGGGATGTACTTGGATTGATTCAAATAATGATGTTTGGTGCCATTTTTAGCTTATGAAGCTTGTTTTTCTTCATAGGATATGAGTATCCTTGGGACTGGTCATCCCAGGAGCATCAGATCCCTCTTGTACACTTTATTTATTTCCTTTGAATGTCTTTCTCACTTGCATCTCTTATTTCTGCATTTTCTATTCGTGTTTCTTTTGTTGTAGGTTACATTGGTTAAATGATTGAAGTGATTTTTTGTCACGTTATTTACATAGGAAAAAGCATGATTTACCCTTAGAACAGGTTTGAAAATTCATATTCATCATTGAGCTACTTGGATTGGTTTACTAGTTCACAAATCTAGATTTTGTGGAAATTCCTTGTAGCAAAATAGTAGTAATTTTCTGCTATTTTTTAGAATGTGTTAATGAGATTCATTTGAGTTTATTAAAATTGTATTGCTTCATAAAAAAATTCAAATTAATATCAAAATTCACCCCATATAAATTTCACTTGATTAGTTTAGGCATTTGGTAGGTTAATTAGCTCACTAGTTCTTAAATTTCCAGTTTTTAGAGTAGTAATTTTTTGTTATTTGTTAGCACATGTTAACAAGGATATTTTAGGGTGATTCCACTAGTAATGGTGTCTTAGTATATCCTCCATAATAGATAATTATCCCCATCCCATTTTAATTTTATTTACTTTGGTATTCGGCAAGTTATCTCGCTCCTATGGAAAAACAGGGCCTCTTGTAGCACCTCTTGTAGCAATCTTATAGCACTCTTGTAGCACGTGTAAACCTAACCAGATGTGCTCCAAAAGTTTGGTTTTTTTCCCTTATGCTTGATTAATGACCCCTAGCCTTGAAACCCATGATTGAGTAAGATAAAAAACCTCTTAATCCTTGCTTCTTCTCCATTGCAATTCACCTCTACAGTTTGGATTATTGGAAAAATTCATGACTTGCAGAGCATAATGATGATTTTCATGATTACTTTCTGAAGCACCTTATGAACTTTGTTGACAAAATATACCTTGAATGTTGTGATTTAAGAATGATTCCATACATCTTAAGCTATGGTTTCCATTTCCAACATTGGCATTTCTACTGCATAGACTAGGCTTCATTTTGATGTACCATTTACACTCTGCAAATAGGTTAATGTTTACATTTCTACAAATAGGATTAACATTTAAATTCATGAAAAGTATAATAGGGTTTCCTTTCTGTAAAAGTAACTAGGATTTTCTCTCTGCAAAATTAATTAGGGTTCCTTTCTTCAAATAGAGTAACATTTCCATTTCTGCAATTAGTTTAGGCTTGGATTTCATGGCATTCACTTCATTGCATCAGGTCAACGAAAGAAGGACACATTGCATTCTAAACATATAGTACTAACACCTCTTAATTTTCTACAAACCTCAGGTTGATAATTTAAGTTGGTGGCCTTGGGAGTTGCAGCATTCTTATCATATTATCGGGGCTCATAAAGGGATAATCCAACTCTTGTAGGGTTTAAAATTGAGTATTCATCCAACTATTATCCACAAGGTAATGGATTAGCTGAATCAACAAACATAAACATTATCAGAATCATCAAGAGGACTATAGAACAAAATCATAGGAATCGGCACAAAGCCTTGACATTTTCTCTTTGGGTAGATAAAATAACACAAAAGGCCTTAATCCGTTCTTCTCCTTTTTCTTTAGTTTATGGAAAAGAAGTAGTTCTCCCAACAAACATAGAAATCCCATCTCTCGTCCTAATACAATTTATCAATGAGAATCCTTCATTTTCTCTTCAAGCAAGACAATTTCAGATCCTTAAGCTTGAAGAAGAAAGAGAAAAGGCTAAAGATACCCATTCCCATCATCAACAGTTAGTCAAAGCCTCTTTTGATACAACCTCTGCTAGTCATAAAACTTTTGAAGTAGGTGATCTAGTTTTGAAATGGGACAAAGCACATGAGGAAAAGGGTAAGCATACCAAGTTCCAAAGATTATGGCTTTAACCACTCCAAATCATTGAGAAAATTGGTCAATCAACATTTCTTTTACAAGACTTGTTAGGAAAGATGGATTCTTTGCCCGTTAATGGGAAAATTCTGGAAAAAAAAAAAAAAAAAAAACCTCTTCTATTTTTTGTATCATATTGTCTTTAATATTCTTAGGAAAATAAAGGTTAAGCAGTATTTACTTTTTGGCCTCTCAAATAAAGTCTCTGATAATATTTTGATTTTTCGCTTCTATAAGTAGGAAAGGTTAAAGAAATAATCAGAGAATTTGAGTATCAAAGTGAACCTTATTTCTTTGGAAAAACTGGACCTTTCTAAAAACACTTATTCTATGAACACACTCTTCTATTTATAAGAAATAGATGTTTTGTTATCAGTCAAGAAAACAATCTTTAACCTAGTAAGGACTTTCTATAGATTAGTATCTCAAAACTCTATTATTATCATCCAAAACTCTTTAAAAGGGCCAATGATTCACCCCATATGATAAAATTTTCTTTTTTTCATAGTGTAATTCTAAAATATAAAAAACTTAAAAGATAATAAGTCTCATTAAGAGCTTGATTACCATGATCATAGGGGGATAATAACATTGATATTACAAAAACTGCATATAAAAACAGGGTAATAGCCAATGATCTAATCAATCAAAGGACAAGGAGTCTCATCAAGAGCCAACTTGTTTAGTTTAGTTACAAATGGTGAATGGAATTTTAATTATTGGGTTACCAAGCCTAGACAATGTCTTTTAAGAAACTTGAAAATAAAATTACATAAAAAGAAAAACAAGGTCCAAATGAGAAAAAAGCAAAAGAATATCATTTTGAATTTTGAAAATTTCTTCAGATGGGACAATGAATCATTATTGGTTAAAAGATAACCTTGCCGAAGCTTTGAAAGCCTGCTAGAAGTAGAGGCTCTATCTGTGATAAATGAGTAAACAACAAAAAAATAATATGTAGAAGACACCTGCTATATCTCTTTAAATCTTAGTATTGACTCATGCAAACATTTGTATTTTTATCACTACAAGAGTAAATTAGTTGAATAGATATATTGAGTGAGTGATTATGATTTCAGAGAGATGTTGTTTAGCTTGTAACTCATGCAATTATTATCCCTACAAATCTTCTAATTTTGAAAGTTTTATAAATTTCAAAAGATCAATCAGAGATAGTCGGTTCTCCCAAGTGAATCGCCAATTGTTGTACTATGTAACAACCCCTCCCCCCCCATTTATATGAGTAATAGTTAATATTTGACATATAAATGGGGACCCTTTTAAATTTCTATCCTTTGAAAATAGATGCTAACTCTAAGAATTTGCCTTAAAACCCTTAGAATACAACCCAAGCTTATAACCTATATCGCAAATCGCATTTTGTAGTTTTTCATGTCATAATTCTAAACATCTTAAGGAAAATCCCGAGATGCAATATGCGATGAGGTCCTCGCTGTGACTTTCCGATCACCACACTTTAATAACACCCAATCACTCTTCGAAAATCACAAATTGATAGAGCATGCCATTGTGTCACCCCTTAAGAATTTGCGAAATGCGATATTGCAATTCTCGCAATTGCATTTCGCATTAAATCCGAATAACATTATATGGAAATGTTTGAAAGCTGCAATGTGCAAATAAAGCATGAAGCATGGAGAAGTTATTAAGTTTTAATGTAATAATGAGTGGTTTGACAGAGTAATTAATGTTTATCATCTCAAGGATAGGAATTGATGTTTTCAAGTTATGGCTAGTTAACACTGAAATCTCATGAAAAATGTTCCCATGATTCAAAGTCATTTCAAAGAAATGTTTGCCATAATTTCCCTCCATTATGTGCGTTGATATATCTCTTTCATTTCAAGCAATAATCGAAAGAGATGTCATTGCGAAAGGTGATGCAAAAATGGAAGAAACGAAGCATCACAGACTCTGAGCTATCAGAAATTTTGCCTATATTCGCTGACACAGTTTTCAGCGCTGATGGAGGAGCAACTGCATGAGAAGTCATATACAATAGACTTGAAGAAGAGTGTCCTAAAATTATTGTCATAAAGGTAACGACTGACTCAATAAAACCTTCTGGGGTCCAATTCAAAGATGCTGCTTGTTCCTTCCTTCACAGAATCAGAGAAAAAGCAAAAATACTCCCATACACTGATATGATTAGATGGGTGGTGGAAAATCTACATATTGAAGACAGGAAATTCAGGAACTAGAAGATGGAGCTAATGGGTTCATTCAAAGCTAAAGACCTGAAGGAAATGTATCATATACCTAACCCTCAAGACATATATGAAAAATCATACCTGGCTAACTTCACAAAGAAAAATGAAGAACCTTTCAAGATGATCCAGGGCTAAAGGGTCCTAGAGAACAAGTTCAAATATGATAAAATGGGTATGTATCCCGTAGCTTATTTGGAAAACCCCTACAACTATGTAGCTTCTATGTTATGTAGGTTATATGGATTACCTAATAATACCAAGTTTTCCATAGAATGGATTCCTTTAATTGATGCTTGTGTCAATTCTCACATAATGAACTGGGCCACTATCCTATCTGCTAACCACTTCCATCTACGAGTATCATCAGAAGAGATCCTCCTCCATAGGGAACCTTCCTCCATTTTATTTCAGTGCCTATATCATGGATGCCATCAGTTTCTGTAATTAATTTCCAATCATGGGTGGGAAATGGACTTTGCAGGACCCCTACCCCATCCATCTTAGCCATAAATAGATTTGGGAATCCCATTATATACCCCATTTTTATAAAGTATGCCACAATGTCATTTTACCATTGCATCAATTGATTTTTAATAATAAAGCCCTCGGTTTTTCCAACGAAGCCACTACATACGTTCTCATAGTAAGCAAGTATTTTGTTGAAAAATGGTTTACATATATTAGAGTTTTTGGCAGTACAACATACCTGCATGTACTCCCTTTGTATGTCTCCAATAAGTTACTAGTAAGAGAAATAGCTCACCATACTGTGGGTAAAGGTTTGACCAAGACCCTAAAATATAATAAGAAGTATTTGTGGCCATCCTCTCCCATTTGGTGTGGTTATTTTTCGTTGGAAAATTTCAACCATGCAACCAAGGAATCACTAAGCCTAGAGAGCCTCAAGCTCCGTACTCTGCCAAAGAGGCAATTCAACCTTGACAAGATATCACATAATATTACTACTGCAGTAAATATTAAGCCCTTTAATCATGAGGCTAATGACTCCGAAGATATTTTACAATCTACTGAATCATTCGAACAAGAGTTTGATTGGGCAAAGGCCAATTTGAGTCCTAAAGATTTTGAAAAGTTTTAGGAATTCAGAAATCAAAGGCTCAAAATAATTCCATTGCATTTGTTAAGAGTTGAGGACAAACCTACACCCAGTGTAACTATCAACAACGAGGGACCAAATTCTCGCATAGAGTCTCAAGTGGACATAGTGAAAGCACAGGATATAGGGAAAGCCTAGGACACTGAGAATACAGTGGAATCTAGCATGAGGTCAGCTGAAAAGTAGGTCATAAGTGACCTAACTAAAGATACCAGTTCCGAGATCAAAAGCAACAATCTAGAGCAGGAGTGGGACCAATTCAATAATAAACTACAAGACACTCCTAAGACAACAGATGCCCAGGAAACAATGGAATATCACACTCCTCTGCAAACTTGGAAAACTTCAGAGTCTGAGCCGATGGATGAGCAAGGGACAAGTTCACAGCATACAAAAATCATTCCTACATTGCCAACATCAGAAATTATCCTAAAGGTGACTTAAATTCCTCCTTTAGATGTGTTCTATAGCCCATAGCACAAGGCTATAGTGAGAAGACAAAGGAAAAGAAGGAGGGTGGAAACACCCAAGATCCCAACAGGGAATGAGCTGATGGACATAGTCTGGAAGGATATCCCTTCCAATCCTGCTGAAAATTTAACAAGACTCTCACAGTTTACAGGGGCGTATGCTACAGCCACCATGGATAAAGCTACAGAGGTATCTATTTTGTTAAGGGAGAGGGAAGAGAAGATAGCATAGCTCGAGCAACAGCTGCAAATTGAAAAAGAAAATGTGAACCAGCAAGCTGCTGAACAAATCACTCAATTGCAGCAGAATATGGAAGTGTTAAAGATAAGCCATGAAGCAGACATTTCTGCGAAGAACATGCAAATTCAAGAATTGCAAGAAGCCATGGAAAAATATGAAGATGTCCCTACTGTTGATGAATTCATAAAAGAGGCACTAGAGCTAAATTCTCTTATATCAAAACAACAAGATTTATTTTGCCAAAGGATGTTGCATGTCACTCCTTATCTGATCACTAGTGATCAATTGACGGACAAGGCGATTGACCAGAGAACTAAATTCAATGATTTAAATACAAATATCTTTGAATTCATTGAATGGCAAGAAACTAAAGAAGGAAGGAGAGCTAATCTACCCGAGATTGAGGAGACATGTAAGGACATTTTGTTCACAGATTGGGATGTGCGAATCAAACAGGTGGAATTAGTAGTGGCAAGAGTGGCATGAGTGGAAAAGAACATAGTAAAAGCAGTAAATTACACTTTGCACACTACCAACTTGATGAAAGAAGGTAATACAAAGGAGCTACTAGATTTAAATGACTTAGATCGAAACTGGAAGGCAAAGTTGAAAACCCAAAGGGAAGCGATCGCAAATTTATCAAAGGATGATTGGGAGGCATATTGGCAATACCCTGTCAAGCCTCACAGATAAATCATGGTGCTCAATTTCTCACTCGATTTAAATCAAAGGATGTTTCCACCTCTCAAAGATTCTATCTTTGCAGGACATGTCAGAATGCAGTTTGGGGCACCTCCTCAAGTGAAATCGATGTCTGAGATATGCGATCTAAAGGAAACGCTGGCAGACAGCAAGTCATATTTATAACCTCTGCTCATCAAGTCACTTTTATTTTTAGAATTAGTTGCTAGCTAGGAGGAAGGTTGTTTGAAACCTCCTCAACTTTTTGTATAATCTATTTTTGAACATTAGTTAGATAATATTTATACCCTTTTCATGCATTTAGAGAAGGATCCATAATTTTATCAAAAAAGTTTGCAAAGAATGCACTTCTGTAAGTTTGTGAATGCCTTGATGAAATTATGGAACATGGTCATTTCTTTTAAATATCGGACAACTTTTCTTTGTTGATGCACTATTATATACTTGGATAATAATTTGATTTGGAGAAAGGAGTCGATCTATGTCATTAGTCAAATGAGCAAAAGCTCATACATATGGTACTTTTATCTTGTATGATTAGTTATGTTTTTGTTTAATTAGTGATAACATTTTATTTTCATGAATTGTATATGGAATATATTCTTTCTGTTATGCGTTAAATGCACTACTATATGATGCCTAGCTGAAAGTTTTTATTTTCATATATAATCATCAGATTTATGCGATATAGTTTTTACATTTCTTTGACTAACTCTTTAGTCAAAGAAATTATCTTTACATGTTATAGTCTTTGTTTAATGCGTGAATGATCTTTATTATCACATGTCAAACAAATATCTTTTTAGATCGCATATCACACAGAATACCCGGGTTTATGTTAGATGAAGTTAGCTAGAGATTTGCATGATAGAATAGGCTATTTAGTTATCATTATTCTTACTGTAATCACTTGAAAACCACCCACTCTCATTTTAAAACCCACATTGGGAAACTGGTCACATCATCCCCAGTCGAAGCCACCACATCAAGCAAAAAATGAGTTGTCTTTAAGGTCTGAACCGGGTGGTTATCCCCCATGTTGGAGCAATAGAAATCTGAGGCTTCAACATTTTGGTGCCAAAAGGAGGGCCATCCAACTATGAATAACATATAAATCTAAATATCAATTGAAAAACATTCATAAGAGTCAAAATCCCTCCACAACTTCTACTTCTTCTAGATCTCATTCAAAATCACCAGATCAGAAATCTGAAGTAGTAGAAACATGTCCCTCATCTCTTGAAGTATTAAGACAACCAACTTCTTCAAATTACAGTCCTGAGTCTCCCGAAGTTCACTCCTTGATACAAAAACTGGAATAGATATCCATTTCTTCCAAGAAACCCAAGAGACCTAAAGCCTCTAAAGAAAGCGTCACTTCCTTATTACGTGAAACTAGTGTATTAACTCAATTACAAAGTGAAAGGCTCAGAGTAACTCCTTTTGAGTTTCCCATTCATTCTCGACGTAAGAAATTTTCCACATCAAGATCTGAATTAGATACCAGTGAGATCACTTCACCTTTCCATCCATTCACTCCCCCATTCACTTCTACTCAATCCACTTCTTCAACTAGTATCGCTACTAGTAGTACTAATCTAGTAGTAAGTTTTTCGCCATCCATACCTATTTCTGGACTGGTCTTCCCATTTTACCAGTATCCAACTCAAGTTATTTCCAATCAACCTTTCTAAACTTGGACAAATCCTGGTGCTATACTGGTTGCTAATCCAAATGCTCTCCCAGCAAACCTAGAAAAATGGTTACCTAAGTATAATCCTGATGATGGTCTTCCTGCTGAAGAACATATAAATAACTTTATGCTAGCCATGAATCTTAATGGAGTTGTGCATGAAGATGTTGTAATCAGACTGTTTACTTATACTTTCCAAGGATTGGCAGGATCTTGGTATGTTTCCCTTCCAGCAGGTTCAATAATAAATTGGAATACTTTTCAAGAAATATTTCTTGCCAAATTTGGTGATGATATGACTATAGCATCTTTAATCAATGATCTTTCCAACTTGAAAGTAAATTCAAAAGAAATGATCAAAGACTTCAACTCTAGATTTAAAAATGTGTTAAACAATATCCCAACTACCTCTAAACTTACAGTAGATGTAAAAATGGAGTGGTATATATCCTCCCTTCCTTCTAATATCGCAATTTTTGTAGATAGAGCCAATAAGGCTACCCTCGTAGAAAACATGAAAGAATATTTGTCTGTAGAAAGAATATTTATTGCATTAGAAAATAGGTCATAGACAGATGCAAGGAAATCAAAGAGAGTGTCATTCAAGGATGATTCAAAAAAGAAAGCTCCAATGGACCCTTTCGACCATGAAGGCCTTCAGAAGGTGTTAAAGACCATGTCAAATGAAATGGTCGAAATCAAGAAACAAGTTGCAGAATCATCTGCTCTCAAGAAACCTTTTCACTCATTTAAAAGAATCCTTATTCCACATCTCAACGACCAAATACTATTTCAAATGATGAATCCGATCAAGAAATGGAAGAAGACTCACCAATTGAAGAAGAAGCCGAAACTGAAGAAGAAGTTGAGTTAAATGGAATGTGGGACTCCATTCTTCCAACTGAAGAGGAAGCATAAGCTATGCCAGTGACTACGAGAAGTAAAAAATCTCCTGATACATCTACAACAATTTAGAAACAAAAAGTTGCTACTCCTGTAAAGGAGAAAACAACAAGTAAGAAATCTAACATTACTCAAACTGATTCTATTCCACTAGATCCTCCAATTGCTTCCAAAACGTTAGTAATCTTGGATACAATAGAATATAACATAGTCAAAGATATGAAAAATACGAGAAATATTTCATTTCATGAATTGACTAAAATCAAACAACAACAAAATATCTTACACAGAGAGTTAAAAATAGTTCATGTAACTCCTTTACTATCCACTGTAGTCACTCAAGCTGCTTATGACATGGGAAAACCTCCTTCATATTCAAACAAAGTAAATCCCACAGATCTAGTTCTGATATGTGATAGGTATATTTCTCATACACCCCCATTTCTTCTTACTTATGAAAATTTCAACAGAAACATCCATAATTTCCTTGTTGATTTAGGAGCCTCTTAGAACATCATGCCAAGAATTGTGTGCACCAAATTGAATATTACACCTAAAAAATATGTTGTACACATAGTTCAACTGAAAGAACAAAAGTAGAGGTACTTGGAGAAATAACATCAGTTTCAATCAAGCTTTCCTCTAACCCAAAAGACTCACAGATAATCAATATGCTAGTGGTTGATATCCTTGAATTTTATGGTTTAATTCTAAGTAGGGATTGGTCTAAAAAGTTACACCGATACTTTGCAACTAATTGGTCTCACATGTGGTTGCCACACAATGGTAAACCTAACCAAATCAGAGTAGACTATGAGAGATTCATGAAGTACACAACCACTAATCTTGAGGGAAGCAATGAACCTGTAGCTTTCACCAATAACATCATTGGAAATTACTCGACTGAGTCATTCTTAGGATCCTTTAATGTTCAAAGATCTCCCTTTCCAGATAATGTTGTAGTATCTTAGATAGAATTTTTTTCACAAACATATGCTTCCAAGTGTGTAGATGTAGTTGATAAAATTGTAGATAATTCACTATTATGGACTCTTTATTTTGATGGTTCCAAGTTTGAGGATGGTGCAGGTGCAGGATGTATCTTAATCAGCCCGCAAGGAGAGAAAACCATGTTAGCCTATAGGCTTGAATTTCAATGCACTAACAAGACAGCAGAATATGAAGCATTGATTCAGGGGCTATACAAAGCCATTGGCCTTAATGTCAATTATTTGCAAGTATATGGAGACTCTGAAATAGTTATTAAATAGGTAAGAAACACAATCCATTGTGTGTCTGGGCATCTCAAACATTATCAATCTTTATCCCAGAATATTACTTCTCATTTCACTGCTTTTAACATTTCTTCAATCCCTAGATTAAAAAATGCAAGTGTTGACTTACTTTCTAATGTTGCATCTAGGCTTATACCTTCAGAGGAATTTAGTCCAGATAGATTTTCCATAGAGTTAGTTTTTAGACCATCCATTCCTGACAATGTAACAAATTGGAGAGTGTTTAATAATGATGCTAATATAATCGATTTCCTTACATTAGAAGGATCTCATGAGGAACAAATCATATATGAACATGAACATGACTTGCAAATCAACCATAAACAAGATCAAAACCCAATTCTGAAGTCTATAGTCAAAATGGAATATCTCTATTATTTGAAAGACATATTTAAGAAGATTACCAACTCCAAGACTCAGAGTTCTACTTTGATATTTGAAGTGGTAAACCTAGGTACACCTGAAAAACCTCAAAATGTCAACTTAGGTCTTGGTTTATCATCCGAAGAAATGATATCATTCATTAAGTTGTTGAAAACATATAAAGGTGTCTTTGCATGGGATTATTCAGATCTCAATACCTATGATACCTCTGTAATTCAATATACTATACCAATGACTTCTAATAAGAAACTAGTTCAACAGAAGCTTAGAAAGATTCATCCAAACCTTGAAAGTCAAATCAAATTTGAGTTGAAAAAACTTCTGAAAGCAAAGATAATATTTCCTGTTAGACATTCAAAATGGGTATCAAATATGGCTCCTGTCAGGAAAAAGAATGGAGACATTAGGATTTTTATTGATTTTAGGAACTTAAATAGAGCATGTCAAAAGGATAACTTTCCTTTGCCTATCATGGAGAAAATATTACAATCAGTTGTAGGTTCTAAGCTAATGTCTTTTCTAGATGGATTTTCAGGATATAATCAGATTCTTGTACATCCAGATGACAGATTGAAGACAACATTCAGGACCAAGTGGGGGACATACGCTTATCAGAAGATGCCTTTTGGACTCATCAATGCAAGTGCTACATTTCAACGTGCCATGGATATTGCTTTTAAAGGTATAATTAATAAATCAGTTGTTATTTAGCGAGATGAAATTACAATCTACTACAGGAACAGAAACAATCATTTGAATTACCTAAAACATATCTTTGAAAGATGCAAGAAATATGGAATTTCTTTGAATCCCAAAAGGTCATACTTTTCTTTAGTAGAAGGCAAGCTTCTCGGATTCATAGTATCCAAGAAAGGAATTTATATTGATCCTGGTAGAATCCAATAAATTGAAAAGATTCCTCTCCCACATAACAAAAATACCATGCAATAATTCCTATGCCAAATCAATTTTGTAAAACGATTTGTTCTAGATTTCTCACAGATTGTTTTACCCCTTCAATCAATGATAAGAAACAATGCAGTCTGCAAATGGCGTAAAGACGAAAGAGAGTCATTTGAGTTAATAAAAAAATCCATCATCAATGCTCCTTCTTTAACAACTCTAGACTTTCTCAATCCTTTTGTGTTGTATACTTTTTCATCTGATACATCATATGCAACAATTTTAACATAGTTGAATGATCAAAACATAGAGGCACCTATCTCTTTTTCAGTTCCAATTTACAAGGTGTCGAACTAAGCTACTCAGCTGTTGAGAAACAAGATTTTGTTTTCTTTAAAACCTTGAAACATTTCAGACCTTTTCTTCTCAAGACCCATACAAAAATAATAGTACCTTACCCTGTAGTAAGCAAATTATTGATTCAAAGAGAAGTGGGGGAGAAAAGAGCCAATTGGGTCACTACAATTCAAGAATATGATGGAGAAATTCGACGAGCTAAAATTGTTAGGGGCCAAGGTTTTTGCAGGATGCTAACTGGAGCTTCCCACTTATCAACAGAAGAAGACCAAGGTAATGAAGTGAAAATAGTAGAGGTAAGCCTCAACGATGCACAATCACAGTATGCAGATTTGAAGTTTTATTTAAAGAATGGATATGCTCCTATGCATCTCAATTACAAAACAAAACGTGCTTTAAGGTTGAAATCAAATCAGTATCAATTGATTGATGATGTATTATTTACAAAAAATTATGATTTAGTATTATTAACATGCCCAGAAAAACCTGAAGCTGAAAAGGTTATGCATGAGTTACATGATCGACCAACTGGAGGTCATTTCGGAGGAAACACTGTTATGCCCCTATACCAATAGGTGTCATATTTCATGATTGACTTGGTTTAGCTTTGTAATATGTTCATACCTTTACTTATTGCAAAGGTTTTCCATATTTGTAAAAAATCAAAAAATTTTAAAAATGTAAAGAGGGTATACCCTAAAAGAAAAATCAAAGGGTGAAAAGAATAAAAAGATGGTAAAAAAAATAAAACAAAATGAACCCCACTAAAAGAAAGACCAGGAAAGTGTGCAACTCTAAATGCCACTACTTTTTTACTTTTGTATAATAAAAATGTGTGCAGTTTGTCACTTATGCCACAATTCATGAATAGTCAAACAGTTTAAGCTTGGCTAGTTCATATTTCAATTTCATGTTTTAGAAGTAGAGAATAAAGATCTGACCAAACAGTATAATCTTGGCAGATAAGTAGATAGGTAGAGTGAAAAAGGAGCTCAAGAGTTTAATTTGAGCCCTTGGATGTAATAAGTGTATGCTTAGATAGGTATCACCATGTAAAAGAAAAGAAAAGTTTGATAAGGGTTTGCCAGTCTAAGTGCACCCTAATAAAGGAGTGAAAATGCTAGGTTAAAGTAGGTAGGGTAAGTAGATGATGGTTGCAGAATGATATGTGGTGAATAATGATTCTAAATGTGTAAATATTTTACTTTCATCACAAGGCAAAAGCATGTATCACATGGAAGGCACATCAAGCAAGCAAAGTAAAAAATAATTAACTTCCCTTCTTATTTCCCCTAAATTTTCACTAATTTCCCCTAAGTGCCAAGGTACCTATCAAAGTTAGAGGGGCTCAGAGCATTTCTTTGACTTTTGGAGGGACCGGACCCTCGGCCCAATAATTTATAATTCCTTAGTACTTAAACCCATTCATCAATGTTCACCCCTTCATAGAATTATTCATTCCCCTAATAAATCTTTTCCTAAGTAAAATCCTACTTTACTTAGGAAAAATACAACATTTCCATAAAAACCCTCATTTTTCACTTAGCCTAAGTTTTAAATACACACATAAAAATGTTTTAGACTTAACGCTTTTCCATTTGGTCATATTAACTACTAATTTATGTTAATATATATTTCCCCTATAAAATTACCCATTCCTGTATAACTATAACTATAAAAAAACCCCAAATTCTTATATATCCCGCCCCTCGATTAAAATATAACCATAATACACTCTTAATTGGCATTAATTAGTGAATCTGTAACTAATTAAGAACCCCGACCCCGCCATGTTAATATAAGGATTAATTAACCCTTACGGTTAATTAATAACTTTCTCGACCAATCACATCACTCCCGACGTAATTATAACCCTTTAATTATGTTGGGCTCACCCTCATTAAACTTCCACCACTTCCACTCCCTGACAACCATCTGATCAAGTCCCTCAGATCCAATGGTTTTCGTGCATATCACACAGCCCTTCTCGACTGAACGTTAGCACGCGATGGCGAGCACTTTTCTGAACAGTGCCATCACCATGCGTCGCTTATCGTATGGAATCGCTTGATCTAGCCCAAATATCGCCTCCCCTCCATTAGCGATGTGATGAAAACCGCTTACCGCCTCCTGCTAGCGACAAAAAATCAAATCATTTCCCACTGACACCACCTGTCCAAATCCCAAAATTCGCCAAATTTTTGAATTTGTATAAAAAACAAAATAAATTAGTTTGTCATCCTATTCTGAAAAAGCATACATCCATGCAAACTGAACATCGAGGTCAACCAATTCGTGCACCTAACCATCAACCACCCTCAGGCTTGCAATTCAACGCTGCTCTGAGTTCACCATTCACACCCACTATACCTGCAATCCATTGCTCGACTCTAAAAACATATATTTACCAATTTCCGTCAAGAAACCCTGTGCATATCTGCTTTCCTCTGTAATTAGAACTAAAAAACCCAAATTTTATCATAATTCAGTTGCAACATTCATAATTCAAGTTTCCCAGACCCTCTGTTTTTGCTAATTTCACTTAAAGAACCCTAGTTTCCTATATGAATCCACAAGAACTAGAAATGGAAGCCCCTGTTTCCCTAAATATTGCACCTATCATTACCCCTCACCGTGATTTGGACTATCTGCCCCTGGCAAATAAGGATTTTAAAATAAAAGACTTGAACACTACTATAGACCACCTGAAAGTATTTTTCCAATGCCGGAACAATCACTTGAATGGCTATGATGCCATAGGACTTTGGGAATCCAATCTCCCAATGTATTTTCTCCCTGCTGTACACATTTTTCCTGACATTATCCATCAGTGTCATGCCAACTATGATCCCAACCTCAGAGCAGTAATGTCCCCAAATCAAACTATCCTTTTCACAATTACTGCAGACTCAATCAATGAGATGCTTTAGTTTCATCCTAGTCAAGCCCTCACCCCCATTTCACTTGGAGATTTTCTTGAAAAATCATCTAAATTGTCCCAATCTGAGCTCAGTCGCCTTTGTCAAACTTTTATGGATAAGGAGCATCAACCCAAAGATCCTCCTCCTTATATGTCAGTTTTCTTCACAGAGACAGGCAAGAAAATAGTTGACATGATAGCTGCAGTCATGGGATTCAATACTAGTGAATATGTAGATGAATTAACCCTAGTTTTGATGTCCATCTTCACCCCTAGTCAGCCCCCTGCTGTCAAGTACAATTATGCTGCATTTATTGCTGATAAAATCCATGACCAGTTCATGAGGCTGGAGAATGAGAAAGTATTCAAGTACTCAACCTTCATATATCACCTCATCCTCTATTATCAGTCTGACAAGCTCCCATTTTCTGTGAATAAGCTTGATACAAAGGGAAATCCAAGATCAGTCATATTTTGGACTTCTATCTTCCACCATTCTTTTGATTGTCCTTATTCATATAATGACTTCATTGACCAGTTTGTCCACCCAGTGACCACCATGCTGACAGGAAATCCTCCTCCTAGGATAAGTGATGAAATCAAAAGGATCCTTCAGCTATCCAAATAGTACAAGGTAGGTGACTGGTACTTATACCAAAATCACACAGAGATCAGGATATATGGTTGTGAACTTCCTCCATTAAAACTGCCAAAATATGTTCCAATGAGGTTGTTTGCATTGGAGTATTACAGAAAAATGATAAACTCAGATCAGATCCACTTTACTAAGGCCAAGAAGAAAGTGCAGTTGAGAATCAAGGATCACCTAGGCCCATTTTTCTGCAATAATAGAGAAGCAAGAAAAGCAGCATAAGAAATCCTAGAAAACCACCTGAAATTAAACAAAATATTTGGTTGGAGATATGACCCACATGGCTTCATATGTGATAGGAGAATGAAAAATAGGTTATCGCCTTATTTTCATCATAGAATCCCAGAAATTGAGAAATATGCTAACATGGATGAATGGAGGGAAGGGACTCTTGTAGAGATGGATAGTGATCAGGTCAATGTAGATAATGTAATGAAAGACCTAGAAAAAACACTTGACTTGGACTCTTGTGAACAGGTACCAGTTGGGACTTCCCAGAAGCCAACATTAGAGACTAGTGCCTCCGCAGTAGATACTCCTCAAAGGCACCCATAAGAAACTAGTGCACCACTTGCAGAAACATCACAGGGAAAAGGAAAAGGAACCATTACTCCAGCAACAGGACAATCAAGCATGTCAAATCAGCTTGAAATCTCAGAAGAACAGGCTCAACCATAGACCAATCCAGCTCAAGTTAATATAGAAAACCCCCCATTTTTGTAAACTCCTATGAATGAGGAAAATAGCTTAAAGAGAGACAGGGAAGTAGCTACCTATGCTAGTGGTCCTTCAGACCAGCCTGGTGCTAAGAGGGACAGGCTTAATCCCCATTTAGAAGAAGAATGTTTTGAAGAAACTACAGGGAGTTTGAGGAAAGAAGGTGCAAACAGCCAACATACATTCCCAGTAGGTGGGACACCTTGTAGTTCACAAAGATAGGAGCTAGAAAGACAACAAAGCGCTGAAGTTTCATCCTTCAGGCCTTCATCCAACAAGTCCTTAGACATCAAAGAAAAATTCAAAGAAATAAAGGCCAGGAATGAACTGTTGAAAGCCCAAGTCTACAATCAATATTTGAAGATGGCTCCTACCAATCAGACTAGGTTGATGTCATCCTATGACATCAAGGAAGGTAAAATGCAGAAGAGCTTCTTAAAGCCCAAAGTACAATAGCCCCAATCACTTGCAGATTACCTCAAAATTGATTTTGAGGTTTTGGCCAAGCACATACACCCCATAAATCAAATAGAATTACACAAGTAGACAGGGAAATGGTGTATTCCACCTTGACAAGTAAACCCATGATGGCACACAGGTTAGAAAACTCACTGAATAATACTACTGTTCAACTGCAGTTAGAAAGAGCCTCCTCACAAGAAAAAGATAATAGAATTAAATCATTGGAGGAGTTGATTATTGGATTGGGTCATAATTCGAAATATGTAAAAGCTGCAAAGGCACTAATAAAAAAGAAAAATGAAGATATAGCTGCCCTAAGAAAGTAGCTGAAACTGTCACCACTGATGCATCCACAGACTGCTGAAGTTATTGAAAAGAAAGCCGAAGAAGAGTTGATGGACCTAGTCCTCAAGTTGAATGAACAACTGAAGGAGACTAAGCAAGAATTATAGAAATCACTAAAGAGTAGGTAGAGTGAGTCGACCTCTCAGCCTCAAAATGTAGTACCAATGGTTTCCACTGTAGTCCCTTCTACACTTGCAACAACTCTTGCACCTAATGTCCCTCTGGTTACAACTGAAACTATTCAAGCAACAGGTACAACAACAGGTACAGGTACAGGTACAACATAGGTAGGAACTTCAGGACAGAGCACTAAAGAATTGATTAAGTCCATGGAGGAGATGAAACTCCAAGTTTCTGAGCTCCAAAAAGTAAAGGAAACATTTATCACTTTTGAGCAGAAATATGGTGTTTCAAAGATCAATTTTGCGGAGGATGTGAGGAAAAATAAAGTCTTAGCTCAATAAGTGAAAAAGTTGGAAAAAGGTCTCACCTTTGAAAAGCCTTTAACAGATATTAGAAAAATTCTATGGACCAACATCACTTAATCAATAAATTATGTTTGGTCATCAATACAGATCATTTTTGAACAGATTGAACTGGTGAAACTTTCTCTTCAAGAAATTTCCAAAACCAGGGAAGAGCTAGGAGGGAAGCCTGAAGAAGCTATCAGGCTGATAAACTTTTTGAACAGCAGGACTAGGCATCAGTTAGAACAACTGAATATTGAAGATAGAACTGGGACCATCCTTGAAATCAAATTTTTTTTGACCAGAAGGTCTCTAATGTAGAACCTAGAAAGAAAATGTCAGAACATGCAGGAGGACATAGATGAATTTATGTAAAAGTTTGGAATTTTACAGAGTAAAGGACTTCCAAATCCTTTGGTTATTAACGATAAGTTAATGAGGCATGAGGATTATGTCGAAAAATTGGATCAATATGCAAACAACCAAGCCAGTTCCTCTGCTAGTTCATCAGCACCCAAAGCATTACCTACAGGCAGAGTTCTCTATGACAGCTTGGAGAACCTTTTCTATGTTGAGCATGAATTGAAACACTTGTTTCTTGTTCAGCCCAATTTTGTAAAATATACTGAGGCTGATGAAATCTTCAGGAAGTTACAAAGGACCAGGATACCAAGGGATGATTGGTGGAGAGATATGACAGACATTTTATAATTTTCCTTGGTAAAAAGTAAAGTGAAGTATTTACCATGGTCAATTTTGGTAAAAGAAGATAAATGAGGATAAAATAGGTAAAGTGTATCAGAACAGGTTAAAGAGTATTAGTAGAAAGTCAAAAGCAGGTAGCCAGAACAGAATTATGAACTAGACAACAAGATGCTCAATCATAGGGCCTGCCTCCAGCTCATTCACAAAAACAGGGACAACAAGTCAGCAACTCACTTTCAGTTTCTATCTTCGAAACCATCTGTCTCTACTTTTATGTAAAATATATTTAGCTTTCCTAGAATATATCTCTCTCGGTTAAGAGATATTTTTTTTTAAATTTTTGTATAATTAGTTCCTCATTCGAAGTACTTAGGTGTGGATTCTTAGACATTTTTGTAAACTTGTTATTTTGGAAAAGAAGTGCTATTCGAACAACTCTTGTATGGCTAGCTGGAAGTTGTGAATAAAGAAAAGGACTTTCACAGGATTCATGTGTTAAACAATGGTCAAATAAGTATTCTATATCTCTTGTTTATTATTGTTTTTCCTCTGTTTATTAATAATCATATGTGTTTTCATTAAATCTAAATGATAAACGAAATAATGATATCTCAAAAAGTGCTTTATTGCATTATGTTTTAAAAGGTTTATCTTTCTTAATGTTTTCGTCTAAACTATCATAGACAAGGAATTCTTAGTTGATCCTTGTTTCTTAGTTTATCATTGTGTTCACTTAGTAAGAAATTCTTAACTACTTTTTATTAGTGATCACCCATTTTCCCTCCCCTCGAAATTTGTTGAAGGATTCTTAACTGCCCTTCCTCCCTTTTGAGACCATTCCACCCTTTCAAGTTATCATTTGCCTCTTGTTTTGCTATCTTGCCCTTTGAAGCCCTCCTTTGCTGAATCAACCCAATCCAGTTAAGCCATCTTCAGTTGACTCCATAGCCCAATGGCCTGAAATACTCTGTTTTACCCATCTGTTCCTGAATTCCACCACCAATCAAAATCAAAACCCCCAAGCTTTCATACCTAGCCTAATACCTTACTAAACAAAGCTAAATCATAAAGAGAGAGCCCTCTCTGAGTATAGATTGGCTAGATTCTGTACTTAAAAGTTGGTTTGTGGTTACCTCGGACCCCTTTCCTTCTTCTGACAACTTCTAGGAAAATTTGAGTGATAACATAGTGGCGACCATACTGGGGAAGACAATTCCTCAATCATAATAAATCTTTAAGAAAGTTTAAACCCTAAATCTACAACATCTTAAAGAAATCACAGAAGTTGTTTGTTTGATATCAGTTAAGAAAATCAAAAACATAATCCAAAAACCTGGCTTCAGAAAGGACTCGTTACACTAGAGCTAATCTTGATCCCAATCCACCACAAGTGTTTGAGAACCACAATCTAATTCCCAGAATTCTTAGGAGACAAGAAAGTTCTGTTAGTCCTCGACCCACCTTCAAATCATCATCCTGTCCTGTTAGGTGGATCTACCTTGAAGACCAACCCTTTGACGAATACTTTGAGACCTCTTTGTTTAGGACTTCATCTGATTCTGAATTAATTGACCTAGTCCCAGACCCAGAGTTCATCCGAGAATTAGAGCTTCAAGATGCCAATTTGTCAATTGATAGGTAATTGTAGAACTCAACACAATCTGATCTTACCACAGAAGGAACACCTAATCCCTCTATAATCACTACTATTTCTGCAAGTTCATCATCTTTTCCTCATACATCTCAACCTCAAACCACTCCACAACAAACCATCACCTCCATCACTCCATCCACAACTCAAATACCCACTGTTATTCCAACCCCAGTTGTTGTTTCACCATTACCTACAACAATGGAAAACAGATTTTCCCCCCTGGTACTACTAGCAAACTTAGGGGCCATGCCCCAGGATTACTAAAGTAATATCACTTCTTTTGATGGCACTGGTACCTATACAGCCCAGTAACACACCAAAAAGATGACTAATTATTTTCAAATTTATGAAATAGATGTTGATGATGTGCAAATGAGAATATTTGTTCAGAGTTTATCTGGGGCAGTTAGAACTTGGTTCAGAGGTTTAGCAGCAAATAGTATAGACAGTCTAGCAACTCTCTATAGACAATTCTTGAACCGATGGGAGAAAAAGAAAGACCCTCTTAAGACTCTATCTGAATACGAAAACCTAAAGAGAGGAACACAAGAGACTGTGTAGGATTATTGCACTAGATTCAATAGTGTCTATAATGCCATCCCTCAAAATCTTATACTCCCAGCTGATTTAACCTTAATCAAATTCCCAGATGGATTTGATTCTGATATGGCTTTCCAGCTGAGAGAATGAGTTCCTTGTACTTTAGAAGATATGCAAAGCATAATAGTCAGTGTTGAGGCCAATTTGATATCTAAAAGAACTAACACTAGGAGTGAAAGGAGAATACCATTAAAGGAAGAAGCCTCACCCTTTGAACAAAAGCTAGATGCCATAATTAAAGGGATGGATAGACTAGGAGACAGAGTGGAGACAATTGAAAGGAAAGCTCCTTGGGATGGTCAGCAAACCAACACAGGGAGAAATCCTAATTTCAGAAAAAATCAGAACCCAAACACTGGGAAGAATGGCCCTGACCAAAACATCAGACCTCCTTTTCAGGAGAATTATGCAGAAGCTTCCAACTCTGAAGAACCAGAAGAGGATACTCAAATTAATCTGATGGGACTTGGTAATGAAGGAGAAGTTTTCTTGACCCAAGAGGATCAAGAGGCTCACATACGTAAACAGTTTCAAACTCAATCAGGGGAGTCATTCGACTTTAGGGAGGGTTATGACACAACATTTTTTAGGTTCACAAGTAATACAAGTTAAGAAGTAGGAGAATTGATGTCCCTGAAGCAAATAAGAAAAATGTTCCAAATCAACCCAAAAAGGGTAAGATAGTCACCACGCATGTACATATTCTTTCTAAATCAGACCCTAATCCTTCTAACCACACAATTGAAGATGTATCTGACAATCAATTAAGCAACAAACAACCTTCCACTCCCCTTCCTTCTAAGGGAACTGTGGAAGAATCCGTAGAAATTGATTTAAGAGAACCAATGAATCCTGATTCCACTCCTGAAAAGGAGAAAAACACAGAAAACACAGAAAATAGAGAGAATACCGTTGTTTGAAATCCAAAAGCACAAATAGAAAAACCCTTTAATCTAGAAACTGAAGTAGGTAAGCTGAAAATTGTTGTTCCACTATCTGAATTAGCTAAACATGATGCCTACCGAAGTCAAATAAATAGATCACTGAAAATTACTGGAACTGAAGACTCAGTTAATCTTTTTGATGACTAGCCCAAATTAATATTTGGCCCAGAAGTAAATGGAAGACCATTAGAAGGAGGAATTCCTCCCTTCTATGTGAGCTTAAATATACATGGTAAGATTCTTCACAATGCCATGTTTGAATCTGGGGCATCCAATAATTTAATACCCAAGTTTGTAATGGAAAAGTTATACCTAGACATCACTATACCATACAAAGATTTATTTTCTTTTGATTCTAGTCACGTGAGATGTTTAGGATTGATAAAAGACTTGTGTGTCTCATTGGTTCAATACCCTGCAAAAACAATTTTAATGGATATAGTGGTAGCAGATATACCACCTAAATATGGCATGTTATTATCCAGATCCTGGGGTGCTAAGCTCCAGGGATCTCTTCAATTGGATATGTCATATGCTACTATATCAGTTTTTGGACAACCAAAGAAACTATACAGAGAAACGTTGATGAAATATGTAGTAAGTAGTCAGGAAAGACCCCAAAATTTCCCCATCTACTCAGTACACTCAGATATGGACTTATTTATCCTTTACAATGTAGAAACCAATCCTTCCAATACTTTAGAAGTTTTAGCAACAGAACCAAAAGAAATTAAAAAAGAAAAATCAAGTGTTCATATTTAGGAAATATCAGATAACAAAGAAAAACTAGATGAAAACAAGAAACAAGATCCCACTGTTAAACCAGCTCCTACTACCCTAGACACCAATTATGAGCATGAAATCCTTTGGCACTTAGAATTTGATGGCTCAGTCAATAAACTAGGGGCAGGAGCAAGAGTTTGGGTGTACAATTTAGAAAACGATCATGCTGAATGCCATGCCTACAAACTAAATTTTAATTGCACCAATAGCATAGCAGAGTATGAGGCTCTCAAGTTGGGTCTTAAACTTGTCAAAAGATTAGGAGCAATCAGAGTGTCTGTCATAGGAGATTCAGAATTAATAATCAAACAAATTAAAGGAATTTACTCAACCAAGGATCTTAGACTAGGATACTATAGAGGAACAGTGATAGAAATTCTTAATACTTTTTTGAAAACTCAGCTTGCAACTATTCCTAGAAAACATAACCTACAAGCCCATAGCCTGGATATGTTTGCGAGCACCTGCAAATTACCTTTTGAACCTAATCCTCAGTATACTACTGAGATTAGGCACAGACCAACCATCCCTGATAATCTGAAGAACTGGTAGGTTTTTGATACTAATGAGCAGATCAATAACTTTTTAACTTTAGATGAAAAGTTTTCTAACAGTAACATAGATTTTGATGCATTAATGAGTTCTAATCAAATAGATGAGGTAGAAACAAACATTTTAGAAGAGATTTCAATAAACATGCTCCATCCCACGAAATTCACACAAAAAGATGTTCAAGACCTGAAACAAATGGATCTAGAAGAAATAATTGAAGAAGAAACAGAGGTTATCAACCTAAAGGACAATCATCTACCTAAAGGATTGACTCCTCTAGAAGATCTATTTGATTCCAATGACATTCCCAAGAAACCTAAAATGGAACCATTAAAAGTAGATATTGAAGAATACAACCTAGGTACTTAGGACAATCCAAAAATGATAAAACTATCAAAATCTTTACCTCCTGATCAGAAGCTAAAATATGTTGAACTTATGAGGGAATTCCAGGATGTCTTTGCCTGGAGTTACAAGGATTTAAAGTCCTATGACACCTCTATTATTCAACACACTATACCTTTGAAAGAAAATCAAAAGCCCTTCAAGCAAAAACTCAGAAGAATTAACCTTGTGTTATTACCATTGATTGAAAAAGTAATTAAACGTATGCATGAAGTAGGGATTATTGCCCCTATTATATTTTCAGAGTGGGTGTCTAACTTAATGCCTACTAGGAAGAAAACTAGGGAAATAAGGTTATGTGTTGATTTGAGAAATGTGAATAAGGTCTCTCTTAAAGATAACTATCCTTTACCCAAAATGGATCATATTTTTCAAAGGGTAGTGGGTTCTTCTAGAATTTCACTTTTAGATGGGTTTTCAGGATATAACCAAATCTTGGTTCATCTTGATGACCAAGAGAAAACTGCTTTTACAACACCATGGGGTGACTTTATGTACATCAAAATGCCATTCAGACTTAAAAATGCAGGAGCAACCTTCCAAAGGGAAATGGACATTTCCTTTGCCAAAGAAATTCACGATTTTCTTGTTATATATCTGGATGATCTAACTGTTTTTTCAAAATCAGATCAACAACATTTGGACCATCTCAGACAAGTCTTCTTAAAATGCAGAAAAAATGGTATTTCATTGAATCCAAAGAAGTCCTTGTTCGGTCTAGAGGAAGGTAAACTTTTAGGTTGCATCATTTCCAAAGATGGCATTCGAATTGACCCTTCTAGGATAGAAGCTATTCTACAGATACCTCATCTAAGAAGTATTAAAGAACTTCAAGCTTTCCTAGGGAAGATAAATTTTTTAAGAAGATTCATTTCTAACTTAGCTAAACTCATTAGATTACTAAATAACATGCTAAAAAAGGATTCAAGTATTAAATGGACAGTAGAGGCCAAGCAATCATTTGAAGAAATTAAAATGGCCTTAACCAGAACACCGGTCCTCACCAGTCCACAATTTGATAGAGACTTCATCATTTTTTCTTTTGCATCAGAACACACCATAGCTGCAGTTTTATTACAAAAGGATGATCAAGGATGTGAAAAACCTATAGCCTTTTTTAGTAAAGCACTCAGAGATGCATCATTAAAATAAAAAATAATGGAGAAACAAGCTTTTGCACTGGTAAAAGCCATTAAGGATTTCAGAGTTTACATATTATACTGTCATGTGATAGCTTATGTTCCTAATATAGTTGTCAAAGACATCCTAACTCAGGATGGAATTGAGGGCAAAAGAGGTAAATGGATAGCCACCATGTTAGAGTATGATATAGAGATAAAACCTACAAAACTGATAAAAGATCATGGATTGGACAAACTCATGGAAGAAATTAATTGTCAAGCCCTTCACATAAATGAACTGGATAACGAGCAAGAGATGGTGACTCCACAAATCAGCCAGGCCTTTATAGACTCACCTTGGTATGCTGATGTAATTTATGTTTTACAAAACTTGCAGGCTCCTCCAGGGTTATCCAGAACCAAGAATCGGTTTTTAAAAATGAAAGCTTCAAAGTTTTGTATCTTAGATAATACTCTTTTTTAGAAAAATCGTGAAGGAATTTTATTGAATTGTTTATTAAAAAATGAAGCTGACAAGGCTCTCCAAGAATTTAATGCAGGAGACTGTGGTGGGCATCTCTATTGGAAGTCAACTGCAGACAAAATCCTAAGGGCTGGATTCTACTGGCCAACCTTGTTTGCAGATGTGAAGAAATTTGTAACTTCCTACCATAAATGTCAAATCTTTGAAGGCAAAATAAAGCTATTACCTTTACCCCTAAAATCCATTTCCACCGAGAAACCTTTTCAACAATGGGGTCTTGACTTCATTGGAGAAATCCATCCACCCTCTTCAGGCCAACACAAATGGATACTCACTGCCACAGACTATTTCACTAAATGGATAGAGGCCATCCCCTCCAGACAGGCCAATGACACAGTGATCATAGGTTTCCTAGAAACCAATATATTGTCCAGGTTTGGTTGCCCCTCTAAAATCATTACTGATAATGTTGCAGCCTTCAAGTCAAAGAAAATGATTAGTTTCTGTAACAAGTATCACATTACATTGGGCCATTCCACTGCCTACTACCCTCAAGGGAATGGATTGGCAGAATCTTCCAACAAGAGTCTAGTTAATATCATCAAAAAACTGTTGGAAGAAAATAAGAAAACTTGGAATAAAAAATTGATCAATGCACTGTGGGCAGACAGGCTTACAACCAAAAAATCCATTGGAACCAGTCCTTATGAATTAGTATATGGCATGGAGGTTGTTTTTCCTTCATCTCTAGGAGTTCCTGTCATGAAAATACTCCAAGAAGCTCAAGTGGAACCTAATGATATTCAAAGAAGGATAAACCAAACTATCAATTTACAGCAGACCAGGGAGGAGGTGTACCAAAGATCCCAAGTGTTGCATGAGAAACTTAAGAAGATCTTTGACAAAAGAACCAAGGTAGAGGATTTCTACCTTGGAGATAAAGTGTTAAGATGGGATTCTAGAAGAGAGGACAAGGGGAAGCATGGGAAGTTTGACTTCCTATGGAAAGGACCATACATCATCTATGCTTTCAAAGGAAACAATGCATATTTTCTTAAAGAGTTAGATGGTACATAAGCGGAAGAAGGACCAGTCAATGGTCAGATGTTAAAGCATTACTTTGATCCAACTTACTAATGTTACCATGCTTTTCATGTACATATTATATCCTTTGTAATGTCATAGTGTTGATTGGACAGTAAATTTTTGGAGTTGAAGCCCAAAGAGAAGGCCCTAAGCTTTAGAAGTATCACTGTCATACATACAATAAAGCAGCAAGCAAAACAAGATTAATTGTAGAGCATAGTCAAAGTCATTAAGAGGCCACTGATCTACTGTTCTTGACTTTCCACCAGGGAAGGCCATCCCCAAGTGGAGCCATTTTTATGCCCCTATACCAGTAGGTGTCATGTTTCATGATTGACTTGGTTTAGCTTTGTAATATGTTCATACCTTTACTTGTTGCAAAGGTTTTCCATATTTGTAAAAAATTAAAAAATTTAAAAAATGTAAAGAGGGTATACCCTAAATGAAAAATCAAAGGGTGAAAAGAATAAAAAGATGGTAAAAAAAAATGAAACAAAATGAAGCCCACTAAAAGAATGACCAGAAAGTGTGCTAGTCTAAATGCCACTACTTTTTTACTTTCGTATAATAAAAATTGTGTGCAGTTTGTCACTTATGCCACAATTCATGAATAGTCAAACATTTTAAGCTTGGCTAGTTCATATTTCAATTTCATGTTTTAGAAGTAGAGAATAAAGATTTGACCAAACAGTGTAATCTTGGCAGATAAGTAGATAGGTAGAGCGAAGAAGGAGCCCAACAGTTTAATCTAAGCCCTTGGATGTAATAAGTGTAGGCTTAGATAGGTATCACCATGTAAAAGAAAAGAAAAGTTTGATAAGGGTTTGCCTGTCTAAGTGCACCCTAATAAAGGAGTGAAAATACTAGGTTAAAGTAGGTATGGTAAGTAGATGATGGTTGCAGAATGATATGTGGTGAATGATGATTCTAAATGTGTAAATCTTTTACTTTCATCACAAGGAAAAAGCATGTATCACATGGAAGGCACATCAAGCAAGAAAAGTAAAAAAAATTAACTTCCCTTCTCATTTCCCCTAAATTTTCACTAATTTCCCCTAAGTGCCAAGGTATCTAGCAAAGTTAGAGGGGCCCAGAGCACTTCTCTGACTTTTGGAGGGATCGGACCCTCGACCCAATAATTTATAATGCCTTAGTACTTAAACCCCTTCATCATTGTTCACCCCTTCATAAAATCATTCATTCCCCTAATACATCTTTTCCTAAGTAAAATCCTATTTTACTTAGGAAAAATACATCATTTCCATAAAAACCCTCATTTTTCACTTAGCCTAAGTTTTAAATACACACATAAAAATGTTTTAGACTTAGCGCTTTTCCATTTGGTCATATTAACTACTAATTTATGTTAATATATATTTCCCCTATAAAATTACCCATTCCCATATTACTATAACTATACAAAAAACCCCAAATTCTTATATATCTTGCCCCTCGGTTAAAATATAACCATAATACACTCTTAATTGGGATTAATTAGTTAATCTGTAACTAATTAAGAACCCTGAACCCACCATGTTAATATAAGGATTAATTAACCCTTATGGTTAATTAATAACTTTCTTGGCCAATCACATCATTCCCAATGTAATTATAAACCTTTAATTATGTCGGGCCCGCCCTCATTAAACTTTTGCCACTTCACCTCCCCAATAGCTCTCCAATCAAGTCCCTTAGATCCGACGGTTTTTGTGCATATCGCACAGCCCTTCGCGACCAAACGTTAGCGCGTGATGGTGAGTAGTTTTCTAAATAGTGCCATCGCCACGCGTCGTTCATCGTATAGAATCGCTCTGTCTAGCCCAAATACTGCCTCCCCTCCATTAGCGGTGCGATGAAAACTGCTTACCGCTTCCTGCTAGCGACAAAACATCAAATCATTTCCCACTGACGCCACCTATCCAAGTCCCAAAACCCGCCAAATTTTTGACTTTGTATAAAAAACAAAAGAAATCAATTTGTCATCCTATTCTACGAAAGCATACATCCATGCAAACTGAACGTCGAGGTCAACCAGTTCATGCACCCAATCGTCAACCACCCTAAAGCTTGCAATTCGACATCACTCTGAGTCTTCCATTCACACTCACTATACCTGCAATCTATTGCTCAACTCTAAAAACAGGTATTTACCAATTCCCGTCAAGAAACCTTGTGAATATTTACTTTCCTTTGTAATTAGAACTGAAAAACCCAAATTTTATCATAATTCAGTTGCTACATTCATAATTCAATTTTCCCAGACCCTTTGTTTTGGCCAATTTCACTTAAAGAACCTCCGTTTCTTATCTGAATCCACAAGAACCAGAAATGGAAGCCCCTGTTGCCCTAAATATTGCACCTATCACTACCCGTCACTGTGATTTGGACTATTTGCCCCTGGCAGATAAGGATTTTCAAATAAAAGACTTGAACACTAGTACAAACCACTTGAAAGTATTTTTCTAATGCCGAAACAAACACTTAAATGGATATGTTGCCATAGGACTTTGGGAATCCAATCTCCCAATGCATTTTCTCCCCACTGTACACATTTTTCCTAACATTATCCATCAGTGTCATGCCAACTATGATCCCAACCTCAGAGCAGTAATGTCCCCAAATCAAACTATCCTTTTCACAATTACTACAAACTCAATCAATGAGATGCTTCAGTTTCATCCTGGTCAAGCCCTCACCCCCATTTCACTTGGAGATTTGCTTGAAAAATCATCTAAATTGTCCCAATCTGAGCTCAGTCGCCTTTGTCAAACTTTTATGGATAAGGAGCATCAACCCAAAGATCCTCCTCCTTATATGTCAGTTTTCTTCACAGAGACAGGCAAAAAAATAGTTGACATGATAGCTGCAGTCATGGGATTCAATACTAGTGAATATGTAGATGAATTAACCCTAGTTTTGATGTCCATTTCACCCCTGGTCAGCCCCTTACTGTCAAGTAAAATTATGCTGCATTTATTGCTGATAAAATCCATGACCAGTTCATGAGGCTGGAGAATGAGAAAGTATTCAAGTACTCAACCTTCATATATCACCTCATCCTCTATTATCAGTCTTAAAAACTCCCATTTTCTGTGAATAACCTTGATACAAAGGGAAATCCAAGATCAGTCATATTTTGGACTTCTATCTTCCACCATTATTTTGATTGCCCTTATTCATATAATGACTTCATTGACCAGTTTTTCCACCCAGTAACCACCATGCTGATAGGAAATCCTCCTCCTAGGATAAGTGATGAAATCAAAAGGATACTTCAGCTATCCAAACAGTACAAGGTAGGTGACTAGTACTTGTACCAGAATCACACAAAGATCAGGATATATGGCTGTGAAATTCCTCCATTCAAACTGCCAAAATATGTTCCAATGAGGTTGTTTTCATTGGAGTATTACAAACAAATGATAAACTCAGATCAGATCCACTTTACTAAGGCCAAGAAGAAAGCGGAGTTGAGAATCAAAGATCACCTAGTTCCATTTGTCTGCAATAATAGAGAAGCAGGCAAAGTAGTAGAAGAAATCCTAGAAAACCACCTAAAATTAAACAAAAGCTTTGGTTGGAGATATGACTCACATAGCTTCATATGTGATAGGAGAATGAAAAATAGGTTATCGCCTTATTTTCATCATAGAATCCCAGAAATTGAGAAGTATGCTAACATGGATGAATGGAGGGAAGGGACTCTTGTAGAGATGGATAGTGATCAGGTCAATGTAGATAATGTAATGAAAGACCTAGAAAAAACACTTGACCTAGACTATTGTGAACAGGTACCAGTTGGGACTTCCTAGAAGCCAACATCAGAGACTAGTGCCTCCACAACAGATACTCCTCAAAGACACTCATAGGAAACTAGTGCACCACTTGCAGAATCATCACAGGAAAAAGAACAAGGAACCAGTACTCCAGCAATAGGGCAATCAAGCATGTCAAAGCAGCCTGAAATCTCAGAAGAACAGGCTCAACCACAGACCAATCCAGCTCAAGTTAATATGGAAAACCCCCCAGTTTTGCAAACTCCTCTGAATGAGGAAAAGAGCTTAAAGAGAGACAGGGAAGTAGCTACCCCTGCCAGTGGTCCTTCAGACCAGCCTGGTGCTAAGAGGCACAGGCTTAATCCCCATTCGGAAGAAGAATATTTTGAAAAAACTACAGGGAGTTTGAGGAAAGAAGGTGCAGACAACCAACATACATTCCCAGTGGGTGGGACACCTTCTAGTTCACAAAGACAGGAGCTGGAAAGACAGCAAAGCGCTGAAGTTTCATCCTTCAAGCCTTCATCCAACAAGTCCTTAGACATCAAAGAAAAATTCAAAGAAATAAAGGCCAGGAATGAACCGTTGAAATCCCAAGTCTACAATCAATATTTGAAGATGTCTCCTACCAATCATACTAGGTTGATGTCAGCCTATCACATCAACGAAGGTAAAATGCAGATGAGCTTCTTAAATCCCAACGTACAACAGCCCCAATCACTTACAGATTACCTCACAACTGATTTTGAGGTTTTGGCCAAGGACATACACCCCATAGATCAAATAGAATTGCACAAGCAGAAAGGGGAAATGGTGTATTCCACCTTGACAAGTAAACCCATGATGGCACACAGGTTAGAAACTCACTTAATAATACTACTGCTCAGTTGCAGTTAGAAAGAGCCTCCTCACAGGCAAAAGACAATAGAATTAAATTATTGGAGGAGTTGATTATTGGATTGGGTCTTAATCCAAAAGATGTAAAATCTGTAGAGGCACTAATAAAAAAGAAAAATAAAGTTATAGCTACCCTAAGAAAGTAGCTGAAACTGCCACCACTAATGCATCCTCATACTACTGATGATATTGAAAAGAAAGTTGAAGAAGAGCTTATGGACCTAGTCCTCAAGCTGAATGAACAACTGAAGGAGACTGAGCAAGAATTAGAGAAATCACTAAAGAGCAAGCAGAGTGAGTCGACCTCTCAACCTCAAAATGTAGTACCAGTGGTTTCCACTGTAGTCCCTTCTACACTTGCAATGGCTCTTGCA
The DNA here is from genome assembly GCA_031772625.1 of Pinus tabuliformis. Taxonomy (NCBI): domain Eukaryota; kingdom Viridiplantae; phylum Streptophyta; class Pinopsida; order Pinales; family Pinaceae; genus Pinus; species Pinus tabuliformis. The sequence goes on from CM062805.1 coordinate 1,022,600,695, forward strand.
CCTAATGTCCCTCTGGTTACAGCTGAAACTATTTAGGCAACATGTACAGCACAGGTAGGAACTTCAGGATAGAGCACTGAAGAATTGATTAAGTCCATGGAGGAGATGAAACTCCAAGTTTATGAGCTCCAAAAAGTAAAGGAAAAATTTATCACTTTGGAGCAGAAATATGATGTTTCAAAGATCAAGTTTGCTGAAGAAGTGAGGAAAAATAAGGCTTAGCTCAATAAGTGAAAACGCTGGAAAAAGATCTCACCTTTGAAAAGACTTTAACAGATATTAGAAAAATTATATGGACCAACATCACTCAATCAATAAATGATGGTTGGTCATCAATACATATCATTTTTTAATAGATTGAACTAGTGAAACTTGCTCTTCAAGAAATTGCCAAAACCAGGGAAGAGCTAGGAGGGAAGCCTGTGGAAGCTATCGGGCTGATAAACTTTTTGAACAGCAGGACCAGGCATCAGTTAGAACAACTGAATATTGAAGATAGAACTGGGACCATCCTTGAAATCAAAAAAGTTTTAACCAAAAGGTCTCTAATGCAGAACCTAGAAAGAAAATGTCAGAACATGCAGGAGGACATAGATGAATTTATGGAAACGTTTGGCATTTTACAAAGTAAAGGACTTCCAAATCCTCTGGTTATTAATGATAAGTTAATGAGGCATGAGGAGTATGTCGACAAAATGTATCAATACGCAAACAACCAAGCCAGTTCCTCTACAAGTTCATCAGCACCCAAAGCATTACCTACAGGCAGATTTCTCTATGACAGCTTGAAGAACCTTTTCTATGTTTAGCATGAATTGAAACTCTTGTTTCCTGTTCAACCCAATTTTGTAAAATACACTGAGGCTAATGAAATCTTCAAGAAGTTACAAAGGACCAGGATACCAAGGGATGATTGGTGGAGAGATATGACAAACATTTTATAATTTTCCTTGGTAAAAAGTAAAGTGAAGTATTTACCATAGTCAATTTTGGTAAAAGAAGATAAATGATGATAAAATAGGTAAAGTGTATCAGAACACGTTAAAGAGCATCACTCAAAAGTCAAAAGCAGACAGCCAACATAGAATTATGAGCTAGACAGCAAGATGCTCAATCATAGGGCCTGCCTCCAGCTCATTCACAAAAGCAAGGACAACAAGTCAATAGCTCACTTTCAGTTTCTATCTTTGAAACCATTTGTCTCTAATTTTATTTAAAATATATTTAGCTAGAATATATCTCTCTCAGTTAAGAGATATTTTGTTGTAAATATTTGTATAAGTACTTCCTCATTCGAAGTACTTAGGTGTGGATTCTTAGGCATTTTTGTAAACTTGTTATTTTGGAAAAGAATTGTTATTCGAACAACTCTTGTATGGCTAACCGGAAGTAGTGAATAAGGCAAAGGAATTTCACAGGATTCATGTGTCAAACAATGGTCAAATAAGTATTCTATATCTCTTGTTTATTATTGTTTTTCCTCTGCTTATTAATAATCATATGTGTTCTCATGAAATTTGAATGATAAACGAAATAATGATATCTCAAAAACTGCTTTATTGCATTCTGTTTTAAAGGGTTTATCTTTCTTAATGTTTTCATATAAACTATCATAGACAAGGAATTCTTAGTTGCTCCTTGTTTCTTAGTTTATCATTGTGGCCATTTAGTAAGAAATTCTTAACTGCTTTTTATTAGTGATCACCCATTTTCCCTCCCCTCGAAATTTGTTGAAGGATTCTTAATTGCCCTTCCTCCCTTTTGAGACCATTCCACCCTTTCAAGTTACCATTTGCCTCTTGTTTTGCTATATTTCCCTTTGAAGCCCTCCTTTGCTGAATAAACCCAATCTAGTTAAGCCATCTTCAGTTGACTCCATAGCCCAATGGCCTGAAATACTTTGTTTTACCCATCTGTTCCTGAATTCCACCACTAATCAAAATCAAAACCCCAAAGCTTTCATACCTAGTCTAATACCTTACCAAACAAAGCTAAATCATAAAGAGCAAGCCCTCTCTGAGTACACATTGGCTAGATTTTTTACCTAAAAGTTTCTTTGTGGTTACCTTGGACCCCTTTCCTTCTTCTGACAACTTCTAGGGAAAACTAAGCGATAACAAACACCACAACTCACAAAATATTGCATGCGGGTTATTATTGGCCACCACTATTTAAGGATGCACATGACTATGAAAGAAAATGCAAAACTTGTCAAATTGCAGCTGGAAGAGAAAAGAAACCAGCATTCCCTTTGCAGCTAGTCAATATCCAACAACCATTTGAGCAATGGGGATTAGATATAATTGGTGAGATTGTTCCTAACTCTTCCAAGTAGCACAAGTACATCCTTACAGCTACTAATTATTTCACGAAATGGGTATAGGCTATCCCACTAAAGGTAGAGAATACAGAAAGTACTACAGGCTCTATTGATTAGTACATAATCACCAGGTTTGGCATACCCACAACTTTAATGTTTGATAATGCATCATATTTTTCTGGAATTACTATGGTAGAATTTGCATTAAAAAGAGGTTTCAAATTGAAGTATTCAACCAACTATTATCCATAAGGTAATGGATTAGCCAAATCAACAAACAAAAACTTTATCAAAATCATCAAGAGGACTATAGACCAAAATCATAGGAATTGGCACAAAGCATTGACATTTTCTCTTAGGATAGATAGAATAACATAGAAGGCCTCAATCGATTCTTCTCCTTTTTCTTTAGTTTATGGAAAAGAAGCAGTTCTCCCCATAAACATAGCAATCCCATCTCTCACCCTAGTGTAATTTATCAATGAAAATCCTTCCTCTTCTCTTCAAGCAAGACGATTTTAGATCCTTAAGCTTGAAGAAGAAAGAGAAAAGGCTAAAGCTACCCATTCCCATCATCAGTAGTTAGTCAAAGCCTCTTCGATACAACCTCTGCCAGTCATAAAACTTTTGAAATAGGTGATCTGTTTTTGAAATGGGAAAAAGAACATGAGGAAAAGGGTAAGGTGATTTGGTTTTGAAATGGGACAAAGCACATGAGGAAAAGGGTAAGCATACCAAGTTCCAAAGACTGTGGCTTGGACCGTTCCAAATCATTGAGAAAAGTGGTCAATCAACATTTCTTTTACAATACTTGTTAGGAAATATGGATTCCTTGACCGTTAATGGGAAAATTCTAAAAAAAAATACTTTTCCTAGAAGACAACCTCTTCTATTTTTGTATCATATTGTCTTTAAGATTCTTAGGAAAATAAAGGTTAAGTAGTATTTACTTTTTGGCTTCTCAAAATAAAGTCTCTAATAATATTTTGATTTTTCGCTTCTATAAGTAGGAAAGGTTAAAGAAGTAATTAGAGCATTTGTGTATCAAAGTGAACCTTATTTCTTTGGAAAAACTTTACCTTGCTAAAAAGACTTATTCTATGAACAAGCTCTTATCTTTATAAGATATAGATGTTTTGTTATCAATTAAGAAAATAATCTTTAACCTAGTAAGGACTTTCCACAGATCAGTATATCAAAACTCTATTATTATCATCCAAAACTCTTTAAAAGGGCTAATGATTCACCCCATATGATGAAATTTTCTTTCTTTCACAGTGTAATTCTAAAATATACAAAACTTAAAAAATAATAAGTCTCATTACGAGCTTGTTTACCATGATCATAGGGGAATAATTAAACTGATATTACCAAAACTGCATATCAAAACAGGGTAATAACTAATGATCTAATCAATCAAAGGACAAGGGGTCTCATCAAGAGCCAACTTGTTAAGTTTAGTTACAACTGGTGAATGGCATTGTCATTATTGGGTTACCAAGCCTAGACAATGTCTTTTAAGAAACTTGAAAAGAAAATTACATAAAAAGAAAAACAAGGTCCAAATGAGAAAAAAGCTAAAGAATATCATTTTGAATTTTGAAAATTGCTTTGGATGGGACAATGAATCATTGTTGGTTAAAATATAACACTGCCGAGGCTATGAACGCCTACTAGTAGCAGAGGCTCTATTTGTGATAAATGAGTAAACAAAAAAAATCTAATATGTAGAAGACACCTGCTATATCTCTTTAAATCTTACTATTAACTGATGAAAACAATTGTATTTTTATCACTACAAGAGTAAAGTAGTTGAATAGATAGATTGAGTGAGTGATTATGATTTTAGAGAAATGTTGTTTAGCTTGTAACTCATGCAATTATTATCCCTAGAACTCTTCTAATTTTTAAAGTTTTAGAAATTTCAAAAGATCAATCAGAGATAAATGGTTCTCCCAAGTGAATCGCTAATTGTTGTACTATGTAACAACCCCCCCCCCATTTATACGAGTAATAGTTAATATTTGACATATAAATGGGGACCCTTTTAAATTTTTAGCCTTTGAAAATAAATGCTAACTCTAAGAATTTTCCTTAAAACCCTTAGAATACAACCCAAGCTTATAACCTATATCGCAAATCGCATTTCGCAGTTTTTCATGTCACAGTTCTAAACATCTTAAAGAAAATCTCGAAATGTGATATGAGGTCCCCGCTGTGACTTTTCGATCACCGCACTTTAATAACACACAATCGCACTTCGCAAATCGCAAATTGATAGAGCATGCCATTGTGTAACCCCTTAAGAATTTGCAAAATGCGATATTGCGATTCTTGCAATCACATTTCGCATTAACTCCGAATAATGTTATATGGCAATGTTTGAAAGTTGCGATGTGAAAATAAAGCATGAAGCGTGGAGAAGTTATTGATTTTTAATGTAATAATGAGTGGTTTGATAGAGTAATTAATGTTTAGCAGCTCGAGGAGAGGAATTGATGTTTTCAAGTCATTTCAATGAACTCTCTGCCATAATTTCCCTCCATTGTGTGCACTGGTATATCTCTTTCGTTTCAGGCAAGCTTCGAAAGAGATGTCATTGCGAAAGGTGATGCAAAAGTAGAAGAAACATAGCATCACAGACTCTGAGATATAAAAAATGTTGCCTATATTCGTTGATATAGTTTGCAGCGCCAATGGAGGAGCGACTGCATGGGAAGTCATATACAACATACTTGAAGATGAGTGTCCTAAAATTACTGTCATAAAGTCAACAAATAACTCAATAAAACCTTTTGGGGTCCAATTGAAAGACATTGCTTGTTCCTTCCTTCACAGAATAGGAGCAAGAGCAAAAATACTCCCATACACTGATATGATTAGATGGGTGGTGGAAAATCTCAGTATTGAAGATAGGCAATTTAGGAACTCGAAGATGGAGCTAATGGGTTCATTCAAAGCTGAAGACCTGAAGAAAATGTATCATATACTTGACCCTCAAGACATATATGACAAATCATACCTGGCCAACTTCGCAAAGAAAAATGAAGAACCTTTCAAGATGATCCAGGGCTGGAGGGTCCTAGAGAACAAGTTCAAATATGATAAAATGGGTATGTATCCCGTAGCTTATTTGGAAACCTCTACAACTATGTATCTTCTATGTTATGTATGTTATATGGATTGCCTAATAATACCATTTTTTCCATAGAATGGATTCCTTTAATTGATGCTTGTGTCAATTCCCACATAATAAATTGGGCCACTATCCTATCTAATAACCTAGCCACTGCCATCTCCGAGTATCATCAGAAGAGATCCTCCTCCAGAGAGAAATTTCCTTCATTTTATTTTAGTGCCTACATCATGGATTCCATCTATTTCTATACTAAATTTCCAATCATGGGTTGGAAATGAACTTTGTAGGAGCCGTACCCCATCCATCTCAACCATAAATAGATTTGGGAATCCCATTATATACCTAATTTTTATAAAGCATGCCATGGTGTTATTTTACCATTGCATCAATTGATTTTTAATAATAAATCCCCTAGGTTTTCCAAAGAAGCCACTATAGACCTTCTCGTAGTAGGCAAGTATTTTGTTGAAAAATGGTTTACATATATCAGAGTTTTTGGCAGTACATCGGACCCGCATGTACTCCCTTTGTATGTCTTCAATAAGCTACTAGCAAGAGAAATAGCTCACCAGACTATGGGTAAAGGCTTGACCAAGACCCTAAAAGATAACAAGAAGTCTTTGTGGCCATCCTTTCCCATTCGATACAATTATTTTTCGTTGGAAAATTTCAACCATGCAACCAAGGAATCACTAAGCCTAGAGAGCCTGAAGCTCCATACTCTACCAAAGAGGCAATTAGACCTTGACAAGATAGCACATAATATTACTACTGCAGTAAAGATTAAGCCCTTTAATCATGAGGCTAATGATTATGAAGATCTTTTACAATCTGTTGAATCATTCGAACAAGCGTTCGATTGGGAGAAGGCCAATTTGAGCCCTAAAGGTTTTGAAAAGTTTCATGAATTCAGAAATCAAAGGCTCAAAATAATTCCATTACATTTGTTAAGAGATGACGACAAACCTACACCCAATGTAACTATCAACAGCGAGGGACAAATTTCTCGCATAGAGTCTCAAGTGGACACAGGAAAAGCACATGATATAGGGAAAGTCTAGGACACCAAGAATATAACGAATCCAGCAGGAGGTCATTCGAAAAGCAAGTCATAAGTGACCTAACTAAGGATACCAGTTCCGAGATCAAAAGTAATAATCTAGAGCAGGAATGGGACCAATTCAATAAGAAACCACAAGGCACCCCTAATACAACGGATGCCCAGGAAACAACGAATATCACACTCCTCTGCAAACTCAGAAAACTTCAGAGTCCGAGGCGATGGATGAGCAAGGGAGATGTTCGTAGCATATAGAAATCATTCCTACATTGCCAACATTTGAAATGATCCTAAAGGTGACTGGAATTCCTCCTTTAGATGTGTTCTACATCCCACTGCACAAAGCTGTAGTGAGAAGACATGGGAAAAGAAGGAGGGTGGAAACACCCAAGATCCCAACAAGGAATGAGCAGATGGACATATTCTAGAAGGATATCCCTTCCAATCTTGCTGAAAATTTAACAAGACTGCCGCAGTTGATAGGGGTGTATGCTACAGCCACCATGGATAAAGCTACGGAGGTATCTATTTTGTTAAGGGAGAGGGAAGAGAAGATAGCGCAGCTTGAGAAACAACTGCAAATTGAAAAAGAAAATGTGAACTAGCAAGCTGTTGAACAAATTGCTCAATTGCAGCAGAATATGGAAGTGTTAAAGATAAGCCATCAAGCAGACATTTCTGCAAAGAACATGCAAATTCAAGAATTGCAAGAAGCCATGGAAAAATATGAAGATGTCCCTATTGTTGATGAATTCATAAAAGAGGCATTAGATCTAAATTCCCTTCTATCGAAACAACAAGATTTATTTTGCCAAAGAATGTCGCATGTCACTCCTTATCTAATCATTAGTGATCAGTTGAGGGACAAGGCGATTGACGAGAGAACTGAATTCAATGATTTAAATATAAACATCTCTGAATTCATTGAATGCAAGAAATTGAAGAAGGAAGGAGAGCTAATCTGCTCGAGATTGATGAGACACATAAGGAAATTTTGTTCACAAATTGGGATGCGCGGATCACACAGGTGAAATTAGGAGTGTCAAGAGCAGCAGGAGTGGCAAAGAACATAGTAAAAGCAGTAAATTACACTTTTCACACTACCAACTTGATGAAAGAAGGTAATCCAAAGGCACTGCCAGATTTAAATAACTTAGATCAAAACTAGAAGGCAAAGGTGAAAACCCAAAGGGAAGTGATCACAAAGTTATCAAAGGATGACTGGGAGGCATATTAGCAATACCTTGTCAAGCCTCACAGCCAAATCATGATGATCAATTTTTCACTTCATTCAACTCAAAGGATGCTACCACCTCTCACAGATGCTATCTTCGTAGGACAGGTCAGAATGCAGTTTGGGGAATCTCCTCAAGTGAAATCAATGTCTGATATATGTGATCTAAAGGAGAAGCTAGCAGATAGCAAGTCATCTTTATAACCTCTGCTCATCATGTCACTTTTATTTTTAGAGTTAGTTTCTAGCTAGGAGGAAGGTTGTTTGAAACCTCCTCAATTTTTTGTATAATCTATTTTTGAACATTAGTTAGGTAGTATTTATACCCTTCTCATGCATTTAGAGAAGGGTCCAGAATTTTATCAAAAAAATTTACAAATAATTCACTTCTGTAAGTTTGTGAATGCTTTGATGAAATGATGGAACATGGTGGTTTCTTTTAAATATCAGGCTACTTTCCTTTGTTGATGCACTATTGTATACTTGGAGAATAATTTGATTTGGAGAAAGGAGCTGATCTATGTCATTAGTCAAATCAGCAGAACCTCACACATATGGTACTTTTATCTTGTATGATTAATTTTTTTTGTTTAATTAGTGATAACATTTCGTTTTCATGAATTGTATATGGAATATATTCTTTTGTTATGCGTTAATTGCACTATTGTATGATGCCTAGCTGAAAGTGTTTATTTTCATATATAATCATCATATATATGCGATATAGTTCATACATTTCTTTGACTAACTATTTATTCAAAGAAATTATCTTTACACGTTATAATCTATGTTTAATGTGTGAATGATCTTTATTATCACATGTCAAATAGATATCTTTTTAGATCACATATCACACAGAATACCTGGGTTTATGTTAGATAAAATTAGCTATATATTTGCATGATAGAATAGTCTATTTAGTTATCATTATTCTTATTGCAATCGCTTGAAAACCACCCACTCTCATTTTAAAACCCACATTGTGAAACTGGTCCCATCATCCCAAGTCGGAGCCACCACATCAAATAAAAAAGGAGTTGTCTTTAAGGTCCGGACAAGGTGGTTATCCCCCATGTTAGAGCAACAAAAAATTGAGGCTTCAACACCACAAATGGGCAAGGGTATTCCTATTTAGATGAATTATATTTCTTCACAGGGATAACTCAACCTCTTCTAAGGCTTAGAATAGACTTGTGTTTTCTCCTTCTCTAGCTTAACTATATTTGAGGTTGACAGTGAGTGTATGATTGGTTACATGTTGTTATATGTCGCTTACATGTATCATTTTGCACTCTTGGTTACATTCTTGTATTCTTGGTTACATGTATCATTCTTGTAAGTTTGGTTACAAGTATCGTTAGTTTATACTTGATTACATGTGTTTATGCATGTGTATGTTTGGTTAGGCATTACTTGTGCATGTTAATGTTTGCATGAGGTCAAGTGCACAACAATGTAGTTGTTGTTGTCATGCATGAGGTCATGGTATGTGTAATTGAAATGGTCATGCATTAATGACTGAATGCTAGCTAGAATTATTCTTATGTGTTGATGCACGTATTTTTATATGTCTATATGTTGTTGTGATTATGTTATACATGTATCATGCTGATTTGATGATCTTGCACATGAGACATCCTCCCTAAGCTATGTTAAGGTATGTTGATTTATTGTGAATTGGTTTAGTTGAACTAGTATGCCTTGCAGGAAAGAGATCAAATGGCTAGCAATATGGTAGACTACAAGGACTCTCCCTATGAACTAGATGAGCAACATGGTGTTCGGCACTCTTCTGATTTGGTAGACACATTGAGAAGCTTGAAGGAAGAAATAAGGAGTTGTAAGGTAGACAATGACCAGATCATACAGGCACAAGAGAAACAAGCAGAGGTAAATGCTATGCTTCTTCATAGTTTGTTAGAATTGTAGCGATAAGGGCCACTTTGGATCATCCATGGACAGGAGGAAAAAACTAATGGGGCATATGGAAGTAGGTCTCATGGTGGTTACAGATCTGATAGAGATGACACTATTAGAGATGGAAAGTTGTTGGATACTTCAGATAGGAGAGGTGATGGATACAGGTACTATTCTAGTTTTGGTTCTAACATGCATCATGATCGTCATCGTTATCATCCTTATAGGAGGAGTGATAGGGGAGACTTTCCATATCAGTTTGAGAAAGAAAAGCCACCTACTTTTATGGAGATGTGAAGAAGCCAAAAGATACAGAGGCTTGGATATTGGGGATGAACAAATTATTTGAGTTACATAATTACATAGATATCATGAAGGCCAGAGTAGTTATCTTAGCTTGAAAGGTAAAGAAGACATTTGGTGGGAAGATATAAAGTGAGTCATAGATATCAGTACTAATGACTTGAGTTTTCATGAGTTCAATAGCCTTTTCAGGAATAAATACTTGTTAGAAAGGTACTACGATAGTAAGGCCAAACAGTTCTATGAGCTAAAGATGGGATCAATAACATACGAAGAGTGCATGACCAAATTTCTGGGGCTATTGAGGTATGTACCATATATTAAAAATGAGAAGGATTAACTTCAATGATTTGTCAGTGGATTTCCATTAGCATTTAGAGATCGGATTGAGTATGATGAGCCTCGGTCACTTAAGGAAGTTATTGGGAAATTGAAGCATTGATATGAATAGTAAAAGCATAAGAATGAATCTCAGTGAGGATGGTAGGAAAAGACAAAGGTAAAGGTAAATGGTAGCCAAAAAGAACAAGGCCTCAGAATGTAGATGAGAAAGAAAATGTGGCACCACAAAGGAGGTTCAATGCAGTTAGACAAGGACATGGGTCACAGCAGCAGAAACATAGATGTGAGGGTACTGGTTGGTTCTAGCATTGGACATGTAAAAAGGAGCACCTTAAGAGAGATTTTCCACATAATCAAGGTGGTAGGCCTCATATATATAGTGCACAAAAGGCACAGAATTTTGGGGATTTTGGTCATAGCATTCCTCATATTTATGCAGCATTGGATAACAAACATGAAGATCATCAGGCATTTATCATTAAGATGGACGATAAGCTTTGTGATCAAGTTATTTCTATTTTGATTGACTCTGGATCTAATTATAGCTATGTTAGTCCTGACTTCGTGGATAAGTGTAGTTTGAGTAAGGAATTACATGGAGAATATTAGTTAGTGCAGTTGGCTACAGGTACAAAGAAGCAAGTTCATCATTGTGTAAGAGCTTGTGCATTTTATTTGTATGGTATGCCTACCAAAACACATTTGAATGTATTACCGTTGGTCGTACAGTATGTTGTTGGGCATGGATTGGTTGTATCTTCATAGAACCAAGGTAGATTTTTATGACAAATCCATTGAGTGTGTTGATGACATTGGGGAACCAAGAGTCTTACATAGAAAGAAGAAGGTCACATCGGTTAGGATGATGACAGCTATGCAAACAAAGCGTAGTCACAGGAAAGGTTGTATTTTATTTGCAATGCAATTTCTAGTGACAAGGGTAAGGAAGTTGAGGATGCAGATGTTTTGAGAAGGTACCAAGTTCTACAACAACTTTAGGATGTATTTCTTGAGGATATTTCAGAGTTTCCACCTCACACCGAAGTATAATTTTCTATTGAGTTAGTGCTAGGGGTAGCTCCAACATCAAAAGCACCTTATAGGATGAGCACACCTAAGTTGGTTGATTTGAAGTTGTAGTTAAAGGAAATTCTGGACAAAGGATACATTAGACCAAGTGTATCACCTTGGGGCGCACCAGTATTGTTTGTGAAGAAGAAAGATGGTACTCTTAGATTGTGCATTGAATACATATAGTTGAACAAAGTGATTATTAAGAATAGGTACCCATTACCGAGGATTGATGACTTTTTTGATCAGTTGAAGGGAGCAGCAGTATTCTCGAAGATCGACTTGAGATCTGGATATCATCAGGTACGCATAAAAGAGGTAGACATTATAGGACAACTTTCTCGACTAAGTATGGGAATTATGAGTTTGTTGTAGTTCCATTCAGTTTAACTAATGCTCTAGCTACATTTATGTGCTTGATGAATAGTTTGTTGCTTCCGTATTTGGATAAGTTTGTTATTGTGTTCATTTATGGTATATTCGCATATTCTAAAAATGAGGAAGAGAATGTCGAACATTTAGTAGCATTGTTGAGGTTGTTGAGATAACATCAGTTGTATGCTAAAATCAGCAAGTGCAGTTTCTTTCAAACTGAGGTGCACTACTTGGGACATGTTGTTTCCAAGGAGGGCATTGTAGTAGATCCAGAAAAGATAAGAGCCATCATGGAGTGGGTAGCTCCTAAGAATTTAGATGAGGTGAGATCTTTCATGGGGTTGGCAAGCTATTATAGGAGGTTCATCAGGAACTTCTCATAGGTTTCTTATCCTATCACGTCATTTCAAAGGAAGAGTAAGAAGTTTGAATGGACGAAGGAGTGTGAGGCCAGTTTTGAGTAGCTGAAGCAGTTTTTGACACATTCTCTAGTGTTAAAGATTGCAAATCTAGACAAGGAGTTTGTAGTATGCACAAATTCTTGCAAGAGAGGACTTGGTAGGCTCCTTATGTAGGATGGATAGGTGGTATGCTATGAGTCACGAAAACTAAATGAGCATGAGCAGAACTACCCAACACATGATTTGGAGTTAGCATCGATCATACATGCATTGAAGATGTGGAGGCATTATCTTCTTGGAAGGAGGTTTGTACTGATGATCGATCATACTGGGTTGAGATATTTGTTTGACAAGTTGAATCTGAACGCCAGGCAAGCTAGATGGTTGGCCATGATTAGTGAGTTTGACTTTGAGATCAGATATGTCAAAGGTAAAGAGAACCGAGTGGCAGATGCTCTTAGCAGGAAGATACAGGTAAACCATTTAACAACTATGAGCTCCTATGGGACAAACTTACAGGATAGGATCTTGCAGGCAGGTAAGCAGGATGTCAGATATATGGAGATTATGCACAAGTTGTAGCAGGATACTAGTACAGGTATAGGTGATGGTATAGGTAGTGGTACAAATACAAGTAGTGGCACTGGTACAAGTGTAGGTGCATAAGATGTGGACTATTTCCTTATAATAGATGGACTGGTTAGATTCAAAGACAATATTTATGTTCCAAAAAGCAGTGAGCTCAAGAAGGTGATCTTGAGAGAGTTTCATGTGAAACCATATTTGGGTCACCCAGGTTATCAGAAGACACTGACAACAGTGAACAGATTTTGTTATTGGTCGAACCTAAAGAGGAATGTAGTAGAGTTTGTGGCTTGGTGTTTTGATTGTCAGTGTGTGGAGGTAGAGTGTAAACATCCAGTTGGATTGCTACAGTTGATCACAATTTCGGAATGGAAATGAGAGGTCATTTCGATGTACTTCATCATATGGTTTCCAAGGATAGTGAGATAACATCATTCCATCATGGTTGTTGTGGACACGTTGACAAAGGTTGCACATTTCATTTTGGTGAAGTTTACATTCTTAGCTAGTGATGTAGCACAGGAATTCATTAGAGATGTGGTCAGATTGAATGGTGTTCCAAAGAATACTATGTCGAACAAGGATGAAAAGTTCACTTTCAAGTTCTGGAAGGAATTATTTGCAGGTTTGGGCACATACTTGGCCTTTAATACCGTTTATCATCCACAAACAAATGGACAGACGGAGAGGGTCAACAGGATATTGGAGGACACGTTAAGGATGTATGTGATGCATCAACAATGGAAGTGGGAGGAGTATCTTCCCTTGGTTGAGTTTGCATACAATAATGGTTATCAGGAGTCATTGAGGATGAGTCCTTTCAAGGCATTGTATGGGCAAAGTTGCAATACTCCCATTCCAGTTAAAAGGGTGTTGATTGGACTCAATATGTTGGCAAACATGGAACATGAGATGTAGGTTATAAAGAAGAATTTAAAGGTAGCACAAGATAGCTAGAAGAGCTAAGAAAATTAAAACAGGTTGTTCAAGGAGTTCGAGGTTGGGGAATAGATGTACTTGCGGATTGGATCATGTGCCAAGATGACACCATGGTTTTGTGGACCATTTAGTATTATTGAGAGGATTGGGCCAGTAGCCTATCGACTTGCACTACCTCCAACAGTGAAATTCCATGATGTTTTCCATGTTTCATTGCTTAAGAAGTATGTTAAAGATGTTGATCATGTGATTGATTGGTATGTATTACAGGTGGAACTAGATGGAGAATTTCAGCCGAAGCCTTAATCTGTATTGCAGAAAAAGGTGTTCATGCTCAAGAACTGAGTAATTGAGCAAGTTAAAGTGCAGTGCAAGCACTTTGGGCATGATGAAGCTACATGGGAGATGGCAGATCAAATGTGGGCTATGTATCCTTCCTTGTTTGCCAGTTGAGGTAAAGCAGTTTTGGTATGCTGTTTTGGTATATGTCTTTGGTATATGTTTGGTGCGTTTTTGGTATATATACATATGTATATGTATGTAAATGCCGCAATGAACTATGTTATAAAGCTCCAATAATAGGTATGGGTTTGATGTCATTATGTTTTCATGTTGTTATGTTGTCATGATGGTTTGCTTTTCAGCACAATGATCATTGTAAATATTGCATCGAGCTATATTATAAAGCTCCATGAGTACTATGTCTTCTTTCCAGTGATTTTGCTTAAGTATATGTGTGATGGAACACCGAGGATGATGTCCCCAAAGGGGGAGGGTTCTGTAACAAGCCCTGGTGAAAATTCCATGTAATAAAAGTTAATAAAGGGAAAAATAATAACCACGGTTGATGGGACACTTATTCCAAGTTGAATGTTGGGTAAGACATCCTAGTGTGTGTGTTCATTTGGTTATTAATTACTAAGGAAATTGGCAAAGGCAATGGCTAAGGCTTTAGAAAGACAAAATGGAATTTTTGGCACATTTATTTATGAATATAATGGAAATTAGGAGAAAAAGGAGGTGAAAGGTCACATGTTGCATGTGAGGATAAAAATGAAGGAAAATAATGGAAATTGAAGAAAATAGAGGCCTCATTAATAAAAAGGCTTATGAGGATCAGTTGGTAACCTTTTTTCAATTTATTTTTGGAGATCTCTCATTATTCTCTCTCTCTCTCTGTCACTCTTGGACACTTAGAGTTTTCTTGGAGGATTTTGGCATTGGATCAGGAAAGGCAAAGAAGGTAAGAGGAAGCAAAGATCAAGAAGGGAAAGGAAAGATCAAGCAAATACAACAAGATTCTTTATAGGTATCGATTTTCATGTGTATTTTACTTGCTAGATTTGGCATGCATGGTATCACATGTGGTTCTTTTTCTGTTATGGCATGAGTTTTTCCAGGTGTAATAGCATTTTCAGCCTTAATGAAAGGTTATTTCTCTTTGTATTTATATGATTATTATACTGATTTATATGTTCATCATATGGTTGTGATGTCATTGGTATTTCTGTTGTTATTATGCTAGTTATATATGTGTTTTATGACAGTGGCCATGTATGGCTTTCATCATGTTTTTACTTATAAATGAATGGACAATGTATCTATGGCCTAATAGATGATAATGTAGCAAATGGTATGAGGGAACAATGGTTCTTAGCGATTCTCCAATAAGTATGAGATCCCTATGCTTAAATCTATTGTTTATACCTATAGATTACCTATTTGTGATATGTTCAATGAAATGTCTGTCATGGCTAGTAGGGGTTTGGTTAAGGGCTTGTTCAAGTACTTTCTTTAGCATAATTGTTTCCCTTATATTTTATTGTTCAAAAGATGTCATGCAATTATGGTCAGTGACTTGGGCCTGATCCTAGAAATGTGGCTTAAATCCTAGGGATATTGACACAAAAATGGAAAAAATAACCCCTGGACTCTAGCATGCCTATAGCATGGGAGCGTCCAAGTCCTCCTAGATGCTGATAGGCCTATGATCCAGGTAGATATTGGTGGCCACCCACTTATTCCACCTAGACCCCCCAGTTAGTTTAATTTGTTTCCTTTCTCATTTCATCATTTACTATTTTTAGTTTTTTTGGTCCTAAACTTTTGGAGCAATTTTGACCCCATAAACAATGTTTTTTTGGGGTTCATGGTTGGCCCATGGCCATAGGGAGAGGCCTATGGTGAAAGCTATAGTAATCGGCAAGACCTTTCCAACAAGGTATCGTATGCACCAAACAAGATAATATGACCAAGGTATGACCTCGAGAAGTTGGTTGCCCTACTAACCCCAACGGGGCCCACAAACTCTTGATGTTACATCTCCTGGGGTTAGGGTTTTGATTGTTTATGGTTTTCTCATGTTTTTCAATAATAAATTGGCCCTGTAGACTCATTGTAACATAGTTCAGAGGCATGTAGATGCCACATCGCTTCTCAGGGATAAGCTACCATCACCCGAGCTATCTTATTTCCATTATGTTTGTAAGCATAGTTCAATATTTTTCTATTAATGAAATGAATTTTTTTTCTGTTACAACTCTGTGTTTATGATTATATCTATAATTTGTTGCATTTCGGTTTAAGTTTGTATCATTGGTATCATAGCGGTCTTCTCTTTCTTTATTTTTCTTTGCATGTCCCCAACGAGGTCAGGGTATAAGGTGTTATGGCTTGATATGGTTGAACCATTGCAAGATCAGCCTCACAAAACCGAGGATCTCCCATGGTGGAAGAAAATAAAGACAAGGGAGTAGGAGATCCTTTCAAAATGTTGCTTGATGAAGACATCAAGTGATAGAGGAATGTGATGATGGATAACTTTGCCTAGATCCTTCGACAACTACCCACTGGTGATGCATCTTCATCCAACAACCACTTTGGAGGCGCCACTCATTTTAACGTACAAGTTAACTTTGATATTCTCATATTCGAAGGCCTGATAGATGTAGATTCCATAGATAAATGGTTAAATTTGTTGGAAGGATATTTTTCAGTTCATGACTTTTCCAATTGGGAAAATATTATTTTTCACTTCTCAAAGCCACCCCACACGTCAAGGACTAGTGGGAAACCTACTGTGAACAAAAGGACAAGAGTGAAACCTCGTTGTTTTCATCCACACCCACTTAGAATTATTTCTAAGACACCATCAAGGAACAATATTACCCTATCGGGAGCTATGAAGACAAATACATAAAGAGGACCACAATACGGCAAGGAAGGGACCAAGATGTGCCAGAGTTCACAAATATTTTCCATACCCATCGCATGAAGCTGGGTATCAAGGATACTGAGTGGAATTTGGTGCTCATGTACCGCGGATGTCTACACAAGTACATCCAAGACGATATGGAGTTTCTGGACATTTTCTCACTTAGCACGGCATATCGGTACACTGTCAAGATTAAGTAGAAGTTTAAACAGAAGAAGCGAGATTTTGGATTTGCAAATCCAAAGCAAGGAAAAGGTGCCCCCAAACCACAGAACAGAGGACCAAACCAAGGTAGGGCTACCATTAGGGGAATTTTGAGGTCTAAAATGGGCCTCCTAAGGAAATTATAAAATACTAATGGCAATAATAAAATAAGATTAGATTACATCATCAAAGTTTAGAGGGAAAAAAAGAAAAAACTATTTTTTCAACTCGTATTTTTAACTTATCTCCCTATGGGTTTACTTAAATTTTGAGTGGAAACACTCGTTGGACGCAAAATTTGATTCTTCATCCAACATGTACCCATGTTGAATACTTTCAATAAACCCTGCTACATGAAAAATGAGAAATGCATGAAAAACGTGATTGCAATCACATTTTTTCATGTATTTCTCATTTTTCATATAGCAGGGTCCATCAAAAGTATGCAAGATGGGTACTCCTTCGATGAGGAGTTAAATTTTTCATACAATGAGCACTCCCTCTTAAAATTTGAGTAAAACTTTAGGGAGATAAGTTGAAAATACGAGTTGAAAAAGTAATTTTATTATTTTATTATTATTTAATATTTTTACTTTTTTACTCCAAAAATGGTGAATCACCCCCCATGGTTGACATCATCTTCTTGAATTCTATTGGTTCTTATAAAGTTTGATTTGGTTGTACATTTTTCTTAGGAGGCCCATTTTAGGCCTCAAAATTCCCCTAATGTCGGGATAGCCCGCCGAAGCCGCAAGCAAAGAACAACACCATGAAGATGATGAGGTAAACAAAAAAATGGTGTGAGTTCCATAAGAGCTCCACTCACAATACAAGTGAGTGTTGGGCTAAGAAGTCACTAGTGGTTGAGCTAAAGGCTTCCGAATCAAATGCATGTTCCAACTCTGAATCAAAACTTGATAAGGGAATTGAAAAAGGAAATAATATCATGGATGCGAAGCCCAGTGCCATTGTGGCCACCACCAAGATCCAGAAGATTGATTCTAAAGATCTAGAGGAGGGGGAACGCCTCTTCCACTCACAAATGTGGGTGAAGGGCTCTCTATTGCAATTCATTATTGACAATGGGTGCCAAAAGAACCTAATTTCAGTAGAGGTCATGAAGCAGCTGGGCCTAAAGACTACAATACGTCCACAACCATACACCATTAGGTGGCTCACCAAGGGCGACATATTTGCGTCAGCTAGTAGTGTCGCTTTCCCTACAACATCAATCCCTTCATAGATGAGGTACTGTGTGACTTTGCTCCTCTTGAATTTGTGGTGTATTGTTGTGTATTGTTAATACAACCATACTTATGGAAGCGACATGTTGTATATGAGTCTAGACCTCGCTCTGTGATTATTAATTTTGCTAATAAATTGTACAGGATACTGGAGGTAGCCCCGCCTATTGCCATCTCTTTGATCACTGCAAAGCAATGTAGTAAGATCATTTTCCAGACCAAGAAATTTGCTTTCCTTATGATTTTCCCATAGGGAAAGAATAAGGTTGTGGCCATGGCTTATAGGCAGGGCTCCTATGCACAGCAACAACATATGGACAAGGTCATGGAGGAGTATAGGGATATTTTTTCCTCACCCATAGGGGTACCTCTGCACTGTCAGGTTAAGCACTCCATCGATCTAACCCTGGGTGTGTCGTTGCCCAATGGATTAGTCTATCGAATCTCTATTACAGAGAACGATGATATTAAGAGGCAGATTCAAGAACTATTGCAGAAAGGGCACATCAGGCCAAGCTCATCACCTTGTGGGAGCTTGATTGTATTGGTATAGAAAAAGGATGGGACCTGGAGGCTCTGTATTGACTATCATGCATTGAACAAGATCACTGTCTGGAATAGGTACCCAATCCCACGGATTGATGACCTTATGGACCAACTCAAAGGGGCCAAATATTTCAGCAATATTGACTTGAAGTTAGGTAATCACCAGGTTCCTATCGAACCCTCCGATGTGTGGAAGATTGCCTTCAAATCCAAGGAGGGACTTTTCGAATGGTTGGTCATGTTGTTTGGATTAATGAATGCCCCTACAACCTTCATGAGACTAATGGATGACCAATGCATTCATGGTGGTGTACATAGATGACATATGGATCTTTAGCTAGAGTTTGGAAGAGCATTTCCTCCATATTTGGTAGGTCCTTCAAACCCTGCGACAACACAAGCTGTGTGATAACTTGGACAAATGCGCCTTTGGACTAACCCAGGTTCAATATCTAGGATACATCATTGATGAGAAGGGTGCACATGTGGACCCATCCAAGATACAAGTCATTCGGGATTGGCTAGCCCCAACCACTCTAACAGAGCTCCACATCTTTTTGGGTATTTCCAATTTCTACTGTAGGTTCATGTTGGGGTTCTCTCATATCAATTGGCCTTTAAGTCAAGTCACCAAGGGTGGAGTGAAAGCAAATTATTTTTGGTCGGAAACCCAACAAAAAACGTTCTTTGAGTTTAATAATCACCTCTGTTATGCACCATTGCTCACATTACCAGACCTACAACAACCATTTGAGATTGAGACAGATGCCTTTGACTATGCTATTGTTGTGGTTCTTACTCAACATGAGCATGCCATGGCTTACCACAGTGACACACTTTCAGACTCAATATAAAAGTACCCCACTTACGACAAAGAAATGTATTCCATTTTGCATGCTTGCCTTCAATGGAAGCATTACATTCTAGGGAAGGAAATGGTCATACACACAGACCACTGACCTCTACAGTTCATACAGACACAAGGGAAGTTGCAGAATGATCGCCATTAGAAATGGTCCACCTATATGCAACAGTTCCATTTCAACATTAAGTATAATAAGGGAAGCACCAATAATGTCGTTGATTGCCTCAGTCGGCCACCGTTCATGGCGTTGATCATTGTGCTCGACTCCTGTGGGCACGAGACATCAGGGTGGCCACATATTTACAAGAGTGATCCAGAATTCGGCAACATATACCAAACACTCCTGGAAGGAAAGAAAGTTCCAAATTTTCACTTTCAAGATGCACTGTTATGCCACCTGGGACACATCTGTATTCCTTCAAGTGAGTGTGAAAAGATGATTTGGGAGGTGCACTACAGTTGGGTCGATGGACATTTCGGAGTAGAGGAAACAATGGCGATATTGTAGAAGTATTTTTATTCGCCAAAACTTCGTCAAGATGTTGGGAAGTACATTAGATCCTGCACCGCTTGCGCCATTGCCAAACTAACCATCAAGAAGCAAGGCTTGTATACCCCTCTACCTACTCCTAGCTGGCCTTGGGAATCTATCTCCATGGATTACATGTCGGGCCTTCCTTCTACTAAGCATGGCAACGATTGTGTTTTTGTGGTCATTAATAGATTCTCTAAGATGGCCATCATGGCGGCCTACAAGAAGAGTATCATTGTAGAGGCCAAAAATAATCTCTTCTTTGAGCAAGTGTGGGTACACTTTAGGATCCCACAGTCCATTTTCTTAGATCGGGATAGCAAATTCCTGAATGCATTTTGGTCAAGTCTCTAGTCAATGCTGGATACAAAACTTACTAATTCCACGACTTTCCATCCTCAAACTGATGGCCAAACAAAGGTTGACAACAAGATGATTGTACACATTATGCACATGTACAACTCAAAGCATCCACACATGTGGGATGAAAGTATCCACTATGTCCAACACAACTACAATAGATCTCTCCACATCTCAGCATGACACATCCCCTTTCAGGTAGGGCTGGGATTTCAGCCATTATGCCCCATTGATGTGGCCATACCATTTGCAGCCACTTAGGTAGATTCGGCTCATGTTCAATCCAAAGCTGAAAGGGTTAAAAGCTTCATTGAGCACATTCAACACATCTGCCAACAAGTCCATGATATATTGCACAGAGCCAATGCTAAGTACAAGCAACACCATGACAAACATCGAGTGTCGCATAAGTTCCAGGTGGGCGACAAAGTTTGGCTACATTTGCAGAAGGAGTGCCTTGTTGGACCCCACCGCAAGCCTAATCCACTTTAATATGGGCCATACACCATCACCAAGGTTGTCGATGACAATGCCTTCGAGCTCAGCATCCCATCGTTCCTTGGTCTACACCTAGTGTTCAATGTAGATCGCCTTCGGCCATACTTTCCACCATTGTTGGACACATCTGACATTGCAGAACAACTCACACCATCATAGCTCAACCCGGACTGCATGGAACTAATAAGATAATTTACACACAGGTCAAGAACACTCACCAATAGAGGATATAGTTATTTCAAGTTGTCAAAGTAGGCCAACTCCTTCACCAGGGCAAGTGGTTCACTAGGGACCAGGTTCAACAGAAATTTCCTCACCTCATGGAGGCTCTGCATGTAATGGGGACCATTGCTTCCTAAGGGGGAAGGAATGATCCAGGTAGATATTGGTGGCCACCCACCTATTCCACTTAGACCTCCAATCAGTTTCATTTGTTTCCTTGTTCATTTCAGCATTTACTATTTTTAGCAGTTTTTTGGGTCTTGAACTTCCGAAGCAGTTTTGACCCCCTAAACGACATTTTTTTGGAGTCCACCGCAAGCCCATAGCCATAGGCAAAGGAATATAGCGAAACCTATAGTACTCGGTGAGACCTTTCCAAAAAGGTATCGTACGCGCCAAAATAGAGATAATATGACCAAGTTACGACCCCGGGAAGTTGGTTGCCCAACTAACCCCAACGGGGCCCACAAACTCTTAGTGTTACATCTCTTGGGTTAGGGTTTTAGTTGTTTATGGTTTTCTCATGTTTTCCAATAATAAATAGGCCCTTGAGCCTCATTGTAACACATTTTAGAGGCATGTATCCGCCACATCTCTTCTCAGAGATAAGCTACCATCGCTCGAGCTATCTTATTTCCATTATGTTTATAAGCATAGTTCAATATTTTTCTATTAATGAAATGAAGTGTTTTTTTATTGCATATCTGTGTTTATGATTATATCTGTAAGCTGTTGCGTTCCTGTTTAAGTTTGGATCAGCCTATGTCATGAGAGCATCCAGAGGTCAAGTGATCAAAAAATTTAGTGGGACCTAGGGGAAATATGCCTGAAGTGTTGGGATGGTTCTCAGGGGTCCTGAAGCTAACGTGGAAGATTTGTATGTTGTGTTTCCATCGATTCCATTTCCTTAAGGTCACATAGGAGGTTGAATCTGATTGTAGTAGCCTCTCGTCGCATGTTTACCCTAGTTGGTCAGTTACTTGGGTAGGTTTAGGAGGAGGGTGTTACATCAAAAGTGGTGATTGACTGGTTCACTTTGAAATCCACATGCCACACACACACTCCCAGAAGTTTATTGGATGAAGTGATTCTGCTTAAATCTCGTTTTGATGTCATATCTTGTCACCATATTTACAGGGAGTGGAACCATATTGCAAATCAACTATCCAAAGAGGGTGAGCAATGGACGTTTGGTACTTGGCAGGTGACAGAGGTGGTTGACACTGATCATTACCAATATTATCATCGACCTTTCTCTAAGAATAACCAGGCGCCCAAGGATATTCAAGAATGACATTGGTTTTTTTTTATCACTTTTGGCACATCAGAGATACTTTTTTTTAGATATATCACATCTATCATCTTCAACACTTTACAGTTTTTTGTTTTCTATCATATTTATTACAGTTGTATTTTCATATATATAAACTTTTCAGATGACTCTGGACAATAGCGGCTGATATGGTTAGATCAACAAATTTGTCTTTGATGACTATGAACGATACAACATCTGATTTTCATCTTTTTTTAAATAAAAATTACAATTTTTCCTGGGGGAAAAATAGTTAGACTAATTAGTTAATTTATGTTACTTCATTTCATTTTTCTTGATTATGATATCAATATACTATCATAATCCCTTTCTTCCTAAGTCATCTAGAATTAACGAATTCAATAATTAAATTCCCATTCATCCTTTCACATTTAACTTAAGTATTTCATTATTTATATTGAATTCCAATTATCTTTCTGTTTTGTCAATATTGAAGGTTTCAAGTCATTTTTTCTCTTCAAGAATTACTTCGTGTAATTCCAAGGGTGCCACAACACTTTCCATTCAAGTATTTGTGACTAGTTTTGAGAAGCATCATTGCAATGATATAGAAAACCATTAAATCCAATGTTTTCTTTATTATGAGACTAATGATGAATGAATGTTAATGTATCCACCTTAATTATTATTTATACCTTGTGAGTGACCAAGTATATGTCCATCCTCATGGCATCATGCACTTTCCAACCCAACGCATGGCTTGATTGCTAGTAGGTGAGATAAGAGATTTTGTTCCACCCTACAAGCAAGATCCAAATTGCTCCATATAACCCCATTACACATAATTAAGTCATTCAACAAATTTATACCTTATTTCTGTATCCACTATATATATCATAAGTGTTATGTAAACATATTTATTATTGATAATTCAAATTCATTAATAAAATTAATCATTAATGAAACCAAAATCCTACTCAATTTTATGCATATATATCATCATGGTCCTTTACGCATATATGTCATCATGGTACTTTACCACACTTACAAAATTATCAATAACATTAAAAACTTATTACTAACATTTGATCCTGAAAGATTAAACATCATAAACTATATGCATTACAAGTTCTTCAATATAATAAATATCACATCTAATATCAAAACACACCAATATAATTTATCATGATAATAATAAGTATAACATGTATCATCATCACATGAAGAAAATATCTAAATCGTCGGTAGTGTCCTAAAAAAAAATAATGTGACCATCATAATATCGTCTCAAAATTAAATTGAAATGTCTATCTTAATATCAAAATAGGATGAGGCACTAACATGTTGCAATTTTTAAGGAAATTGAAGTGTATTTGAATCCAATATGTTACATTTTTTCATGTTATTTATTTGTTTTATGAAATTTTTGCTTGGGGTATGGAGATAATGATGAACACAAAATAATATCTATCTTAAAAGAGAAGAATATTTTAATAAAAAAAAAAAAAAAAAGGTTAAAAAGTTTTAAATTTTGGAATTGGGAAAAAATTCTGAATTAAAAGAAATTTTTGTATCAGGAGTTTAAATTAATTTAAATAATATGTTTAAATTAGTCTTATTTCAGCAACTTATATTTTTAATTGTTTATCTTTTATATTCCTTCATTAATTGGAATATTATATTATTTCACACTATTGATATATTATATTATTTCACACTATTGATGATAATGAGAGAGATTGGGAAGAATAGAGGAGATTGACATCTCTTTAACTTATATATCATTATTGTATTCTAAAGTTGGTAATTTTTTTATTATTAAAATTATGTGTATTTATTATGATTTAACAGATCTAGGAAAATGAAAGTTTAGAAGCTCAGGAGGAAATTTGCAATAGTTTAATCAACTTTTAATTAATCTATTTTTTTCGAATCTAGTTTTCTTAGATTGATACTTATGGGATTAGGGGGATTTTAAAATCTAGTTTTTTTAGATTGATACTTATGGGATTAGGGGGATTTTAACTTGTGACTTATTATTATAGGGAGTATTTTAACATGATAATTTAAAATTTTTTAAATTTAATTTCAAATTTATTTATTTTTTATATGTAATTTTTTTCATAACATATTGCATAAATTATTTATAAAAAATATTACATGATATTTTTATGATTTATTTTAATTTTATTATTGTGTTTATATTTAGATGAACTTTTTCATTTTATGATAATTAATTGAATTTTAGTATGTTTATTTTCTAATTTTATTTATTGATGTATGATTTTTTTTTGTTGTTGTAAACTTTTATACTTTTATATATTTATATATATGTGTTATTTTTTATTTTTTTAAATGATTAATATGTTGTAAAGTATATTAAAATAGATGTATAATAATTATTAATATTTAAGTATTATAAAATTGATAATTATAAAAAAATAATAATTAAATTTATAGATGATTGTAATTATAGTAGTAATTAAATTAATAATATACAATTTGAGTGGGTTTGATGGTTAAGAATAAGTGTTTTTCTTTAAGAGATTGTAAGTTCAAATTTAGAGGGAGTAGAGTACATGTATGACTATGTATAATGTTAAATCTATTTTAGATTTTACAAGGTGTAAAATAGACGATTATGAGGTGTATTGTTAGGGTACTATGTGATGTGAAGGTCATCGGTTCGAAACCTCATGCACAAAAATCTAACCATATTAAAAGTTGGTATAGCCTAGAATGAGTGCGATCCCTAAGTGATTTTAAAAACTTAAATTACTCTGAATAACGATTTCTTAAACCAAATATTAAACATATAGTCATCTCAAAACACAACTTAACAAATAAAAAAATACTTATAACGATTTCTTAAAACATATAGTCATCTCGAAACACAACTTAACAAATAAAAAAATACTTAAATTAACAATAAAAATTGTACTTTGATTAGATTTTGTTATTTATTTAACTATACAACTCTACATTTATTTAAATAAATAAATAAATTTTTTATTAATTTCCATTTTTTTTATATTTTTATTTTATCTTTTATATAAAACTAAATCTTATATTATATAGGATGGACTAATAGAAAGTGTAATAATGGATCTTCTCACTTAAAAGTTCTTTTATAAGTTTTTTAACCAAACAAAACTATTTATACGGTGATATATAAGTTTATATATATATATATAAAATTAAAATGGAATAGAAGGGCCCTTATACCATATTTAATAAATAGGAGGAAAATAATGTAATTTTTAAAACGCGGCCAAAACATATTCTACTTTCCTGCCCTTTTTCATGATATGATACATAAGAAAAATGGTATTTACATGATAATCTCATGATTTATTTTAGTTTAATTATTGTGTTTATATTTAAATGACTTTTTTTTATAATATGAAATTTATTAAATGTTAATATGCTCATTTATTGATGTATGGCTTCTTCTTTTTTTAATTCTTTATATTTATTTTATATATATATATATATATATGAGTTATTTATTTATTTATTTTTAATGATTAACACGTTATAAAGTAGGTTAAAATAGATGGATAATAATTATTAATATTTAAATATTGTAAAGTTGATGATTATAAAAAAATAATAATTAGATTAATATATGATTGTAAATATAATAATAATTAAATTAACAATATATTATTTGAGTAAGTGTAATGGTTAAGAGCATGTGTTTTTTTTAAATTATAGGTTCAAATCTAAGAGTAGTAGAGTATGTATGCCTATGTATAGTGTTAAATTTATTTTAAAGTCCATGGGGTGTACAATAGACGGGGATAGGGTGTATTGTTAGGGTACTATGTGATGTGAAAGTTACTAGTTCAAAACCTCCTGCATAAAAATATAGTCACGTTAAGGGTTGGTATAGCCCAGGATGGGTGCGATACCTAGGTGATTTTGACATCTTTGATGCCTTTGGGTAATAATTCCTTAAGCCAAAAATTAAACATATAGTAATCTCAAAACTCACACAACATAGCAAACAAAAAAATTAAATTAACCATACAAATTATGTCTTTTAAAAACAATTGAAATATAATTTGTTTTAAGAAAAATTAGATTTTTATATTTATTTAACTATACAACTCCACATTTATCTAAATAAATAAATAATTATTTTTTTATTTCCATTATAACGTACTGTTTTATTTTATTTTTTTATATAAAACTAAATCTTATATTATACGTGGTGTACTAATAGAGAATGTAAATATTGGATCTTCTCACTTAAAAGATCTTTTGTAAGTGTTTTAACAAAATAAAGCTATTTATATTATTATAGCGTGATATATATGTTTGTAAACATCATGCAATAAATAAATTATTAATTTGTTTTTCATTTTATTTAACAGATAAGATGAAGATAAGGTAATGAAGAAACAACAAATCAGGTCTTTGTTCTTGCTTTTTTGGCAAGTGATATTTGGGATCTTTTTTTTGAGATATTTGATTTGTATCGATTTTTTTTCAGAGCTATTGAAAACTCTTTTGGATAGGTAGTTTTGTTGTACATTTAAAACCCAATTTTCTCTCAAGATTAACATCTTTTTTCTGGAACTTTTGGAAGGAGCACAATCTCATAATTTTTCGTATGTAATGTAGAGTTGTCCAAGTGTTAAAAGACGTGACTCGCTCAAATATTCGGGAAACTATTTTTGCTCTACCCTAGACCAAGGATGATTGGATAATAGAAGATCATGAGCACTCCATTCCGCAAAAGCTTGATTCAAATCCTTTGATGTGGTCAACTCATTGACCAAAACCTCATTCCTCAACCCTCTCTAAAGAGAACGTGTTCACCTTGCCACCTTCCTCTTTTCTCAAATTAATTTTTGATGGTGCCTCCAAAGGTAATCCTGGCTTGGCTGGAGGTGGAGGGATCTTTTGTGATGTCAACTCCCTACCTTACGAATATATGCATGATCCTGTGGGGTGGCTTCAAACAAGTTGGCAAAGCTCATGGTTCTCGAAAGAGGCCTTCAGGTTGCAGTTAGAGAAGGTTATAATCTCCTTCAAGTTCATGGAGACTCACATGTTGTGATTTGTTGTGTACAAATTTTGTTAGATGGTAAACCTCTTCATAAAATGGTGCACATTTGGCACCTTAAGGAGATGGTTTCTAATATTCAACAGTTACAAACTAAGTTTGATTATATGGTGGTTCATCACACACGGTGGGATGCAAACTGGGTGAGAGATGAGTTGGAAAACTTGGGCTGCCACGAACTGGATTACGCCGTGGACGAGGATTGGTCGAGTATTTCTGATAGAAATAATTTCCAAAATCTATATAGGTTGGTAGATGAAGATAAAATCATTACTGAGGGTAAAATCCTTGACGAGGTTTCTATTTAAGGATTTTAAGAAGAGTGATTTCCACATGATTACCATGCAGATGAAGCAAATGGAGGAGGAGTTGGTGCTTGTTAGGGGGTGTGCCACTTCTCACACATGTCAATCCACAGGCATCGCATGGCTTTTACTTATCTCATAAGGGAGGGTTAACCTAACCCATTCCTCTCATGATAAATGCTCGCCTAGGATAGAAGTACGGGAACATCAAGACATTCAGTTATATGCAGCAAATTATTGGATGTTGGTGGAGGGATTGGTTATCACAAGGATGGGGTATGACATATTTTACAATGAGCTCATTTATGGTTGCCTGTAACAGGTACAAAATGTGGGTTTTGTTGCCAGTGTTGAATCCGCCAACATTCAGGATATCTTCCCAATATGAAGTCCCATTAGACCTCACACCATTTGGAGTAGGATTCCCAATAGTGGGTGGTAATGTTATGCCTTGACTGCGAAAACATGCAGAGGGAAGTATGATAACTTTGGGTGAGAGAAAGTGTGTGACCCTGCGGAGAGTCAAGTGCGATGCATGAAGGTTCCAACACACAAAGGGAAGAGGAAGTGCGCCCCTTAGAAGCTTGTAATAGTACGCAGCTTGAAAGGAACACATGAGCAAAATGACATCACAAGCTAAGATGCAGAATAGTCCACAAGTTAAAGTGATGAGTTAATACAACAACACACATTCAACAAGATTCATACAAATGCAAATGAAATAGTTCATAAGCATAAGCATAAGTTAAATAACATACATTTCCAATACAACAAGAATAGTCCAACTATATTAACAACATATGCATGAAAGTATGTTGGCTATGGTTTTATTATTATAAGTGAAAGTTCCAACCATACATACACCCTTGATGACCACTAGCCCCATTAGTGGAACATTAGAGTCAAGAACACATGCTCCTTCATAGAAGTATACTCACTCTACACTACAGAGAAGCTAAGACTCTTTACAATACTCCCAAGCTCTTCTTAAGCCTAAGCCTAGCCAAAATATTAACTCCTAAAAGCCTCTTACATAAGTTATGAGGTTCTATTTATAACAAGGGGGGGACACTCTTAAACTCCCCTTTGTGACCTTTGGAATACCCTCATGACTCTTCAACTTCTTCACGAAATAACACATTATATTACATGATGACTTTTCATATTCCAATATTGACACTTGGAATTTCACTTACAACATAATTACAAATAATATTGCATTTTACACTTGCACCCATATAAGACAAAATATGGTAGAGACAACTTGATAGCCTAACAAGACACAACACTATGATGCTAGAGTTTGGGAGAAGTCTAGCTCATCAACCTCCACCTGTTGCTTCTCAGTCATGTATTAGTGCCAAGCTTGGTATAGTGTGATGGTGTCCCCAAACTTCTTAACGATGTATTATTGGAAGCAAACTCTAACCTCCATGGCATCCAGTTACACTGTCTTGGAACTTGTATCCAACTCATTCTGAAGCATGAGTAGCATTGTTCTGACTTTGACAAGACTGCTAATGAAATTCTGAATGTTTTGTGCGTTCATCTCCAAGTATTCCTTGTTGGAATTTTGTCTCAGCTGCTCCAAGTACTCTTTGACCTCCTGCTGGACTTGGTTCTTGGGTTTATCTTTAGTGAGGGAACCGACTGACGGGATCTAGTGTGTTCTCACCAAGACATCTAAAATAATGTACAACCGTACATATGTGGCTTGAATGCTTCCAATGAATGAGGTGAGATGCTTGTTGTTATGAATCAACATTCGAACCTTCACTTTCTCCAGCTCTACCTGTAGTTTCATTTTCTTCCCTAAGTTAAGCAGGGCCCCTTTGTTAGGCAATGGTAGCTTGTATGTTTTTGAGATTTTTAACAAACTCTTTTCTCTGCTATTGTAAGCCATGCAAATGGACAATTTCTTTATGTACAGTGACAAACCCATCATAGAGCTTCTGCATGGTTTCTCCAAATGTTGATACTTTAGCAAGTATCATTTCTCTCATCTCCCCCGATGTGGAAACTGCATTATGCTCTATTGCTTGCAGTTGTTCTACCACTTGCCTGGCAGCCTGCAAGTTTTGTGCCAGTTGCTCATTCTTGATCGTCAAATACTAAACATTTGATCTTATTGCTCCTGCATAGGCCAAGTTGGCTTCAGCAATGGAATTTGGATGCTTCCTGGTGTCTGACTCTATCACCCTTTCACTAATGAATGCAGGTGATCCTTGATCATCTGGAGAGTGATTTCTCCATGCTTTTATAATTCTCTTTTGAAACTCATTGAATGGTAGAATGTACACATCCATTTTCAGATCATCATTAAGGGAAACAAGATCCCCTTGCTCGCTCGGGGTTAGATCTGCTACTAGAGGTGGTGGAGACTGATGGACGACCTATGGTGCTCTCGGCATCATATCAACATCTTCATGTTGTGGCTTCTGTTCCATATCCATGTCTGTCACTTTATTTAATTTCTTAATCTGTTGAGAAAGATATCGATCATGCATCTGTTCACCTTCCTCCTCAACTGTTGGTTGTTCATGTTCCTATCCTTCAACCTGTATTGGCATTGTTTCCTCTGTCATCAAGCCTTTCCTGCGTTCCTCTTCTTGCTTCTGTTTCTCTTCTCTTTCCTTCCTTCTCAAATCTTTTTCTTCCTTCATATTCTTCTCTATCTCCTACAGCTTCACTTCTGCTTCCTACAACATCTTATTTTCTCTCTTCCTCTACTTTGTTCTTTGTATCCTCTGTTTCCTCTTCACTTCTATTGCCAAACCTACTTTCACGATAATGGGATATTTCTTTATCTTACAACTTTGCTCTCCCTCTAAACTGTCAACAATGTCTTGCATAGGATTGCCACCTTCTACTGCCATTGCTTCCAGAGTTGCTATTATCTATGGAGCAACCTTTGAAATCCTTACTAAACTAACTGACTCATAGAGTCTAGAAGAATTGTAGTAGTACCTCCAAGGATCCTCCTATGAACAATGAAATGCCTCGTCAATCCACATAAAGTGAACTCTTATACAATTCTCCTTGTAAATACTGTGAGGATCATATGAATTAAATTCCTTAGCTCCGAATTAAAATTTCACTATCTCCTTAGCCTCAACATCTATGACTTTCAAGTTCTTTGTCTCGTATAATCCAATCTGTAAAGGAAGAGTGGGCCATGGTTATTTCTTCTTCCTATGCAGCACTGCTGACAACCCTGTAGTGAGATGGTATGATACTTCTTGCATGATCAGTTTTTCAGTGGCATACCAAGGTAAGACATGCGGAGGCTTCTCTCTACCAAAAACTCTAATGAAGGTGCAACCCGATGAGGCATACATATCTGCAATGTCTAGTGTTTCCTCCATTGCTTCTCGTGACATGCAAGGTCGATCTTCTCTAAAGATAAGCTTGTACAACGAGATGATGAAGTGGTCAGTTAGCCACACCATTAATCCTCGATAACTGCATTCCAAAAGAAACTTACAATAAATATGCATGATCGGTTCTTGCGGTTTCCATTTCCATTTCATGACAAGGAACTGTTGTTGCGCACAGATTACATCCAGTAAGTATGCATACATATAGAAACTTTCTCGTTGACCCTTGGGCAGAGTCTGAGCCTATGCTACATGGGCCTTCAATTGTTAAGCCAATAGATATGACCAGTTGAATGACATCCCACATTCACCAACTATTCCAATAAGAATTCCCACCCTTCAGGAAATGTTTTAGTGCTCTCTTGACCATAGATTTTGCAAGCAAAGATAACCAAGAGTGGGTAAGCCTTCCTCAGGGACTTTGTCTTGTACACATGGGTGGGTGTTTTTAGAAACTCTGATGACTCTTTCACCTAGCATTTGAAAATGTCTCTTGTGTTCACATAGTTGTGGGTGGCATAGAAGAGTGAGTCCATGCACTCTACTAACTCGGGAAAGTTATACATTTGCTAAACGTTTTCTTCCCATAAGGTGGCAAGCTTTTTCTCGTTCGCACTGCTCAATGTCATGGTTTTCTCATCGATCTATCAGAAAATCCAACCGATAACATATGCACACGGGAAGGATGGATACCTGCATGCAACCTTTATAGCCCTGACTATCGGATGCTGAGATAAACCCATCAGTCCTCCAAGTTTGTCTTAAAGTCCTTTGCAAAATAATATTTAATATGTTTCCATGTCAATGATGATCCCTTCTCTATAAACATTTGAGTATCTGCATACACTAGCAAATCAATTGATGTTTTCTCAATTGCTTCCCCAATACTTCTCTCAGTGGTTTCCTCTGATGCAACTCTCTTAGATGCCATGGTAATAGTGAATGTTAGAGAGGTGCTTAACAACTGTTGTACCTATGGGACATAAATGACACTCACAGAAAGAAAATTTCAATTTTAAGCAAAACAACTTAGAAGGCAAGTTCGAGCAGCAAACCAAGCTCTAGATGGGGAGGATTGCACATTTTTCTCTGGCAAGAGGGACTAGCTACTTGTGGGAACTGTACACTGCATAGTACGAGCAACCAAGGTGGAAGCTTGATGGTTGAAACTGTGCAATGTGCAGTTCAGCTTGGGATCAGTGGCGAAGATGACAGGTTAACTCCTGTGACTATGCAGTGCGCAGTCGTAGCCAACTTGGACTACGCATTGCGTAATTCCAAAGGCCAAGATTGTGGCTTGAGCCTTAGGATTGTACAGTACCAGCTGGAGATAGTGAAAACCATCCAAGGGAAAACCCAGATCTACACAAGGGAAGTGTGAAAACAAGAAGATCTAAGAGATAGTGTGAAGTTGAGTGTAGATCTGAATAAGTGTAGATAAATTCATGCGAATAAAATGCAGAAATTAATCAAATAGAAGAACAATGTAAACTTTGAAACGGAAACTATAAACTCAAAATGGGAACTCTGGCCAAAAAACCCTGTAAAAGCATAAAAAATAGTGCTAAAAACGAAAAGTGTTGATGTTGGAATAACACCTTTTTTTTTCTAGGATAAATTTTCAACATGTTTTAAAAATGGCAGTGAAAACCAATTTTTTGTGCAAAAATTGTCCAAAAAACACCCTCAAAACGAAAAGTGTTGACGTTGGAATAACACTTTTTTTTCGAGGGAAAATTTTCAACATTTTGAAATAATGGTGTAAAAGATTTTATCATGACTCTGAAAAACATTAAAATTTCAAAAGAAAAAAGAAAAAGAAAAAAAAATTAAAAATTAAAACAATTAAAAACCTCAAAACAAAAAAGTTTAAAAAAATAACAAAACATAAATTAAAATATATATTAAAAAAAAAACATAAAATAAAATAAATAAAAAAACAAAACAAAACAAAAAATTCAAATATATAAAAAAAGACAAAAAAAAAAAAAAACAAACATACAAAAAAAATTAACCAAAAAAAATCGTTAAAAAAACAAAATTATAAATTATAAACAAATAAAAAGTAAGAAAAATATATTTAAAAAAAATGTAAAAAAAAAATAAAATATTTTGTAAGCCATAAAAAAAGTTGGAAAAAGAAAAACAAAACAAAAAAATGGAGAAAAAAATAAAAATAAAAATTTAAAGAAACTATAAAATTAACTAAGTAAAAATAGAAAAAATAAAAAAAGCATTAACAAAATACTAAAAAAAAATGAAAATTGGAAACAAACTAGAGAAAAAAAAAAAGAAGAAGAGAAAATTAACCAAAAAAAATAAATTAAAAACTACTAAAATTAAGATTAAAAACATTTAAAAAAAAACTAAAAGACCTTAAAAAATAAAAGTATAGTCAAATTAAAAAACAAAAAAATCCAAAAACCAATTAAAAAGTAAAATATATATATATATATATATATATATATATGTATTTTCAAATTTAAAATATATATATATATATATATATATATATATATATATAAAATAAAAAAGACATTTAAATTTAAAACAAAATATATATATAATTAAAAAAATAAAAAACACTTAAAATTTTTATTAAAAAAAACAATTTCAAAACCATTTTAAAAACAAATATTTATTATTCAAAACAAAATAAAAAATTTATTAACCATTTTTTATTAAATAAACTTTTTTTTAAACAAATATTTTTTAATTTAAAAAAAAAATGATTCAAGCCTGACCACCCGTGGTGGCGCAGTCTTGGGCGGAGGTGCTGCATGACGGGCGACGGTGGGGCAATTCCGGGAATTGACCCACCGTTGCCCGGTCGCCCGTAGTGGCGTTGCCGTGGGCGAAGGAGTTGCATGCAGCCTTGTCTGCCCAGGGTTGCGCCACCACGGGCCGCCAGGTGGCAGCGGGTTGATTCCTGGAATCACCCCGCCACCGCTCAGCCACCCCTCATGCAGCCTATCACGCCCCCAGGCCTGTGGTAGTCTTTTAACCGCTCTTGGCGAGGTGCGGCACCACCGAACACTTTCTTTTCACCAATACTTATGTTCATGGACTACGCCTAACCACTTGTCCTACTTAGTTTTTGTTTCTCAACCAAGTATTATTATTATTCCTTTATACCAATGAACACCCATACACATTCATTATCATCAGCAATTATACATGAAGAACACAATTGCACAGTATAAAGGGAGGGGCAACTCCCTGAATAATGAGTTTGCCCGAATATATTATATTATTCAACTTTTCAATATTTACAAGTATACTTGGAAACCCCAAGTTTCATACTTAGCCAAATTTACAACTTGCCACACCACTATGTGTCAACCGAGTTCCTTGCCCAAGTTGGGCGGGCACGCCCTCACACGAACTGCCAACTGCACTCCACAACCTAACTTCATTTACCACTGCATGACGGGTGGGCGAACTCACCCGAGTCACCCCGCGTTTCTCCTTGCACGATGGGCGGGCGACCTACCTGAGTCACCAATTCACCACCACTATGTTTCCTTCGCACGATGGGCAGGCAAACTACCCGAGTCACCCAAGACACCTTCACCGTGTTTCCTTTGCACGACGGGCGGGCGGCCTACCCGAGTCACCTGAGACACCCGTGTCAACTGAACGCTGACGTCTTCACCCGCGCCCTCACCCGATAACCGAAACCTGTGCGATGTTACCATTTATGCCTGGCACATTACAACCTGCGCCTCCTTGCGACCTGCTGCACCTCGCACTTCTCCTCTTCGTATCACCGAATGATCTCCAAGTTCGTTGGTTGCCAAATGATCCAACACATTTGTTTACTTATATGGATGGTGGGGCGAGTCGAGCTACCCAAGCCGACTCGTCCACCATATGTGAAACGCCCTCATATCATCGCAACTTCACTTCTTTTTGTTGGTCGGCCAACAATTCAACGCCCAAGTCACTATGCATACAAGGTCGGCCCGTGGGTGTGTCCAAACACTCCCCACACTATAAATCATCTTCACTTCACCTCTCATGCACATTATACATGTGTATCTTCGCACACTTCGGTTCAGCTTGCTCACACTTCATGTTTTCCAACTCGCTCACTTACCAAACGAGTCACACTTCGCACCGGTGGTCATGGTAAGAACTGCAGGTCCTTACACAGCCCCTCCGCCCACGATCGTGCCACCATGGGCAGTCAGGCGGCCACCGTCGGGTCGGCCATCATGCAGCCCCCCCTCTGCTCACGACCGCGTCACCACGCGC
The DNA here is from genome assembly GCA_031772625.1 of Pinus tabuliformis. Classification (NCBI taxonomy): domain Eukaryota; kingdom Viridiplantae; phylum Streptophyta; class Pinopsida; order Pinales; family Pinaceae; genus Pinus; species Pinus tabuliformis. Next base: position 1,022,636,352 of record CM062805.1, read on the forward strand.
TATGGGCGAAAACGCTGCAACCCACTGCCGCCCAGCCGCTAGTGGTGGCGCGGCCCTGCGCAGAGGAGGCTGCATGCAACGCCTCCACCCACAGCCACGCCACCATGGGCGGTCGGGCGTGAATCAATTTTTTTTTTTAATTAAAAAATATTTGTTTAAAATTTTTTAAAATTAATTAAAGTTTAAAATTTTAATTGGTTTAAAATTAGTTGAATTGAGGCTTCTGTGATCCATGTCAAGATTAAGAGAACTCTTCGGCTTAAATCACATGACAGTATATTTGTCAGGCCAAAGAATTCTCTTAATCTTGTTTAAAATTAATTTGTTTAAAAAATTGAATAATTTTTTTTTTTAAGTTTATTCAAAAAAATAGAAAAATGCTCATAAATTAATTAAGTTTTTTTTTTTTCTTTTAAAATAAAAAGTCCTATTTAAAAAAACAAAAATTAAATGTTTGTTATTGAAAAAAAAAATGCGCATACCTTTTTTGTTTTTTTGTCTTATTAAAAAAAAAATTTATTTATTAAAAAAAGTTAAATGTTTATTTTTTTTTAAATCAAACATATATATGTTTTTTTTTTTTTTTAAATAAAAAATATAGGGTGTAAGATAAAATTTAAAAGGTTTTTTTTTTTTTTTTTTTAAATCAAAAGTATATATATATATATATATATATATATGTTTAACTTTAAATGTGTTTTGAAATTTTTTTTAATTTTAAAATATATATTTTTAAAATTTTCATATTTTTTTGGTTTTTTTGTTTGGTTATAATTTGAGTTTATTTTTGTTTTTTTAATCTTTTTTTTAATGTTTTTAACCTTAATTTTAGTAGTTTTATTTATTTATGTATTTTAATCTAGTTTGTTTTTAATTTTTAATTTATTTATTTTTTTCTAGTTTTTGTTAATGTGTTTTTAAATTTTTCTATTTTTATTTACTTAATTTTATAGTTTTTTTAAATTTTGTTTTCTTTTCCAAATTCTTTTATGGTTTATGAGATAATTTTTTTTATTTTTTTTTACATTTTTTTATGTTTTTTTTGTCTTTCATATATATATATATATATATATATATATATATATATAAAGTAATCAACATTTAAAAAAAGAAAAATAAAACAACTTGAAAATTCGTTAAGTAATCATGATTTAAAAGAAAAATGGACATAATAAATTTTAAAGTGTGAAAATAAGCCCTTTAAAAAAAAGGTATGTTGCATCAACACATTTGAAAATCAGCATGAAAATCACTAACATTTAAAAACAAATTTTTTATTTGATACATAAGAAAATTTAAAGTGTCAAAAATACTGTACGAAAAAAAAAAAAAAAGTGTACTCTGCATCACCACTTTTCAAAATCAAGTCACCTTTTCGCTGCCTCTATGAAACGGGTAATCGTATCGATTATTTAAAGTGCCAAAAACTATGCTCTAAAAAAATGTGTGTTCTACATCACCCCTTTTCAAAATCGGGTCACTTTTTTGCTATCTGTATGAAACGAGTAACAGTATCAGTTCCCATTTCAAAGTTTACGTTGTTGAAGGAAAACGAAGTATGTGAGGAGAGTCGCTGCAACAATGACCATTAGTGCAAAAATAGGAAAACTAATGCAACACTTGGGAATGGAAATCTAAACCATAAAACAACACCTCTAAATGTTAAAACAAGTTGAAATGCCAGCAACCATATAGAGAAACAAGTGAAACAATAGTCACAGAAGCCAAATGACGAGATAGAAAAAGCGCCAAAAGACGACAAAAGGAAAACTCACCCAGAAAAGCGTTGACGATTGCACTTAAGGTTCTTTGATCTCCTTAGGAATGTTAAAGATCTAAGATAGAATGTGAAAATGAGCTCTAGAAGCATCGATTAAATAGATTTGGAAAAATTAGGGTTTATGATGTGCATGCCTAAAATCAAGGAAAAAGTGACACTTGGTGGAAGTTTCTAAAAAGCAGCACAAGTGCCTCCTTCAGGATACTAAAACTAAATCCATATATTTTAGGGATGTTTTTTTCTTTTTTACTTTTTTTTCTTTTTTTGCGGAAACTTTCCATACACACTATCGAGAAAGACTGCGTAGTTTCGGGGAACTAGGAAACTTTTTGACTCAGTGCACTACGTAGTTTTTGAGCTTAGTGAGGGTTGTGCAATTTATGGGCTCAGTGTTGGGCTGCCTCCCATGACTGCACATTTTTTGAGCTCAAGGCTCAGTGGCAGTCTGAACTGCGTAATTCCCATCATCAAGGTTGCTTGCCCTCAAGGATTGTGTAGTTTCTGGAGGCAAGCCCAGAACTGCTGTGAGACCAAGTTGGGAGATCAGCTTGTGACTTAGAAGAATCAGTTAAGTTAACAAACACAAGTGAAAATGAAAATATAAGTCTTAATCAAAGCATGAATACCTGGATCAGTGCGAGATGAGCTTTTGTGGATAAGAAGTAAGGCTCCAAAATTGAAGCATAGGAAAAATTTTGGAGGGTAGTTGTAGCCGCTACAACATTGGCAACACACTGGTAGAACTCTAGCTCTCTATATCGACCTTGTCTCATGCAAATCAAGTGTAACTCTTCCGGAAGTATTTTTCAGTTCTTTGATCATCATAGCTTCTTCACTTAGCTTGAGTTAAAGATCTAGTCCCTACCATTCTCTTCATCGAAAACACACATACCAAGCCAAGTCAACCTGAGTTATTTCGATTTTGGATGAGGACTATATAGATGCACAAGTAAAATATATTTTCAGAGTTTTAGTTCCATCTATGGTGTTGCTTCGTTTCCAGTAATCTTGGACAATACCCCAGTGGAGTCACTTCAGGAACACAAACATTGCTCCATTGCCAGTGAGCCTAGATAGTACCCCGATGGAGTTACTTGCTTCACCTCTCTATGTCGGAAGCCTTTCTATTATTTCACCATTTTTTCATTTTTTCATTTTTTCAAAGAACTATGCATAGGCACTTATTTATTTCATACGGCAGAAGAGGGATCCTATCTTATTGAGCGTAGAAGAGGTTGTCCCTTGAGAGAAGGATATTTATATATACCTCTGACATACTTGTTAAGGTTTCCCCCCTCTCCTTACTCTACTTGACTTGGTTGGAAAGGGTTAACCAAAAATAGAAGACCGATTAGAGTAGGCAGTACTAGTTAAAATTGAAAGCATCGTTATTTCACCAAGGCTCTCTCTAAAAAGGACGTATTTTCCATCAGAGTATCATCGAATAAAATAAATGTAAGACTCAAATAAATAGAGGGGATAGACAGATAACCAAGCATTGAAAGCAGTATAGCTTCTTCTTGGACTTCCCCTATCTTTCCTAGAACCCAAACAGAGTTTCATGCGGAAACTAACCTACAACTAAAAAGAAAACAAACTAAAGGAAAGAAGCGGGGTAAAGGCGAATGAAAGAAAATCAAGAAAAAAAAACAACTACTCCTACTCCTTACCTAAGTAGAACATAGGCCAACTTACATAAAGTTATACTTCCAATGCAGCCATCAGTATATTGGATTGCCTATGTAGGCGAAGGCATGCATGTCAAAAACAATATACAAGCAAGTCAATAAAATAGAAAGATAATACAATAAAAACTAGAATGTTCGAAGCCTGAACGCACCCGCAAAATTGTAAAAATGGAAAGTGCATGAAAGCCACTCTGCAGATGTACCATGGTGTCCAAACACATTGCAAGTCAAAGACAAGTAGGTACACACTTTCAAACTTGAAAAATGAGAAAACATGAAGAAAGAAGAAAAATTCCATTTTTTTAATAGTGTTTGCTACGTACAACTCCTCCAATGACCGAGCAAGATGATCATGTGATACAGATGGAGGATGTGAACAATGTAAAATAGATTTATTTCAATGTGTACAACAAAGTGATGAAGAGCCTATAAAGATTCAACATATTTCTAATCGGAAGAGGAACTGACCTCAAGACTACGAGAACCTAGCATAACCATCAGCTCGGGCTAAAGTGCCTTGACAACTTGGGGAAGTTTTGATTCATCAGAAAATGGATCATTGAAGATGGGTGGCTTAGAAAGATCTAGAGTGGAAGAATCATAATCATGATCAAATGATTCAATGAAAATATCATGACAGCCATGATCAGAAAGTTCAAGATCACGAATAGAGGCATCCTCATGATCTGACGAATCATAAAGAGGGGATGATGGAAAATGATAAATTTCACCCTCTATGTTCCCAAAAAGGTAAGATGAGAGATTGGGAGGATCAGGAAAAAATATTTGTCCTCTCTACATTCAAATGAAAATTGGCATTCCACGTGTTCTACAAATGACCAAAAGTAGTAACATCTGAAACTGAATTTTCACAAGATTGAACAGAAATGACAAAATCATGGAAGATGTCAGGATAATGTAGAAGAGGTGTAGATGGAAGGAGGTCATCCTTCACTGCATATTATTTTTCATTCTCCCACACATACTCATAAAAAATGATACCGCGGGTTAGTTGTTCAACACCAATTCCATCCAAAACTTGATCCTTGTGAACATCAAAAAAGAGATTTGAAACAGGTGAGCACAACATATCATAATCTGGAGGATCAGAGGGACCAAATGATCTAGGACGAGGAGATAACACTTCATCACAACCATCAGAGTCACAATTGAAATTTGCGTTGAAATCCTAAGTAAGTGGAGAAGGAGGAGATGGCGGTAGATCAACATGTGAATTCTCAACCCCCCCCCCCCCCCCCCCCACCTCAACTTGTGAAACTAGAGTTGTTTGATGAGAGGGGGATGAAGGGTCACTTGGAACAAAACCCTTATCAATTGCATAAATAGAATCTCTAACACCGAGGTATGTTAGGATAGGTTCGAAAGATTTTAACTCATGCGTATTTTCATAAATGTGAAAAAAAGATATAGAAATTAATCTACCAAGAAATACCAATCAACTTCATCTTCAGGAAATTCAAAGTAGTAATAGCTAAAAATGATCGTGAAAATCCTAAATGGATTCATCAGGTGCTTTTCGTAATTTTAAAATTTTCTTATTAAGATATTTACGATCATAGATATCGAAAGCATGACATGACTTTATGAAAAGTTGTTTGAAAGAGTGAATGGAGCCATTATGTAATGTGTTACACCATTCTCGCACACTCCCTTCGAATGTGAGAAAGAACAACCTACAACCAACATCCTCTCAGTGGACGTTGTGCTTTGTGCAAAAATCAAAAAATTGTGCAGTGTGGTCAAATAAGGTTGTTTCACCCTCGCCATCAAATTTCAGATTAGACAAGTCATCAATAATTCTTGTCGGCACTTTCAGATTTGTGTGTCTCGAAAAACATGTCAGGGTTATGATTTGGTGAGAAGTCATCAAATGTGTGCAGAAATTCAAAACAGACTTTAAGGGCTCAGCTTGTCATCTGGCCCTCCTTCTAGTGCTAAAGATTGTTGATGGTCCTAGACTTGCCAACATTCAGGGGATCTCCCCAATATGAAGTCCCAACTAGACCTCACACCATTTGGAGTAGGAGTCCCAGTAGGGGGTGGTAATGTTATGCCTTGACTACTAAAATGCACAGAGGGAAGTATGATAGCTTTGGGTGAGAGCAAATGTGTGACCTTGTGGAGAGTCAAGTACGATGCATGAAGGTTCCAACACATGAAGGGAAAAGGAAGTGTGCCCCTTGGAAGCCTATAATGGTATGGAGCTTGAAAGGAACACGAGAGCGAAAAGACATCACAAGCTAAGATGTAGAATAGTCCACAAGTTAAAGTGATGATTTAATACAACAACACGCATTCAACAAGATTCATACAAATTTGAACGAAATAGTTCATAATCATAATTGTAAGTTAAATAACATACATTTCCAATACAACAAGAATAATCATACTATATTAACAACATATGCATGAAAGCATGTTGGCTCTGATTTTATTATTATCACTGAAAGTTCCATCCATACATACACCATTGATGACCACTAGTCACAATAGTGGAACATTACACTCAAAATCACCTACTCCTCCAAAGATGTATACTCGCTCTATGCTACGGAGAAGAAAAGGCTCTTCACAATACTCCCAAGCTCTTCCTAAGCCTAAGCTCAGCCAAAATCTTGGCTCCCAAAATCCTGTTACATGAGTTATGAGGTTCTATTTATAACAAGAGGGGGTGACTCTTCAACTCCCATTTGTGGCTTTTGGATTACCCTTATGACTCTTCAACTTCTTCATGAAATAACACATTACATTACATGATGAATTTTTATATTCCAATATTGACACTTGGAATTTCACTTACAACATAATTACAAATAATATTGCATTTGACACTTGTACCCATATAAGACAAAATAGGGTAGAGACAACTTGACAGCCTGACAAGACACAACACTATGATGCTAGAGTTTAGGAGAAGTCTAGCTCAACGATCTCCACTTGTTTCTTCTCGGTCACATTGGTAATGTGTGATGGTGTCCCAAAGCTGCTTAATGGTTTCTTGTTGGAAGCGGACTCTAGCCTCCATGGAATCTGGGTACACTATCTTGGAACTTGTTCCCATCTCATTTTGAAGGATGAGCAACATTTTTCTGTCTTTGACACGAACACCAATGAAATTTTGAATGTTCTATGCATTCAACTCCAAGTCTTCCCAGGTGGCATTCCATCTCAGCTACTCCAAGTACTCTTCGACCTCCTACTAGACTTAGTTCTTGGGTTTAGATTTGGTGAGGGAACCGACTAATGGGATTTGGTGTGTTCTCATGAAGACATCAAAACTATTGTACAACTGTACATATGAAGCTTGAATGTTGCTAATGAATGAGGTGAGATTCTTATTGTTCTGAATCAACATTCAAACCTTAAATTTCTCTAGCTCTTCCCGTGGCTTCATTTTCTCCACTATGTCAAGCGGGGCCCCTTTGTACTGAATTGTCCACTCTTGCACATAGGCAATGGTAGCTTGTATGTTTTTGATATTTTTAACGAACTCTTTGCTTTGTCTTTTAAGCCATGCAAACAAACAAATTATTTATGTACAGTGACAAAACCTTCATAGAGCTTCTTTATGGTTTCTCCAAGTGTTGATAGTTCAACAAGTATCGCTGCTCTCATCTCCCCCAATGCAGAAACTGCATTATGCATTACTGCTTAGAGTTGTTCTGCCTTTTACTTCGAAGCCTGTAATTTTTGTGCCATTTTCTCATTCTCGGCCATCAAATACTGAACATTTGATCTTGTTTCTCCTGCATAGGCCAAGTTGGCTTAAACAATGGAATTTGGATGCTTCTTGATGTATGACACTATCACCCTTTCTCTAATGAATGTAGGTGATGCGTGATCATCCAGAATTTTTTTTTCTTCATGCTTATACAATCCTCTTTTGAAACTTATCGAAAGATAGATTTTACATATCCATTACCAAGTCATCATTGGGGGAAACGACATCCCCTTGCTCACTCGAGGCTGACTCTCTAGCTGGAGGTGGTGGAGACTGAGGGATGACTTACGACACTCTCGGCATCTGAGTAGCGTATTCATGTTGTGGCTCCTGTTCCATCTCCATGTATGTCACTTTGATTAATTTCTCAATATGTTGAGAAAGCTCCTAATCTTGCATTTCTTCACATTCCTCCTCAACGTTTGGTTGTTCCTATTCCTATCCTTCAACCTTTATAGGCGATGTTTCCTCTGTCATTGTGCCTTACCTTTCATCCTCTTCCTACTTCTATTTCTCTTCTAATTCCTTCCTCCTCAGCTCTTGTTCTTCCTTCAACTTCTTCTTTGTCTTGTAGAAATTCTACAAATTCTCTACAAATCTCACTCTAAGACCATGTAGAATATCTGACTATAGGTTAACCCGATAATGCAATATAGATCAAAGAAAAATACTATAACCTACTTCTACTATCAATTTGCAGAAGCTTAAAAGATCGAGCAAGATCGACTTAAACATATATAGCCAAAAGAAGAAGGATCAATCATCCAAGACACATGAAAATACTTTGGGCAAAGCCTCAGCTAAAAACCCCACTATCTGTATTATCATACAAGGTGGAAGTACATAGAGATTATACAAATCCTTAGCTCTCACAGCTAGTCAGCTCTCAGTACAGTCCTCACAGATGCTCATAGGAAATCCTGGGTTCTCACAAGCCTTCCTCTCTACCCTCCAAGCTCCTATTTCCTTGCGTTGTTCTTAGTGGATGATTCTCACCTCACCAAGTGGAACACTGCTCTAACACACTGTCAGAACTGCGCAATCCTCCAAGGAACCTTACCTTGACTGCATGCATGAGTTTCCTTTATAGGAAAACACATGCAACTGATAGTACAATGTCCTTGAAATTTAGTTCGACTGGGTCTTTCTCATAATAGACATGCATGAGTTACTGATGAGGGAATCTTCAGCTATCTAGAGTACAGTGGTTGAGTACATGCATGCATCAACTGACTGATAACTCACCATTAGTTCCTCAAACAGTTTGCAACTAATTTAACTGGACTTAACTCAGTAAATTGAGTTAACTAATTACAACTCAAATATAACTCAATCTTATCTCGTTAATTAAGGGATAATCTCCTTAATTTAAAGGATAACTGTTGCATGACTTCAGAAAGAATTCTAACTTGAAATTCTCCAACTAATTAATCCATAATGAATTAATTAATTATTTCCAAGCAGCTAGTGAGACTAAATTCGATTTTAATTCACAATTTTAATTCAAGGACAAATTAAAATTGGAATATTTTGGATTCTATTTTTGTCATTTCTTGTTGCTATTTTCAACACTCCCTCTCAACAAGAAAGGAATTCAACTTGATCCCGATCGTGAACCTTTGGAATGTTATGCATGCAAAAATTCTCTCTAGTGTTGTTGCTCCAGCAACTCCAGAAACAACAACAACAAAAAATCAAACCTGAATTAGTATGATGCATCTGTCATCAAAGTCTCTGACTTCTATTACCTCTGTCAACTGAAAACTTTGTGCTTCTTCTGACTTTGCCTTTCTGCACTGTTGTCAATCCTCCTCTGCACTCTTCATTATCTAACTACTCTGGCCTCTATCACTTTGATCTCTGACTGCATCAATCCCACTGATTCCTCCTGCTACTATGTACTTTGGGCTCCCGTAGCAAGGTACGATCCATGAAATAAAACCTCTCAATGGACCGTGCCCAATTTCAGCCTTCTTGGGACTATCGCTTCACATCACCCCACCTCACACTTGAAATTATGGCTGCATATGATCCCTCTACCTACCTGGATCGAAATTCCCTCCTAATGGAGGTATCTGCATGAGTGGATCTCTTCACTCGGTCTCCTCTCTGCTTCTCCAATTGTGGCTCCTCCACAATTGTCTGAGACTTCTTCTAGGACTGCATGATGAGAGGTAATTTACTCTCCCTCTCAACTACCAAGTCTCTAACATTTTCCTTGCTCCTCAAGGCTTTGCATGCATCTTGAACCTCCAGTGCATATAGGTTCTTAACTCGTGAACCGATTTGTTTCTCCTGTCTCGTCGTGATGTGTTTAAGGAACGTCTTTCCTTTACTGAAGACAACATTGTAGCCTTTGTCCTCCAACATTGTGATCGATACCAAGTTCTTCTTCAGTCCAGGCACTTACTTCACATCTGCCAAGGTGATAGGAGCTCCATGCTCCCTCTGAAAAGCAACTATGCCCACTCCTCAAATGTTATACTTTTCATCGTCACCCATCTCTATGTGCATCTTGAGGTCTTTCTCCTCCAAGGTACTAAATAAAATTTTATCACCAGTCATGTGGAATGAGGCTCCACTGTCAAGATACCAAACACAACCCATCATCGATGACACCATGCATGCGATGAGGGTAAAGTCCATTTCGAATTGAAAGGCTAATGCCTCACCTTTTGATCCTTTTGAGGATCCCTTCTTGGACTTCTTTGATGGGAAATTAGTCGCATAATGTCCCATCTCGTGACAATTAAAGCATCTCACTTTAGACTTGTCACCCTTCTTCCCTCCATGAGAAGAAATCTATTTGGAATGGGAAGCCTTCCCCTTTCCTTTCCTTGCCTTACTTGCTAAGGCTATATTTTCTTCATCATCATCCTTGGATGAAGAATCTTCTCGTGTGCTCCTCCTGGTCTCCTCTTGCATGAGATCTGATCACAGTCGTTCCCAATCCAGCAGTTTCTCCCTTCCATTCACAAAGTCCTGGTAGCTATTCCAGCTCTTTGGAAGGCCAAGGAGAAAGAGGCTCACCATATCATCATCGGCAGTAGTTATTCCCACACTGCTACGATCATCTCTGCAGGTGGTGATCTTATTCAGATATGTGGAGATAGTATCACCCTTCTCTATCTTGATTCTTCGAAGCTTACCCTTGAGCGCCAATTTCTTCTAGTCGCTACCATTCTAGTAGAGGTCCTTCAATGTCTTCCACATTGAAAACGGAGTATCCTTCCCATGGAGACTCGAGAAAATATGGTCTTGAACTCCCTCAAGGATGATCCGTCTCACCTTCGCCACACACTTCTTCCACTTAGCCAACTGTTGTGCATTAGTTGAAGTTGGCTTTGTGATTTCTTGATGAATGAAATCGTTCAAGCCATTGTCTTCTAATATAGCCTCCATGCGATCTTTCCATGCTATGTAATTCAAGCTACCTTCCAAGGCATACTCGAGTCTCAAGCCATAGAACGCCATTGGCCAACCTTGAAGTATGATAAGAATTCGATTTGCACCTGCAACCCCAAACTTCAAACTTTGAATTCTCTTCTTCATATATTATTCACAGCTTCAATAAACTAGGCTCTGATACCATGTAGAAAATTTCTACAAATCTAGCTCTGATACCATGTATAAATTGTGCAAATTATCTACAGATATCGCTCTAAGACCATGTAGAAAATTTGACTCTAGGTTAACCCGCTAATGCAATATATATCAAAGAAAAATACTATAACCTACTTCTACTATCAATTTGCGGAAGCTTAAAAGATCAAGCAAGATCGATTTGATCTCATATAACTAAAAGAAGAAGAATCAATCATCCAAGACACATGAAAATAATTTGGGGAAAGCCTCATCTAAAAACCCCACTATCTGTATTATCATACAAGGTGGAAATACATAGAGATTATACAGAGCCTTAGCTGTCATAGCTACCCAGCTCTCAGTACAATCCTCACAGATGCTCATAGGCAATCCTGGCTTCTGACAAGCCTTCCTCTGTGCACTCCAAGCTCCTATTTCCTTGCGCTATTCTTAGTGGATGATTCTCACCTCACCAAGTGGAACACTACTCTAACACACTGTCGAAACTGCGCAATCCTCCAAGGAACCTTACCTTGAATGCATGCATGAGTTTCCTTTATAGGAAAACACATGCAATTGATAGTACACTGTCCTTGAAATTTAGTTCAACTGGGTCTTTCTTAGAATATACATGCATGAGTTACTAATGAGGGAATCTTCAGTTATCTGGAGTACACTGGTTGAGTGCATGCATGCATCAAGTGACTGATAACTCACCATTAGTTCCTCAAATAGTTTAGAACTAATTTAACTGGACTTAACTCAGTAAACATAGTTAACTAATTACAACTCAAATATAACTCAATATTATCTCCTTAATTAAAGGATAATCTCCTTAATTTAAATGATAACTGTTGCATGACTTTAGAAAGATTTCTAACTTGAATTTCTCCAACTAATTAATCCATAATGAATTAATTAATTATTTCCAAGCAGTTGGTGAGACTAAATTTGATTTTAATTCAAGGACAAATTAAAATTAGAATATTCTGGATTTTATTTTTATCATTTCTTGTTGCTATTTTCAACATGTCTCCTGCAGCTTTAGTTCTTCTTCCTACAACCTTCCCTTTTCTCTCTTCCTCCGATCTCCTCTTTGTATCCTCTATTTCCTCTTTGCTTCTACTTCCAAATATTCCTTCGCAATAATGGGATCTGCCTTCATCTTGCAACTTTGTTCTCCCTCTAGACTGTCAACAATCTTCCTCTTTCCCTTGTCTTGCATGATATTTCTCCATCTACTGTCGTTGCTTCTGGAGATACTGCTATTTTTGGAGCAACCTATGAGATCCTAGCTAAACTGATCGACTCATGGAGTCTGGCGGCATTGTAGCAGTACCTCCAAGTATCCTCCTCTGGCCAATGAAATGCCTCGACGATCCACGGAAGGTAAACTCTCGTACAGTGGTCCTTGCAAATATTGCAAGGATCATATGGATTAATGTCCTTAGTGCTGAATTAAAATTTCACTATCTCCTTAGCCTCGACATCAGTGAATATCAAGTTATTTATCTCATATAATCCAATCTACAAAAGAAGAGTGGGCCATGGCGCTTTCTTCTTCTTGCGCAGTGTTTCTAACAACCCTATAGCAAGATGGTATGATACTTCTTGCATGATCATTTTATCAATGGCATACCTTGGCAAGACATGCGAAGTATTATCTTCGCTAAACACTCTAATGAAGGTGCCACCCGGTGAGGCATACCAATTTATGATGTCTATGATTGCCTCCATTTTGTCTCGTGACATTCGAGGTGGAACTTCTCCAAAGATAAGATTGTACAACGGGATGATGAAGTGGTCAGTTAGTCGTGCCATTACTCATTGATAAATGCATTCTGAAAGCAACTTGCAATAGATGTGCATGGCAGGTTATCATGGTTTCCATGTCCATTTCATGCCAAGGAACTACTATTGCACACATATTACATCCAAAATTATGCAGAAATATATAACCTTGTTCACTCACCCTTGGGTAAATTCTGAGCTTGTGCTAGATGGGCCTTCAATTGTTGAGCCAACATATCTGACAAGTTGAACGACCTCCCACTGTTCACCAATTTGTCCAATAAGAGTATCCACCCTTCAGGAAAGGTTTCAGTTCTCTCTTGATCGTAGATTTTGCAAGCAAAGATAACCAAGAGCTAGGAAGCCCTCCTGAGGGAATTTGTCTTGTACACATGGGTGGGGGTCTATCGAAACTTCGATGGCTCTCATGGTTTTCTCATCAATGTGTGAGGAAATCCAACTGATAACATTTGCGCATGGGAAGGTTGGATACCTGCATGAAACCTTGTATAGCCCTAACTTTCGAATGTTGCGATAAACTTGTTGGTCCTCAAAGTCTTCCTCAAATTCCTTCGCAAAAGCATATTTAATATGTTGCCATGTCAATGATGATACCTTTTCTATAAACATTTGAGTATCTATATACACTGGAAAATCAACTGATGTTTGCTCAATTGCTTCCCCAATACTTCTCTCATTGGTTTCCTTTGATGCATCTCTCTTAGATGCCATGGTAATAGTGACTGTTGGAGAGGTGCTCAACAACTATTGTATATGTGGGATAGAAAGGACACTAATGGAAAGAAAATGTTAGTTTTAAGCAAAAAAACTTACAAGGAAAGTTCAAGTAGAAAATCGAGCGCTAGATGGGGAGGATTGCATAGTTTTCTCTGGAAAAAGGGACAGGATGCCTATGGGAACTATGCACAGTGCAATCCCAATAGCCAAGGTGGAAGCTTGATGGTTGAAATTGTGCAATGCGCAATCCAGCCTAGGTAGATGCCTCAGAGAGACTCTGCATTCCATAGTCTCAGTGGCCAAGATGACACGCTAACTCCTGGGACTACGCAATTCACATTTTGAGCCAGCTTAGACTGTGCACTATGCAATTCCAGAGGTCAAGCTTGTGGCTTGAGCCTCGAGATTTCATAGTGCCAGTTGGGCAAAGTGAATACCGACCAAGGTAAAATCCATATCTGCCCAAGGGAAGTGTGTAAACAATCATATATGAGAGATAGTGCGAATCTAAGTGTAGATATGACTAAGTGTAGATAAATGCATGTTAATCAAGTGCAACAATTAATCAAATATAAGGAAAATGAAGTATGTGAGGAGAGTTGCCACAACGATGACCATTGGTGCAAAAATAGCAAAACTTATGCGAAACTTGGGAAAGACAAACTAAAACTATAAACAATACTTCTACAAGTTAAAATTCCAGCAAACATGAAGAGAAACAAGTGAAACAACACTCACATAAGCCAAACGACAAAAAGCGATAGAAAAAAGAAACAAAAGACAACAAAATCAAAACTCACCTAGAAAAGCGCCAACGATTACAATGAAGGTACCTTGATCTCATCGGGAATGCTAGAGCACCAAGATTGAATGTGAAAATGAGATCTATAAGTGTCGAATACATAGATTTGGATAAATTAGGGTTTATGATGCACATGCCTAAAATCAAGGAAAAAGCAACACTTGGTGGAAGTTTCAAAAAATAATGCAAGTGCCTCCTTCGGGATACTAAAAATAGATCTATATTTTTTAGGGATGGTTTTTTTCTTTTGGGCTTTCTTTTTATTTCTCCAAGGAAACTTTCCATGCACACTACTGAGAAAGACTACATAGTTCTGGGGAACTGGGAAACTTTCTGACTCAGTGCCCTGTGCAATTTCTGAGCTCAGTGACAATTACACAATTTCTAGGTTCAATGTTGGGCTGCCTCCCATGACTACATAGTTTCTGAGCTCAAGGCTCACTGGAAGTCAAGACTGTGCAATTCCCATTATCAAGGCTATCTTTCCTCAAGGATTGCGCAATTTATAGAGGTAAGCCCAGAACTGTTGGGAGACTGAATTGGGAGATCAACTTGTGACTTAGAATAATCAGTTGAGTTAATAATAAATTGAGTTAACAAACATAAGAAAAAATGAAAAGATAAGTCTCAATCAAAGTGTGAATACCTGGATCATTGTGAGATGAGATACTATGGATAAGAAGGGAGGCTTCAAAATCGAAGCATAAGAAAAATTTTGGAGGGTGGTTGTAGCCGCTACAACAAGTTTCAATCTAGGTGTAGCTCCTCACACTTGTCTTTGTTTCGACCTTGCATATGAAGAGATGGGTCACTTAAATTATGCTATACAGTGGTCGTTCCCTTACTATAATTGCATGGATAGTATAGAAGGGTGGTGGCCTTGTATTTATACGTGGGGTGGAATATGAATTTTCTTTCTATCAACTTCTCACTGGCCTTTGCATCAGGTATATCTCATCCCCAAAGGGGAATACCCTTGTGGTATATTTTAGTATTAGGATAATCTCGTTCCTTGTTTCTTATCTGTAGAAATTTGGTTGTTTTGTCGCAGTGTCGGACCATCAAGCACGGGTCCATGGTTTTAATGTTATTCCTTCACCATACAAGTATCACGTCCACTTTTTAGCTAATTGCAGTGCTCTCTACTGCGTCGCTTCAAGGACTTGACCCGACAGGGGTTTCTTTCAATTGTTTGGTTCATGTATGTGGGGTTTGGTACCTAGGTAATTTCTCTATTTGGCTCTAAAGGTATCCTGTTGGGTTATTTTTCCTCTCTTTTACAAGGTTTTTATGTGGTAGAGTTGGCTTGGCTTCTTAAGTTGGGTAATTCTCAATTCCCTCTATCTAGGCTTAAAATTGTAACCTTCGTGGCCATTTATCCTAGTAATTCTATTTCTTTGCCCTATCCCTCCCTTTTGGTCTTTCCAATGAGATATCAACTTGGGGTTTCGTTAGATGAAGTGTCGCTATACACCCACCATACCATTTGTGTTGTAAACACAACGTCTTTCGTCAAGTGTGTCAATAATTATTCTTAGTGGGGTTTTATTATTACTCCTACAACACCTACTTAATTTCACTACATTCTCATTTTGGAACCTACTTTATTGTTGTATCAAATGTCTCCTTGGTTGTCAAGTGTCATTTTTTTTTTTTTGATATGTCTCAAGTGCTCTTGAATGTTCTCAAGTGTTGTCACATTGATTAGAATATCCTTATATGCATTTCATGGTCATACCACATTTTTTGTTGTAAAATGACACTTTCGGGTCACAGTCGCACACACTTCACTAGTTGTACTTAGGAAATGTGCATAAAGTGGAATTTTGATGTATATTGGTTCTTGATCAATCTTGTCTAATTTTTCTCAATGATTTACTATGTGTCACATATGGTTTTGTGTCTGGAACTCATCTTGCTCACCCCTCGACCAATCATCCTCACTTAGACAAAATTTGGTTGTAATGTGAGCCCATTAAGGCAAAGAGAACATGAGAACAAACTAAAGACTTTATGGGACATCCTTTTTCGTTCATAAATGTACCCTGTGCCCTCCTAGAGAGTTGGGCATACTCCAAAAGCATGAATCCCCTTCTTTGTTCCGAACTATTTTGTCCAAAATGACTAAGCCTTCCTTTATCACGCTCCTTCGTCTCAAAGAAATGTGCCCTCCTTGAGTGCATTGGTGCACCCCGAAGACTTGATGCTCAATCCTTCAACATTCCCCTATGCGTCATTCACCCTCCTGAACTTCTTGAGCACACTGGTGCACCCTGAAGCTATGGAGCTCCATCATTCCACCCTCAAGAGTGCACCTTGTGCCCTTCCTGAGGCCTCTTTAGTGCATGAGTACACCCTGAAGGCACAAGGCCTCAACCTTAAACCTTCGGGAGTGTGCCCTGCACCCTCCCTCTCTCCTTTGTCCTTTGGACTTACGACATGTGGCCTGCCTTGACTGCTTTCTTCCTTTGGGAACATGAGCGCATGTTGAAGCCTCAAAGCTCCTCCTCCCTTGTCCTTCAACCTTTCATAGTGCGTCCTTGCACCCTAAAGCTTCTTTGATAGTTTTAAGCACACCGAAAAGGCATAAATAAGAAAATATATTTAAAATATGGTAGAGTAGGAGATTTTCAAAATGATAGCTTCTCGTCATGAGTGATCACAGAAATAGGTATTCTAGGGACCTCATGGCAAGCACACACAAGGAAGATCAGGCAAAGATGATAAACAAAGGAAGCACAAAAATAACTAAGAAAACACCTTAAACTTAATGATCAAAGCACCCTAAAGACTCCAAGATTGAATACCCTTTGGAGGGTGGAAGCACTATGAACAGAAGATGAACAAAGAATAGAAACAGTGGCAACTATGTCGCTAAGGAATCATATCCATGTCATTAGTCACTGTCAGTCCCAGTCATCCAAGATAGTGACGTGTCTAGTTTCATCATGTGATGATGTTGAAGTCAAGATGTAATATTGTAATCATTGTAAAGGAAAAAGAAATAGAAGTCCAAGAATAATGTGTGAACTCAAGAGTCTTGCAAGTCCAAAGGACATGTAATACCAAAATACATATGTAATTCCAAAATTCATTTGGGACTTCAAAGGTTGTATAAGTCCAAATGTCACTAGAAGTTAGAAAGTCAAGAGTCACGAGGATATAAAAGTTCACTCCTAAATTTATAAATAGATCCTCATTTATCATGTAAAGAAATTTTAACCATGGCTTCTCCCATAAGGTATAAGAGAGATAAGTTAGTACTTTTGGGGAGCATGTAGTGGCTCCAACGCTCCACTATTGGAGCAAGTGATGTTCATTGTATTCATGCATCTTGGGTGTTTTACTTAATATTTTGAAGCCTGATGGCCAACAAGTTTTCATATATAAATTATGAATGTTTGTAAGAATATTCTATGAATGTTAACGATTCATGTTATATTTCACTAGTACTAAGGTAGTTGAAGTATTTCAGTGATTTTAGTGCTTATTCTATTGAGAAAGTGTTGTGATGGTTGTAACGATCATCGTGTCTTTGTGGGATATTCCATTGGATGCTAGACAAAACATTTTTGTTTATGTGTTTCTTTATTAGAGTGGTACTATTACGTCTCTCTTAGAACTTCACTTTCTTCCCCCTCTATAGCAGAAGAACCTTAATGCACCTGCAAATGAACATTCACCAGGCACACTTGCTTGCTTTTCAAAGGAACATACATGATTCTCTCTCTTGCTGATAGCCAAATCCAAGGAAAATATTTAAGTAGATGACAGTTGAGCCGAATTCCAAATGGGTATCCTATCCCAAACAGTGTGAGGTCTAATTGGGACTGCATATTGAGGAGACCCCCTTGAATGTTGGAAGGTCTAACACTGAAAACATTTCTGGCGCTAGAAGAAGGGCAGCCAGATTTTTATGGTTGATAACTCCACCCACCCACATCATACTTCCTTCAGACAAGGCATCAACATTCCCAGCACCTCTCCGACTCATATTCTTAAAGTAGGTGGATCTTATCAACCTGGTCTTGAACAAAGTTGTGAGGCTTCTTACGAGCACATCTGGGAAATTCGGCCTATAACCAGTTGTTTTACGAAGTTTATTGGATTAATCCCTAGAGTAGATAATATTCCTTATTTTACAAAGAAGAAATAATTAAATCCTACCGGGATGGTGGTTTATACAATCGAAGATTTGGTTTTCTCTACCCTTGAAGAGTTAGAAGAGTCAGCAGATGACACAAAGAAACCAGAGCATCCTCCATGTTATAAGGGGTGGGATGGGGACAACGTTGCACTTTCAAATGACACTTTCCATGGGTTATGAGGTCTTGGAGAAGATTCCTCATATTCTAAAGAAGATGAGGAGCATAGAGATGAGAACATGGCAGAACAAGGTTTGTATTAGATGAATCAGGGCCCACTTTCCCTTCCAGGTATTTTACATAAGATGGCAAGACACCCGGAAAAGTTGTTAATCAAGTATGACCCTGACAAGGTGTTGTGCTATACAACAAACGCCCCCCCCCATTTCAATTTTTAATCTTATTATTAATATGACAAATAAGAAATGGGTCCCCTTTAGGATATAAAAAAAAAGCAATAAAACTTTTGAATAAAATAGATTATCCATATTTTTCATATAAAGGTTGCTTTATGAGAATTTGGAACCACTCATCACAAATCACAATTGTTTAAGACCAATAAACATCCATTTGAAAAGTTGTGATGCGATCAGAGTCATCATAAATCCCTAATCGCGAAGTTTTAATCGAAATGATCCATTTATAAAAATACGATGATATAACTATCACATCTCACATATCATTAATCCAAAGGAATAACTCACGGCATTTCATTGAAACATCGCGATGTGATAAGGCTATCGCAATCGCATATAGCCGATCCATAGGAAAACATTGAAACCACTCCATTGAAACTTTGTGATGCGATATCACTATCGCATATCGTGCTCTCAATAAAAAAAGTAATATAAAATATGAACACGCTTGATATAGGGATAAATCAATTATAAAGAAAAAATGTGATTTGCCAAGTTTGAAAAGGAATCTGCCATCTCCACATGCCAGCTCACCACTCTTCACAATTGCAACAATACAAAGAATTCTTTTGAGCATGGCGCTTGTAACCCCCGATTTGGATATGCAATGGCTCAAAAAATATTAAAATAATGCAATCGCTAATTGCAAATCGGAGAGTCATGGCACCTGTTCTAAAAAGACCTTTGGAAAACTTGTGATGCAGCATATATTAATTCAACATTAAATTTTCACGTTATGAAGTTACGGTAAAGCATTAAGGGACAGTTATGGTTACAGCCCTTTAAGGATTTCATCCGTGGGGACTATGTACAATGTGAGATCTTTTTCATCTAATGCACATAACAACTTTTAGTCTGAAATTTGTTGTATTATCTCCTCTCAAAGCTTTTCGCCTATCACACTCCTCTTTCTCATTTTGCAGTGTTAATCCAAAATCACACAGTTAGACAAGATGTCTAAGAAATCTCAAAAGACAAAGGTTCCCATTATAGTGGAAGAAGGACAAGGAAAATTGGTGTTAATCTCAAATACTACCTATCAAGGCCTTGGTAAGATGTCATGGGAAGGCATATATGCTTTGCTTGAAGGTGAAAATCCAAAAGAGATAGAAGAATAAGCAACAATTGATGGAACTGATGAAATAAAAAACATGCTCAATGATTTGGCTAGCTCTTTCCTCCACAGAATAGCATCCAGTGCAAAATTTTTACCATATAATGATCTAGTGAGATGAGTAATCAAGAGCATTAATATAATAGATAGATATTTCTTCACAGCTGATGGAAGGATTTTTGGATCATTCAAACCTGAAGATGTCAAGAGAATGTATCACTTGCCTAATCCCCAGCGACACTACAACAAAGCATTTCTGGAAGCTTTCACCAAGGGAAATGGCATTGAATCAGACCCTATCAAGCAATGGAGACATTTTCCTAACAAGCACAAACGTGAATCATCTGTATGTATTCCGTGGACTCCTTGGCATCTCCATATTGTTATGTTGCTGCTATGATGTGTAGACTCTTCGGAAGCCCCGATTCTGCTAGATTTTCTATTGAGATGGTTCCACTGATAGAAGTAGCGATAAACTCATTTTTCATGGACTGGGAAACTATCCTATCGAACAAAATAGCTAGTAAAATACTGGATTATAGAAATAACATATTTTTCACTACCCAAGTCATGCCCCCATTCCATATGAGTGCTTACATAATGGACACAATTTTTTTTAATTCTAACTTTCCTATCCTTGGTTGGAAATGGACTGTTCAGGATCCAACCCCCATTCATATTTATCATAAGTACTTATGGAAGTCTAAATACAAGAATCATTTATAAAGGATTTGCCATGGTTTCATTTTACCCATCCATCAAGCTATCTTTAATAAACCTGCTCCTCAACTGTCTAATGAGACTAGCATCGATTTAACCTCAATCAATAGTTGGTTCGGGGAGGAAAAGTTCACCTATATTAGGTTTTTGGCAGTATTACAGATCCTCATGTCCTTCCGCTTTACATTCCAGATAAGCTATTAGCCAGGGAAGTAGCCTACAAGATAGTGGAAAAAGGGATGTCTAGAAACCTTAAAGAATCCAAGAAATAGTTTTGGCCTCCCTTTCCCCTCCGATGTGGCACCTACACATCACATGATTTTGAACATACCGAGAAAGAATTAGAGAAAACAAAGGATCTGAGTCTAGCGGCTATCCATAAAAGACAATATGATCCAAATAAGGTTGCTTTCAATTTCACCACTCAGGTGAAAGTTAGTAAATTCATACATGAGAATGATGAATTTGCTGACTTATTTGCTTTAGAAAAGTTATTCTCAACAGTAAGTCATGTAGCAAGATTCAAATTTGGAGCTCAGAAAATGGACAAATTCATGGAATATAGGACACAGAAGTTATTGACAGTACCTTTGAATTTATTAAATACTACACCAATCATCTGGCAAGCAGATCACAACGAAGAACGGGTTATTGAAAAGATTTATGGAGAAGGTGAAAAAAGTGAAAAGGCTAGTGAGCCGCTAAGTACTAATGTTCATATCGATCCCATATTGATTAAAGAATGGGAGCAATCTAATCAACATATCAAAAGCCAGAATGATCCTCAAAACATTATCACATCAGCATCTCCTAAAACACAACGGCCCATTATTCCTGATATTGTGATTGAAGGGACACCCAGCAAAGACACATCTCAAAAAGAGATAGAAATAATCCCTGAAAATCCTTCAGGAGAGATTACATTGAATATCGAGGAGATTCCACCCTTGGATGTGTTTTACATCCCAAAACACAGGGTTGTAGTCAAGAGGCATAGCAAAAAGGGGAAAATAGATCAAACATCATCTATAGCTCCTCAATCTGAATTTATGAATGTCATATGAAAATATTCAGAGGTCAATCCTTCTGAGGATTTGACTAAGTTATCTCAATTTGCAGGCACATACACGACTTCTACAATTGATAAGGCAACTGAAGTGAATCAATTGATCAAAGAAAAGGATCAAAAGATTAATCAACTTGAAGAACAGTTGGCAGCAGAGTAGCAAAAAGTTAATCGGCTTGAGGAATAGTTAACAGTAGAGAAACAGAAGAATGAGCAGCTCGAAGAACAATTGAATCTAGAAAAATAGAAAATTGACCAACAGGCCATTCAGAGACAACCCCAGCTGTCTCAAGAGCTCGAGCAGCTTAAAATTACGCATCAACAAGAGATTAAGTCTAAAGAAGAGCAAATCACACAACTAGAATTCTCCTTGGGACAATTCAAAGCTTATCCCAAGGTTGAAGAGTTCAAAAAGGAAGCCTTAGAGGCAAATAAGTTTTTATCTCAACAATTGAATATACTCTACCAGAAGATATCTTTTATTGATCCATTATACATCATAACAACATCACTGATTGACCAAGCAGTTAGTATTAGGGTAGAATTTGAAGATGCAGATGATAAAGTCACAAATTTTCTCTCCTGGCAAAGCACATAAGATGGAGGAGATACTAACTTACCTAAGATTGAAGAGTCTCATAAAGAGATATTGTTTTTGGAATGGGAAACATAGTTGATAAAAGCAGAAAGAGCTACCTCTAGGGCCAAGGCCATAATGAATAATTTTATTGAGTTGGTAAATGATAACTTATATGGTGCCAATTTAATTTCTGATTGTTCCCTAGGAAAACTTCCGAAGGCGAAAGTTTTAGAGAAGCAATGGAAGCAAGATTTGGACACCAAGGAAGAGCGGCTTAACAGAATACAAGGTCTTAACTGGGATGCACATTGGTCCTTTCTGGTCAAGCCACACAACCAACATATCACTATCAAGTGCCTTGTTGATGCCATTGATCGCATGATGCCCAAGCTCTCAGATGCCACATACACGAGACAGTTACACTCCAAAATGAGTCATCCTCCAGAGATCCAAAGAATGCTCTCAATTTTTTGGTTAAAGATGCAAGAGAAAGCTTAGATGCGATGAATTTCTTCAAAGCTTATTGCAATGCTATTTTTGAAATAGAATCCCATATTTTGATAAAGGCAGTTCCAACAACTATCAACAATTTTTATGGACAGTTTGTTTTTAATTTTACTATAAAGACCCTTTCATGTCACTTGAGAAAGGGTCCTCAATTTGTATAAAACTAGACTTAAGAAGTTTTCACTTCTGCACTTCTTAATTTATTTTTTATAAGCCGTGGATTGAGGTTCAGACTTTTTGTGAAGGAGCTTCATAAAGACTCTCATTTTTGTATCTCCTTGGAGTTTCCAGAGTAAGAAGATTGAGCCAGCATGTTACTTGCATAAATGAGATTCAAATGCAATTGGTACTTCTATCACTGTTATTTTGTCTTGTTTTGTGTAATTAACATTCCATTGATTTGCTATTGTTGATGTATTCACATGTTTTCAAACAAATTTGTATTATTTCACTTCTGAATGATTTAGAATTGTTATATTATATACATATGTGAGTGATAAATATTAGTATGTTATGCGATATGCTTTCATATTACTTTTTTGATTTCTTAAACAAAGTAATCATTATTTAAATGTATCTTTCTGTAGATAAGTAAATAATCTATATTATTATTTGTCTGCTAGGAAGCATCAAGAATCACATTATTATGAGATCAACTGGGTTATATAGATATATATATATATATATATATATATATATATATATATATATATATATATATATATATATATATATATATATATATATATATGTATATTTTAGAGCTTATAGATTAAACTACCTATCATCTTTTTACATATTTAAAACACCCATTCATCAAATCATACTTTATTGGGAAATTGGTCCCATAATATTGAGTTGGAGCCACCATACCAAATGTATAAGGAGCTACACTAAGGTCTGGACCAGATGGTTATCGCCCAATGTTGGTGCTATGATTTTAGAGGCATCAACATTTTTGGCACTAGAAGGAGGGCCAGACTGTGAATGGTGAGTAAATCTAAATCTACAGGTCATTCCAAGAGTAATTCCCCCTCACCATCACCTCCAAATTCTCCTCCGCATTATAAATCCCCTATTCCTAAGCGAGAAGTTGAAAAGAAAAATATAAAACCCAGTACTGAAATCCTAAAAACGCTAGACAACTCTTCTCCTGAACCTCCTGAAGTACAATCTTTGATTCATAAACTATAGGGGATCTCATTATCCAAATAAGAGTCTGAGTTATCCCAAGGCAGTGTTACTTCCCAATATATCCCATTGCAACCACTTATTAGGGAAAAGAGTGAAAAGCTTGGCATTCCACCAGTTGAATTCCCTTTACCAAGTCGAAAAAGGGCTAGAAAGACACCATTAGAATCTCACAGTGAGACTTTGTCCTCCTCATCGTCCATTCCATCCATACCATTGCAAGGTCATCCATCCATTTCCCAACTTTATATCATAGTCCAAATAGGTATAGGAACTTCAACATCCTCTATCTAATCACTTTCAACTCCTTTGTCACCCTCTTCTACTATTAGCTCATCAATGTCACATAATCAACCTCAACCAAGGCCATGTACCAACCCAAGAGCTGTCAGAATGCCTGCACCTTTGATGCAATTATCAACACATCCTGAAAAATGGCTACCTAAATTTAATCCTGACAATGGCCTTTTAGCAGAAGAACACATAAAAAATTTCATGTTATCAATTAACTTGAATGGAGTAACGGAAGAAGATGTTGTTGTTAGACTATTTCCATACACTCTACAAAGAGTAGCAGGATCATGGTACTTTTCGTTACCACCAGGTTCTATCAATAGCTGGGATGCTTTCAAAGAGAAATTTCTAACTAAGTTTGGAGACGATAGGTCTACAATAACTTTGATTAATGACACCTCCAACCTGAAAGTCGAATCAAAAGAGCCCATTAAGGACTTCAACTCATGCTTCAATAAGTTGTTGAATAAAATACCTGCGACATCCAAGCCTAGTGAAGAGGTCCGAAATGAATGGTACATTTCTACTCTTCCTTCAAACATAGCCATCTTTGTCGATAGGGCTGCCAAACCAACATTAGCAGAAAATATGAAGTAATAGATGTTGAAAAATGCATCCTTTCTTTGGAAAAGAAAAACACCCTAGAAGAAAGGAAATCCAAGAAAGTTAGCTTTAGAGATGATTCAAAGAAGAAGGCAACCAAGGATCCATATGATATGGAAGACTTACAAAAAGTTCTTAAAACTATGTCTAATGAAATGGTTGAAATAAAAAAGAAAGTAGTTGAAACTTCTATGAGAAGACCATTTAGGAACTTTAAAAGAAATCAGCCTATTGATCCCAAACCACCTAATGCTATATCAAATGCAGAATCTGACCTGGATGATGATGAAGAAGAAGATATAGTTTTATCAGTTGAAGAAACAGAAGAAGATGAAATAGTTGAATGCTATGGAATGTGGGACTTTATCTTACCCAACTCTGATAATGAAAGTGAACAAGAAGCTCTTCCCGTAAATACTAGAAGTAAAAGTATAGTAGAGCCTAGTCAAGCAAATCAAAACAAGAAAAACTTAAATCCTGTTACCAAAGAGAAAGTTCCCACAAAGAAAACTCCAATTGAATCTCCCCACAATCAACCACCATCCTCCAACCCTCCCTCATCATCTAAAATGCTAGTAGTTTCAGATTCCATGGATTATAACATCGTGGAAGATATGAAGAAGACTCGAGAAAATATTTCTCTGCATGAACTTAGCAAGCTCAAACATCAACAAAATTTGTTGCTTAAAGAATTAAATGCCATACCTTCTCCTCTTCCAACTAGTGTATTATCAAAGGCTGCTAGAGGATCAGGTAAGCCACCATCTGATAAGGTAGATGCTACTGATGCCGTTTTAATTAGGGATAGGTCAAATTCTCATACTCCTCCTTTTCTCTTGACCTATGAGATCTACAATAGAATTTTGCATAATTGCTTGATTGGTTTTGGGGCTTCATCAAATATAATGCCAGCATAAATTTTCTCCAAATTAAATATTGAACCTCAAAAATTTGTAGTTCATATTGTTCAATTAGATCGAACTAAGGTTCAAGTTTTAGGAGAAATAAATTCAGTTACTATCAGATTATCTGTTGATCCCAGGGTTGTCCAAAGAATTGATCTACTAATTGCTGACATTCCTGTGTTTTATGGTTTGATCCTTAGCAGAGATTGGTCTGAAAAACTTCATGGTTATATTTCAACTGATTGGTCTCACATGTGGCTTCCCTATAATGGGAAACCAAATCAAATCAGAATTGATCGTGAAAAACATTTGACTCACACAGTAACTAATTTTGAAGAAGAAAATCAACATGTAGCCTTCAATAATAACATTCTTGGAAACTATTTGGCTGAATCATTTTTTTGGAATTTCAATGCTTAGCAATCCTCGTTTCCTGTTAATAGTGTGATATCACAAGTCAAAAAAATCTCCAGTACTGATACTACTAAATGTGTCAGTGTTGCAGATGAACTTGTAGATAAACCTATAAATAAGCCTTTATTTTGGTCTTTGAATTTTGATGGATCTAAATATAATGATGGTGCAGGAGCCGGATGTATTTTAGTCAGTCCTAAAGGAGAAAAAACGATGCTATCATGTAGATTAAAATTTGAATGTACCAACAATACTATGGAATATGAATCATTGATTCAAGGTCTCTATAAAGCAATAGGCCTGAATATCCAATATCTGAAATTATTTCGTGATTTTGAAATTGTCATTAAACAAGTGAGAAATACTATCCATTGTCTTTCAGGGCATCTAAAACATTATCAATAGCTTGTTCAAGATCTCATAACTCATTTTCTGGCATTTGACATTTCTCCTATTCCTAGATCACAAAACGCAGCAGTAGATCTTTTGGCTAATGTTGCTTCTAAACTCCTTCCATCCAAAGATTATAGTCCAGATAGATATTCTATTGAATTAATTTTTCGACCATGTGTCCTAGATAATGTTACCAATTGGCGTGTATTCAATCATGATGAGGATATATTAAATTTCTTGACATCTGAAGGATCTTATGATGAATAAATTATCGATGAAAGCGATCATGATCTTCAATTAAAGTAGGGACTCAATGAAAACCCTATTCCTAAATCTATGGTCAAGCTAGAAGATCTTTATGATATTAAAGATAGATTCAAAAAGGTCACTAATGCAAAACTTCAAAGTTCAACTATAAGGTTTGAATTAGTAAATCTTGGCACTGATGCCAAACCACAAAATGTCAATCTTGGACTTGGACTTTCATCACCTGAAAGATTTTCTTTCATCATTTTATTGAAGAAATACAAAAATGTTTTTTCTTGGAATTATGAAGATCTGAAAACTTATGATACCTCTATCATTGAACACACAATTCCAATGATTTCTGATGAGAAACCTGTACAACAGAAACTAAAGAAAATTCACCCAAATCTTGAAAGCCAAATCAAAGTAGAGTTGAATAAACTCCTTAAAGCCAAACTAATCTTTCCTGTCAGCATTCTAAATGGGTCTCAAATTTAGTACCTGTGAGGAAAAAGAATGGTGATATAAGGATTTGCATAGATTTTAGAAATCTCAACAAAGCATGTCAAAAAGATAATTTCGCATTACCAACAATGGAGCAAATACTTCAATCAGTAGTAGGCTTAGAGTTAATGTCTTTTCTTGATGGGTTTTTAGGATATAATCAGATCTTGGTACATCCAGATGATAGATTAAGGACGACACTCAGAATCAAATGGGGAACATATGCTCATCAGAAAATGCCATTTGGTTTGATAAATGCTGGAGCTACTTTCCAAAGAGCTATGGACATAGATTACAAAGGTTTAATCAATAGGGTGGTCGTTGTTTACTTAGATGACTATCTATTCTAAAAAAAGGAGCAATCATCTACATGATTTAAAGCAGTTCTTTGAACGTTGCAAAAAATATGGGATTTCCTTAAATCCCAAGAAATCATTCTTTGCTCTTGATGAAGGTAAACTTTTAGGGTTTATTGTATCCAAAAATGGCATACACATTGATCCTGACAGGATAAAAGAAATTTTTGATATCCCTTTGCCACATAATAAGAAGTCTATGCAATCATTCTTGGGACATATAAATTTTGTAAAAAGGTTTGTTCCTGATTTTTGTCATATTGTTTTACCCTTGCAATCCATGATTAAGAAAAATTCAGTCTACAAATGGGGACATAACGAAAAAGAGGCTTTTGAATCGATCAAACAAGTGATCATTAATGCTCCTGCATTGAGTACTTTGAATTTTTCTAGTCAATTTATTTTGTATACTTTGGCCACTGAAACATCTTATGTTGTCGTTTTAACACAAATCAACGATCAACAAGTAGAAGCACCAATATCATTCTTTAGTTCTAATTTGCAGGGCACCGAGCTTAATTATTCCGAAGTTGGAAAACAAGAATTCGTTGTGTTTAAGTCTATTAAACATTTTAGAACATTCCTCCCAAAAACACACACTAAAGTAATAGTCCCATTCCCTGTAGTGAGACAATTACTAGTTCAAAGAGAAGTAGGAGAGAAAAGAGCTAACTGGGTAATAGCCTTACAAGAGTATGATATTGATATTAAACCAGCGAAAATTGTTAGAGGGAAAGGTTTTTGCAAGTTATTGGCAGGAGCTTCCAATATACCAGATCATGAAGACTCAAATAGTACTACACAAGTGAATGAGATAAGTATCATTGATCCTAAATCTCAATATGTTGATCTGATCTTTTACTTAAAAAATGGATATGCTCCCCCTAAATTCATCTATAAAAACAAACATGCCTTAAGGATAAAATCCAAACACTATGAAATCATTGATGATGTGTTATTCAGAAGAAATTATGATTATGTTCTACTAAGATGCCTTGAAAAATTTGAAGCGCAGAAGGTTTTGCAGGAACTACATGATGGCCCAGCAGGTGGACATTTTGGAGGAGACACTACAGCCCACAAAATACTACATGCTGGATATTATTGGCCAACATTGTTCAAAGATGCCCATGACTACGTGATAAAATGTAAGATATGCCAAACTGCTACTGGAAGACAAAGGAAACCAGCTTTTCCTTTACAACCAGTTAACACTGAGCAACCATTTGGACAATAGGGGCTTGATATTATTGAAGAGATTGTTCCACATTCTTCTAAGCAACACAAATACATCCTCACAGCCACAGACTACTTCACAAAGTGGGTAGAAGCAATTCCACTAAAGGTAGCCAATTCTGATGCGATTATCGAATTTATTGATCAGTTCATCATTACAAGGTTTGGTTTACCTAACGTGCTTATCTTTGACAATGCATCTTATTTTTCTGGAAATAATATAGTTGAATTTTCTCTTAAGAGAGGTTTTAAGTTAAAATACTCTGCAAATTACTATCCTCAAGGAAATGGCTTAGCAGAGTCAACTAACAAAAATCTCATCAGATTATTAAAAGAACTGTTGATCAAAACCAAAAGAATTGGCACAAATATTTAATATTTGCATTATGGGTAGATCGTATAACTCAGAAGGCCTCAATAGGTACTTCTCCTTTTAACTTAGTGTATGGAAAGAAACTGTAATTCCACTAAATTTAGCCCTCCCATCTCTAGCCCTAGTACAATTTATTGAAGAAACTCCTTCCTCTATTCAATTAAGGTTTGATCAAATTCTTAAATAGGATGAGGAAAGGGAAAAGGCCAAAATTTCTCATGCTAAACATCAGCAAGTCATTAAATCTTCTTTTGATGCAAGTTCTGTTGGCTCAAAAACATTACAAATTGGTGATCTCGTTTTGAAATGGGACAAAGCACATGAAGACAAAGGTAAGCATACCAAATTTCAAAAGATGTGGCTTGGACCATTTCAGATCATTGAAAAGATAGGCTCATCAAAATTTCTAATGCAAGACCTATCGGGAATGAAAGATTCTCTTCCTATGAATGGGCTTATCTTAAAGAAATTATTTTCCTAAGGAGGTAATCCCTTCTTACCTGTACATATTCTTTATGCAAATTGTGGTTTCTTTTAGAAATAAGGTTGTAAATAGTCTACCATTAGCTTTCTAATATTGAAAAGCTCTTTGGAAGAATATTGTGACTACTTGCTTTTAAAAAATAGAAACTTTTAAGAAAATGATTAGAGTTTTGGAAATTGGATAAAAAACAGAAAACTCTAAAATCCTCTTTAAATTTGTGAAATCTTTCAAACCTTGAAGAAACAGCAAATCATTTTGAGTTTTATCAGTTGAGAAAGGTTATTTATAAAAAAATAAAGACTTCATCCAACTAAGCATCTACAACTCTTTAATTGTCATCCATAAACTCTTAAGGAGTCAAATATTCACCCCATCCACTAGGTTTATGATATTTCAAAGTGTAAGTCTAAAATATATCTTATTTAAAAGATAAGAGGTCTCATTACAAGCCTTCTTACCATGATCATAGGGAGTTAGTTAAGCTGACATTACCAATGCTGCGTACGAAAATAGGGTAATGGCTTAAATCAAAAGACAAGGGGTCTCATCACGAGCCAACTTGTTCAATTTAATTACAAGTGAATGGCATTGTCATCTTCTGGCTACCAAACCAGGGGAATGGCTTTTAATCAAATAATAAAACAGAATATGAAAAAATATAGATATGTAGATATATCTTTCTAAATTTATCTTTAAAAGATTGTTCTCTGAGATGGATGGAACAATGAATAATTGATGGTTAAAAGGTAACCCTTGTTGGGTTGTGTTATATTATTTCCACGACTAGCCCACATAGTAAACCTGGGGTTAGAAGGGGGACGGAACCCCCCCTTTGTTGCACCGATTGCGTAGCAGGGGGAGTCACAAGGGGTTTGAGGGTTGCAGGTAACCCCACTCTATGGGGTTCAGGGCAGCGCCCCAAAAATTTTTGGTTTTGGACCCTATGTTAGGTTGGCCGGACCTACCTATGGTTTTGTGCATGATTTTCGCACATGGTTTTGGACGCGATGGTTTTCGATCCATGATTTTGGATGTGATGGTTTTCAGTCCATGGTTTTGGACACGATGGTTTTCGGTCCATGGTATTGGATGCTTCGGCATGTATAAATATGTATTGTAACATTGAAAGGAATATAATGAACAATCAAGCTAGTAGTCCTAGTTTTGGGATCCATGGGAAAATATCTGTGTATATGTGTTTTATGTGTTATGCTTTCACATTGTTTATTTTCTGTGTTTTATAATTCATATGCAGGTAATTTCTGTACGGGGTTAAAACCTACATTTGGTATCAGAGTTGTTTTGGCTTCAAGGGGATGCCTTTCTTACTGAGGGGTTTCGCTCGAGCCTGTGGTAGACCCTGTTCAATGGGAGATCTGCGAGATCGATTCTAGTGGTAAAAGAAGATGGCGAGTAGTGGAAAGATAGAGATCGAGAAATTTAATGGTCATAGTTTTGAGTTGTGGAAACTCAAGATGGAGGATCTATTGGTGGATAAATATCAGTGGATCGTAGTAGATTCAGGTACTAAACCAATGGGAGTGATTGATGAAGAATGGAAGAATTTGGATGGGAAGGAAAAGAGCACAATACGATTGTGTGTCTCAAATTCAGCATTGTTGAATGTATCAGGGGAAGCTACGGTGAAGGCTTTGTGGGACAAGTTAGGGACATTGTACCAATCTAAGTCTCTGGTGAATCAATTGTTCCTATGAAAAAAGTTGTATAACCTAAGGATGAAAGATGGAGACTTGGTGACAGGGCATTTGAATGTGTTTAATACTGTGGTAAGTCAATTATCATCTGTTGATATCAAAATTTCAGATGAAGATAAGTGCATTAATTTGTTGTGTTCTCTACCAGATTCATGGGATAGTCTGGTTATTGCAATAGGTAGCAATGTAACTGCCTTGCAGTTTGGTGAAATAGTCTCATCCTTGCTGATGGTGGAGATGAGACAGAAAAATATGGAGAGCCAGAATGGTGAAGCCTTGTCTGTATGAGGACGGTCCCAAAACAGAAACAAAAATAAGTCATCGAGTGGGAGATCTAAATCTCTAGGAAAACCTGTAAAGGTGGTGTGTTGGAAATGCGGAAAGGAAGGGCACTACAAAAGGGACTGTGAATCTAAAGCTCCTGACAAAGGAAAGTTATCTAATGATGCTCCTTCTGTAGAGGCGAAAACCACCTCAGATGAAGGTGGGGATGTGTACTTGGCCTCTTCAAGTACACATGTAGATCATGAGGCATTGTTGATTGACTCAAGTGCATCCTTTCACTTCACTCCCCATATAGAATGGTTCTGCAAGTATGAGAAATATGATGGTGGGGATGATAGGAAGGCTAGAATCGTTGGTCACGGAAAAGTAAAGTTGAAGTTGCAAGGTGGAAGGGTTAGAACACTTCCGAGTTTCCTACATATTCCTGCATTAGCCAGAAATCCTATTTCTGTAAGCAAGCTGGATGACGCAGGTGTAAAAACAGTGTTCGAGAAGGATACCTGCAAGATGGTTCAGGAAGCACTGGTATTCATGCAGGGAGTTCGGATTAGAACTCTGTACAAGATGCAAGGTAGCACTATTGTTGATGGGTGCAATAGTTATGTGATTCCTGAAAGTGGAGCAGAAAATCTAGTGGTCTCTGGAGAGAAGACCATGTTGTGGCATCAAAGGCTTGGACATATTGGAGAGAAGGGCCTTCGAATACTTCATGGTAAAGGTATGGTAGAAGGTATGAGTAATAACTCTCTGGATTTTGATTTCTGTGAAAATTGTGTATATGGGAAGCAGAATTGGGTGAGTTTCCCCTCTGGTGGTAAGAGGGTGAAACATATATTAGAGCTTGTGCACAGTGATGTGTTTGGACCTGTGAAGGTTCCATCACTAGGTAAGTCTATGTACTATGTATCATTTATAGATGACTTCTCAAGGAATACATTGATATATTTCCTTAAGAAGAAATATGAATTCTTTGACAGGTGTAAATAATTTAAGGCTCTAGTGGAAAACCAGACAGAGAAGAAGATAAAGGTGTTGAGGACAGATAACGATGGAGAGTTTTGCAGTAAGGAATTTGAAGAATTTTGTAAGAACTGTGGTATAGCATGGCAGAAGACTACTCCATATACACCTCAGAAAAATGGAGTTGCAAAAAGAATGAACAAGACATTGATGGAAAGGGCGAGAAGCATGCTCAGTGGTTTTGGGTTAGGACAAGAATTTTGGGCAGAGGCGGTGGAGACAACATGTTACTTGGTCAACAGATCACCTTCATCAACATTGGAGGATAAGACTCCACAAGAGGTATGGACTGGTAAGAAACCCTCTCTTTCACATCTGAGGGTATTTGGATGTGATGCATATGTACATGTTCCAAAGGAGAACCAAACCAAGTTGGATAGTAAATCTGAATTTAATGGGTATAAGGATGGTTTAAAGGGCTATAAGCTTTGGAACCCAATAACAAGGAAGGTTGTGTACAGCCGAGATGTGGTGTTCAAAGAGGTGAAAGATGTTATTAAACATGAAGTCCAACCAAAGGAACCTAAGAAGACAGAGTTTGATCTAAAGGAGGAAGTGTTAGCGCTTGAAATTTCACCTCAGGCTGAGAAAGGTAAACCTCAAGGCTACATCAAACCATTTAGCCTTGTAGCTAGCCCTACGTGGCAGGAGAAGGCTCTCTCCGGTCAATCTCGGTAGATCTGCAATGGGATGAGATGACCAACAAGGTAACACTGATATTAGGCTAGTAAACTGATTAAAAAGGTTGATTTGGGGTTTTTTGGGTTTTTGGTGGCAATTTGAGAAGAGGGCAATTTTGGGTGCGGGGATTGGACACAGTTCTTGCAGGGGGTTCTTTGGGGCGAGGTAGGAGACAGTATTGATGCCTTAAACTGAGGTGAATGGATGAGAAAGACAGGTGAGGAGCTAAGGAGGGCAAACAATAACTTTGAATCCTCCTTAAACAGTAGAAAACATTGAAATTAAACAAACTTAAAAGCAGAGCATGGCAAGCATGAATTCTTACTTTAACACTTCATTTGTTTAATATGCAGAAGTAAAGAAAGGAAATGAATCACATAACAAAGCTTACAAGAACATTGAGAAACACACCATCAACACATGAGTCCACAAGAATCCCAAAGAGGACTGCAAAACCCTGGTCTTCCTTAGCCAAAAATTGCAGAGATATAGTGAAATAATACAATGATAGCTTCTCCCTCAAGAGTCCAACCTTCCAACCTCTGAAAATGATTAAGAAAATACATAATATAGGCAAGCCAACCTCTTCCCTTGCCTCTAGGGGTCGAGTTCATCCTTCTAGGAGCTGTTTCAACTAATTCTAAACTGAGCACAAAAATCTAGGCAGTCAAAACAACTTGCCTCTATAAGCTAGGAAACCAATCCATTCATTAAATATTTACCCTTGACATGAAAGAATCTTCTAGAAGAGTTAAACAAGAGTAAAAGTATCCAAAAAGTGTCACAATTACATCCAAGAGGACCACCATCAACCTCAAAAAGTCAAACTGGAGCCAAACTGCGTTTTCTGGGCTGAACTGGTCAAATCTGGCAAAATTTCCTCAACGGGTCGCGCACATTGGCAGCTCTGTTTGGAGGCCTTCCCGGTATCAGAATTGAGTGCAGGATAGCTCGTTGGAAAGGTATTTGAGTTTAATTTCCAACCCAACTATAATTTTTTAATTTGGAGTTCATTTTCCCTATCAAAAACCAATTCTCCCAAGACAGCTTTCTACAGTTCAAAAAAGTGGCAAAAAGTCAAATTTTGCATGTATTTTGACCTTCTGGAGGCCCAAAACTCCATAAAAACTCAAGTCCATCCATGGGCATATGTAACTTTGCATAAAAAATCAGGAAATGCTGAGTTTTTGTGAAAAGGAGTTGCCATGACAAAGGGTCTCACTGGGGGTGAGACCCGTTGAGGAGCCAAAACCTGTAAATTTCCAAAAAATG
The DNA here is from genome assembly GCA_031772625.1 of Pinus tabuliformis. NCBI lineage: Eukaryota > Viridiplantae > Streptophyta > Pinopsida > Pinales > Pinaceae > Pinus > Pinus tabuliformis. The sequence continues at coordinate 1,022,670,998 of CM062805.1, forward strand.
CCAAAATTACCCAAAATTCTCAAAAATTTTTGGGATTTGAGCTGTGGCTAGGCTATTGAGTGCCATGATCCTTGAGTGAAGCCTCAGCCAAGATACGGAGGGGATTTGGCTTCTTTCTCTGTTTTTGGGCCTCGGTCAAACTCCTTGGATCTGGCGATTGTAATTTTGGCATTTCTCTAAAACCATGACACCTGTGCAAAAAGTGAAGGAGGTTTTTCTTCTTTGGCATGTTTTGGACAAAAACCTCTCTCAGTTTTTCAAAATTCATCTTTCATTGCTCTGAAACATCATTTGAGTGCAACTTGTCCCGATGTGTGAAACAAGGGATTTTGTCGAAATGGGGCGAAATGAAGGGGATAGGGGGCTTCTAAATTCTTGGGGAAATTTTTGGGAGTGGGGAGGGATGTTAGGAAGCAGGGGAAAGTGGAATCTCAGAGATTGAGTGGGGGGAAGGGGTCGAAAAGGGCAAAACACAGGTCAAACCTAGAAAATTGCCAAGTTGTAGCTAGAAACTAGGGTTTGTGCAAAAATGAGGAATTTGGCGGATCTAAGGGATGGGAAGTGTTTGATAAGGTACTTTAAGGATAGGGGAAGGTGTATGAACATCAGGATATGAGTTTTGCCGATTATTTAGCCGCCCAAGAGAAATTGCTTTCAAAACCCTAGGAGAGGGAAATGACCTTGCCTGGGCGCAACCAAAGCATGAATAAGGTGTAACATGACCCAATGGAACCTAATATGATGATAGCAACCCTCTGAATGATGATAGGCTCAGCTGAATGATGACATGGACTGACATTTGGACAACTTTGAAAAGTATGAAGGTAAACCCTAGACCTAATGCCTAGTGACCAAATTTTGCTTGAAGACTTACTGAAATGACAAAATTTGACCTTGACACTTCAAAATCACTTTGTAAGAGCATATTTGATCATTGTAGGAAGGCTGGAAAGACTGACACTAACAGGAAGAATCATACTCTACAACAGAGGAGGAATCAGAAGATGAAGAGCCACAAACTCCAGGTGTGAGAAGATCAGTTCGACAAAGAAGGAAACCAGAAAGATATAGTCCATCTGCTTTCTATTCAAATTTTTCTTTATCTATTACTGATGATGATCCCAAAACTCTGAAGGAAGTAGTAGATTCAGAGGATGGAAAACTTTGGAAAGAGGCCATGGTTGATGAAATGGCATCTTTGTACAAAAATAAGGCTTGGGATCTGGTGGAGTTGCCGGCTAGGAGGAAACCCATTGGAAGCAAATGGGTATTCAAGGAGAAGACAAATGCAGAAGGAAAGGTGGAGAAATACAAAGCTCAGTTGGTAGAAAAAGGTTATTCCCAAGTGCCGGGAATTGATTTTGGTGATATTTTTGCTCCTGTTGTCAAGGTAACTTCTATTAGATTACTTTTATCTGTTGTTGCTGCTTTTGATTTTGAGGTAGAACAAATGGAGGTGAAGAAAACATTTCTTCATGTGGATCTAGAAGAGGAGATCTACATGAAGCAACCTGAAGGCTTTGCGGTGAAGGGTAAGAAAGAATTGGTATGCAAGTTAAAGAAGTCTTTGTATGGGTTAAAATAGTCACCAAGGATGTGGTACCAGAAATTCGATACGTTTATACGGGGACTTGGCTTCACCAAAAGCAAAGCTGATCACTGTGTGTATTTTAAATTAATTGGTGACTGTGTTATTTATCTGGTCTTGTATGTGGATGATTTGTTGTTGGTTGGAAATGACAAAGAAATTATCTAGGATTTAAAGACCCATTTGTCCTCCAAATTCGACATGAAAGATCTTGGTGCTACAAACTATATTTTGGGCATGGAAATTAAAAGAGATTGGAAAAATAGGAAGCTTTGGTTAAACCAGAGGAAGTATGTCGAAACAATATTGCAGAGGTTTAATATGCAGGATAGTAAACCGGTGAAGGTTTCTATTCCTGTAGGTGCAAAGTTATCTGTTGAACAGTGTCCGAAGACACAAGAAGAGGAAGAGGACATGTCCCATGTTCCATATGCAAGTGCAGTCGGTAGCTTGATGTATGCGATGGTCTATACTAGAGCAGACATTGCACATGTAGTGGGAGTATTGAGCAGGTTTATGTCAAAACCAGGGAAGGAGCACTAGACAATAGTGAAGTGGGTTTTTAAGTATTTGCGTGGCACTAGTGATTATGGTTTGTGCTACCAAGGAAGACCAAGATTGGATAGAGTGTTGGATATTCATGTCTTTTTTGATGCAGACTAAGCTGGAGATCTAGATTAGAGAAGATATACAAGTGGGTATGTGTTTAACCTATTTGGAGGTTCAGTCAGTTGGATGAGTAAGAAACAATCTGTAGTGGCACTATCAACCACAGAGGCAGAATACATGGCATCCACTCATGCAAGCAAGGAAGCATTTTGGTTGCAGAGATTGTGTTCAAATATGGGGTTAGTACAGGGAGATATAAGGATAGACTGTGACAGCAAAAGTGCAATTTTCTTGGCAAAGAACCCTGCATATCATTCAAAGACAAAGCACATTGATGTTCAGTATCACTTTGTGAGGGATATGATAGAAGACAAAAGGGTGTTGCTGGTAAATGTGGGCACTTTGAAGAATATTGTAGATGCATTGACAAAATCTATGATCTCTGAGAAGTTCTCTTGGTGTAGATAAACAATGGGCATTGTAGGGATGGATAAATGACTAATCACTCTTGTTGCTTCCTGTGGAAAGAAAACAACAAGTGGGAGAATGTTGGGTTGTGTTATATTATTTCCACGGCTAGCCCTTGTAGTTAACCAGGGGGTAGAGCCCCCCTTTCGTTGCACCGATTGCGTAGCGGGGGGAGTCACAGGGGGTTTGAGGGTTGCAAGTAACCCCACTCTATGGGGTTTAGGGTAGCGCCCCGTAAAATTTTGGTTTTGGACCCTATGTTAGGTTGGGCAGACCTACCTATGGTTTTGTGCATGATTTTCGCACATGGTCTTGGACGTGATGGTTTTTGGTCCATGGTTTTGGACGTGATGGTTTTTGGTCCATGGTCTTGGACGTGATGGTTTTCAGTCCATGGTATTGGATGCTTTAGCATGTATAAATATGTATTGTAAATTTGCAAGGAATATAATGAAAAATCAAGCTGGTAGTCTCGGTTTTGGGATCCAGGGGAAATCTCTGTGTATATGTGTTTTATGTGTTCTGCTCTTGCATTGTTTATTTTCTGTGTTTTAGAATTTGTATGCAGGTAATTTTTGTACGGGGTTCAAACCTACAACCCCTATAGATGTTTTCTAGTAGCAGTGACACTACCTGTGACAAAAGAGTAAATTTAAAAGCTAAGTTGGCAGAGCCCCCTAATTTATCTTTAACAACCAATCAAAGCTTGAAGAAACCAAAAAAATGTTTTTTTTTTTATGATTATGGTTTGTAAAAGAAATTGAAAAGTTTATATTTTTTTTTTATTCAAAGTAAATTTTATCTAACCAATTCCTAGATAGTTTTCTTTTCCTCAATTGATTCTACTTAAGAAAGTGTTAGAAATTTCATTATTTTATTCAGATATAACTGGTTCTGCTAGTGAATCGCCAATTGTTTTGCTATACAACAACACCCCCCCCCCCATTTCAATTTTTAATCTTATTCTTAAAATGCTAAATAAGAAATGGGTCCCCTTTAGGATATAAAAAAAGCAATAAAACTTTTGAATAAAATAGATCTTCCATATTTTTCATATAAAAGTTGCTTTATCAGAATCTGGAACCACTCATCGCAAATCACAGTTGTTTAAGACCAATAAACATCCATTTGAAAAGTTACAATGCGATCAGAGTCATCGTAAATCCCTCATCGCGAAATCGAAATGATCCATTTATAAAAATACAATGTGAGATAACTATCGCATCTCACATATCATTAATCCCAAGGAATAACTCCCGGCATTTCATTGAAACATCGCGATGTGATAAGGCTATCGCAACCGCATATCGCCGACCCATAGGAAAACATTGAAACCACTTCATTGAAACTTTTGGGATGCAATATCACTGTTGCATATCATGCTCTCAATAAAAAAAAGTAATATAAAATATGAACACGCTTGATATAGGGATAAATCAATTATAAAGAAAAAATGTGATTTGCCAAGTTTGAAAAGGAATCTGCCATCTCCACATGCTAGCTCACCACTCATCACAATTGCAACAATACAAAGAATTCTTTTGATCATGGCACTTGTAACCCTTGATTTGGATATACAATGGTTCAACAAATATTAAAATACTGAAATCGCTAATTGCAAATCAGAGAGTCATGGCACCTATTCTAAAAAGACCGTTGGAAAACTTGCGATGCAGCATATATTAATTTGACATTAAATTTTCACGTTATGAAGTTACGGTAAAGCATTAAGGGACAGTTATGGTTATAGCCCTTTAAGGATTTCATCCGTGGGGATTATGTACAATGTGAGATTTTTTTCATCTAATGCACATAACTGCTTTTAGTCTGCAATTTGTTGTATTATCTCCTCTCAAAGTTTTTTGTCTATCATGCTCCTCTTTCTCATTTTGCAATGTTAATCCAGAATCACATAGTTAGTCAAGATGTCTAAGAAATGTTGAAAGACAAAGGTTCCCATTACAGTGGAAGACAGACAAGGAAAATTGGTGTTAATCTCAGATACTACCTGTCAAGGCCTTGGTAAGATCTCATGGGAAGGCATATATGCTTTTCTTGAAGGTGAAAATCCAAAGGAGATAAAAGAAGAAGCAACAGCTGATGGAACTGATGAAACAAAAAACACGCTTAGTGATTTGGACAACTCTTTCCTCCATAGAATAGCATCATGTGCAAAAGTTTTTATCATATAATGATTTAGTGAGATGGGTAATTGAGAGCATTAATATAACGGACAAAGATTTCTTCACAACTGATGGAAGGATGTTCGGATCATTCAAACCTAAATATGTCAAGAGAATGTATCACTTGCCTAATCCCCAACAACACTACAACAAAGCATTCCTGGAAGCTTTTGCCAAGGAAAATGGCATTGAATCAAACCCTATCAAGCATTGGAGACATTTTCCTAACAATCACAAACATGAATCATCTGGTATGTATTCCATGGACTCCTTGGCATCTCCATATTGTTATGTTACTTCTATGATGTGTAGACTCTTAGGAAGTCCCAATTCTGCTAGATTTTCTATTGAGATGGTTCCATTGATAGAAGCAACAATAAACTCCTTTGTCATGGACTAGGCAACTTTCCTATTGAAAAAAATAGCTAGTCAAATACTAGATTATAGAAAGAAAAGATTTGTCACTACCCAAGTTGTGCCCCCATTCCATATGAGTGCTTACATAATGGACACAATATGTTTTAATTCCGACTTTCCCATCCTAGGTTGGAAATGGACAGTTCAGAATCCAACCCCCATTCATATTTATCATAAGTACTTATGGAAGTTTGAATACAAGAATCATTAATATAGGATTTGCCATGGTTTCATTTTACCTATCCATTAAGTATCTTTAATAAACATGCTCCTCAGCTGTCTGACGAGGCTAGCATTGATTTAACCTCAATCGGCAGTTGGTTCAAGGAGGAGAAGTTCACCTATATTAGGGTTTTTGGCAGTATTACAGATCCTCATGTCCTTCCACTTTACATTCCAAATAAGCTATTAGCCAGGGAAATAGCCTACTAGATAGTGGAAAAAGGGATGTTTAGAAACCTTGAAGAATCCAAAAAACAGTTGTGGCCTCCCTTTCCCCTCCGTTGTGGCACCTACACATAGCATGATTTCAAACATGTTGAGAAAGAATCAGAGAAAACAAAGGATCTAACTCTAGCGGTTATCCCTAAAAGACAATATGATCCAAATAAGGTCGCTTTCAATTCCACCACTCAGGTGAAAGTTAGTAAAATCATACATGAGAATGATGAATTTGATGACTTATTTTCTTCAACAGAGTTATTCTCAATAGTAAGTCATCTGGAATGATTCAAATTGGGAGCTGAGAAAATGGACAAATTCATGGAATACAGGACACAGAGGTTACTGACAATACCTATGGATTTATTAAATACTACACCAATCATCTGGCAAGCAGAGCACAACAGAGAACAAGTTATTGAAAAGATTTCTGGAGAAGTTGAAATAAGTGAAAAGGCCAGTGAGCCGCTAAGTACTAATGTTCATATCAATCACATATTGATTAAAGAACGAAAGTAATTTGATCAACAGAACAAAAGCCAAAATGATCCTCAAAACATTATCACATTAGCATCTCCCGAAACACAATGGCCCATTATTCCTGATATTGTGATTGAAGGGACACCAAGCAAAGACACAGCTCAAAAAGAGATAGAAATAATCCCTAAAAATCCTTCAGGAGAGATTACATTGAATATCGAGGAGATTCCACTGTTGGATGTGTCTTACAGCCCAAAGCACAAGGCTATAGTCAAGAGGCAAAGGAAAAAGAGGAAAATAGATCAAACATCATCCACAGCTCCTCAATCTCAATTTATCAATGTCATATGAAAAGATTCAGAGGTCAATCCTTATGAGTATTTGACTAAGTTATCTCAATTTGCAGGCACATACACAGCTGCTACAATTGATAAGGCAACTGAAGTGAATCAATTAATCAAAGAAAAGGATCAAAATATTAATCAGCTTGAAGAACAGTGGGCAGCAAAGCAACAAAAGGTTAATCAACTTGAGGAACAGTTAACAATAGAGAAACAGAAGAATGAGCAGCTCGAAGAACAATTAAATCTAGAAAAACAGAAAATTGACCAACATGTCATTCAGAGACAACATCAACTGTCTCAAGAGCTCGAGCAGCTTAAAATTATGCATTAGCAAGAGATTAAGTCTAAAGAAGAGCCAATCACATAGCTACAATTCCCCTTGGGACAATTCAAAGATTATCCCTAGGTTGAAGAGTTCAAAAAAGAAGCCTTAGAGGCAAATAAGGTTTTATCTCAACAGATGAATATACTCTGCCAGAAAATATCTTTTATTGATCCATTATGCATCATAACGACATCACTGATTGACCAAGTAGTTAATACCAGGTTAGAATTTGAAGATGCGGATGATAAAGTCACAAATTTTCTCTCCTGGCAAAGCACAGAAGATGGAAGAGCTACTAACTTACCTAAGATTGAAGAGTCTCATAAAGAGATATTGTTTTCGGAATGGGAAACACAGTTGATAAAAGAAGAAAGAGCTACCTCTAGGGCCAAGGCTATAATGAATAATGTTATTGAGTTGGTAAATGATAACTTATATGGTGCCAATTTAATTTCTGATTGTTCCCTAGGAAAACTTCCGAAGGCGAAAGTTTTAGAGAAGCAATGGAAGTAAGATTTGGACACCAAGGAAGAGCGGCTTAACATAATACAAGGTCTTAACTGGGATGTGCATTGGTCCTTTCTGGTCAAGCCGCACAACCAAAAAATGACTATCAAGTGCCTTGTTGATGCCATTGATGGCATGATGCTCGAGCTCTTAGATGCCACATACACAGGACAGTTACACTCCAGAATGAGTCATCCTCCAGAGGTCCAAAGCATGCTCTCAATTTTTCGGTTAAAGATGCAAGAGAAAGCCTAGATGATGAATCTATTCAAAGCTTATCGCAATTCTATTTTTGATATAGAATCTCATATTTTGATAAAGGCAGTTCCAACAACTATCAGCAACTTTTATGGATAGTTTGTTTTTAATTTTACTATAAAGACCTTTTCATGTCACTTGAGAAAGGGTCTTGAATTTGTATAAAACTAGACTTAAGAAGTTTGCACTTCTGCACTTCTTAATTTATTTTTTATAGCTGTGGATCGAGGTTCAGACTTTTTGTGAAAGAGCTTCATAAAGACTTGTATTTTTGTATCTCCTTGGAGTTTCCAGAATAAGAAGATTGAGCCAGAGTGTTACTTGCATAAATGAGATTCAAATGAAATTGGTACTTCTATCACTATTCTTTTGTGTTGTTTTGTGTAATTAACATTCCATTGATTTGCTATTGTTGATGTATTCACATGTTTTCAAATAACTTTGTATTATTTCACTTCTGAATGATTTAGAATTGTTATATTATATACATATGTCAGTGATAAATATTAGTATGTTATGTGATATGTTTTCATATTACTTTGTTTAATTTCTTAAACAAAGTAATCATTATTTAAATGTATCTTTTTGTAGATCAGTAAATAATCTATATTATTATTTGTCTGCTAGGAATCATCAAGAATCGCATTATTATGAGATCACTCGGGTTATATAGATATATATGTATATTTTAGAGCTTATAGATTAAACCACCTATCATCTTTTTACATATTTAAAACACCCATTCATCAAATCATACTTTATTTGGAAACTGATCCCATAATATCCAGTCAGAGCCACCATACCAAACAAATAAGGAGCTACACTAAGGTCCGGACCGGGTGGTTATCCCCCAATGTTTGTGCTACAATTTTAGAGGCATCAACACAAGTCGATCAAAGCAGAAGACCATCTAGATAACTTATACCTACACCTGCAAATGCTCGAGGTACAATATGACAATGTTACATGTAGACTCTTTCCTTAGACCTTAACTAGTAGAGTGACTTCTTGGTATCATATTCTTCCCGCAAATTCAATTCAGAATTGGAGGGGGTTTAAAAATTTGTTCCTTGAAAATTTCGTTGATGACAAAACCCCAACTATGTTATTAAAGGAGTTAGGGAATCTGAATATGGGGGAAAAAGAAAAGGTCAAGGATTTTAATCAGAGGTTAAATCGAGTATTGAACCAATTTCCTCTTGATATGACACCTCATGCCTCCATCATGATCAATTACTACACTTTTGCCTCACCAACAAGCATTTCGTAGTTTGTAAAGAGAGTTGTGAAACAAAATTTGCACAAAATTTCGATGAAGTCATCGTAGTTGAAAAGGACTTGTGTGAAATTAGAGTCATTTTCAATGATGAATCATCTAAAGACTCCAAGGAGATAGAAAAAGGTCTCATGCATCATCGAGCAAGTCCAAGGATAAAGAAGCTACTGATCTTGAAATCTTGACCTAGACTATCAAGGCTATGTCTAATGAGTTGGAAGAAGTAAAACAAAGGACAAGCGAGACCACTGTCGGCATCAATCCCCCAAAATTTAGCTTCCTGAGAAGGACTAACAACAACAATAACATTAGTAATCAGTCAGATAAGTCTGCACAAAGCTCGAAATTTGTGCTAAATGTCGAAACATGGGCATGGACCAATATTGTTCTTTTCATCAAGAATGTTGTTCAGAAAATACATGCCCACAATGGAATCATAGCGTGAACACTCTTAATACACACATTATTGACTGAGTACTTTCAGATAAACAGATTGGGTAAATAAAAGAAAAAAAGGAACCCATTGTGGCTAAATAAATTGCGGTTGTCAAATACGCAGTTGTTGAGGAACCACCACTAAATGAGGCCCCTAACTCAGAAGCAAAATAATCGATATAAATTGGGAATTCAAGGGAATTTTCCTAAACAAGAGCTGACGAGACAAAGGAACATTTGTTAAGGAAAATCATACCGCCCGTCAACCAAGCTCAGAACAAGTTTGGAGATGCCACCATAACAAAGAACACTTCCGCCAGCAGTAAAACCAAATCTACCATTCTAGAAGTGGAAAACAAATTTACCCATCCAGACACTTTGGCGATGCCTATTGTGATAGAATATAACATCGTGGAATATATGAAGAAAGCTCGCACAAATATTTCGATCTTTGTGCTTACAAGGATAGCAAGCCAGCATGAACTGCTTTTCCAAGCACTTGCCCAGTCCTCATCAGGTGATAATTCTTCTTCTCCCACAAGGTATTTGGTAAGTCTTTCGGTCCCCTGGAATTAGTTTTTAATGTTTTAACATTATAAGATAATACTCTTTGGCCTATGTTTCTATTAACTTTTGAAATTTTCAATTACAATGTTCACAATTGTTTAGTCAATTCTGGTGCATCTGTAATTGTAATGCCATTATCAGTTGCCAAAAAAATCAATGCCAAATAGGATAAGACTGATGCATATATTATTCAGCTGGACAGGTCTCTTGTCCAAACTATTGGTGGACTTAGAAGTGTCATTATTCACTTGTCATTTGATCACCAAGTTGACCAATGTATAAACATAGTGATTGTGGACATCTTGGAAGCCTATGGCATGTTGCTAAGTCGAGACTAATCTAGCAAACTACAAGGGTATTTTGCTACCAATTGGTGACATTTATGGCTTCCGTACAAGGGAAATAATAATCAAATCCGAGTAGAATCACAACCTTACATGAAACACATTGTTACACCTTTCGAAGGGAAAAATGAGCTTGTTGCTTTCACAAACTTAATTTTTGGAACTGCTTTCTAGAAATTGACCTTAGGTGCTACCTTGCACAACCATCACCTGTTTCACCAGATACACATTTGGAACTCCTTCCTTATCTAGATGGTGCAAATGAAATGTGTAATATAGATGTACATAATAATCGTAATAGTAGTAATAGTAGTAATAATAATGCAGGAAACAACTTAGTAGCTAGTAATTTTTGGACTCTTTATTTTGATGGTTTTAAGACATAGGACAGTTATAGAGATCGTTGTGTTCTTATGAACCCACATAACAAGAAACGTATACTTTCATGTTGTCTAGAGTTTAAGTGCGCTAATAATACTGCTAAATATGAAGCACTCATACTTGGATTGAAGAAAGCTATAGACCTGGAGGTAAAGCTCCTAAAGGTAACTGGTGACTTAGAGGTAGTCACTATTTAGGTACGAGATACTATACATTATGTTTCACCTCATCTAAAAAACTACCAGCAGGAGGTATGGCACTTGATAAATCATGTTAAATCTTTCAATATCTTTTTTGTTCCTGGAGTTAGAAATGTAGGAAGCAGATACACTAGAAAATGTTGTTGCTAGGATGTCGCCATTGAAAAATTGTTTTTCTGTTGAAATTTTATACCAACCATCTGTAACCCACAATGTCACTAATTTGTATTTTCAATGACGACAAACAAATACTACACTTTATGGAAAATGTTGATGTATTCAAATATGTCACCATATAGGAGGATGATCACGAGTAAGCTCTGCAGGAGGTATCCCAAGCACCAAAAGGAAAGACTATGCCAAAATGTGTGGTGTCCCTAGAGAAATTATATGACTTGCATAATCGATTCATAGGGCCCACTCATACAAAGACTCAAATTTCGAAGCTCGCATATGAAAAAATCAACCTTGGAACCCCACAAGATCTGAAATATGTGAACTTTGGTACTTGTTATTCCCCACAGGAATGAAAAGCATCTATTCACCTATTCAAGAAGTATCGAGACGTGTTCGCATGGACATACGATGATTTGAAGACTTATGACACTCGTATCATCCAACACATGATTCCTATAAAATAATGGGTGAAATTGTTCCAATAGAAACTATGAAAAGTCCATCCAACACTCGAACCCCTCATTTAGAAGGAATCGTGAAAGTTGTTGGATGCTCGGATCATTTTCAAAGTTAGACATTCCATGTGGGTTTCCAACTTGGTCCTGGTAAGAAATGAGTTGGGTGAAATAAATTTATGTGTTGATTTTCATAATCTTAACCAAGATTATGACAACGATAACTATCAAATTCCATCCATGGAGCAGATACTCCAGATAGTATCTGGATCTGAAATGTTTTCACTACTGAATGGGTTTTCAGGCTATAACCAAGTGCTAGTAGCAGAACCATACAGATTGAAAACTACATTTCGGACTAAATGGCTAATGTTCACCTTCAAATGAATTTCATTCGAACTAATCAGTGCTGGAGCACCTTTTCAAAGAGTGATGGACATCGCATTTCGTGTCCTTATAGTTCAGTGTCGTCATTTACTTAGATGATGTAACTATCTTTTAAAAGAAAAGGTTGGATCATGTACGTCATATGAGACAGATATTCGAGAGTTTTCAAAAGTATAGTATTTCCTTGAATCCAAATAAGAGCATCTTTGGTGTGTCTGAAGGGATTATACTAGGGCACATCATAGTGAAGAGTGGAATCAAGATTGATCCTGAGAGGGTCAAGGCTATCACATAGATCATGTTTCTGGTAAACAAGAATGCCATGCAGTCTTTCTTAGGGAAAATCAATTTCCTCATAAAATTCATCTCTAATTATGCTCAGATAGTCAAACCAATATATGACATGATCAAGAGAGATACAGTATACAGATGGGACAAACAAAGAGAGACGCTTTCACTCAGATCAAACAAGCTATCGCGAATTCACCCACACTATTTAGTCGAGATTATGGAAAACATTGCTTTCTCTATACATTCACTTCAGATTTATCAATTGTGGTCGTATTAACTTAGAAGGATAGTGAAGGAAACGAACAACCTATTTCTTTTTTGAGCGATAGTCTACAAGGCCTAGATTTAAATTACCCTGCCATTGACAAACAAGCATATGCAGTATGCAAGGCAATGAAGTATTTTAGGCCCTATTTACTTAAAGCACATGCAACTGTATTTGTATCTCATCCGGCAATGAGAACCCCGCTCGTATAACAAGATCTGGGTGAGAAGAGGGCTAATTAGATGACCTTTCTTCAAGAATATGATATGGAATTCAAGCCATTTCATACTATAAAGGTTCATGGCCTATGAAAACTAGAAGTCGAAGCAAAAGACACTCCCAAACAAGATCTTTCAGGATGGCATCATGAAATAGAGATGTAAAATATTGATCATGTTCCTCAATCCATAACCACAGTGCCTTGTTTCGCAGATTTATGGATTTTTTTGAAATGTGGCACCCTTCCCTCACACTTATAGATCAAATACAAAAGGGAAATTCGTTTAAAGGCTCTATCATATCAATTGTTCCATGAAGTGCTTTATCGAAAGCACCACAATAGAGTTCTGTGAAGGTGCCTTGAGCCCCAACATATGAAGAATGTCCTTAAGGACTTACATGATGTACCGGCAGGTGGCCACTATGTGGGTGACACTATAGCATACAAATTTATGAGCGTTGGTTATTATTGACACACTCTTTTCAAGGATGCACATGCTTATGTCTGCAAGTGCCAAGCTTGTAAAAAATGTGTCAGTTGCAATCAAAGGTAAGTCACCCCACTGTTCCCAGTAGTAGTTGAATAACCATTCCAACAGTGGGGCCTTGATGTTATCAGAGATATTTTTCCCCACTCATCAAAGAAACATCGGTATATCCTCACAGCTACAGATTACTTCACCCAGTGGTCAGAGGTAATTCCTCTCAGATAAGTGAATGACTAGGAAGTCATTCATTTTTTGCAACATAACATCATAACCAGGTTTGGTGTTCCTACGTCACTTGTCTTTGATAATGCAACATACTTTTCATCGTTAAGACTTTATGAATTTGCATTGGAAAATGGGATTGTTTTAAAACATGCATCTAATTATTATCCCCAGGGAAATGGTCTAGCTGAATCAACAAAAATAAAAATCTTATTCACATAATTAAGAAGACCATTTCCTCTGAGCAGAATAACCGGCATACTGCTTTGACTAATTCTCTTTGGGCCGACCTCATAACTCCAAATCCTTTTCTACAAACCTCACCATACTTTCTAGTGTATGGGAAAGAGGCTATCTTGCCCCTAAACCTACATCTTCTAACCTTTCATCTCTCCCAAGAGTCACAAGGAAAACCTTGCCTACTAGTTTAGAGTAGGATAGAAACTTTACTCAAACTCGAGGAAGAGAGGTTCAAATAAAAACACCAATTTGTCATGCATCAAAGTCTATAAAGCATTGGTTTGATAGAAAATCTGCAGGGGAAAAGAGATTTGATGTGGGTGACCTAGTTCTGAAATGGGATAAACCCCATAAAGATAGGGGTAAACAAACTAAGTTCAAGCCATTGTGGATTGGACCATTCACAATCGAAGAGAGGCTCGGCTAAAATGCCTTCAAGCTAAAATCTTTGGATGGGAGGATTGACCCCCTTCTCATAAATGGCTGAGACCATAAGCATTATTTTTAGTAGTAGCTATAAACTGCACTTCTTGCACAAATTGTTTTGCACTTTCTTTTTCTTTCTTTTTTTAAGTCATTTGTGTGTTCAGTATGTAGTCATGTCATGTCATGTCTTGTTATCAGTCATTATACATAAATAAGACATGTGTGTAAAGTGCATGGCCAAAGAATTTGTAGTGAAATCAAATAGAAGTGTGACAACCACAATGCTTGGATTTTTGTTTATTATCCTTCTTTATTTGGAAAAATTCCATAGGTTGAGGTAATATGGAAAATACGATTTGTCCAATAGGAGAAACTTGAGGGAAATTATTAGATGAGCGCTTATGCTAGCACTTGAATTTCTCAACTTTGTATGCATCTGCTTATGTGATAATGCTTTTCCAATCCATTAGATAAGGGGAAAATATAAAGTGATCAAACCTAAATTAGAGGTCTTAAAATAATTCTCTAAAGTGGAAACCTCCTTTGCTCTCTATAAGTTGGGATCCCTCTTCTGCCTGTTAAAAATAATAAGTGTCAATGCACATTTCTATTAAATAAATAAGGGTGAAAGAAGAGAAAGGGTTCCTGCACATGGAGTTAAAGCAAGCAACTTCACGAGAGTGTTGTCTAGTCTCGATGGCAGTGAAGCAACATTTATGCTCCTGAAGTGACTCCACCAAGGTATGGTCCAGGCCTGTTGGCAGTGGAACAACACCATAGATGAAAACTCTATACGTTGAATATTATAAACTCATCACACACATTACCCTTTCCTGAATTGAACCAATTGTGATATGATGTATATTTGTGTGAGTTCAAACAAGTAGAAAAAAGAGATGTTATGTATGAAATTGAGTAAAAAGGGGAAATTTGGGGAAATAAATACTTCCTCAAGGACTTACCCTTAACTAAAAACTATTCCCAGACATAGAAGTTGAAGTTTGGCTAGTGTGTCACCAAGTGATGTCGCTGCTACAACACTCTCCAAAATTTCACTACATTTGCATTTTGGAACCTATCTTATTGTCATATCAAATGTCACCTTGGTCGTCAAGTGTCGTTTTGTGTTGTTTGATATGTCTGAAGTGTTCTTGAATGTTCTCAAGTGTCATTGCATTGATTAGAATATCCTTATGTGCATTTCATGGTCATAACACCTTTATTGTTTTAAAATGACACTTTGTGGTCGCAATCGTACACAATTCACTATTTGTACTTAATGAATGTGCATAAAGTGGTGTTTTGATGTATATTAATTGTTGATCAAGCTTGTTTAATTGTTATTGATGACTTAGTAAGTGTCTCATATGGTTTTCTATCTATAACTCATCTTGCTCACAACTCGACCAATCCTCCAGACTTAGACAAAATTTGGTTGCAAAGTGAGCTCGTTAAGGCCGAGAACGCATGAACACACTCTAAAGACAAAATTTAGTTGCAAAGTGAGCCCATTAAGGCCAAGAGCGCATGAGCACACTTCAAAGCCTTGATGGGAGATCATTTGTTGTTCAGAAGTGTGCCCTATGCCCTCTTGGAGAGTTGGGCACACTCCAAAAGCACGAACCCCCTTCCTTGTTCTGAACTACGCCCTCTAAAATGACTAAGCCTTCCTTAAGCGCACTCTTTTGACTCGAAGAAGTGCTCCCTCCTTGAGGTCATTGACACACCCCGAAGACTTGAATCTCAATCCATCAACTTTCCCATATGCGCCATGCACCTTCATGAACCGCTTGAGCACACTGGCTCACCTTGAAGGTACAAATATAAAAAATTCATCCTTCAAGAGTGCACCTTGCGCCCTTCCTGAGGCCTATTGAGCGCATGAGCACACTCTGAAGGCACAAAGCCTCAACCTTAAGCCTTCGGGAGGTCTGCCTTCCACCCTCCCTCTCTCCCTTGAGCACATAGTGCATTTGGGAAGCCCAAAACCTTCCCCTTCATCCTTTAGACTAGCGACATGCACCCTGACTTGAATTCTTTCTTCCTTTGGACACATGTCAAACCCTATAAGCTCTTCCTCCCCAGACCTTTAGCCTTTCATAGTGTACCCTTGCACCCTAAAACTTCTTTGATCATTTTAAGCACACCAAAAAAGAATAAACAGGGAAATATACATAAAACATAGTAGAGTAAGAGATTTTCAAACTGATAGATGCTTGTCATGAGTGATTGCAGAAACATGTATTCCAGGGACCTCATGGAAATCACACACAAGGAAGTATGGGAAAAGAGGATAAACAAAGGAGGCACGAAAATAAACAAGAACACACCTGAAACTTAATGATCGAAGCGCCCTAAAGACTCCAAGATTAAAGACCCTTTGGAGGGTGGAAACGCTATGATCAAAAGATGAACAAAGAACATATACATTGATAGCTATGTCATCATTGAAGCAGATCCATGTCATTAGTCATTGTCAGTCCCAATCATCCATGATAGTGACGTGTCTAGTTTCATCATATGATGATGTGGAAGTCAAGATGTAATATTGTAATCATTGTAAAGTACAAACAAGTAGAAGTCCAAGAGTCATGTGTGAATGTAAGAGTCAAGGAAGTCCAAAGGACATGTAATACCAAAAGTCATATGTAATTCTAAAATTCATTTGGAACTTCAAAGGTTGTAGAAGTCCAAAGGTCACTAGAAGTTAGACAGTCAAGAGTTATGAGGATATGAAAGGTCACTCCTCATGTTATAAATAGATCCTCATTTCTCATGTAAAGGAGTTTTAACTTTGGATTCTCCCATAAGGCATAAGAGAGAAAATTTAGTACTTTTTAGGAGCAAGTAGTGGCTCCAACACTCCACTATTGGAGCATATGATGTTCGTTGTATTCATGCATCTTGGGACGTTTACTTAATATTTTGAAGCCTGATGGCCAACACATTTTCATCTATGTATTATGAATGTTGGTAAGACTACTATGTGAATGCTTATGATTCATGTTTTCTTTCACTAGTACTAATGTAGTAGAACTATTTCGGTTATTTTAGTGCTTATTCTATTGAGAACACGTTGTAATGGTTGTAACGATCGTCTCGTCTTTGTGGACTATTGTGTTAGATATTAGAAGAAATGTTCGTGTTTATGTGTGTCTTTATTAGGGTAGTACTATTACCTATCTCTTAGAGGCTCGTTTTCTCCCCCCTCTACTGTAGAAGAACCTTGATGCACCTACAACTAAATGTTCACCAGGGCCACTTGCTTGCTTTTCGAAAGAACATATGTGATTCTCTCTCTTGCTGACATCCAAAGCCAAGGAAGATCTTCAAGTAGATGACAGTCGAGTTGTATTTTAGATGGGGCTCTTAACCCAAATTTTTTGAGGTGTAATTGGAACTACATATCGGGGAGACCCCCTTGAATGTTGGCAAGTTCAGCACTGTCAATAGGTTCTCTATTGGTCAACTATTATCGTACAAGTCTCTGGGTACATTCAATGTCTATAGTCTTTCCTGTGCTCTCTCCTTTTACGTTACATCGCTCCAGGCCTATTCCTATTATCAACCAAACCTGTTTTCCTTGGTCTTTATGGCTCCTCGACAGATAATTTATAGTCATCAAGTCAGTGCATCTGGTTTCTTCCCCCACCGTCATTGGTTGTTTCGTTAGGAATCAATGGCTAATTTCTTTGATACAATTCCTCTAGAGGTAAAGAGGGAAATCATCCTTGAATCAAAGGAGCTTTTGGAATGGGCTTACTTCTCAGATTTAGAAGTTGGAGGTGTTTCTCTGAAGTGGGTTCCAGATTTGGGTAAATTTTGGAAGCGAAAGCTCCACTTCCTACATTCTATCACAATGCACCAGCAGATGGAAACTCTCATGGATATGGTCCTTAGGGAGAAGCAGGTTGACAATTATAAATTTTTCGTAGGGCAGGAAGACATCAGGTGAATCCTTAGGGATATTCACTACAACCTAGATGACGTTGCCACTTGGCTTTCAAGGGCAGAAAAATATGTTGTCTCAGACTCCAACACTGAATTGAAGGAGATCAATGAAACTCTTGGCGTCATCAACGAGCCTCCACTCAATGTAGCTCCTCCTGCTACCTCTCCTCAGGGGAACTCCTCACTCCTCTCTCTTGCCATTATCTCAGACTTAGGCGACTAGCGGCACGGTAGCGTTAGGTTCTCCTCATTTCTCGATTGATGGTTTCTAGCGACGACGGTGATAGCAAGTTACGGTGATCTCGTGATCAATTTAAATGTTCTCATTTCAAGGAAACTTAGTATTTTAGATGTTTATTAAACTTGAGGATTTTTTTTTTTGGCTAAGCACTAACATAATATAAAAATCCATGCTACTTTACTTAATTGGTCAAAGACACTCATTCTAGTAAATAGCTTCAAGGACTTATGTCTCTTAGGAATGAGAGAGCACATTTAGAAAAACCTTTGTCCTATAAGGATTTGTTGGGGGATTCAGAAAGTCTTTAGTGTTTAATGTAAACTATTTTTGATAATAAAAATCTTTTGAAGAAGCTTAAAAAAACAAATAATGAAATTAACGTTGTGTTTAATTTTTAAACAAAGTTTTTCTTATTTTATCAATAATAATAAACTGTATTGTTTTCGATTTTTAAAATCAATGATGTACAAATATGATGAAGGCTCTCTGCAGATGAATATTTCCACTTGGAGTGATCCCAAACATTATAAAAATAAAAATTAACCACACGTGAGAGAAGTCAATGTCAGAAAAGATCTATTGAATACATGTTACAAGAAAAGTTATTGAATTGATGTTACCAAAAAAAGAGGAGGCCCAACCAGAAAGGTTCGCAGCCTCGATGTTCAGATTCGCTCTGCTGACTTTCAACTGAGAGAGAGACTCGACGTAGTGTTTGCCAGGCACCTATAGTTTCCAAATAATTGCGCAATTTCTTGTACTGATCATCGATCTGTTAACTCCCCACCACAAATAATGTAGATATCAGAAACCATGAATAAACGCATTTAACCATTTTGTCGATCAAAATCTAAACAAAACAAGGTGCCAGCGAAATGAAATCACAATTTTTGTTTGTTAGTTAAGTTACTTATGTGATTCTGATACGACGAGTTTAATTTTTGGTTTGAGAAATTGAAAGAGGTATTTAAGTTATTACAATCACTCAAGAATCGCGCATTGTTTAAATCACATCAATAATTAACACAATTGGATTTTTACCTACAAAATTTTTAATCAATAATCATCACATCATGAAGCGACTTAACAATATACCTATAACCATCTATTCTACCCAAATAACCACTCAAATCACAACTTTTAATGGTTCACTTTTGTCACTTTAATCATTTTGTATGGAATCTCTATAAAACGTTCTGGCTTTACAGCCATGGTTGGCCACACTGCCTTTAATTACAGCACTGCACGATCTCTGGGCCAGACTGGGTTTCAGTTATAAAGCTCAAAGTACTTTTAAAAAATTATAACATCATTAAGACAAGCACTCACAGTATGAATCTCCATATTTGGATACAAGTATTAAAGTTCCCTTGCAACCTATGAAGAGTCCATCCTAGATACTGTTCACCAGCTCTTTCTTGACCGCCATTGACCAACAGATAAGGTTGGGTTTCTGAATGTTGCATTTCTAACTGCTGGTCAAAAGTTTCAAATGGAATCTTTCGGGAATGTGTTGGCCTCTGAAACTCTGATCAGAATGCTGACAAGCACCGTGTGACAATTTGACACTCAGTGTCAGAACTTTGGACCACATTGCAAGCAGAGAAAATACATTTTATAATCATGAATATAGTTGGGATAAATCCAAAGTTCTTCTGTATGGAGATGGATAGTGTAGCGAAGGCATCGATACTCACGCCCAACCCTCATCATAATAATTTTATTTTCTTTTTCTAATTGGTAATGGGCAGGTCTTGTAATTAATTATTTGATATAGGATTGATTCTCACTATTATTAAGGGATTATTTACAAATACATAAAGCCTAAGAAATTTAAAGATTCAAGTTTAAGATTTTTTAATATGTTAGTATATATTTATTTTGGTTACAGATTTATAAAAGAGTTTAAGATTTTTTAATATATTAATGTAGATTTATCTTAACCATAAATTTAGTAAGAGCTTATACGGATCAAATCTATTCACCTACAAATTTTTTTTACTTTATCGTGCACAGCTTAAAAAAATTACACCTACAAAGATTACATCCATCTCAAAACTTCTTAAATTATAGTTAGAATCTCTCTCCTTCTCTATATATATTAAATTCCATTTTTAAATGCATAAATTTATTCAACCCCTTAAAAATCCCTTGCATACATGGAATAAAATAGCTTAAACATGCAATTCCAACAAATATTTGTTTCATTCAAAATTAACCCTTAATAAATGGATAAAATATAAAATAACGATAAAAAAAATAACTTTTCAATTACTTTATATAACTTTTCAATTACTTTATATAATATTATATACATTTTTTTGTTATTATTATTGTTATTTTAAACCCCCCCCACACACACACACATATATATATATATATATTCTTAAATGAGTAAATGGATTCAACACATGCAATTCCAAAAAATATTTATTTCATTCATGAGGCACAATACTTGCTAAGGTTTTGCAAATGGGGTAGCAAGCTAAGTGGGTTTGAATGTGGGTAAAACTCCATAGTTAAGCGTGCTTGAGCCAGAGGCAATCTGGGATGGGTGACCTCTCAGGAAGTCCTGGTTACTGGGTGGAAGCCCCAGAAGTGATGATTGACACTATGTGATTCATTTGACTAGTTTCAATCCCACTTCTTCACCCCTATGAGAACTATTCAAAAATCAAACCCCTCAAACTTAATAAATGATCAAAATGTGAAATAATGATAAGATTTTAACTTTTCAATTACTTTATATAATATACAATCATATTATTATTATTTTAAACCATATATTATATGTAAATGGTTGACATTGAAATACTTTATTTAACATGAGAATTGAGATATTTTATTTATGGATTACATTACCCACATTATTTTTTTTTATTCTATTAATAAATTTTTATATAGATATCAATCTTACTTCATTTTATATATTGATTTTTTTAATTACTATTAATATTTTTTAAATATCACATATTAATTTTATATTAAGAATTGAATTAATTATACATCTCCCTCTTATAATTATTAAAAGGAAGAAATTTATTTTTTTTACTTTTAATTACTTTTCCTCTTTGCATATTGAAATATTTTATTGCAATTCATATATATACATACATATTTATGTTTTTTCTAAATTTGATATTAAAATAAATTAGTTAACATGGATATGATGGTCAAGAGATTAAAACCTTTTCTGTTGAATATGACATCTCCTAAACAAACTGGTTTTGTTCAAGGGCGACATATCCTTGATAGCATCATAATCACTCAGGAAGTTTTCCACTCCTGTAAGTAGAGGAAAGTGAAAGGAATGATGATAAAACTTGATTTGTCCAATGCCTATGACTATCTCAGTTGACCCTATCTTCTTGCCATTTTGCATGCTTTTGGCTTTGACCCTAGATGGATCGACTGGATCTCGTCTTTAATTTCCTCGTCAGTAATCTCAATCCTCCTCAATGGCTCCCCTACGAGAACTTTCAATCCTTCTTGGGGGATTCGCCAAGGTGATCCTCTCTCCCCCTTCCTATTCATTCTGGAAGTGGAGGGGTTAGGGCATTACATTAAGTCAGCTATTCAAGAGAGAACTATAAGTGGGATCTGTTTGTGGGGGAATGATCTTCAGCTCACCCATCAACAATTCGTCGATGACATTATGTTGTTTTTCCAAGTCTCCATCCGAGAAGCCAGGGCCTTAAAAGTCATTCTCCAGGATTTCATGCAAGCCTCTGGTACAGTGATTAATAACAACAAATCAAACATTTTCTTCTTCAATACCCCAACCCCTACACATGCCTTTTTAGCCAAAATTGTACAGTAGTGGAGTCGTTTTGGAAGCCATCCCAAAACATGACATGGCAACAGTGGAAAGAACCTCAGGACTAGCTGGATGCCCTAGATTCAATCCAATGGGAGGTGTTTAAAAAGGAGCTTGCATCGAGAAAGTTAGCAACCATGGAAGGACCAAATATTTTAAGATGGGGGTATACACCACGAGGGATGTTCTCAATCAAGGAGTCCCACTGGTTAGCTACAGAGGATCATTTGGAACCTGAGAATTCAATATGGAGGAAAATATGGATAGGTAAGTTTTGGCCGAAAGTAACATACTTCCTGTGGCTAGTGTGCTGAAAAATAATTTTAACCTGGGATCAAATTCAAAAAAGGGGTATCCAAGGCCCTGCAAAATGTTGCATGTGTGACTCTAATGCAGAAGACATGGAGCACCTTCTCAATTCTTGTCCCTTGGCAGAGAAGTTGTGGAGAAATATAGGCAGCTCTTTGGATGTCTCAACTGAGATGAAACCAGCATCAAGATGTCCATAGAATTATGGAGGCAAGGAATTTTCTCTGTCCCAGTGTTAAATAGGGCATGGAATCTTGCCCCGGGCTTCCTCCTGTGGGCGATTTGGAAATAAAGAAACAGGTGAGTGTTCAAAGATGAAAGACTATCTCAAGATGAGATATGGAAAGGTACCATCCAAAATATAAGAGTAACTATTCTAGAAGAAAAATGGCTAATCCAGGTGGATCTTGGTGGCCACCTGCCAAGCCCACCTGGACCCCCACCATTTTTCTTCTCAGCATTTTCAGTTTCCTTAATTGTAGCACAAATTACTATTTTTAGCAGTTTTTCAGGTCTTGAACTTCCGGAGCCGTTTTGAGGCCCTAAACGACGTTTTTTGGGGAATCCGGGGGCAACATGGGTCCATCCGTTCCAACAATGGTAGTGCTCGGATAGATCTTTCTAACGAGCTATTGTATGCGTCAAACGAAGATCGTATGCCAAAGTTACGACCCCGGGAAGTTGATGTACCAACTTACCCCAAACGGGGCCCATAGTTTGGCGTTTCATCTTCTAGGGTTAGGTTTTGGAATGTTGAGGGTTTTTCCACTGTTTCTCAACAATAAATAGGCCTTCGAGCCTCATTGTAAGACAGTTCAGAGGCATGTAGCCACCACATCTCTTCTCAGAGATAAGCTACCATCGCCCTAGCTGGGTTATTTCCATTACTGTTTGTAAGCATATTTTAGTATTCTACATTAATGAAGTAAAGTATTATTCCCGCTGCATATCTATGTTTATGGTGATCTCTGTTTTTATGTTTATCGCATCTCTGTATTTATGGTTATCTATGTAATCTATTGCGTTCTTGCTTAAATCCAGATCAGTGGTATCAGAGCGGTCTGCTTTTTCTCTGTTTTTCTTTGCATGTCCCCAACGAGGTCGGGATATAAGGAGTTAGGGCTTGAACTGGTCGAACCATTACAAGACCAGCCTCGCAAATCCTGACGGCCTCCCATGGCAGACGAGAAGAAAGACGAGGGGGCAGGAGATCCTATCAAAATCTTGCTCGAAGAAGCCCTCGAGCGACAACGGAACGCGATGATGGACAGTTTCGCCCAGATCCTTCAGCGGCTACCCAGAAGCGACGCTTCAGCTTCTAGCAGCTACTCTGGAAATGCCACGCCCTTTAAGGTACAAGTTAATTTTGAAATCCCCATCTTCGAGGGTAAAATAGACGCAGATGCGGTAGATAAATGGTTAAATCTGCTAGAAGGGTATTTTTCTGTTCATGAATTTTCAAGTCGAGAAAAGATTGTTTTCGCTCTTCTCAAAGCAGCCCCCCACGTCAAGGACTGGTGGGAAACCTACTGCGAGCAGAAGGATGAAACTACCAGCTCGCTATTTTCAGCCGCACCCACTTGGGATTCATTCCGCGATGCCATCAAGGAGCAGTACTACCCTGTCGGAAGCTATGAGGATGAATACATAAAATGGACCACGCTACGGCAGGGAAGGGACCAAGATGTGCCGGAGTTCACCAATCTCTTCCATAACCTTCGCACAAAGTTGGGTATCAAGGATACGGAGCAGAATTTGATACTCAAATACCGCGGCTGCCTGCACAAGTACATTCAGGAAGAAATACAATTCCTGAACATCCCCTCGCTCGGCACAGCATACCAATATGCCGTTAAGGTCGAGCAGGAGTTTAAACAAAAGAAGCAAGACTTTGGATCTGCGACTTCGAAGCAAGGGAAAGGTGCCCCTAAAATGCAGAACAAAGGGCAAAGCCAAGGCGGGGTAGCCCAAGACAACCCGCCAAAGCTGCAGACAAAGAATGGCATCGTGAAGACGAAAAAGGACACGGGAAAATGGTGTGAGTTCCATAAGAGCTCCACTCACAACACCTGTGAGTGTCGGGCCAAGCAGTCACTGGTGGCCGAGCTAAAGGGTCCAGAATCAGATACCTATTCCGACTCTGAGTCAGAACTCGACAAGGGGAATGAAAAAGGGAAGCAGATCATTGACGCGGATCCCAATGCCACTGTTGCTACCACCAAGATCCAGAAAAGTGAACCCGAAGATCCAGAGGAGGAGGAGCGTCTCTTCCACTCCTAGATGTGGGTAAAGGGCTCCCCGCTACAGTTCATTGTCGATAGCGGGAGCCAAAAGAACCTCATTTTGGCGGAGGTCGTGAAGCGGTTGGGCTTACCGACCACAGCACACCCACAACCATACACCATCGGGTGGCTTCACCAAGGACGGGATCTTCGCTTGAGCCAACAATGTCGCCTTCCGTACAACATCAAGCCCTTCACGGATGAGGTATTGTGTGACATCGCTTCCCTTGAAGTTTGTGATGTATTATTAGGACAACCATACTTGTGGAAGCGACATGCTGTGTATGAATCAAGGCCCCGGGCTATTATTGTTACATTGGGGAATAAGTTGTACAGGATACCAGAGGTAGCACTGCCTACCGCCATCTCCTTGATTATTGCAAAACAATGTAGTAAGCTCATTTCCAAGACTGGGAAGTTTTTTTTCCTGATGATATGCCCTCAAGGAAAGAAGAAGCTGGTGGCCACGACCTCCAGACAGGACCCCTCTGCACGACAACTACAGATGGATAAGGTCGTGAAGGAGTACGAGGACATCTTCACCTCCCCTGCAGGGGTTCCTCTGCACTGTCAGGTCAAGCACTCCATCGATCTAACCCCAGGTGCGCCGCTACCCAATGGACCAATTTATCGGCGTTCGGTTCTAGAGAACGATGAAATCAAGAGGCAGATACAGGAGTTGCTGCAGAAAGGTCACATCCGTCCGAGCTCATCGCCGTGTGGGAGCCCGATCGTGTTGGTACAGAAGAAGGATGGGACTTGGAGACTCTGTATTGACTATCGGGCGTTGAACAAGATCATTGTTCGTAATAGGTACCCGATCCCATGGATTGATGACCTCTTGGACCAACTAAAGGGGGCAAAGTACTTCAGCAAGATCGATCTGAAGTCAGGATATCACCAGGTACCGATCGAACCCTCTGATGTGTGGAAGACTGCCTTCAAAGCCAAGGAGGGCCTCTTCGAATGGTTGGTCATGCCTTTCGGATTGACGAATGCTCCTGCAACCTTCATGAGGCTAATGGATGACATCTTGCGGCCATTCACCAACTCATTTGTAGTGGTATACTTGGATGAAATTTTGATCTTCAGCCAGAGTTGGGAAGAGCACCTCCACCACATCCGACAGGTTCTTCAAACACTGCGACAACACAACCTGTGTGCCAATTTGGAGAAATGCACTTTTGGCATGACCCAGGTTCAGTATCTGGGATACATTATTGATGAA
Organism: Pinus tabuliformis; assembly: GCA_031772625.1. Classification (NCBI taxonomy): domain Eukaryota; kingdom Viridiplantae; phylum Streptophyta; class Pinopsida; order Pinales; family Pinaceae; genus Pinus; species Pinus tabuliformis. Next base: position 1,022,696,819 of record CM062805.1, read on the forward strand.
CAGCGGGTGCATGTGGATCCGGCCAAGATCCAAGTCATTCGGGATTGGCCAGCCCCGACCACTCTGACAGAGCTCCGCAACTTTCTAGGCCTTGCCAACTTCTATCGCAGGTTTGTGTTGGGGTTTTCTCATATCGCTTGGCCCTTGAGTCAAGTCACCAAGGGAGGAGCGAAAGCGAAATTCTTTTGGTCTGAATCTCAACAGAAGGCATTCATAGAATTGAAAGATCGCCTTTGCATGACACCAGTGCTCACATTACCAGATTTACAAAAACCATTTGAGGTCGAGACGGATGCCTCTGACTATGCTATTGGGGCAGTCCTTACTCAACACGGGCATCCAGTGGCATATCACAGTGAAACACTTTCAAAAACAGTCCGGAAGTATCCAACCTATGATAAAGAGATGTACTCCATTGTGCAGGCCTGCCGACAATGGAAGCATTACATTTTGGGGAAGGAAACAGTCATCCACACAGACCACCAACCCCTGCAGTTCATACAGACCCAAGGGAAATTGCAAAATGATCGCCATCAGAAGTGGTCTACATATATGCAACAGTTCCATCTGAACATCAAGTACAAGAAGGGCATCACCAATCATGTTGCAGATTGCCTCAGTCGACCACCAATCATGGCGTTAACCATTGTGCTCAACTCTTGTGGGCACGAGACTTCTGATTGGCCACTTCTCTACAAAAGTGACCGAGAATTTAGCCACACATACCAGACACTCTTGGGCGGTCAGCATGTTCCAGATTTTCACCTCCAAGGTGCACTATTATGCCACCTGGGTCATCTTTGTGTTCCTTCAAGCGAGCGTGCTAAGATGATTTGGGAAGCACACTACAGTCGGGCTGCTGGACATTTCGGGGTTGAGAAAACAGTGGCAGTACTACAAAAGTATTTCTATTGGCCAAATCTTCGACAGGATGTCGGGAAGTACATCAGATCATGTATTGCCTGTGCCATTGCCAAACCAACCATCAAGAAGCAAGGCCTCTATACCCCGTTGCCTACCCCTAGTCGACCTTGGGAATCCATCTCCATGGATTACATGTCAGGGCTTCCTTCCACCAAGCATGGAAATGATTGTGTTTTTGTGGTCGTCGATAGGTTCTCGAAGATGGCCATTATGGCGGCCTGCAAGAAGAATATCACAGCAGAAGCCACTTCTAAACTCTTCTTTGAACGAGTGTGGGTGCACTTTGGGATCCCACAGTCTATCATCTCAGATCGGGACAGTCGGTTCCTCAGTACATTTTGGTCCAGTCTCTAGTCAATGCTGGACACCAAACTCACTAAGTCCACAGCCTTCCATCCTCAAACTGATGGCCAGACCGAGGTTGTCAATCGAATGATTGTACACATTCTGCGCATGTACAACTCAAAGCATCCACGCACATGGGATGAGAGCCTCCCCTATGTTCAGCACAGCTACAACTGAGCTCTTCACAGCTCGACTGGCCACAACCCTTTTCAGGTGGGCTTGGGATTCCAACCACTATGCCCCATTGATGTGGCCCTGCCACTTGCAGCTACTCACACAGCTTCAGCTCATGTCCAGTCCGAAACAGATAAGGCAACCAGCTTCATTGAGCACATCCAACATATTCGTCAACAGGTCCATGACATTCTGGAGAAATCGAATGCCAAGTATAAGCAGCGACATGATCAACATTGGGTGCCACACAAGTTTTAGGTGGGCGACAAAGTCTGGTTGCATCTGCAAAAGGAACGCCTTACTGGAGCCTATCGGAAACTGAGACCACTCCGATATGGTCCTTACACCATTACTAAGGCTGTGGGGGACAATTCATTTGAGCTCAACATTCCCCCATTCCTTGGCCTACACCTAGTGTTCAATGTGGATCGCCTTCGGCCATACTTTCCACCATTGCTAAACACATCCGACATTACAGAGCAGCTCACACCCACAGAATTAAACCCAGATTGCATGGAACAGGCTGCAACTGATCGGATCATGGACACACAGATCAAGAACACTCGCCAACAGAATATCCAACTATATTGAGTTGTCAAAGCAGGCCAATTCCTTCACCAGGGCAAGTGGTTCACCAGGGACCAAGTTCAGCTTCCTCATCTCATGGAGGAACTCAACGCAATGGGGACCATTGCTTCCTAAGGGGGGAGGAATGATCCAGGTGGATCTTGGTGGCCACCTGCCAAGCCCACCTGGACCCCCACCATTGTTCTTCTCAGCATTTTCAGTTTCCTTAATTGTAGCACAAATTACTATTTTTAGCAGTTTTTCGGGTCCTGAACTTCCGGAGCCGTTTTGAGGCCCTAAACGACGTTTTTTGGGGAATCCAAGGGCAACATGGGTCCATCCCGTTCCAACAATGGTAGTGCTCGGATAGATCTTTCTAACGAGCTATTGTATGCGTCAAACGGAGATCGTATGCCAAAGTTACGACCCCGGGAAGTTGATGTACCAACTTACCCCAAACGGGGCCCATAGTTTGGCGTTTCATCTTCTAGGGTTAGGTTTTGGAATGTTGAGGGTTTTTCCATTGTTTCTCAACAATAAATAGGCCTTCGAGCCTCATTGTAAGACAGTTCAGAGGCATGTAGCCACCACATCTCTTCTCAGAGATAAGCTACCATCGCCCTAGCTGGGTTATTTCCATTACTGTTTGTAAGCATATTTCAGTATTCTACACTAATGAAGTAAAGTATTATTCCCGCTGCATATCTATGTTTATGGTGATCTCTGTTTTTATGTTTATCGCATCTCTGTATTTATGGTTATCTCTGTAATCTATTGCGTTCCTGCTTAAATCCGGATCAATGGCACCCTGATGACTGGTAGGTAGCATTTTCATGAAGCCTAGATTCTTGTTAATTTGAATCTATCTCCTCAAATTATTGCCTTGATCTATTGGAAACATTTAGTTCCTCCTAGATCTCCGCCTTCCAAATTTCGTCCCCCTCCTAAGAGCTTCCTCAAGCTGAATTTTGATGGCACGTCTAAAGGAAATCCAAGGGATGCAATGTATGGAGGGCTGTTTAGAGATTCTTAGAGCCAGGATATCCACCTATATGCAGCAAAATATGGATTTTCCACAAATAATGAAGCAGAATTTAACACAATCAAGCATGGCCTCCTTATAACCTGAAGAGAAGGAATTAAAAAGTTGGAAATTAAGAGGGAATCTAGAATGTTTATTGAAGTCATGAAGAACTTGAATCACGGTACCCGATGGGATAATATTAGTAAAATACGGAGGAAAACCTGTCTCGTTTAGGAGATTAGTGAAATACTACCTTATTTTGATTACATTATCTCGTCCCATGTTCTCAAAGTGGGTAATAAGGTGGCATACTTTTAGGCCAACTAGGGCTATCAACATAAGGAGGAATCTATTGACACCCAATGACGAAACATTCAACATCGCAAGGATTTGGAACACGTTTGTCTCATCCTAATGTAAGATATCCCTTAGACCCAGGATCTGGAGACAAAAGGTAACCAAGTCCCCCCCCCGATTAGGGTGATATCTGGCCAATAAATCCACCATGGGATTCAGATGATGGATGAAGCGTCAAGAGATAAGGCCAACAGGTAGCCATCAGTCAGTCTGAGCATGCGGAAATGGCGAATAGTTAAGGCTTGAGCTATGTGGATGATGAAAGGAAAGGGCGCACAACGAAAGAGCATTTCACCCAGGAATTTTGGTGGGGGGAGACTCCATCAACAGGCATTTCTCTCCCGGGCTGGTATAGATGGTTAGTTCTTTGGTGGTGGTGTTTCTCCATAGTGCTGGAGAGCTTGAGGAGCAGTTGCTTCTCGACAGATTCTTCTGCACTTTCTAACTTCATGGAAAGCGTTATCGGGTATGTTTCTTGTCCGAATTCACCTTTGTGTCTATGACATGTTTGTCGTAGTTGGGCTAATGGGAGGGTTGTGGGTTGCACCTAAATGGTTTGATTTGGAGGTCCTCTATATGCATTTTCTCTACAAGAAGAATTATATATTTGGTGTGTTGTTTCTATCCTAGTCTCAATCGGGTTTGGAATTCCCCTCTCTTGCATGGGAATGTTTATCTTTTCCTAATGGTGTTGGGGTAGGTTAGGATTCTGGAGGCCTAAAAAAGGCAGTAGTTTATTTGTGTTGTTGACTCTCCTCCAGATTTTTTCTATCAATTGTCTAGTCTAGTTCTATGAGTTCTATGGCATGGTTTGTTTAGGTCCTCGATCTGATGAGGTTCTCTTTAATGTAAACAATATTATGGGTTGTTATTGCAACAACAAGGGATGGTTTTCTGGTTTCTCTGTGCAACGGGTGTTTCATCGAGTATATAAATGGTGGAGCAGTCCACTTAGGACAAAATTAGTTCTGTTTCGATGGCTCAACCATGACTTCATTTGTACTGTGTTGCTCTCTAATGTTAATGGAACAGGTATTTATAATTTATGTGTCTATTGTGACTGCATGAGTAAGTCTCGGTTCAGGCTGGTTTCGCTGTACCTTCACTGGCCCAATCGTGCTCAATTTTCAATCACTCTTTTTGTGATGGCTCAGAGTGCAAGTTCGTCGATTTCTAGAGGCTGTGGTAACGGTTGTTGCCAAAGGAATAACATAGATAGAGCGTCGCCATCCACCCAACCCCCAAAGAGGAGCGGTCGATACACTGATGCTCAGATCATCAAAGAGGCAGTGCAGGCTTATAATGTTGGAACTCCAGTTGATGTTAAGAAACTAATTACAACATGGGAGGAAAAACTCAACCGTCGGTAAATCGAGGAAGTTTAGGTGGAATATTGGAGGGATCTTGTCCTAGACCTAGGAAACACTTATGGGCATACCACCCAGTACAAGCATATTGTTCACTTATATTGGATTATGACGAGTCGGGTGGCTAAAGCCATTATGACCCTTAAAATGAATGCAAGGGAGCTTGATCTGGGGTTGCATGAAATTCAAAAGGAATTACAACTGATCTAGGTCCAGATTCAACAATAGAACAAGCACCTTGGCCGCATTGAGGAACACATTCTATGTCTCCCCCAGTCAGAAATGTCGAGTTCCAACGCAAAGGACCCAACCCTTGTGGAGTCTTAAGATTAGTAGATGTTAGCATGTTTAGCTTTGTTGGCTTTTTTGTTGGTTTTTGCTGTTATATATGTTAGTTACTATATAATTTTATAGATATCTAAATAGATACTGGTGGCTAGATATTCAGGGCTATAAGGCCTTGCTGGACATATTCAAAACTTTCATATTTTGGATGGCACACAATACGTTTCGGTGGTCAACAAACCTGGTTTCCCATAAGGTAGGTTGAGGCTATCGAACATCTTTTTATGGATGTAACTTGCATTTATATTCATTGAATGAAGAAGGACCTACCCAACTTACAAAAAAAAAATAGTTAACATGGATATTAAAATAATTTTATTATGTATCCAATTGAAACATGAAAATATAAATAATATCAACTTTATTTGTTTTAATTACATTAAAAGAATTTTAAAAGTTGATATAAAATTATCTTATTTCATATGGACATGGAAATATTTTATTTACAACTTTATTTGTTTTAATTACATTAGAAGAATTTTAAAAGTTGATATAAAATTATTTTACTTCATATAGAGATGGAAATGTTTTATTTATAACTTTATTTGTTTTAATTACAATAGAAATAATTTATTTATAACTAAGAGTAATAGCGAAATATTTTTACCATATCTCCTTTGTATTGGGTTATTATATTGACAACCAATAAAACAAGCGCGAGTGAGACTACATTTTATAATACTTTAAACTAACCAATATATATATATATATATGTTTTTTATTATGATTATAAACAACATAATTTTTTAAATTTAAAAAATGTTTTATTTTTATTTTTAAATAAAAACATGTCAACTCTACATTAAAATAGTACATCTCCCTTATATAACAAATAACAACTCTCCATTTGATAACACTTCATTCAATTAAATTACCCTCAAATACTATTTTTCAATTTTATATTATTATTTAAATAATTATAATGTTATATTTTAAATGGTTATAAGTCAGAAAATAAAATGAACATTATATTTAAAAAACATAGTAGAGTTTTAGTAGTACAAACTCTCATTTCTTTTTCCTCCTAGTGGCGTTGAAAAATCTCACACACATTTATTATTAAATAACCCTCAAATACTATTTTTGAATTTTATATTATTATTTAAATAATCATGATGTTATTTTTGAAATGGTTATAAGTCACCCATAAAATGAACTACATTGTATTTAAAAATCATAGTAGAGTTTTAGTAGTACACTCTCATTTGTTTTCCTTTCTAGTGGGGTTGAAAAATCTTTTTTTTAAAATAGTTTATTTATAAAATATTATTAGCACTCATATAACTTACGCATCAAAATATTATTTTTCATAAATAAGTCACTAAAAACAAAACATAAAAATTAATTAAATTATATTTTATTTAAAATAATAATAATTATTATTAATGATAAAAAAAAATTAATATCTAATTTAAATATATATACATCTAAAAAATATAATATAAGATTTTTAACCATGTAGATTCATTTTGAATTTTTAATATGTAAATAGTTTTTGTTATAATACCATGGCAATATAATATCACATGCTCAAAAAAAGCTATAACTCATTTCATATAACACTTGTTCATATGACATTTTTTTAATTAATGAACTTAAATGAAAAGAAAAAAAACATAACTATTTTGGGAGTAAATCTAGACCTTTAATTAGCATAATTAATTTAAATTTACTTTAATTTTATATTTTTTTAAGCATAAATCTTTCTCAAATTATCAAATTTTTCTAAAAAAATTATATATAAAAAAAACATTTATTCATAAAAGAGGAAATTTTTTATTTTACATAAAGTAAATATTGAAATATTTTTATTATTAATAATTATAATGCAATGTATTAACTATAGATTAAACATGGAAGAATTTCACATCTCTCTTCTCACGATGCAAAACGCTCTAGCATTTCATAAATAAATATGAAAGACTAAGAAGCAAATTATCATAGGTTGTAAAAAGACCAAAGCCACATAAAACTAGTTTGGATTGTTTGAGAATAAAAGTATAAATAGAGAAAATATCTCATGGACAAGTTTTATAAAATGATCTTAATATGCTAATAATAGACATAGTAGATAATTTTTGTGCTTACATGCATATCAAAATATTTTTCAAAATTTAGAATATGCATGCTACTATATTGAATTCGGAGTAATAATATGTAACACTCACCCTACTTATGATTGCTTGTTGGCCTACATCTCAACAAGGCTTACAACATTTAAATTGTTATCTATGAAAATCAAAGACATCTCTTGTCAATGACTTTGTGAATATGTTAGGCAATTGATTTTTTTATTTACAAGATTCCAATTAGATTTCTCCATTGTTTACGAACTCTGTATCGAAGTGATATCTCATATCAATATGTTTTCTTTTCTGATGAAATACATGGTTCTTTGATAGAACTGATGCTAAGTTGTTTCCAAAATGTGCTTAAGTTGGTCACTCTCGATTTTGTTGTAGATCACCAAATACTTTAAGTAATCAAGCTACTTATCAAGTTTCTATTGTTGATACGACATACTCTACTTCGATTAATAAGATTTTAACAATGGGATGCTTCTTGGTTTCCCATGAAATCAAACTTGAAATGGTACATATTGGATCATTATATTTTCCATTGATCTTGATGCTTCCAAAGTGGAAAAAGTGGAGGAATCGACTCAAAGGGCCATTTTTACCAATTGGTCCCAATTTGGAAGATTGGAGTTTGAAACATTATAGAAGCAGTTTGAGGCATCAAACGATGTTTTTTTGGGGGTTTACCTTTATTGGTTAAGTGTCACATCTTTTAGTGCTACTATACACACAAACACCTTTCTAATGGCACAAGAATTGCCTCAATCGAAGTCCCTATGAAAAATTTATGCCACTTGGAAGTTGATATTCATCATTTGACCACCATAATTCAAGAGGATGCCATGTCAACCACCATTATTCATAAAAAAGGGCCTAGAAATATGATCATGATGTAGAATAATCTACAAGATTCCATATCATAACTCTAGTTAATAATTGAATACGTCAAACTTAACTAGTAGTAGGATATTGGACTATGTTGGGATGGGGTCCCCTAGGTCAGTTTTGTGGTTAAGATAACCCAAGTTTTGATACATTTTTGTAATTAATGTAAAGTCTCTGCGATTTGTGGATGCAGAGCATGTAGATGGCTAGGAGTCAAAGGGGTTTAGCCCCTTGTTTTATGTAAAGTTTGAGTCAGTTTTGAGATCCACGCATGGTCTGTGGACCATGGCATTGTATGAAAAAGGCTATAAATAGGTGTTTCTTAGAGAGTCTAAGGAATAATCGACAAGCAATGGGTAGATAGAAGAGTAGTGATAGCAAAAAGAAGTCAGTCGAATAGGAGAAGAAAGGCTCTACAACTGACTGCGCAGAGGCCTTGGTAGATCCCGCAGCTGAGTGTGCAGATCCCTGTCGCTGAGTACACAGGGTAGTTTTGAGTCTGTAATCTTGAATTGAAGATCAATAAAGACAGTTTCTGAAGAATTCTTGTGTATTTTTGTTTACTTCTGTTTATGATATATGCTATCAATGAATGATGTGTTTTATGGATGAACAAGACCAATCGGAAGGTGAATGGTGGAGATATTCTCACAGGCGATTTAGTGAATAGATGAATGAATAGGGTTAAAAAAAGATGAGTGGCGGAGATCTTATCACAGGCGATTTAGTGAATAGATGAACAAATAGGACTAACGGAAGATGAGCGACATAGATCTTATCGCATAGGTTAAGTGAATAGATGGACAAATAGGGTTAAATGAGAGATTGAGTGGCGAAGATCTTATCATGGGGTTTAAGTGAATCAATGGGCGAACAAGATTAAGTCAAGTGGCAACAGAAGGAAAGAAAATGTGTGGAATGATGGAGCGAGTTTTTGTAGGCAATAAGTAGTTTCTCGCGCACCCTCAAGGCTGTAAGCGGATTCCAAAATTTTGCGTGATTAGCCTAACTGGGTGACACGTAGCACGAGAAAACCACTTTTCTCGCGTGCTCTCGGGCGGATATTGGCCGTGCAAGAATCCATGTGAGATTGCGCGATAGTTGTTGGATCAGGAGGGGTTGATCAACGATGGAGATTGGCCAAAATAGTTGGTGATCGGATGACGCAATAGCCGTTGGATCGAGGGCGCGACAGATCAGCGGTGGAGATTTGAAGCGTATAAAGTAGGTGGAAGAATTCACGATAGCCGTTGGTTCAAGCTAGACAGATTGATGATGGAGATTTGGAGTGCATAAAGTCAAGCATTGAAATGAATCAGAGGGTGATTTGTTAGGTTTACTGTGGATCAGCCGATAAGGAGATCTACGGGTATAATCCGCTTAAGACGTGTTTTATTGGCTCATGCTTAAGTATTTCGTGTTGAAGGAAATGAGAATGTGAGTGACATCTATTACAGAAAAGAGAGTGATTGAAGATGATAATGATGAAATGAACCAAGTACTGAATCAAGACAACAAACTCCAAATCTCATGCGATAACTAGAAATCTGAAACACAACCAATATACTCTACACTACCATAATGAAAATGCAGCTACTTAAGCAAATGAATGATTAAACCATGGATCTACGCTAGCATAGATGTACAATAAAGAGGAGCCTTAGTTTTTAGGGTTGGGCCCTAACCCAAGAGCTTCAGCCCGTTGAATTAACTCAGCGTTGGCTCAAAACAAAATTCATTCTTATTGTAAAAAACAATGGATTACATCAAAAATTATCACAAATCTTGCAGCTCGAAAATAGAGTAAAGTTTTACAATCAAAAGTTCGAATAAAAATCGAATCCTATTGAGGTCCTAGGCCTCTCTACTTATACTTTTGAAGTCTCCAATGACTTCCTTAAAATTATGGAGGCTCGGCTCCCGAACCAGAGATAATCTAGTGCTTTGACTTCCACTTTCTTGGCTGCCTTCTAGTCCTCATGATTTGGCTGGTTGCACTCTGCTAATGGAGGAATACTCGAATGGAGGGGTAGTAAATGAGGAGGGTTTCCCTCCTATAATTCCTCTCCCTTGTCCCATTCGAGTTTTGACCAAGGTCTTTGCTAAAATTCCTTGCTTTTATCCTTTACTCCTGCATTACATGCACATTAGACCACAAAGCAAAATATCCAACTCTAACTCATCTCATAAACAAAATATAATCAAAAGTGTGCAATAAGTTGTGAGAATAGTTGGTTTGACTAAGCTAGGAGGTGAATTAAGGCCCATATAATTACCCAATGATGAGGCTCATCATCACCTTTTTACTAAAAGTGTTGCTCATCCTCTGAGCAACTTAGTCCATTCCATGTCCCATATAATTACCCAATGATGAGGCTCATCATCACCCCTCTACCGAAAGTGTTGCTCATCCTCTGAGCAACTTAGTCCATTTCCATGTCCTTCATGCCTCTGGTAGCCTCTCTGACATCCCATGCCTCTAATGTGGTCTCTTCTTCTTGTGCATAGAAGTTGCTTTCCTTTCTACTTCTTCCCACTACCTCTTTTCCTCTTCTTCTTTTCTAGCTTCGGCATTCCTAGTAGTGGTGGATTGAGTTTTAGGCCTATCCAATTGACCTTCAACCTTTAAATTGATTACTTATACATAGGTGTCCTGTTGAGTTCCTCTCTCAACCTTTGAGGTGAGTGATATTCTCTAATATTCAAGTTGTGTGGCAGTGTGTTCCATCTCCTTGAGAAAGCATGTATACTATCATCTCCTAGTAGCCTAAACATATCCTCAAAATGTGAAATTGCTTGCTCTTGGGTAGCAAGATATCTAGGTGCTAGCTGAGGATCATTTTCAATTAGATTATGGGTTTGATTAAGGCCTTCAGATTTGATTGTTCAGCTCTAATGAAAAGAGGTTCATTATGCTCTCTGGCCAATATTCTTTTCATCTCTGCAACCCTTGACTCCTCATGGTTCCAGGATGCCAAAGCCATTAATTGCAGATCCCATAGCTTAGCATTAGGATCCCAAACATTCATGTTTGTGAGGGCCATGTTGTGCAAGTAAAACTCAACCATTTTGGCCCTATCCTCTAGTGTACTTTGATCACAAAGATCAATAAACTACCTGTAGTCCTGAAATGACATGGTGAACCTTTGTGCTAGTGTTTTGATATGAAATTGCAGCCATTGTTCTCTGAGGTAAATAACATAGGATTTAGCTGGCATCCTACACTAGATGGCCTCCAAGGAGAGGCTAGCCATACATGCTAGTTGGTTCTCCCTTTCCTGTAGCTGTCCTCTCAGCCTTGCATTTTCCCTCTCAATTTGATCTCTCATTATTGTTTCTCTATCCCTTAAGCCATTGAGCTCTTTGTTTTTCCTCTCTTCTTCCTCTTGTTGTTCTTTCTCATCTCCATCAATTTCTTCCTTCATTTCCTCCTCTATTTCAGCATCATCTTCATTCTCTTCTCCTTCATCACATTCCTTTGTATTAGTTTCTTCTTCATCCATCTCATCCCCATCTAGCTCTGTATCTTCTCCTTCTTGCTTTGCCTCCTCCTCACTGACAGAAGGACTAACATCATAGGTGAGGGTTTTGATGTCATCCTCTGCTGGTAAGTCCCTGAAGACTGACCATGTTATAGGGATCCTGAGGTTTTGGATGGAATCCTCAATGAGGATCCTGATCAACCCATGATGAGCCAATTGTTGGGGATTCCCTTACTTTACTTTGTTGCTGGAGTCTATGAGTGATTGCAGCAAGAAATAGGGTATACTTATTCTTTGGTGAACTGGTGTCTCTACCCAAATCTTAATTCTTCAAGCATCCTAAAATGGAGTCATAAACAACACTGTATCTACCCTCACATGAGATATATTTGATGAGTTGGTAACCTACCTCACTCCATGGGTATGGAAGACTGTCTCTCCTTACACCATTTTTATCCTCTATGGGTTCCTCACCTTCTAAAAATAATTTCCTTTTTGCCACCTGACTGTCTGCTTTGTCTTCTTTTCTCCATGGAATTCCTAGGGGAAGTGGACCCTACTGATGAGCTCTGGGGTGAGATCTGTAGTGAGCCCTCTAACTATAATAGTGGCATGGATTCTGCTATGTGGAGTGAGGGAATGAGAAAATTATTGAGCCACCTCATCGTCATACCCTGTGAATTTTTCGAAAAACCCCATCCATTGGTGTCTTATAAAGATTTCAAGCACTTGGGGGTGTTGTTGTATCCTCATAGTGTTTGTGGGTTCTCGCCTATTAAACCCTCCTGCCATATTGATTTTGAGGCTTGAGGAGGAAATGAGAGGTTTGACACAAGAATTTTAAATTCAGGAGAAAATAGAGTTTCCTTTGTATGTAATTCACCTCCCACAATTGTTATATCCACTAGCTTTTTAGAGCATTTCTAGTTCATTTGCTTGTAAATGGGAATGAATTTTTAGATCCTACCTCTTTAGAATGGTGACAGTGGACATTTCTCATGATATTCCCTCTTGAACCCCTCTCTGCCTATCTTGTAGATTGCCTCTGTGTATCCTATAGATTGTTCCTGTAGGAATTCTTGTGCATGCTCTTGTAGACATTCTCTTGCAAAACGATGGATCCTTGCTTCCGGTGGGTGGCTAGAGTTATAAGAGCAACTTGAGTGAGGGAGTTTCGAGGAGGTGGAATGCATGCATGCATGCAAACGATGTTTTGTTTCCCACTCCTCATAATCAGCTCCCACCTTGTAGATCCGTAGTTAACCACTCTTTGTCCTACTCCTCCTCTTTCTTTAAGTTGACTGCAGTCATGTGTGAGAGTTCACTCGGTTTTGTATGTGATGACTGAATGAAGGCGGCCAAGTTAAGTGGCCACCTTTTCACTTATAAACCAACTACCTCACGATCTTTACAACTTTTTATCAAATTATGCATATGAGTGAGTAATTGGGATACTTACTTGTGGTCTCGATGCCATGCTGCGATTGTCGAAGATCAGAGGTGTTGTGTTGTTTATTTGCTGCATGGTCATTCTTCTTCCTCCTCTACTATCTGTTGTCTGGATCATCCTAGTGAAGACCTGTAGCTGATGATTGATATTCTGTGGGATAGGTTGCTTATTGGAATAGAGGGGATCCCATAGAAAACGTAGTCTTCACCTAAATAGAAGCAATGGAGTGGAAAATGATAGCAATGATGGAGTGATGCATGGTAAGGAGTGGAGGAGATGGTTATGTGTGAGGCAGGGTGCCCTTTAGATCCTTCTTTTTCTCCTTGACTATCTTTCTTGTCCACCTGCAAATAACAATTGAATCTTTTTATCTCTTTTTTTTTTCTCCTTTTTTCTTTTTTGAAAAACATCTAGGCTGCCTCAAAGAGGTTTTCACCCTAGATGTTTTCCCTAGGCGCCTCAAGGAAGGTTTTCACCCTAGATGTTTTCCCTAGGCGCCTCAAGGAAGGTTTTCACCCAGGGATCTTCTTATTCTTTTTTCATTTTTTTTCATCATTGGGCCGCCTCACGAGGTTTTCAACCCAAATATGAGACTCAGGTGTCTCATGGAGGTTTTCACCTGAATCCTTATTCTTTTTTATTTTTTTATTTTTTCATTGACCTAATGAGGGAGGAGCTGGAACTTGCTCCACCATCATCATTGTCTTATTGATATTGTCAATGAACTCTTGTTTTGATAAAGGCCTCTTGTACATTTTCAATCAGTGTCCATTAACAAGCAATGGAATGGCTTCTTCATCTATAGTTCTAATTTGCACTGAACCATTATCATGGCATCTTTCCACCACATAAGGTCCGAGCCATCTTTCCCTTGAAGTATTTATACCTAGAATCATATAATAATGGCCAATTGCCCTCTTGAAATTACTTCTCTTTAATATGTTTATCATGCCAGATCTTCCTTTGAAGTTGAACTATCTTTGTATGTAGGAGGGCCTATATTCTGAAATCATCCAAGCCATTCAAATGGAACAATATTTCTTTTTGTGCATGACTGAGAGCCAAATCTAGTTGTGCTGCCATCCTCAATGTGTTATATTCAAACTCAATGGAAAACAAAGCCTTTTTCCCATAGACCAGCTCATAGGGTGTAAATCCAATGGTGGTCTTCCATGTTGTCTTATAGGCCCAGGTGGCCTCAACTAGTCTCTCTACCCAATCCTTCCTGTTGCTGCTCACTACCTTGGGTAAGATTCTCTCCAGTGCCCTGTTGGTCACCTCCACTTGCCCATTAGCTTGTGGATGATAGGGAGTGGAGGTACTATGCTTGATTTTTTCATGGTTGAGCAGTTCTTCAATCATGTTGGTGGTAAAATGGCTGCCTTGGTATGTGATTAGCTCTCTAGGGTACCCAAATTTGTAGAATACATTCTCCCTTAGGAACTTAGCCACCTTCTCTTCTATTGCTGCCTTAATTGCCTTGGTTTCAGACCACTTAGTCAAATAATCGGTGCACACAATAATGTACTATTTTTACTTTGAAGGAGGGTTGATAGGCCCAATGAAGTCCATGTCCCACTTGTCAAATGGCTCGAAAGTCACTTGAGGTTGTAGGGGCATTTCATCTCTTGGAGTAGGCTTTCCCATCGTCTGGCACCAATCACACTGACTAATATACTTCTTCACATCCTAATGAAGAGTGGGCCAATAATAGCTTGCTTGTAACACTTTGAATGTTGTCCTCCTTGTTGCAAAGTGACCTCCACAAGTCCCATCATGATAGGTTAGAAGGATGTCAAAAACTTCCTCTTCCCTTACACACCTTCTCAAGATTTGATCTGGGCCAAGTTTGAAGAGATTGCCCCCAATCTAGGTGAAGGGGGCGCTGTTCCTGACTAACTTTCTCTTTTCTTTGGAGGGAAAGTTTGGTGGGAACTGTGCTGATACCAAATAGTTTGCTATATCAACAAACCATGGGGAGAGAACTGAAATAGCAAATAAATGCACGTCTGGTAACTGGTCATCCACCATTCCTTATTCACCTACAGGTAGATTCATCCTAGATAGAAAGTCTGCAACAACATTTTTCTTACCAGGCTTATCAACAATAGTTAGATCAAACTGTTGTAATAAAAGTAACCATCTTATAATTCTAGCATTCACATCTGGTTTGTTCATTAAATATTTGATTGCAGCATGGTCAGTATGCATAAATGTTTGATAGCCTGTAATTTAATGCCTAAATTTGTTTAATGAATGCACAACAACTAGGAGTTCCTTTTCAGTCACCGTATAATTTATCTTAGCCCTAGACAGGTTCTTACTAATAAAATAGATGGCATAGGGAAATTTCTCCTCTACCTGACCTAAGACTACTCCTATGGCTTTGCATGAGGCATCAGCATGAATATGAAAAGGGAGGGCCTAGTTTGGGCCTTGAAGAATTGGTGCTGTGGTTAACTTACCCTTTAAAATGTCTAAGGCCTCTTGACAGCTATTTGACCATATAAACTCAGAATATTTAGCCAACAACCCAAATAAAGAAGAGGCCAACTTGTTGAACTCCTTTATGAACCTTCGGTAGTATCCAACTAACCCCAAGAAACTCCTGACATCCCTCTGATTTTGAGGAGGTGGGACCCTTTGGATGATTGCTATTTTGTTTGGGTCCACCTACAGTCCTTGTTGAGATATTGAATGACCTAGCACGGTCCCTTCAGTAATTAAGAATTCACATTTTTCTGGGCTGAGAGACAGGTTCATTTCAATGCATTTGTGCAATACTTTGCCTTGGTTAGTCAGGGCTTCTTGAAAATCACATCCATAAGGTCTAAAATCATCCATATATATTTCCACAAGATCATGTACTAATTTGGAAAAAATACTCAAGAATGCTCTTTGGAAAGTGGCAGGATCATTTCATAGGCCAAAAGGAAGTACCCTATAGGAAAAAGTACCCCAAGGATAGGTGAATGTTGTCTTATCCTGGTCTTTTGGGTCGATTTAGATTTGGTTGTACCCACTGAATCCATCTAGGAAGGAGAAAAACTTCTTCCCTTCCAGGCCATTTAGTACTTGGTCAATGAAGGGTAGGGGAAAATGATCCTTCTTTGTGGCTTTTTTCAACTCCTTGTAATCTACACAAATCATCCACTTACCATTTTTCTTGGGAACTAACACTAAAGGAGAGACCCATTCACTGTTAGAGATAGGGTAAATGAATCCTACATCTAGAATTTTTTGCAGTTCTTCTTTGACTATATCTTTAAGAGTTGGATTCATCCTCCTTTGTGGTTTCCAGACTAACTTGCAACCTTCTTTGGTGTATATGTGGTGAGTACACACTGAGGGGTGTACTCCCTTCATTTCCTTGTAACTCCAAGTAAAGGCTTCTAGGTTTTCTCTCAACATGTTGCATAGCTTTTCCTCTTCAAGAGAAGAAAGAGATGGATTAATTTTCAAAGTTTTCTCTGGGCCAAATTCTATGGTTTTGACATGGAGTGGGTTGGAATTGGCCAAGCATAAGTCAATGGGATGATTGTTCTGGGTTTCCTTACTTATTCTTCTAATGGTAACGAACTTGGTGTTGGAATTTGGAGTAGGTGTTCAATTAAGTCATCCTAATCTTGATGTCCTCCTCCTATGGTTGCTTCCAAAGCATAAAGTTGGGCAGAATAAGCCTCATCTTCTTCCTCCTCCTCCAACCATAAAGGTAAATCATGCTCTAAAGAAGGTTGAGCGGGAGGGTATAGGACTAACTGCTTGGACATATGCCCATTCTTGATGGTCATATTCCTAGTTCTGCAGCTAATGTAAGCATCAGTTGTGGCCAACCATGGCCTCCCAAGGATGAGAGGGTAACCAGTAAGCTTAGCCTTAGGCTGGAGAACTAGAAAATTTGCAGGGTACTCCCAAGAGTCAATGGAGACCATCACATCCTCCACAATTCCCTCAGAGGTGACTATGGAATGGTCTGCAAGTTGCAGAACTGTCGTGGTCTTCCTCAATGACCCTTGGAGGTTGAGCTTGAGCTTGGTGTCCTTGGTCATCACATTAATGGCAACCACCAGATCAATCAGAGTGTGTGGGACAATGGTGCCATTGATGTTCACATCTACTATAGGGCTTTGAGGGTCCAAATATTTTAGACATATTACCTGCCCTAACATTAAGTCAGACAGCTGCCCAATGACATTAATGGTAGGGGCATCCCTTTTTCTTCTTCCTGGATGCTTGAAGAACTTCTCCTTAATCAACTTATTGTAAATGGGAACATATTTTATTGCTTGGAGAAGGGGGATCTTTACACATAGATTTTTCAATTCTCCCAGAAGTTCAAGTTCTTCTGGGGTAGGCTGGAGTGGTTGGGCTAATCTCTCAGGAAAGGGTGGATTTATTTTAAGATTTCCTTCCTCTCTTTCTTCATCAACCTCCATATGTGGAGAGGCAAGTTGGTTATCTGGGAGAATTCTCCCAGATCTTTGGTTGATCTCCTGGATTTCTACAACATAAGTTGGGTATGATGTCTCTCCACTGTATACTTGTTGAGCCTGCTTATTGTTTGGGTTTGGATTTGACTAGGCAGGCATCTGGGGTTGCTTGGGTG
This sequence comes from Pinus tabuliformis, assembly GCA_031772625.1. Classification (NCBI taxonomy): domain Eukaryota; kingdom Viridiplantae; phylum Streptophyta; class Pinopsida; order Pinales; family Pinaceae; genus Pinus; species Pinus tabuliformis. The sequence goes on from CM062805.1 coordinate 1,022,714,423, forward strand.
GAGCAAAGTATAGGAGTTGTGGTTGGGTAGGTGGTGGAGGCAATAGAGCTAGAGCATTGTTGTATTGGGGCCTCCACCCCTGGTGTGGGGTATTCCATTGAGGTTGTGGCTGAACATAAGATTGAAATGACTGGTTGGCTGGCTAGGAATGATACTGAGATGCATAGGACCAAGGAGGTGGTGTAGACTAGGAAGGATGAGTAGGGGGTCCCCAAGAAGGTATAGTTGTGGTTTGGTTGGGGTTGTAATATGCATGGGATGAGCCTTGCATACCCTGCTGGTATGGTCTAGGCCCAGGAGGTCTCCTTTGGTTGATGTAGCAAAGCTACTCGGTGACGCCTTCAGGTCCATGATATATAGCTTTAAGTCCAGGTAAAGAAGGGCACTTGTTTGTGGAGTGGTTTTCTTCACAGACCGATCAAATCTTAATGCAGTTCAATGGACATTCGTTCCTAGGATGCCTCCTGGTGCATCTAGGACAAAAGATGGCCAAGGTTCTCTTTGCTTCCTCTTGCTTCCTTTTGATGTTCATGGTGTCCAATTGCAAGGAAAGGGTTTGCAGCATCTCACTTTTGAAATATTCCAGCATATTTTCAATTTCACCCTTGATGGATGAGTTGGAAGATGATGTACTGGTTATAGGTTGACTACCCCCACCCTTTTTCTTGGCTTCCCTAGAATGGTTTCTAAAGATAGTCTTGATATCCTCATAGGGTAATTGGTATATAAACCCTACTGCTAACAAGTGTAAGGTGTCCAAAATTTCTTCCCTTACTCCTCTAAGCAGGACTAGTGTTAGTGACTCAAGGTCAAGTGTGCACCTGGCCCTTTTGTAACTAAGCTCGAATCTTTCTTCATAGTCTTCTAAGGACTCATCCTGGCCCATGCTCATCTTGAAAATCTCTTCTTTAGTATCCTTTGATCTACAATAGTCCCTAAATTTGTTGTTAAAAGCCTGCTGCATTTGAGCCCAAGTTGTGATGCTATCTCCAGGTAAACCCATGAACCAGCACAATGCTGCATCCTTGAGGGTAAATGGAAATAGTTTTAACTTTTGCTCATCATCTGTATAGTCATAGGTTCAAAATATAACAACAAACTCAAATAGGAAAGTGTTAGGGTCCTTTGTGGTCAAGCCATGGAAATGAGGTAGGGAAGAGGGGCTTATATTCTTCATCTTAGTGTCCCCATTAGTTTCCCTGATGGGGAAGGCACCATCAACTCTCTCCCTATTCCCTCAGTCATTTTGGTTTTCGGCCATTGGTTCAGTAGGAATGGGTTCTTCTTCTTCTTCTTCTTCTTGCTCTATAGGTTCTTCAAATATGTTAGGTTGCTCACCTAAGGGTTCCTCCAGTTCGCAGCCATTGAAGAAGAGAGAAGGTTGGTTATTAGATGCCGTGGGGGTATTTGGCAAGAATTTTCCTAAATTGTCCCTACTCCTACGAGGCATGAAAGGAAATGTTTTTGTGTTGGTTTTTGGAATATTTTTAGCAAGAAAGTACTTTGTAGAAATGAATTTGTTGATTGAATGAAAACTACTTACAGAAAGAAACCACTTGCTGAACTGAAATTCTACCTGCAGAATGGAAAAGAAAGCATAATGAAATGACTAATTGAATGAAAACTACTGAAAGAATGGAAAGGAAAGCAGATAATGAAAAATGATAGAAAGGAAACTACTAGATTACTTTTGCAGAAATAAACTAATGGAAGAAAGTTGAAGACTAGAAATAGAAGGAAAGAAAGTAGTAGTCACATTCTACTCTGATACCTCCCCGACAACGGCGCCAAAAATTGATGAGCGTCAGTATTGCAGCAAGGATGCTGCAAATCTTGGGCTACCATATTTACTTATCAACCTGGGGTTCGTACAAACTTGGAGGTGATAGTGCTATATGCACAAGTAGAAGTGAAGGTCTTGCCTGTTGTCACTTGTTCATCTGGCAAGAGACCCTAGGGGTTTCAAGCCAGACTTCTATAGAGTCATAAGAAGCTTGATTATTTGATGGAAGAAGAGAAAATATATTATAAGAGAGCTACTCTACTGCAGTAATGAAGAAAACAACATGTAATGCTAAATCACACCATATCCTAATTAACCATTTAAACAACTAAACTAAGCAGAATTTCTAAATCAACACTAACCTAATGCTGCTATCTAAGTTACAGAAGTAAAGAGCATCAAACTAAACTAATGAATAAGCAAAGAAACTAAACTAAAGTTGTTTTCACGTTTTGTTTTGTTTTGGTAAAATCAAGCATGCAAGGAGTTACGCGGAAGAGCATGTGAAGATTGAAATCAGTGAAAGGAGGACGTAACGAATCAGAAGTGCATCAGAACTGTTGGATCGATCAGAAACAGTATTAATGGGATATGAGTGGCAGAGATCTTATCGCAGAAGATTACGTGAATAGATGGATGAATACGACAAATCGAAAGATGAATGACAGAGATATTATTGCCGGAGGTTAATTCAAGAGATGGACAAACATGACTAATTGGAAAATGAATGGCGAAGATCTTCTTGTAGGTGATTTAGTGAATAGATGAACGAATAGGGTTAACAAAAGATGAGTGGTGGAGATCTTATCATGGGAGATTTAGTGAGTAGATGAACGAATAGGACTAACATAAGATGAGAGGCAGAGATCTTATTGCGGGGTTAAATCATGTGGTGACAGAAGGAAGGAAAATGTGCAGAATCATGGAGTGGGTTTCCATAGGAATTAAGTAGTGTCTCACGTGCCCTCAAGGCTGTAAGCAGAATTCCAAAATTTTGCGCGATTGGCCTAACTAGGTGACACATAGCATGGAAAACCACTTTTCTCGCGTGCTCTTGGGCAGATATCGGCCATGCAAGAATCCATGTGAGATTGCACGATAGCCATTGGATTAGGTGAGGTTAATCAACGGTGGAGATCGGCCAAGCTAGTTGGTGATTGGATGATGCAATAGCCATTGGATTGAGGGCGTGACAGATCAACGATGGAGATTTGGAGTGCATAAAGTAGTGGAAGAATTCACGATAGCCGTTGGTTCAAGCTAGATAGATTGACGATGGAGATTTGGAGTGCATAAATTCAAGCATTGAAATGAATCATACGGTGATTTGTTAGGTTTGCTGTTGATCAGACGGTAAGGAGATCTATGGGTATAATCTGCTTAAGACGTGTTTAATTGGCTCGCGCTTAAGTATTTCATGCTGAAGGAAATTAGAATGTGAGTGAGATATATTAGAGAAAAGAGAGTGATTGAAGATGATAACAATGAAATGAACCAAGTATTGAATCAAGACAACAAACTCCAAAGCTCATGCGATAACCAGAAATTTGAAACACAGCCAATCTACTCTACACTACCGTAATGAAAATGCATCTACTTAAGAAAATGAACGATTAAACCATGGATCTATGCTAGAATACATGTATAGTTAAGAGGAGCCATAGCTACTAGGGTTGGGCCCTAACTCAAGAGCTTCGGCCCTCTAAGTTAACTCGGTGTTGGCTTAAAACAAAATTCATTCTTATTGTAAAAAACAATAGATTACATCAAAAACGATCACAAATCTTGCAACTCAAAAATAGAGTAAAGTTTTACAATCAAAAGTCTGAATAAGAATTGAATCCTATTAAGGTCCTAGGCCTATCTACTTATACTTCTGAAGTCTCCAATGAATTCCTTAAAATTAGGGAGGCTCGGCTCCCAAACTAGAGATAAACTGGTGCTTTGACTTCCACTTGCTCAGCTGCCTTCTAGTCCTCATGATTTCGCTGGTTGCCCTCCGCTAACGGAAGGGTAGTAAATGAGGATGATTTCCCTCTATAATTCCTCTCCCTTGTCCCATTCAAGTTTGACCAAGGTTTTTGCTAAAATTCTTTGCTTTTATCCTTTACTCCTGCATTACATGCACATTATATCACAAAGAAAAATATCCAACTCTAACTCATCTCATGAACAAAATATAATCAAAAGTGTGCAATAAGTTGTGAGAATAGTTGGTTTGACTAAGCTAGGAGGTCAATTAAGGCCCATATAATTACCCGATGATGAGGCTCATCAGCGATCACCTAGAAAAATGGACTAAAGCATGGGGGATAGAACCACAGCCAAAAAGGGTACACCTATTCTACCATACTTTGCACACAAATCCCATGAATTGGTATATGGAAACAGAGCTCTGCCATGGCACTATGGAATGGGATGTGTCGAAGGAAGGGTTCTTATTGACCTTCAACTTTGAAGATGGCTTCGCAAGCATCGATGAAGATCTACAAGAAATTAAGGTGGTTATCTTTAGAATGCTGCAAAAGCCTATGGAATGGGTCCAGCCCGATTGGAGCACCCAGCTACGCCATGTGTTTGAGCGTTATAATGTGACCGTTGAAGAGGAGGACGAAGATCCAAGAAAAATTAATATTTTAGAGGCAGAAGGGCATCACGAAGTTGAAGGCCCACAAATAGACAACCCATACATCACCATGCCATTAAAGACAAAGCAAGTAAACAATGGTACTGAAGCAGAACCGAAGTTTACAAAGATTGGAGATTATTGGGACGATGCTAGTGTGGATAAAGTTGCTGAGTTACTCTGCGAATACCAGGATCTCTTCCCTACCAATTTTTCAGATTTGAAGAGCATAGTTGGTGATTTGGGCATTATGAATATCACTCTGAAGTCAGACGTGAAGCCTATTAAATAGAGGTTGTATTGCCTTAATATTAAATACAAGGAAAAGGTTCACCAAGATTTGGATAAGATGCTAGAGGTGAGCATCATAGAACCTATGGAGGAATCTGATTGGGTGAGCTCGATGGTAGTTCAGGAGAAGAAACAAAAAGGTGAAATAAGGATTTGCATAGATCTGCAGAAGCTTAATGATGCGTGTGTCCATGACCCATTCCCAACACCATTTACCGATGAAGTATTAGATAATGTTGGAGGGCAGGGGACTTATTCCTTCAATGATGGGTTCTCTGGGTATCATCAGATTAAAATCGTGCTCGAGGATAGGAGAAAAATGACCTTCGCGATGGAATGGGGTTGTTTTCAGTACATTGTGATGTTGTTTGGACATAAGAATGCACCTATGATATTTTCTTGCGTAGTCATAACAATGTTCAATGAGTTCATTCATAAGTTCCTGGAAGTATACTTTGATAAATGGATGGTGTTTGGATTAGTAAAGTGCCATGTAGAAATTCTACTCTTGATGTTGGATACATGTTGCAGATACCAGATTGCGCTAAATTTGAAGAAATGCATATTCTGTGTTCCTTTTGGGATCTTGCTCGGTCATATGGTGTGTAGGCAAGGATTGATGGTGTACCCTACAAAGATTGCGGTAATAGTGAATTTGGAAGCCCATAGGAACGTCAAGAAGTTGCGTGCGACGCTGGGACATATGGGATATTATAGAAAATTTATCAAAGCCTATGCTCAAATTACTGCGCCCATGGAGAAATTGCTGAAGAAGGATGCAAAATTCTATTGGGATGAAGAATGTCAGCGTAGCTTAGATGTATTGAAAGAAAATATGGTCACCATGCTAATCTTGGTATTCCCTGATTGGAAAAAGGAGTTTCATGTTCATGTGGGTGCCTCTTGCATTGCATTGGGTGTAGTGCTAACGCAGGTCAATGAAGGAGAAATGGACCATCTTATGGCCTTTTCCAGTAGAAAATTATCGAAGGTTGAGAAGAATTATTTAATGACTGAGCACGAAGGATTAGCCATGGTGTACGCGCAACAGAAATTTAGGCACTATCTATTAGGAGGGCATTTTAAAATGTACACAAAAGATTTTGTGTGAAGGTCTATGGTGGCTAGCGCTGCATAAGGATTCCAAGGCGTATTATAAGGCATGTGATGCATGTTAGAGAATGGGTAGACCATCATGAAGGGATGAGTTTCTATTACATCCTCAGGTATCTTTACAGCCATTTGAGAAATATGCGACTGATTTTGTTGGTCCAATTCAGCCCTCGGGGAAGAAAACAGGGGTGCGCTATATCATCACCGCGACGAAATATCTAACCAGATGGGCGGAAGCACAACTGGTTAAGGATTGTATAGGGGCGACGACAACCAAATTTTTGTTTGAATACATCTTAGCTAGATTTGGTTGCCCAAAAGTGTTGATGAGTGATAGGGGTACGCACTTTCTGAATGAGACGATCAACGCATTAACTGAAAAATTCTAAGTATTCCATCAGAAGAGTACACCGTATCCCACACACGCCAATGGAACCGTTGAAGCCTTCAATAAGATTTTGGAGAACGCACAGCGAAATGACTAGGATGTGTGTATACCTGCAATATTATGGGCTTATAGGACTACTTGCAAGAAGTTGATAGGGAAAATGCCATTAAAATTGGTATATGGTGTAGAAGTTGTAATGTTGATGGAGTATATTATGCCTAATCTACGCATAGAAGATCTCACAGGTATGGCGGATCTTTAAGCCTTGGAGGAATGGCTCGCATAGTTGATGGAGCTTGAAGAGGACATATTTTTGGCAGGATTTCATCAAAAAGTACAGAAGGAACACGAAAAAGCATGGCACGATCGCCACATCAAGCTTCACACATTCAAGGTAAACGATCTTGTCCTGTTATATGATAGTCAATTCACTAAGTTTCCAGGGAAATTCCAAATGCATTAGATAGGGCCATATATTATCAAAGAAATTACAAATGGGGGTGCAGTCCAGCTCACGAAGCTGAATGGGGAACATTTTACGAGAACAGTGAATGGGAGCAGATTGAAGTTGTATACAGGGGATCCTGCACAATGACTATGGTGGCATGATAGTCTTAGTGCTCCAGGTAGTTTCAAGGGAGAATGGGACTATAAACTAAACTGCTAGGGTTTGAGGACAACGCAGTGAGGAGGCTGCGCGAAAAGTGATAAAGTTGCAACCTATGAAGTTGCACACAGGAAGTTGCACCATGGAGGGAAGTACCGCGCAGCACAAAACAAAAGTGATTGTTGGAGTACTTTTCATGATTTGATGGCCAGAAGATGGTTAAGGGGAGTGGGATGGTGGCATTTAAGGAAAAAATATTTGAAGATCTTCCACCCAAAAAAAAATGATTATCAGAAATTGGGGGGAACGTTTGGATTTGAATTCAAAACCCCTATAAATTACGCATGCCGATCCAACAGAGAAAAATTTGCAGAATTGTTAGTGATATTTACTATCTATTGGCTATGAACTGATTGAATTGGGAAGATCTAGTCATGAGCCATGCGTTTGCTAAGTTGTCTGAGCTAAACCAAAAGTTTATTCTTGAGAAAATGCTTGCACCAAGTCCTACTAAAACTGTGAGTATTGGTGATGTTGCCTCTGAGGGAGATGCCTTGGAGGTTGTAAGTATGGAAGCTTCGGCTCCTATGTCTATGACGCCGAGGTCACCTAGGCCGAAGCCTACCCCTACCAGAGAAACCTAAACAACCAAACCAAAGAAGGAAAAGTAGAAGAAACCGATGCCAGTGCGCGGGTCCCCAGGGAAGCATACTGATCCCAGAAACAGAAGAAAGATAAGAAGTTAGATAAAGTAGTCAACCTAGAGGCGGAAGAAGGGCAGGTAACCAAAGACATTGATGTTGAAGTAGCAAAGCCCATAACCAAGCTCCCTGAGTAGATCCCTCCGCAGAAGGGAAAAATGAAGGTCACGAAGGACCCGGATTCTGAGAAGTTCATCGTATCCATTTCCCTGCTACCTGAGCAGGTCTCATTTGAAGGTTTGAGGCTTGCAAGGATCCCACTATTGAAAATGGAGGATTGGGACCTCGCAGATCACACTAGGTTTCCCCATTTGGCGACATATAGGTATATGAGAAGGGTTATTATGCATAATCAGGTGTGACACCATTAGAGATGGAGGAATGGGTTTGTGGTGTTGAGCAATCATAGTTGCTCAATTTCCTATGGGTGCCATATTACCACCGCACCCCCATCAACACAATCTGTGTGTGCCAGCTTCTCACATTGGTGCATGATGGTTGTCTCTAGCTAGGAGAGCCTATACCCATTACAGATATGCTTATTCACAGAATCACGCACCTACCTTATGAAGGCTTGAACCCGGCTAAGCAGTTTGGAGGAAATACCGGGGAAAAGGACCTCACAAAAAGAATGAAGAGAGATTATGGCCTCGTGAAGAAGTCACGAGGGTATTCAATCATGTCTATAACATACTTGGTAGTTCAATTGGCTTCGCATATTTTAGCAGGGAAGGTGATGAGAAACTGTCGCGTGGATGAAGTTTCGACGCTAGTGGTTTCCCTTGCTGCGTAGTGTGCGAAAGTCATACAATTCAATTGGGCCAGGTACCCGTGCCAGGAGTTCTTAGCGAACCGCTGCGAGGCCCAGGATGAAACCAAGCCATTTCGCTACGCTTGTTTATTGATGTTGATTGTGCTTGTTGCATGCAAATTGCTGGAGGACAACCAATTTCATCTGCTTGAGGAAGGATTGCCGGAGGTAGCACAATTCACTTCCTTACGGGCTACAAAGGACCCCACACGGATTACAGAGACAAAGATATTTTGGGTTCTTATGGAAATGAGTCTCTGCATGGCCATCAATCAGCGTCCAAGGTTGTCCCCAACGTTGTTCACACAGCTGTCAGCCTACGCGACATTCAAGGTTGAATTCCATTGAGTATACATCCAAGCATAGAAGGATCTAGAGAAGAAATGGCACGATTTTCCATATTTGGTGACATAAATAGATTTGTAGGAGGTTGTAGCGACATGGCTTGCAGAGTGGTGCACCCCGTTAGACTTAGCTACTGGGCCAAGCACGGGTGCGGAGAGTTCTACCGTGCAGAAAAGAAAGGAGGAAACTAAGAAGGCTGCACGTAATTTGGAAGCATAGAAAAAGAAGAAGGCTGTTGAAAAGGCTCATGTGGAGAAAGAACGCGCTACCAAGAAGTAGGAGGAACAGGAGCAATGCGAGTCACAAAAAGGTGACAAGTCACCTTCACCGACAACAGAGGAGGAGGAAATTTTAGGGCAAGGCGGCGGAGGAGATGAGGGGCAGAGCACCCCATTCATTTTGAAGAAACATGGCAAGGAGTAGCAAGAAGGCACAAGGAAGAATAAAATATCAGATAAGTCACAAGCTGATCCCATGGTCTTAACAGAAGGTGATCTCGATGAGATCGGGGATAAAATCAGGGATACCACGACTGAAGTGTTGTAGTAGTTCGATCAACAAAATATGCAGGTGTTGGGGAGCATCCAAAAGGATTTGCACATGCTGCAGATCCAAGCAATAAGAATATAGGTGGGCACTGGACAAGTGAGTGCAGAGCAAGCGATCCTATCACTTGGGACGAGCCAAGTAGCCGAGTTAGTAAGGATCCTTGACCTCAGAACCATAGCATTGCCAGATGGGTCCCTTCGCGCAGATTCCATTGATGATCGTATTATCCTGAGTACTATCAAAATAATTGGGATTAATATAGCGGCGCTCTACACCGAGACCCTCCATGCGCTGCATGCAGGGGTGGAAAATGAATTGAGAGCCCAGGAGCAACTTTCCCTCAACCTCATCAGTGAGTGCAAAGTGAATAATGAGTAGATGTTTGTTGAAAAGACACAAGCTCTGAAGGAAAAGGAGACACTACAGACGCAGAGTTCACGATTAGAGTCAGCAGTTGCAGAAGCATGCAAGACAGTGCTTGAGCTTCATATCCCAGAGAATGCACAACCTGAAGTAAAGATCAAAAATTAGCCACTGATGTGCACGAGGCTAAAGCAAAGGTTGGACGGGTAGCATTTTAGCTTAACATGAATATTATAGGGCTATAATTAAAGTTGCAACCAACAACTCTGCCCAAGGTCCAGGAGCAGTGTGAAGCCTCAATCAAGGAAGGAATGGCTACCCTGGATGCCACAATCGCTGACTATATGACATTTTTTGAGTAGGTCATGGAGGTCATGACTAATCTTCAAGAGGACCCAAACCTGCAGACACTGAACATAGAGGTCAGGGAGCTGCAGCAGCAATATGATGAAGTTAGGGCAACCACGCGCTCCATAGCAACAACACAGTGCCTAGCCAAATTACAGGAGGGTAAGCATCTCCTAGCGTAGGTAGAGGAAGCACAGAAGAAGGAGGCCTTGCTTAAGGTTAGGATGCAGCCTTGGTTAGAGGAGGCTTATCATGTCATGACCACTATTCAGGATAAGCTAAAAGGACTACAACAAACACAAAAGATGATGAGGCTAGCCGTAGAAGGACCAGCCATGAAAAAATTGGTCAAGGAAATCAAGCAGGAAGCAACTCAAAGCGTTGTCGAAGCCAAATGATCCAGGGGGAGCTGGGGGATCTTCACAGTAAGATTGCATCACCAGCCAAGTGACTCGAGGGTGAGTCACGATCTTTGTGTTGGGGGCCTATTGGGATGGGGTCCCTTGGGTCAATTTTGGGGTTAAGATAACCCAAGTTTTGATACTTTTTTGTAATTAATGTAAAGTCTCCGCGATTTGTTGATGCAGAGCGCGTAGATAGATAGGAGTCAAAGGGCTTTAGCCTCCTTTTTATGTGAAGTTTGATTCGGTTTTGAGATCTACCCATGGTCCGCGGACCATGGCATTGTATGAAAAAGGCTATAAATAAGCGTGTCTTAGAGATTCTAAGGCATAATCGATAAGCAGTCGGTAGATAGAAGAGAAGTGATAGAGAAACGAATTGGGTTAGATAGGAGAAGAAAGGCTATGCAGATGAGTGCGCAGAGGCCTAGGTAGAGTCTGCATCTGAGTGTGTGAATCCCTGCAACTGAGTGTGTAGGGTAGTTTTGAGTCTGTAATCCTAAATTAAAGATCAATAAAGAGGGTTTCCGAAGAATTCTTGTGTATTTCTGTTTACTTCTGTTTATGATATATGCTGTCAATGAATGATGTATTTTATGGAATATTGATTGAATGTTTTGCGATTATGTTGAATAACTGTTAATGATGTACGCTAAGTGTGTTTATGTATTTTCGCAAATACTCTGATGATCTCTCTGATGTTTACTAATAACTTAAGTAAATTTGCGCGAACCTTAAATTAGGACTTCTTTTTTATGCACGTAAGTAGATAGATTGACTGTTAAAGGTATGCAAAGACTAATTCTAGACCTTCATGAAGGTCTAAAGGTTGTTTTGATAGATTTGCAGTAGTGTGCCCTAGGATTGTGTCAGTCTGTGGGAAGGCAGATATGAGGCGCTAAAAAACATCACACTAGTCTCTAGATGTAGAAACTTGGTTCTAGCATCCCACCATACTACTTTGGGTAAGACTACAGCCTACGCTACGCAGGTTGTTTCCAAAAGGGCTTGTAGTGTAGGGATTTGTTGGTTGGTGCAACTAACTCTGAACCTAGGTCAAGACCCCCTAAGCCAACAAACTATGTTATAACCAGGCCACTTGGAGGAAAAGGGGTTCCATTATATTCGAGTGCATTTTGTTCCATAAATGAGAAGATTATCTAAGAGTGGATAGGGAGAGAATGAACACATAATTTTTTGCACTATAAGAACCCACAATCTACAAGCCTCACTTCTTTGTACATGCATCCATTTCCATTCAAAGAAAGAGAGTAGAAAATTCTCACCTTTAAGTCACGGGGGCTTTACTAGGGGAGCAATACCATACCACATGGGTTCATATTGGGGGATATATATTGAGGAAAAAATGACATAATATATTGGGGGATAGATAGGCGGTAAAGGGTTTTTATATTGGCAGGTATAAAAAATGGAGCTCAAAGTTAATGGAAAAATATAAAGGGGTATATAAAATGTTAATGAAAAAATGGATACCTACAATATCTAGTGAAATTAAGGGTTTTTTTTAATTAGGAAGGTGTATTGGGTTCGTATTGGTAGGGGGTTAAATAGTGTGATTTTTAGAGGTATTTTCCGATATGTAGTCAAATTAGGGGTATTGTTTAGTATTCCATGAACACACGTGATATGTCAAATGTTCATTGAGTGAAGCCTGCGTGCTTCTAGTTGGGTATTCTCCCAGAAGGGTTTCTTAGGTTATATCTTGTATAAGTTTATGGCTTGTGAATTTTATTTTACCATTCTCTATTTTCTACATATTTTATCTTTTAAAGCGTAATGCAACAATGAGCGAATCTATAAATCTAAGGAGAATTAATCCTCATAATGTATATTTCAGATTGTCAGCATAATTTTATTAGATCTGTTGTGACAGATGATCCAATGTATTATCCATTGTAGTTTACAGATCATATTGGTATCATAGTAAGTTTATTTGAGTATGTTGTGAGATGTTTCAAGGGATCTAGATTGGTTAAGCCAAAATTCATAAAATCCTAGTCATGGTCAAAAAATCTGTCAATAACCCTCAAGATCTTGTAGAGGAGAGTTTTGTGCAACTTGAAGTACAAGTCACATATATAAACCATAATTTGATCCTCCTCATAGCATCCATGACCAATAAGTTCAAGTTATTCAAGAAGATAGAGGCTCTAATGCATAAATCATATTAGAGGGGAAATCGACAATTCGAGAAGAACCTGATAGTGAATCTAAGAAAGAACCCAAAAAAGGATCAATCTAGTTTTAGCGTGACAAACCATTCAAAAGTCATAGCAATTAGAATATTATTTTAGTTTTCAATGTATAAAGGAAGAACAAAATATTTCATTTTCTTAGTTGAAATTAGAAGGCCATGCCATAACCTGGTAAGAAAGTCACATGAAGACCTTGAGGTTAGAGATAGATTCTCCAGTGACTAAGTGGTATGATTTTAAAACCCTCATAAAGTCACAATTTCACCATATGGGGTTTGTAAAGGATTGGTGGATCTAGTGGAATTACTTTAGGCATAGATGGGGTTAGAGTGTATAGGAGCACACCACAAAATTTTGAAGATGACGATAGTGTTGGGTATCTTCCCAAAGAACCTAGACATACTCCTCAATAATCTCGAGGGTCTAACATCCATTTGTAGAAGCAAGTGATGTTGTCCAAACCCATATTCATGGATAAAGCTTGTGTATATGCACAATACCTATAGAAAATAGGCTAGAAGAAAAGGAAATCAAGTGGGTCAAAGTAGAAAGAGCACTAGGAAGCTTGCAATAAGGGAAAGAGGAAGTGGAAAGGGGGAAAGGAAAAGAAGTGTAGATTTTAACCCTGTACAGAAATTACCTACATACGAGTTCAAAAAACAGAAAATAAACAATGATGAGAGCATAAAACATAAAACATATATACACATATATTTTCCCTTAGATCCCAAAATCGGGACTAACAAATTCATTTTTCATTATGTTCCTTTCAATGTTACAATACATATATATACATGTCGAAGAATTCATAAACCCCAATCCATTAACCCTGGATTAGAACATATTCGTAGTTGCCTTGATAAGATCTACGAAATGCCATGGGAAGAAAACCATGTGCAAAATCCATGCACAAAACCATAGGTAGGTCCCCCCACCTAATATAGGGTGCAAAAAAAAATTCCCAAGACGTGCAACTAGTCGTGAAAATAATAAAATACACACCCAACATTCTCCCACTTGTTGTTTTCTTTTCCACACAGGGGGTCACAGGAGAGCTTAATCATTAGTCCATCCCTGCGATGACCATTGTTTCTATACACCAAGAAAAATTCTCAGTGCTCACAAACATCGTCAATGCATCTGCAAAATTCTTCAAAGTTTCCACCTTTACCAGCAACACCTTATTGTCCTAACCATATCCCTCACAAAGTGATATTGAACATCAATGTGATTTGTCTTTGAATGACAAGCAGGGTTCTTTGCCAAGAAAATTGCACTTTGGTTGTCATAGTTTATCCTTATAGCTCGTTATACTAACCCCATACTTGAACACAATCACTACAACCAAACTGCTTCCTTGCTTACATGAGTGGTTGCCATGTATTCTTCCTATGTAGCTGAAAGTACCACTACAGACTGTCTCTTTCTCATCCAACTCACTGCACCTCCAAATAGGTTAAACACATCCCACTTGTAGATCTTATCATATCCATATCTCCAGCCCAGTTTGCATCAACAAAACCATGGATGTCCAAAACTATATCCAATCATGTTCTTCCTTGGTAGCATAGACCATAATCACTAGTGCCACACAAATACCTAAAAACCTGCTTCACTGTTGTCCAATGATCCTTCCATGGTTTTGACATAAACCTTCTCAATACTCCCACTGCATGTGAAATGTCTAGTCTAGTACAAACCATTTCATACATTAGGCTACTGGCTGCACTTGTGTATGGAACATGGGACATTTCCTCTTCCTCTTCTGGTGCCTTGGGACACGTTCAACAGATAAATTTACAACTAGAGGAATAGGAACCTTCACTGGTTTACTATCCTTCATATTAAACCTATGTCATATTGTCTCGCCATACTTCCTCTGGTTTAACTAGAGCCTCCACTTTTCCCAATCTCATTTAATTTCCATGCCCAAAACATAGTTTGAAGCACCAAGATCCTTCAGATCAAATTTGGAGGAAAATTGGGTCTTCAAACCCTAGATAATTTCTTTATCATTTCCAATCAACAACATATCATCCACATACAAGCCCAAATAAATAACATGGTCACTAATCAATTTAAAATACACATGATGATCCACTTTGCTTTTGGTGAAGCCAAATCCTCATATATATGTATCAAATTTCTGATACCACATCCTTGGTGACTATTTTAACCCATACAAAGACTTTTTTAACATGAATATTAGTTCTTTCTTTCCCTTCACCACAAAGCCTTCAGGGTTCTTCATGTAGATCTCTTCTTCTAGATCCCCATGAAGAAATGATTTCTTCACATCCATCTGTTCTACCTCAAAATCAAAAGCAGCAACAAAAATCTAATAGAAGATAACTTGGAAACGAGAGAAAAAATATCACCAAAATAAATTCTCGACACCTGGGAATAACCTTTTTCTACCAACTAAGCTTTGTATTTATCCACCTTTCCTTCTGAATTCATCTTCTTCTTAAACACCCATTTTCTTCCAATGGGTTTCCTTCCAGCCAAAAACTCCAATAGATCCCAAACCTTATTTTTGTCCAAAGATGCCATTTCATCAACCACGGTCTCTTTCTAGAGTTTTCAATCCTCTAAATCTACTACCTCCCTAACAATTCTAGGGTAATAGATAAAGCAAAATTTAAACACAAAGCAGATGGACTTTTCTAGTTTCCTTCTTTCTCGAATTGATCTTATCACAACTCGAGTTTGTGTCTCTTCATCTTCTGATTCTTATTCTGCTACAGAGTCTAATTCTTACTCCTTTAGCTCAAACTCTATATTCTCAGGTTCCTTTGGTAGGAATTCATGTTTAATAACATCTTTCACCTATCTAAACTCCACATCTCAGTTGTACACAACCTTCCTTGTTTATGGGTTCCAAAGCTTATAACTTTTTAAACCATCCTTATACCCAATAAAGATGCACCTTTCATATTTACTATCCAACTTGGTGTTGGCATTATGATGTATGTGTTGTACTTGATGGCAACCCACTTGTAGCAGAACAACTCACTTGTACATGGTAACTAGATGACTCTATAGAAGAGATATCAGATGTGACAGAATGCATGACAGTAGTGGTTACAAATGTGATGAAATGCAGGGAAACTTCAAGGAATCAGTTCACAAGGAAACTCACTCAGATGAAAGATCACAGTATAGCAGGTAAACAACAAAGAATTATAGACCAGTCTTCACTGAATGAAGAAAGAGAGGTATAAGTAGGTTCACCATTGACTAAGCTGCATATACACGTAGTTTAATTGTATACAAGTCATGTATACGTACACATGCACTTTCACATAAGGAAAAGTGCGTATACCTTGGAAAACTAAATTTTTGGTCCAAAGTATTTGGTCCATGGTATTTTGATCCATGGTATTTTTCCAAGGTATCTGGTCCGAGGTATTGACCCTAAGTATTTGGTCCAAGGTATTGGTCCTAAGTGGTTTTGGTCCATGGTATTGAGAAAGGCCTAAAACTATAAAAGGAGGAGAATATCATTAGGCCAAGGTGTGCAAGTATCGAATATCTGATGAAGTGTGAGATCTAGTATGCAGGTTATTGGGTTATGGTGCATTGCTGGATCTAAACCAAGGATGAACCTTAGCTGATGATGAGAGATCAGATCTAATGATGGATCAGGAACTTAAGGCGTAAAATGAACTATCATTATGTGTTTTTTCTCATGTATATTCTAGATCTGAATACTGATGCATATATTATTCTGTAAATGATATGATCTGGGTATAACTAAAGTCTGGAATAGCTGCAGAACTCTAAATTTATATTTGCAGATGTATACGCTGGTTGGCTTTGAGCAAAGCACATGTACACGTAGGTTTGACACATGGAAGTAGTGTATACCTTATAAAATATATTTCAGTTGTTTCTCTTTACTGTTGCAAAGTTCTGGGTTCTAGTTTGGGTTCTGGTTACTGTATTCTGGTGATAGTATTCTGAATGATTAGATTGATGGGTGGTCTAAGTGAATGATTGTTTCGGCTATGGTTGGTTCAAATGGTGATTGGTTGATACAGATATATTTGATGATTGAATGATGTTGTTGATGGATCCAGTCTGAAAATTTATGAAACGTGGTCCTTGGAAGAAAAGAGAAGGTCGTAGCCTTCTGTAGGTTGGCGCCTACATACTAAGCAAACATATCGGCTAGTACAAGAGCTAGGGGGTTGTAGCTCCCTTCCAGTAGAAGCTAGAGAACGAGAGAAGGTTGTAGCCTTCTGCAGGTAGAAGCCTACGTACTGGTATAAGACTGCACAAGTACAAAAATTGTAAACAAAATTTCTTATTATTAAAAGAAGACAGAGACGACAACAGCAGGTGGTTTTCACCCACATTGGGTTTCCACCTTATATCTTGGTGTTCATGTGTGTTGCTTATGTGTGATGCTTTATTATGCTTTTACTGCACTATCTAATGAATTCCTGATATACTGATTAAAGTTCAATACATGATAATTTGGGTAAATCAAAAGATCTCTGCATATACACTGGTTTCATTAAGTACAGTTGCGTATACATGCTAGTTCACTAAGCTAAAGTAGCGTATACAAATCAGTTTTAAAAATTAAGGCACTGATCTAATATTACTGATTCACACCCCCCCCCCCCCCCCCAAGTATTATTTCCAACAATTGGTATCAGAGTAGGTCCTTCAGAAGAAGCTTGATCGCTTGAAGGAAGATCCATCATCATGAGTAATCAAGAAAGCGGGGGATCCATCAGACCACCAATATTTGATGGGAGAAACTTTGTTTATTGGAAGGTAAGAACCACAACCTATCTTCAATCTCTTGAACAGATGTTTGGGAAAGCGTGGAAGGAGGATATACATTTCCATTAGCAATTCCTACAGATAAGAAAAGTAAAAAGCAATATGAAACCAATGCCAAGGTGTCAATCCATTATTGGGAAGTCTGTCACAATCAGAGTTTGTCAAAGGTGTGCAACTCAAATAAGCCAAAGAAATATGGGACAAAATCATTCTA
This sequence comes from Pinus tabuliformis, assembly GCA_031772625.1. Taxonomy (NCBI): domain Eukaryota; kingdom Viridiplantae; phylum Streptophyta; class Pinopsida; order Pinales; family Pinaceae; genus Pinus; species Pinus tabuliformis. Next base: position 1,022,731,976 of record CM062805.1, read on the forward strand.
AGCTATGAAGGAGACTCTCAGGTAAAACGTGCTAAACTACAAACTCTTAGAATTCAATATGAAACTCTTAAGATGCACAATGATGAAAGTATAGCTAGTTACTTCTTACGTATAGATGAGGTTGTTAATTGCATGAAGAATCTGGGTGAAGAGATAAAGGAAGTTACCTTAGTTGAAAAAGTTTTAAGATCCTTATCTACTAAATTTGAATCAAAAGTATATGCCATAGAAGAAAAGCAGGATCTACAGACTATTACTATGACACAGCTTCACGGAATCTTAACTGCCTTTGAGATGAGAAAGGAGGTCCATCAGATATGAGAGAAGCCGCATTTAAAGCTTTGGTAAAAGGAAAAGAAGAACTCAATGAATCAGGATATATTTAAGAAGAAGAAGAGGAAGTAAACATTGTCAAGAAGCTTCAATGAGGTTCCGGAAGATTCAAAGGTAAACTACCTTTCAAATGTTTTGCTTGTGGTAGAGTCGGTCATTATGTTGCCAAATGTCCTCATAAAGATAAATATGATAAAGGGAAGGAATCTACAAAATGGAATAGAAAACAAAGTGTAAGTAAAAAGAGCTACTATACTCATGAAGATAGCAATGGTTTATCAAATAGTGATGAAGATGAAAATAGTAATGACTATAGACTCCCGATGGCTTATGAAGATGATGATTTTTGGATGCTTTAGATGAAGATGACCTTTATGAAGAAATATCTAAACTCAAAATATATTTAGAAGAAAAAATATGGTTATAGATACCTTGACATACCAACTTGCTGAAAGAGAAAAACACAATGAAAAACTAGAATGTGAAATTGTGGGTCTAAGAAAGGATCTTGAGAAAACAAAAGCTCTCAATATTAGATTTTCTAAAGGATCAGAAACCTTAAATGAAATTATCAAAGTTCTGTGTTTTCCTCTGATAAAGATAGGTCTTGGATATATTGAAGAAGAATCTCAATCATAGAAGTTGTCAACCTCCACTAAAAGCTATCTTGATGTAGCAAAGAGCAGTGAGCATTTTGACAATCGCCAACAAAGGCATAAAGTAGATCACCAGGTAAATCAAGCTCAATTTACTTCAAGGATGAACAGAAGCCACAATTAACCTCAGTTAAATCATACTCAATTTGCTTCAAAGATAAATATCAATAGAAACTACAATCACGAGATCAGTAGATTCAATAATCGTAGGAACTTCTTTAATGGTCAATGTTTCTCATGTCATAATTTTGGACAAAAGTTGCTCAATATGTTGCTTGCAAAACCATCATGACTAGAGAAGCACAAAATCAAAGGAATGTGACAGTGATTAAGAAAAGTTCCTATAATAACTTTTGTCTTCTTGAAAATGAAATAGAATGCTCAATCTGTAACAATTTGGGCCATGAAGAATTTGAATGCAGGAGTAAATTTCAGCAGGAGCAAACTCCATTAAATCCAAAAATATGAAGAAAGAAAGAACCGCAAACAGAAAGATGTGGTATAGACTTGTATGCAGAAGGAAAAGAAAAATAGTGGTACATCGACAGTGGATGCTCAAGACACATGACAGGTGACAAAGAAAAACTACACTCATATAATGCCTTAGAAAAGGAAAAGAGTGTCTCATTCAGAAACGACACTCCTACTATCATAAAAGGTAAAGGCTCTGTTTTCTTGAAAGAAAAAGTTAAAGCTGGGAATGTTATGTATGTTGATGGCTTAATGCATAACCTATTAAGTGTGGGTCAAATGTGTGATCAAGGAAATGAAGTAGTGTTTCGATCAAATGGATTTGTTGTTCGTGAGCTTGATACTGGAGAAACCGTGATCAAAGGTACAAGAACTCCAAACAATGTATACATACTCAAGTGAGGACAACAACAATGTTATCTAAGAAAAAATGATGAAAATTGGCTATGGCACAGAAGATTGGGACATCTAAGCTTTTCTCAAATAAGAAAAGCATGCAGATTCCAGGTTGTTCGTGATCTTCTAGATATCAACATTCATGAAAATACTATATGAAAATCATGTCAATTTCGTAAGCAAACCAGATCTCACGTCATGAAAAGGAAGGGTCAGCTAGTAAGCCTCTTGAACTTGTTCATACTGATTTATGTGGACCATGAAGGAAAAAGTCACCTCGTGGAGAAGAATACTTTATATTGTTCATTGATGATTTTCTAGAATGTGCTGGATAGGTCTTCTAAAGCATAAAGATGAAGCATTTGAAAAGTTCAAAGCCTTCAAAGCTTTGGTTGAAAATGAATCAGATCACAAAATCAAATGCCTTAGATCTGATCGAGGAGGGGAATTTACCTTGGATGAATTCTATGACTTTTGTGAACAACATGGAATAAAAAGGCAGTTCTCCACCACAAGGACTCCTCAGCAAAATGGAGTGGTAGAAAGGATGAACAAAACTGTTCAACAAATGGCTCATACTATGCTAGATGAATCTAGAACTCCTGCAACCTTCTGGGGTGAAGCTACATTCGTCGTCATCACTATTATCAACCAAGAAAATGTTCAGGTAAACAACACTCAAACTCCACATGAAATTCGGTATGGTAAGACTCCTACTATAAAATACTTCAAAGTTGGAAGCAAATGTTACATCAAAAGGACTGATGAAAAACTTGGTAAGTTTGAACCCAGAGTAGATGAAGGTATTCATCTTGGCTACTCTTCCTAAAGTAAAGGATATAAATGTTATAATAAAAGACTTGGGAAAATTATTGAAAGTATTGATGTTGTGGTTGATGAAGCATGCAAAAATCCAAAACAGATAAAAACTGAAGATTATGACAACGAAGAAGATGAGGATCATTTTCCCACATGAAGTCACACTGATTCTGAAGAAGAAACCAATGAAGCATCATAAGAAGAGATAACGATAGAAGAAAAAAGGCTCCATCCAGGTATGTTCAGAAAAATCATCCAGAAACTCAAATTTTAGGGGAAAAGGGCAGGTGTGAAGACAAGAAGAACCATTGCCAAAGCCTCAAGGTATCTAGCATTATTATCTTCCACTGAACCTCAAAATGTAAATGAAGCATGTAGAGATGAATGTTGGGTCAAGGCCATGAATGAAGAACTTGAGCAAATTGAAAAGAATAATACTTGGGAATTAGTTCCTAGACCTCATGATAAGAATATCATAGGAACTAAATGGATATTCAAAAACAAGCTTAACGAAAATGGGAAGTTATTAGAAACAAGACCAGACTTGTTTGTAAAGGATATGCTCAACAAGAAGGTATATATTTTGAAGAAACTTTTGCACTTGTTGCTAGACTTGAAGCCATAAGAATGTTTCTTGCTCTTTCTAGTTTTCAGAAATTCAAAGTATACCAAATGGATGTAAAATCTGCCTTTCTTAATGGAGACTTAGAAGAAGAAGTATATATTGAACAACCAGAAGGATTCATTCTTGGAAATAATGCAAAACTTGTATGACAACTAAAAAAATCTCTCTATGGTCTAAAACAGGCTCCAAGGGCATGGTATTACCGTCTTGAAAAATATCTCCACCAACAAAGTTTTTCAAAGGGGTCAGCAGATAGCAATCTATATACAAATATGGACACTGATAAATTGCTAATAATTGTTGTGTATGTTGATGATATCATTTTTGGTAGCAATGAAGAATCCATGAGTCAGAATTTTGCTTCAGTAATGCAGCAAGAATTTGAAATGTCCTTGCTTGGTGAGCTTACCTATTTTCTTGGTCTACAAGTTCAACAAAATAAAGATGGTATTTTTCTCTCACAAACCAAATATCTCAAATAGATCCTGAAAAAGTACGGCATGGAAGATTCTAAACCAGTATGTACCCCAATGGTAACAGGATGCAGTCTTAGCTCAAATGATGAATTAGCAATAGTACATCAACCAACTTACAGATCCATGATTGGCAGTATGCTTTATCTAACAGGTACCTGACCGGACATCATGCATGTAGTGGGAATAGTTGGAAGATTCCAAGAAAATCCAAAGGAATCACACCTTTAGGTAGTCAAAAGGATTTTCAAATATCTTCAAGGAACACAAAACTTTGGTTTATGGTATCCTAGAGATACAGATCTTACACTTCATGCATATACAAATGCAGATTTGGCAGGAAGTGTTGATGACAGAAAAAGCACTAGTGGTGGTGCATTCTATATGGGTTCCAGGTTAGTGTCTTGGTTCAACAAGAAACAAAGTTCAATTGCATTATCTACAGCTAAAGAAAAATATGTGGCTGCTGCATCTTGCTACACAAAACTACTTTGGATGATGAAAACCTTACAAGACATTCAGATCACATGTACTCCACCCATCTCCATTCTATGTGATAATACAAGTGCCATCAGTATTTCAAAGAATCCAGTCATGCACTCCAAGACCAAGCACATACCCATCAAATATCATTTTCTACGTGAACAAGTGCTTGAACAAAAGGTCAAATTGGAGTATGTTCCCTCCAAAGAACAGGTTGCTGATATATTCACTAAACCACTGCCCAGAGAGACATTTGAATATCTCAGGCAAAAGCTGGGAGTAGTTGTTGCATCATCCTGCTGTTAAAACCTATTTTCTTCAGAGAAAGGTGGTTATACATGAGTTTCATAAAGCGTAGTCACATACATACGTGGGTTTCTGTGGGAACAATTGCATATATCTTGGTTTAAAGAAAAGTAGTGGGCCAGACTTGGGAAAAAAGGGGTCTGCTATGATTCTATCAATTATCTTCTCTGTTTGTTGATGGTTTCAATCTGCTCATAACATGTAGAAATATATTGGTCCTCATAAAGTTGTTGATAGCTTGATGTATATCTGATTGATGATGATGCTTTGATATCTCTTACTGACATATGCAATGATCAGATCTAACAGTGAACCGGTGGAATAGGTTCAAGGGGAGAACATGGTTGATGATATTTTGGGAACTAGTTATGGATATATACAGGTTGCTGGTCTGGATGTTGTTGACAGATGCTGCTGATGGTCCAGATCATATGATAGTTGATGAAGAATATCATGGCCTTGTTTAAGATATTTGTATTTGTTATATATGTCATGTATATCTTTTAATGTAACGGTCATGAAAAGACCTAATTTGTAACCCCACTATGCATGGGATGGATGATGTAATGTTTCTTGTTTTTGATATGTATAAACAAATGATATATCCCCACTTGATTGGGTGGATGAGTCAAATTTGGTATATCCCCACTTGGTTGGGAGATGGATGTATGTATGAGTCATTGGTGATAGGAAGGTCATTTGTGATGTATGTATAGAGTCATGTTCTTCTTTTAGAAAATAGTTTTGCATACTTTGCTTATGCTCAGGGGGAGCATGGACTCGATCATGGGAGCTCAATCAGCACACTTCAGCATATCAGAGAATTCAACATGCACTCAGGGGGAGCACGATCCTTTGCCTTTGATGTCAAAGGGGGAGAGTGACTTTGTGTGGTTGTTGCCATCAAGTCCAAAGGGGGAGATTGTTGGCATTATGATGTATGTGTTGTACTTGATGGCAAGCCACTTGTAGCAGAACAAATCACTTGTACATGGTAACTAGATGAATCTACAGAATAGATATCAGATGTGACAGAATGCATGATAGTAGTGGTTATAGATGTGATGAAATGCAGGGCAGCTTCAAGGAATTAGTTCAGAAGGAAACTCACTTAGATGAAAGATCACAGTATAGTAGGTAAACAACAAAGGTTACAGACCAATCTTCACAGAATGAAGAAAGAGAGGTATATGCAAGTTCACCATTTACGAAGCTGCGTATACATGCAGTTTCACTGTATACAAGTCGCGTATACGTACACACGCACATTCACAGAAGGAAAAGCGCATATACCTTGGAAAACTAAATTTTTTGTCTGAAGTATTTGGTCCATGGTATTTGTCCAAGGTATCTGGTCCGAGGTATTGACCCTAAGTATTTGGTCCAAGGTATTGGTCCTAAGTGGTTTTGTTCCATGGTATTGAGAAAGGCCTAAAACTATAAAAGGAGGAGAGGATCATTAGGCCAAGGTGTGCAAGTATTGAATATCTGATGAAGTGTGAGATCTAGTATGCAAGTTATTGGGTTATGGTGCATTGCTGGATCTAAACCAAGGATGAACCTTAGCTGATGATGAGAGATCAGATCTAACGATGGATCGAGAACTTAAGGGGTAGAATGAATTATCCTTTCATGTTTTTTTCTCATGTATATTCTGGATCTGAATACTGACGCATATATTATTCTATAAATGATATGATCTAGGTATAACTAAAGTTTGGAATAGCTGCAGAACTCTGAATTTATATTTGTAGATGTATACGCTGGTTGGCTTTGAGCAAAGCGCGTGTACACACAGGTTCGACACATGGAAGTAGCGTATACCTTATAAAATATATTTCAGTTGTTTCTCTTTACTGTTGCAGAGTTCTGGGTTCTAGTTTGGGTTCTGGTTACTGTATTCTAGTGACAATATTCTGAATGATCAGATTGATGGGTGGTCTAAGTGAATGATTGTTTTGGCTATGGTTGGTTCAAACGGTGATTGGTTGATACAGATATATTTGATGATTGAATGATGTTGTTGATGGATCCAGTCTGAAAATTTATGAAACATGGTCCCTGGAAGAAAAGAGAAGGTTGTAGCCTTCTGTAGGTCGGTGCCTACGTACTAAGCAAACATATCAGCTAGTATAAGAGCTAGGGGGTTGTAGCTCCCTTCCAGTAGAAGCTGGAGAACAAGAGAAGGTTGTAGCCTTCTGTAGGTAGAAGCCTACGTACTGGTATAATACTGCACAAATACAAAAACTGTAAACATAATTTTCTTATTATTAAAAGAAGATAGAGATGACAGCAGCAGGTGGTTTTCACCCACATTAGGTTTCCACCTTATATCTTGGTGTTCATGTGTGTTGCTTATGTGTGATGCTTTATTCCACTTTTACTGCAATGTCTAATGAATTCCTGATATACTGATTAAAGTTCAATACATGATAAATTGGGTAAATCGAAAAATCTCTTCATATATGCTGGTTTCATTAAGTATAGTTGCATATACACACTAGTTCACTAAGCTGAAGTAGCACATACAAATCAGTTTTGAAAATTAAGGTATTGATCTAATAATACTGATTCACCCCCCCCCCCCCCCTTCTCAGTATTATTTCCAACACTTGGTTCCTTTCTCCTTTGGAACATGTACATATGCATCACATCCAAATACCCTCAGATGTGAAGAGAGAAATTCTTACCAATCCATACCTCATATGGAGTATTATGCTCCAACGTTGATGAAGGTGATCTATTAACCTGGTAACATGCAGTCTCCACCTCCTCTGCCCAAAATTCATGTCCTAACCCAACACCACTGAGCATGCTTCTTTCCTTTTATATCAATGTCTTGTTCATTCTTATACAACTCCATTTTGCTGAGGTGTGTATGGAGTAGTATTTTTCCGTGTTATACCATACTTCTTACAAAAATCTTCAAACTCCTTCTTGAGGAACTCTCCACCATTATTTGTCCTCAACACCTTTATCTTCCTCTTTGTCTGGTTTTACACCAGAGCCTTAAATTCTTTAAACCTGTCAAAGACTTTAGATTTCTTCTTGAGGAAATATATCCATGTATTCCTTGAGAAGTCATCTATGAATGATACATAATACACAAACTTACCCAGTGATGGAACCAAAATAGGTCCAAACACATCATTGTGTAGAAACTCTAATATCCCTTTCCCTCTTAGCACCAGAGGGGAAACTCACCTGATTCTGCTTCTGATATACAAAATATTCAAAAAAATTAAAATCCATAGATCAATTAGACATACCTTCTACCATACCATTACCATGAATTATTTGAAGGCCCTTCTCTCCAATATGTCCAAGCCTTTCATGCCATAGCATGGTCTTTTCTCCAGAGACCACTAGATTTTCTACTCCACTTTTAGGAACGACGAAACTATTGCACCCATCAATAACATTACTTCCCAGAAGCTTGTACAAAGTTCCAATCCGAAATCCTCGAATCAACACCAGTGCTCCCTGAACTATCTCGCAAGTATCTTTCTCGAACACTATTTTATACCTGCATCATCCATCTTGCTTACAGAAATCAGAATTTTGACCAATGTAGGAATATGAAAAACACCTAGAAGTGTGCTAATCCTTCCACCTTGAAAATTTAGTTTTAATTTTTTGCATCTGATGATTCTAGCCTTCCTATCATCCCCTAAGAAGGCATCACCACCATCATATTTCTGATACTCACAGAACCACTCCCTATGGAGAGTGAAGTGAAAGGATGCACCTGAGTCAGTCAACCATGCCTCATGATTTACATGTGTACTTGAAGAAGAATCCAAGTACACATCCCCATCTTCATCTAGGGTGGCTTTTGCCTCTACTAAAGGAGCATCATCAGATCCATTTCCTTTCTCAAGAGCTTTAGCTCTACGGTCATTTTTTAAGTGCCCTTCCTTTCTGTATTTCCATCACATATTTACATGTTTTTCTGGAGATTTAGATCTCCCTCTAGATTTAGATCTCCCACTCGAGGACTTAGTTTTGTTTTTGTTCTGGGACCATCCTCATACAAACAAGGCATCTCTATTTTGTTCCTCCTCATTTTTCTATCTCATCTCCTCCAACAGCAGGGATGAGACTATTTCATCAAACTTCAAGGTAGTTGTATTGCTACCTATTGCAACAACAAAATTGATGAGCCTCATCATTAGGTAATTATATGGGCCTTAATTCACCTCCTAGCTTAGTCTAACCAACTGTTCTCACAAATTATTGCATACTTTTGATTATATTTTGTTTATGAGATGAGTTAGAGTTGGATATTTTGCTTTGTGGTCTAATGTGCATTTAATGCAGGATTAAAGGATAAAAGCAAGGAATTTTAGCAAAGACCTTGGTCGAAAATCGAATAGGACAAGGGAGGGGAATTATAGGAGGGAAATCCTCCTCATTCACTATCCCTCCATTCGAATATTCCTCCATTAGATCGGAGTACAAACAACCAAATCATGAGGACTAGAATGCAGCCGAGAAAGTGGAAGTCAAAGCACTAGTTTATCTCGAGTTTGGGAGCCAAGCCTCCCTAATTTTAAGGAACTCATTGGAGACTTCACATGTATGAGTAGAGAGGCTTAGGACCTCATTAGGATTCAAACTTTTGATTGTAAAACTTTCCTTTATTTTCAAGCTGCAAGAGTTGTGACAGTTGTTGATGTAATCCATTGTTTTGATCATAAGAATGAGTTTTTTTTTTAGCCAACACTGAGTTAACTCAGAGGGTTGAAACTCTTGGGTTAGGGCCCAACTCTAGCAGCTAAGACTCCTCTTCATTGTATACCTATGTTAGCATATATTTCTGGTTTAATCGTTCATTTTCTTAAGTAGCTGCATTTCCATTATAGCAGTGTAGTGCATAGATTCATGGTTTAATCGTTCATTTGCTTAAGTAGCTGCATTTCCATTATAACAGTGTAGCATAGATTGGTTGTGTTTTAGTTTGCTTATGTTTATGTCTTTTTCTTTATTTAGTAGGTTAGCAAGGATTATACCCGTAGATTTCCTTTCACAACAACACTAACCAACCACCATCAACCATGTGTCGCATAGCTTCTTTGTATTCATTTCAACGTTTGACTTTATGTGCTCCAAATCTCCACCATTGATCTGTCTAGCTTGATCTAACGGCTATCGCGTCATCTAAATACTTTATGCGCTCTAAATATCCACCATCAATCTGTCTAGCTTGATCCAACGGATATTGTGTCATCTCAATACTTTATGTGCTCCAAATCTCCACCGTCGATTTGTCTAGCTTGATCCAACGGTTATCGCGCAATCTTGTGTGGATTCTTGCATGACCGATATCCGCCCGAGAGCATGTGAGAAAAGTGGTTTTCTCATGCTACATGTCACCCAGTTAGGCTAATCATGTAAAATTTTGGATTTCGCTTACAGCCTTGAGGGCGCATGAGAAACTGCTTACCGCCTACGGAAACCTGCTCCATCATTCTACACATTTTTTTACCCTTCTGTCACCATGTGACTTGATGTGATCCATCCATCTATTCACTTCATCTCCGCGATAAGATCTCCACCATTCATCTTCTTATTAGTCATGTTCTTTCATCTCTTGACTTAAACCTCCTACGATAAGATCTCCACCATTCATCTTTCGATTAGTCTTATTCATCCATCTATTGGCTTAACCTCTCACGATAAGATCTGCGCCATTCATCTTCCGATTAGTCCTGTTCATTCATCTCTTGACTTAAACCTCCTGCGATAAGATCTCTGCCATTCATCTTCCGATTAGTCATGTTCGTCCATCTATTGACTTAACCTCCCACGATAAGATCTCCACCATTCATCTTCCGTTAGTCCTGTTCATCCATCTAAGCACATAATCTCCTACTATAAGATCTCCACTGCTCATCTTCCATTTTTATTGTTCGCTAATTGATCCAAAGGTTCCCATGCACTGCTGCTTCGTTCTGTCCTCCTTTCACTGATTTCAATCTTCATTTGCTCTTCCGCTTGACTCCTTGCATGCTTGATTTTACCAAAAAACCAAAAACACGAAAAAAAACTTAGTTTAGTTTCTTCACTTACACATTAGTTTGGTTTGATGCTCCTTACTTCTGTAACTTAGATAGCAGCATTAGGTTAGTGTGATTTAGCAATTCTTCTTAGTTTAGTTGTTTAAATGGTTAATTAGGATATGGTGTGATTTAGAATTACATGTCGTTTTCTTCATTACTACACTAGAGTAGCTCTATTAGAATAGATTTTCTCTTCTTCCATCAAAGAGTCAAGCTTCTTCTGACTCTATAGAAGTCTGGCTTGGAACCCCTGGGGTCTCTTGCCAGATGATCAAGTGACAACAGGCAGGAACTTCACTTCTACTTGTGCATATAGCACTATCACCTCCAAGTTTGTATGAATCTTGGGTTGATAAGTAAAGCTGGTAGCCCAGGAGTTGCAACATCCTTGCTGCAATACTGATGCTCATAAAAAACTATCCCATGAATCTAGTAGAGAACACAAAAAACTGGTGCACTTTCTTCATTTGAAATTTTGATATCAACGTATAACAATTGGCTTACCACAGCATTAAATGCATTCATATGCTCTATCACCGAGTCTTCATCCTTCATCCTCAGGTTATACAAATTTTTCCGTAGGAACAATTTGTTCACGAGAGACTTAGATTGGTACAAAGTCCCTAAATTTTCCCACAAAGCCTTCATCGTAGCTTTCTCCAATACATTCAACAATACTGAATATGAGATACCCAACCGTATTGTGTCCTTTTATTTCTGATCCAACTTCACCCAATATTCATCTAACATTGTCATTTGTTTTAGTACTCAAATCTACCATGATCCACTGATCTTTATCCACCAACTGATCCTCCATATGAGTTTCCACAACTCAAAACTCTGACCATTAAATTTCTCAATCTCTATCTTTCCACCACTCACCATATTCTTTTCATTGCAAGAATTGATCCTACATATCTCCCACTGAACAGGGTGTACCACAGGGTGACCATAGGCCCAAGAAAAACCGCTCAGCAGTAAAGGCATCCCCTTGAAGTCGAAACAACTCTGATTCCAAATGTATATTTTAACCTTGTACATAAACTATCTGCATATGAATTCTCAAAACAGAAAATAAACAATGTGAGAGCATAAAACATAAAACAAATATATGCATAGATTTTCCCCTCGATCCCAAAACCAGGACTACCAGATTGGTTTTTCATTATGTTCCTTTCAATGTTACAATACATATATATACATGCCGAAGGATTCATAAACCCCAATCCATTAACCCTATATTAGAACATAACCATAGTTTCCTTGACCGGATCTACAAAATACCATGGAAAAAACCATCAAGCCCAAAACCATGTGCAAAACCCATGCCCAAAACCATAGGTAGGTCCCCCCACCTAATATAGGGTCCAAAAACAATTTCTTGGGGCATGCGACTAGTCGTGGAAAGAATATAACACACATTGAACAAGAAGATAGTATCCATAACACACTAGTGCAAATATCCTAGAAACTACCACAACCAATGTGACATTAACAATCATACAGAGGAGGGGTGTCAGAAGTCACATCTAGAGCTCAACCCAAAGAATAAAAATACAAATGCTAAGAAAAAAAATATGATGCCATAGATTCGAGTAATCAAGTGAAATAATTTCAAATTTGATGAGAAGATAACTTGTACATCAGTGTAGAAGGAGGTGAATCTATGTAGCCTTTATCAATATGAAAGAACGAAAAACCAGACTCTTCCATAAAAGATACAAGTCAAGAAAATAAAGATAAAGATATTTTTTTGACTTAGGATTAAAGGAAAATCTCATTATAGCAAGATGGTCAAACAAGTTGGGATTAGAACACACTTAGTTGGATTAAGAACCAGATTTGAGTCTAAGATCATGA